>JAOPSE010000018.1:38486148-39736148 GCA_029449295.1 Zea luxurians | reverse complement strand
CGTTACCCCATATTGAGGATTTATTTGATCAGATGAGAGGTGCTAGGGTATTCTCGAAGATTGATCTCCGATCGGGATACCATCAAATGAAGATTAGGCCATCGGATATTCCTAAGACGGCTTTCTCAACCCGATATGGATTATATGAGTTCACTGTTATGTTGTTTGGATTAACCAATGCACCAGCTTATTTTATGAATTTGATGAATAAGGTGTTTATGGAGTATTTGGATAGATTTGTCATGGTGTTCATCGACGATATTCTTATCTATTCTAAGAGTGAAAGTGATCATGAAGAACATCTAAGGTTGGTGCTATAGAAGCTACGAGATAATCAACTCTACGCCAAGTTTAGCAAGTGCGAGTTTTGGATTGACAAGGTGCCATTCCTGGGACATATTATTTCTAATGGAGGAATATGGATCCTGCTAAAGTGAAGGAGATAATGGAATGGAGCGTGCCCACTACCGTCACTGAGATTCAGAGTTTCTTGGGACTTGCAGGATATTATCGAAGATTTATTGAAGGATTCTCTAAGATTGCCAAGCCTATAACCTCGCTTCTGGAGAAAGGAAGAGAATTCAAGTGGGATGAGAAGTGCCAAGAAAGCTTTGACCAATTAAAGAAGAGGTTGATGTCGCCACCAGTGTTGATTATGCCAGATCTACAGAAGGGATTTGACATTTATTGTGATGCATGTGGCCAAGGATTGGAATGTGTGCTCATGCAAGAAGGACATGTGATCGCCTATGCGTCTCGTCAGTTGCGGAAACATGAGTTGAACAACCCCACTCATGATTTGGAACTGGCAGCCGTTGTGCATGCGCTTAAGATTTGGAGGCATTATATTATGGGAACCAAGTGTCAAGTATACATGGATCATAAGAGTTTGAAGTATATATTCACTCAGAAGGATCTCAACCTTAGGCAACGCCGTTGGTTGGAGCTCATTAAGGATTATGATTTAGAGATTCACTATCACCCGGGCAAGGCGAATTTGGTTGCAGATGCCTTGAGTCGGAAGGAGCACGTTCACTCCGCTATTGTTGTCCAGCTACCCGATGAATTAGCAAAAGATTTTGAGAGACTCAACCTGTGAATTGTTACTCATACGGAAGGAGTCACCATCGAATTGGAACCTACCTTGGAGCAAGAAATTCATAAAGGCCAAGTGGGTGATGCTAAAATTCAAGAGATTAAGGATCTAATTATGGAAGGTAGAGTGCCGGAATTCACGGAGGATGAGCAAGGTATTATATGGTTCAAGGATCGGATATGTGTTCCGGAGATTGATAGCCTTCGTGAGACTATATTGAAAGAAGCCCATGATTCTGATTACTCTATCCACCCTGGTAGCACTAAGATGTATCAAGATTTGAAGCAGAAATACTGGTGGTATGGACTGAAAAGAGATGTTGCTGCCCACGTGGCTAAGTGTGATGTGTGTCAAAGAGTTAAGGCCGAACATCAAAGACCAGCTGGACTATTGCACCCATTGAAGACACCTAAGTGGAAACGGGAAGAAATTGGTATGGATTTCATTGTTGGACTACCCCGCACCCCTGCTGGGTATGACTCTATTTGGGTGATTGTGGACAGATTGACAAAAGTGGCTCAATTCATACCTGTGAGGACTAATTACATGGGAGCCAAGCTAGCAGAATTGTATATGACTCGGATAGTTTGTCTACATGGTGTAACACCTCAGGTGTTACCAAGGCACTGACTTCATACTTGCACTAATAATTTGTTACCACATGTGTTTAAGTGGGGAGAGGGAAACCCCAAAACCTTGGAGACCATGTATTAGCCAAGATATATTAATGACAAAAGCTTTACCCAAACGTTTTGAGCAATTGTCATCTTGGGCAAAGGAGGTTAAATCCTAGACCCCTAAAGGCACTAGATTTCCAAGCAAGGGATTAGTGGGCAAGTTAATCAAATGGCCAATTCTTGTTTCAAATCATTAAACCAAAGTTTAAGTACACACTGAAGTCTATAAAATGCAGAAGAGAAACATTGCAAAAAGGCCCCTCAAAGACCCCAAATCCACTCCTTAAGTAGAGAGCACACTAGAGCTCTCTAATCTTCTCTAAGTTAAATTTTAACCCTAATCTAAAGATCAGACGTGTTCACTTAGTAAATGGCGCCAAAACCACTTGGTCTGAATACCAAAAAGGTGTCAAACTACCTAAGGAACCCACTGGAAAAATTTGAACCCGAGCCAAAACTAATTGACATGATTTGACATCACTTTTGTCTCGGGGTGGACAGTAAGACACACCAGATTTGGCGTCCACAAATCTCCCTCCCTAGGGCATATCTGCCATTGGAACTCACATACAAGAGACAGCCCTAGGTGCCAGTAAGAGGTCTGCGCCGGATTTTTGCCAAGATTCGCACGTTTGCGATCTCAGCAAGCTTTTGAACATGGGCAGAAGAACACCTCCACGTGTTCGACACGCCCTGAACGCGCCAGAGCACGCCCAGCGCCCGAGCCCGCGCACCCCGTGCCGCGCCAAGCCACGTCCGTGCCCACTGCCCGCGCCCGTGCCTATAAAGCCAACAGAGGCTTCGACCGTACTCCCCCACGCGCTCTCGACCTCACCGGAGCACGAGATCACCGGAGTTTGCCCTGTGCACGACGTGCCAGCGGCCGCCCGAGCACTCACCATCATAGACCGGCCAACCGAGACCTTCCCAGCCCCGTCCGACCCTCGAGAGAGACTCTGCGTGCCTCGGTGAAGCTCCGAGAGTAAGGAATCAGACTCTACCTCACCGGAGACGCTGGATCAAGGTCACCGGACTTCACCCGAGCGCCGGCGTACGTAGACCGGGCTCCACGGTGAGTTATTCTTCAATTCCTTGCACGGGTAGACTCATTAGCACCCCGTAAAACTCCTCGTGCCCTTGGATTGACCTATGTCGCCGTGGATAGGCTGGAGCACCCGCCGCCGACGAGCTCACCCGCCTGCGCTCGTGGACCGGCCGATTCCAGCCATCACCGACGGCAAGCCGCACCTCGTCGTGACCGCAAGAACTCCTCGGAGCCAACCCCGCCCTTCGCCGGACCTCCCTCGCCGCCGGTAAGCCGCGTCGTCCTATTTTCCTTCCGCGGGTACTGTTTAAAGGGGGGAGGGACCTCGGGGAAGAAGGAAAAGAAGTCAGGGGGATTTTTGGAATGTCAGAGACTCAGATGAATAGATGCGCAGGGGTATAATTTAAAGAGTTGGTTTAGGAAAAGCCCAGGGTCCTCGGTGTAAACTAGTTTTTCCAGAAAACCTTTAAACATTTCTCATTTAAATACAAACAGAGCTTGTAAAATTCATAACTTCAGTTTTATTCAACCAAATTTTGTGAAACTAATTTTGCTGGACTCTAAATAATGTGAAATACTTAGGAAAAATACAAAACCCCCTAAGTGTTGCAGAAGATTTCAAAGTTTTGATTTAAATAGTTATCTGGCCAAAAGCTAAATAAAATAGGGAAAATAGTTACACTGTTAGACTATGGTTAAGAAAAATCAGAGAAGTACTTAACCACTCCCTAATTTGTTTAAAAATAGTACACCCCTCAGTACACCAAATTAAGGAAGGGTTTACTATTTAAACTCATTTTAGCCCAAAGTTAAAGAAAATAGAAATGGTAGTTTAAAATAAGCACCAGCGGGCAACCACATTTTTGCTAGCTCACTTACTTCACATAGTTCACTGGAAAATTTTGTTCAACCCTTAGTTAGTACAAAAGAAATGCACTGCCTTTTATTTTATGAAAACAAGGAAAACTTAGAAAAATCCTAGAAAAATAATCCTGAGGAGAAACCACCCCCAGCCTTGGGATAACTAATAGTTTGTTATTATGAATGTAGGAAAAATAGGAGTTCTGTTGTTTGATATTTTTCAAATAACAAGTTAGTTATAAGTATCTTTTTGGCATTTAACTTTAAAAAATCACAACTAATTATCTAGTAGGTCTTTTCTACGATTTTTAACACAGAGGCCTAATATCACCTATGAATCTTAACAAAAATAAAATTTAGTGCAGAAGCCTCACCTAAATCAGAGCTATAGTGTGAAGTGCCCTTTTTACACTTGTTTTTGTTAATTTTACACAAGTAGTATCTGAATCAATTTCCACCTTAAATTTCTAGGATAACCCACAGAGGTAAATATCTACCCACTGTAATTTTTATAACATTTTTGGAAAATGTTAACCAACCCCGATAGTTCAAAAATGCTTAATAAGAAGCACAATAAAAAGAAAAAGGAAAACTTTGGGAGAAATAGATGAAAGTATAAAACCCTTAGGAATATCTCAAGGAACCCTAGAGGACCACTAACCCTAATACTATGTTACTCACATAACCTTTACAAATTTTCATATCATTTTTATGCACATATCTTATTCACTGCATTCGATAGACTGTAATCTCGCTGACGAGGAATACATCCTCGTTCCGGAGCAAGGAGTTGCTCATGAGGTAGCCCAGGAGCCAGCACCAGAGTCTGCCATCGAGGATCTGCTTGCCCCAGCTTTGGAAGCCAAGCCCCGGTTTTATGCATAACCGTTATATATGCTATTTTACTGCACTTAATGTTTGTAGGCGTGTACTGTGCACTTAAGTGTAGTAGTTGTTTGAAACCTGTCGGCGTTCCGAGACCGGGGGGTCCCCGAGCCGACGAGTGAGAGTGCCGCGTGCCCCAGCCCAGATGGGTCGAGCGCGTGGGCGAGCGCGAAGGGGGGAACAGAGAGAGAGGTCGGTGGCCGGAGCCGGGTCGTGAGGGAGTCGGAGAATTCCCGCGGCCTTCGTGTTCGTCCCGCGCCCAGGTCGGGTGCGCTTGCAGTAGGGGGTTACAAGCGTCCGCGCGAGGTGAGGGGAAGCGAGCGGCCCCGAGAGAGCGCCTGCCCCTGCCCTTC
Source organism: Zea luxurians (assembly GCA_029449295.1). Classification (NCBI taxonomy): domain Eukaryota; kingdom Viridiplantae; phylum Streptophyta; class Magnoliopsida; order Poales; family Poaceae; genus Zea; species Zea luxurians. The sequence continues at coordinate 39,731,231 of JAOPSE010000018.1, read as the reverse complement.
GTCCCCGCGAGGCCAACCTTCTCTAAGAAGGCCCTGGTCCTTCCTTTTATAGTCGTAAGGAGAGGATCCAGGTGTACAGAATGGGGGTGTAGCAAGGTGCTACGTGTCTAGCGAGGGAGAGCTAGCGCCTAAGTACATGCCAAGGTGGCAGCCGGAGAGGTCTTGGCACCCTGTTGTTGTGGCGTCGTGGCTGTTGGAGGTGTAACGGAGCTGGACGGGGGGACAGCTGTCGGAGTGGCTGGGCCCTTGCTGACGTCCTCCTGCTTTCGTAAGGGAGCTGAGAGTCGCCATCGTCATGGTCTAGTGGGGCGCCATCATTTGCCTATCTGGCGTGGCTGGCCAGATGGGACGTCGGTCTCGTTCTCTGCGACCCAAGTCGGCTCAGGGCAGGGTGATGATGACGCTCCCTGTTGACGTGGCGGTCTCGTGTCCTAGGTCGAGCGTCGTGGAGGCTCCTCCGAAGCCGAGGTCGAGTCCGTCCTGCAAGACAGAGGCAGAGTCCGAGCCCTGGGTCGGGCGAGGCGGAGATCGTTCGGCAGAGGCTGAGGCGGAGTCCGAGCCCTGGGTCGGGCGAGGCAAAGGTCGCCGTCTTCCGGGGCCTTAGCCCGAGTCCGAGCCCTGGGTCGGGTGGAGCGGAGTTCGCCGTCTTCCGGGGCCTTAGCCCGAGTCCGAGCCCTGGGTCGGGCGGAGCGGAGTTCGCCGTCTTCCGGGGCCTTAGCCCGAGTCCGAGCCCTGGGTCGGGCGGAGCGGAGTTCGCCGTCTTCCGGGGCCTTAGCCCGAGTCCGAGCCCTGGGTCGGGCAGAGCCTCCTATGGCACCTCTGGCGAAGTCTGGTCGCCCGTCGGTCTTACCTTTTGCGTTAAACGCCCCGGTGACTGGGTCGGTTGGAGCGGTGATTTAGTCAGGGTTTCTTCTTATCGAAGGCGGGGCCTAGGGCGAGCCGGAGATGCGTCTGCCGTGAAAGAGGAGGCCTCAGGCGAGACGGAGTCATCTTAGGGTCGGCTGCCCTCGCCCGAGGCTAGGCTCGGGCGTGGCGTGGTCAAGTCACTCGTATGGACTGATCCCTGACTTAATCAAACCCATCAGGCCTCTGCAGCTTTATGCTGATGGGGGTTACCAGCTGAGAATTAGGCGTCTTGAGGGTACCCCTAATTATGGTCCCCGACAGTAGCCCCCGAGCCTCGAAGAGAGTGTTAACACTCGCTTGGAGGCTTGCGTCGCACTTTTTTGCAAGGGGACCAGCCTTTCTCGGTGGTGCTTTGTTCCGGTGGGTGCGCGCGAGCGCACCCGCCGGGTGTAGCCCCCGAGGCCTCGGAGGAGTGGTTTCACTCCTCCGAGGTCTTAATGCCTTGCGTAATGCCTCGGCTGGTCTGGCGGTTCCCTCATGCGAGCAGGGTGTAACCCAGGTGCACTGTCGGGGCCCAAGTTCTCGGGCTGGTATGTTGACGCTGTCAACGGTTCGGCCGGAGCCGGGTTTGCGAGAGCAGCCCCCGAGCCTTCGCACGGAGCGAGAGGACGATCAGGGACAGACTCGACTTTTTATATACGCCCCTACGTCGCCTTTCCGCAAGGAGGAGGGGGGGAGTGCGCCATGTTACCCTCGATGGGCACCGAACATGGTGTCTCCGGTGAGCTGCAATCGGGTAATCCGAGTGGACGTCCGTGCCCCGTTCGTTGGGGGTCGGCTAGGGGCCCGGAGGCACGCCCAAAAGTACCTGCGGGTGATCTGCCGGACCCGGTCCCCTAGCGACGGGGTCCGAGGGCTCGTTGCCTCCCTCCGATGGGATTCCGTTACAGAGTCGTTCCCGCTGGTCTCGGAAATGTCCTAGGGTACCTCGGGAGCGCAGCCCGAGCCTTGGTTATGTATCGAACGTACCCCTGGTCATCCCTCGCTCGGCGCCTGAGGCGACTGTGAACCCTTCGACAGGCCAGCCTTCGAACCCCTGATCAGTAGGGGGCACGGAGCCCGAGTAGCCTGAGGCGGTCGTGGGACCTTTCGGGGGCCGACCTTCGAACCCCTGACCAGTAGTGGGTGTCGGGCCCACGCGATCTGAGGCGGCTGTTGAACCCTTCGGGGGGCCAGCCTTCGAACCCCTGATCAGTAGGGAGGCTCGGAGCCTAGTTCCTTCACGGGGAAGGATCCCTTTGGGGTTATCCCCCTTCTCGGTCCCTGTTGCAAGAGATAGAGAAAGAAGGAAAAGGGAAAAAGGATTTGAAATTGAACGTCATGGCGTACCTTTTTCGGCGTGGTCGTTTTGGCGAAGGCGAAACGTCACCAGCCGCTCCTGCCCGCAGCGCTGCCCGTCGAGCCGCGGAGTTAATGCGCCGGGGTGAGTAGTTGGCGAGGTTGCCGTTGCGCGTGCGCGAGCCGTTCGAGGTACGGGTCACGGGTGCGTCGTCTTCACGCCGTGAGAGGTGGTTCTCTTGCTGCCTCCGGATGGGACATGAGCTTGGCGGATGGCGTGACCGCTGCTCTTGCGCGCCTGCCACCGTCATTACTGCCGGCCCATTTTTGACCGCTTTTGACCGCTGCGCCAGGCTGGCGCTGCCGGGTCGCGGGCTGGGTCGTCTCGAATCGCGGTATCGGTTCCGCAATCGAGGAGGTGCGGTGGTGGAGCGAGTGGCACAGCGGCTCGCATGCAGCGCCCGACGCGCCAGTTGCACGACGCGTGGGCTTGAACCGTCGCGCTGGCTTGTCAGGAGTCGGAGAGGCGTGTCCACTTGGCGCGGTTGCATGCCGCCTGCATGGCCGCCTGCCCCTTTCGCCCGCTGGTCCGGGCAAAAGTGGAGGGTTACTTGTAACCGCTGGGTGGTTGCGTGCGTCGTGCGCGGCGGTTCGGCTTCTTCTGCTTAGAGCCGGTCTGCATGACAGGCGGGCCCCAGCCCCCGCGCCGCAGGGAAGGGCCTTGGAGGCGTGTTGGAGAAGACTCAGCCCATGACGGTTGAAGGCGCAAGCAGGGGGAGTTGCCTTTAAAAGGAGGGCGACCCCCTTCGTAAGGTGACCATGTCTCCTACCTCCCCTATGCATTGTGTCTCTCCATCTTCCGAGCCCCCGGATGGGGGGAACCGCCGTCCTTTCGCTTCATCGCTGGAGGAACGCAACTCCGCGGGAGTTGGTACCTTTCAGCCATCGTTCGGCTTCAAGGATTTTCATCATGCAGCCCGGCTGCACCCCTCCACCGGCGGTCACCCAGGGTGGTGACCTCCGGCTTGATGGTGGGGGAAAGCGAGCCGGGCTGCGGCATCCGCCCCTTCCTCAGCCTCAAGGATTTTCATCACCAGGGCTGAGGAGGGGCGTGTGCCGGGTCGGGGTTGGCCCCTGCGCGGGTGGTGACCCGCTCCTTCCCTCAGTGATCGGGGGGAAGGGCGGGAGTCGTCCGTGGCGCCAACAGCTGCAGCGTGCCCGGCTCTCTGAGCCGAGCAATCTCGGAGCCGCCCCCGGTGTCGCCTTCCGCCACGGCAGCTGGAAGAGGTTCTTCCGCCGGCGCGACGGCCGAGGTTGGCCACGGACCGACCTCCGACTCTACGGCCTTCTGCCCGTCCTTGCCTCTCGAGTTTGGGCAAGGGCGGGGGCCTCCCAGCAGCAGTATCCACCCTGAGGCCATCACTGCTGCTGTTGGGCCCCCCGGGACAGACGTCTTCATCGTCGCCGCTGCCGGGGCGGGGCGGCGACGTGCCGTTCGTCGGTCTTCTGCTGCCCCGCAGGCCCTCCCCCATCGAGTGGGGTTGTTCGTACCCGCGGGGGGGGGGGGGGAACCGGAGTTCAGTTTGTAATGGCACTTCGAGTGCCGGGTTTTTTGTTCATTTCGGCTTTTGGGGCCTGAACATGTACGTAACTCCGACACAGAGCCGTGTTTTTTCCTCATTCCCGAGCGCTAAGACTCGTCCGCTGATTGTCTGAACCGCTTCACCAAGCGTGAGTTGCCCCGTGTCAAGGTGACGAGTGAGGTATCCGTATCCCGGAGGCGTAGGAATCCCTCGGCTCGGTCGGACCCGTTGTCCGAGGCTCCTCTAGCTTAGTTAAAGAGACCCCTCGGCCGCTCTTCGACGAGCCGAGGCCAGGGGTAGCGATATCAGCATGAGCAGAGGCGTTGTTGGCTCGGAAATGAAACCTGGTTGGCCGGAGCCTAGCCGGGTTGTCTGTTGGCAGGATCGACGTCGGAGCTGATCAGCCGAGGCTTCGGACCAAGCTGGCGCCCTCGGAAGGCGGTCGGCCGAGGCCCCGTGTAACGCCCCGAATTTTGCAGTTGAATTTTTTCTTTTCTTTACTCGCCAAAATTCGGGCGTTACCTTTTCCTTTTCTTTTTCCTCTCGCTAAACCTTGACCTTTTCCAAAGTTTTAGCGGGATTCGGTTTGGTTTTCCCGTGTAAGAAAAACTCTAAAGATACTTTGTGTTGTTTGATGCACCATGCCGACCCTTGCATTTTTTGATTGTTTGAAAGTGCAAACGCACTCATCTAAAAGATCGGATTTCGAAAACAGGGAAATGATCTTTTCTTTTTCTTTCTCTCTCTTTCTCTCTCCTCTTTCTCTCCCTCTCCCGCGCCCTGGGCCGACCCCGGCCGGCCCAGCCGCCCCTGGCGCCCCCTCTTGGGCCCAAAAAGGCCCAGCCGCCCCCCCACCTCCCCTTTTCCCCTAACCCTCTCCCTCTCCCTCTCATTTTCCCTCTCTCTCTCCCTAAGCCGCCGCCCCTACCCCTGCCCTAGCGCCGGCCGCCGCCCTCTGCCGGATCGGCCGCCCATCGCCGGTGAGGCCCCCCCCTCCCTCCTCCCTCCTCCCTCCCTCCCCTCTCCCCTCCCCTTTCCCCCAGCCCGCCCGGCCACCCCTGGCCGCGCCCCAGCGCCCCTGGCCGCCCTGGCCGCGCCGCCCTAGCCCCTGGCCGGCCACGGCCGCCCTCAGCCGCGCCCGCCTGGCCGCTGGCCAGCCCCGGCCGCCCCCCAGCCGCGTCCGCCTGGCCGCTGGCCAGCCCCGGCCAGCCTCTGGCCGCGCCCTCGGCCGCCCTGGCCCCTTGGCCGCGCCCCCAGCCCAGGGCCGGTTCAGCCGCCCTGGCCGACCGGCTCAGCCGCCCCGGCCCCAGCTCGGCCGCCCTCCCCCGCGCGCCCGCCCCAGCTCGGCCGCCCAGCCTAGGGCCGGTTCAACCGCCCCTAGGGCCGGTTCAACCGCCCCCCCTCCGTTTTTTTTATTTTTTTTATTTTATTTTATTTACTTTCTGTGATCATAATTACTTTATTTTAGGTAGACTGATCATTGTTCATGCTATGGAAAATAGGAAGTTTACTTTAAAATTCCGTTATGCTATTGATTCACGTAGTTAATTGTTTAACCCGTGCAATGTTGATCAACTAAAAATGATTAGGTTTCCATTAGTATATATATAACAGAATTCTTTTGTTAAGAATCAATTGTAACTAATCATTAGTGCATAAACTTTAAACCCCTGCGAGACCCTTTCCCATTTCTTTCTAACCATAACAAATGCGATGTCGAATGTCATACTTGATGCATATTCACTTTATTTGTTCCCTTGTATGGTGTACTGTTCTTTTGTATTAAACATGTGGATGGATGTATGTATGTTTGCGCTCGCATAGAGAACGATCCGGTCGAAGAACCCGAGGAATTCGCAGGAGAAGCCCCTGAGCAGCAGTCGGTTGGTGGAGGCAAGTGTCCTTTGACCTATCTCTGTCCTATTCATTCTTTAATTCACCTCCCGCATTACATATTTATACCTAAGGATTGACTAGCTCTTGTTATCCATGTCCTTGTTTACCTATTTGGGTCGGATTATTACTGCTTAGTCTGATGCTATTGCTCAACTCTAATCAATGAACATGATGTGATTATCTATGATACGCTGTTTTCCCTTCTTATTTATGATCATACTTGTGGTATTTAAGGGGACTCGAGCGGTTTCTCAAGTGCCTCTCCGTAAGGACCTGTTCAATGGATGACCGCCCGGGAAAATAGTGCAACCATGAGGGTGGAATGGGACGCCCTTAGCTGAATAATTAGAGGAACTGGGGTGTAGTCCGCTTAGCCGTTGTGCCGTCAATGGGGCTCGGTGTATGCGGCTCGCTCTGCCAAGGTTGATTTGTCCCTTGGGGAGGAGTGCGGTACATTTAGGAAACCTAACGGGCGGCTACAGCCTCGGGGAATCTTTGTAAAGGCTTCGTAGTGAATCCCTAGCCATTCACCTCGGGAGTGAATAAGGGTCTTGCAAGCCCGGGCTAGAAAGGGAATCACGGCTTGTGGGTAAAGTGCGCAACCTCTGCAGAGTGTTATGAAACTGATATATCAGCCGTGCTCGCGGTTATGAGCGGCCAAGGGAGCTCCAGAGATTAGTGATATTTGATCAGAGATACTTTGGTACAGGTGGCAATGAGATTGATGACTCTGGTTATGATTATGGTATTGGTAAGTGGTATTCTTTCCGTTTGGAAAGGATACATTGGGCTAATAACTTGGGTTAATGTTAAAACCTGGCTTTCTACTAGTAAGTAATAACCTGACCAACTAAAAGCAACTGCTTGACTTATCCCCACATAAAGCTAGTCCACTACAGCCAAACGGGATACTTGCTGAGTATGTTGATGTGTACTCACCCTTGCTCTACACACCAATCCCCCCCCAGGTTGTCAGCATTGCAACCACTGCTCAGGAGAAGATGAAGCTGTGGAAGGAGACTTCCAGGAGTTCCAGGACTACGACGAGTTCTAGGTGTGGGTTAGCGGCAACCCCCAGTCGGCTGCCTGTGAAGGCCGCGTTATCTACGTTTCTTTTCCGCACTTTGATTTATTGTAAGAACCATATGGACGTCTCAGACGTATGATGTAATCGACTATTATTTCCCCTTTTAATACTATTTGAGCACTGTGTGATGATGTCCATGTTATGTAACTGCTGTGTACGTGAATAACTGATCCTGGCACGTACATGGTTCGCATTCGGTTTACCTTCTAAAAACCGGGTGTGACATAAGTGGTATCAAAGCCATGCTGACTGTAGGACCGCTAACCTAGAGTAGAATGGTCGTTCTAAGGATTATAGACCTCTGTCACTGCCTTGACTTTGGTATCCCTTCAAAAGTTGGTCCTACTGACCAAACCTATGTTCTACTATATATTATACCTTGCTGAAAATTTTGTTTTATTCTGATCCTTCATTTATTTATGATTCGTTATTTGCTGGTCATATTAATTCTGTTCTCACCTTTTTGCTTGCGATATCTTTTGTAGATGGCTCGTCTTAGACACACTGCACGAAAGTCCGTCATCCCCTTCTTACCCTCCCGCCTTGCTGAGCGTCCGCTTCGCCGTCCCGTGGCCGGACAGTCCAGCCACTTGGAGAGACTGCACCACCGCCTGCATGAGGAGCAGGAACGTCGACGTCAGGAGCAGCAGGGCTCTTCCTTCTCGCTCCAACAGGAGATAGAGTCTGTGAGGAGCTGCTCCCCTATGCTTCCCCTGGAGGCGCCCCCTGCACCACCACTGGGCGCCCCAGCTTCTGGAGTAGCTGCTGGAGGAGACCCAGACGACGGAGGTGGCGACGACAGCCCGAGCCGCGACACCGACCTCGACCTCTCTAGCCATGAGCCGGAAGGATGGGTTGCTCGACCCATCACTCGCGACGCTACTCGCGGGTGTCACTTCCACGACGCGCTCGACACCCTGCTACGTCGGGCACTTGACCGACGTACTTAGTCCATCGAGTATCGCTGTGTGGTCTACCAGCATAGTCGCGGGGTCTACCCGGACCGCTGGGAGGCGACCTGCTTGGTGCGCCGTCCGGAGAACAGTCTCCAGGGCGCGGAGGCTTGCTCAGAGCACTATTCTATCTCTGAGCGGGACTCAGCTGAGGCAGCCATGCAGGATGCTGCACGGTGTGCGCTTTCGCACTACTGCTCGGTTCTCGGTGGGGTAGCTGACGGTCTTGACCTGAAGTATTACCCCCGCCGTCCATCTGGCAGCACAGGAGGCGTGATTGTTTCACCTGCTGGTGAGGACAATCCTAGGTTGAGCAGCACAGTCAACCTAGCCGCCGTGCTAAACACGGAGCTGGACCATGCATTAGACGAGCTGAGTAGGGCTCGTGCTGAGATCGCCCTGCTGCGGGCTGAGCGCGCGGAGCGTCGTCACATGGATGATGGTTCCCCCGCTCCCGTTGGGACTCAGCACCCGTACCGCTCACCTCGGCGTGGACTCCAGTCTTATGGCAATCCCGACCGCAAGACCAAGATAAATCTAGAACCATAGCTCGTTAGAGTTGGATCTTGTAATTAATACGAAATATATATACATAGAAGCTTCAGTCTTAGCGTTAGTCTCGGTCTTAGTTAGTCTTAGTTAGACAGGGTAGTTTGCTATATCCTGTGCATTTATGTTTGTCATGATGAACTATGTTTGGTTTGGATCTTTGTAATGATTGTCACCAGAGTGTGGGTATCCCCTGCATTTTGGCTTACATATTATGTTAATGGAGTTAGTTATATAGTTGGGAAACCCTTTATTCTACTTTCCTCTTTATCTGAGAAGCTGTGTGGTCTGTGTTGGAGATCAGTGAAGATGCTCATCTGTTCAGTGCTGTTGGAGAATTCTATACTCTTTTCTTATGCTGCAAGACTTGCCAGATCAGTTCTGATGTGTGGTTGCGTTCTGCAGATGTCAGAGAACAGGCGCAGAGGAGGAAGGCGTGCTCAGCAGGAGCAAGCCGCCCCGCAGGATGAGGTGCCCCAGCAGCAGCACCTGCCGCCCCCGCCCCCGATGTCCATCGAGCAGATGTTTCTGATGCAAACTCAGGCAGTTCAGGCCATCGGTCAGACTCTGGCCGCCATTCAGCAGCAGCAGCAACAGCAGCAAGCGCCACCCCAGCCTCAGATGCCTCAGATGCCTAGAGACAAGCGTGCTGAATTCATGAGAGGTCATCCACCAACGTTCGCTCACTCTTCTGACCCCATGGATGCTGAAGATTGGCTGCGCACTGTGGAGCGGGAGTTGCATACCGCTCAGTGTGATGACAGGGAGAAAGTCTTGTATGGTCCCCGTCTGTTGAGAGGAGCAGCCCAATCATGGTGGGAGTCTTACCTCGCCACCCATGCCAACCCCGATGCCATCACCTGGGAAGAGTTCAGAGGTAGCTTTCGTCAGTACCATGTGCCTGCAGGTCTGATGACAGTGAAGAAGGAGGAGTTCCTGGCCCTTAAGCAAGGGTCATCATCTGTCAGTGAGTATCGAGACAGGTTTCTGCAGTTGTCTCGCTATGCTCCTGAAGATGTCAACACCGACGCCAAGCGACAATACCGTTTTCTGAGAGGCTTGGTTGACCCTCTGCAGTACCAACTGATGAATCATACCTTCCCGACATTCCAGCACTTGATTGACAGAGCAATCATGACAGAAAGGAAGCGTAAGGAGATGGAGGATCGTAAGCGCAAGATCAGTGGACCCCAGCCTGGAAGCAGCAGCCGTCCTCGTTTCTCAGGCAATCAACCTCAGCAGTTCAGGCAGAACCAGCGTCCACCTCAGCAGCATCAGCAGCGTCAGCAGTATCAGCAGTTCTAAAGGCAGTATCCTCAGCATCAGTACCAGAACCGTTAGAGCAATCAATCAGGAGGTCAATTTCAGAGGCAGAATCAGCAGACACCTCGTCTTCCTGCCCCAGCAAATCAGCAGAGCAATCAGGCAGCACCAGCTCAGGTTGGAAACAGAGCATGTTTCCACTGTGGAGAGCAAGGCCACTGGGTGATGCAATGTCCGAAGAAGGCAGCCCAGCAGCAGTCAGGCCCCAATGCCCCAGCAAAGCAGAATGTGTCTCAGCCTGGATCAGGCAACCGCCCTCAGCAGCGCTATAATCATGGAAGACTGAACCACTTGGAGGCTGAAGCAGTTCAGGAGACCCCCGACATGATAGTAGGTATGTTCCCAGTCGACTCCCATATTGCAGAAGTGTTATTTGATACTGGAGCAACGCATTCTTTTATTACTGCATCATGGGTAGAAGCACATAATCTTCCAATTACTGCCATGTCAACCCCCATTCAAATTGACTCAGCCGGTGGTAGAATTCGAGCTGATAGCATATGTTTGAATGTAAGTGTGGAAATAAGGGGGATAGCGTTTCCCGCTAACCTTATAGTAATGGGTACTCAGGGAATAGATGTCATCCTAGGGATGAATTGGCTAGATAAGTATCAGGCAGTTATCAGTTGTGATAAAAGGACAATCAAGTTGGTGTCCCCACTAGGAGAGGAAGTGGTGACCGAGTTAGTCCCGCCTGAGCCGAAGAAAGGAAGTTGTTATCAGATGGCTGTCGATAGCAGTGAAGCAGACCCAATTGAGAGTATCAAGGTTGTGTCTGAATTCCCAGATGTGTTTCCGACGGATTTACCGGGTATGCCACCAGAGCGGAAAGTTGAGTTTGCCATAGAGCTTCTTCCTGGAACCGCCCCTATCTTTAAGAGAGCTTACAGAATATCTAGACCAGAGTTGGTTGAGCTTAAGAAGCAGATTGATGAGCTGTCAGAGAAAGGTTACATCCGGCCAAGCACCTCGCCTTGGGCCGCCCCTGTCCTGTTTGTGGAAAAGAAAGATGGCACCAAAAGGATGTGTATCGATTATCGAGCTTTGAATGAAGTCACGATCAAGAACAAGTATCCCTTGCCCAGAATAGAAGATCTGTTTGACCAGTTGAGAGGAGCCAGTGTGTTCTCCAAGATTGATCTGAGGTCAGGTTACCATCAGCTCAGGATCCGACCTTCGGACATACCGAAGACGGCATTTATTACCAAGTATGGGTTATATGAGTTCACAGTGATGTCTTTTGGTTTGACCAATGCACCGGCGTTCTTTATGAACTTGATGAACAGTGTATTCATGGATTATCTTGATAAGTTTGTGGTGGTATTCATTGATGACATTCTGGTTTATTCTCAAAGTGAAGAAGAGCATGCAGATCATTTGAGGATGGTATTGCAGAGATTGCGAGAGCACCAGTTGTATGCAAAGTTGAGCAAGTGTGAGTTCTGGATCAGTGAAGTCCTGTTCTTGGGTCACATAATCAACAAGGAAGGATTGGCTGTGGATCCGAAGAAAGTGGCAGACATTCTGAACTGGAAAGCGCCAACGGATGCTCGAGGAATCAAGAGCTTCATTGGAATGGCCGGATATTATCGGCGATTCATTGAAGGGTTTTCGAAGATTGCGAAACCAATGACAGCGTTGCTAGGCAACAAGGTTGAGTTCAAGTGGACCCAGAAATGTCAAGAGGCTTTTGAAGCGCTGAAAGAGAAGTTGACAACAGCGCCTGTCCTAGTCTTGCCTGATGTGCACAAGCCCTTCTCTGTGTATTGTGATGCTAGTTACACAGGTTTGGGATACGTGTTGATGCAAGAGGGAAGAGTTGTGGCTTACTCGTCCCGACAGCTGAAGGTTCATGAGAAGAATTACCCAATCCATGATCTAGAGTTGGCAGCAGTGGTTCACGCACTGAAGACATGGAGGCACTATCTGTATGGACAGAAATGCGATGTTTACACAGATCACAAGAGTCTGAAGTACATATTCACTCAGTCAGAATTGAATATGAGGCAGCGAAGATGGTTAGAGTTGATCAAAGACTATGAGTTGGAGATTCATTACCATCCAGGCAAAGCAAACGTAGTGGCAGATGCTTTGAGCAGAAAGAGTCAAGTCAATCTGATGGTCGCTCGTCCGATGCCTTATGAGTTAGCCAAGGAGTTTGACAGGTTGAGTCTCGGATTTCTGAACAATTCGCGAGGAGTCACAGTTGAATTGGAACCTACCTTGGAGCGCGAAATCAAAGAAGCGCAGAAGAATGATGAGAAGATCAGTGAGATCCGGCGACTGATTTCGGAAGGCAAAGGCAAAGATTTTCGAGAAGATGCTGAAGGTGTGGTATGGTTCAAAGACCGCTTGTGTGTTCCCAATGTCCGGTCTATTCGGGAGTTGATTCTCAAGGAAGCTCATGAGATAGCCTATTCGATTCACCCTGGCAGTGAGAAGATGTATCAGGATCTGAAGAAGAAATTCTGGTGGTATGGAATGAAGAGGGAAATCGCAGAGCATGTGGCTAAGTGCGATAGTTGTCGGAGAATTAAGGCAGAGCACCAGAGACCTGCTGGATTGTTGCAACCGTTGCAGATCCCTCAGTGGAAATGGGATGAAATCGGTATGGATTTCATAGTCGGATTGCCTCGCACTCGAGCCGGCTACGATTCCATTTGGGTAGTAGTGGACCGTTTGACCAAGTCAGCCCACTTCATACCTGTCAAGACCACCTACAGCAGTGCAGTATTGGCAGAACTGTATATGTCTCAGATCGTTTGTCTTCATGGTGTGCCGAAGAAGATAGTGTCAGACAGAGGAACGCAGTTCACCTCTCATTTCTGGCAGCAGTTGCATGAAGCTTTGGGCACACATCTGAATTTCAGTTCAGCTTATCATCCGCAGACAGATGGCCAGACCGAAAGAACCAATCAAATTCTTGAAGATATGTTGAGAGCCTGTGCGTTGCAAGATCAGTCCGGATGGGACAAGCGATTGCCTTATGCAGAGTTTTCCTATAACAACAGTTATCAGGCCAGTTTGAAGATGTCACCATTTCAAGCGCTCTATGGAAGGAGTTGTAGAACTCCGTTGCAATGGGATCAGCCTGGAGAGAAGCAAGTGTTTGGGCCAGATATTTTGCTTGAAGCTGAAGAGAACATCAGGATGGTCCGAGAGAATCTGAAGATAGCGCAATCGAGGCAGCGAAGCTATGCAGACACAAGAAGAAGAGAGCTGAGTTTTGAAGTCGGAGACTTTGTCTATCTGAAAGTGTCACCGATCAGAGGAGTCAGAAGGTTCGGAATCAAAGGCAAGCTAGCACCCCGCTACATTGGTCCGTATCAGATTCTTGCAAAGCGTGGAGAAGTGGCCTATCAGCTCAGCCTGCCAGAGAATTTGTCAGCTGTGCATGATGTCTTTCATGTGTCTCAGTTGAAGAAGTGCTTGCGTGTGCCAGAAGAGCGGTTGCCAGTGGAAGGTCTAGAAGTCCAGGAGGACTTGACCTATGTTGAGAAGCCAGCTCAGATCCTTGAGGTTGCAGACAGAGTCACCCGAAGGAAGACCATCAGAATGTGCAAAGTCAGATGGAGTCACCACTCTGAGGAAGAAGCAACCTGGGAGCGTGAAGATGATTTGATGGCTAAGTACCCAGAGCTCTTTGCTAGCCAGCCCTGAATCTCGAGGGCGAGATTCTTTTAAGGGGGATAGGTTTGTAACGCCCCGAATTTTGCAGTTGAATTTTTTCTTTTCTTTACTCGCCAAAATTCGGGCGTTACCTTTTCCTTTTCTTTTTCCTCTCGCTAAACCTTGACCTTTTCCAAAGTTTTAGCGGGATTCGGTTTGGTTTTCCCGTGTAAGAAAAACTCTAAAGATACTTTGTGTTGTTTGATGCACCATGTCGACCCTTGCATTTTTTGATTGTTTGAAAGTGCAAACGCACTCATCTAAAAGATCGGATTTCGAAAACAGGGAAATGATCTTTTCTTTTTCTTTCTCTCTCTTTCTCTCTCCTCTTTCTCTCTCTCTCCCGCGCCCTAGGCCGACCCCGGCCGGCCCAGCCGCCCCTGGCGCCCCCTCTTGGGCCCAAAAAGGCCCAGCCGCCCCCCCCACCTCCCCTTTTCCCCTAACCCTCTCCCTCTCCCTCTCATTTTCCCTCTCTCTCTCCCTAAGCCGCCGCCCCTACCCCTGCCCTAGCGCCGGCCGCCGCCCTCTGCCGGATCGGCCGCCCATCGCCGGTGAGGCCCCCCTCCCTCCTCCCTCCTCCCTCCCTCCCCTCTCCCCTCCCCTTTCCCCCAGCCCGCCCGGCCACCCCTGGCTGCGCCCCAGCGCCCCTGGCCGCCCTGGCCGCGCCGCCCTAGCCCCTGGCCGGCCACGGCCGCCCTCAGCCGCGCCCGCCTGGCCGCTAGCCAGCCCCGGCCGCCTGGCCGCTGGCCAGCCCCGGCCGCCCCCCAGCCGCGCCCGCCTGGCCGCTGGCCAGCCCCGGCCAGCCTCTGGCCGCGCCCTCGGCCGCCCTGGCCCCTTGGCCGCGCCCCCAGCCCAGGGCCGGTTCAGCCGCCCTGGCCGACCGGCTCAGCCGCCCCGGCCCCAGCTCGGCCGCCCTCCCCCGCGCGCCCGCCCCAGCTCGGCCGCCCAGCCTAGGGCCGGTTCAACCGCCCCCCCCTCCGTTTTTTTTATTTTTTTTATTTTATTTTATTTACTTTCTGTGATCATAATTACTTTATTTTAGGTAGACTGATCATTGTTCATGCTATGGAAAATAGGAAGTTTACTTTAAAATTCCGTTATGCTATTGATTCACGTAGTTAATTGTTTAACCCGTGCAATGTTGATCAACTAAAAATGATTAGGTTTCCATTAGTATATATATAACAGAATTCTTTTGTTAAGAATCAATTGTAACTAATCATTAGTGCATAAACTTTAAACCCCTGCGAGACCCTTTCCCATTTCTTTCTAACCATAACAAATGCGATGTCGAATGTCATACTTGATGCATATTCACTTTATTTGTTCCCTTGTATGGTGTACTGTTCTTTTGTATTAAACATGTGGATGGATGTATGTATGTTTGCGCTCGCATAGAGAACGATCCGGTCGAAGAACCCGAGGAATTCGCAGGAGAAGCCCCTGAGCAGCAGTCGGTTGGTGGAGGCAAGTGTCCTTTGACCTATCTCTGTCCTATTCATTCTTTAATTCACCTCCCGCATTACATATTTATACCTAAGGATTGACTAGCTCTTGTTATCCATGTCCTTGTTTACCTATTTGGGTCGGATTATTACTGCTTAGTCTGATGCTATTGCTCAACTCTAATCAATGAACATGATGTGATTATCTATGATACGCTGTTTTCCCTTCTTATTTATGATCATACTTGTGGTATTTAAGGGGACTCGAGCGGTTTCTCGAGTGCCTCTCCGTAAGGACCTGTTCAATGGATGACCGCCCGGGAAAACAGTGCAACCATGAGGGTGGAATGGGACGCCCTTAGCTGAATAATTAGAGGAACTGGGGTGTAGTCCGCTTAGCCGTTGTGCCGTCAATGGGGCTCGGTGTATGCGGCTCGCTCTGCCAAGGTTGATTTGTCCCTTGGGGAGGAGTGCGGTACATTTAGGAAACCTAACGGACGGCTACAGCCTCGGGGAATCTTTGTAAAGGCTTCGTAGTGAATCCCTAGCCATTCACCTCGGGAGTGAATAAGGGTCTTGCAAGCCCGGGCTAGAAAGGGAATCACGGCTTGTGGGTAAAGTGCGCAACCTCTGCAGAGTGTTATGAAACTGATATATCAGCCGTGCTCGCGGTTATGAGCGGCCAAGGGAGCTCCAGAGATTAGTGATATTTGATCAGAGATACTTTGGTACAGGTGGCAATGAGATTGATGACTCTGGTTATGATTATGGTATTGGTAAGTGGTATTCTTTCCGTTTGGAAAGGATACATTGGGCTAATAACTTGGGTTAATGTTAAAACCTGGCTTTCTACTAGTAAGTAATAACCTGACCAACTAAAAGCAACTGCTTGACTTATCCCCACATAAAGCTAGTCCACTACAGCCAAACGGGATACTTGCTGAGTATGTTGATGTGTACTCACCCTTGCTCTACACACCAATCCCCCCCCCCCAGGTTGTCAGCATTGCAACCACTGCTCAGGAGAAGATGAAGCTGTGGAAGGAGACTTCCAGGAGTTCCAGGACTACGACGAGTTCTAGGTGTGGGTTAGCGGCAACCCCCAGTCGGCTGCCTGTGAAGGCCGCGTTATCTACGTTTCTTTTCCGCACTTTGATTTATTGTAAGAACCATATGGACGTCTCAGACGTATGATGTAATCGACTATTATTTCCCCTTTTAATACTATTTGAGCACTGTGTGATGATGTCCATGTTATGTAACTGCTGTGTACGTGAATAACTGATCCTGGCACGTACATGGTTCGCATTCGGTTTACCTTCTAAAAACCGGGTGTGACACCCCGGAGGTGGCCGGCCGAGCCGTCCGCTCGGGCCGGGTTCTCGGAGAAGTCCCTGGCAGAGATTGCTCGAGCGTGGTGATGACGTCGTCCTTCGGAGCGGAGGCCCTCGGACCGCGTCGCCGTCCGAGGCTAGGTCGGGCCTTGCCGAAGGTGCTGTTGATGCCGAGGGTGTCATCGCCCTCTTCCAGCGTCAAGATCCGAGCCTGCAGGGTCAAATCGTCTTGTAGCGTGGGCCTTGCGCGGCCGTTGAGGCCAAAACACATACCCTTGTTGCGTTATAAAGCTGCGTCTCTTTTCCTCTCGTTTCGAGCATCTGGACTTTTTGTCGGTAGCAGGGATGTTAGTGCGAGCGAGAGTTGCTTTTCGCGGAAGGTGATGAGTGAGGTATCCGTATCCCGGAGGCGTGGGAGTCCCTCGGCTCGGTCGGCCTCGCCGCTTACGCGTACTTTTACCCGCCCATGAAGTCCTGTCACCGACTTGGTCGAGAAGTCTCGAAGAATCGCTTCGACAGAAGAGCTTCCGTACGTAAAGACTCGTTCGATCCGCGGATTCGCCTTATCCGAGCGCGAGTTACTTATCGCAGAAGGTGATGAGTGAGGTATCCGTATCCCGGAGGCGTAGGAGTCCCTCGGCTCGGTCAGCCTTGACTGCTTACGTGTACCCCGTCGTTTCCAGGACCCGCTTTTCGAAGTAGTCAAAAAGCACGAAAGATGTTCTGGTGAAAGAGATTTTTTGTTCGAGGAAAATTTTGACGCAGAGGGGGTTTCCCCCTTTTAGCCCCCGAGGGAGGGTCGGGCTTTGCCGAGGCGAGGCCGACCCTTCCTTGTTGACTAAACTTTGCGTGGGTGCGAGGTATATGAACAACTTGGAAACAGCTTAAGGGTAGAAGCGACGTAGCTGTTGGATGTTCCAAGCGTTGCCGTAGACTTCGCCTTGACTGTTGGCCAGCTTGTACGTTCCGGGCTTCAGTACTTTGGCGATGATGAACGGCCCCTCCCAGGGGGGCGTGAGCTTGTGCCTCCCTCGGGCGTCTTGCCGCAGCCGAAGCACCAGGTCGCCCACCTGGAGATCTCGGGGTCGGACCCCTCGGTCGTGGTAGCGTCGCAGGGACTGCTGATACCGCGCCGAGGGTAGTAAGGCCCTGTCCCGAGCCTCATCCAGCTGGTCCAGCGAGTCTTCTCGGCTAGCTTGGTTGCTTTCTTCGTTGTAGGCCCTCGTCCTCGGGGAGCCGTATTCCAGGTCCGTGGGCAGGATGGCCTCGGCCCCGTAGACCAGGAAGAACGGCGTGAAACCCGTGGCCCGGCTTGGCGTCGTCCTCAGGCTCCAGACCATCGAGGGGAGTTCCTTCATCCATCGCTTGCCGAACTTGTTGAGATCATTGTAAATTCGAGGCTTGAGCCCTTGTAGAATCATGCCATTGGCACGTTCTACCTGCCCATTCGACATGGGGTGAGCTACGGCGGCCCAGTCTACCCGGATGTTGTGATCATCGCAAAAATCCAAGAATTTTTTGCCAGTGAACTGGGTGCCATTGTCGGTGATGATGGAGTTCGGGACCCCGAAGCGATGGATGATATTGGTGAAGAACGCCACCGCCTGCTCGGACCTGATGCTGTTCAGGGGTCGGACCTCGATCCACTTGGAGAATTTGTCGATGGCGACCAGCAGGTGCGTGTAGCCCCCGGGCGCCTTCTGCAGGGGGCCGACGAGGTCCAGACCCCACACAGCGAAGGGCCAGGTGATGGGTATCGTCTGCAGAGCCTGAGCGGGCAGGTGGGTCTGCTTCGCATAGAATTGGCACCCTTCGCAGGCGCGGACAATTCTAGTGGCGTCAGCCACCGCCGTTGGCCAGTAGAAGCCTTGGCGGAAAGCGTTCCCGATGAGGGTTCGAGGTGCTGCATGATGACCGCAAGCCCCCGAGTGTATTTCCTGCAGGAGTTCCTGACCCTCGGCGATGGAGATGCATCGCTGGAGGATGCCCGAGGGGCTTCGGTGGTAGAGTTCCTTCTCATCGCCCAGCAAGACGAACGATTTGGCGCGTCGCGCTACCCGCCGAGCCTCGGCTCGGTCGAGGGGCAGTTCTCCTTGGCGGAGATATTGCAGGTACGGGGTTCGCCAATCTTGATCTGGCACGACCCCGTTCTGCTCCTCCTCGATGCGCAGCGCTTCGCCCTCGGGCTCCGAGGGTTCCTCGGGGTGAGCCGAGGATGGCTCGGGCTGGGCCGAGGTCACCTCGGACGAGGGCGAGGGTGCTTCGGGCTTGGGCGCGTCGCCTATCTTGACGGAGGGTTGGTGCAGATCCCGGGAGAAGACGTCCGGGGGAACCGTCGTTCGCCCCGAGGCTATCTTCGCCAGCTCGTCCGCAGTCTCGTTGTAGCGCCGGGCGATGTGGTTAAGCTCGAGCCCGTAGAACTTGTCTTCCAGGCGTCGAACCTCCTCACAGTAGGCCTCCATCTTCGGGTCGCGGCAGAGGGAGTTCTTCATGACTTGGTCGATGACGAGCTGCGAGTCGCCACGCGCATCGAGGCGTCGGACCCCTAGCTCGATGGCGATTCGCAATCCGTTGATCAGAGCCTCATACTCAGCCACATTGTTAGACGCCGGGAAATGGAGGCGAAGCACGTAGCGCAGGTGTTTCCCGAGGGGCGAGACGAAAAGCAGGCCCGCGCCAGCTCCCGTCTTCATCAGCGACCCGTCGAAAAACATGGTCCAGAGCTCTGGTTGGATCGGAGCCGTTGGCAACTGGGTATCGACCCATTCGGCTACGAAATCCGCCAGTACCTGGGACTTGATGGCCTTCCGAGGGGCAAACGAGATTGCCTCGCCCATGATTTCCACCGCCCACTTCGCGATTCGTCCTGAGGCTTCTCGGCACTGGATGATCTCCCCCAGAGGGAATGATGACACCACAGTCACCGGATGGGACTCGAAGTAATGTCGCAGCTTTCGCCTCGTCAGGATCACTGCGTATAGCAGCTTCTGGACTTGTGGGTAGCGGATCTTGGTCTCGGACAGCACTTCACTGACGAAGTAAACTGGCCTCTGAATGGGCAAAGCATGCCCCTCTTCCTGCCTTTCGACTACGATCGCGGCGCTGACCACCTGAGTGGTTGTGGCGACGTAGACCAGGAGGGTTTCTCCATCAGCTGGGGGTACCAAGATGGGCGCCTGGGTGAGGAGCGCCTTCAGGTTCCCGAGGGCTTCCTCGGCTTCGGGAGTCCAAGTGAAGCACTCGGCCTTCCTTAAGAGGCGGTACAGGGGCAGGCCTCTTTCGCCGAGGCGCGAGATGAAACGGCTCAAGGCCGCGAGGCATCCCATGACCCTCTGTACGCCTTTTAAGTCCTTGATGGGCCCCATGTTTGTGATCGCCGCGATCTTCTCTGGGTTGGCTTCGATGCCCCGCTCGGAGACGATGAATCCCAAGAGCATGCCTCGGGGCACCCCGAAGACGCACTTCTCGGGATTGAGCTTGACGCCCTTCGCCTTGAGACACCGGAATGTCAGTTCGAGGTCGGAGAGAAGGTCGGAGGCTTTCCTCGTCTTGACTACGATGTCATCGACGTAGGCCTCGACCGTGCGACCAATGTGTTCGCCGAACACATGGTTCATGCACCGCTGGTACGTTGCACCCGCGTTCCTCAAACCGAACGGCATTGTGACATAACAGTACATGCCGAAGGGCGTGATGAAAGAAGTCGCGAGCTGGTCGGACTCCTTCATCTTGATTTGATGATACCCTGAGTAGGCATCGAGGAAAGACAGGGTTTCGCACCCTGCAGTGGAGTCCACAATTTGGTCGATGCGAGGTAGAGGGTAGGGGACCTTCGGACATGCTTTGTTGAGACCAGTGTAGTCTACACACATCCGCCACTTCCCCCCTTTTTTCCTCACAAGTACAGGGTTGGCAAGCCATTCGGGATGGAACACCTCTTTAATGAACCCTGCTGCCATCAGCTTGTGGACTTCCTCGCCTATCACCCTGCGCCTTTCCTCGTCGAATCGGCGCAGAGGCTGTCTGACCGGCCGGGCTCCGGCCCGAATATCCAGCGAGTGCTCGGCGACATCCCTCGGTATGCCGGGCATGTTCGGGGGACTCCACGCAAAAACGTCGGCGTTTGCGCGGAGAAAGTCGACGAGCACTGCTTCCTATTTGGGGTCGAGCCTGGAACCGATCCGGATCTGCTTGGAGGTGTCGCCACTGGGGTCGAGAGGGACGGCCTTAACCGTCTCCGCTGGCTCGAAGTTGCCGGCATGCCGCTTCACGTCCGGCACCTCTCGGGAGAGGCTTTCCAGGTCGGCAATGAGGGCCTCGGACTCGGCGAGGGCCTCGGCGTACTCCACGCACTCCACGTCGCATTCGAATGCGTGTTTGTACGTGGGGCCGACGGTGATGACCCCGTTGGGGCCCGGCATCTTGAGCTTCAGGTAGGTGTAGTTGGGGATGGCCATGAACTTCGCGTAGCATGGCCTTCCCAACACTGCGTGGTAGGTTCCTCGGAACCCGACCACCTCGAACGTCAAAGTCTCCCTTCGGAAGTTGGAGGGTGTTCCGAAACAGACAGGGAGGTCGAGCTGTCCGAGGGGCTGGACGCGCTTCCCGGGAATGATCCCGTGGAAGGGCGCAGCGCCTGCTCGGACGGATGACAGGTCGACGCGCAGGAGCCTGAGGGTCTCGGCGTAGATGATGTTGAGGCAGCTGCCTCCATCCATCAGGACCTTGGTGAGCCTGACGTCGCCGACGACAGGGTCGACGACGAGCGGGTACTTCCCCGGGCTCGGCACGTGGTCGGGGTGGTCGTCCCGGTCGAAGGTGATGGGCTTGTCGGACCAGTCTAGGTAGACTGGCGCCGCCACCTTCACCGAGCAGACCTCCCGACGCTCTTGCTTACGATGCCGAGCCGAGGCGTTTGCCGCGTGCCCTCCGTAGATCATGAAGCAATCGCGGACCTCTGGGAACTCTCCTGCTTGGCGATCCTCCCTTTTGTCGTCGTCGTGAGCCCTGCCACCCTCTGTGGGTGGCCCGGCCCTGTGGAAATGGCGCCGAAGCATGACGCACTCTTCGAGGGTATGCTTGACGGGCCCCTGATGGTAGGGGCACGTCTCCTTGAGTGCCTTGTCGAAGAGGTTAGCACCTCCGGGGGGCTTCCGAGGGTTCTTGTGCTCGGCGGCGGCGACAAGGTCTGCATCGGGAACGTCACGTTTCGCTTGCGACTTCCTCCTGCCTTTCTTCTTGGCGCCGCGCGGAGTAGACGCCTCGGGAGCATCTTCCGACGGGCGGCCCTGGGGCTGCTTGTCCTTTCGGAAGATGGCCTCTACCGCCTCCTGGCCGGAGGCGAACTTGGTGGCGACGTCCATCAGCTCGCTCGCCCTGGTGGGGGTCTTGCGACCCAACTTGCTCACCAGGTCACGGCAGGTGGTGCCGGCGAGGAACGCGCCGATGACATCGGAGTCGGTGATGTTGGGCAGCTCGGTGCGCTGCTTCGAGAACCGCCGGATGTAGTCCCGGAGAGACTCTCCCGGCAGTTGCCGACAGCTTCGGAGGTCCCAGGAATTCCCGGGGCGCACGTACGTGCCCTGGAAGTTGCCGGCGAAAGCCTGGACCAGATCTTCCCAGTTGGAAATCTGCCCCGGAGGCAGGTGCTCCAACCAGGCGCGAGCGGTGTCGGAGAGAAACAGGGGGAGGTTTCGGATGATGAGGTTGTCATCGTCCGTCCCACCTAGTTGACAGGCCAGGCGGTAGTCCGCAAGCCACAATTCCGGTCTCGTCTCCCCCGAGTACTTCGTGATAGTAGTCGGGGGTCGGAATCGGGGCGGAAACGGCGCCCGCCGAATGGCTCGGCTAAAGACCTGCGGACCGGGTGGTTCGGGCGAGGGACTCCGATCCTCCCCGCTGTCGTAGCGTCCCCCACGCCTGGGGTGATAGCCTCGGCGCACCCTTTCGTCGAGGCGTGCCCGACGGTCGCGATGAGGGTGCTCGTCGCCGAGGTGGCCCGGGGCCGCAGGCGCGGTGTTGCGCGTGCGTCCGGTGAAGACCGAGGCTTCCCGCGTGAGTCGGGAAGTCGCGGCACGAGGTTCCGAGGGGTACCCCTGCCTTCGGGAGGCAGAGCTTTCGGCCCGCCGGGCCGCAGCGCCTTCCAGGAGATGCTTGAGTTCTCCCTGGATTCGCCGACCCTCGGTGGTTGATGACTCCGGCATCGCGCGGAGGAGCATCGCTGCGGCGGCCAGGTCCTGACCAGTCCCGCCGGATGCGGGTGGCGGTTTGTCCCTGGCATCGTTGGCGATGCGGTGCTGGAGACCTTGGGGCAGGTGACGTATTCCTCCGGCCGGGGGCTGGCTCGCCCACACCTGCCCGATGTTCTGGCGGATTGCCTCGAGCGCTCCTGCTCCCTCATCGAGCCCGGCCTGCGCCCCGCGGACTTGCTCGAGCTGTGGGTCGTGACCCCCCGTCGGAACGGGGACCACAGCTAGCTCCCGCGGGATGTCGGCGCGAGGCGCTGGCCTAGGGGGATCACCATCCTCCGGCATGCCGAGACAGCCGCCTCCGGAGGGATCCCCTAGCTTGATGTGGAAACATTCGCGACTCGGGCCGCAGTCCTTGTCGCCAAGGCTGCGGCTGCCGTCGGAACAGTCGGAGAGGCAGTAGTCACATGCGGTCATGAAGTCCCGCATGGCACTAGGGTTGCCAGATCCGGAGAAATCCCAGCAGATGCTGGGGTCGTCATCTTCCTCGGACCCAGAGGGTCCGTAGGTCGAGACACCCGTCAATCGGTCCCAAGGCGACCGCACACGAAACCCCAGAGAGGTTGCACTCGCCTCAATGTGAGCGCCCGCCAAAGCGAGGTCGCCAGGCGGGCTGAGGCCGAGTCGAAATGACGAAAGATGGGTAGCAGTCGGTACCTTTTTGTCGACGAGGAGCGATGAAGTCACGTCGGGGGCAGATCGCGTCGTCGTCTCGGGTACGAGGGCGACGTCCTGCAGGCCCTCCGTGAGCGTGCTGGCGTCGTCCACCTGCTCGGAGTCGACGTGTTGCGGGGGGATGGCGCTCGCCTTTGCCTCGAACGCGAGGGCGACGCTTGGCGTGTCCTCCGTTGGGGCGCCGGGGATGTCGATTTGCTCGACAGCCGTCGGAGCGCGATCTCCCGCTCGGCCCTGGTTGCCCCGCCTCCTCCTCCTCCGATAGCGAGGGAGAGGATGGGGCGAGCTCGAAAGTCGTCCTTCCCCCACGCGGGAAAGACGTTGTTGATTCCGCCGCCGGCGGGCGGGCTGTCCGCCACCATTGTCGCTATCGCGCGGCGGTGGAAGGAGTACCATGTCGTAGCCGCTGTCGAGAGACATGAACTCGAGGCTCCCGAAACGGAGCACCGTCCCGGGTTGAAGAGGTCGTTGGAGACTGCCCATCTGGAGCTTGACGGGAAACTGCTCGTCAACACGCAGCAGGCCCCTACCTGGCGCGCCAACTGTCGGCGTTCCGAGACCGGGGGGTCCCCGAGCCGACGAGTGAGAGTGCCGCGTGCCCCAGCCCAGATGGGTCGAGCGCGTGGGCGAGCGCGAAGGGGGGAACAGAGAGAGAGGTCGGTGGCCGGAGCCGGGTCGTGAGGGAGTCGGAGAATTCCCGCGGCCTTCGTGTTCGTCCCGCGCCCAGGTCGGGTGCGCTTGCAGTAGGGGGTTACAAGCGTCCGTGCGAGGTGAGGGGAAGCGAGCGGCCCCGAGAGAGCGCCTGCCCCTGCCCTTCGTCCCCGCGAGGCCAACCTTCTCTAAGAAGGCCCTGGTCCTTCCTTTTATAGTCGTAAGGAGAGGATCCAGGTGTACAGAATGGGGGTGTAGCAAGGTGCTACGTGTCTAGCGAGGGAGAGCTAGCGCCTAAGTACATGCCAAGGTGGCAGCCGGAGAGGTCTTGGCACCCTGTTGTTGTGGCGTCGTGGCTGTTGGAGGTGTAACGGAGCTGGACGGGGGGACAGCTGTCGGAGTGGCTGGGCCCTTGCTGACGTCCTCCTGCTTTCGTAAGGGAGCTGAGAGTCGCCGTCGTCATGGTCTAGCGGGGCGCCATCGTTTGCCTATCTGGCGTGGCTGGCCAGATGGGACGTCGGTCTCGTTCTCTGCGACCCAAGTCGGCTCAGGGCAGGGTGATGATGACGCTCCCTGTTGACGTGGCGGTCTCGTGTCCTAGGTCGAGCGTCGTGGAGGCTCCTCCGAAGCCGAGGTCGAGTCCGTCCTGCAAGACAGAGGCAGAGTCCGAGCCCTGGGTCGGGCGAGGCGGAGATCGTTCGGCAGAGGCTGAGGCGGAGTCCGAGCCCTGGGTCGGGCGAGGCGAAGGTCGCCGTCTTCCGGGGCCTTAGCCCGAGTCCGAGCCCTGGGTCGGGCGGAGCGGAGTTCGCCGTCTTCCGGGGCCTTAGCCCGAGTCCGAGCCCTGGGTCGGGCGGAGCGGAGTTCGCCGTCTTCCGGGGCCTTAGCCCGAGTCCGAGCCCTGGGTCGGGCGGAGCGGAGTTCGCCGTCTTCCGGGGCCTTAGCCCGAGTCCGAGCCCTGGGTCGGGCAGAGCCTCCTATGGCACCTCTGGCGAAGTCTGGTCGCCCGTCGGTCTTACCTTTTGCGTTAAACGCCCCGGTGACTGGGTCGGTTGGCGCAGTGATTTAGTCAGGGTTTCTTCTTATCGAAGGCGGGGCCTAGGGTGAGCCGGAGATGCGTCTGCCGTGAAAGAGGAGGCCTCAGGCGAGACGGAGTCATCTTAGGGTCGGCTGCCCTCGCCCGAGGCTAGGCTCGGGCGTGGCGTGGTCAAGTCACTCGTATGGACTGATCCCTGACTTAATCAAACCCATCAGGCCTCTGCAGCTTTATGCTGATGGGGGTTACCAGCTGAGAATTAGGCGTCTTGAGGGTACCCCTAATTATGGTCCCCGACAAAACCCTAGTTGCATGAACTCAGGATTCCTTTAAGATGGATACTAGTATGCTAGGTCGAGTAGCTGCTTTACTAATTAGGGATCTCGGTAGAAGTCGAGTGATTTTTCTAGCACTCGCGCGAGGTCAGGAATTTGTTGTATCCATTTTCATATCGTATTGATGATGGTCTGTGGACAACGATCCATGGGGATTGGTTGTCTACGAGACAGAAATTGGAATAAGGATTAAGGTGTGGTACCGTGTGTCAAGCGTTGGAACGTACTAAACACATACCGAGAAATATGGTAAATCGGTAAGCCTAGTACCTGAGTGAACCTGCCCGCAGATTGCCCTCCTCACGCGACCTAAGACTTGGTCTCCCATTCCGGTTATGGTGGGTACAAGTGCGGTCACTACACGACGGCAGTCGGGGTCAGTGAGGCGTTGTACGCCAAGGCAGTGAGCCCCTTTCTGTTGACGGGGAATCGATGGGGACGGTTGATGTGTGTGGGGACGGAGTGACTCGCCACGTCGTGTGTTTAGGTTTACCTTGCAAGGTTTAAAAACTCGATTCGAATCGTCTGCTTCTCGCAGCTAATGAGACTGCTTGATCCATGCTGCTACATTGAGTAACAAGTGGAAATGTGTTGATTTGGCAAAAGATGTTGATTGCTAAAAATGATTGCTACCATGTATGATTAGATAGGGATACATCTAGTCTTAAGAGAGTCACACTAAAACTTGAAAAACAAAAACTTGATTTTAGACTCAGCTAGTGCTTTTGGCAAACCAAACCCCTCAGCCAAACAGTTGCATGTCTAGAGGTAGAGGAGTAGACTCCTCACACCGGGTAAGTCTAGCTGAGTATTAGTATACTCAGCCTTGCTTGTGGCATAATTTTACAAGGTCTCTGGAGGACATGGTTGCTGGAGTGACTTGGCCGTCCATCTTGCCACCGGGTTGGACAGTCGAGTGGGACCCTACCTCGGCAGAGGAGGAGCATGAGGAGTGATGGGACTGGCTTTCCCATCCCTCCGTTTATTTACCGTTAGTTTTTATTCCGCTGCATTCTGAACAATGATCACTGTTTTTGTTAAAACTCTGATAATGTTGTAATAATTAATACTCCTTAATGTATGGTTTTATGTTTTATTGTATTTGCTCTGTGCCTCACCATCGAGTGAGTACGTGGTACTTGATCCTGTTAGTGGCCTCGTCGGACTAGATCCGAGGGACTGACGTTTTATTCCTATTTAAGTGTGGTCTAGCCTTTAAGGTGGGACTTAGGCACTTAAGTTGGAATAATTCGAGCGGTTCCGCCACACATGGGGTGCCTAAGAAGACCATGTCTGATCGAGGATCATAGTTTACTTCTCGGTTTTGGAAGAAGTTGCATGAGAGCTTGGATACAAAGTTGAATTTTAGTTCAGCCTACCATCCTCAGACTGATGGGTAGACAAAGAGGGCTAATCAAGTGCTGGAGGATATGTTAAGAGCTTGTGCTCTTAAACATGGTGGAAGTTGGGATAAGAGCTTACCATATGCGGAGTTCTCTTATAATAATAGCTACCAGGCCAGTTTGAAGATGTCACCATTTGAGGCTTTATATGGCAGAAAGTGCAGGACTCCACTGTATTGGGATCAAACTGGTGAAAGACAGTTCTTTGGGCCTGAACTTATACAAGAGGCGAAAGAACAAGTCCGTATAATTCGGGAGAATTTGAGAATTGCACAATCAAGGCAGAAGAGCTATGCTGATACCCGGAGAAGGCTACTGGAGTTTAAGGAGGGTGATCACGTGTATCTGAAGGTGTCACCGATCTGGGGTATGAGGATATTTAAAGTTAAAGGAAAATTGTCTCCTCGTTTCATTGGACCTTTCTTGATTTTAAAGCGAGTGGTTGCAGTTGCATATCAACTAGAACTACCTGATCACCTATTAGATATACATGATGTCTTTCACGTGTCCCAACTAAAGAAGTGCCTCAGGGTACCTGAGGAGCAACTACCAATGGAGGACCTTAGTGTTCAAGATGATCTGACTTATGCGGAGTACCCTATCAAGATTCTGGACACTTTGACTCGAGTTACAAGAAATAAGGTGATAAAGATGTGCAAAGTGCAATGGAGCCACCATGGAGAAGATGAAGCAACATGGGAAAGAGAAGAAGAGCTTCACATAGATTTTCCTCATCTTTTCCCTAGTCATTCTTAAATCTCGAGGACGAGATTCTTGTTAAGGGGGGTAGGATTTGTAATCCACTTTGTAAGAAAATCTAAATGGAGAAAAATTATGTTCCTTTATATACATGTGTGCCATATCTATTTGTCATTTCATGTGAACACCTTATTTGAAAACAGAGGATTAATAAAAGTCATTAAATGGTGCATCATGCTGAGACTTTATTGTGTGTATGTTGTGACTATATGAAATGAGGTTTAAAAAATATATAGTAGAAGCCAATTTGGAAATAAACATCAAATCGGAAACACTAGAATTTGAGGAGGAAAAGCATTAGTCACCACTAAATAAACCTCTTAAAAATAAATCAATTCATATCATGTCATATTCAAGTGGGATATTTAATTTGAAGACAAGTTTGCCACGAAATTCGAATTCAAATTCAAATTGAAGTTTGAATTGGGAAAGGGAGAAAAGAAAATAGAAAATAAAAAGGAAAATAGAAAGAATAGTGCCCTGCACACGCCTGGGCCCCTTTCCTGCCTCGGCCCATCTTTCTTGTTTCTCTCGCGCGGCCCACTAATTCCCCCGCGCGCCTCTGGCAGACCCACTGACTCGCGGGCCCGCTCGGCTAGCTTCTGTCACCTCGTGCGCCCAGGTCACCGAGTCTCTGGCTCGTGGGTCTGACTTGCCAGAACCATCTTCCCCGCAGAGTTCGCTCGCGCAGTGTGTACAGGATGGCTCTGCTTGTCTTGCGCGTGTGGCAGGACCCTCTCTGCCATGCGGACCATCCGTGGTTGGGCGCTGCCGGGCAGACCCTGTGCTAGTTCTATTTCTCCACCATGGATCCAAAACTAGAGCTGTAACAACCGCGCATGAGCACCGCCGCTTCCTTCGTGAATCTGTTGCAACAGCTTGGCCGAGCATGGCGGATCTCGCCCACCAGTGCCGGTCCGCTTTGATCACGCGGGGGTGGGAGAATAAAACCAGGCTGCGACCGTTCTTTGCCTTGACTCGCCCCGGCATTCACTCGTCCACCTAAGTCGCGCCCACGTTGCCTACGAAAGTCGCTAGCGCCGTCGTGCTTGCCCTGGACCACCGCGCCACCCGGGGTCAAATTGGAGTGCTGGGAGGATACGCTCGACGCCACTGAATTCGCTCATCGCGTCGCCTATCGAGGGAAACCACCAGTCCTCGGGCAATTCTTCACCGAAGTCTGGACATCGCTGTCGTCTGCTACTCTTCGTGGACAACACCCTCTACGCCTCCATCACTGGTATAAAGTCCTCCTTCGGGTTCGCCTTGACCTCCTTTACGCATAGCATCGTCGGGATCGGAGTTCTAACGACCGGGTGCGGGTGGGACTGTCAGCCGGCAATGGCGCCACCGTTTGGAGCCTCTACGCCACCGTCGGGCCTGTGTGGGAGGAAGAAAGGATAGGGCGAGTTGTCAGCCGTTGGATCGTGACAATGCGGTAGAGATTAGATGGAGCGTTGGCTGGCCGTTGGATTGGTAGCGGATGGCTGTGATCGGGTCACGGATACCCCTTCGCTAGGTTAAATCATGATCGTAGATTTCATATCCAGTGACCCTAGATGCGTACCGGTTCGTTATAGGTCATCTAGTCTGAACCGCGGGCTTCTGATCGAACGGCTCAGAACTATTGGTACCCCTTCGGCCGAGCGCCCTTACAATTAGGACCTCCAATTTTTATGAAATTAACCCACAGTCCTCCCCTCGGGGTTCTCTGCGTCTATGGGGTTTTTGCGAGCAGGCCCCTGAGCTTACCAGAAAATGAGGCGCAGTCCACAGATTAGGAAAACCAGGGAAATAAAATTAGAAAATAGATTTTTGGTATTAAATTAATTGCAGAAACTTGTTTAATTTGTAGAAAATCCATATGAACTCTAAATTGGTCCATTCTAGTTCCTAAATTTTTGTAATATTATTGTTCATTCATTAGTGCCTCTCTTTTGGCATGAAAAACACATTAAAATTTATCTATCACTTAATCTAGTATTAAGCACATAAAACCTTGGAAAATTCATAACTTAAAATCCATAAATCTAAATTTAATGATTGCAGTTCTTATGATCTCATTTTAATGTCTAGATTATTACTGTATATTTTATTGACATGTTTGGTGTGATGTTAATTTTTGATATACTATGTATGTATTGTGTTGATGCGAGTAGACGAGTAAGCTACAGAGGAACCTGGGGTTCAGCTGGTAGAGACTGCTGAGCAGGAGCTCGTGGAAGGCAAGTTGTGCCCTTGATCACTTCTTTTACCCATTCATGTTCTTATTAATCATAATGATCTGCATAGGTTAATTTTGCTGGGATCCAATAGGATACCCTAGATTTTGACTATCTTTATACCTTGTGTCACCACTGGTTTTACTACTAAATTTTTGGGTAGTACATGCTATTGTTTTATGTGGCTTTAGGTATAGAGATATTCATCACTCATTATTATACTTTTTATTATCTGTTTATTATTTTCTATTCATGATAAGATCATTATGTTAATGGGAACATGGAGAACCACCCTGGAAAACAGTGCTACCACAAGGGTTTAATGGGACGCCCTTGGTTGATTAACTAGGAAATCTAGTGGATGACTACCTTACCCGAAAGGGGCAAGGGCAGTAGGGGAGTGGTTAGTGTAGGGAGGTCCTTGGGTTGATTTTGCTGCGATGGTGGTTAGACGAGGGATTCCTACACTGGAGCTTCCTATAAACTGTAGCGGGTTTTCTGAAGCTAGTGGATCTTTGTAAAGGCCTCGTAGTGGTACCCTGCCTCGCTTCCTTGGTAGAGGTGTATGGGGTCTGATCAACTCCGTGGCAAATGGGTAACTCTACTTGTGGGTAAAGATGCGCAACCTCTGCAGAGTGTAAAACTGGTATACTAGCCATGCTCACGGTCATGAGCAGCTCAGACACTCACATGATTAATTTATGGAACTTAAACTTAATTTGTCATTTCATTGCATCTGGGATTATTTTATTATTACTTTTATTTATTATTACTATAGTTTGGTATTTACTTACACTTAGTAACTGCTAATAAAATTTTGACCAACTTATAAAAGCAATGCTCAGCTTCAGCCTTTATTACATTGATCTGCCTTACATATCACATGAACTCCCACCTTTGGTGAGTTCATGCACATTATTCCCCACAACTTGTTGAGCGATGAACATGTGTAAGCTCACTCTTGCTGTCTCACACCCCCCACAGGAGAAGAGCAGGTGGTCGAAGAGGAGCCGCCTAACACTGAGGCTTTCGGCTTGATCTAGGTGTCATCTCCCAGTCAGCTTTGTGGCACCGAGGATAGATTTTAGTTCCTGCTATATTCATCTTTTATTTTGTAAGACTTCCGCTGTGTAATAAGTACTCTGATTGTATTGTGACATTTATCTCTATACACTCTGTTATTGTATATGTTGTCTTCTTTGACGCATGTATGAGATGCACTCGGCTTTGTTCCTTAAAACCGGGTGTGACACTGCGATAGCTGGCCGGCTAACGACCGACTGTGGCCTAACCCCACATGACAGCTATTGGACATTACAATAGAGGAACCGTTCGCATCAGGGGAGAAGCTAGGTAATTCTTAATGGGTGCAAATGCACCCTTCAAAATGTAAATCTTATAAATTTAGTTAAATTTTTATTATATATGTACCCCTTAAAAAATCTTATACATCCACAAAGCTAAATACACCCTCCTCGATTTTGCTCTATCATCACCTCAGATTACCTTGCACATCTTCAGCCTATCCTTACAACCGCCTCTCTGTCTCGGAGCATGCCCAAGGACACGTCCTCCTCTCCTACTATAGCACGACCTCCTCTCCTAGGGCGGCATAGCTACCCCCGTGTCCAAGGCGGACCTCGCAGTGGTGGTGGATCTTGTGGCTGCGGGTGTCGTTGTCCGCGATGACGGGGGCACCCACAGTGGCAGATCTCATTGTCCGCGGTGGTGGCGGTTCCAAAGGCGATGCGAGCAGGGCGAGATCTGGTGGCAAGTGCTTGACCAGATGGATATATGGTGGTGAGTGCATGCAGATGCAGAGGTGGAGAGCACGCGCGATGGTAGGGTGTGTCTCTCTCTGGCGGCAGCGGCGATGGTGCGGGACTGTGGGTCAACTTCGATGCCCGCTTGTGCCAGCGATAAAAGTATGTGCATGTTGCACTTGGGTAGCGGCTGGTAGCCACCTGTCGCCAGGCCCGAGAGCAGGGGAGGCAGGCCCCGCGACACATGTGCTGCAACAATAGCAAAAGAAGTGCGGTGCTCCATGCCGCACGGCAGGGCGTGGGCCACTGGATCGCCGGGCCATTCGGGGGTCGTGGTGGTAGAGATGACAATAAGTTTTAAATTTTACACTATAAAATTTAAGGATTAGATAAGATTAGAATCAGACTCTATTTTTATTTATTTTTTATCTAAAATTAATTTAGGATCATAAGAAATTGTGAAGAACATTTGAATGGCGATCTATTATCATCCATACGTGGTGGTGTTTGCACCAATAATCGCCCACGTACAGGTACCAACAGTTCAGGCACCTGCCCGCGGTGACATGGGAATATGGGACGAATACAAATCACTGCCCTATCCCTACCCTGCTCCTGAGTCGAGCTTGGGATGAGGATGCATGGAGACGACTGGACGGGAGCGGGACGGGGACGGGGACGGGGACGACGACCGCGCTCTTCAGGTAGGCTCGGTGGAACATCTTGTCATCTAACCGGTGGGGGGCGACTGCCGAGAGGGTGCTGAGCTGATGAGACGGCGAATCGAATTTGCTGTGGAGCAAAGACAACATCGTTATTTCTCGAGGTCGCGGCACCCTGTTGCTATCGCCGTTGAGTTGCGCGGCGGCGGTTCCGTTTGTGTGGCCGTCACGAGAATAGATAGAGTGTGTCCTCCTATAGTCCTATCTATAGTTCCGGCAGTTGCAGTTCCATTTATCTATGGTACTAGTAGGAGCTAGGAGGACACAGATACGGACACGAAGACGGGTGTGGCCGAGTGCTAGCTATAGCTGTTAGGTTAGCTGAAAAAGGGAATTATAAAGAGTACTTCCTCCGCAAAGTTTGTCGTATAAGTCAGTGTTTTAAAACTTTGACGGTTAATAACAAAAATATTCATAAATATTGACTAAATAAAAATAAAACTATTGCATTTATTATTAAAACATCTAGCACAATATATAATTTCTTTAATTTGAAAATAATTATTTTTATAGATACTATAGGTTAAAGTTTTAAAACTTTGATTTAGAATAAACCTTCGTGACATTAAGATAGGGAACGAAGAGAGTAGCTCTTAGCCAAGCTACGCAATCACGGATCATCGGTGCCACGTGTTGTTTCGGTGCTCGTATGACCTCTACTTATAGATGTGGGTGCTCTTTCCTGGCTATACAGCCAATCATATATGGATGTTCACTCAAATCAATTTAAAAGTACGCGAATGTTGAGAAACTACCTTGATTTGAACTGACCTCAGCGAGCAAACATGTTTCCTATATTATCACATATTCTACTTATTTTAAACTCTACTATACAGACAATATAATTTATAGTGCAAATACCCTATTAAATACCCTATTTTATAGGGTCTATGGACAGCCTGATGGCAAGTGTGTCATCGTCCAGCAGTTAGGGCTCACGGCTTATGCGAACACATACACACACTAAAATATGGGGGCAGTAAGCAGTTAATTACTGGTTCTCCATCTCCAAGAATGGGTTAGTTAGAGCATCTCCAACAATATCTGAAACGGGTGCCTCAAATTGAAATATGGGGCTATACGTAGGAAAACTACTTCAGCAATGTCTTATTTTATAAAATTTAGTCAAAAAATTATATGGCAACATGTCAAGTGTCTCAAATATACTAGTACTTCGTAGTGGGCTGCTTTATAATCTAAATTTGAGATTTTACTGTTGGATCGTGATATTTTGTTGGTGTCCTAAATTCTATAAAATATACTTATTTTTAAATTATAAAGTATTTTATAGATCAACAATTGTTGGAGATCCTGTTAGCGCCGGGTCGCCTTGTCGTGGGCGGGTGGGCCTGGGCGCCTGGCCGTCTCATTCACCCAAAGAACGCCGTCGCCACCGGCCGCTGCGCCGTCTACATCAGTTCACCATCCGGAGAAAAACGATCCCCGCGCGCAAGCTAAAAGCTTAGCCGTGCGTGAACGAAACCTCTCTGTCTACAAACCATTCCCGTGTTAGTAGAGAGAGAAAAAAAGAAAGGTAAGTAGCTAGGACAAGAATAGAGACCTAGTCAGTCACCCACCCAGTTGTCAACGAGAATATCATCTCTAATAGCTTATATATATATATATATATATATATATATATATATATATATATATATATATATATATATGACAGGACTATCAGGTTATCAGCTGTGGTAGTTCAGATGCCACTGTTCCTTCTCTTGGAGCTATCCTTTCGGAGGGTTATACTAATAACCTGACAAAGCTTAATCAACTTGAAAGCTTAATAATAATCAATAATTCAGTGATCCTCGTGCACATGGCCACGCCGAGCTGGGGTGCAGTGCCTAGCGAGGGCTGCACTGTCTTTTCGCTCGGAGCCATGGTCCAGCGCCCTGACCTACTGATTAGCCAATTCCCCGGCATAATAAAAGGAAAGGAAAAGGGCGAGGGGTCCTCATCAGACGGAGGATCTAGCATGTTATCAGCTTCAGACTGTGAGAGTGATGTTCGGCGAATCATGAACGTGCCTTTTCCCATGTTTCATGCTCTGTCCGATACAATTTTCATTACGGGATTGTATCGTTGGCTACTCCCCTCAATTCTAAACTACTCTTTCCTTCTGTTCTAAAATAGTTGACGTTTTAAATTTGGATACGGGAATTTAGAAGAAGTAAAAAAATGTACTACCTCCGTTATTGAATATTTATCGTCCGCTAATTCATTTTTAAACTAAACAGCGACAAATAAAAAAGAACGGGAAGTAGTACGTATAAAAGAAAGATAGAGAAATAAGAGAGGTAGAGATGCATCAGAAAAAATATATTGTGAGAATAGAATGTTATATTGGTGTCGTCGCAAGGGTCGCCATGGCACCCAACGTATGAGGATCCGGGAGGTGTCACTACAGGAAACGCATAAAATTTCGTGGGCCCAGATATTTTCGTCGGCCGATCCACGAAAATAAGGAAGGTATTTTCGTCGGCCTCGTTACCGACGAAAATACAGAATATTTTCGTGGGCCAGGGGCTATGTTCGTCGGCAGGCCGACGAAAATACTGAATATATGTTCGTCGGCCTCGTAACCGACGAAAATAGGTGTTATTTACGTGGGCCGAAGCCGTGCCGACGAAAATACGTCAACTATTTTCATCGGCCCCACGAGGCCGACGAAAATACGACCACTATTTTCGTCGGCCCCAATACGGCCGACGAAAATAAATGACCTAAATCTCCCCCGCGCCCGCACCTTCTCTCTCGCTCTCGCTCGTTTCTCTCGCTCGCTCGTTTTTCTGTTCGCCGCGCTGCCGCACGCCTCGCCGCCACCGCACGCCGCGCACACGGACGCCGCACGCCGCGCCGTGCCCCGTCCCCGCGCCGCCACCGCACGCTCGCACGCACGGACGCCGCGCCGTGCCCCTTCCCCGCGCCGCCCGTTCGCCGTGGCTTGTCCCCGCGCCGCCCCTTCGCTGTGCCCCGTCCCCGCACTCCCCTCGCCGTGGCCGCCTCGTCGCCGTGCCCCGTCCCCGCGCCGCCCCTCGCCTCGCCCGGCCCTCTCCGTGCCCGCGTCCTCGCCGTGCCCCATCGCCGTGCCCGCCTCCTCGCCGTGCCCCATCAGCGTGCCCGGCCCTCGCCGTGCCCGCCTACTCGTCGTGCCCCATCGCCGTGACCCATCGCCATCGCCGCCTCCTCGCCGTGACCCATCGTCGTGCCGCCCCTCGCCGCGCCGCCCATCGCCGAGTAACAAGGTACTTACTTAGTCGTTTTTTATTTTCATGAATTGTTATCTTGTTATCTTGTCATCTTGTGATTATGATTTGAGTTAAATTGTCGAGTTTAACTGTTGATTGCTTTAATTCAAATTCATATTTGTCTCCGAGATATTTTTTTAATATTTAGAGTTTAGTTTTAATCGTTAACGATAGCGAACCGTATGCGTCACCCGTTCGGGAACGACGAACGTCACATTGGCTTGTGAGGTTCGTCGTTCCGGAATTGTCCACGTATTTTGGACAGCCTGAGAGTGTAAGTTGATGCTTGTGATTTGTGACATGTGCCTTATGATTGACGCGGAATTTCGGTTGTGTAACCCAGTTGTTCTCCAACACACCATGTTCAGGCGTGTGCTTGGAGAGCAGCGAGGTTATGCTGCCGAAATTTCGCGGCAATCGTAGGATACATGTCACAAATCACAAGCATCGGCCTACACTCTTGGGTGGGTTTAGGGCCTTTACCTAATAGGGAGTTCACCTAAGACACGGACGATCGTTGATGTTCTTTGTGTTTTGTTTAGCCTTTGAAATGGACGGTGATCGGAGGGTGATGTATGACGGGTGGAGAAAGGATGGGGCACATTCGAATGAATGGATGGGTGTAACAAAGGCTTTTCTTGAGCACGCTTTCAAAGATGCAACTGGTCGTCTAGTGAAGTGTCCTTGCAATCGCTGCGAGAACAAGTGGCCTCAGAAGAAGGAAGAAATGGAGAAACACCTTTGCAAAAGTGGGTTTATGCCGAACTACCTTGTATGGTACCGGCATGGAGAGTCTATTAAACACGTTGACGCGGAGGTGGAACTTGATGACGATCATGATAGGATGGACGACATGTTGCATGATCTTGGTAGGGATGTTGAAATGAACGCTGAGGAGCCGGGGCAGCTTCCACGCGATGCTCAGGAATTCTTCAGGCTACTCGCCGCGGGGGAAGAGAGACTGCACGAGCACACTCAGATGTCAGTTCTTGGGACTCTCACAAGACTAATGGCGATAAAGTCGAAGCACAACATTTCAAACAGTGCTTACAACGACATCGTCCAACTGATGGGCGAGGTTCTCCCGGAGAATCATAAGTTGCCAAAGAATATGTACTTCGCAAAGAAGATGTTGGCTGGTCTTGGGATGACATATGAGAAGATCGACGTGTGTCCCAACAGTTGCATGCTATTCTTTGAGGAGGATGACAAGCTGGACCGTTGTAAGCATTGTGAAGCTTCTAGATATGTCGAGGTGACAAATGATGAGGGTGAATTGGTAGTTACGAAGGTCGCAGCTAAGCAACTTCGTCGGTTGCCCATCATTCCTCGGCTTTCAAGGTTGTTCCTCAACAAGGAAATAGCTCTGCATATGACATGGCCAAAGAATGGTGTACGTCTCGTCACTGATCCAGACATAATGGTCCATCCGTCGGACGGTGATGCGTGGAAGGCAATTGATGAGTTTGATCCCGAATTTGCAAACGACCCTAGGAGTGTACGGCTTGGTCTATTGACGGACGGATTCACACCTTTCAATACCAGTGCAAGCCCTTACTCGTGTTGGCCTGTCTTCATTGTGCCATATAATCTTCCTCCTGAGTTGGTCAATAAAGAAGAGTTCATGTTCCTTGCACTAGTCATCCCAGGCCCCGAGCATCCAGGGCCAAAGCTGAATATGTTTGTTCGCCCTTTAATTGAAGAGCTGAAACAATTGTGGAGAGGTGTGAAGGCTTATGACAGCCATACTGAAAAAGAGTTTACCATGCGCGCTGCTTATTTGTGGTCAGTGCATGATCTGCTGGCGTATGGAGATTGGTCTGGATGGTGTGTTCATGGTCGGTTGTGCTGTCCCATATGTATGAATGATACGGATGCATTCAGATTGAAGCATGGTGGGAAAGTGTCATTCTTTGATGCTCATCGACGTTGGACTCCATTCAAGCATGATTTCAGGAATTCGCTTACTGCATTCAGAAGTGGAGCCAAAATCAGAAATGGGCCACCAAAGAGGCAAACTGCACCGTAGATAATGGCATGGCATGCTTGTCTGAAGCAAGGAGAAAATGATAGGTTTCAAGGCTACGGGGAGGACCACAACTGGACCCATATTTCATCAATATGGGAGCTTCCGTATGCAAAAGCCTTGATCATGCCGCACAACATAGACTTGATGCACCAAGAGCGTAATGTTACTGAAAGCATCATAAGCACATGTTTCGATGTGACTGATAAAACGAAAGATAATATGAAGGCAAGAAAAGACATGGCTGAAATTTGTAAGAGACCGATGCTCGAGTTGAAAGTAAGCGATAAAGGGCATGAGAGTAGGCCGCGAGCTGATTACTGCCTCAAGCCAGATGAAAGGAAAGAAATATTTAAGTGGTTGAAGAATCTGAAATTTCCAGATCGATATGCGGCAAATCTGAAACGGGCAGTCAATCTGAAGACCGGTAAATTGATCGGTTTGAAAAGCCATGACTACCATATTATTATGGAGAGGCTGATGCCCGTGATGTTTCGAGGCTATTTTAAGGATGAGCTTTGGAGCATATTTGCAGAGCTGAGTTACTTCTATAGGGAAGTATGCGCAAAGACGGTATCGAAGAGGTTGATGCAGAAATTTGAGAAAGAAATTCCAATTCTTATTTGTAAATTTGAAAAGGTTTTCCCGCCAAGATTCTTCAATGTGATGCAACATCTAATTGTGCATTTGCCTTGGGAAGCTTTGGTAGGCGGACCAGTGCAATTCAGGTGGATGTATCCTATAGAAAGGGCGTTAAAAAAGCTCAGGGCGTCTGTTCGCAACAAGGCTAGAGTCGAAGGGTGTATTGCGGAGGCTTTTGCCCTTAAGGAGATATCTCAATTCTCAACCAGGTATTTCGCTCGAGCCAACAATGTGTTTGCTCCTTCAGTGCGACTTCATGTCAAAAATGAATCGCCCCAAAGCACCCTTCAAATTTTTGCGAATCCGGGTAAAGCAGTTGGAAAAGGGAGTGTACGTCACATTGAAGGATCAGATTTGAACACGCTAATGCTATATATGTATAGCAATATTGACAGCACACAGGAGGCGTTCGAGTAAGTTTTCCTCATAGTTACTTCCATTTTCTCATCTCATAATTTCTATAGTGTGTAATCTCCATGTTTCTAATATGTCCAGTGTAGGAAACGGGTGACGCCTAAGAGGGGGGGGGGTGAATTAGGACTTCTAAAACTTTTACTAAACTAGGCCACAATTAAATCTCTAGAGCAAAACCTATGCAAATAATCAAAACTAGAATGTGCAAACTCGGTTTTGTATAAGTGTTGCTATCTCTACCGCAAAGGCTAAGTTTCAATCTACACTAAATAAGTATGACAAATAAGATTGAAACTTAAATGCTTAATATAAATGCGGAATGTAAAGAGCTAAGTAGAGAAGCAAACTCTCGTGGAAGACGCCGGTATTTTTACCGAGGTATCCGGAATCACGCAAGGTTCTGACTAATCCTCGTTGGTGCCCCTACGCAAAGGGAAGCCCACGCGAGGGCCAAGCACCACGGTCGAGTAACTCCGTAGAGAGCCACGGGCCTTCTCCACGCGCAAGTGGTGCTCCGCTTCCGGCTCCTCTCGGACGCTCCCCGCAGTCTCCACTATCGAGCTTCCGGCCGAAACGCCGCGGGCCTCGTTCCCTCCGGTACACGGTGGCGGCCGTGACACAAACGCGGTTGTCACGGTCTCGCAAGACTCTCGCCCCACTCGGTACAATTACAACGACTCACGCAAGAGCCGAGGGGTTGTGTGGTTTTACAAAACTCACTCAACTAACTAGGGTTCACCTAGAGCAAGCGCTAAAGCGGTCTAACTAACCTAAGCACTTCGCAAAGTACCTACGCTAATCACCGAGTGATTCTATTAAGCACTTGGGTGTTTGAGCTCTTGGAAATGTGCACTATATGCCTTGGTATGTTGCTTGGGCTCTCACACCTTCAAATGGCTGATTGGATGAAGTATATATAGGCCCCAACTCAACTAGCCGTTGGAAAGCAGACTGTTGTAAGGATGGCACACCGGACAGTCCTGTCAGCCAACGGTGCGCCAACTGTGTGCCAACGGTGAGCCAACGGTGCACCAACAGTGCACCAACGCTGTGCAGCCAACGGCTAGTTCTGACACACCGGACAGTCCTGTCAGCCAACGGTGCGCCAACTGTGTGCCAACAGTGCGCCAACAGTGAGCCAACGGTGCGCCAACAGTGCGCCAATGCTGTGTAGCCAACGGCTAGTTCTGACACACCGGACAGTCCGGTGCACCAACTGTGTGCCAACGGTGAGCCAACTGTGTGCCACCGGTGAGCCAACTGTGTGCCACCGGTGTGCAGCCAACGGCTAGTTCTGACAGCTAGCCGTTAGGTGCACCGGACAGTGAATAGTGACTGTCCGGTGCCTTGTCTTAGAAAACTCTGTTGGCTGTCCTGTGCGCCAACTGTGTGCCACCGGTGAGCCAACTGTGTGCCACCGGTGCGCCAACTGTGCGCCACCGGTGAGCCAACTGTGTGCCACCGGTGCGCCAACTGTGTACCACCGGTGAGCCAACTGTGTGCCACCGGTACGCCAGCTGACAGCCCATCTTCTAGGTCTTTGCTGATTTCTTCGGGCTTCTTTTGTTCTTGAGTATTGGACTCCTATGCATCTTTTTATGTCTTCTTTTGAGGTGTTGCATCCTCATTGCCTTGGTCCAATTCTCTTCGCATCCTGTGAACTATAATTATAAACACTAGCAAACATATTAGTCCACAAGTTGTGTTAATCATCAAACACCAAAACTCAATTAGCCAAATGGCCCGGGGTCCATTTTCCTTACAATCTCCCCCCTTTTTGGTGATTGATGACAACACAACCAAAGCAAGCAAATAATACAAGTATTTTAATTAAAATGTGCAATCTACTTGCTAAGATGCATGATTGTCCCCACAATGTGATATTATGGACTTAAGCCTCCCCCTAACTCCATAATTCACTTACTTCCTATTTTTGGACCAAATAACCAAAACCACTTGAAAAGCCATTTGTAGATATAAAATTTTAAATTGGTGGTGTTTGGTGTTTGATAAAGTTTTCATTGCTTTGGTCCCTAAACTTCTCCCCCTTTGGCATCAACCACCGAAAAGGAAGACATTAAAAGCATGTAGGAAGTAAATAAAAGCTTGCCCTCAACAAGAATTGTATCAAATGATATCACTAGAAGGATATTAAAATAAACCATATGAATGATACCAGTTGAAAGGAACTCCCCCTAAATGAGTGTTCTCTTTAGAAAGAAGTTTCTCCCCCTTTTTTAGAGATGAAGAAATACTCCCCCTGACAGAGATCCTCTACTTAGGAAAAAGCATGTGAAAAATTAGAGGTGCAAGACATGGTTTGAAAAGACTAACTTCCCTTATGCATAGGTAATAGAATATGAGTTAACTACTTATGCATTTTTAGCAACATGGAAGCATATGATATGAAATATAGTCTAATCAAATATTGGAGAAGACATGTAAATGATACTGAATGTAGTCTCAAAAGATACCAATTGAAGATCAATGGCGAGCTTGAGAGACATGAGAGTTCTTGGAGATTTTGCAGTGGAAGATTGTTGTCTTTCTCCGGGGACTTCATTTTCCTTACAATGAGACTATCACATGAAATAGACTTGAAAAGGTGTTAGTCTCAAAGTGTTAGATTATAGAGTAACCTCCCCCTAAAGGTGTGCATACAAGTTTTGAATACTTGTAGGAGACATGCACTTTGATTTGATATCAAGAGGGGCAAATTATCCATAATCCAAACTTTGGCACATATAAGTTAAATGATACACTTTGTAGAAATCAAAATTTTCAATTGATGCATCATTTACTATGGAGTGATATAAAAGCTATGTGCCGTGCTTTAACTAAACATTTTAAGCCATGTAGGTTTGCTTAAGTATATGAATTTAAAAACTAGCAATCCTACCATATGATTTACCTAGTATGCATGATTTTGAACAAAAGTACATAACAAATGTAATAGTAGGCAAGAAAGGTAAACTAGATAAAAGATAAATAGATACGCATATCTAAAAACGAGAAATACAATAAAACTAGTTACCTTAGTCATGGGTGGGAAATTTGGGTCCAAAATTTTCACTAACCCACTTGGCAATAAACTTGATCCAATATGATGTATCCCATGATATACATCCCAATTTAGCCAAGTCTCCAAATTTCCCGATGACCTTTGGTCCACTCACTTCCCTTTCGGGATCCAAACCTTCTTGGTGCTTTTCATGGTTGAAATTATTTCCTTTGGCACCCAGATGCGTTTGGTCTCCTTTCCTTTGTTGGCTTGCTTGTTGGCCTTGATTGCTATCACCTTTCCGTTCTTTTTCTTCTTGATCAAATATGGTGTAGCATCCTTTTTGTTCACCTTTTTGATGTAGGTGTTGGAGATTTTGCTTGATGGCTTTTGCTTGAGCTTTTGCCTTTGTTTATCCTCGGTCATCGCCTTGCATTGGAAAGACTTGTGGCCTTCCTTGTGGCATAGCCTACAAATCACAGTTTCTCCCTCTACAGGCTTGTTCACTCCCGCAGTGGTGTTATCCTGTGGAGGTCGGATTTGTTTGGCTTTGCCTTTCTTGTCATACAAAGCCTTGCCAAGGCGAGCCACTTCTTGCTTTAATTGTTCATTTTCCTTTGCAACCTCATCCGAACATGTCTCTACAACAATATTCTCAACAACGACTTGGTTGCAGGGGTTAGAATCATCAATTAAATCAAAGCAGGAAGTAGAAGCATCTTTCTTAATTATTTTAGGTATTTCAACTAAAGATGCTGCTGGGGTGCTACCAATGTTTTCTAGCTTAGTAGTTAGCTCATTATTGTGTATGCTAAGAATTTCCATTTTCTCTAGCAAATTTTCAATAGCTTCTTGGGAGCTAGCTAACTTAGCCTTAAGTTTTTCATTCTTTTTAATAAGGCTATTATCGGTAGCAGTGGATGGAGCACTAGATTCTAATAGCTCAATTTTAGTTGACAGCTCACTATTTAAGTTTGCAAAAGTTTCAAATTTTTCTAGCAAACCTTTGTAATCATTTTGAGAGCTAACCAACTTATTTTTCAAAGTTTTAAGTTGAGCTTTTTGCTTAGTGCAAACATCCTGGAAAAATTTTACGGCTTCCGCAAGCTCATCTAGAGAGGGCTTTCCCTCACCTTCATCATCACTACTACTTTCATCACTAGAGGATGGAATGCTTTTGTTACCTCTTGCCATAAGGCATTTGTGTGATGACCGTGATGATCGTGACGAGGACCGGTGGCTGCGCGTCCTTGGAGGTTCATCTTCACTTGAAGAATCATCCCAAGTTCTAACACTTGTTAGCGCCTTGCCTTTGCTCCTCTCCTTTTTGGGCTTGGCCATATTTGGACAGTTGTCCCTGAAGTGGCCCTTCTCCCCACATACGAAGCATCCTCTCTTCCTTTGCTTTTTCCTGTCAATGTTAAAGAGAAGATCCTCGACCTGCAGGGGCACACCCATTAGATTAATCTTGCGGATCATCCTCATTACCTTTCCGACGCGTCGGATTGTTTCTTCGTCCTCGGAGGATGATGTGCATGGTTGATTATCTTCATTATCATCACTTTCTTCTTCTTCTTCCTCTTCTTCGCTTGAGGAACTTGGAGTGGGAGCCTTCTTTTTGCCCTTCCTTTCATCACATGTAAAAGCATATGGTCTTGAGGAAGTTGGCTCATCTCCCCGACTCATTTTTCGCGACATCTCAAAAGCCGCGATTTTCCTAATCACGATGGTCGGGGTCATGTTGCTCAAGTCCTCCATGTTGTGAAGGATGGTGATGATGCTCCCATATCTTTGTTGTGGTAGCACGGAGATAATCTTCCTCACAATGTCCGCATCACCTAGCTTATTAATGCCAATCGAATTGAGCTCATTGATAATTAGATTCAAACGAGAATACATGTCTCTAACAAGCTCATCATCTTTCATAGCAAAAGAATTATACTCATTTAAGACTAGGCAATGTTTTTGCTCATGGACATTGGATGTGCCGTCATGGAGCTCATGCAATTTTAGCCAAATCTCATTAGCAGTTTTCAGGGTAAATACTTGATTGAAAATATCCATGCTAAGAGATTCATACAAGCAATTTTTGGCTCTAGCATTTAAATGGATTTCTTTTTCCTCACTCGTGGTGGGTTTCTCGGGATTCTTGAGGGGTTTCATCCCGTCACGAGTGACTCTCCAAACACCTAGATCAACGGCCTCTAGGTAACAAGCCATTCTAGCACTATAATATGGGAAGTTAGTGCCGTCAAAGTGTGGTGGCCTATGGGTATCCATCCCTTCCTCTAAAAAGCGTCGGCTCTTTTAGCGGTGAAGCTAAAGCGTTTCAAATGAGCCAAACCATCCTCTGATACCACTTGTAGGAAACGGGTGACGCCTAAGAGGGGGGGGTGAATTAGGACTTCTAAAACTTTTACTAAACTAGGCCACAATTAAATCCCTAGAGCAAAACCTATGCAAATAATCAAAACTAGAATGTGCAAACTCGGTTTTGTATAAGTGTTGCTATCTCTACCGCAAAGGCTAAGTTTCAATCTACACTAAATAAGTATGACAAATAAGATTGAAACTTAAATGCTTAATATAAATGTGGAATGTAAAGAGCTAAGTAGAGAAGCAAACTCTCGTGGAAGACGCCGGTATTTTTACCGAGGTATCCGGAACCACGCAAGGTTCCGACTAATCCTCGTTGGTGCCCCTACGCAAAGGGAAGCCCACGCGAGGGCCAAGCACCACGGTCGAGTAACTCCGTAGAGAGCCACGGGCCTTCTCCACGCGCAAGTGGTGCTCCGCTTCCGGCTCCTCTCGGACGCTCCCCGCAGTCTCCACTATCGAGCTTCCGGCCGAAACGCCGCGGGCCTCGTTCCCTCCGGTACACGGTGGCGGCCGTGACACAAACGCGGTTGTCACGGTCTCGCAAGACTCTCGCCCCACTCGGTACAATTACAACGACTCACGCAAGAGCCGAGGGGTTGTGTGGTTTTACAAAACTCACTCAACTAACTAGGGTTCACCTAGAGCAAGCGCTAAAGCGGTCTAACTAACCTAAGCACTTCGCAAAGTACCTACGCTAATCACCGAGTGATTCTATTAAGCA
This sequence comes from Zea luxurians, assembly GCA_029449295.1. Classification (NCBI taxonomy): domain Eukaryota; kingdom Viridiplantae; phylum Streptophyta; class Magnoliopsida; order Poales; family Poaceae; genus Zea; species Zea luxurians. The sequence goes on along the minus strand of JAOPSE010000018.1, from coordinate 39,686,960 downwards.
CTTGGGTGTTTGAGCTCTTGGAAATGTGCACTATATGCCTTGGTATGTTGCTTGGGCTCCCACACCTTCAAATGGCTGATTGGATGAAGTATATATAGGCCCCAACTCAACTAGCCGTTGGAAAGCAGACTGTTGTAAGGATGGCACACCGGACAGTCCTGTCAGCCAACGGTGCGCCAACTGTGTGCCAACGGTGAGCCAACGGTGCACCAACAGTGCACCAACGCTGTGCAGCCAACGGCTAGTTCTGACACACCGGACAGTCCTGTCAGCCAACGGTGCGCCAACTGTGTGCCAACAGTGCGCCAACAGTGAGCCAACGGTGCGCCAACAGTGCGCCAATGCTGTGCAGCCAACGGCTAGTTCTGACACACCGGACAGTCCGGTGCACCAACTGTGTGCCAACGGTGAGCCAACTGTGTGCCACCGGTGAGCCAACTGTGTGCCACCGGTGTGCAGCCAACGGCTAGTTCTGACAGCTAGCCGTTAGGTGCACCGGACAGTGAATAGTGACTGTCCGGTGCCTTGTCTTAGAAAACTCTGTTGGCTGTCCTGTGCGCCAACTGTGTGCCACCGGTGAGCCAACTGTGTGCCACCGGTGCGCCAACTGTGCGCCACCGGTGAGCCAACTGTGTGCCACCGGTGCGCCAACTGTGTACCACCGGTGAGCCAACTGTGTGCCACCGGTGCGCCAGCTGACAGCCCATCTTCTAGGTCTTTGCTGATTTCTTCGGGCTTCTTTTGTTCTTGAGTATTGGACTCCTATGCATCTTTTTATGTCTTCTTTTGAGGTGTTGCATCCTCATTGCCTTGGTCCAATTCTCTTCGCATCCTATGAACTATAATTATAAACACTAGCAAACATATTAGTCCACAAGTTGTGTTAATCATCAAACACCAAAACTCAATTAGCCAAATGGCCCGGGGTCCATTTTCCTTACATCCAACATGTTTGATGAAGAATGTTGGAAATCTACTAGTAAACCTACGGCCATCCAATTAGAAAATCTTCGACGTGATGGGTTGAAAGGTGGACCAAACTTCGTGCAGTGGTTTCGTAATTATGTTAGTAATTGTCGTTCTCTCATTGTCCATACTTAATCTTTGAATTTTGGACTTCGAAGATATAATGCATATACTAATTCCTTGTATAGGTTTCCAAAAACTCTGTGCACCCGGACTTGCAGCAAATGGCACATACCTCTGTGTCCGTCCGGAACTATACTCGCTATGATGTAAATGGATATCGCTTCCGAACCGCGAAATTGGAGAAGAGTCGACCATTGGCAGCCACCACCAATAGTGGTGTGTTGGCAAGTTCATATGTTGACGATGACAAAGTAGTGGACTATTACGGTGTTCTTCAAAACATTGTAGAGTTGATTTTCGATGGCCCCAAGGAACTTAAAGTCGTGTTTTTCGAGTGCGACTGGTTTGATGCTCATAGTGGGACTCGTGTCGACAAGTATGGTAATGTCGAGGTGAAGCATAGCTCTAGGATTCCGAGCAGTATGAGCGATGTTGTCCTTGCAAATCAGGCAAAACAAGTGTACTACCTGCCATATCCTCACCCAAGCCTTAGGGCTTGGTGGGTTGCAATCAAAGTCAACCCACAAGTCGTCGCTCCAGAGAGTGCTGACTACGTGAATACGAGCAGGGACAACGATGACGCTGTTTTTCAACCAGAAGCGGTGTCGAATCAAGACATAGCTCACCGATTCCATGTGACCAATGGAGAAGGCCTTGAAAATCTCTGTTACAATTCAAGCGACTTAACTGAAGAACCTAGGTCAAAGCGCAAACGACCTGTCGTCGTTAGAAGATCAGTAAGGATCCAACAAAATCAAGAGCGTATGAATAAACAACGAGCCGAAGAAGCATCATCGGATGCGGATGACTTTTGATTAGTATGTTTCTTTTATTTAATCAATTAAGCTATGTATTCCAATTTTCACATTATTAATTTTCATATTATTTGTTTCATATACTGTGGTTTGACATTAATTTATCTACAGTTGAACATGTTCAAGCATAGGAGATCGAGGAGGAGTGGGGGCAGCGCGGCCAGCGAGGACAGCTCGGGCAGTGGGCTTTTTCAGGGCACCTCACAGAGCCGACAGAGGCAGCAGCAACTTATCGACTGTCTAGATGAAGTGCATGGTGAGGAGGGTGAGCAGGAGGCTCCTCAGCAGGATGCTCATGTGCAGGGTGAGGAGGGTGAGCAGGATGAGGAGGTTGACCCTATGGGGGCAGGCAGCGCGGGCGACGCGTCAGATGGTTCTACATCCTTCAGGTATTATTATGCATATTAGTTTAATTGATATTAGTTTTAAATCATTTCATCATATTTAATTTACTTGTATACTTAGGTATAAGAAGAGCAATGCGCTTGGTCCGAGGCCTGCTGAGAGGAGGCTCATCCGGCCGCATGGAGAATGGTGGGGCTTATTTCTGTTGTGTTAATTTTTTAATATGAACGTGATTGCACTAGTTTACTTGTTTTATTAATGTTTGTAGGTCATGGGAAGACTTGACTTGGGACGGTACAGGCAGACGTCCCAAGGTGAACGCGGTGTTGGGTAGCCTCTGTCGCTTCTACTACCCTGGCATGGTGGAGCTCAATGGCGAGAGGTTCGCGGCTATGCAGTGGGCCGACTGGGGTCTGAAGGACTATGTCCAGCCAGGGGAAAGCAGTAGCGGAGGGGGAAGTTCAGAACAAAAACCAAGGACTTGTCAGGTGGCTGTGTGGGACGAGTTCTGGGTGAGTTTACTTTCGTATATAAGCAATTCACTGCATTATTGCTTCTCCTAATCTTACTTTAACTTAACTTCTCCATTGATATGTAGGGGAGGTTCCAATTGCCGGATGACATCGAGGCGGATCAGGCTCAGTGGGCACGTGTGAAGAGACACTTTCGAAAGTGCGCTGATAAGGTCATCAAGGATGCCATGTACAATGCTCGCATCGCGGCCGTCAACTACTACTACAAGAAGATAAAGGGGCAGAAAATGAGCAAAGCATTAGGGGCCAATGAGATCTACCTCACAGAGGAGCAGTACTTGGAGAGCGTTGTGGATTGGCTGGCGAAGGACATGGAAGCCTGGAGGTGGTTGGCTAAGAGATGGGCGTCGCCTGAGTGGATTGAAGAGTCCAACAAGCACCGTGCCAACCGTGGCACTGAAGGACCGGGGCATAGGTACGGCGCCGATGGACACCTTGGTACCGCACGCCGCATGGTAAGTGTATAAATCAAACTTGTATGTTACATCTATTACAATTCTATGGTTTAACTCTTCTTTTTCATGCAGGAAGCTGAAAGTGGAGTTGCTCCAAGTTTTATGGAGGTTTACGTCCGTGGTCACCGTGGGCCTGATCCAGCGAACCCTGATGAGCTATGCAGCGAGGCGGCAAGGGAGAAAATGGTAAACAAGTTTGTATTTACGAATTAAATTGCATGATTTGTGTCTAACTCCAACTCTAACTTTCTTTGCAGAATGCATATGGGGAGGAAATGACTCAACGCCATGGGCCTGATTTCGACTGGATGCATTCAGACTTAGATGCCTCGGCGTTGTACCACAGTGGTGGGGGTAGAAAGCATGGCAGGTGAGGTGGTTGTCTTTGATTCGACAATTTCATTAACAAGAATGTGTCCACTTAATGGCTCAACTATGTGTATCATGCAGGTTTGCCTTTGGCACTGGCGTTGTGGAGTACAACAGGACCATAGGTCAAGGGAAGGCATCGTCTTCGGCAGGGAGTTCTCGCTCCAAGTCTGCTCGAGAGGCTCAGCTGGAGGAGGAGACTCGGGCAGCACAGGAGCAGGCTCGACTCGCACAGGAGCAGGCTCGAGCAGCGCAGGAGCAGGTCGGACAGCTGACGCAGTATATGACTTCTTATTTTCAGGTAATTCGTCTATCTCATCACGTGTCATTGAATTCAAAGTATAGTGTTGCGATTCTAACGTTTCATCCATTTGCAGGAAATGACTACTCGACTCGGCCCTGATATGAACTTGCCCGCTTTTCGCCCTCCCTAGGTAACACTATCTGAACACTTCAATTCCATAGCAACTCTTTTTTTATTATCAAAAATGGATCGCAGGCACAAGGATGGGGACAATGGCCAGGACAAGCTCCAGTGTCGCAGCCACAGTGGACCGGTGTTGGGTGGACGCAGGCACCTCCAGGCACTTGGACGCCTCCACCACCCCAAGGATCGCAGCCATTTCAAGCGTGGATGGCACCGCCACCGACGAGGTGGGTGCCACCACCTCAGGGGTGGCCAGCACAACAGTACCCGTGGATGCATGCACAGCCTCCTTATCACCATGGATCACAGGTGACGTTCCATGTTTAGTTTTATGCAAATAGTGACCAAACATAGCCAGTATAGGTATAGGGATAGCAAAACACAGCCTTATTTGAATGATTGATGAATTGCAGGGTTCAGCGTCACATGCTCAGGAGGGTGCTGTCAACGTCCACGACTTCCTCGTCCATGGTTCTGGAGGGAGTGGCCACCTTCCTGGTGGTGGAGGAGGGAGTGGCCAAAACTCTCACAGCCCGCAGGAGTGATTAGTGAGTAGTGAGTTTGTTTGAAACTATGGACTTATGGTATTGAAACTATGTATGGACTATGGACTTATGGACTATGGACTATGGACTATTTATGTATATGTATTGTGTTTTGTGATATGTATATGTCAATGTGTTTTGTGATATGTATATGTGAATGTGTTTTGTGAATTATGTATTTTGATTGTGAATCTGTATATATGTGAATTGTGATATTGTGTATTTTGCTGTGAATTATTAATAGGTGCAGAAAAATCTGTTTTGGGGGGGAACCATCAATTTTCGTCGGCCTCGGTGGTGGCCGACGAAAATATCCTAGGAACATATTTTCGTCGGCCATCAGCGGGCCGATGAAAATATCGGGCATGTATTTTCGTCGGCCCCACCTGGCCGACGAAAATAGCCTGGGCGTATTTTCGTCGGCTTTCCCAAGGCCGACGAAAATAGTCAGTCGACCAATTATTTTCGTCGGCCTTGGGAAAGCCGACGAAAATAGGTATTTTTCGTCGGTACCGACGGAAATAGGTGCCTATTTTCGTCGAACTTATTTTCGGCGGCTATTTTCGTCGGTCTGCCGACGAAAATAGTCTATTTTCGTCGGTTTAGGCTTATTTTCGTGGGCTTTTGGCCCACGAAAATTTAGGTGTTTCCTGTAGTGTGTGTTGCTGTGGTCGTTCCTTCTGAACACGACTGTTGAACACCAAATTTGATAGCATTGGTTTTGCCGGACGGTCCACATGTAAGCTCAAACGATCTGGCCCTGCGACAGTCTAGCTTGTTATCCCGGTCCGTTCTAGATTAGATCAGTTCAAGCGACCAATTTGTTGTGAGATCTTCCCTGTTTCTTGTGATTTTTTGTTGGACTTCGCTTAGGATAAGGTCCAGACCTCCTCCCCTATAAGTATGAAAGGGCACGACCGATCGCAAACACACAATCCAATTGAACCAATCTATCTACATTATTTGTCTTCATGCCTTAGGTTTTAGATGTAGCGTAGCTCTAGTTGTAGTTCCATAATCTCAATCTTCACCTTTATTTAGCTCTACGTCGTCTAGAAGTGCTTTGGGTGGCCTGCCGATACCAAAGCAATCCAAAATCCTTCCTCCTGATGAGGTCCCTCCCGAAAAGCGAGATCTTGGTTTTACCGGAGTTCTCTATGCCATCGCGAACGGTTCGCCACTCATATGCGGACGATCTGCGCGCCTGCAGAGGAGGAGTGCATCTCTCTGCATAGTCACAGACGGTCCGATTACATATCGCGGATGGTCCACACTCCTACAAAGAGGACCCCAAGGTCATGCACGCCGCGCATGGGCCCTAGGCTTCATTTAGTGTTTGGCCCAAAAAGGTGCCAACACTTTTTGGTGACTCACGAGTGTGTTTTAGATCTATTAGATCGAACACGATGGTCGGTTTTAAAGATTACACCAATGTCTTTCTAGATAATATCCTTAGGTCGACTATAGAGAGTATGTTGACCGATGAGCAGCAACAGTTTAAAGACCTCATGAATCAATGGGATGATGAAGCACTACTACAACGTGCCTGAGTGTGCGAAGAAGCGAAGAAAAAGTTCTTGTCACACTTCAAAGTGGATCAACATCATAAGATTATCAAGCAAGGGGAGATCAAGTTTGGCTCCCTCATACCTTCGCTCCAAAACAACAATGTAAGTCATTCTAATGACAATTAATCTATTAACCATTATATAGATAAGCAAAGGGATCAATTATAACAGTGTGTAGGAGGGTGAAAGAATCACTCAAGAGACTCACACGTGTGTTTGAAAAATCTACTATCCCTAGTTTTCAATCTCATGAGATCACAGTAGAGGCGACCTCGCTAGACACATCGGCGACAAATGGGCCTCTACAGTCCCAGCCATTATATGATATGCCAATGAAATCATATCTAGGGCAACCACTACCCCACCACCCCCGTGCAAGATGACAACACCCCTGACCACGAATGAATCGTCCGAGTATAATCTCGAACCATTTGTCCCTAGATCAAACTATCTGATAACCCACCACGGACCGTTCGCACGCCCCGTGTGGAGCATTCGGTGACCTAGCACGGATCATCTAGTGTACAACACTCAGATTGGTACAATATGCATAATGTATAGCCACACCTTACACCATAGCAGCACTACCGTCCTCCACCTTTAGTCCACCAAAGCCGAAGCTTTCCCACACCTAGGGTCAAGTATCACCCAACACATAAAGAGTTAGAGGGGTTCACACCACCACACGCAGATTATTCTCATACGGATAACTGACATAACAATGCCCAGCCACCTAAGCCTCACGTCTCAGGATTCGGACCTATACCACCAGCTAGCATGGATAAAATTCGAGAAGAAATAGCGGAATTATTCTGAGACAGGCTAGATATAAGTATGTCCAATTTAGGGTCATCATATTAGAAGCCATATGATCACTGATTTGATGTCATACCATACCCACAGGGGATTAGGATACTAGATTTCTCTAAATTTTTTGGTGAGTGTGGTAAAAGCATACATGAGCATATAGACCAATTTTTAGCACGATTAGGAGAATTGGTTGATAAAGAAGCCTTTTGCGTCTGCATATTTTCTTTGTCCCTTACCAGTACTGCTTTTGTATGGTATGTTGCTTTGGCTCCTAACTAAATTAACTCCTAGGGGGATTTAGAACATAAATTTTATGAGCACTTTTCTCCGGGGAATATGAATTAGAGTTGGTTGATCTAGTATCACACCAACAAGGACATGAAGAATCGGTTAATGGTTATACCTCGAGATTCTAGGGCACTATAAACTGATGCTTCTAGATCCATGTCGCAAATAAACAGTTTGCTAGTTTAGCTATTAATAGGTTACGTTCATACTTAAAAGAAAAAGTGGATGGCACCCAATTCTTTTCACTAGCTTAACTACGTCAGCGGGCTTTGGCTTAAGCCGAAGCAAAGAAATTCTAGAAATGTCTGATCATAATGTACATCATGATAGCTTAGATGATGAGTCTAAGTATGTATATGCCACTGAACTTGTTTGGCCTGCTAAGGCCAAACTTCTAACTCACTCTTTTTTATAGCCAATTCAAAAGAACCGACAAGAAGAAGTTAAATTTACATTTAATGAATCCAGGTGTGACAAGATATTTGATGAGTTACTTAAAAGTGACAACATTAAGATAACTCATACCATTCCACCGATGGATGAGTTGAAAAGACATGCTTTATTGTAAGAGGTATACCTCTTTTCTCATATAGATTGATAGGGAACCATGTCAACACACTAGAGCTGACAGACAAGAAGGTCTTGGTTTGGCCAGATGGTCGATAAAGACAAAGGAAAGAGTATTGCCATCTGTGAGCCTCATGCAATCGATAAGACAACTCACATTCTTTCCAAGAAAGTAATTGCCCAAAGGACGACTCCTGGCAGAAAAGAGATGTGAGAGATCACCATTAGATCTAAGGGTGCTAGCAAGCAAGCACGATCAACCATTAGACCAAAATCTTCTGCCCATCGCCCACCAGACAGTCTAGGCCCTAAGATCAGAAAGTCCAGACTCCACGAGGACAGTTCGACTACCTACCGTGGATGATCTAAAGACGATAGAGGCATCAATGACCCCAGACCTATAGACCGCAACATCTAGAAATATGAACATGGAAGAAAAATACATCCAAAGCATTTGGTCGGTCCGTTTGTGCCGGTCCTACTTTTGACCCGCTTCTCTCAATATATAAACAAGAAGGCTGTTCTACACAATTGGCTAGCAAAACGATCAAAGTCGTCTGAAGGAAAGAAGTGATCTATGTGGGTGGAAAAGCTAACTAAACCGACCTAGGAAGTGGCACGACAAATGTCATCCACTCATGACTCATCTATCTCTAGGGATGTCATGGTACTTTCCACATGTCTACTCACTACTGATGTTTTGTCATGCTCACGTATGGGTTAGTACAATGATGGATCTGTATTACATGCATAGTCCATTTGCTTATTCGGGCTAGGGGAACCACAATTTTGTTCTTTTTGACATATTGATTAGATAGTCATGGCCAAAGAAGATGCAATCCTAAATGACCTTTATGCACTATAATTTTATTAAATGGCTATATTGTTTGGTTGAAAGAGCTGGTGACTACATCACGCTAGTAGTATATGTGCTTTTAGTTCGTGACATCCACCAAAAGGCAGGGGGAATATGTTTAACACCAAATTTGGTAGCAATGGTACCACCTGATGGTCTGCGGGTAAGCCTGTCGGTGTTTTGGGTCCGACTGCGCACCTAGGGTTACCCCTCAAGGTGCTTTCAGGAGTAGGACAGTGTTATCGACTGTAGCTCGATGGTTCGTGCTGGATGCACAAGAAACAGTGGACAGTGGTTTACAGGTTCGGGCCGCTTTGAGATGCGTAACACCCTACGTCCTGGTGAAAGGGAATTAGGCTTACACCTATATTTCTAATTAATTTTGGTGGTTGAATTGCCCAACACAAATAATTGGACTAACTAGTTTGCCCTAGTTTATAAGTTTCACAGGTGCCAAAGGTTCACAATAAGCCAATAAAAGATCAAGAGAAAGGGTTCAAACAAAGGAGCAAAGGGACAACCGAAGACACCCTGGTAGGGCGCACCGGACTGTCCGGTGTGCCACCGGACAGTGTCCGGTGCACCAGGGGACTTGAAGCCAAACTCCTCACCTTCGGGAAAAATCAGAGGCGCTGCGCTATAATTCACCGGACTGTCCGGTGTACACCGGACAGTGTCCGGTGCTCCAAGATTGAAGCGACTCTGAACTCGCCAGCTTCGGGAATTCGCAAAGGCTAGTCCGCTATAATTCACCGGACATGTCCGGTGCACACCGGACTGTCCGGTGTGACAACGAAGCAACGGCTACTTCGGCGCCAACGGCTACCTGCAGCTCATTAAATGCGCGCCAGCGCGCGCAGAAGTCTGGCACGCCCATGCTGGCGCACCGGACACTCCACAGTTCATGTCCGGTGCGCCACCGGACATCAAGGCGGGCCCAGAAGTCAGAGCTCCAACAGTCGGAACCCTATCGGTCGGGTGACGTGGCTGGCGCACCGGACATGTCCGGTGTGCACTGGACTGTCCGGTGCACCATACGACAGTCAGCCTCCACCAAACGGCTAGTTTGGTGGTTGGGACTATAAATACCCCCAACCACCCCACATTCAAGTCATCCAAGTTTTCCACCTCTCAACCACTTACAAGAGCTAGGCATTCAATACAAGGCACACCCAAGTGATCAAATCATCTCCAATTCCACACAAGGCTTTAGCGATTAGCGAGAGAGATTTGCCGTGTTCTTTTGAGCTCTTGCGCTTGGATTGCTTCTTTTCTTTCTCACTTGTTCTTGTAATCAAAACTCCATTGTAACCAAGGCAAGATACACCAATTGTGTGGTGGTCCTTGCGGGGAAGTTTTGTTCCCGGTTTGATTTGAGAAGAGAAGCTCACTCGGTCCGAGGGACCGTTTGAGAGAGGGAAATGGTTGAAAGAGACCCGGTCTTTGTGACCACCTCAACGGGGAGTAGGTTTGCAAGAACCGAACCTCGGTAAAACAAATCCGCATGTCACACTCTTCATTCGCTTGCGATTTGTTTTGCGCCCTCTCTCTCGGACTCATTATTGTTTCTAACGCTAACCCGGCTTGTAGTTGTGTTTAAGTTGTTAAATTTCAGTTTCGCCCTATTCACCCCCCCTCTAGGCGACTTTCAATTGGTATCAGAGCCCGGTGCTTCATTAGAGCCTAGCCGCTCGAAGTGATGTCGGGAGATCACACCAAGAGGGAGATGGAGACCGGCGACAAGCCCACTACGAGTCACGGGAGCACTTCATCGGAAGAGTCCCGCACCAAGAGGAAGGAGAAGAAGAAGGACTCCTCCAACAAAGGGAAGGGGAAGGAGAAGAAATCTTCTTCCCACAAGTCGCATCAGAGAGGCAATAAGCACAAGAGGATGAGGAAAGTGGTCTACTACGAGACCGACACTTCATCAACATCGACCTCCGACTCCGACACGCCGTCCGTAACTTCTAAGCGCCAAGAGAGCAAGAAGTATAGTAAGATCCCCCTACGCTACCCCCACATTTCAAAGCGTACTCCTTTACTCTCCGTTCCATTAGGCAAACCACCGGTTTTTGACGGTGAAGATTATAATATGTGGAGTGACAAAATGAGGCATCATCTAACCTCACTCCACACAAGCATATGGAATGTTGTTGAGTTTGGTGTACAGGTACCATCCGTAGGGGATGAAGACTACAGCTCGGACGAGGTGGCCCAAATTCACCACTTTAACTCCCAAGCCACCACTATACTCCTCGCCTCTCTAAGTCGAGAGGAGTATAATAAGGTGCAAGGGTTAAAAAGTGTGAAGGAAATTTGGGACGTACTCAAGACCGCAAACGAAGGAGATGAGGTGACAAAGATCACCAAGCGGGAAATGATCGAGGGGGAGCTCGGTCGCTTCATGCTTCACCAAGGGGAGGATCCACAAGCTATGTACAACCGCTTGAAGACCTTGGTGAACCAAGTGCGCAACCTCGGGAGCGAAAAATGGGATGACCATGAGATGGTCAAGGTTATTCTTAGATCTCTCGTATTTCTTAACCCTACACAAGTTCAATTAATTCGAGGTGATCCTAGATATAAGCTAATGTCTCCTGAGGAAGTTATAGGAAAATTTGTGAGCTTTGAGCTAATGATTAAAGGCTCAAAGAAAATCATCCAGCAAGGCACCTCCTCCACGCCCGAAGCACAACTGGTCGCATTCAAGGCGACGGAGGAGAAGAAGGAGGAGTCTACATCAAGTAGACAACCCATCGACGCCTCCAAGCTCGACAACGAGGAAATGGCGCTCATCATCAAGAGTTTCCGCCAAATCCTCAAGCAAAGGAGGGGGAAGGATTACAAGCCCCGCTCCAATAAGGTTTGCTACAAGTGTGGTAAGCCCGGTCACTTTATTGCCAAATGTCCTATTTCTAGTGACAGTGACAGGGGCGACGACAAGAAGGGGAGAAGAAAGGAGAAGAAGAGATATCACAAGAAGAAGGGCGGCGATGCCCATGTGTGCCGCGAGTGGGACTCCGACGAGAGCCCCACCGACTCCTCCTCCGACAAGGACGCCGCCAACATCGCCGTCACCAAGGGACTTCTCTTCCCCAACGTCGGCCACAAGTGCCTCATGGCCAAGGAAGGCAAAAAGAAGAAGGTAAAATCAAGATCCTCCACTAAATATGAAACCTCTAGTGATGAGGATGATGCTAGCAATGAGGAGGATAACTTGCGCATTCTTTTTGCCAACCTAAACATGCAACAAAAAGAAAAGTTAAATGAATTGATTAGTGCTATTCATGAGAAGGATGATCTCTTGGATTCTCAAGAGGACTTCCTTATTAAAGAAAATAAGAAGCATGTTAAGGTTAAAAATGCTTATGCTCTAGAAGTAGAAAAATGTGAAAAACTATCTAGTGAGCTAAGCACATGCCATGAGACTATTGACAACCTTAGAAATGAGAATGCTAATTTGTTAGCTAAGGTTGATTCTAATGTTTCAATTCCCAATCTTAGAGATGATAATGTTGATTTACATGCTAAGATTAAAGAATTGAATGATTCTCTTGCTAGCCTTAGGATTGAAAATGAAAAATTGCTTGCTAAGGCTAAAGATTTTGATGCTTGCAATGTTACTATTTCTAACCTTAGAAGTGAAAATAATGTATTACATGCTAAGGTTGTAGAATTAAAATCTTGCAAACCCTCTACATCTACCGTTGAGCATGTGTCTATTTGTACTAGATGTAGAGATATTGATGTTGATGCTATTCATGATCACATGGCTTTAATTAAACAACAAAATGATCATATAGCAATATTAGATGCTAAAATTGCCGAGCATAACTTAGAAAATAAAAAATTTAAATTTGCTAGAAGTATGCTCTATAGTGGGAGATGCTCTGGCATCAAGGATGGCATTGGCTTCCAAAGGGGAGACAATATCAAACTTAATGCCCCTCCTAAGAAATTATCTAATTTTGTTAAGGGCAAGGCTCCCATGCCTCAGGATAATGAGGGTTACATTTTGTACCCTGCCAGTTATCCCGAGAGCAAAATTAGGAGAATTCATTCTAGGAAGTCTCACTCTGGCCCTAATCATGCTTTTATGTATAAGGGTGAGACATCTAGTTCTAGGCAACCAACCCATGCTAAGTTGCCTAAGAAGAAAACTCCTAAAGCATCAAATGATCATGACATTTCATTCAAAACTTTTGATGCATCATATGTGCTTACTAACAAATCCGGCAAGGTAGTTGCCAAGTTTGTTGGGGGCAAACACAAGGGCTCCAAGACTTGTGTTTGGGTACCCAAAGTTCTTGTTTCTAATGCCAAAGGACCCAAAACCGTTTTGATACCTAAAGTCAAGAACTAAACTTGTTTTGTAGGTTTATGCATCCGGGGGCTCAAGTTGGATCATCGATAGCGGGTGCACAAACCACATGACGGGGGAGAAGAAGATGTTCTCCTCCTACGAGAAAAACCAAGATCCCCAACGAGCTATCACATTCGGGGATGGAAACCAAGGTTTGGTCAAAGGTTTGGGTAAAATTGCTATATCTCCTGACCATTCCATTTCCAATGTTTTTCTTGTTGATTCATTAGATTACAATTTGCTTTCCGTATCCCAATTATGTCAAATGGGCTACAACTGTCTATTTACTGATGTAGGTGTTACTGTCTTTAGAAGAAGTGATGATTCAATAGCATTTAAGGGAGTGTTAGAGGGTCAGCTATACTTGGTAGATTTTGATAGAGCTGAACTCGACACTTGCTTAATTGCTAAGACTAACATGGGTTGGCTCTGGCACCGCCGACTAGCCCATGTTGGAATGAAGAATCTTCATAAGCTTCTAAAGGGAGAGCACATTTTAGGACTAACAGATGTTCATTTTGAGAAAGACAGGATTTGTAGCGCATGCCAAGCCGGGAAGCAAGTTGGTGTTCATCATCCACACAAGAACATCATGACGACTGACAGGCCACTGGAGCTCCTACACATGGATTTATTCGGCCCGATCGCTTACATAAGCATCGGCGGGAGTAAGTACTGTCTAGTTATTGTGGATGATTATTCTCGCTTCACTTGGGTGTTCTTTTTGCAGGAAAAATCACAAACCCAAGAGACCTTAAAGGGATTCTTGAGACGGGCTCAAAATGAGTTCAGCTTGAGGATCAAGAAAATTAGAAGCGACAACGGGACGGAGTTCAAGAACTCACAAATTGAAGGCTTTCTTGAGGAGGAGGGCATCAAGCATGAGTTCTCTTCTCTCTACACCCCACAACAAAATGGTGTAGTGGAGAGGAAGAATCGAACTCTATTGGACATGGCAAGAACCATGCTTGATGAGTACAAGACACCGGATCGGTTTTGAGCCAAAGCAGTCAACACCGCCTGCTACGCCATCAACCGGCCATATCTACACCGAATCCTCAAGAAGACATCCTATGAACTCCTAACCGGTAAAAAGCCCAACATTTCATATTTTAGAGTCTTTGGTAGCAAATGCTTTATTCTTATTAAAAGAGGTAGAAAATCTAAATTTGCTCCTAAGACTGTAGAAGGCTTTTTACTAGGATATGACTCAAACACAAGGGCATATAGAGTCTTTAACAAGTCCTCAGGACTTGTTGAAGTTTCTTATGACGTTGTGTTTGATGAGACTAACGGCTCTCAAGTAGAGCAAGTTGATCTTGATGAGATAGGTGACAAAGAGGCTCTGTGCATCGCGTTAAGGAACATGTCCATTGAGGATGTGTGTCCTAAGGAATCCGAAGAGCCTCCAAATGCACAAGATCAACCATCCTCCTCCACGCAAGCATCCCCACCAACTCAAAATGAGGATGAGGCTCAAGTTGATGAAGGAGAAGATCAAGGAGATGAGCCATCTCAAGATGACGACAATGATCAAGGGGGAGATGCAAATGATCAAGACAAGGAGGATGAAGAACCAAGGCCGCCACACCCAAGAGTCCACCAAGCAATCCAATGAGATCACCCCGTCGACACCATCCTCGGCGACATTCATAAGGGGGTAACCACTAGATCTCGTGTTGCACATTTTTGTGAGCATTACTCTTTTGTTTCCTCTATTGAGCCACACAGGGTAGAGGAAGCACTCCAAGATTCGGATTGGGTGATGGCGATGCAAGAGGAGCTCAACAACTTCACTAGGAACGAGGTATGGCATTTAGTTCCACGTCCTAACCAAAATGTTGTAGGAACCAAGTGGGTCTTCCACAACAAGCAAGATGAGCATGGTGTGGTGACTAGGAACAAAGCCCAACTCGTGGCCAAGGGATATTCACAAGTCGAAGGTTTGGATTTTGGTGAAACCTATGCACCCGTAGCTAGGCTTGAATCAATACGCATATTATTAGCCTATGCTACTTACCATGGCTTCAAGCTTTACCAAATGGACGTGAAGAGTGCCTTCCTCAATGGACCAATCAAGGAAGAGGTCTATGTTGAGCAACCTCCCGGCTTTGAAGACAGTGAGTATCCTAACCATGTCTATAGGCTCTCTAAGGCGCTTTATGGGCTCAAGCAAGCCCCAAGAGGTTGGTATGAATGCCTTAGAGATTTCCTTATTGCTAATGGCTTCAAAGTCGGCAAGGCCGATCCTACTTTATTTACTAAAACTCTTGACAATGATTTGTTTGTATGCCAAATTTATGTTGATGATATTATATTTGGGTCTACTAACAAATCTACATGTGAGGAATTTAGTAGGATCATGACACAAAAATTCGAGATGTCGATGATGGGGGAGTTGAAGTATTTTCTAGGATTTCAAGTAAAGCAACTCCAAGAGGGCACCTTCATTTGCCAAACCAAGTATACTCAAGACATTCTAACCAAGTTTGGAATGAAGGATGCCAAGCCCATCAAGACACCCATGGGAACCAATGGGCATCTCGACCTCGACACGGAAGGTAAGTCCATGGATCAAAAGGTATATCGGTCGATGATAGGTTCATTGCTTTATTTATGTGCATCTCGACCGGATATTTTGCTTTCCGTATGCATGTGTGCAAGATTCCAAGCCGACCCTAAGGAATCTCACCTTACGGTTGTAAAACGAATCTTGAGATATTTGGCTTATACTCCTAAGTTTGGGCTTTGGTACCCTCGGGGATCCACATTTGATTTAATTGGTTATTCGGATGCCGATTGGGCGGGGTGTAAGATTAATAGAAAGAGCACATCGGGGACTTGCCAGTTCTTGGGAAGATCCTTGGTGTCTTGGGCTTCAAAGAAGCAAAATTCGGTCGCTCTTTCTACCGCCGAAGCCGAGTATATTTCCGCAGGCCATTGTTGCGCGCAATTGCTTTGGATGAGGCAAACCCTGCGGGACTATGGTTACAAATTAACCAAAGTTCCTCTTCTATGTGATAATGAGAGTGCAATCCGCATGGCGGATAATCCCGTTGAGCATAGCCGCACTAAACACATAGCCATTCGGTATCACTTTCTTAGGGATCACCAACAAAAGGGGGATATCGAGATTTCATATATTAATACTAAAGATCAATTAGCCGATATCTTTACCAAACCACTAGATGAACAAACTTTTACCAAACTTAGGCATGAGCTCAATATTCTTGATTCTAGGAATTTCTTTTGCTAATTTGCACACATAGCTCATAAGTATACCTTTGGTCATGTCTCTTTTACATATGCTATGACTAATGTGTTTTCAAGTGTATTTCAAACCAAGTCATAGGTATATTGAAAGGGAATTGGAGTCTTCGGCGAACACAAGGCTTCCACTCCACTCTATCACTCATCCTTCGCCGTCGCTCCAAGCAATTCTTCGTCTTTGGTATAATCTTCACTCATATGTTTTATTTGCCAAAGGGGAGAACATAGTTAGGAAAAAGGCTTATATCTCACTCAAAGTATCCGTTTTTGGCGATTCATGCCAAAGGGGGAGAAAAGTATGAGCCCAAAGCAAAAGGACCGCACCACCACCCTAATTTTAAAATTAATGATTTTCAATTGGTAAATTTCAAATTGGTATCTCTTTGTGTTCTAAAGGGGGAGAAAGCAGTATTTTCAAAATTGATATCTTAAAACCCTCTTGAACACTAAGAGGAGAATTTATTGAGGGGGAGTTTGTTTAGTCAAAGGAAAAGCATTTGAAACAAAGGGAGAAAATTTCAAAACTTGAAAATGCTTAGCAAAATCTTATTCACTTACCTTTGACTATTTTGCAAAAGGACTTTCAAAAGGATTTACAAAAAGAATTTGCAAAAACAAAACATGTGGTGCAAGCGTGGTCCAAAATAAAGAAACAATCCATGCATATCTAGTAAGTAATATTTATTGGCTCAATTCTAAGTAACCTTGGCATTTGCATATGCAAACTAGTTCAAATTCTGCACTTCTATATTTGCTTTGGTTTGTGTTGGCATCAATCACCAAAATGGGGGAGATTGAAAGGGAATTAGGCTTACACCTATATTTCTAATTAATTTTGGTGGTTGAATTGCCCAACACAAATAATTGGACTAACTAGTTTGCCCTAGTTTATAAGTTCCACAGGTGCCAAAGGTTCACAATAAGCCAATAAAAAGATCAAGAGAAAGGGTTCAAACAAAGGAGCAAAAGGACAACCGAAGACACCCTGGTAGGGCGCACTGGACTGTCCGGTGTGCCACCGGACAGTGTCCGGTGCACCAGGGGACTTGAAGCCAAACTCCTCACCTTCGGGAAAAATCAGAGGCGCTGCGCTATAATTCACCGGACTGTCCGGTGTACACCGGACAGTGTCCGGTGCTCCAAGATTGAAGCGACTATGAACTCGCCAGCTTCGGGAATTCGCAAAGGCTAGTCCGCTATAATTCACCGGACATGTCCGGTGCACACCGGACTGTCCGGTGTGACAACGAAGCAACGACTACTTCGGTGCCAACGACTACCTGTAGCTCATTAAATGCGCGCCAGCGCGCGCAGAAGTTTGGCACGCCCATGCTGGCGCACCGGACACTCCATAGTTCATGTCCGGTGCTCCACCGGACATCAAGGCGGGCCCAGAAGTCAGAGCTCCAACGGTCGGAACCCTATCGGCCGGGTGACGTGGCTGGCGCACCGGACATGTCCGGTGTGCACCGGACTGTCCGGTGCACCATACGACAATCAGCCTCCACCAAACGGCTAGTTTGCTGGTTGGGGCTATAAATACCCCCAACCACCCCACATTCAAGTCATCCAAGTTTTCCACCTCTCAACCACTTATAAGAGCTAGGCATTCAATACAAGGCACACCCAAGTGATCAAATCCTCTCCAATTCCACACAAGGCTTTAGCGATTAGCGAGAGAGATTTGCCGTGTTCTTTTGAGCTCTTGCGCTTGGATTGCTTCTTTTCTTTCTCACTTGTTCTTGTAATAAAAACTCCATTGTAACCAAGGCAAGAGACACCAATTGTGTGGTGGTCCTTGCGGGGAAGTTTTGTTCCCGGTTTGATTTGAGAAGAGAAGCTCACTCGGTCCGAGGGACCGTTTGAGAGAGGGAAAGGGTTGAAAGAGACCCAGTCTTTGTGACCACCTCAACGGGGAGTAGGTTTGCAAGAACCGAACCTCGGTAAAACAAATCCGCGTGTCACACTCTTCATTCGCTTGCGATTTGTTTTGCGCCCTCTCTTTCGGACTCATTATTGTTTCTAACGCTAACCCGGCTTGTAGTTGTGTTTAAGTTGTTAAATTTCAGTTTCGCCCTATTCACCCCCCCCTCTAGGCGACTTTCACCTGGCGAGAGTGCTTTATGTGGTAGGTTACAAGAGAATTCTCTAGCGCTGAAAACGTAGAGAGTTGGGTGGAAGGCTAAGTAGCGAACATATGATCTGAAGGGGTGCCCCCTAGGCCTTATATACTCGACCATGGGGCAGTACATGTAGATATGACAACAACGTGTACCTAAGAAATAGTGAACCAACTGAGTTTATCCTCCTATAATTCTGCCGACCCATTCTCGCTTGGTTCCGTTGTACGGGGCTCCTGCACGGGAAGGTCGGGCCTCTGTTGTGATTACTGCTCGAATTCGTTGGGCCGTCTTGGGCTCATGCCGATACAGCCTTGTGTCGATTCGCTTCATTGGTCGTTCCTCCCCGGGCCCACGAGAGGGATGACCTTACGAATTATGGGGCCCTTGGGCCTTTCGTGAGGTCTTTTATCCTTCTGGTGGACCCGAGGGATATCTGTCCCCCACAAAGCCTGGATGCTCCAGCTTGTTATCTGGACCGTCTAGGATTAGATTAGTTCAAGAGAGAGAATCCTGATTTGTTGTGAGATCTTCCCTGTTTCTTGTGTTATCTTATTGGACTTTGCTTAGGATAAGAGCCATACCTCCTCCCCGATAAATATGAAGGGCTACAATCGATTGCAAAACACACAATCCAATTGAACTAGTCTATCTACATTATTTAACTTCATGCATTAGGTTTAGATGTAGTGTAGGTCTAATTGTAGTTCTCTGATCTTAATCTTTACCTCTCTTTGGTTCTATGTCATATAGAGACGCTTTGGGTGGCTTGCCGATGCTAAATCAACCCCAAGATCGTTCCTCCCCGATGGGGTCCCTCCTAGGAGGCGAGATCTTGGTTTTTACCAGAGTTTTCTACACATCGCGGATGGTCCACCACTAATACACAGACGATCTCCATTCCTATAGAGGGTTCATTTAGTGTTTGGCATGCAAAGGTGATAATAAAAATTCCATGTATCTGGTTTGACTTGCAGCTAGGAATAAGGGAGATGGTGTCGGTGTACCACTCTGCAGATGCATAACAATCAATCAAATGTTAAATTCTGGCCAGATCGTGCAGATCGGCCTGTGCTGGTTGCACCAATTGGCTCATTGGGTCAATTGTCATTCTTTTTTGGGTTGGCTATTATCATAAAATAAATGTGATCATATAATGGAAGCGACTAACGAAGAAAGAAAATATGTCTAAATCATGCTTGAACCGACTGTTTACTCTAGAGCGATACAGGCTACGTGTATGACCAAGAAGGGAGTGGTAGGCCAAAGGACCATCATTATTACTGACACTGTTAACCAAATCTAGGGCCAAATAAATAGTAAACCTCTATATAAGCATTCTAGATTTGATCTACTACATGTATCATACCGATAAACCTAGGAATGCCCATTACTAATAACTAATGACCATGCACATGGACATGGATTGGGACTTCAAAGAAGTCTAGTCAGACTAAACAATAAGACTAAGCATGTAAGACAAGGTGTCATGGACTTTTGAGTTGCCACGTGGACATGTACAACTTGTACGTTATGGAATGTGGTGACCGATCAAGGAATACACATGCAGTGGTATAAAATCAATGTATTAACATGAAGCATAAAGGCAAATATAGATCAAAACTACATATGATAACCAACAGATCTTACCAATAAAATAAATCTTAGTACAAGTTCTACCGGGGGGTGGTGAGACCATGCCCCACTGACACGATTAGAGACCGCATTAGTGTAGCATGGCGCTTAGCTTGGAAAAACCCTTGGGGAAGGGGTGGCGATGCGCTGAGAGGATGGGAAGCACCCGTTGCTTGCTGAACAAACGACTATCAGTTTATTCATGATCATATCTATTACAATATATAGCCCTGTGGGCTTGAAGTAATAAGAACTTCCTAAGTTACATTTTCATCTAATCTATTGCTTTTTTGGTACAAAATCCTATTTTTAAATTACATGTTTATTACCCTTACGGTCAAATACTTCTTCATGGAACGCTTCGGCCAACCACATCAGTGTGAGCCCGGTTGAGAATTGGCCCAAAGCATCCTAGACTTAGCTAGGATTAGGTGCCAACACATGCCCCTAGTTTTGATAGAATCTTTTATGCCGAAACTAAATCTATGCATTATGGAGGATTGACACCTCTGCCAGCAATCAAGTCATTTCGGCCAACTATTCAATACACAACTCTACCTCAGGATTCATTCTGACGCTTCCACTTCACGTCGTTCGTCGCCTTACACTGGTGTTAGTATGCATAGGAACTCTCCATATAGCATGAAACCATCATAAGCTATGGTGCCCCTTCTCCCACCTACAACAATGACTTTTCCTACTGCTCCTAGTCATCTAGTCCTCTCATCACCCCTCCCTATGAACCTTTTCCTCCACCACCCTCGCTTCCTATAGTCAAGGAGGATTAGTACTTCCATCAATACACTAATCCCTTCTCAATCAATTATGCTTCGATGGACGTCGACAAATCTGAAGCGGACTCATCAGTTGTTGTGCGAGATGGCCACCTCATGCTGCTCCCCTTATCCTCTTGGCCTTGGACAACGGTTGGGACTATGACGAGGCATACATCGATGCCACTAAGGAGGAAGTCTCCTCTAAGGTGTTAGTGAAAGGGAAATGTGCCTTTGGGCCATTTCTAAGTATTTTGGTGATTGAGTGCCAACATAAGTGCTTTTGTGTTAATCTATGCAAAGTGGTGGATAAAGTGCAAATCATGTCAAAAGGTATGTTTCTAGACTTAGTACATTGCTTTATGGACTAATGTATTGTGTCTAAGTGCTGGAAATAGGAAAAATCAAGTTAGAGAAGAGATGGCTTTGTTCTGCCAAAGTCTGCTCAGTCTGGGTGCACCGGACAGTGTCCGGTGCGCCAGACTGACTCTGCCGAACCTGCTGCTCTCGGGACTTCGACAGCGGTGTACGGCTATAATTCACCGGACTGTCCAGTGGCGCATCGGACTGTCCGGTGAGCCGTTCACAGGCAAACTCGTCGCTCTCGGGAGATGATTAACGGCGTACGGCTAAAATTCACCGGACTGTCCGGTGGTGCACCGGACTGTCCAGTGAGCCAACGGTCGACCGGGCAAACGGTTGGCCACGCGATCTGCGCGGGACACGTGGCCGAGCCAACGGCTAGAAGGAGGCACCGGACTGTCCGGTGTGCACCGGACAGTGTCCGGTGCGCCAACGGCTCTCAAACCCCAACGGTCGGCTTCGCCAAATAAGGAAGGATATCCGCACCGGACAATGTCCGGTGGTGCACCGGACTGTCCGGTGCGCCAGGCGACAGAAGGCAAGATCAGCCTTCCTAGAATGCTCTCAACGGCTCCTAGCTGCCTTGGGGCTATAAAAGGGACCCCTAGGCGCATGGAGGAGGACAACAAGCATACTCAAAGCATTCCTAAGCACCGAGACTTCGACTCCACGCATTTGTTTCTTCGTGATAGCATCTAGAGCTCTATTAGAGTTGTGAACTCATCGGGTTGTGTTGCAAGCTCTTGTTGCGACTTGTGTGCGTGTTGACATTCTGATTTTGTGTCTTGTGTACGTTGCTCATCCCTCCCTTACTCCGTGCTTCTTTGTGAACTTCAAGTGTAAGGGCGAGAGGCTCCAAGTTGTGGAGATTCCTCGCAAACGGGATATAGTAAAGCAAGCAAAACACCATGGTATTCAAGTCGGTCTTTGGACCGTTTGAGAGGGGTTGATTGCAACCCTCGTCCGTTGGGACGCCACAACGTGGAGTAGGCAAGCGTTGGTCTTGGCCGAACCACGGGATAAACCACTGTGCCATCTCTGTGATTGATCTCTTGTGGTTATTGTGTTTTGTTGAGACTCCTCTCTAGCCACTTGGCGATCATTGTGCTAACGCTTAACCAAGTTTTTGTGGCTTAAGTTTTAAGTTTTACAGGATCACCTATTCACCCCCCCTCTAGGTGCTCTCAATTGGTATCAGAGTCGTTCTCTTCACAAAGGGACTAATCGCCCGAAGAGATGGATCCTAAGGGGAAGGGAATCGTGATCAACGATAAGGAGAAGGAGTCCTTCGTCAACGAGCCGAAGGATGACAAGCCTACTGACTCAGGCTCGGGCCACAAACGCAAAGATGGGAAGAAGAAGAAGACGAGACGTATCAATGAGATCGTCTACTACGACGACAGCGATGAGTCCACTTGTTCCCAAAAGGACGACTACGACTACGAGAAACGAAAGACGGTTAATTCGAACTTTTCTTTCGATTACTCTCGTATTCCACAGAGTTCAAATGCACATTTGCTTTCCATCCCTCTTGGCAAACCTCCACACTTTGATGGGGAGGACTACGGATTTTGGAGTCACAAAATGCGTAGTCACTTGTTCTCTCTCCATCCAAGCATATGGGAGATTGTTGAGAATGGAATGAAATTTGATAGCTCGGATAGTCCTATATTTATTAATGAACAGATTCATAAAAATGCACAAGCTACTACTGTGTTGTTAGCCTCTTTGTGCAGGGACGAGTACCATAAGGTGAGCGGCTTGGACAATGCCAAGCAGATCTGGGACACCCTCAAGATCTCTCATGAGGGGAACGATGTCACCTTGCTCACCAAGATGGAATTGGTAGAGGGCGAGCTTGGAAGATTCGTGATGATAAGGGGCGAGGAGCCAACCCAAACATACAACCGGCTCAAGACCCTTATCAACAAAATAAGGAGCTACGGAAGCACGCGATGGACGGACCACGATGTTGTCCGCCTAATGCTAAGGTCCTTTACTATACTTGATCCACATTTGGTGAACAATATTCATGAAAATCCTAGGTACACCAAGATGTCGCCCGAAGAAGTCCTTGGGAAGTTCGTAAGCGGGCGAATGATGATCAAGGAGGCGAGATACGTGGACGACGCGTTGAATGGTCCAATCAATGAGCCTCAACCCGTTGCTCTCAAGGCAACGAGAAGCAAGGAGGTGCTACCTAGCAAGGTGGCGCAAGTTGAGGCAGCAGGGCTCAATGATGAAGAGATGGCCCTCATCATCAAGCGCTTCAAAACGACGCTAAAGTCACAAGGGACAGCCAAGCAAGACCAAGACAAAAGGGAAGCGCTCATGCTTCAAATGTGGTAAGATTGGTCATTTTATTGCTAACTGTCCCGATAATGATAGTGACCAGGAAAAAGGGAACAAAAGGGAAAAGAAGAAGAACTACAAGAAGGCCAAGGGCGAGGCACATATCGGAAAGGTGTGGGATTCGGATTGCTCCTCTTCCGACTCCGACAATGAAGGACTAGCCGCCACCGCCTTCAACAAGTCATCCCTATTCCCCAACGAGCATCACACATGCCTCATGGCGAAGGAGAAGAAAGTATGTACTCGGGATACCACTTATGCTTCTTCAAGTGATGATGATTCTAGTGATGACGATGAAATAGACTATTCTAGTTTATTTAAAGGTTTAGATAGAATTAAAATTGGCAAAATTAATGAGTTAATTGATGCCTTGAATGACAAGAATAGGTTACTAGAAAAGCAAGAGGATTTGTTGTATGAAGAACATGATAAATTTGTAGAGGCACAAAAATCTCATGCTTTAGAAGTTAAAAGAAATGAAATGCTTTCTTGTGAACTATCTACTTGCCATGAGACAATTTCTAGCTTAAAGAGCATAAATGATGATTTAAATGCTAAGTTAGAAAAATCTAGTAAATTAACATCTTGTGTAGAACATGTTGTGATTTGCACTAGGTGTAAAGATTTTGACATTGATGCTTGTTGTGAACACCTAGTTTCAATTTCCAAATTGAATGATGAATTGGCTAGTCTTAATGCCCAACTTAAGACTAGCAAAAGTGAATTTGATAAGTTAAAATTTGCAAGGGATGCCTACATGATTGGTAGACACCCCTCAATTAAGGATGGACTTGGCTTCAAGAGGGAAGCCAAGAACTTGACAAGCCATAAGGCTCCCATCTCCGCCAAGGAGAAAGGGAAGGCCCCTATGGCTAGTAGTGCTAAAAAGAACCATGCTTTTATATACCATGATAGGAGACAATCTAGAAATGCTTATAGGAGTTGTAATGCTTATGATGCTTTTGATTCTCATGCCATGTTTGCTTCTAGTTCTTCCTATATGCATGGTAGAGATATGTCTAGGAGAAATGTTATTCATCATATGCCTAGGAGAAATGTTGTTAATGTTCCTAGGAAAGTTAATGAACCTTCTACAATATATCATGCTTGCAATGCTTCATTTGCCATTTGTAGAAAGAATAAGAAGGTGATTGCTAGGAAGTTAGGGGCAAGATGCAAGGGAGACAAAACTTGCATTTGGGTCCCTAAGACCATTGTGACTAACCTTGTAGGACCCAACAAGAGTTGGGTACCTAAGACCCAAGCCTAAATTTGCCTTGCAGGTTTATGCATCCGGGGGTTCAAGCTGGATTATCGACAGCGGATGCACAAACCATATGACGGGGGAGAAGAAGATGTTCACCTCCTACGTCAAAAACAAGGATTCCCAAGATTCAATAATATTCGGTGATGGGAACCAAGGCAAGGTAAAAGGGTTAGGTAAAATTGCTATTTCATCCGAGTACTCTATATCTAATGTGTTTTTAGTTGAGTCTCTTGGATATAATTTGTTATCTGTTAGTCAATTATGCAATATGGGATATAATTGTCTATTCACAAATGTAGATGTGTCTGTCTTTAGAAGATGTGATGGTTCACTAGCTTTTAAGGGTGTACTAGACGGCAAACTTTATTTGGTTGATTTTGCAAAAGAAGAGGCCGGTCTAGATGCATGCTTAATTGCTAAAACTTGCATGGGCTGGCTGTGGCATCGCCGCTTAGCACATGTGGGGATGAAGAACCTCCACAAACTTCTAAAGGGAGAACACGTGATAGGTCTAACTAATGTGCATTTCGAAAAAGATAGACCTTGTGCAGCTTGTCAAGCAGGGAAACAGGTGGGAAGTTCTCATCACACCAAAAATGTGATGACTACATCAAGACCCTTGGAGATGCTTCATATGGACCTCTTCGGACCCGTCGCCTATCTGAGTATAGGAGGAAGTAAGTATGGTCTTGTTATAGTTGATCATTTTTCCCGCTTCACTTGGGTATTCTTTTTTTTGGATAAATCTGAAACCCAAGGGACCCTCAAGCGCTTCCTCAGGAGAGCTCAAAATGAGTTTGAGCTCAAGGTGAAGAAGATAAGGAGCGACAACGGGTCCGAGTTCAAGAACCTTCAAGTGGAGAAGTTCCTTGAGGAGGAGGGGATCAAGCACGAGTTCTCCGCTCCCTACACACCATAGCAAAATGGTGTGGTAGAGAGGAAGAACAGGACACTCATCGATATGGCGAGGACGATGCTTGGAGAGTTCAAGACCCCCGAGCAGTTTTGGTCGGAAGCCGTGAACACGGCTTGCCACGCCATCAACCGGGTCTACCTTCACCGCCTCCTCAAGAAGACTTCATATGAGCTGCTAACTGGTAACAAACCCAATGTGTCTTATTTTCGTGTATTTGGGAGCAAGTGCTATATTCTTGTGAAGAAAGGTAGAACTTCTAAATTTGCTCCCAAAGCTGTAGAAGGGTTTTTATTAGGATATGACTCAAATACAAAGGCGTATAGGGTCTTCAACAAATCATCGGGTTTGGTTGAAGTCTCTAGCGACGTTGTATTTGATGAGACTGATGGCTCTCCAAGAGAGCAAGTTGTTGATCTTGATGATGTAGATGAAGAAGACGTTCCAACGGCCGCTATGCGCACCATGGCGATTGGCGATGTGCGACCACAGGAACAATTGGAGCAAGATCAACCTTCTTCCTCAACGATGGTGCATCCCCCAACCCAAGATGACGAACAGGTACCTCAAGTGGAGGCGCATGATCAAGGGGGAGCACAGGATGTCCAAGTTGAAGAGGAAGAAGCACCTCAGGCACCTCCAACCCAAGTTCGAGCGACGATTCAAAGGAATCATCCCGTCGATCAAATTTTGGGTGATATTAGCAAGGGAGTAACTACTCGCTCTAGATTGGTGAATTTTTGTGAGCATTACTCTTTTGTCTCTTCTATTGAGCCTTTCAAGGTAGAAGAGGCCTTGCTAGATCCGGACTGGGTGTTGGCCATGCAGGAAGAACTCAACAACTTCAAGCGTAATGAAGTTTGGACACTGGTGCCTCGTCCCAAGCAAAATGTTGTGGGAACCAAGTGGGTGTTCCGCAACAAACAGGACGAGCACAGAGTGGTGATGAGGAACAAGGCTCAACTTGTGGCAAAAGGTTATGCCCAAGTCGCAGGTTTGGACTTTGAGGAGACTTTCGCTCCTGTGGCTAGGATAGAATCAATTCGTATTTTGCTAGCATATGCCGCTCACCATTCTTTCAGGTTGTTCCAAATGGATGTGAAGAGCGCTTTCCTCAACGGGCCAATCAAGGAGGAGGTGTACGTGGAGCAACCCCCTGGCTTCGAGGATGAACGGTACCCCGACCACGTGTGTAAGCTCTCTAAGGCGCTCTATGGACTTAAGCAAGCCCCAAGAGCATGGTATGAATGCCTTAGAGACTTTTTAATTGCTAATGCTTTCAAGGTTGGGAAAGCCGATCCAACTCTTTTCACTAAGACTTGCGATGGTGATCTTTTTGTGTGCCAAATTTATGTCGATGACATAATATTTGGTTCTACTAATCGAAAGTCTTGTGAAGAGTTTAGCAGGGTGATGACGCAGAAATTCGAGATGTCGATGATGGGCGAGTTGAACTACTTCCTTGGATTCCAAGTGAAGCAACTCAAGGACGGCACCTTCATCTCCCAAACAAAGTACACGCAAGACTTGCTAAAGCGGTTTGGGATGAAGGACGCCAAGCCCGCAAAGACTCCGATGGGAACCGACGGACACACCGACCTCAACAAAGGAGGTAAGTCCATTGATCAAAAGGCATACCGGTCTATGATAGGGTCTTTACTTTATTTGTGTGCTAGTAGACCAGATATTATGCTTAGCGTATGCATGTGTGCTAGATTTCAATCCGATCCAAGGGAGTGTCACTTAGTGGCCGTGAAGCGAATTCTTAGATATTTAGTCGCTACGCCTTGCTTCGGGATCTGGTATCCAAAGGGGTCTAACTTTGACTTAATTGGATATTCAGACTCCGACTATGCTGGATGTAAGGTCGATAGGAAGAGTACATCGGGGACGTGCCAATTCTTAGGAAGGTCCCTGGTGTCATGGAACTCTAAGAAACAAACTTCCGTTGCCCTATCCACCGCTGAGGCCGAGTACGTTGCCGTAGGACAGTGTGGCACGCAACTACTTTGGATGAGGCAAACCCTCCGGGACTTTGGCTACAATCTGAGCAAAGTCCCACTCCTATGTGATAATGAGAGTGCTATCCGAATAGCGGAAAATCCTGTTGAGCACAGCCGCACAAAGCACATTGACATCCGGCATCACTTTTTGAGAGACCACTAGCAAAAGGGAGATATCGAAGTGTTTCATGTTGGCACCGAGAACCAGCTAGCCGATATCTTTACCAAGCCTTTAGATGAGAAGACCTTTTGCAGGCTGCGTAGTGAGCTAAATATTCTAGATTCGCGGAACTTGGATTGATTTATAGCATACATGTATTTATGCCCTTGATCATGTTCCTTATGCATTTTGTTGCTTACTGTGGTGCTCAAGTTGTACAATCACTCCCCGGACCTCACAAGTCCTTTTGCAAGTGATGCACATATTTAGGAGGAGTTGTGTTACAACTTGACCCTTTGAGACTAACTGTGTGCTTGAGTTTGCTTGTTTTAGTCTCAAAGGAGGTTTGGAAGGGAAAAGATGGACTTGGACCATGAAAGACTTTCACTGCACTCCGATGAGAGGGTAACTTATTCCATGTTCATCTCATGTACTCCTATTGCCTTTGTATTCTTATTTGAAGATTTTGGTGAGGCAATGGGGTTAAAGGGCCAAGATTAATCCCATTTTGGTGCTTGATGCCAAAGGGGGAGAAAATAAGGCCAAAGCAATGAATGGATCAGCTACCACTTGAGAAATTTTGAAAATAGTAGAATAGAGCTTTTGGTTTGTCAAAACTCTTTTATTGTCTCTTTTATCAAAAGTTGGCCTTTTGTGGGGAGAAGTGTTGATTATGGGGAAAAGGGGGAGTTTTTGAAATCCTTGATCAATTTCTTTTGGAATACCTCTCTTTATGTCTCTACAAGTGAATTTGACTTAGAGATAGGAAATTGAGTTTGATTTGCAAAAACAAACCAAGTGGTGGCAAAGAGTGATCCATATATGCCAAATTTGATTCAAAACAACTTTGGGTTTTCATTTGCATTGATATTGCACTTGTTCTAGTTGCTTTATGTTGTGTTGGCATAAATCACCAAAAAGGGGGAGATTGAAAGGGAAATGTGCCTTTGGGCCATTTCTAAGTATTTTGGTGATTGAGTGCCAACATAAGTGCTTTTGTGTTAATCTATGCAAAGTGGTGGACAAAGTACAAATCATGTCAAAAGGTATGTTTCTAGACTTAGTACATTGCTTTATGGACTAATGTATTGTGTCTAAGTGCTGGAAATAGGAAAAATCAAGTTAGAGAAGAGATGGCTTTGTTCTGCCAAAGTCTGCTCAGTCTGGGTGCACCGGACAGTGTCCGGTGCGCCAGACTGACTCTGCCGAACCTGCTGCTCTCGGGACTTCGACGGCGGTGTACGGCTATAATTCACCGGACTGTCCGGTGGCGCACCGGACTATCCGGTGAGCCGTTCACAGGCGAACTCGTCGCTCTCGGGAGATGATTAACGGCGTACGACTAAAATTCACCGGACTGTCCGGTGGTGCACCAGACTGTCTGGTGAGCCAACGGTCGACCGGGCCAACGGTTGGCCGCGCGATCTGCGCAGGACACGTGGCCGAGCCAACGGCTAGAAGGAGGCACCGGACTGTCCGGTGTGCACCGGACAGTGTCCGGTGCGCCAACGGCTCTCAAACCCCAACGGTTGGCTTTGCCAAATAAGGAAGGATATCCGCACCGGACAGTGTCCGGTGGTGCACCGGACTGTCCGGTGCGCCAGGCGACAGAAGGCAAGATCAACCTTCCTAGAATGCTCTCAACGGCTCCTAGCTGCCTTGGGGCTATAAAAGGGACCCCTAGGCGCATGGAGGAGGACAACAAGCATACTCAAAGCATTCCTAAGCACCGAGACTTCGACTCCACGCATTTGTTTCTTCGTGATAGCATCTAGAGCTCTATTAGAGTTGTGAACTCATCGGGTTGTGTTGCAAGCTCTTGTTGCGACTTGTGTGCGTGTTGACATTCTGATTTTGTGTCTTGTGTGTGTTGCTCATCCCTCCCTTACTCCGTGCTTCTTTGTGAACTTCAAGTGTAAGGGCGAGAGGCTCCAAGTTGTGGAGATTCCTCGCAAACGGGATATAGTAAAGCAAGCAAAACACCGTGGTATTCAAGTGGGTCTTTGGACCGCTTGAGAGGGGTTGATTGCATCCCTCGTCCGTTGGGACTCCACAACGTGGAGTAGGCAAGCGTTGGTCTTGGCCGAACCATGGGATAAACCACTGTGCCATCTCTGTGATTGATCTCTTGTGGTTATTGTGTTTTGTTGAGACTCCTCTCTAGCCACTTGGCGATCATTGTGCTAACGCTTAACCAAGTTTTTGTGGCTTAAGTTTTAAGTTTTACAGGATCACCTATTCACCCCCCCTCTAGGTGCTCTCAGTTAGATGGGGTGGAGATGTAGCCATGCGGCGGTTCCACTAGCGAGGAGCCCGAGGAGGATCTCGATTGGGATTTTAGCAATGATCCCAGTAAGGAGAGCTTCCCTAGCGATAACGATGACAACAGCGGCGATAAGGAGGAGCAAAAGCAGAAGCGTAGGAGGCTGAATTGATATCTTTGCCTTTTATAGATATGGTTTTCTACTCCTTCTCGATGAAATAAATAAAAAATTTGGTCAATCTGTTTTATTTATGCTTCACCGTGCTTGGTACATTTGGGTCAATTCAATCTATGATGTTCATGTTCCTTGTTCTTTATGCATTTGAATGACCTTGTCATTTCCATTGTTGGTAGATTGTCTCTACATCATCCTATTAGTTGATAGAAAAGCCTATCTTTGTTGGCTCTTCCTAGGACAATGGTGCTCTTAACCGACTGTCGTTGGGGCTCACAAACGACATCGACAAGCTTTCGTCAAATGGCGTGTTGACTCATGATGCCTCCTGAGCAGCCCATGGAACTCCTAAAACCTTCTACAATATTTTAGCCATTTATCGGCTTTACTATACTTTGTTTATTACATATTTTTATCTAGAGGCGATGGTAATGCACTGACTATTATGTTTTTTTAGTTTTTAGCTGATAATGATGTATTGACTTTTGGCTAGCAAGTTCTAATCCACAAACTTGGATAATATTTATTTAGATACTACCCATTGACATTCCTGCTCATTGGACACCTTCCAATGTTTCCACATGATAGGAGTTACCTAAAGTAGTTTCTTTGATATAATATGGGCAATGCCAATTTGGGGACCATTTTCCATAAACCATGTCCTTAGTCCCAACTGGCAAAACCAACTCCCAAAGGTCGTGCAGTCTGAAATGGTTTGGTCCTGACCTTTTTGTTGTATGCCTAGGCCACTCTAGCCTTATTTTCATTGATTTTTCCAAAGACCGTAGCCTCAATTTGCCAAGTACATAGTGTTGATATTCATCATCCTCACATACTCATCAGTTGATAAATCATTCTAAAATGTTACCCTTCTTGATCTGATGTTGATTTCCTATGGCATTACGACCTCCTAGCCGTAAACTAGCTGGTAGGACATGTTTTTAGTTGCCCCATGACAAGACATCCTGTAAGCCCATAGTGCTTCTTCCAACTTGTCATGCATTGTTTTGGGTATTCATCTATCTTATGATTAGTTAACATATTTAGGCTTTTCTTTGAGGCATTGACTTGTCCATTGGCTTTAGCATAATACAGTGGATACCTGTGAGATCAACTGGCTCCTGTTGTCGGTTATGATAGATCTTGACACACAAAACCAATTAAAGATCTCTTGCATGAATTATACTGCCTTGATAGATGTGATCTTGGTCACAGGTTTAGCCTCAATCCATTTTATGGACTTGTCAATGGCTACAAAGAGATATGCGACCTTGCCATTCACTGGTTTGAATGGTCCAAAAATGTCCAAACACCAAGTGGAGAATGGTTAGATGACTGAGATGGTCAGGAGTTGTGCAGTCAGGACATGGGCTTGAGGTGCAAAGAACTGGCACCCTTCGCATGTGAACACGAGTTGCTAGGCAATGGTTATGGCGGTTAGCTATAAAAAACTCTACTGATAAGCCTTTCCAATCAATGTCTTGGCACCTGCATGGTTTCCACATATGCTAGAATGTATATAATCAAGTAGTGCTCTTCCCTCCTCGATGGGGACACATCTCATAAAGATTCATGATGGACTTTATCTGTACAACTCATTACTAGATAGTACATAGCTTTGGAATTTTGTTGTATCTAAATGACTTGTGATTTGTCTTAAGGAAGGACTATGTCTAGCAGATATTTATCATGAGATTCTAGGCCCGCTTCTTTAGATAACTAGGTAGAAGGGGACTCTACCTTCTTCTGTATGGTTGGGACATATAAATTTTCCAAGAAGACCCCAGGGGGCATAGGGGATCTTGCATGTCATAATTTTGCCAGGATATCTACATCCTCATTCTTTGCATGAAAAACATATGAGAATTCAATTCTTCTGTTTCTCCTTAAGCGTTTGAATTTCTTGACAATAGTTCACCCTATTGTCTTTGATGCAAGTCCACTCTTTTTTGACTTGGTTAATCACAAATAATGAGTCCCCTAGGACTTGGACTCAAAGGGTACCCAAAGTGGCAGCAATTCTCAAACTAAGCAGCAAGGCCTCATAGTCGACAACATTATTGGATCCAAGAAAGTGGATCTAGAGAACATACCTAAAGTTCTCACCCTTCGAAGAGGTGACAAAAACTCCTAGTCTTGCTCTAGTAAGTTACAGAGATCCATCAAAATTTATTGTCGAGTAATTAACGACTTTGTTTCAGCTGATATTAGTATTTATGTCCATTCAGCCATGAACTCACCGTGTAACACCCCTGGTGTTTAGCATACTCATTTATGGCATGTGCACCTTGAAAGCATTATCATGAGATCATCAATCATATTATCACTTACATTGAAATCTTAAATTGCCACCCATGATTGTGAAGTGAACCCTTGCTTACACCATTAGAAGACAGACTATCATAGAGTGCTAGTGTGTAAGTAAATTCACTTAGATAATTTGGATTGATAATGGTTGATCTTTCAACTCTCGAGTTCATGTAATGGTAGTTTCTTAAACTATATGTGATGATATGATTTAGTGAATGCTGTGCTTGATAAATGAAGTTCCTTCAAAGACCAAAACTTAGAGGCAAGCATTTGACATATGAAACTGTTAATTATAAGAGTTCAAATCCCAAAAGAAATGAAGCTTAACCAAGGATGAAAAGTTGGGAAATGGTTAAAGAAATGGGAACAACCCTGATTTTTCTAAGTCTAATCTCATACCTCTTTTCAAACTCCAGCACGTTCAAATAGAAATCATCTTCAAATCACATTGTCCCAATTATAAAAGTTGTAGATAATTACGTAAGGCACGTCCTATAAAAAGTTGGTAACTTATGAATTCGTTTGACATGTTTTGACTCAGTTAGACGGTCGATTTCCACTGTTTTTGTGCAGTGCTGAAAAACCAAAGTTTGGAGGCCTGTAATTCAAAATCTAGCAACTAAACCACCCTAATCCCTATAGCAATATTGTAGCCGGTAGGGAGGGGAGCAAAATAGCTGAAGCGGGCGACGCTTTGAGCTCCCCGTTTTGTCTCACTCGTGCCTGCAAGTGCCGCAGACCACGTTCGCCAAGTGGCGTGCATCTGGACGCGTGGAGCTCGCGCTCGAGCATGTGCGCTGCGTTCTCCTCACGTGCACGCCTTGTTCGCGTCGCTCTTGGCTGCTTAGGCCGAAGTGGAGCATGCCTCGCCTCACCAGCGCTCATTTCCTCCACTCTCACTCGCCCTCACACTCTCGCCTCTCTTGCTTCTTCCACCCGACGTCGTCCGCCATGACCGACGCGAGCTGAGCTCATGGCCGCGCTCCCACTTCCACCATTGCTCAAACCAAGCCTCGCAATCGCTTCACCGTCTCGTGCGCCCATCTCAGCACCCCTTTTTCTGAGCTGAAAGACGACCAGAGCACGCCATCGACGTCTCAGCACCTCGGTTCCCGCCGGTGCGCGTGGACCGGATGTCTCCATCCGTAACCCTTCGAGCCAAAAACATCGTCGAGTTCACTGTCGACCACCGCTACTTCCCGACCCCTGCCTCGATTCGTCTTGCCACCTGTAAGCCGTCGACCGAGCACGCCTTCTCTCCCTCTTTCTCTCTCTGTTCTGAGGAAGAAGACTTGACATCGCGCGCGAATAAGCCGAAACCCGAGGGTTTTTTCTATGAACTGTCATAGACACAGTAAATAGTAACTGAGGACACCGTGGTAATAGTCTGCAGATAGTTGGAACCCGAGAAGCTAACATGCAAAGTGGTTTTTCCTTTTTCCTTTTTCGATTTAAAATGTAGAGAACCTTGGAAAAATTGTAACTCGAGTTTTTGAACTCAAAAAATGGTGAGACAAATTTTGTAGGACTCCTCTGAGTCAGATCTATGGTTTAAAAATGTTGCATGTCAAGATTTGAATGTTTTTGTACACGGTTTGAATTTAAATATGAAAACCGAGTTTCTTTATAAGTGATAAAATAAATAAATCCAAGGCTAGAAAATTAGGAGTTTAATTTTTAGTAGGTTCCTTTAGTTATTGTCTGCCTGTGGTAAATAATTTGAGGATATGTTTTATTGATTAATTTATGATTATAAAGGGATAAGTTGCTGATTCCTTAGAAATTTGAAAATAAATAGCAAAACCTCTAATAGTGTTGTGAAAATTTTTATGGACAAATCGTGTGTCATTAACCACTTCTGGAATTGATTTGAACTAGCAATCATGCAGAGAATTTTTTTGATAATAAATTAAAAACAGAAAAGTCTGATTTCTTTAGAAAACCATAGAAAAAATTATAGAGGAAATGCCTGTGTAAATTTTTATAACATATTGTTAGACCAAGTAGAGTATGAGAAAAATATGGTATTGACTGTTCGACTAGTTTAGTATTGGAAAATAGATTAATTTAGTTTCTACACCATTTCTTATTATTTTTATGCAGTTAAAAGCATGGGTCCAAAACCATTGAAATTTCGGTGGTAATGAATGGTAGTGAAATATTATCTGCTAGAATTTTTGTAGCACATTTTGAAGTAATCAAATGGTAGTCTCAATATAAGTCCAACTAAATGGTATACCAAAAGTCTAGGTAATTAGGAGAGATTCTAGTTCAATAATAAGTTAGTCCGAAATGATTTAGAGGCTACTTACTGAAAGTTGCCTAGATGGGGGTGAAAAGGCAAGCGGAAAATTTTCCAACAAAAACTAGAAACGAACTGGGTAAAATCAGTTCAACCGGTATCAAAACCGATTCAACTGGTTTGCACGAGCTCAACTAAAGAATGAGATATAAAACTGAATTGATCTCGAAATTCACCCAATTAACTTTGTAAATGAGATGTCCTAGATGATTCATAAGGTTCAAAGTAGTAAATCTAAGAAGGGCACTTCTCAAAATCCACACACCAAAAAGATATGAACAATTCTTCCACGGAATGGTGAGAGAATGAAGAACACGAACAAACACAATGAACAAGAACACAAGATACACAAGATTTATCCCGAGGTTCGATCACACCACCAAGGTGTCCTACTTCCTCGTTGAGGCGCCCACAAAGAGCCGAGTCTCTTTCAACCCTAATCATCCCTTTGCAGACCACAAAGGTCAAACCCACACACTAATCTTTGCTCAAACGAGCAGGTAATACAAACTTTCTTGTGGTCTTCCACAAGATTTGGAGACTCACAAGAGAACCTAGTCGTCTAGGAGCTAGAAGCTCCAAGAGTAATGAATCCACAAAGAACTCGATGTAGTACCAAAGCTTGAATGAAGAAGAGCAAGAGGGATTTAGAAATGAAGCACAAAAACCGCAGCTCTCAAACTCACTTAAAGATTTTTCTCCAAATATTTGAAATGGGAGATGCAAGAGATGTGCGAGAGAGAGTGGGAGGTGTTTCTCAGGTTAGAAATGGAGTTCAAATCGTGCTCTTGTGTGGGGAGAGAGGTAGGAGTGAGTATATATAGGTGGGGCTTCAAAACTAGCCGTTGGGCTGATTTTTCTGGGAAAGACCGATTGAACCGCCCCTGGTTTGACTGTCATCCTGTCTGCCAGTCTGACTGGCAGACTGCTACGCAGTCTGGTCAACTTGACCAAAAACCAGTTGAACCTCTCTAGGGGTGGTTGAACCACCCCTAGCAGACCTGCCAGCCTGTCTGCTGACTGGCAGACTGCTGTGCAGTCTGGTCAAGTTGACCAAAACCGGTTGAACCTCTCTGGGGGCGGTTGAACCGCCCCTGGCAAACCTGTCAGCCTGTCTGCCAGTCTGACTGGCAGACTGCTGCGCAGTCTAGCCAGAGGGTTCAGAGACCGGTTCAACCGCCCTAGGGACCAGTTCAACTGGTCTTGACCAGAAAGTTTAGGAGCGAAAACCCTAGTTCAACTGGCCCGGACGCAGGTTCAATTGGTGTATGATCAAAGAGGTTCATAGTTGAAGTTGATGTTCAACTGCAGTTGAGAAAGCTCAACTGCAGCTCAAAAGCTCAACTGCATTTGAAGAAGCTCAACTCAGCTGAAGTTCAACTTAGCTGAAAAAGCTCAACTCAGCTGAAGAAGCTCAACTCAGCTGAAGTTCAACTCATCTGAAAAAGCTCAAGTACAGCTGAAGAAGCTCAACTCAGCTAAAGTTCAACTCAGCTGAAAAAAGCTCAATTGCTTTTCAATAGAAACACTCTCAGTTTCTCAATCCTAACAACAGTCAGACACAGAGTGTCCAAGGGATTTTGGTTTTTTTGAAATAGCTTTTGAATATAGAGGCTTAAGCTTTGGCAAACACCAACCTTCTTTTGGACCCCCCTTGATAGTACGATGATTTATATACTCAAGTTAAATAAAATATAATTAAGTAAACTACTTAAGTAATTGGTGTCTCATGTGTGATTTCTCCATGGCGTTGCTTCATAAGGATCACAAACATCTTTGTCTCACCTTTTGAAGCAAACACAATCAAACCATGTGACTTGTACCATTTCACCATATATGAGTTCAAATCATGGCTTCAAGTCACCTTACTGATGCATCAACATAATATAACTCTTCATAGCTGATTAGTTCATCGACTTAGTGCAAGTACTCTCTTCTTCACCTTAGCCATGGTACCTCGGTCCATAAGCCGTCGCTTGGCCTTCGCCGTCGCTTGGCCTTCACCTTCGCTTAGTTCCTCGAAGCCCTTTCCTTGCTATCTTCACCCTATCAAGCCATTCTTGAGTCACATCATATTGAGCATCCATTGAGAGAATCATTTCTTCAATATTGTGAACCTTGCTTGAATGTCTTCTTAATATAACTGTTAAGATCAATCAAGCTCTAGTTTGATTCTCATAGAAGCATATATGAAATGATAGTAATATGGTCAAGCCAATTCACGATTCCTCATATCTTATTCACTTTGGCTTGACCATTCCTCTTAATCACTTCATCCTCTATTCTGATCATATGTATGTAGTGATTTGTCAGGTCTTGTCCATATATTCAAACCAATATAGAGATCATATTATATCCATTTGCATTGTCTCACTGATTATTTAACCTTGTGTTGAATCTTTGTTCACTGATCATTATACACTATTCAAGTATGTTCATCATACTGAATTTCCTGTTCAAAACATAGCAAACTTGTTAGACCTTAAAATGTGTTGTTATCCAAATCACCAAAACTCACAAAAGGGATGAATGCACGTTCAATCTCCCCCTTTTTGGTGATTGATGACAACACATTTAAACCTTACATAAGATTTGATAAATACGAATTTTGAATTCTATGATATAGTTTCCTCCCCCTAAATATGTGCATTTCAGAAAATACCAATTTTGTACTCAAATGCCAAAAGCACATATTTGGGTCAAAGTATGGAGGCAACTTATATCATACTATTCATGGGGTGCAGTGTGTCATAAAATAAATGTGATGCTCATGACATAGAATGCACTTATCAACTTTCTACATCTTATGTTTTTCTTATGATTTTCCCTTTTTGTTAATTATTTCTCTATTTTTTAAAAGTCTTCTAACACTTAGTTACATAAGACTAAAGGTAAGCTTTAATGCAAAATTTCTCCCCCTTTGTCATAAATTTCCAAAAAGGATACAAAGAATATAAAGGGTAGAAATTATGGTTAAGCAAGATGTGAACACACTATCATGAAAAGGGTCCTTAGATGGCACAAAGGTAATGGAGAAGTGTCATAAGTGATGTACCTTTGCATTTTACCCTTTCAAGGGGGTGTTCCAAACTTGTGGTGGATTTAGAATTCATTTGCAAGCTCTTGTTGATATAGTTGTGACATAGGTCCAAGATATCAAATGAAGATTGTCATACTAAATCGAAGGTGGTGAAGCTTGATACCTGGAGTCTAGATGTCACCTGCATTTTCTTATCACAACAAGAGGCAACATGAAAATTTCACAAATAGGGATTCTACAACTAGTGATCACGTACGAAAAATGTCAATTGAAAACCACAAATTGATACAATTTGATAGATAAGCATATCACTAATTGCATATTACACTAAGTTCTCCTCAAGTTTTAGTGCACACATATATGTGATTTCAATTGATACCAGTTGAGAGTACTTATTTGCAATTTAAAGTACCATTGGGATAAATTAGTATCAATTGAACATAATCATGGAACATAAGGAACATGTGCACTATTTAATCAATTAAGTTCTAGACAAGAGACATGTGCACTTTAGATATTTGCAAATTCAAAAGAATATGATACACATTTACCATTTTTAGATGACGTTGGAAGCGATTGTCTTTGCCCGAAAGTTCCTTTTTAATTTGGGACTACACACATAATAGACTTGGGAATGAAGTTAGTCTCAAAGATTCAAATTATAGACCATTCTCCCCCTAAATGTGTGCATACAAGTGATGAATATTTGTTTAGCTTATGCACTTGGACTTGTGAGCCCGGGGATTAAGTTCTACAATTTGAACCATGGTACAAATAAAGTATGAAAATGTGAAATTGTACCAATTGAAGGAATTACTCATAATCAAAAGGTATACTTATAGACATGATATGCAATATTTTAAGCCAAGATTCTTGAGAAGTTAGCATGTTTGACTCATACCTCACTAAGATGACTTAAGACTAACTTATGACATCACAATAAGAGGTATTAATCAAATATCTAAAGATTCTTTAATCGTCACCACAAGTGCAACCTTATGGTGTGTCTTAAGATGTTGCATATACAAGCACAAACTAGCATGTAAGAGCCTAGATACACAAATGTAACACAATAGTTCATGGAGTGACACCTTTGTTCTACGCCACATGGTCTCCATTATAATCATGAATTACCATCTTAGCTTTTGACAGGCTTGACATTTCAAAGAGAAACTTATCCTCTTCAAACGATCAAGAGAAACTCATTTTTTGGTAGGTTCAAGAAAAACTCATTTTCATTTCTATGGAACCATTCATCCTCATTTGATGTTCTCCAAGGTGTGAGACTATACAACATGAACTTGAAAGAAATCATTAATCTCACAAGATATAGTCTAAACTCTCCTCAATTTGTGCATGCAAGAGTACACAAAGTACACTTATACACATCAACAATACGAGGTTAAAGGAGATGTTTGCACTATATCTTGGTTTAACATAACATGCTTTACATAGATGATGAAAATTAAACCAATTGAAAGTTAAGAACTGAAAGTGTATCAATTGAAATCCTGAAGGGTGAAGCATGCTAATATGAACCTCAAACCTCATAATGAAGGATACTATATGATTATGTCACTACTTCCTCATTATTTGGTTTACAGGATAGTTTAACTTCCTTCTTGATTCACTGCGATTTCTTTTTCTCTTTATGATTTCATCTAACCAAGCGATCTTGAACTTCATTCATCTTTGCTTGGTTCGATCATACTTGATATGAGACCATTGAAACTCAATGATTGAAAGAATCAAGACTCTTATATTTGTAGATTTTGAATCCATCTTGAAGGCACTTGGAAGGACCTTGTTGAAACACTTAAAAAAAGCATTAAAATGCAAGAGAGGGTTTAACAAATGATGATCCTTATATGTCAATGACAAATGAATCATCGTTCTTGAAACCCATAAGGATAGATTAAATTCCTTTAAATTCGTGCACACATATGGTTGATGTCAAAGTTATATGCACTATTGAACATTTTATATTGCAAGGAATTTAACATATACTATGGTACATTTCACTAAGGATAAAATACTAAAACAACTAAAGGAGAGGAAGTTTTCATACCTTGGCCTCTTATCAACTACATCTTACTTTAGTTGAATAGTATCCCTTAAGCTTGTGATTTATCCAATTTAATAATAAGCACCATCTCTTAACATAGATTTTCTATGGATAAACTCAACACAAGAGATGGCATTAGTTGCACAAGCACTAGTTTCTTATTTAGCAACCCTTTATAAGTGGAAGGCAAGCGAGTTGCTAAAGTAGAGAAACCTCATAATATGGACTAAATTTCCCTTGAGCCCTCATGCACAATATATTTTGAATAATATAGATAATATGCATGGTTATTCAATGAAGCCTAAATGGCTGACTTAATCCATATTGTGGTGAGTGTCTAATATAGAAGAATCAAATCCAAATTAACTAGAGAGAGAATACATCACATAATTTTGGATTGTTGACCATATGATAATATTCATTTATCTTCCAATTGGACCTTTATTTCATAATCAACAACTGATGTATATCCTCAAGTGCTTCTTTTTCCTTAGTGGCTACACAAGTCATAAAAGAGAGAAGATTTGAAAATAATATGCACTTGAGATTCAGTTGTTACCACCCTTGCTACTATCACCAAATATGATTTATACATTCATTAGCGAGCACCCAACTTGATCCATTGAAGGAGTAATCCTGCAAAACAAGTTTAAGATTCATATCTTGGTGCCCAATTCGAATTGGGTCCTTTGAGATTAGTAGTAAGAGCCTTGAGTACCCACATAATCCTTATTGTGGCCTTTCTCTTTATGTGGGCACCCACATATACTTGACAACTGTAACACCCCTGGTGTTACTGTCACTAAAATTTGAGCATAACATCATGTGCATGGGCATATCATTTGTTTGTTACACCTAGAGTGCATTCACTAGGTAAAAATTTCAAATAAGTTGTATTGATATGACTTGATATGTGATTAACCCTAGGGTAGAATGCTTAACCCAAAATTAGGGTTTATGGATATAAGTGAAGCTCAAATATGTGAAAATCTCAAAAGACATGAGAAATGATCATAAGATATCATCTTTGATGGACTTTAGTGAAACCAAAACCCTAAAGTGCTAAAAACCCTGAAAAGACCCCTGGAAAACCCTAAATCGGAACCCTAGGGGGTTAAGTGTAAATTTTGTACACTTTTGGACCCCAAGTGCAAATACCAAAGTAATAGAATACCACAAATCATGTGTTTCTCAAATTTGAGGAATTGTAAGTCAAATTGTGGGATTTGGGCTTATTTGCAAAAAGGCACCCTATGCCTCTCATATGTCTAAGTCCAAAATCAGTTGAATTGGGCTGACTTTGGAGCTCTACATCTCAGGATTCTTGAGGATTTTGCTCTTGGTCAGTATAGCAAATTTGTAGAGCTATGTAAGGAGAACAAATTTGATTAAGTGACCAAGCACTAGTGTTGCATAGAAATGAGAGATAAATAGGTTTGAAATAGTGCTGTCAGTCGGCCTGATAGACATGTGCTCACTGCATCTGATTAACGTCTAGGTTCAGGGTTATTGCGCCAACTTGAGCGCCCTGGCATGATCAATCCGTGAGGATTTTTGGTATGGTCATTATACCAAAATGAAAGAACATTAATCAATGTACAACTTTGATATGGATTAGTTTGTGAGTAACCACATAAAACTAGGTGCAATAGCCATCTGAAAACGGGCTGGCAAGCGCACTGTTCACCGTGGTTCAGTGAACCTCGCCGGGGATAAGAACGCCACCGCGGTTGAGGCACTGCTCGGACTTGCGGCCGTGGTAAAAATCTTCCGCGACATGGCGCATGTAACCATGAGGTGGCGCAGTCCGGCTAAAAGGGTTCACCAGGCGCTCGTCGTGGCCCTGCCCGCGTGAGTGAGCTTGCCAGCGCACTGGGAGATCTTTTGAATCCCGTCCACCTCCGGCCATCCCTCTATAAATTTAGCCCGAGCGCTACTTCCTCACTGCATCACGCACACGAGTGCTTGTGCAAACTACTCAATTTCACTGAGGGACTCAGTTAAGCCATAATCTCCTCCTCACCGTTCTTAGCGTCGCCGTGAAGGACCCATTTGTGGGCAGCCCTCCTCGGGTCAGTACTTACCCATTTGCCTCTTGTTTTAGCTTTCCTTTATCCTCATGTTGCTCACGATATCAGTCGATTGGACTTTACTGAAGCCTAAACCCCAGAACACTAGGTCACCCCGTAGAACGCCACCGCGGACATCCTCTATGTTGACCCACTCTCCCGTCCCCGTTCAGTCTAAATTTAAACGTAGTCTCTGATGAACCCGTGAAGCTCACCCAAGCTTCAATTTTAGCACCACTGTCGTTAGTTGTCCAGAACGCGATCACCAGGGTCTTTCCGCCACCGTGACTATGAACAAGCTTCAATTAGGGTCAAATCTTTCAAATTAAGTGAGGGTTTTTGCTCGAATAGAATTGTGCTTGATGTTTATAGTCTTGTTGCCTTCTGTCTGGGTCGCCATCGCCGTGAAATCGTAGCTCCGGCCAGGTGTTCGGCATGACCTCGTCGTGGACTAAGAACTGTGAAGAAATAGAAGTATGGGGGTTTGTAATTGTCAGCGACACATAGAAACAGTGTGTGGGTTCGTTTCTGTTTTTTTAATTTCTCAGGATCTTTGCGCAAAAATGCCAGGGTACGCGCGAGGGCGCGTTTTCGCCCAGACACGGGCTGACTTGGGCTAGTTTTCAAGCCCAACACTGTTTATTATTTTCCTTTTTCCTTTTTTGCCAGACCTAGGAAATCTATAGAAAATCATAGAAAAATGATAAAAATATAAGACCAATTTTGTTGGACTTCTAAATTTCTGTAGTATTTACTAAAAATAGTTTCAGGATTTTTAGTCCCAACCAGGAATCATGGAGTATTTAAGAAGGCCAAAATCAAGACCTTTGGAATTTTAGAAATTACTAAATGGCTCCAAAAATCATAAAACTTTTTGGGTGAACTTATTTTGACCATTAGAACCCTTGGGTGAAGTTTGGTATGTTTTAAACATAGTTTGATCCCAAAACCCCAAAACCCTAGCCCTTAGGGTAAAACTGTCTAACCCTATTAGGGTGTTGACCCAGAAGACCCCAGTTTCCCTGGTGCACCGTGAAGGAAAATTGTATTCAAGGCACAACTTGACATACCCTTGTTATCATTGCATTTTCATAAGCATCACATGAGCATTCATGATTATATATGGTTATGTATAGAGAACGAGGAAGAAGAGTGGTCAAAGAAGAAGAAGCTACACCACCACCTGAGAATCCGCCTTCCAAGAACTGTTTTTACTTTGATATTCATGGAACAGAGCCCGACTCCCCTACAAAACAAGGCAAGCCCAGTGCATTTGCCGCCTCCTTGCTGTTTTAAACTCTTTATCACTTGAATGATACATTATGTGATAGGAGTTTAGTGTTAAACCAATTGCTGCATTTCCTTCCTTATAACTGTTTACCATCCCTTGATTACCTATTTTCTTAAAAAGTTTCCTAATGCTTAGTCCTGCTTTAGAAAACCAATGTTTTGGTTTTAAACAAAAGGTGATGCTTCACACCGGATGGGATGTTTTTGAAATAAAACTTGATGGTGGATCCATCATGGTCGTGATGGGTTCAACATCAGAAAAGATGTACCTCTACCAGGTACCAGACTTTGGGTTTGAAATGATAAAGCTGAGACCGGGCGGGTGACTTGCATGAGAAGCGAGTCTCGGTGTAGTGTCTTCGTCTGAGTCGATTAAGGGCCGTCTCGATGTGGGCCTGTTGACCGAGGACCCTTTAACTGGTCACATGCCTCGTCATGGGTAAGCTTTGCCTTGGGCAGACTAATACCAGAAAGGCCAACACACAATGGGAGTGGAGAGATGGCGAGAGTAGCGTGTATCCTC
Organism: Zea luxurians; assembly: GCA_029449295.1. Taxonomy (NCBI): domain Eukaryota; kingdom Viridiplantae; phylum Streptophyta; class Magnoliopsida; order Poales; family Poaceae; genus Zea; species Zea luxurians. The sequence goes on along the minus strand of JAOPSE010000018.1, from coordinate 39,643,037 downwards.
CGTGGCAAGAGGCTGGACGGTGGCATATCTGTGCTCTCGGTTGGCGTGAACCCGGTCTGGTCTTAAGAACCCCAGTGGCGAGTTGACATATGCAAGGGTTAAGTGCTACATATGTCGTGTGATTGGAGACCCTCAGCTGAGAATTAATCAATTCGGATCGCTGTTACTTCTCGAACATGAAGACTTGGTCACTGACTTACACGTAGCATTCCAGTAAATAAAAAGGGGTGATAAAAGATGGCTAGTATAGGTCAAGTGCTTGAACTAGGGTAGAAAGAACTCTAGTGACAGGTAATGACTTAAGTTGCTAATAAAACTGGATTTTTAAGGATCCCCTATTAGTAAGCATTTTTGCAAACAGAGTCTTGATTCTTGAATAGCCTTACCTTGACTCCCTCAAGCCAACATAACCTTGAGAGTCTTTTCTTTTGACGGGTAAGACTTGCGAAAGTACACTCTGTACTTAGGGTTTTTGAACCCATGTTGTTGTAGGTGAGGAAACAGAAGACTTTTGTTGTTTTTGTTCTATGGTGGTGCCCAAGGATGAACCTCAACAGTGATGTGGTTGCGGGAGGATGTTGACCTCCCTTTGAAAAACAATATACTTTTATGCGGGAGGAGTTTTTGCCTCCCAGGTCTGTAATAATAATACTTATGCACTCATAGTACCCTGGCTCTGTAATAACTATAACACTCTTTCTATATTTTGATGAATGTAAATTAAGTTATTGTAATTCACTTCCGCTTATTTGTTCCTCCGATGTGATGTAATATCTGCGTGACGGGTGAAACCCAAAAGGCAAGGAAAAGGATACAGATACCGAGTTTGTCGAGTGATTATGTGCATCTATAGGATTGTCCAAGGTCCATTGGACAAGGACAACTGTAGGTGGGCCTAATGACTTGGGAGGTTTCGTCACAACAACCATCTTACATGGTTTCAAGTCAATATTTAATCACACAGATAAAAACTAGAGTTAAGAATAGGAGTCTTTTCTCCTTTTCTTGATACATCATTATGTTGCCTTCTTGATGATGAAACTAGATTGACCTTGGGTGCACCTAGCTTATCAAGGTTAGTCACACAAACATTCATATCATAAAAACAAGTTATACATGGAATTTACAACTTAGTGATCCAATTCAATATGAAGCATATGGATACCGATTGAAGTAGATTTCTAAGATATCAAAATAGGGTTTCCAAAATTTAGAGAGTATGGATCACTAATCGTACCTTTTACAGTTTAAAAATCATATCCATGTTAGGGCATATGCATGTGATGAATACCAACAAAAAGGATTCTTATGCACTTGATATAAGATAAAGGAAATTTTTAAACTACATCAAGAGTAGCTATTTAGGAAACGAGGATTGCAATCCATAAAAATGAGATACAATTCTATCAACATGGATTGAGTTAGTAAAGCATACTTAAGAGAAACTTATTTTCTAAGACACAATACATATAATGTGCTCCACCAAGTTATGTGCACCAAGTATTTGAATGACTTGCCAAATGCACTTTCAATTTAGTTAAGAGACTCATGAGGAGTACATTACATATCTTAGTCAAGGCATGACAAATTTGCAATGAATTAACTTATCCCTAAGAATACTTGCCAATAGATAGAACGTACCATTTGTTATACCAATTTGAAAGATCTTACTATCTGTGGTGGTGTCATCTTAGTATTCTTCTTTTCTTCATTTGTGGAGACTTTCTTCTTTAGCTTGTTATCCCTTTTTCCTTTTAAAACTATTTGAAAAGAAACTTTGAAAAGAGATATTAGTAGCACAAGGAAGTATTTAATGATTGATGATATTTATATATGAGTGGCAAACAAACCATCATTTATGAGGCATAAAAGCAAAAATTAAATTCATTTTAAGTTAATGCACATGGAGGAGTGAATTACCAATATGCACCAATTTACAAATTTAAGCCAAAAGTAATTTAACCTTCATATTGACATTTCTTTCCATAGAATAGATTATTACCAATTGAAAGAATGTCACTTGAAAGGAACTATTATTGGTCACATACCAAATTAAACAACTAGTTCCATACCTTTGCCTTGAGCATTCCTAATCTTTCTTTTAGGTGAAGAATAACCTTTAATGCTTGTGATTTTACCAAATGAAAGAGCACAATCTCTACTTATGAATTTCCTTGAAATAGCTTAAAGAAGATTGCATTAGAAACACAAGCAATAGTTTCCTATTTAGCAACCTTTAGTATATGAATGACAAGAAACTTACTAAAATAAGGAAACCTCATGATATGAACTGAGTTACCCTTACAAGCATCATGCATAACATTGATTTAAACAAGGTGAAAATAGCATGATTATTTAATTAAGTTTACATGACAAGTTTAATTCATAGCATGGTGAGTAATTAATGTAGAAGACTCAAAACCAATTTAAACAAGAAGGAATATATCACATAGTACTGGTTTGATCTTCTTTGAATGTTGAATGGCACAATCCATGAGAGAAACACATTCTCATGTTGTGAGACTACATAAACACTTAGACAGAAACATTAGTCTCACAACTCTAGTCATATAGAGTATTCCTCTTTTGGTAAGTGCTTTAAGAATTTGAATTTCTTACATAACACTCTATCCATTTAAGAATTCGGGATAATCCTCTCTATGTCTAGGTCATGGCAATAAAATGATAATTCATTTGAAATATGCTATGAATTAATTATCATCAATTAAAGTATGTAGACTGCCACATATGAGAATAACAAATATGCAATCTACCATATGATTGAAACTTTTCCAAGACAAGGTAAAATATTTTAAGTTCATTCTCAAGTGCTTCATTTTTCCTTGTGTCGCTACAAAAGACACCAAGGAATATACTTATTAAAAGCAATGTGCACTTAAGATTTAATTGTTACCATCCTTTGGATAACCCTTAGTTGTAGGCCTTTTCCTTGATTCCCACAAAGGTTAATCCTTATTCCCTACACCATAAGTTCTTGCTAAAGATGAATATGAAGTTAGAGATATAACAACTCAATTCTTATTTGGGTCAATCTTAAAAGAATAGTCAATGTAAGATTGATAGTTTGAGATAAGAATTGAGTTAAACCGCTCAAGCACCCCAAAGCTTCATATCATCTTTGGGTACCTACAAGTTCTTTCAAACATATTTTGGTACCTGTTGGGGGCTTGTTCTCAAATGCTATGAATCAAGAACAAGGCAACACAAAATATTAATGATTAAAGTCCTTCGTCCTTCGAAGCTTTATCTCCCTTAGGACATAATGATCTTCAGACGAAGGTTAAGAAGGGCGTACCTTCATCATCACAGTGTATCATAATAGAAGTAAGAGCATATGAAACATAAGAAGTATCATGAATAATCATATGACATCATAAATATTTCTTTTATTTAGCATCATGAATGAATATAAACAATATTGAATTACATTTATACCTTCGACTTAACAGAAGGCAAAAGTCCGAATGCGACGCGCAAGTGAATACCAGTCAGCGTGAACAGTACGGTGCTACTGTTCATCTATTTATAGACACAGGACGCAGCCTGTGTAAATTACATTCATGCCCTTGACATTTACTATTGACTTAGGGATAGTCTATCATGGACTAGACAGCCTTTTCCCTTTTAGGTCGGTTCCATTTTCTTCTGCTAAGCTGAAGCTTCTCCATAGGTAGCTTCGGAACTGGTTCACCCTTCTCCTGATCCGTGCCTTTTACATCGTGTACAACTTCATCCCAAGGCCGAAGGTCCCTGTACATGTATTATACTTGGAAAACATGTTAGTCGTGTTTTTGAGGACCTTCGGAAGACAAAGGCCCCCAACAGTACCCATCTCACGATGGGTCCATTAAGGCTAGCCAATAAGGACTTAGGCACCTAAATAGCCTTGGTCCTAGAATGTGGTGAACTCATCACCTTTCTAGTACAAGAGTCAAATTTGGGTCTCCTAAGCATATTTGAATGTATTGACAAGTTAGGCTTAGGAGTTTTACCCTTTGGACAAACCTTGAATAGATGACCTTTTTCACGGCAATTATAGCAAATGTGGTGCTTGTCCTTGCAATGCATTTGCCTTTTGCTTTCATCTTTCTTGATGATCATCTTTCTTGAGCGTGCAAGGTCTTGGTTCTTCATGTGGGGGCATGAACCAATTTTTTGACCCTTCTCCTTGCATCCATAGCACCTCTTATCGCTTCTCTTTGATCTTTCTTTGTTGAAGCACATAGGTACATTGTTAGAGCAAATAATATGAGCATTAATTTTCTCACCTTGAGTCTTGCTCATGTCCTTCTTAGAAAGCTTGGTATTCTTTTGAAGGGGTTTTGTGCATACTACTGTTGTCCCTTTTTCAAGCTTTTTCACCATTTTATCATGGTTATCTTGAGAAGGTTGAGCATGACACTTTCCCTTCAATTGAGTCAAGCTCCTTCTTAGCCTCTCATTTTCTTCCTTGAGCTCATTGTTTTGTTTTGCATAGGAAACATTACTTGTTCCTGAAAATTCTAGCTCAATGGAAGATTGTCTTTCTTGAGAGCAACATTTGTTAGCTCATGAGGTTGGTATGATTTCAAATTAGTTAACATAACCTCATGAGCCATTTCTAACATGATATGTGAATCCATAAATTTATTATGAGAGCACACAAGCATATCATGTTTTTCTTGCAAAGCTAGATTTTCAATATTTAACTTTTCTATTGTGTTCTTGAGCATACCATTTTTATTTTCTAATTGAGCAATATATGATGAATGATTAACAACTCTAATTTGCTCAATTGAAATGCCTTCACACCTTTGGACCAAATCATCATGAGAGCACTTTAGCTTATCATGCTCTTTGGTCAACTTATCTAAGTGTTTGATTTTTCTGATGAGGAAATCTTCTTGCTTATGAAGCATTTCTTTTTGTTCTTCCTCTCTTTTCATGAGTTTGAGCAAGCTCATCCGATTTTTCTTGCTTAGCTGAGCGAAGAATTGTTAAAGACCATCCTCATCTTCACTATCACTTTCATGCTCCTCCTCATCCTCACTTTCGCTTTCACTGTCACTCTCATTAGCAACAAAGCACATATGAGAAGTGGATTTGAAAGACAAACCTTGTGAAGAGGTGGATTCGTCGTTTGGTCTCCATCAATCATTTTCTTCTTCTTCGATCTTGTTCTTCGCCTCATCTTCCTTCATTTTGAGGAACATCCTTTTGGCGATTCTCATGGCAAGGTCTATTGCCCTAGGATCAACATCTGCACCAAAAGATGAAGTCAAGGAAAACTCAACTTTTTCAAGCTTAGAAGCACTTTCGTTTCTTAGTCCCCCTGACATGATCTTTTCCTGTAGCATCCCAAAAATTCAAATCTTGAAATTTTCTCAAACTCGCTCTAAATTCAAAATGAATTTTAAATTTCATTTCAAAATGTCTGTTTGCAAGTTGATATCAACAAATAAAATATAGTGGTCTATATTCTCTCCAAAATCCTCCTCAAAATATCCTACAGATATTTCCCCAGTGATCCCCCTCAAGTTCTTTCCAGAAATACTGCCCAAATATTCCACCGATAATCCTCTAAATATTTTCCTCCTGAGAAATACCTTCAAAATCATTTTTAAAGTCCCTACAATTATTTTCTTCATAATTTTCCTCATGCTCATACGTATATGTACGCCTTCGGTGTCATACAGTGAGCTCTGCAAGCTAATTACACTTATACATGACAAATCCATGCTTATCTCCCACTAATCCTCACCTCCTCCCCCTAACCCCCAACCTAGCCTATAAATAGAGGGGCAAGAGCCTCCTCTCAAGCCACCCCAAGCCATTTCATGGCAACTCTCTCCCTCCCCCCCACACGCCCACTACCACTCCCACACAAGCACACACTAGCACAAGGATCGTTCGGTCGTTCTTCGATCGTTCGTCCACCTGTTCTTAGTTTGTTCATTCGTTCATCCGATCGTTCGATCGTTCGTCCGATCATTCATGGTTTGTTCGTTCGTCCAAATAATCTTTGTTCAGCCATTATGCTGCCGAAATTCCGATCGTTCATTCGTCCGATCATTCGATCGTTCGTCCGTTCGTTCATAGTTCCTATTCATCGTTCATCGTTCGTTCATCATCCCTATTCATCGTTCATCATCCCTATTCATCATTCATCGTTCGTTCATAGTCCATATTCATCGTTCATCGTTCGTTCATAGTTCCTATTCATCGTTCATCATTCGTTCATAGTCCATATTCATCATTCATAGTCCCTATTCATCGTTCATCGTTTATTCATAGTCCCTATTCATCGTTCATCGTTCGTTCATAATCCCTATTCATCATTCATAGTCCCTATTCATTGTTCATCGTTCGTTCATAGTCCTTATTCATCGCTCATCGTTTGTCATAGTCACTATTCATCGTTCGTTTATGCGAACTATTCGCCATTACTATTGGGGGCCTTCGGCTTCCGAAGGTCCTCAAAAAGGAGATTTGACCATATTCCTGGAGTATAATACATGAACAGGTACCTTCGGACATGGACTCTTCGGACATTTGCTGTACGAAGAAACACAAAGAGAACGAAGGATGGAGCAGAGCCGAAGTTGTGCGCAAGGAAGCATCGGCATGATAGCGGAGATGAGGAAACCGACTTAAAAAGGAAAAGACTATCTAGACCTCAATAGATTATTATAGATTCGTTATCAAAAGCAAAGGACCTAGATGTAATTTTACATGGGCTGCGACCCGTGCCTATAAATAGGTGAACAGTACTCCCGTACTGTTCACGCTGACTTGGCATTCGCTTTTGTGTCACGCTTGTACTTTCCTTCAAGCCGAAGGTACAAATGTAACTCAATATTGTTCTTATTCATTCATGATCATATAATAAACAATATATGAACGATGTCATATGATTATTCGTGTTATTTCTCATGTTTCATATGCTTCATCTTCCATTAATATGCACTGTTGTGATGAAGGTATGTCCTTCATGACCTTCGTCTGAAGATCGTTATATCCTTAGGGAAATAACGCTTCGAAGGACGAAGGGTGTTAACCATTAACCTATTTTTATGTTGCCTTGTTCTTAACTTATAGCATTTGAGAACAAGTCCCCAACATTGGCGCCCACCTCTGGTGAACTCACTCCCACCTTTTTGAACTTCGACCACCTTCGGCAAGCATCGACCTTCGTCATGCCGCCAAAGAAAGCTTCAGCGACAGGGGCTGGTGCTCTGCAGCCACTGGACCCAAACCAAGATACTCTTTCTCTTCGAGAGGCCCGAAGCCAGAAGAGGAAGGCCACTAGTCCAACACCCCAAGAGGATGACTTGGACCAAGAAATCAGAAATATGGAGATGCTGCATCAACAGGTGCAAAGGAAGAAAGAAAAGATAACCCGGCTAGCTGACCTACAAAGGCAGATAGATGAAGCCTCTGAAGAGGTTCGTCATCTCACTCAAGATGAATAGAACCGAAGGCCCCAGTACAGAGAGCTTCACCAAGAAGGCTTCGTCAACGAGGATGACTGGTATGACGATTTCCATCATGGAAATTTTGCTTTTGATGATGCTTCTCCTCTGTCAGCTGAGCTGCAGGCTACACCTTGGCCACCATCTTACAAACCACCCCAGCTCCTAATGTATGACGGGCACTCAGATCCGAAGCAATTTCTAATGAGTTACGAAGCAACAATATCTTTGTATGGTGGCAACACTGCAGTCATGGCGAAATCCTTCGTCATGGCAGTCAAAAATGTTGCACAAACCTGGTATTCCTCTCTTTGGCCAGGAACAATCACGTCATGGCAGAAGCTGAAGGACATGTTAATTACCAGTTTCCAGGGATTTCAGACGAAGCCGGTCACTGCTCAAGCCTTGTTCCAATGCACGCAAGACCGGGAAGAATACCTCCAGGCGTATGTCCGAAGGTTCTTGCGACTAAGGGCACAAGCGCTAACAGCGCCCAATGAGATTGTCATCGAGGCCATGATCAAGGGGCTTCGGCCAGGACCTTCGGCCCAATATTTCGCCAGGAAACCCCCTCAGACCCTGGAGAAACTGCTTCAGAAGATGGATGAGTACATTCGCGCTGACAATGACTTCCGGCAGAGAAGGGAGGAAGCTTACAGGTTCTCCGAGATGACCAGGGGCTTCGGAGGAAGAATTCACCCCAGGCATGTAAGGTCAATCCATTCCACTCAGAATGACAACAGAGGAAGTCAACAACAGCGACCACAGTATTATTCTCAGGCTTCGGGGCAACAATAGAGCTATCTTCGGCCGCCAGCTCCAAGGGGCAGAGGCGTTAGGGGCTTCGGAGGAAGATTCGGGGACCAGCCCAGGAAAATTTATTGCTTATTCTGCGGTGAGGACAAGGGCCATACTACCAGGATGTGCCATGTCACCATCTAGAAACAGAAAGAGATAGCAGAAGCTGCGGCCCAACAGAGCCAACCGAAGCAAGTTATGCATACTGCTTCATATCACTCACCATATATTCCAGAGTATGTGGGTAACCATCCTGCAGCTTCAGTTGCTTCGGCAAGCCAACCCCAGGCGTCTTGGCAATAGCCCCCACCTCCACCACCAATGCAACGAGGCCAGCAGCCAGAAGGGAGCCAGAACACTCATCAGCAACGAGACTTCAGAGAGGAGTCTGAAGCTCGCACAGTCAACAGTACTGTGCCAGAGTCGAAGCACATTTACTAGAAAATATCCTACCTCGGCAACAGTTCTGGCATTCGTTATCATTTCTCGTTTAAATAAGGAGCAATCATCAAAGCTTATGTTTTTCTTGTCATTTTCAATTTCTTGTAACAGCTTCGTTTTTTTACCATAGTGAAAATATGTCTTCTCTATAGACTTACGGAGTCAGAGAAAGTTGCCGAAGCATGAAAGCTCTCGTGATTACAGAAAGTATCTCTGAAGCTACAGAAAAGTCGTCCCTAAGGGAACGCAGCGTAAGTTTTCTGCTCAAAAGTTGTTCCAAAGGGAATGCAGAGCTTACAGCGAAAAATAAACGCTGATTCCGCTGAAGTAAAAGGCGAAGAAGCTCCTAAGGGAGGCTTACAGCGAAAAATAAACGCTGATTCCGCTGAAGTAAAAGGCGAAGAAGCTCCTAAGGGAGGCTTACAGCGAAAAATAAACGCTGATTCCGCTGAAGTAAAAGGCGAAGAAGCTCCTAAGGGAGGCTTACAGCGAAAAATAAACGCTGATTCCGCTGAAGTAAAAGGAGAAGAAGCTCCTAAGGGAGGCTTACAGCGAAAAATAAACGCTGATTCCGCTGAAGTAAAAGGCGAAGAAGCTCCTAAGGGAGGCTTACAGCGAAAAATAAACGATGATTCCGCTGAAGTAAAAGGCGAAGAAGCTCCTAAGGGAGGCTTACAGTGAAAAATAAACGCTGATTCCGCTGAAGTAAAAGGCGAAGAAGCTCCTAAGGGAGGCTTACAGCGAAAAATAAACGCTGATTCCGCTGAAGTAAAAGGCGAAGAAGCTCCTAAGGGAGGCTTACAGCAAAAAGTCAGCGCTGATATTCGGCACAAATATCATTTTGCATAACATCACATCATCACATCATTTGCATAGCATAACATCATACATCATATTGCATCAATGACGCAAGAAGGGGGTTCAATGTTGATCTTCGGAGATTGTTTCGAAGAAGCAGTGCCAAGGCACAAAATAATTATTGAAGAAGCATACCTTTGTCAAACTCTAAAAGTGGAAAGACTTATTGCTTACGAGGCATAATATTTTTTACGAGGATTGAATGTTTTTGCGGAAGTATGAATATTCTTCACGAAGCATGAAAAGAAGGGAAGGTGTTTTTTCGCCGAAGGCTCAAAAACGGTATGTACGTAAAGTTTCATGCATCGTAAAGAGTTGAATCATAAAAAAAACTTATATATTACATTCAAAATTACAGAATATTACACATATTGTCCAGCATTACATTCCAAATGTCTTTACAATAACAGCTAATCTTCTCTTAAGACTACTTCTGCAGCTTCGTTTAGTAGTTGATCAACAACTTTATCCATAATCGCTTCGGCCATTTTTTCTAATTTCATCATCTCTCTTCGTTTTGTGGTTCGCCAATGGCTCGGTGGACTCTAGGGGAGGAGATAGTGTGGTCGTGTTACAAGGTGCAAATAAGTCCGAAATCATAAAGTTACAACATAAAGTCAAAAGCTAGTAGTCAATACCTATTTGCCCCTCGAGATCCGCACTTTTCTCAGCGGCCTCTGCTACTTTTTTAGCGTCATGAATACCTTTTTCGCTTTTCCTTATAATTTCTTGAGCCATCTCCCGGCCACCATTTTCCCAGATGTCGGTGAAAAATTTTCCACCAACCAAGCTTGCTTCGGTCGAGGGGTCTTTTATGTCTTCAGAAGATAAGGCGGTTTCGATTTGTGCCAAGGATTTCACATGATCGCAGCCTTTCCTCTCCAAGATAGTGGCAATTCCCCTAGCACCTGAAAAGGCACATATGTCTCCGCGGCCACTCAAAACTTCTTCAAAAGCTTCAGCTTCGTGGCCGATCCATTCAATTGGGCCCTCGGGGTCGCCCTTTATGAAAATTTCCTCACTTGAGAACGCGCCAACACCGGCGAAGCTAGTTTTTATTTTCTTAACACATTCTATAGACTTTTCATAACACCTTTCCTTGGATGCACGAAGTTCTTCAATGTTTTTCTCTAAATGATTTGCCCATTGTTCACTGATTTCTCGTTTAGCTTCTGCAACTGTGCATTTTTCTTTAGCTTCGGCTAGCTGTTTCCGAAGATCCTCAATTTCGCGCTTCTGGGCCTCAGCTTCAGCTTTGGAAGCAGCTTCGTCTTCTTTTATTTTATTCACCAATGAATGTAATATTTTATCTTTTTCGAGACCTTCGTTCCTTAGTTCAATTATTTCAGAACGAAGGTTGTTCAAGGCTATGGTACATCCTTCATCTTCGGCATCTTTTTGTGCCCTGAGGGCATTGCTAAGTATAAGGCCCTGCAAAAAATGTGCTAATAAGTTTAAGCAAATGAAAAGTTTTGGCTTCAAAAATAGTATAAAGATCTCATTTTCTCACCTTTAAACTATTGTATGCTAAACTGTTGGCCAGCTCGTCTTTTGACAACACCGAAAGCCCGTCTTCTAATGTCGGGAAGCCGAAGCTCTTGCTCATCTCCCAACAGACAGAAATCTCATTGCTGTCAGGGAGACAATATGTAACACCCAAATTCTGAATTGGGAATTGGTAGAAGAAATTTGAACAAAGTATCATAATGTTTTGGAAATTGGGAAATAAGAAAATGATGGGAAAAGAATTTTTCTTTTAAAAGAAACCATTTATACATCTCATGAAATAAATAACAAGGAGAATAAAACTTAAGTTAGTAATATTAAAATAAGTATGGTTTATATTCACCTTTGGGTTTCAATTGATACATTTGAAAAATCTGAGAACTAAAATAAAAGTATAAATTTGAATTTGGAATAGAAAATAGAAAAGAGAAGGGAAGGACTAAGAAAAATACTACATAAAATAAAATAAAAATCAGAATAAACATCCTTCACACTTATATTATTAAATTATACTTTTCAAACTGAGGACAAGTTATTCACAAAGTTTGAATTTAAACTTGAATTCAAATTGGATTTGAAAATGGAGAAAAGAAAATAGAAAATAAAAAGAAAAAGATTAAAAACCTTACTTGGGCCAACAACCTCACTTTCGGCCCATCTAGGCATTTCCTCACCCGCGCGCAGCCCACTCCACTCACGCGCCGACACGCGGGTCCCACCTGTCATCCTCTCGCGCTCGCGCCATCCTTTACTCTATCGCTGACCGGGTGGGCCATTTCGTCAGGCGTACTCGCGCCCGACCCGCACGCCCTGTCTCACTGACTGGTGGGCCTGCGCTGTCAGGATCTTCTTCTCCCGCGCGGACTCCGTAACAGACCGGGATCTTCGCCGCGTTGATCTCGGGCCGACCTTACCGGTCACCGCCTCCTCCTCGCTCGGACTCTGGGGGGATAAAAGACCCACATGTTCTCCCCTGCTCCCTCAATCCTCCAAGCCGGACACCAAGGCGGGAAATCGCGTAGTCATCGCCGAGAGAGAAAGGAGAGGAGCGCCGCCGCCGAGGATAGCCGTCGTTAGGGGGTCTCGGCTCTCGAAATCGGGTCGTGGTGTATCGTCTTCGCCTGGGGAAGCTGTCCGCGCCTCCAATTCGAGTTGGACACCACCGTGACGCGAGGAATTGCTCGCCGGTGTGGCGTCTCCGCCGCAGACCCGCCCTTCGTCGTGGCTAGGGCGCAACTCGGCGTAATTCACGGTAAGAACCCCTCCTGTATATTCGCGATGACCTCAGCTTCGAGTAGGATTAGTCGACGGTGGTGTTTGGGGCACTAGGGCTTCGCTCACCGTGCTCCGGCGATGGCTCCACCGCGGTTGGTGGGCGGCGCCGCCGCCGTCGGGGTTGTTTTGGGGGAAAGCGTGTGGGCCGTTGATTCTCTGCGTAACGGCCAGGATTAGATCTCAGCGTACCCCTTCGATGGATTGATCTGGGCCGCTGGATCGGACCGAACGGTACCGATTGATTTGCGCCTCATTAAATCTGGACCGTAGATCTCGGATCGTAGGGTCAGCAGAGCATACCGGTTCACAGGATTCGCGATTTAATCTGGGCCCTTGATCAGTGATCGGGCGGCCGATCTCCCCCGATACCTCTTCGCCTTGCCGTTTTTATTAAAGAGCCCTCGGGGTTTTGTGAAATCAACCCGCAGTCCAGGGAATAGTTATCTGAGTCTTAGGTTTATTTGTGCAGAGACCCCTGTGCTTCCCAGTAATTGAGGCCCAGTCCAGAACATAATAAAATCAGAGAAAATGATTATTAAATAGATTTTTAATAGGAAAATAATTGCTAGAACTTAGATAATTCATAGAAAATTCATTTTAGCTCCAAATTGAACCATTCCAGTTTCTAAAATTTTGTAATAATATTCTTCATCATTTAGTGTCTCTGTTTTGACATGAACTCTGTCAGAAAATTTATTTATCATTTAATTATATTTTAATCACATTAAACCTTAGGAAATTCATAACTTGAATTCTATAACTCAAAAATTAATAATTCTTTTTCCTGTGATCTTATTTTAATATGTATATTATTAATGTGTACTTTGCATATATGTTTGGTGTAATGTTAATTTTGCCTATACACTGTTTGTTTGTATTGCTACGACTAGCAGTGAGAACACGTGTCATCTGAAGATCATCCTGGTACCTGGATTCTCAAGGCCCAGGCAAGTTGTGCCCTTGATCACTTCTTTTTACCCAGCCATGTTCTGATTAATCATAATGATCTGCATAGGTTAATTTTGATGGGACCCAATAGGTTATCCTAGTTTGTCTATCTTTATACCTTGTTTACCACTGAACTTTCTGGGTAGTACTTGCTAGTGCTATATGTGGTTTTGGGTATGGAGATACACTATTCATGGTTACACTTTTTATCAGTTGTTAATTATTGTTCATGATGAGATCATTATGTTAATTGGAACATGGAGCGACCACCCGGGAAAACAGTGCTACCACAAGGGAGGAATGGGACCCCTTGGCTGATTAATTAGGAAAGCTAGTGGAAGACTACCTTACCCGAAAGGGGCAAGGGCAGTAAGGGAGAGGTCAGTGTAGGGAGGCCCTCGGGAGGATTTTGCTGCGATGGCGGTCCTGCAAGGGATTCCTGCACTGGATCTTCCTATAAACTGTAGCGGGTTTTCGGAAGCTAGTGGAACTTTGTAAAGGCCTCGTAGTGGATCCCTAGCCATTCACCTCGGAAGTGTCTAAGGGCCTTGCAAACCCTGGCGACATGGGATACACGACTTGTGGGTAAAGATGCGCAACCTCTGCAGAGTGTAAAACTGGTATACTAGCCGTGCTCACGGTCATGAGCAGCTCGGACCCTCACATGATTAAATTATGGAACTTAAACTCAATTTGTCATATGCATTGCATCGCAGGTGAAGTTGTTACTTTTGTTCTACTATTTAACTGGGTTGGTATTTACTTATACTTAGTAACTGCTAATAAAATTTTGACCAACTTTAAAAGCAATGCTCAGCTCTAACCATCTTCTTTGGTAAGCCTTACACTTCACGTGAGCTCCCACCTTTGGCGAGTTCATGCACATTATTCCCCACAACTTGTTGAGCGATGAACGTATGTGAGCTCACTCTTGCTGTCTCACACACACCATAGGTCAAGAACAGGTACCACAGGATGATGCTCATGGAGGATGCTGCGATGAGTTCGTGAGAGGTCTAGGTCGTCGTCTCCCAGTCAACTTTTGGGTTGCTGGACCGTTGTCTCCTTATAATGTAATTATTTATTTTGTATAGAACTCCTGTTATATATAAAGTTGTGACATTCGATCCTGTGCCACTATACATCATATGTATGAGACTTGGTCCCAGCATACCTGGTGTTTATGTTAACCCCGGGTTTTGGACCCCTAAAATCCGGGTGTTACAGAAGTGGTATCAGAGGAATGTTGACTGTAGGACGAAACCTAGATAGAACTGGACAACCATTATCTACTTACCTTTGCTACTCTGTTTCATTCTATACTTTTCTTAAATCTTTTCTCATCTATTTCCGCTTACTCTGATTATTCTTATCTTTTCTTTCTAAAAGACAAATGTGGATTTTACACTTTGAAATCCTGTGCCTGAAGTGACCTTTAGGAATAGGAGACCTACTCTTAGGAACAAAAGCAAAACTAATTTTGTAAATATTTATATGCTTGAATGTTTGTTCTTATGATACTTGTCTGATTTGGATCTTTGTTTGAGTGTGATGAGTTGTGGGGTAATGTCCACAATTGCATCTGCATATATAGGTATAAAAATATATTTATAAAATAACCAGATAAACCAAATTATCCTTCAATAAAGTAACTAGCCTAACAATACCCATCTTATCTTAAAAATTCTCCCTTATCTTAATAGATTCATCTCGTCTCAAGAGATTCTATCCTACACTCATAGATCTATCTTATCTCAAAAGGTCTTAACTTATCCTAATGTATATAGATCCATCTTATCTTAAGAGGTTTTCTCTTATCTTAATAGATTCATCTTATCTTGAAGGATTCATCTTATCCTAACCGCTTTACTTATCCCATCCTAATAGATCTAACCGACCTCAAAAGATTCTACCTTATCCTTATGGATTCATCTTGCCCTAATTAGCATATTGATCCCACTCTAGAATAACAACCATGAGATAATCCAAAATTTACTTAGATCTTAATCAGTCTAATCCAACCTAATCTAGATTTTATCTAATCTATTATGATCTAATCTAGAGTAAGTTACTTAATGCTGGTACAAGAGATAAAGTCCATACCCCTCATGCACTTAAAAATAAACTAGTACCTTAAACCTACTCAGCCACATGCATGAGATCTGACCCAACCAATAGAGCCATGATGAATGGTATAACCTTTCTATTCCTACCTAACAACAAACAAACTTTTAACCTACATCTTGTAGTCTATTTCACCCATATATATCTCTCATCTTGACAGATTCTATCTTACCCTTGGATATTTACCTTATACAACTGGTTACCCTAATCTGGACGTAAAACAAAGATTAAGCCCTACTAAAGAATCTTCAGATTATAACCAGCTACTAGCTTATTCATTCTACTTATTGAATAATTTCTTTTGCAAAACTGTTACCATATGCTTCTAACTTTCATGGTCAATACCAGGAAAGGAAAGATTATCACGCAACAACAAACAGAAATGAATTCTCCAAATCCTCCACCTATTGAAACCGATCAAGTGGTTGCTACCCAAAGACTGGTAATACAAAAGTTAACAGACCTGGTGACCGAGATGCAGAATCAGATAAGACAGCAACGCGAGGAAATACGTCAGGCCCGCCAAGAAATAAGGCAAGCACGGTTGGGGAGACAACAACAACAACAACCTCCACCACCACCAGCTTCACCAAGCTACATAGATATAAATTATGATGATTTGTAAGATCTAGATGTTACTTTAGTTAGTAGATGATATGATATTATTTTAGAAGGAACAATAAGGTCTATTGACCCTATGTTTTGTTAAAGAATTATACCTCATGCTGAGATTTCTTTGTTTGTGCATATGTTCCGAGAACAATATGAGTATACATCCCTCTTCTTACAAATCTCGAGGACGAGATTATTTTTAAGGGGGGTAGGATTTGTAACACCCAAATTCTGAATTGGGAATTGGTAGAAGAAATTTGAACAAAGTATCATAATGTTTTGGAAATTGGGAAATAAGAAAATGATGGGAAAAGAATTTTTCTTTTAAAAGAAACCATTTATACATCTCATGAAATAAATAACAAGGAGAATAAAACTTAAGTTAGTAATATTAAAATAAGTATGGTTTATATTCACCTTTGGGTTTCAATTGATACATTTGAAAAATCTGAGAACTAAAATAAAAGTATAAATTTGAATTTGGAATAGAAAATAGAAAAGAGAAGGGAAGGACTAAGAAAAATACTACATAAAATAAAATAAAAATCAGAATAAACATCCTTCACACTTATATTATTAAATTATACTTTTCAAACTGAGGACAAGTTATTCACAAAGTTTGAATTTAAACTTGAATTCAAATTGGATTTGAAAATGGAGAAAAGAAAATAGAAAATAAAAAGAAAAAGATTAAAAACCTTACTTGGGCCAACAACCTCACTTTCGGCCCATCTAGGCATTTCCTCACCCGCGCGCAGCCCACTCCACTCACGCGCCGACACGCGGGTCCCACCTGTCATCCTCTCGCGCTCGCGCCATCCTTTACTCTATCGCTGACCGGGTGGGCCATTTCGTCAGGCGTACTCGCGCCCGACCTGCACGCCCTGTCTCACTGACTGGTGGGCCTGCGCTGTCAGGATCTTCTTCTCCCGCGCGGACTCCGTAACAGACCGGGATCTTCGCCGCGTTGATCTCGGGCCGACCTTACCGGTCACCGCCTCCTCCTCGCTCGGACTCTGGGGGGATAAAAGACCCACATGTTCTCCCCTGCTCCCTCAATCCTCCAAGCCGGACACCAAGGCGGGAAATCGCGTAGTCATCGCCGAGAGAGAAAGGAGAGGAGCGCCGCCGCCGAGGATAGCCGTCGTTAGGGGGTCTCGGCTCTCGAAATCGGGTCGTGGTGTATCGTCTTCGCCTGGGGAAGCTGTCCGCGCCTCCAATTCGAGTTGGACACCACCGTGACGCGAGGAATTGCTCGCCGGTGTGGCGTCTCCGCCGCAGACCCGCCCTTCGTCGTGGCTAGGGCGCAACTCGGCGTAATTCACGGTAAGAACCCCTCCTGTATATTCGCGATGACCTCAGCTTCGAGTAGGATTAGTCGACGGTGGTGTTTGGGGCACCAGGGCTTCGCTCACCGTGCTCCGGCGATGGCTCCACCGCGGTTGGTGGGCGGCGCCGCCGCCGTCGGGGTTGTTTTGGGGGAAAGCGTGTGGGCCGTTGATTCTCTGCGTAACGGCCAGGATTAGATCTCAGCGTACCCCTTCGATGGATTGATCTGGGCCGCTGGATCGGACCGAACGGTACCGATTGATTTGCGCCTCATTAAATCTGGACCGTAGATCTCGGATCGTAGGGTCAGCAGAGCATACCGGTTCACAGGATTCGCGATTTAATCTGGGCCCTTGATCAGTGATCGGGCGGCCGATCTCCCCCGATACCTCTTCGCCTTGCCGTTTTTATTAAAGAGCCCTCGGGGTTTTGTGAAATCAACCCGCAGTCCAGGGAATAGTTATCTGAGTCTTAGGTTTATTTGCGCAGAGACCCCTGTGCTTCCCAGTAATTGAGGCCCAGTCCAGAACATAATAAAATCAGAGAAAATGATTATTAAATAGATTTTTAATAGGAAAATAATTGCTAGAGCTTAGATAATTCATAGAAAATTCATTTTAGCTCCAAATTGAACCATTCCAGTTTCTAAAATTTTGTAATAATATTCTTCATCATTTAGTGTCTCTGTTTTGACATGAACTCTGTCAGAAAATTTATTTATCATTTAATTATATTTTAATCACATTAAACCTTAGGAAATTCATAACTTGAATTCTATAACTCAAAAATTAATAATTCTTTTTCCTGTGATCTTATTTTAATATGTATATTATTAATGTGTACTTTGCATATATGTTTGGTGTAATGTTAATTTTGCCTATACACTGTTTGTTTGTATTGCTACGACTAGCAGTGAGAACACGTGTCATCTGAAGATCATCCTGGTACCTGGATTCTCAAGGCCCAGGCAAGTTGTGCCCTTGATCACTTCTTTTTACCCAGCCATGTTCTGATTAATCATAATGATCTGCATAGGTTAATTTTGTGGGACCCAATAGGTTATCCTAGTTTGTCTATCTTTATACCTTGTTTACCACTGAACTTTCTGGGTAGTACTTGCTAGTGCTATATGTGGTTTTGGGTATGGAGATACACTATTCATGGTTACACTTTTTATCAGTTGTTAATTATTGTTCATGATGAGATCATTATGTTAATTGGAACATGGAGCGACCACCCGGGAAAACAGTGCTACCACAAGGGAGGAATGGGACCCCTTGGCTGATTAATTAGGAAAGCTAGTGGAAGACTACCTTACCCGAAAGGGGCAAGGGCAGTAGGGGAGAGGTCAGTGTAGGGAGGCCCTCGGGAGGATTTTGCTGCGATGGCGGTCCTGCAAGGGATTCCTGCACTGGATCTTCCTATAAACTGTAGCGGGTTTTCGGAAGCTAGTGGAACTTTGTAAAGGCCTCGTAGTGGATCCCTAGCCATTCACCTCGGAAGTGTCTAAGGGCCTTGCAAACCCTGGCGACATGGGATACACGACTTGTGGGTAAAGATGCGCAACCTCTGCAGAGTGTAAAACTGGTATACTAGCCGTGCTCACGGTCATGAGCAGCTCGGACCCTCACATGATTAAATTATGGAACTTAAACTCAATTTGTCATATGCATTGCATCGCAGGTGAAGTTGTTACTTTTGTTCTACTATTTAACTGGGTTGGTATTTACTTATACTTAGTAACTGCTAATAAAATTTTGACCAACTTTAAAAGCAATGCTCAGCTCTAACCATCTTCTTTGGTAAGCCTTACACTTCACGTGAGCTCCCACCTTTGGCGAGTTCATGCACATTATTCCCCACAACTTGTTGAGCGATGAACGTATGTGAGCTCACTCTTGCTGTCTCACACACACCACAGGTCAAGAACAGGTACCACAGGATGATGCTCATGGAGGATGCTGCGATGAGTTCGTGAGAGGTCTAGGTCGTCGTCTCCCAGTCAACTTTTGGGTTGCTGGACCGTTGTCTCCTTATAATGTAATTATTTATTTTGTATAGAACTCCTGTTATATATAAAGTTGTGACATTCGATCCTGTGCCACTATACATCATATGTATGAGACTTGGTCCCAGCATACCTGGTGTTTATGTTAACCCCGGGTTTTGGACCCCTAAAATCCGGGTGTTACACAATACAAGAAGTCTTCTTCTCCGCTGCCGTTGAATATCAGCGCCCCTTTGGATATTTCAATTTTTGCGCATAAAACTGAGCTTCTCGCTTTTCTTTTTCAGTCAGATTTTTACCCGAAGCATGACGTAAGACATAGTTGGGAGATTCGGAAGATGCTTCGGGAATAGGGATGGCGGTTTTCTCAGATAAAATTTCTTCTACAGATTCTTTTTCTGTTTCTTTTCCAATTTCCAAGAATTCCCTTTCGGCGGGCTCTGAAAGCCCAGTTTCGGTTTCCACTTGGTTTTTGGCAGCTTCGGCCTCAATTTGTGTTTTTGGAGCTTCGACAGCTATCTTCGAACTAGAGCTTGAAAATTTTATTGTTTCCAGCACATCTAGCACGTTAACCATTCTCTTTCTCTTGGGAGTTGTTGTAAGGTCCTTTTGTGCCTTCGGCATTGGAATTGGCACCTCAACTCTTGCTAAAGGACTTAAAACTTCCGATGTCTTTGTCTCTTCAGCCCTCGGTTCTTCCATTTTTTCCATCTCCGGCATTGCAGCCAGCTCTTCAATATTCTGCAGAAGAATAGGCTCTTTGGCTTCAGTAGCCGAAGAGGTCTCACCAACAAACTCAGGCACTGTGGTCGGCTCAATATAGCGTGGCTGGTGCGTAAGAACTCTCATCTTTTTTCTCTTCGGCGTCGGCTCACTAGGAGCGGCCGAAGCAACTTCCTTCACAGAAGCTGCGCCTTTTCTTTTCTGACCCCGTAACGGGTACCGGTAGTCAGGATAGACAAACCCAATAGCATCAAACACTCGGTTCAATCTTTTCTTCTTTCGGCCTCCGAAGGCCGTAGATAACGCATTATCTTCCGTCTTGGAGTACGCCCCAAGTAATTCATCACTGGTAGCTTCGACACTTTCTAGCCAATCATCGTCTGGCTCGACAAACTGGTCTACAAATCTGAAGGTATACTTTAGTCGAACTAGACCACCTTCTAGGGGGTTGCTGATAGTTTCCTTCGGCATCTCCCAGTTGGCTACTAGTGGCCATACTCTGAAAGCTATGTGCTCCTGGACCAAGTCTCTTGTCCTAACGAAGGAGCAAACCACGCCGAAGGCCCTCTAGCATTCTTCGGCTGCTTCATCCATTTCCACCTTCGGTTTCCGGAGTCCGAAACGCTGCCAGATAGGGCGCATGATGATATCTTTAATGTCTTCTTGTGCCTTCAAATCGTTTTTCACAAAGAACCATTCCTTCATCCAGTCCCCGGGCCATCTCTTCCAAAAAGTTGGCACGGGATAGCTTGACCCAGAGCGGGCACCGAAGCTATAACAGCCAAAATTGTTATGATATTGCTCTTTACCCCAGGGTTTCGTCTCATATATTAGCTCATGTATATTACAAAAACTTTTTGCGTTTGGTTCCAAGCTCTGGCTCTTCACGGCCCAGACAAAGATTCCCATTCTTATAATTGCTTCGGGCGTAATTTGATGAAGGTAGATTTGATAAATCTTCAAAACCTCAACCACAAATTTGCTTAATGGAAACCGAAGCCCAGCCTTAAAAAAGCTTCGGAAGATCACAACTTCATTTTCTTCGGGAGTAGGCACAGTCCTCTCTCCGTCATCAGCCCTTACAATAGACATGTCCCGAAAGTATCTTCCCCTCATATTATCAAGATGACTTTGCTTAATAGTCGATTTTCCAAAAACTGCATGACTTGGTCGCCAAGGTCGATCTTCGGAGTCTTCTCCGCCGCTCTCCACATCATAACTGTCACTTTCACTGGTATCTTCAGACAAACCCTCTTGAGTTTCCCTGGCAATCTTCTCCGCATTTGTCCTTGCTATCGACTCAATAAAGCCAAGATTCATCTCCTCAGAAAGGCTCAGCTTTGTTTCAGCGGTAGCCTTCTTATCCACAAACATCTTCGAAAGAGCTGAAAAAAGTGCTCTCAAAGTCGAAGCTTTAATATCTAAAAAATCTGGTCAAGTGTGTGTAAGCAAAGAGCTGTTTGAGCAGGCAAGGCAGATGGCAAGAAAGTGTGCTAAATGAGCTAGTGGTGTGCGCTCTTATTTATACGCCTGGCGTATTGTGTGCTAGAGGGCCCGCTTGTCAGTACCTGTTGCTATTCTAGCAAAGGGAAGGTGTTTTTTCGGACCTTCGGCTTAGGGCCTCCGTCCATATCGCAATTTGAATTTATTATCTTAACAAATTAATATTGCGAGGGGCTACTGTTGGGGGCCTTCGGCTTCCGAAGGTCCTCAAAAACGAGATTTGACAATATTCCTGGAGTATAATACATGAACAGGTACCTTCGGACATGGACTCTTCGGACATTTGCTGTACGAAGAAACACAAAGAGAACGAAGGATGGAGCAGAGCCGAAGTTGTGCGCAAGGAAGCTTCGGCAAGATAGCGGAGAAGAGGAAACCGACTTAAAAAGGAAAAGACTATCTAGACCTCAATAGATTATTATAGATTTGTTATCAAAAGCAAAGGACCTGGATGTAATTTTACATGGGCTGCGACCCGTGCCTATAAATAGGTGAACAGTACTCCCATACTGTTCATGCTGACTTGGCATTCGCTTTTGCGTCACGCTTGTACTTTCCTTCAAGCCGAAGGTACAAATGTAACTCAATATTGTTCTTATTCATTCATGATCATATAATAAACAATATATGAACGATGTCATATGATTATTCGTGTTATTTCTCGTGTTTCATATGCTTCGTCTTCCATTAATATGCACTGTTGTGATGAAGGTATGTCCTTCAT
Source organism: Zea luxurians (assembly GCA_029449295.1). Classification (NCBI taxonomy): domain Eukaryota; kingdom Viridiplantae; phylum Streptophyta; class Magnoliopsida; order Poales; family Poaceae; genus Zea; species Zea luxurians. The sequence goes on along the minus strand of JAOPSE010000018.1, from coordinate 39,620,716 downwards.
GACCTTCGTCTGAAGATCGTTATATCCTTAGGGAAATAACACTTCGAAGGACGAAGGGTGTTAACCATTAACCTATTTTTGTGTTGCCTTGTTCTTAACTTATAGCATTTGAGAACAAGTCCCCAACAATTACTATTCACCATTACTATTCATTATCGTTACTATTTATTGTTACTATTCACCATTACTATTTATCATCGTTACTATTCATCGATGGTATCTATCGTTACTATTTCATCGTTACTATCCATCAATCATCCGATGACCCCAAATTTCAACTGCTCATCCATCATGCTGTCTAGTTCACCTAAGACCTGCCAGACCAATATTCCAGTCATACAAACTCCGGTGACTGTGGTTTTCCTTCCAGTGAGAACTTCTCATCTGGTCACCCATCCTAGATCTCTCCAAGTTGAGCACGTTTAACTTTGAGATTCTTTCGAGCCAGACTTCTAAACTCAGATTCCAATAATTCTTGTTTCTAAATTCTTATCAAATTATTCCCTATCCAACCATGTTATACCTTAAGCATGGTTCATATTCCAGAAAACTCCCAAAATGCTCTTGTCCCATATTCTGTGTAACACCCCTGGTGTTTATATTCTGCTCGACCACGAGTATGGATTTAAGCACACAATATCAGTGGATAAAACGGACACTAAATTTTAAACATTTTTGTCTATCGCGATTTTAATATCGCATCTGTTTCGTTTGTCATGAGTGTGACATCGTTTTTATTTTTATCTATCCGGGTTCTTCCTAAATTTTCGTGATGTTCGGAACATAGTTGTTCCGAAAATCGGTGCGTCCGGTGATTATTTGAAATTCATCGCTCGTGCGAATACGAGTTTGGAAATTCAGCCCAGTTCTTTGATTTTATCTCAAACAAAATAATTAGGATCGCGCGTTATCTGAGAGAAATCTTGCGTGAGGTTGATAATCATGAGTATTTAGTAGTAAATCATTCAAAACAAATAAAGATAATTAGAGCCGAACTCAAATAATTGCTAATCGGTTTGACTTCAACGAAATCAGCCGTAAATTGAAATACCGAAGCCGGAATCCGTGTAGTTCGGTCCGTGTGTTTCTTGTCTCAATCTGAATCTCCAGATATAAATAATGGGTGAAAACGCATCTGATTTCGAAAAAATTCACCAAATCAAATCCTATCCAATTGTTGTTGTCGATCCAAATTATTCGACCCTTTGATTATCGCTAAATATCGTGATCCAAAATATCTTCGATTTCCATTAAAAAAAGAGATTAAAAAACTGTAGATATCCATCTCCTATCCTTATCCCACGCCGCTCTTCTCCCCCCCAGATTTTTTTCCCCCAGCTGTGCTTATCTGCTTCATGGCGCGCGCCCTGGCCATTTCTTCTCCGTGCCCGAGCCGTGTGCCCACCTCCTGAGCACGCCGTGAAGCTCCCTGCTCCTCCCTCTTCTCTATCGTGTGCCGCAGTGCTCTGGCTCGCCCCATGGCGGCTTCCCCAAGCCACGCCCAGCCCCATCTCCTCCCTCTCCTCATCGCCATGGCCACCGCGCCCTGCATCTTCCATGGGCGAGTGCCCTGTCGGGGTCCCTCCATGGCCGGTGCTCGGACTGCGTTCTCCCCTGCAAGCTGCTCACAGAGCTCCCAACCGCTCTGCTCGTCGACCGCGCCCCCTACTCGGCTGTCCATCTCCATAGCCGGCGTCCTCTGCTCCATTTTCCCCTGCATCACGCCTAGCTTGGATCTTGCCCTGGCCGCGGTGCTTCTCTGTGGGCCAGCGTTTCTCCCTGCAATGGAGCGCCAGCCGCCGCGTCCTTACCTGCAAGTAGCCGAGCGTCCTTCTGGCCAGAGTCCTCTCTTCCCTCTCCCTGGCTCTTCTCTGCGTGCTGTGGTGCTCCAGTTTGCCGAGATCATATCCTTGCTGGCGCAAGTCTTCTGCGCGACCTCCTGCTCGCCGGCCGGCCGCTCAACAACGCTAGTCCCTGAGTGCCGCGCGCTGCTCCCTGGTGCTCGGACTACTTCTCAGCTCGCCCGGCCGAAGCGCCCTGCTCGCCCTCCTGCGTCGAGCTCCCTCGCTGTCCGCGTCGTTAAAGCTTCCCGAGCCGTGCGCTCCTCTGTCCGGACCACTAGCATCCAATTCCAGTATTCTCACCATTGAAGAGTAGTCATTGCGCTCTGCGTCCTTGCCGTGTCCGTGAAGCTGTCGTGGAGTGTGGTCGTTTCTCTTTGCGTCGTGTGCACAGCATGTCGTCGTCTTCGTGTTGTTGCCAAGTCCTTGTGTGCATTCGCGCTCGCCATCCCTTGCTCGACCTTGTCGTCGAGCTTTGCCTCAGCCTTGGTCATCGTCTTTCACCCAGTAGCTCATCACGAGACCGGGTGACGAGCTCCTTTCCTAACAAACGCCGAACCTGCCCCTGCTCCTGCGTTCGCCATCAGCCTTAGCTCGTCAGTCACGCTCGCCAGATGTTCGATCGAGGACTTCAGCTGAAGGCCGTCGTCGTTCAAGTAACTACCAAATCGAATTGAGATGTGGTAAGCCAATTCGCTATTTTTACTATCAGTTTTATGATCGTAAAATAAGACGCTTCGTATGCATATAAGATTAAGTTAAAAATACTAGTGATGCGAGGTGTGCGCTTGGTAATTATGGCTAGATCCGTTGTTATGTTGTTATGTTGTGTGATGTTATGGGGTCGATGATAGAAGTGGAATTCTAGCTATTGGGCGATGACGGGAAGGACGTTGTTCATCGCGCACTAAATGCTTGATGGATGGTCTGAACCGAAATCATCGTCGTTCTCATGAATTTTGTATCGACTAGTAATAGTACACTGGTTCGCTAGTTTTTACTATTGGTTCAAGGCTTGGATTAATTAGTTATATTAGTTGTGTTAGTTCTCTGGATGGTAGTAACCGTGCGTTGTGGTTGTATTAATTGTTTATTAAAATGCTACATCGTATATAGTGTATTGGTTTATATATATACATATGAGATGTGTAGGTGATGAGTAGGATAGGTTTAGTGTTCTAAGTAATTGGCTGATAAGTGGTGTTGATATGAATCTAGGTTTGATAGTCTTCTAGTGTTGGGCCTCAGCTAAAGAAAGTAGACATTCATATAATTTATTGTTCCTTGATGTTTAAATTAAATCTGGTAAAACTAGAAAATCGTGATTGTTGTGTTTAATGAGTTATAGGTGTCTAGTGCTTACGTAGGATTGTGTCGATGTCTTGCCGCTAAGTATTTGAGTCTCTTTTCTGTATCATCCGGTTACTTTATGCTCATACATGTGCATTGTGCATCTCATGAGGTACAATAATTAATCGCGTGATGCGGAAGACGACCTGAGTTGACCCCAAGATGACGTAACGGGTGGACTACTCCGCATGGTGATGCTGATGGATGAACCTGCCTGATCAAGTGCCAGGACAAAGGATGGTCGTCAAGTGGATGTCGTCTAACAACACTAACGTAGTGTTTATTCCAGGCAAGCCCCGGTGCATGCAACCCCTTTCTTGTGTTTTTAAATGATTTTTACACACTTTAAGTCTAGTGATATGTGCATTAGGTTTATAGGAGTTGCTTGGAAACCCTTTGATGCATTGTCTACCTTGATATCCATACCTTTATAGATACTTCTGATGAAGTATCAAAATATGATTTACAAAAATGCTTAGCCCTGCTTAGATCTTGTGGATAGAGGTTGTCTTTTGCATTAAGGCCTAGCTCAGGGGTTACCCTGAGGAAGGATGACTTCTACCTGCAAAAATATTTTCCTTGGGAGCATGGTGGGATCTTACTGCAAAGTTCCCTATGATGCTCTTTTCATCCTAAGGAACACAAACAATCCTAAGGATAGAAGTACTTAAATCGAGACTTGGGTTAGGAACAGGTGATGCTCCACCTAGGTTAATAAAGGATTGGATGTGTATGTAGGCCTGTATGATCAAGGACTATCTTAACTGGCCACATGCTCTGGATATGGGACAGGGTAAGCTTGAACCCGGCTAATCCATACATGAAAAGACAATCGTGCACTGGGAGTGGAGAGATGGCGAGAGTGGTACGTACCCTCCTAGCAAAGGACTGCCTAAAAGGGGTGGTGTGCTCTCGGGTGGCGCAGACCTGTTCATGCAGTGGAGGATCCATGGGAATGGTCGACATATGCAAGAGTTGCGAGAAACATATGTCATGTGGTTAGAGATCCTCAGCTGAGTAAATCAATTCGGATCGCCATTATATCCCTAGAGAGTGGAGACTTGATCTCTGACCTGCAACCTAAGTCAGGATGTGAACATTATGAATAAAAATGATGTTGTATTGATGAGATGGTGAAATTAGACTAGATGCAACTAGAGTCCATTAATATTTAATCTAGCGTTAAAATATTGAAAGTAAGGACTCACTTTAGTAAGCTATTTCTGCAAAAGTATCTAACTTGATTCTTGATAAGCCATACCTTGAATCCCTTTAAAACCAGCATACCCTTGATAGTCTTTTCTTTAGTCAGGTAAGTCTTGCTGAGTAATTCCGTACTCAGGGTTTTATTCCCTGTTGTTTTTCAGGTTATAATTTTGTGCTGTTGTTGATGGTGTTAAGTGCCGGTGGGCTCGGCCTTCTTATAAGTCTAAGTACTTCTTCTATACTTCTTATTAAGGATTATCACTTGAGCTAGCATATATTCCAAAACTATAAATAATTTATAGCAATTTAAAGTTATTTCTTTAAATCACTTTTGTAATCACTCCGATCATGTACAAAGTAAAATTTTTGTAACTTGTAAAATTTGGTAATAAGATTTCTGCTGCAAACTATTGGTGTGTGATTTGTGTTACTTAATCTCGCGATCTTGGTTGTAAGTGGTTTATCCGGGGTCCTTGGGACACTCGGACGGATCCTGTTAAGTTATTTGGTGCACATGCATAGCCATCTGAGGTCTTTGAGATAAGGACAGGTGCATGTGGGCCCAATAACTTGGGAGGTTCTGCCACATTCTGCCTATAATTTCCCTGTTCAGACTAAGTCAGATGATTCATTCGCCACTATTCTCACCAACAGTGAACTCTACTGTACTACACCACATGTACCCAGCTATAAATACACCTTGCTACCCTCTCCCTCTCCACACACTCAACACCCTCCGCCAAGGAAAACCCCCACCCACTCAGTTACTCCGCTCTGCCGGCTACACGTATAGTGTCGCTTCGCCTCCAATCCACTCTCCAGGTAAGCACCTCCACTCCACCACCAATAATATCACAACACCACATGACACAGATTCTGCTCAAGACTCTACCCATCCATATATCGTCATTCTGACCACTATACTAAATATTTGTTGACATACTTGCTGGTTTGTATGTTTGCTTGTTCATGTTGCATAGTTATCGGAGCGTTAGTGCCATCTCGTGAAGGCTAGATCTGCAAGTCTACGCCAGGCGGTGGAGCCAGAAGCCAGTACCACGAGCTTTCATCCTTTCACCGGTTAAAGCAACGACAAGCTCACTGGATCCCTTTGATGCATAAATTACCTATGCTTTTTCAACCACAACCCTCAGCCTGTTATTTTATGCATGATATGATTTTTGAGACAAGTTATTATGGCCACCGAGCCTTTTGCCGCAATCAATCTTTATACTCCTTGATATCTTTGTCACAAATGATTTGAGAAAAGGTGTGAGTTTTCAAAAGAAAATGCTTTTCAAAATGGGTATGATGAAGGGTTGTCACCCTTATCACCTTTGAGCGGGATAATCAGGGACTCCCTGGTTTAGGGGAGGGCCTAAGGTGATGGCTCAGCTGATTTAGGTGTGAGCATGAAGGATTGTCCCTCTCGCCTAAGGACAGGTTTGTCATCACTCCTTACCTATACTCTTATCAAGTACAACCACTCGAGACTATATGGGCAGTCACTCAATCTGAACTTGTACGGTCCAAACCCTAGGGTTATGATGGCTGGGGAGCACCGGGAGGATAAGGAAGGGGAATGTTTTGTCCGGTTTGGGCATGGTGGTGGCCTGACTCCTTCCGATATAATCGTTAAGGTAAGGACGTGCAAGGAAAGAGAGAGATCCGGCATTCAGATCTCACGACGGTGAGATTGCAGAAACCGGACTAGTGGGTAAAGTGTACACCTCTGCGCAGAGTTAAAAACCTATTTGAATAGCCTGCGTCCACGGTATGGATGAGTTATGGCTTGGATTTGACAATTAGTGTTTTGTTTTCCAAAAATGCTTTTGAAAAGTGGTTTTAAAAGGTCCGGCGGTTGAGCCGTATGCAATGGTGGACGGGAAGTCCAGTAGCTATTTTTGAAAATGAAAACCAGTGGGAAACTGCTGAGATACTTGGATGGTTTAGTCTAGGGGATTTCGTTCTATATTGAAAAACTTCCCGCTCCTTTGGGAGAGGATGTGCTTTGAAAAATATAAAATGTTTTACAAAATAACCCTGCATCAAATATTGCTCTTTCTGCAAAATATCCTGAGCTCCACATATTCCATGCATTATATCTGATTTCCCCATTCCGTGGGTGAAGGTGGGCTGCTGAGTACGTAGGTACTCACCATTGCTTATTTGTTGTTTTTTAGAGAAGGAGATCGCTGATCGGGTAAGAGTTATGCCTATTCCCAACCTTGCCTGTGGCTGTTGGACCGCTGATTTGCTTCGCTGCATATATTGGGCTGCTTCAGCCCCACTCTGATGATATGTCTCGAGTTGTGGACCAACTCTTAAAGTTGATCGCCACCTTTATAGGTTTGTCTCATTTAAGCAGATCTAGAATCATCTGATGTATAAATGTGTTTACTAGCCTCCTGGGACTAGTAATTGTATCACATTTGAGTCCCAGAGGATTGGGGCGCTTCATTTCCTCACATGGTTAAGCATTAGAATGAGGATTAGGCTCTGATACCAATTGAAAGTTGCCTAGAGAGGGAGTGAATAGGCAAGTGGAAAAATTTCCAACAAAACTAGAAATGAACTGGGTAAAACCGATTCAACCGGTATCAAAACTGATTCGACTAGTTTGCATGAGCTCAACTAAAGAATGAGATATAAAACTGAATTGATCTCGAAATTCACCCAATTAACTTTGTAAATGAGATGTCCTAGATTATCCACAGGGTTCAAAGTAGCAGATCTGAGAAGGACACTTCTCAAAATCCACACACCAAAAAGATATGAACAATTCTTCCACGAAATGGTGAGAGAACGAAGAACACGAACAAAACATAATGAACAAGAACACAATAGACACAAGATTTATCCTGAGGTTTGGTCACATGACCAATGTGCCCTACTTCCTCGTTGAGGCGCCCACAAAGAGTCGGGTCTCTTTCAACCCTAATCCTCCCTTTGAAGACCACAAAGGTCAAGCCCACACACTAATCTTTGCTCAAACGAGCGGGTAATACAAACTTTCTTGTGGTCTTCCACAAGATTTGGAGACTCACAAGAGAACCTAGTCGTCTAGGAGCTAGAAGCTCCAAGAGTAATGAATCCACAAAGAACTTGATGTAGTACGAAAGCTCGAATGAAGAAGAGCAAGAGGGATTTAGAGATGAAGCACAAAAACCACAGCTCTTAAACTCACTCAAAGATTTCTCTCCAAAGATTTGAAATGGGAGATGCAAGAGATGTGTGACAGAGAGTGGGAGGTGTTTCTCAGGTTAGAAATGGAGTTCAAATCGTGCTCTCGTGTGGGGAGAGAGGTAGGAGTGAGTATATATAGGTGGGGCTTCAAAACTAGCCGTTGGGCTGATTTTTCTGGGAAGGACCGGTTGAACCGCCCCTAGCCTGGCTGTCAGCCTGTCTGCCAGTCTGACTGGTAGACTAGTGCGCAGTCTGGTCAAGTTGACCAAAAACCGGTTGTATCTCTCTAGGAGGCGGTTGAACCTCTTTGAGGGCGGTTGAACCTCTCTGGGGGCAGTTGAACCGCCCCTGGCAGACCCGTCAGCCTGTCTACCAGTCTGACTGGCAGACTGCTACGCAGTTTGTTCAAGTTGACCAAAACTAGTTGAACCTCTCTAGGGGGCGGTCGCACCGCCCCTGGCAGACCTGTGAGCCTGTCTGCCAGTCTAACTGGCAGACTGCTGTGCAGTCTGGCTAGAGGGGTCAGAGACCGGTTGAACCCTAAACCCTAAAGTTTAGGAGAGAAAACCACGGTTCAACTGGACCAGAGGCAGGTTCAACTGGTTTATGGTCAAAGAGGTTCATAGTTGAAGTTGAAGTTCAACTATAGTTGAGAAAGCTCAACTGTAGATAAAAAAGCTCAAACGTAGTTGAAGAAGTTCAACTCATGAAAAAGCTCAACTGTAGCTGAAGAAGCTCAACTCAGCTGAAGTTCAAGTCAGCTGAAAAGGCTCAACTGCACCTGAAGAAGCTCAACTTAGCTAAAGTTGAACTTAGCTGAAAAAGCTCAACTCAGCTGAAGAAGCTCAACTCAGCTGAAAAAGCTCAACTGCTTTTCAACAGGAACACTCAGTTTCTCAATCCTAACAATAGTCAGACATAGAGTGCCCAAGGGATTTTGGTTTTTCGAAATAGCTTTTGAATATAGAGGCTTGAGCTTTGGCAAACACCAACCTTCTTTTGGATCCCCCTTGATAGTACGACGATTTCTATACTCAAGTTAAATAAAATATAATTAAGTAAACTTCTTGAGTAATTGGTGTCTCGTGTGTGATTTCTCCATGGCGTTGCTTCATAAGGATCACAAACATCTTTGTCTCACCTTTTGTAGCAAACACAAATCAAACCCTGTGACTTGTACCATTTCACCATATATGAGTTCAAATCATGGCTTCAAGTCACCTTACTGATGCATCAACATATTATAACTCTTCATAGCTGATTAGTTCATCGACTTAGTGCAAGTACTCTCTTCTTCACCTTAGCCATGGTACCTTGGTCCATAAGTCGTCGCTTGGCCTTCACCTTCACTTAGTTCCTCGAAGCCCTTTCCTTGCTATCTTCACCCTATCAAGCCATTCTTGAGTCACATCATATTGAGCATCCATTGATAGATAATTTCTTCAATATTGTGAACCTTGCTTGAATGTCTTCTAGATATAACTGTTAAGATCAATCAAGCTCTAGTTTGATACTCATAGAATCATATATGGACTGATAGTAATATGGTAAAGCCAATTCACGATTCCTCATATCTTATTCACTTTGGCTTGACCAATTCTCTTAATCACTTCATCCTCTATTCTGATCATATGTTTGTAGTGATATCTCAGGTCTTGTCCATATATTCAAACCAATATAGAGATTATATTATATCCATTTGCATTGTCTCACTCGTTATTTAACCTTGTGTTGAATCTTTGTTCATTGAACATTATACATTATTCAAGTATGTTCATCATACTGAATTTCCTGTTCAACACTTAGCAAACCTGTAAAACCTTTAAATGTGTTGTTATCCAAATCACCAAAACTCACAAAAGGGATGAATGCACTTTCACTTACTGTTGAAGTAATTAGAGTTGAACAAATCCCTTTTACTAGGAAATAACTAACCTCTAAAAGAAAAGGGGGCTTAATGAAGAATATAGCTTAGTGTGTCTAAACCTATAGGTGTAAGGTAATTCATAATGCTTTCTAACATAACTTATGTGAAGTTATGTGGAGTCCTTAAACAATAGCCAGGACCAACCAAGAAAAGACAGACTACATGTTCTTGGACGTTGTAGACTATCTTGTAGAAACTTTTATGTAATGGATCGATTTAGACATATTGTTGGTCACTTGCTCTCGGATTGCTGTGAATCAAGATCAAGGCAACACAATTGTTGAAAATTAGGGACCTTCGTCTTCCGAACATTATCTCCACATGGGCATAATGCTCATTAGACGAAGGTCAAGAAGGACATACCTTCATCATTTAACACACGAATAAGAATTACCCGAATAAGAATACATAAATATGAAGACTGTAACTGTATCTTATTAATCCATTTAAATCTATATTTCATAAAGCATGTATGAATATTAACAGGATTGACTTTACATTGATACCTTCGGCTTGCTCGAAGGTGTGAATGCGGGAGAGTGAATACAATCTAGCGTGAACAGTATAGGATTATTGTTCATCTATTTATAGGCACGGGATGCAGCCCTGGTGAAATTACATCCATACCCTTGAACATTTATTTACAAGCAACTAAAACTAATAAGGTCTATTTAGTCCTTTACTTCTTTGCCTGGTTCGAGCCGAAGCTATTGAGCTTTGGCACTCAACAACGTTGCTTATACATAAGGCCTTCGTCTTGAGAAACTGAGCCGAGGTTGATGATAGCTTCGGTAGACCTTTAGTGTTATCTTGCCGAATGTGTTTTTGTCTTGAGGACCTTTGGTGGGGAAGAAGACCCCCAGCACATATGTATACGTTACATCCACCCATACGCATCATACATCTCTTGCACGAAGCATCATGTATCCTCATACTGCATCCATACATCATACAGGATCGCAGGAGGAAGTACCAGTGGGGATTATCGAGGAGCTGCCAGGGATTCTCGTGGAAGAAAGTGAACCCGAAGCTGAAGCGCAGGAGTGTCCTGATCATCGCCCTAGTTCCTTTGAGAAAGGCGAGCCCCGACATCTAACTTCCTATATTTGCAATACTTTAATTTATTCACTGCCTACCTATATTGTTGCATTAGGTATAGGAGTTGATTGAAACCAATTACAACATATACCATTGATCTATTGATTACCTTATCCTTGTCATCTATTTAAAGTAAGCACGCTTAAATGCTTAGTTAGACGGTAGAAGTCGGGTGATTTCCTATCACCTACGAGATATAGGTGATTTCTTATGCTTGATTGAGAGAAATCCTTGGGTAATATCCATGATGGAAACAAAGAATTAAGATGAGACCGGGTAGACTCTTATGGGTGCCTTGTAGGCCATAGTGATCCCGCCTGTGTCGATTAAGGACCGTACCTGTCGGGGACCGTAATTAGGGGTACCCCCAAGACTCCTAATCTCAGCTGGTAACCCCCATCAGCACAAAGCTGCAAAGGCCTGATGGGCGCAATTCTGGTCAAGGCTCCGCCCACTCAAGGGACACGATCTCGCCTCGCCCGAGCCAAGCCTCGGGCAGGAATGGTAGACCAAGGCAGATTCATGCCTCGCCCGAGGGTCTCCTCAAGCAACGGGCGCACCTTTGACTCGCCCGAGGCCTAGCTCAGGAAGGCTTCACGAAGAAGCAACCATAACCAGATCGCCATGCCAACCGACCGTATCGCAGGAGCATTCAATGCAAGGATCGCCTGACACCTTATCCTGACGCACACTCTCCAATCGATAAGGCTGCAGTGACCGCAGTCACTTCGCCCCTCCACTGACTGACCTGACAGGAAAACAGTGTCGCCTGCGCTGCTCCGACTGCTGTGCCACCCGCCAGGGTAAGGCTGACAGCAGCCAAGTCTAGCCTCAGGTGCCATAGGAATCTCCGCCTCGCCCGACCCTAGGGCTCGGACTCTACCTCGACCGTGGACGATGGTCTCCGCCTCGCCCGACCCCAGGGCTCGGACTCTACCTCGACCTCGGACGACGGTCTCCGCCTCGCCCGACCCCAGGGCTCGGACTCAACCTCGACCTCGGACGACGGTCTCCGCCTCGCTGGACCCCAGGGCTCGGACTCAACCTCGACCTTGGACGACGGTCTCCGCCTCGCCCAACCCCAGGGCTCGGACTCTACCTCGACCTCGGACGACGGTCTCCGCCTCGCCCGACCCCAGGGCTTGGACTCAACCTCGACCTCGGACGACGGTCTCTGCCTCGCCCGACCCCAGGGCTCGAACTCTACCTTGACCTCGGACGATGGTCTCCGCCTCACCCGACCCCCGGGCTCGGACTCAGCCTCGACCTCGGAGGAGCCACCGCCTCGCCCGACCTTGGGCTCGGACCGACCATGCCACAAGGGGGGCCATCATTACCCTACCCCTAGCTAGCTCAGGCTACGGGGAACAAGACCGGTGTCCCATCTGGCTCGCCCCGGTAAAACAAGTAATGATGGCACCCCACGTGCTCCATGATGACGGCGGTTCTTAGCCCCCTACGGAAGCAAGGATACGTCAGCAAGGATCCGATAGCCCCGACAGCTGTACTTCTACAGGGCTCAAGCGCTCCTCCGACGGCCACGACGCCACATGAACAGGGCTCCAACACCTCTCCGACAGCCACGTCGGCATGTACATGGGGCTCTGGCTCCCCCCTGCTAGACACGTTAGCACACTGCTACACCCCCCGTTGTACACCTGGACCCTCAACTTACGTCTATAAAAGGAAGGTCCAGGGCCCTCGTACGAAAAAGAAGGGTGGCCGCGCGGGAGAACGGGCTGACACGCAGTCTCACGCCCTCCGTCTCTCTCCCTCGCGAACGCTTGTAACCCCCTACTGCAAGCGCATCCGCCCTGGGCGCAGGACAACACGAGGCCGCGGTTCCCCTTACTGTTTTCCCCCCTTGTGTTCTGTCTCGCGCCGACCCATCTGGGCTGGGACACGCAGCGACAATTTACTCGTCGATCCAAGGACCCCTCGGGGTCGAAACGCCGATAGTTGGCGCGCCAGGTAGGGGCCTGCTACGTGTTGACAAACAGCTTCCCGTCAAGCTCCAGATGGGTAGCCTCCAGCAACCTCTCCAACCTGGGACGATTCTCCGTTTCGGGAGTCTTGAGTTCATGTCCCTCGACGGCAGCTACGACATGATACTCCTTCCTTCGTCACGCGACAACGACAATGGCGGCCGTCAGCCCGTCCGCCGGTGGCGGAATCGACGACGTCTTTCCCGCGCAATGGAAGAACAGCATCCAGGTCTGTCCCGTCACCTTCCCCGTCAACGGAGGAGGAGGCGGGGCAACCATGGCCAAGTAGGAGGCGGCGCCTCGTCGGCTGTCGAGCGAGTCGACGGTGCCGGCGCCCCAGCGGGGGACACGTCGGGCGTTGACCTCGCGTCTGAGACAAAGACAAGCGTCGTTTCCCCGCAACATGCCAACCCCAAGCAGACGGACGACGCCAGCACGCTCGTGAAGGACTTGCTGGGCGTTAGCCTCGTACCTAAGATAACGGTGCAGTCCGTCCCCGACGCGACTTCGTCACCATTCGTCGATCAAGAGGTACCGTCTGTTTCCCATCCTGTGCCTTTTAGATTCAGCTTCGACCCACCAAGCAACCCCGCTTCAGTGGACTCTTTTGTAAAGGTATATCCAAACCTTCCGGGGTACCATATGTGGTCAACCTGGGACAGATTAACGGTCGTCTCGACCTACGGGCCCCCGGGTTCCGAGGAAGACGACGAGCCCGACTCTGGTTGGGATTTCTCCGGGCTCGATAACCCTAGTGCCATGCGGGACTTCATGACCGCATGCGACTACTGCCTCTCCGATTGCTCCGATGGTAGCCACAGCCTCGGTGACGAGGACTGTGGCCCAAGTCACGAATGTTTCCACGTCGATCTAGGGGGTCTCGACGAAGGCAACCACCTTGGTATGCCGGAGAACGGCGATCCCCCTAGGCCTGCGCCTCGCGTTGACATCCTTCGGGAGCTAGCTGTGGTCCCAGTCCCTGCGGGGGGTCAGGACGCACAGCTCGAGCAAATCCGCGAGATGCAGGCCAGGCTCGACGAGGGAGCAGGGCAACTTGTGCAGCTCTAGCAAAATGTCGGGCAGGAGTGGGCAGGCCGAGCACCAGCCGGAGAAGCGCGTCATCTGGCCTAGGACGTCCAGCATCACATCGCTGACAATGCCAGGGCAAGGCTGCCCCTAGCTTCCAGTGGGGTCGGCCAGAACCTGGCTGCAGCAGCAATACTACTCCGAGCGATGCCGGAACCATCCACCACCGAGGGGCGGCGTATCCAGGGAGAGCTCAAGAATCTCCTGGAGGATGCCATGGTCTGACGGGCCGAAAGATCTGCCTCCCGAAGGCAGGGATACCCCCCGGAGCATCACGCCGCGACTTCCCGATTCATGCGGGAAGCCTCGGTCCACACCGAGCGCATGCGGGACACAGCGCCCGCGGCCCTGGGTCGCCTCGGCAACGAGCACCACCGCTGCGACCGTCGAGCCCACCTCGACGAGAAGGTGCGCCGAGGCTACCACCCCAGGCGTGGGGGACGCTACGACAGCGAGGAGGATCGGAGCCCCTCGCCCGAACCACCCGGTCCGCAAGCTTTCAGTCGGGCCATACGACGGGCGCCGTTCCCGACCCGGTTCCAAATCTCGACTACCATCACCAAGTACTCGGGGGAGACAAGGCCAGAACTCTGGCTCGCGGACTATCGGCTGGCCTGCCAGCTGGGTGGAACGGACGATGATAACATCATCATCCGCAACCTCCCCCTGTTCCTCTCTGACGTCGCCCTGCCTCCTACGCAGATCTCCAACTGGGCGACCTGGTCAAAGCCTTCGCCGGCAACTTCTAGGGCACATACGTGCGCCCTGGGAACTCCTGGGATCTTCAAAGCTGCCGCTAGCATCCGGGAGAATCCTTGCAGGACTACATCCGGCGATTTTCGAAGCAGCGCACCGAGCTGCCCAACATCACCGACTCGGATGTCATCGGCATGTTCCTCGCCGGCACCACTTTCCGCGACCTGATGAGCAAGCTGGGTCGCAAGACTCCCACCAGGGCGAGCGAGCTGATAGACATCGCCACCAAGTTCGCCTCTGGTCAGGAGGCGGTCAAAGCCATCTTCCGGAAGGACAAGCAGCCTCAGGGGCACCAGCCGGAAGACGTCCCCGAGGCATCCGCTCAACGCGGCACGAAGAAGAAGGGCAAGAAGAAGTCGCAAGCGAAACGCGACGTCGTCGACGCAGACCTTGTCGCCGCTGCCGAGCACAGGAACCCTCGAAAGCCTCCTGGAGGCGCCAACCTGTTCGACAAGATGCTCAAGGAGTCGTGCCCCTATCATCAGGGTCCCGTCAAGCACACCCTTGAGGAGTGTGTCATGCTTCGGTGTTACTTCCACAAGGCCGGGCCCCTGGCGGAAGGTGGCAGAGCCCCCGACAACGACAAGAAGGAGGGTCACAAGGCAGAGGAGTTCCCCGAGGTCCACGACTGCTTCATGATCTACGGTGAGCGGGTGGCGAACGCCTCGGCTCGGCACCGCAAGTAGGAGCGCCGGGAGGTCTGCTCGGTAAAGGTGGCGGCACCAGTCTACCTAAACTGGTCCGACAAGCCCATCACCTTCGACCAAGGCGACCACCCCGACCGCGTGCCGAGCCCGGGGAAGTACCCGCTCGTTGTTGATCCTGTCATCGGCAACGTCAGGCTTACCAAGGTCCTCATGGACGGAGGCAGCAGCCTCAGCATCATCTACGCCGACACCCTCGGGCTCCTGCAGATCGATCTATCCTCAATCCGGGCCGGTGCGGCGCCCTTTCACGGGATCATTGCCGGGAAGCGCGTCCAGCCCCTTGGACAACTCAATCTGCCCGTCTGCTTCGGGACTCCCTCCAACTTCCAAAAGGAAACCCTCACGTTCGAGGTGGTCGGGTTCCGAGGAACCTACCACGCCGTGCTGGGGAGACCATGCTATGCCAAGTTCATGGCCGTCCCCAACTACACCTACCTCAAGCTCAAGATGTCGGGCCCCAACGGGGTCATCACCGTCGGCCCCACATACCGACACGCATACGAATGCGACGTGGAGTGCGTGGAGTATGCCGAGGCCCTCACCGAATCCGAGGCCCTCATCACCGACCTAGAAAACCTCTCCAAGGAAGCGCCAGATGCGAAGCGCCACGCCGGCAATTTCGAGCCAGCTGAGGCGGTTAAGTCCAATCCTCTCGACCCCAGCAACGACACCTCCAAGTAGATCCGGATCGGCTCCGAGCTCGACCCCAAATAGGAAGCAGTGCTCATCGACTTTCTCCGCGCAAACGCCAAGGTTTTTGCGTGGAGTCCCTCGGACATGCCTGCCATACCGAGGGATGTCGCCGAGCACTCACTGGATATCCGAGCTGGAGCCCGACCCGTGAAGCAGCCTCTGCGCCGATTCGACGAAGAAAAGCGTGGAGCCATAGGCGAGGAGATCCACAAGCTGATGGCTGCAGGGTTCATCAAAGAGGTATTCCATCCCGAATGGCTAGCCAACCTTGTGCTTGTGAAAAAGAAAGGAGGGAAATGGCGGATGTGTGTAGACTACACTGGTCTAAACAAAGCATGTCCAAAAGTTCCCTACCCCCTGCCTCGCATCGATCAAATCGTGGATTCCACTGCTGGGTGCGAAACCCTGTCGTTCCTCGATGCCTACTCGGGGTATCACCAAATCAGGATGAAAGAGTCCGACCAGCTCGCGACTTCTTTCATCACACCTTTTCGCATGTACTGCTACATTACTATGCCATTTGGTTTGAGGAATGCGGGTGCGACATACCAAAGGTGCATGAATGTAATACCCACTTTGTAAGAAAAGTTTAAAAAGAGAAAATTTTAGTCCTTTATATATATGGTTGTTATCTATATTTGTTATTTCATATGAACACCACATATAACAAATAAATAAATGACAAAAAGACACCCAAAAATAATACATGCATCATGCTGGGATTTTATTTTGTGCATTTTGTGACAACATAAAATAACGTGAAAGGAAATATATCAAATTCTCTAAAGGGGAATTCAAGAATTTGAGCAAGAGAAGGAAGAATACTAAACAAAGATAAAGACAATAAATATAAATAAATTAGTTAAACCTTCCTATTTGGGTTCAACTTGTACATTTAAAAATGAATATAAGTTCACAGATTAAAATTGAATTCAAATTTGAATTCTAGAAATTGAAAAGAGAAAGAAAAGGGAAAGAGAATATAAAAGAAAAAAAATGGGGAAACCACATCCTGGGCCAGATTCACCTGCGCTCGGCCCAACTCCTCCTCCTCCCATGCGGCCCACTGCTTGCCCCGCACGCATACCATCTCTGGCAGGGCAGACCCCACTCGCCAGGCTTCCCCTCGCCAGTCGTCCGTCGCCGCGCTCGATGGCGTCTTCACCTGGTGTCGCTGTGTCGTGGGCCCGTGGCGTCAGTGTCTACCGTCAGGTTTGCGTCGCGCGCGCTCCCGCAGTCTCTAACAAATGGGGCCGCATCATCAGCTTCGTCCTCCCAACGAAATCACCGCAACGACCACGCGCGCGGTCCACCGGCATCCCACCAATTGCGGCCTCAATCGGACTGCCGGGCAGGTATAAATGGTTCACCGGGAACCCTTAGACCCTCGGCCATCTTGCCTCATGGACAAACAGCCGCCGTAGGGGAGCGACCGAGAGAAGAGAGGGCAAGGGAGAAGATTGCCGCCGCCATGGTATCCACGCCGCCACCGTTGAACTCGCGGTGCCCCGTCGTCTGGACCGTGATGCGTGAATCCAAGGGTTCGCTAGGGCTCACTGGTCATCTCCATAGCCTAATCGACGTCGGAGGACAATTGGGGAACCATGAATTCGTCGTCAAAGCTCCATAGGTGCCGCCGGACCATACTGCGTCGTGATCACGATGCTCCATGCCCTAATATCCGGTGAGTAGCCTTTGACCACGCTCGCCTCTCTCCCCTCTGTCTATTGCGCTAGGGAATCGGAGTCTGTGGCGAGTAAAACGCGGGGTCCTGCCATGGGCGCTGTCGCGGAGGACTCTGCACCGCCGCGTCGCCGCTCCATGCCGTGGGCCGACCTCACCATAGCGCCTCAGCCGGTAAAACTTGGCTCATTAATTTACCTTCGCTTCCGCATTGTTTTGCGTGTATCCAATCGGGGGTTAACTCACTGAGCGACGATTGGGGCGTCGGCGGGGGAGGGGATCTCCACCGTGGGCCGTGGCTCTGTGTTCATTGTGTCTGGGCGAGGAAGAAGATATGTGAGTCGTCAGATCGGCAAAGCAGGGTTGAGATTATGTAATCGCATACCCCTTCGCCCGATCGGATCTGGGTCGTAGATCGGTGGATGTGCGGTGTAGAGCAGAGCGCGCGACTTAAAAAAATCTAAGTCATTGGATGAAGATCCAACGGGTACGATTGCATACCGGTTCGGAGTTATAAAAGATCTAATCCTGACCGTGTGCAACCGATCGGACGGCTGGCATCCCACGATAGCCCCTTTGGCCTGTCAGTTTAGCATAAGAGCCCCTAGCATCTTTGTTATTCAACCCGCAGTACTGACTGCTGGTGTATGAGTCTCAGGAATTTTTATAGGTTAGTCCCTGTATTTCCTGGTTATTGAGGCGCAGTCCAGGGGAAATAAAAATAGAGAAATTAAATATGGAAATCAATTTTTAATGCAAAAGAAATTCCAAAAACTTGTATAATTCGTATAAAATCCATTTTTATCCAAACTGAGTCATTCTAGAGACATTAATTTTGTTTTAATATTCTTTATCACTTAGTTAATTTGTCTAGCCATGAAACATAAATTAAAAATTAGTCACATGAATTATGTTGTTCTAAGTACTTAATAACTTTAGAAATTCATAACTAAATAAGTATAACTCCAAATTTAATGATTCCAGTTCCTATAATTTTGTAATAATGTTGTTTATTACATAGCACCTCTGTTTTAATATGAAAATGGTATTAAAATTTATTTCTTAACTAATCTAGTATCAAATACATAAAACCTTAGGAAATTCGTAACTCCTCCGTTTTAACTCCGATTTGATCCGTTCGAGTTGCGTTAGTCTCGTAGCGACACGTAGATCATTATTAATCAGTTTGTTCTTATGTTTGGTGTGATGTTAATTGCATCTATACCATGTTTGTCTGTATTGCTACGACTAGCGCGAAGGCACGTGTCATCTGAAAAGCAAGTTGGTACCTGGATTCTCAAGTGTCAGGCAAGTTGTGCCCTTGATTCACTTTTGTTACCCAATAATGTTCTTTATAATCATTTACCATGCATAGGCTTAATTTTGATGGGACCCAATAGGTTTCCCTAGTCTGTTTATCCTGTTTACCTTGTTTACCCCTGAATCATATGGGTAGTTATGCTATTGCTTTACATGGTTTTGGGTTAATATTTCATTATATCCATGTTCCAGTTATTTTGTTATTCTATTTATGTTCATGTCAAGATCATTATGTTATTGTTAATTGGAACATGGAGCTTAACTTGAGAACCACGTGCCACCACAAGGGAGGAATGGGACCCCTTAGCTGACTAATTAGGAAAGCTAGTGGAAGACTACCTTACCCGAAAGGGGCAAGGGCAGTAGGGGAGTGGTCAGTGTAGGGAGGTCCTTGGTTGATTTTGCTGCGATGGCGGTCAGACAAGAACCCTGCATTGGAACTTCCTATAAACTGTAGCGGGTTTTCGGAAGCTAGTGGAACTTTGTAAAGGCCTCGTAGTGGATCCCTAGCCATTCACCTCGGTAGTGTCTAAGGGCCTAGCTAACCCTGGCGACATGGGAAACACGACTTGTGGGTAAAGGGTACAACCTCTGTAGAGTGTAAAACTGGTATACTAGCCGAGCTCACGGTCATGAGCGGCTCAGGACTCTCCGATGATTAATTTATGGAACCTAAACTCAATTTGTCATTTGCATTTGCATGGGATTTGTTATTAATTTTGTTCTATTATTTCATTATGGTTTGGTATTCACTTACATTTAGTAACTGCTAATAAAATTTTGACCAACTTATAAAAGCAACGCTCAGCTTTAACCTCTATTGTTACACTTCATGAACTCCCACCTTTGGTGAGTTCGTGCCACATTATTCCCCACAACTTGTTGAGCGATGAACATGTGTGAGCTCACCCTTGCTGTCTCACACCCCCCCACAGGAGAAGAACAGGTGGTTTCAAGTGGAGTCAAGTATCGAGGAGCTTGATCTGATCTAGGTGGCGTTTCTCAGTTGACATTGGCGCCGACGATCCTTAGTTCGTGTTATATTTATCTTTTATTTTTGTAAGTCTTCCGCTATGTAATAAATACTCTGATTATTATGACATTTATCTCTATACACTCTGTTATTATATATGTTGTCTTCTTGGCGCATGTATGAGATGCACCTGGCTTTGTTCCTTAAAACCGGGTGTGACAATGAACCACGTGTTCGGACAGCACATTGGCCGAACGGTCGAGGCTTACATTGATGACATTGTAGTCAAGACGAGGAAAGCCTCTGACCTCCTCTCTGACCTTGAAACGATATTCAAGTGTCTCAAGGCGAAAGGCGTAAAACTCAATCCCGAGAAGTGTGTCTTCAGAGTCCCCCAAGGCATGCTCCTAGGGTTCATCGTCTCCGAGCGGGGCATCGAGGCCAACCCGGAGAAAATCGCGGCCATCACCAACATGGGGCCTATCAAGGACTTGAAAGGAGTACAGAGGGTCATGGGATGCCTTGCGGCTCTGAGCCGCTTCATCTCGCGCCTCGGCGAAAGAGGCCTACCCCTGTACCGCCTCTTGAGGAAGACCGAGCGCTTCACTTGGACCCCCGAGGCCGAGGAAGCCCTCAGAAACTTAAAGGCGCTCCTTACAAGCGTGCCCATCCTGGTGCCCCCCGCTGCCGGAGAAGCCCTCTTGATCTACGTCGCTGCTACCACTCAGGTGGTCAGCGCCGCGATCATGGTCGAGAGACGAGAAGAAGGGCACGCATTGCCCGTCCAGAGGCCAGTCTACTTCATCAGTGAGGTACTGTCCGAAACCAAAATCCGCTACCCGCAAATTCAGAAGCTACTGTACGCGGTAATTCTGACGCGGCGAAAGTTGCGACACTACTTCGAGTCTCATCCGGTGACTGTGGTGTCATCCTTCCCCCTAGGGGAGATCATCCAGTGCTGAGAGGCCTCGGGTAGGATTGCAAAGTGGGCAGTGGAGATCATGGGCGAGACAATCTCGTTCGCCCCTCGGAAGGCCATCAAGTCCCAAGTCTTGGCGGACTTTGTGGCTAAATGGGTCGACACCCAGCTTCCAGCAGCTCTGATCCAACCGGAACTCTGGACCATGTATTTCGATGGGTCGCTGATGAAAACAGGAGCGGGCGCGGGCCTGCTCTTCATCTCACCCCTCGGGAAGCACCTCCGCTACGTGTTGCGCCTCCATTTCCCGGTGTCGAACAATGTGGCCGAGTACGAGGCTCTGGTTAACGGGTTGCGCATCACCATCGAGCTAGGGGTCCGACGCCTCGACGCTCGTGGCGACTCGTAGCTTGTCATCGACCAAGTCATGAAGAACTCCCATTGCCGTGACCCGAAGATGGAAGCCTACTGCGACGAGGTTCGGCGCCTGGAGGACAAGTTCTACGGGCTCGAGCTCAACCACGTCGCTCGACGATACAACGAGACTGCAGACGAGCTGGCTAAGATAGCCTTGGGGCGGACAACGGTTCCTCCAGACGTCTTCTCCCGAGACCTACATCAACCCTCCATCAAGACCGATGACACGCCCGAGCCCGAGAAGGCCTCGGCTCTGCCCGAGGCGCCCTCAGCTCAGCCCGAGGTAGCCTCGGCCCCGCCCGAGGCATCCTCGACCCCCGAGGGTGAGGCACTGCGTGTCGAGGAAGAGCGGAATGGGGTCACCCCTAATCG
This sequence comes from Zea luxurians, assembly GCA_029449295.1. Classification (NCBI taxonomy): domain Eukaryota; kingdom Viridiplantae; phylum Streptophyta; class Magnoliopsida; order Poales; family Poaceae; genus Zea; species Zea luxurians. Next base: position 39,599,197 of record JAOPSE010000018.1, on the reverse strand, counting down.
AAACTGGCAGATCCCATACCTGCAATATCTCCATCGAGGAGAGCTACCCCTCGACAGAGCCGAAGCTCGGCGACTGGCGCGGCGCGCCAAGTCGTTCGTCTTGCTGGGTGACAGAAAGGAGCTCTACCACCGCAGCCCCTCAGGCATCCTCCAGCGATGCATATCCATCGCCAAAGGACAGGAGCTATTGCGAGAAATACACTCGGGGGCTTGCGGTCACCACGCAGCACCTCGGGCCCTCGTTGAAAACGCCTTCCGATAGGGTTTCTACTGGCCAACCGCGGTGGTCGACGCCACTAGGATTATGCGCACCTGCCAAGGGTGTCAATTCTATGCAAGGCAGACGCACCTGCCCGCTCAGGCCTTGCAAACAATACCCATCACCTGGTCATTTGCTGTGTGGGGTCTGGACCTCATCGGTCCCTTGCAGAAGGCACCCGGGGGCCTCATGCACCTGCTGGTCGCCGTCGACAAATTCTCCAAGTGGATCGAGGTTCGACCCCTAAACAGCATCAGGTCCGAACAGGCGGTGGCGTTCTTCACCAACATCATCCATCGCTTCGGGGTCTCGAACTCCATCATCACCGACAACGGCACCCAGTTCACTGGCAGAAAGTTCCTGGACTTCTGCGAGGACCACCACATCTGGGTGGACTAGGCCGCCGTAGCTCACCCCATGACGAATGGGCAGGTAGAGCGTGCCAACAGCATGATTCTGCAAGGACTCAAGCCGAGGATCTACAACGACCTCAACAAGTTCGGTAGGCGATGGATGAAGGAACTCCCCTCGGTGGTCTGGAGTCTGAGGATGACGCCAAGCCGAGCCACGGGTTTCACGTCGTTCTTTCTAGTCTATGGGGCCGAGGCTATCTTGCCCACAGACTTAGAATACGGTTCCCCGAGGACAAGAGCGTACAACGACTGGAGCAACCGAACCAGCCGAGAAGACTCACTGGACCAGCTGGAGGAGGCTCGGGACATGGCCCTACTACACTCGGCAAGGTATCAACAGTTTCTGCGACGCTACCACGCCCGAGGGGTTCGGTCTCGAGACCTCCAGGTGGGCGACTTGGTGCTTCGGCTACGACAAGACGCCCGAGGGCGCCACAAGCTCACGCCTCCCTGGGAAGGGCCGTTCATCATCACCAAGATTCTGAAGCCCGGAACATACAAGCTGGCCAACAGTCAAGGCGAGGTCTACAGCAACGCTTGGAACATCCGACAGCTACGTCGCTTCTACCCTTAAGATGTTTTCAAGTCATTCATATACCTCGTTCACATACACAAATAAAGTCTAACCATCAAGGAAGGGTCAACCTTGCCTCGACAAAGCCCGACCCTCCCTTGGGGGCTAGAAGGGGGGAACCCCCTCTGCGTCAAAATTTTCCTCGAAAAAAGTCTTCCTGCCAGAACATCTTTCGTGCTCTTCGACTACTTCGATAGTGGAATCCTGAAAACGACGGAGTACACGTAAGCGGCAAGGCCGACCGAGCCGAGGGACTCCTACGCCTCCGGGATACGGATACCTCACTCATCACCTTCTGCGATAAGTAACTCACGCTCGGATAAGCGATTCCGCTGTCCGAACAAGTCTTAGCGCTCGAAAATTTTTCGGCCGAAACGATTTTTCGTGCCATCTCGACTATATCGATAACAGAATCCTACGGACGAGTAAGAGTACACGTAAGTGGCAAGGCCGACCGAGCCGAGGGACTCCTACTCCTCCGGGATACAGATACCTCACTCATCACCTTCTGCGATAAGTAACTCTCGCTCGGACAAACGATTCTGTTACCGACGAACAAGTCCTGATACTCGAAACAAGGGGAAAAGAAATGCAGCTTTACAACACGACGACGATATCTTTGGGCCTCGGCGGCCGCAAAAAACATACGCACACTACAGACAAACTGTTCCTGCAGGTTCAGATGTCAGTAGGGGGAGCAGCAGCACCCTCGGCATCGACTCCACCTTCGGCGGAATCCGACCCGGCCTCGGACGGCGTCACGATCGAAGGGTCTCCACCTCGAAGGAAGATGTCAACACCGCGCCTGGGCCATCATCACCAGGGTCTCCTCCAGGAACCTGGCCCAAGCAGACGGCCGGACCAGCCGCTCCGTAGCCTCAGCCAGCTGTCCCTCGAGGGCACCGGCCCGGCTCATGGCCTCGGTAGCCCGACTCCAGGGTTAGTCCCGCCAGTGGATGACCTGGCCAGGTCCCAGCCGCCACTGCAACGCCTCCTCGGTCTGGGAAGTCCCCTACTCCTGGGCTGACGAAGTTTCTTCTCCAGCCGACTCCGCCTCTGTCCATGCTGACACCACTGCCTCCGACTTCGACTCATCGCAGAGCAGCTGAGGGTTCATTCACTGAGCAAGAGAAGCCTTGAGCGGCAAGGCCGACCGAGCCGAGGGACTCCTACGCCTCCGGGATATGGATACCTCACTCGTCACCTTCCGCACAGGGCAACTCACACTTGGTTAAGCGGTCCAACTAGCCGACAGGCGAGTCCTGGTGCTCGAAATGGGGAAGAAACACGGCTTTACGCCCAAATACACAGATGTTCAGGCCCCGACAGCCGCAATGAACATACACCAGCACTCAAGGTGCCATTACAAACGGGACTCCGGTTCCGTTCCCGCGGGTATGAACAACCTCCATACCAGGAGGCCCGCGGGACGACGAACTCCAAGCAGCTCACCACCGCCCACTCCTGCAGCAGCGACAACGACCTCCGCTCCAGGCGGCCAAACAGCAGCAGCGATGACCTCAGGGCAGACGCTGCTACGACAAGGCCCTCGCCCACGTCCCTACTCGAGGGGCGAGGACAAGCTATCAAAGCCAAAGAGCCGGAGGCCTGGAGCGCAGATGGCGTTGATGATCTCGTCGGCGACGAGGACTTCTCCAGCTGCCACCACCTCAGCACCGACGGCGGCGTCCACCTGCCCACCAACACCGCACCAGCGGGTGTCGGCCGCCCCAAAGCGCACCGGTAGATCCTCACTCTCGTCCTCGCCACGAGAACGAGAATGGGACCGTCCCAGAACACGAGTACCGCCCTCACGGCGTACGACGTGTTGTGAGACCCCTTGGTGCGGCTGGCCACCGTCGCCCGGACAGAGGACGGAATGCTGCACCCTGGCTGGGCAGCAGCAGTTCGCCTTCCCTAGCATGGCTGGAGGACGCCTCCTCCGCAGAGCTAGAGGATGGTTTCCACCCCCAGAAGCTGGAGGAAGAAGCGGGACGCCAGCCCACGCCAAGGCAAGCCCCGGCTTGCCTCACCCCCCTCCCCAGCAAGGATGACAAAGATCCTTGAAGCTAAGAGCAGGGCGGAGGTTGCAGCCCGGCTTGCTTCTCTCTACCAAACTACCCATTGGTGGGGGAAGGTAGCCGGGCTGCACGACGAAAATCCTTGAAGCCAAGCGATGGCTGAAAGGTACCAACCTCCACAAGGTTGCGTTCCTTCCACAACGAGACAAAGACAACGCGGGCGCTCCCCATCTGGGGGCTCGGAAGGCGGAAGGACGCGACGCATGGGGAAAGTGCGAAGGCATGGCTGCCACCCAGGAGGTCGATCCCTTTTTAAAGGCGACTCTCCCCGCTCGCGTCCTCAGCCGTCGCGGACTAAGTCTTCACCAACACGCTCCAAGGTCCTCCCCCTGCGACATGGGGGCTGGGTCCCACGCGTCAGGCAAGCTGGCCCAGGACAGAAGAACCTAAACCGCCGCGCACGGAGCACGCAACTGCCTAGTGGTTACAAGCACTCCTCCACTTTCGCCCAGACCAGCGGGTGAAAGGGCGGACCGCCATGCAGGCGGCATGCAACTACGCCAAGGGGGCACACCCTTTCGACTTCGACGCATCCAGCATGGAGGCCCAGGCCCACACATCATGTAACCGGTGCGCCGGTTACTACGTGCGAGAAACTGCACCACCACTTGCGCCAGTGCCGCGCATCCTCGACCGCGGAATCGGTGCCGCGACTCGAGGCAACCCTGCGCATGGCCCAGCAGTGCCAACCAGGCACGCCGGTCATGGGTCAGTCAGCCGCGGGAGAAGGCGCGACGGTCGATATGGCCAGAAGTGGGCCGACAATAATGGCGGCAGCAGGCGAGCAGAAGCGGCGGTCAAATCGTCTGCAGGCTCACGTCCCCTCCTGGAACAGCAAGAGAGCCCTCTCCCACGGCGTGAAGACGACGCGCCCGTGTTCCGTTCCTCGAACGGCTCGCGCACGCACAATGACTGCCCCGCGAACCACTCGTCCCGTCGCATTAACTCTGCGGCAGGGCAGGCGACACCTTTGGCAGGCGAAGCGGGCGACGCTTCACCTCTGCCATAATGACCGCGTCAAAAAAGGTACGCCACGTCGTTCAAATTCGTATCCTTTTCTTCTTCCCCTTTCTCTCTCTTGCTACAGGGACTGGGAAAGGGGGATACTCCGAAAGGGATCCTTCTCCACGAAGGAAGCGGGCCCCACGCCCACTACTGGTCAGAGGTTCGAAGGCTAGCCCCCCGGAAGGGTTCGACAGCCGCCTCAGAGCACTCGGGCTCCACGCCCACTACTGGTCAGAGGTTCAAAGGCTGGCCCCTCGGAAGGGTTCAATAGCCGCCTCAGGCCACTCGGGCTCCGCGCCCACTACTGATCAGGGGTTCGCAGGCCGGCCTCCCGAAGGGTTCGACAGTCGCCCCAGAGCACGCAGAGTGAGGAATGGCTCAGGGTACGTTCGATACATAACCAAGGCTTGGGCTACGCTCCCGAGGTACCCTAGGACATTTCCGAGACCAGCAGGAGCGATTTTGTAACAGAATCCCATCAGAGGGAGGCATCGAGCCCTTGGACCCTATCGAACGGGACTGGGTCCGGCAAATCACCTGCAGGTACTTTTGGAGCGCGCCTCTGGGCCACTAGCCGGCCCTTATCGAACGGGGCACGGGCGTCCACTCGGATCACCCGTTAGCAACTCACCGGAGACACCATGTTCGGCGCCCTCCGAGGGCAACATGGCACATTTCCCCCCTCCTCCTTGCGGAAAGGCAACGAAGGGGCGTATAAAAAAAGCCGAGTCAGTCCTTGACCGTCCTCTCGCCCTGTGCAGAGGCTCGGGGGCTGCTCTCGCAAACCCGGCTCTGGCCAAACCGTTGACAGCGTCAACATACCAGCCCGAGAACTCGGAACCTGACTATGCACCCGGGTAACGACCAGTTCGCATGAGGGAACAACTAGACCGGCCGAGGCATCACGAAAAGCATTAAGACCTCGAAGGAGTCAAACCACTCCTCCGAGGCCTCGGGGGCTACACCCGGCGGGTGCGCTCGCGCGCACCCACCGGAACGAAATACAACCGAGAAAGGCCGGTCCCCTTGCAAAAAAGTGCGACAAAGCCTCCAAGCGAGTACCCACACTCCCTTTGAGGCTCGGGGGCTACTGTCGGGGACCGTAATTAGGGGTACCCCCAAGACTCCTAATCTCAGCTGGTAACCCCCATCAGCACAAAGCTGCAAAGGCCTGATGGGCGCAATTCCGGTCAAGGCTCCATCCACTCAAGGGACACGATCTCGCCTCACCCGAGCCAAGCCTCGGGCAGGAACGGTAGACCAAGGCAGATTCACGCCTCGCCCAAGGGTCTCCTCAAGCAACGAGCGCACCTTCGACTCGCCTGAGGCCTAGCTCGGGAAGGCTTCGCGGAGAAGCAACCTTGGCCAGATCGCCACGCCAACCGACCGTATCGCAGGAGCATTCAATGCAAGGATCGCCTGACACCTTATCCTGACGCACGCTCTCCAGTCGACAAGGCCGCAGTGATCGCAGTCACTTCGCCCCTCCACTCACTGACCTAACAGGAAAACAGCGCCGCCTGCGCTGCTCCGACTGCTGTGCCACCTGCCAGGGTAAGGCTGACAGCAGCCAAGTCCAGCCTCGGGCGCCATAGGAATCTCCGCCTCGCCCGACCCCAGGGCTCGGACTCTACCTCGACCTCGGACGACGGTCTCCGCCTCGCCCGACCCCAGGGCTCGGACTCTACCTCAACCTCGGACGACGGTCTCCGCCTCGCCCGACCCCAGGGCTCAGACTCAACCTCAACCTCGGACGACGGTCTCCGCCTCGCCCGACCCCAGGGCTCAGACTCAACCTCGACCTCAGACGACGGTCTCCGCCTCACCCGACCCCAGGGCTCGGACTCTACCTCGGCCTCGGACGACGGTCTCCGCCTCGCCCGACCCCAGGGCTTGGACTCAACCTCGACCTCGGACGACGGTCTCCACCTCGCCCGACCCCAGGGCTCGGACTCTACCTCGACCTCGGACGACGGTCTCCGCCTCGCCCGACCCCCAGGCTCGGACTCAGCCTCAACCTCGGAGGAGCCACCGCCTCGCCCGACCTTGGGCTCAGACCGACCACGCCACAAGGGGGGGGCCATCATTACCCTACCCCTAGCCAGCTCAGGCTACGGGGAACAAGACTGGCGTCCCATCTGGCTCGCCCCGGTAAAACAAGTAATGATGGCACCCCGCGTGCTCCATGACGACGGCGGTTCTCAGCCCCCTACGAAAGCAAGGATACGTCAGCAAGGATCCGACAGCCCCGATAGCTGTACTTCTACAGGGCTCAAGCGCTCCTCCGACGGCCATGACGCCACATGAACAGGGCTCCAACACCTCTCCGACAGCCACGTCGGCATGTACATGGGGCTCTGGCTCCCCCCGCTAGACACGTTAGCACACTACTACACCCCCGTTGTACACCTGGACCCTCTCCTTACGTCTATAAAAGGAAGGTCCAGGGCCCTCGTACGAAAAAGAAAGGTGGCCACGTGGGAGAACGGGCTGACGAGCAGTCTCACGCCCTCCGTCTCTCTCTCCCTCACGAACGCTTGTAACCCCCTACTGCAAGCGCATCCGCCCTGGGCGCAGGACAACACGAGGCAGCGGTTCCCCTTACTGTTTTCCCCCCTTGTGTTCCATCTCGCGCCGACCCATCTGGGCTGGGACACGCAACGACAATTTACTCGTCGGTCCAGGGACCCCCCGGGGTCGAAACGCCGACAGTACCGTTGTGGTTCCTCGAGTCATGTTGAATTTATGCCTATACACTTAACTGGCCGAATAACTCATTCCGACCACAAAGCTAGAACACCATTCCAGCCGGATTCGACCTTGTGGTGCACCTACTGGTGTGGTTGAGGAGTGACGGGGACACGGCGAGATGACCCATGGTGGATGGTACGCGCTAACCCTCTGGTAGTCGGGCAATCCCTAGGTATGGTGGCCCCTATGGAATCCGAGATGTGCGGCAAGGCTGCTACTGGAATGAGTGCAGTGGTGATTGTAACTCACGAAGTACTGTGGGTATGATTTGTGTTAGGAGTACCCGCCAGCTGGTTAGGAATCGATTCGAATCGCCATCGCTCCTGGATAGTGAGCACTTGACTTGGGCTATCTCATCGTAGTAAGAACTGCACTTTATAAGATTTGTTGAAAAGGATATGACATGGTGTTATTACCAATTATGCCAAAGGGATGGAATAGCTTGTTGTGTTAACTTTGATTAATCTATCTTAACTTGATTCTTCACTAAAGCTATAATTAGACGTGCACCACTTCCTCCACCTCCGCCATACACACCCGAGCAGTTCTTCGCACAATTTCTTGGAGCTTAGAGGAACATGGAGAAGTTGCAGCGGAACATGGAGGCAGAACATCGCAACATTGTTAACAACACCCGCCATGGGCAGCCTCAGGAAGCTCATGGAGTCAACCAATATAGCAGCTTCAAGGATTTTATGGACACTAGGCCGCCGCTATTCAAGGAAGCAGCAGAACCTTTGGAGGCAGATGAATGGATCAACACGATGGAATAGAAGTTCCATCTATTGAGACTCTCAAACGATCTCAAGACAGAATACGCAGCGCACCAATTGCAATGACCTACAAGGATGTGGTGGTCTCATTTCCGCACCGCGCTTACCCTGAAAATGCTCTCATTACTTGGTACCAATTCACCGCATCCTTCAGAGGAAATTATATTCCACCAGGCCTAATGGCAATGAAGGTGTCGGAATTCTTGAGATTAACTCAGGGCACGCAATCAGTGACAGAGTATCTACATGCTTTCTAAAAGTTGCCTAGATGGGGGTGAATAGAAGAAAACTGAAATTTACAAACTTTAAACACGCACTATGCTCGGGGTTAGTGTTAGAAATAATTCGGAGTGCGGAAGAGAGTTCTCCTTGCTATGAGTTGCTCAATCAATGCGGATAACTTTGGGAGCCAACTCAAATCAATATGAGCAAGGGAACTTTTAGAGAGAGGAAAAAGGAAAAACAAATCAAGTGAAAATCAACAAGTGAACACGATGATTTGTTTACCAAGGTTCGGTTCCAAAGAACCTAGTCCCCGTTGAGGAGGCCACAAAGGCCGGTTCTATTCCAACCCTTTCCCTCTCTCAATCGGTCACATAGATCGGTCGAGGCTTCTCCTTAATCATTTGGGTCACTAAGACACCGCAAGGATCACCACACACTTAGGTGTCTCTTGCTAGCTTTACAAAGCACTTAGAGAAATAGGAATGAGAAGGAGAAAGCAATCCAAGCAATAAGAGCAACAAAAGAACACAAAACACCCTCTCTCAAGCCACTAAGTAATTGAGTTGATTTGGAGGCTTGGAGAGGATTTGATACCACTTATGTCACACCCGGTTTTAGAAGGTAAACCGAATGTGAACAATGTATGTGCCAGGATCAGAAATTCACGTACACAGCGATTACATAAATGACTCGTCATAGCACAATGCTTCAAATAACAATAAAGAGTAATTAATAATATTATAGACTAGTGCCATTTACATAATATAAATCAAAGTACACAGAATCGAAACGTAGCCAACGTAAACAAACCCACCACAGGCAGCTGACTGGGGGAGGTCGCTAGCCTAATCCTCGAACTCGTCGAAGTCCTGGAACTCCTGGAGATCTGCCTCGACACCTTTTTCTTTACTTGAGCATAGATTGCACCAAAGGCAACCTGGTGTTTTGTGAAAGCAAGGGTGAGTACACATCAACGTACTCAGCAAATGTCTCGTTTGGCTGAAGTGGACTAGCTTTATGTGGGGTTAGGGTCAAGCAGTTGCTTTTAGTTGGTCAGGTAAGTATTACTAGTAGAGAGCCAGGTTTTAACATTAACCCAAGTTGTTAACCCAAAAGTACTCCTTTCAAACAGAAAGAATACCTGAAATCATAATCATAATCATAATAGAAACCGACATTATCCTCATCATCATCTGTAAACAAAACATCTCTAATCAATGTGTCTCTAATCAATGGAGCTCCCTTGGCCGCTCATAACCGCGAGCACGACTGATATATCAGTTTCATAACACTCTACAGAGGTTGCGCACTTTACCCACAAGCCGTGATTCCCTCTCTAGCCCGGGCTTGCAAGACCCTTGTTCACTCCCGAGGTGAATGGCCAGGGATTCACTACGAAGCCTTTACAAAGATTCCTTGAGGCTGTAGCCGCCCACTAGGTTTCCTAAATATATCACACTCCTCCCAAAGGGGCAATCCAGCCTCCGCAGAGTGAGCCGCATACACCGAGCCCCATTCACAGCATGAACGCGAAGCGAACTACACCTCAGTTCCTCTAATTAATTAGCTAAGGGTATCCCATACCACCCTCATGGTTGCACTGTTTTCCTGGGTGGTCATCCAACGAACAGGTCCTTATGGAGAGGCACTCTAGAAACCGCTCGAGTCCCTAAAATGCCACAAGTATATCATCATATCCAGAATAAAATCATAGTATCATCACTGTATCTCATCATGTTCATTGATTAAAGTAAAGCAATAACATGAAGCTAACCATAGTAACCCAAAAGGTAACCAAGGACAAGGTAAATAGAAAGCTAGTCAATTCTTAGGTTGTTCATGGTATGCGGGTTGATGAATTATAAAGTAAATGGGACATAATAGGTCAGAGGACACTTCACCAAACAGATGCTCATGATCTTCAGCCTCGTAGAACTCGAGGAGTTTGATCTCTTGGTCACCGAAGCTTGACCGTCGATTCCTCGAAGCTCGGAAATGGACCGCAGTCTATTCGTGACGCGCAACGAACACGAACAGATATAGACAAACAAACATATACATGCATAAGAACATTACACCATACAAAGGAAACCATTATAAAAACGTGTACTATAAAATATAGATCGCTTCTACAGCCACACGAGGAAATAAGCGTTGAAATCAAAACTATGGCTGAAACGGTATGGTTTTCGGAAGGTTTGCATAATAAACACGTAACCTATATTCTAGGTCGATTCTAATTAATATAAATCGTTTGCGGAAGATACCCTAAAGAAATATCTAATGTGGCATTAATCGAGATTGTAATTTGATCGGAAACCACATTTTTAAAATGGTCGGGTTATATTTATAAACATGACGCATAAGACTCACTATGTTTAAACATATAATAAATTTATAACGACACGACATACAAGTACCACTAAATTATATCGTTTTATATTAATCAAATATTGAATATAACGTCTAAGTCGGCGTAATCGCTTAACAGGTTCGATCGAACTGTTATTTTAACTAATCGGCGCTAAACAAGAAATTAATTATTTAACATGAACGATGCGGTGAACCGATTTTATCAAAGCGCCTGAATAGCGATTTATGCGAGCGGCGACACGAGCGAATAGCATGTGAATTAGCACGCGCGACGACACGTGAAACAACCCTGCGACACGAGCGAAGGGGCACACGGACAGCGTGCACGACAATACGTGACCATGTGCGACTGACGCGTGACAACGCGGGCGAAGAGCACACGAACCATACGCGTGGCGCGAACGCGCGAATGAACGACGACGACGTACAAGCAGCACGCGAAAGATTCGCGAAACAGCATGCCACCGCATGCGGAACAAGCCACGCGACAGGCACAGAAAAACTAATTAGATGTCGTGCTTAAACTAAACAAGTATTAAATAAATAAAAAGTATTTAAGTTAATATTAACCATATTAATGTTTATTATCAAAGCGCAAGTTGAACACTACACATTTAATCTAATTAGAATATTGATTTAACAAATATTAGTCGAGCAAACCTTAAGTTAACTATCTAAAATATGCGACCTGACGAATTAACATTATTAACATAAGTGTTTATAAGCGAAAATAATTTATTATCACGCGCAGACGCTGTGGGACACACGTGACTTAGAGCGCGGACAACGCGCGGCGATGCGCACGATCCGCACACGTGACACGCGAAGACAACGTGTGGAGACGCGCGCAGAACAGCATGCGTGATCCAGCACGCCATCACGCGCGGAACAGCATGCGTGACATACAAGAAATATCTAAATAGATAACGCGCATACACTAAGCAAGTATTAATGTAAAATATTTGAGTTGGTATTAATCAAACTAACGCGTATTTGTAAAGCGCAAGTTAGAACTATAAATTAGTTTTAATTGGAAGGTCATTCTTTAACCACTATCGAATGAACAAATAATTAATTACTTAAGGCCTGCGACATACCAAAATAATGTGACTAATACGTAATTGATGTTGTTACGAAGTTAACGCGACTGGAACGAGTCATGACGGGTTTATGACACAAATTATATTGAATAAATAGCGTTTCTCGAATTTAAACTACGTGGCGCGATTCTATTGGTCAGAACCGTGCCACACAAAGGGTCACATGGATCTCAGCCACAACTGGTCAAAGTGAGTGGGATCAAATGTGGGTGATCAATTTTTCTCTCTCCTTTGAGACACGAATCGCACAGCACACCAGGGGGCGGTTCCCTTCTTCAACCTTGGGAAAGAAGAAGAAAAAACAGAGAACGACATGGGTGAGAAGGGAGAAGAGGGGATTGGACATGGGATCCTCGGCCACGGCGGCCTCCACGCTTGGGGAGGGGCTGGGCTCAGTTTCCCTGCAGGGGTGGCGAGCAGCGCCGAGGACATGAGGGCGTGCGCCGCGGATGGGCTTCGTTGACCAGAGGCTACCGGGGCACAGGGGCGAGGGGAAAGGTGAGTAGAGGCAAGATCCAGGGAGGGGCTGCAGGCGGCCATGGAAGCTGAGAGAGAGGGAGACGAGGACGACTGCTCCAGGGCTTCACGGTGTCAGCGATCGAGAAGGACGAGGTGGGCGCGCGGCTTCTGGTGGCCAACCTCCATGCAGGATCGAGCAGGGAAGCGCAGGGCTGGACGAGGGCATGTGAGGCCTGCACGCCGGGGCGCTCAGGGGCTCCAGGTCACGCTGTCGCGCCGTGCGTAGGGAGGAGCGCCGAAGATGCCGTCGGGGTCGGCCTGCCTACGCGCGCAGAGATGAACGCAGGGACATAGGGTGAAAGAAGCATACCTGGTAACCGAAGGGCCTGTGCGATCTGATCTGAGGGCGAGACAATGGGTTATGCGATGGCTAGGGATGTATTTATAGAAAAGAGAGGATGCGGAAGGCGGTTGCAAAATTTATCGCAGGTCAAGTCCTGGTCGAGCGAAAGAGACGGTCGCGCGACAAGTTGCACGAGACAGTATAAGACGGAGACGGAGTTAGACGGGTGGTGGATAGGGTTAGATAAAATTAGACGAAGTCGGTCAGAGCTGGCTCGTGGGCCCAAGATGATGGGGTGGACGTCGAAGGGGGTAGATGGGGATAGACAAGGCTAGCCGACACGAGCAGCATGCCGTTCACGAGGAGAAGCAGTTCGGTGATCTCGCGAAAAAGGACACGAGATTTAGAACAAGCTCGACGAGAGGAAGAAAAAAAATATAGATATTATCAAGTTTTTGGAATATTTTAGCTTAAGCAAATACTCAATTTTAGAGATTAAAAATAATACCAGAGAATCTGAATTTCACGTTTAATACTGGAAAAAAATATTCTGAATGATTAGAAAATTCCCCAAAACATCCTTGAGATAACTTTACATGTTTCGTAAACTTTTCGCACTCATAAACACTATGCATGGTATGAATGCAACAATAGAAGCTTCTCTAGGGTTTTATTTTACTACGCTAAATATATATATATATACATATATAATGAAATAACTCTCCATTATTTAGAAAAAAGAGAAGAAAAGTAGGTAAAGAAGAGAGTAACACCTGAATTTGGTGGATATTAGAAAAGAAATTTTATACCCCCAAATTCAGGGTGTTTACAATTTGATCTATTGATTGTGTCTTGGAGTGTAGCCTTTTGCTCTTGTATTGAATGTTGAGTTCAGAAAACTTGGATTACTTGAATGGAGGTGGTTGCTGGTATTTATAGCCCCAACCACTATTCTAGTCGTTGCTGTCGATGGGCACATCGGACAGTCCGGTGGTGCACCGGACAGGGTACTGTTTATTGTCCGGTGCCAGACATGTCAGCAGACCGTTAAGGTTTGGAGCGGTTGACCGTTGAAGTCTCTTGTCTTCTTGCTGTACTGGACAGTCAGATGGCACATCGGACATGTCCGGTGCGTTCTGACTTCGCTGCTCTAACTTCTGACTGCGCACTGGTCACTTTTGCAGTCGACCGTTGGCGCATCTGACCGTTGCTCCGTTGGCTCACAAGACATGTTCGGTGCACACCGGACAGTCCGATGAATTATAGCGGAGCGCTTCCTTAAGAAACCCGAGAGTGGCTAGTTCGTGTTGTGCTTAGCTTAGGCACCAGACACTGTCTGGTGCACACCGGACACTGTCCGGAGCGACACTAGTAGCATTATTGCTAGTCTTTGCTCCAAATTTGGTTGAGTCCCCAACTTAATTTCTTTCTCGGTTTATGTTGAACCTTATGCACCTGAGATAAATGACAACTAGGCAAACTAGTTAGTCCACGTGGTTTGTGACGGACGTCAAACATCAAAATCGATTATAGGAAATGTTTTAAGCCCATTTCCCTTTCGATCTCCCCCTTTTTGGTGATTGATGCCAACACAAACCAAAGCAAATATAAAGAGTAGAAATGTAACTAGTTTGCAAATGAGATAGATGCATAAGTTTCTTTGAGTTAAACCAATTGAAAGAATTTCTACATATGTCTAAGTAAATGTGATTGCTTTCTTCTATTATAACATTTTGGACCACATATGCACCACTTAGCTTATTTTTGAAAATCTTTTGGAAAAGTATTTTCAAATTCTTTTGCAAATAGCCAAAGGTATAATAATATGTTTTTCACAAAGCATTTTCAAAGTTCTAAAAAATTCTCCCCCTATTTCAAATGCTTTTCCTTTGACTAAATACAAACTCCCCCAAAAGAAGTTCTCCCCTTAGCTGTCAAGAGGGTTTTTGCAATTGAAATGATTCCTTCCCTTTTGTGAAACAGATACCAGTTGAAATAATTTCTTCCTTTTGTGAAATAGTTTTAAAGTTGAAAATGGTGGTGCGGTCCTTTTGCTTTGGGCCAATAAATTTCCCCCGTTTGGCATTAATCGCCAAAAACGAAGAATCTTGAGAGCCCTTTGAATTCTCCCCTTTGGGGGCCTATTTTCTCTCCCTTTGGTAAAAGGATATGAGTGAAAGTGTATACCAATTGGAAGTTTATGAGTAAGGCAAAGGATAAATGATACCGAGAGAGTTGGAGTGGAAGCCTTGCCTTTGCCGAGTACTCCATTTCCCTTTCAATCTAAGACTAATCATAAAGACACTCATGGAAGCATATTAGTCTTAGCCTTGGCACAAGAAGAATAAGAAATATGTATTTGCATCAAGAGAAAGAGACATGATCAAAAGTAGGTAAATGAGCAATGTGTGCAATGTTCCAATCAAAGTTCCAAGAATCTAAGATGTTTAGCTCATTCCTAAGTTTGCTAAAAGTCTTTTCATCTAGTGGCTTGGTAAAGATATCGGCTAATTGGTTGTGGGTGCTAACATAAGCAATTTCGATATCCCCCCTTTGTCGGTGATCTCTCAAAAAATGATATCGGATGTCTATGTGCTTAGTGCGACTGTGTTCAACGGGATTATCCGTCATGCGGATTGCACTCTCATTATCACATAGGAGAGGGACTTTGCTCAATTTGTAGCCATAGTCCCTAAGTGTTTGCCTCATCCAGAGCAACTGTGCACAATGGTGTCCTGCAGCAATATACTCGGCTTCGGCGGTGGATAGAGCTACTGAGATTTGTTTCCTTGAAGCCCAAGACACCTGGGATCTTCCCAGAAACTGACAAGTCCCTGATGTGCTCTTCCTGTCAATTTTACATCTGGCATAATCGGCATCGGAATATCCAATTAAATCAAAGGTAGATCCCTTGGGGTACCAAAGCCCAAACTTAGGAGTGTAGACTAAATATCTCATGATTCTTTTCACGGCCCTAAGGTGAACTTTCTTAGGATTTGCCTGGAACCTTACACACATGCATACGGAAAGCATAATATTCGGTTGTGAAGCACATAAATAGAGTAAGGATCCTATCATCGACTGGTATACTTTTTGATCTACAGATTTACCTCCTGTGTCGAGGTCGAGATGCCCATTAGTTCCCATGGGTGTCTTGATGGGTTTGGCATTCTTCATTCCAAACTACTTAAGAATATCTTGAATGTACTTAGTTTGGCTGATGAAGGTGCCCTCTTGGAGTTGCTTGATTTGAAATCCAAGGAAATACTTCAACTCCCCCATCATAGATAGCTCGAGTTTCTATATCATAATCCTACTAAACTCTTCACAAGATGACTTGTTAGTAGACCCAAATATAATATCATCAACATAAATTTGGCATATAAACAAGTCTTTAGCAAAAGTTTTAGTGAAGAGAGTAGGGTTAGCTTTTCCAACTTTGAAGCCATTAGTGATAAGAAAGTCTCGCAGGCATTCATATCATGCTCTTGGGGCTTGTTTGAGCCCATAAAGCGTCTTTGAGAGCTTATAAACATGAGAAAGGTACTCACTATATTCAAAGCCGGGAGGTTGCTCAACGTATACCTCTTCCTTGATAGGGCCACTGAGGAAGGCACTCTTCACGTCCATTTGGTATAGCTTAAAGCTATGGTAAGTAGCATAGGCAAGTAATATACGAATTGACTCAAGCCTAGCTACGGGTGCATACGTTTCATCAAAATCCAAACCTTCGACTTGTGAGTAACCTTTGGCAACAAGTTGGGCTTTGTTCCTTGTCACCACACCATGCTAGTCTTGTTTGTTGTGGAATACCCACTTGGTACCTACAACATTTTGGTTAGGACATGGAACTAAATGCCATACCTCATTCTTCATGAAGTTGTTGAGCTTCTCTTGCATTGCCACCACCCAATTTAGATCTCTTAGTGCATCCTCTACCTTGTATGGCTCAATAGAAGACACAAAGGAGTAATGTTCACAAAAATGAGCAACTCAAGACCTAGTGGTTTCCCCTTGTGAATGTCACCAAGTATAGAGTTGATGGGGTGATCTCTTTGAATTGCTTGGTGGACTCTTAGGTGTGGTTGTCTTTGATCCCGAATCTCTTGATCATGTTCCTTGTCTTGATCATCTTCATCTCCACCTTGATCAATGTCCTCTTCTTGAGGTGGCTCATTGTCTTGATCTTCATCCTCTTCTTCTTGAGCCATTTCCTCATCTTGAGTTGGTGGAGATGCTTGTATGGAAGATGATGGTTGATCTTGTGCTTGTGGAGGCTCTTTGGATTCTTTGGACACACATCCCTAATGGACATGTTCCTTAGCACGACGCATGGAGCCTCTTCATTATCTAATTCATCAAGATCAACTTGCTCCACTTGGGAGCCATTAATCTCATCAAACACAATGTCACAAGAAACTTCAACTAATCCAATGGACTTGTTGAAGACTCTATATGCCCTTGTGTTTGAGTCATAACCAAGAAAAAACCTTCTACTGCTTTAGGAGCAAATTTAGAATTTCAACCTCTCTTAATAAGAATAAAGCATTTGCTCCCAAAAACTCTAAAGAAACATTGGGCTTTTTACACGTGAGGAGTTCATATGATGTTTTCTTAAGGATTCGGTGAAGGTAGAGTCGGTTGATGGAGTAGCAAGCGGCGTTAATCGCCTCTACACAAAACCGATCTGGTGTCTTGTACTCATCAAGCATGGTCCTTGCCATATCCAGAAGAGTTCTATTCTTCCTCTCCACTACACCATTTTGTTGGGGTATGTAGGGAGAAGAAAACTCATGCTTGATGAACTCTTCCTCAAGAAATCCTTCAATTTGAGAGTTCTTGAACTCCGTTCCATTATCGCTTCTAATCTTTTTGATTCTCAATCCGAACTCATTTTGTGCACCCACTATCGATTATCCAACTTGATCCACCGGATGCGTAAACCTACAAAACAAATTTAGGCCTTATTCTTAGGTACCCAAACGGTCTTGGGTCCTTTGACATTAGAAACAAGCACCTTGGATACCCAAACACAAGTCTTGGGACTCTTATGTTTGCCCCCAACATATTTGGCAACTACTTTGCATGATTTGTTGGTTAGCACATAATAAGCATCAAAGTCTTAAAAGAAATGTTATGCTCATTTGATGCATTTGCAATTTTATTTTTAGTCATTTTGATATGAGTTGAATGCCTAGAGCTAGATGCCTCATTACTATACATGTAGGCATGATGAGAAATAGTATGAGGTTTTCTAGCATGAATTCTCTTAATCTTATGCTCAGGATAGTTTTCAGGATATAAGATGTAACCTTCTCTATCTTGAACCATGGGAGCCTTACCCTTAACAAAATTAGAGAGTTTGTTCTTGGGGGCATTAAGCTTGATGTTGCTTTGGCTCCCTTGTTGGAAGCCAATGCCATTCTTAATGCCAGGGCGTCTCCCATTATAAAGCATGCTACGAGCAAATTTAAAATTTTCTTTCTCTAACTCATGCTCGACAATTTTAGCATTTAGTTTTGCTATGTGATCATTTTGTTCTTTAATCATAGTAATTTGATCATTCATAGCATCAACATTAATATATCTGCATCTAGTGCAAATGGTGACATGCTCAACAGTAGATGTAGACATATTGCAAGCATTCCATTCTTCTACCTTAGCATTTAATCTTCCATTCTCAATTCTAAGACAAGAAATTGAATCATTGCAAACGTTAAGCTCTTTAGATAAATTTTCACATTTTTCTACTTCTAGAGCATAAGCATTTTTCAACTTAACAAATTGTTTATTTTCCTTAACGAGCAAGTCCTCTTGGCTTTCCAAGATATCATCCTTCTCGTTAATGGTTTCTATTAATTCATTTATTTTCTTCTTTTGGTCCTTGGTAAGGTTAGCAAAAAGAGAAGTTAAGTCATCATTATCATCACTAGAGCTACCCTCATCATCGGAAGTAGTGTATTTGGGGGTATCTCTAGAATGTACCTTCTTCTTCTTGTCGTCCTTAGCCATTAGGCACTTGTGGCCGACGTTGGGGAAGAGAAGACCCTTGTTGACGACGATGTTGGCGGCGTCCTCGTCGGAGGAGGAGTCGGTGGAGCTCTCATCGGAGTCCCATTCTTGTCCCATGTTCACCTCGCCACTTTTCTTCTTGTAGTATCTTCTCTTTTCGATCTTCTTCTTCCCTTTCTTGTCGCCGTCCCGGTCACTGTCACTTGTATATGGACATTTAGCTATAAAGTGACCGAACTTACCACACCTGTAGCACACCCTCTTGGAACGGGGCTTGTAGTCCTTTCCCTTCCTTTGTTTGAGGATTTGTCGAAAGCTCTAAATGATAAGAGCCATCTCCTAGTTGTTGAGCTTGGAGGCATCAATTGGGAGTATACTTGGTGTAGACTCTTCCTTCTTCTCATCTGTTGCTTTGAATGCAACGGGTTGCACCTCGGGTGTGGAGGTGGCGCCTTGCTCTAGGTTGACAATGTGTTTAGAGTCTTTGATCATAAGTTCAAAGCTCACAAACTTGCTAATAACTTCCTCGGGAGACATCTGTTTATATCTAGGATCTCCATGTATTAATTGAACTTGAGTAGGATTGCGAAAAACAAGAGATCTTAGAATAACCTTGACTATTTCATGGTCATCCCATTTGGTGCTCTCGAGGTTACGCACTTGATTGACCATTGTTTTGAGCCGGTTGTACATTGCTTGTGACTCCTCTCCTTTGTTGAGGACGAATTGATCGAGCTCTCCCTTGATCGTCTCACGCTTGGTGATCTTGGTCACCTCGTCCCCTTCATGCGTAGTCTTGAGCACATCCCAAATTTCTTTGGTATTTTTCAATCCTTGCACCTTATTATACTCCTATCGACACAAGGAAGTGAGGAGTATAGAAGTTGCTTGAGAATTAAAATGCCTAATTTGGGCAGCCTCATCCAAGTCATAGTCCTCATCGACCACCTGTGGTGTCTGGGCTCCAAACTCAACAATATCCCAAATGCTTTCGTGGAGTGAGGTTAGATGGTGCCTCATTTTATCACTCCACATACAATAATCCTCACCATCAAAGTATGGTGGTTTGCCTAGGGGTACCAAAAGTAAAGGAACGCGTTTAGGAATGCGAGGGTAACTGTGGCGGAACTGCCCGAATTATTCCAACTTAAGTGCCTAAGCCCTGCCTTAGAGGCTAGACCACACTTAAATGGGAATAACCCGTCAATCCCTCAGATCTAGTCCGACACGGCCACTGACAGGATCAAGTACCACACTCTCACTCGATGGTGAGCCACAGAGCAAATACAATAAAGCATAAAACCATACATGTCAGAGTATTAAATTATTACAGCATCATCATCATCGTCATCGGAGTTTTTGCAAAAGTGACCATCATTGTTTCGAAGTGCAGCGGAAATAAACTAACGGTAAATAAAGAGAGAGATGGGGAAGCCTAGCCCATCACTCCTCATGCTCCTCCTCAGCCGAGGCAGGGTCCCACTCGATGGTCCAACCCGGTGGTAAGGTAGACAGCCAAGTCACTCCAGCAACCATGTCCTCCAGAGAACCTGTAAAAAATTATGCCACAAGCAAGGCTGAGTATACTAATACTTAGCTAGACTTACTCGGTGTGAGGAGTCTACTCCTCTACCTCTAGACATGCAGCTGTTTGGCTGTGGGTTTGGTTGCCAAAAGCACTAGCTGAGTTTCTAAATCAAGATTTTAACTTAGTCAAAGTTAAGTGTGACTCTCTTAAGGCTAAAAATGAACTATCTATTCATACAAAGTAGCAAACATTTTAGCAATCAATATCTTGTATCATCTCCGCATCATTCCACTTGTTACTCAATGTAGCAGCATGGATCAAGCAGTCTCATTAGCTGCGAGAAGCAGACGATTCGAATCGAGTTTTTATCCTTGCAAGGTAAACCTAAACACACGACATGCAGGGGCACTCCGTCCCCACACACATCAACTGTCCCCATCGATTCCCTGGCAACAGAAAGGGGCTCACCGCCTTGGCGTACAATGCCTCACTGACCCCGACTGGCCGTCGTGCAGTGACCGCACTTGTACCCACCATAACCGGAATGGGAGACTACGTCTCAGGTCGCGTGAGGAGGGCAATCTGCGGGCAGGTTCACTCAGGTACTAGGCTTACCGATTTACCATATTTCTCGGTATGTGTTTAGTACGTTCAAACGCTTGACACATGGTACAACACTTTAATCCTTATTCAAATTTTTATCCCGTAGACAACCAATCCCCATGGATTGTTGTCTACCACTAGTATCATAATAGTATGAAGGTGAATACAACCAATTCCTGATCTCGCGCGAGTGCTAGAAAAATCACTCGTCTTCTACCGAGATCCTAGTCAAGCAAGCAACTACTCGACCTATCATACTAGTATTCATCTCAAAAGGATTTCCTGAGATCATGCAACTAGGGTTTCAAACAATTCCTACACCTAAGTGCACAATCAATCCTACAATCATTAAGTGAAGTAAAATAGCATAAATAACAGGTTATGCATAAAACCGGGGCTTGCCTTCCAAAGCAGTGGCAGGCAGGTCCTCTGGTGCAGGCTCTGGTGCTGGGTCTGGGGCTACCTCTTGAGCAGCTCCTTGCTCCGGCACGAGGACGTACTCTCCGTCAGCAAGATTACAATCTATCGAATGCAATGAACATGCATGTTATAATTATGCAGGATTAATAACATTATGCATAAAGAACTAAGTTAAGGAAAAACTTAGGGTTCCCGGGTCATACGGGGCCTTTAGTGGTTTATGCTTATCACCCCTAGGTTTAGGTCTTTGTTGAGGATAATATAGTGGATTTGCATTGTTCTTACACATTTCAATGGGAAATGTTATAAGGGTTTTAGGGTGACACTAATTACCAGCATTTATTTTCCTTTCTTCAATTTCTACTTATGGTTTTTTGTGTAGGTTTGAACTATGACAGTGGGTTAATAATTTCCAAAAATTCTGTAAAAATTGCAGTGGGTTGCCATTGGCTATCCTAGCTGGTTTTAGGAATTTGAGGCTTAAACTATAAGGGCTATGCTTTAGACAAAAATAACAAGGGTGGTGTAAAATGGGCCACTTTACACTACACCTCACCATTAGAGTTGAGTTTCTTCCTAAGGGTCATTTTTGTTGGGTTCTAACAGTAATACTAAACCTCTGTGCCAAAATCCATGGAAAGTTAATTGGTGATTATTTAATTGTGATTTTCTAAAGTTTAATGCCAAAAAGGTGCTTATAACTAACTTGTCATTTGAAAAATATCAAACAACAGATTTTGTATTTTTCCTCTGTGCATAATGACCAAACATTAGTTATCCCAAGGTTTGGGGTGTCTTTGCCTTAGGGTTATTTTTGTAGAGTTTTTCTAAGTTATCCTTATTTTATTAATTTAAAAGGTATCCTTCTTATTTTATACTAAACTAGGGTATGATATATTTTTCCAGTGAACTACATTAAATAAGTATCCTAACAAAAATAGGGGTGCTCCCTGGTTCTTGGTTTAAATTACATTTTCTATTTTTCTTATCTTTAAGCATATTATGGGATAAGGGGTGAAAACCAACTTAATAGAGTGGACAGAGAGGTTCAATATTTTTAAACAGGTCAGTAGGTAGATATAAACTTCTCCAAATTTTTCTAACCCTAGTTAAATAGTACAACCATTTTTCTTGCTATTATTGAGCTTTTGGTCAAAACTATAATTAAATCAGAACCTTATAGTTTTCTATAGTACCTATGAGGTTTTATATTTTTCTTAAGTAGGTTACATTATTTAGAGTCTGGCAAAATTGGTTTGACCAAATTTGGATAAACCAAACAGAAGTTATGGGTTTTTAAAGTTTCTGTTTGAATTTAAATTAGGTTTTAATAAGGTTTTTCTGAAAAGCAGTTTGCGCCGAGGTCCCTGGGTTCAAACTAAATCAACCTTCGCAGTTCTACCCTTGCGCCACTATTCCCCTAAGTCTCTGACATTTCACTTAACCCCCTGACCTTCTCTTCCTCTCACCCGCAGTCCTTCCCCCAATGGAAACAGTACCCGCGAGAAAGAAAAGGGTGGCGCGGCTTACCGGCGGCGAGGGAGGTCCGGCGAAGGGCAGGGCTGGCTTGGGGAGGTTCTGGCGATCACGTCGAGGTACGGCTCGTCGTCGGGGATGGCCGGAATCGCCCGGTCCACGCGCGCAGGCGGGCGAGCTCGTCGGTGGCGTGTGCTCCGGCCTATCCACGGCGGTACAGTTCAATCCAAGGGCGTAGGGAGCTTCATGGAGGTCTAAGGAGTCTAACCGTGCAAGGAATCGAAGAGAGACTCACCGTGTACCTCGGTCCACGGTTGCCGGCGGTCGGATGAAGTCCGGTGACCTTGTTCCGGCGTCTCCGGTGAAGCAGAGCCCGATTCTTTGCTCGGGGAGCTTCACGGAGGTGTGCACAGTCTTCTCCGAGGGCTGGACGGGGCTGGGAATGACTGGGCTGGCCGATCTACGGTGGCAGGGGGATCGGTGGCCGCGGACAAGCTGCGCACTGGCCAACGGCGGTGAACTAAGCTCCGGCGAGGGTCGGGCGGGTGCGGAAGGGTACGGTCGAGGCCTGGGAGGGTTTTATAGGCGCGGGCGCGGGCCAGGGCGCTGGCTCGGCCGTTTGGCGCGACGCGGGGCACGCGGGGTGCGCGCGGGCGTGCCCTGGCGAGCTCAGAGCGCGTCGAACACGTGGTTCGTTGCTTCTGCCCGTGTTCTTCGCTCTGCTGAGCGGCCAGGCGTACGAATCTCGCCATGTTGCCTGTGGGAGATCTCTTCCCTGTACCTAGAGCTACCTAGTTCATGTGAGTTCCAAGGGAGGATACGCCCTAGGTCAAGAGATAAACAGGCGCCAAGTTGGGTTTGTCTCACTGCCCACACCGCGACAAAACCGATGTCAAAACCTGTCAAACGTCCAAGTCTCGGTTTCCACTTTTTCCAGGGGGTTCCTTAGATAATTTGGCTCCTTTTTGCTATTTAGACCCTGGGGTTTTGGTGCCATTAGCTAGGTGAACACAACTGATCTTCGATTTAGGGTTAATTTTACACTTAGAGAGAAATAGAGAGCTCTAGCTCTCTCTCTACTTGGAGATTTGATTTAGGGTTTCTCCAGGGGTCTTTTTGCAACATTGAGCTCCCCTAATTGATGGTTATCAAGTTGCTTAGGGTTTTGCTAAGGATCACTTATGTTTGGCACATTGTTCACACACTCTTCCCCCCCCTTTTTAACCAAGATTTAGGAGATAGGGTTTAGGAGGGCCTAGGGTTCTTCTTCCCTTCTATCCAAGTAAAAAGTGTGCAAGGGCTTGATTAATACTTCTTAGGCTATTTACAACTTGATTAACTCAATAACTCCAAGGTTCTTATATGTTCCCTTAAGTCTCTACTACTTATGATCACAGCCTTTTTAGTGCCAAGGTGGGCTCTAACCAAGGTAACACCTGGGATGTTACAGCCCTCCCCCCTTAAAGGAATCTCGTCCCGAGATTTTAGGTAGAGTCCCTTGGAGGGTGCTTGAAGGTGCGTTAGTACTACTCTCCCTTTATGCTCAAGTTTCACTTTTTAACTGTTCTTCGAATGTCATCCTCTTTGCAACTTCAGAAGGAAGCCCTTCTTAAGTTAAATCCACGACTTAGACTATCCTTGTTATCTAAGTTTTTCTTATAATTGACTTCAAAGGGTAGGTGGGGGTGGGGTTTTTGGGGTTACATACCGACTCCTTTGGGCAGAAAGTCGGGGAAGCGAGAGCGTAGAAAATCCTCCGTCTCCCATGTAGCTTCTTCTGCTGAATGATGACTCCACTGAACCTTATACATTCTGATTGATCTTGCCCGAGTTGATCTCTCCTTTTGATCCAATACCTTGACGGGGTACTCTTGGTAGGACAAGTCTGGTTCTATCTCAATGTCCGGTTCCAGTAGCACTTCAGTGGGTAGACGAACACATTTCCGCAGCTGAGATACATGGAACACACTGTGAACTGCTGACATACAGGGTGGCAATTCCAATTGGTAAGCTACGGGTCCACAACTTGCCTTGATCTTATAGGGTCCAATGTAACGAGGGGCTAACTTGCCCTTGATCCCAAATCTCTGGACACCCTTGGTTGGTGATATCTTAAGATAGACATGATCTCCCACCTCAAACTGTAGAGGCTTCCGCCTCTTGTCATGATAACTCTTTTGTCTGGCCTGAGCAGCTTCTAGGTTCTTCTTGATAATTCTGACCTTTGCCTCTGCTTCAAGTACCAAATCGGGCCCAAAAATTTCCCTTTCTCCTGCTTGAGACCAATTTAGTGGGGTCCTACACCTTCTCCCATATAATGCCTCAAAAGGTGCCATCTTCAGACTGGACTGATAGCTGTTATTGTAAGAAAACTCTGCCAAGGAAAGACACTTGTCCCAATCCTTTCCATAGTGTAGTGCACATGCTCGCAACATGTCTTCCAAAATCTGATTTACCCTTTCTGTCTGACCATCTGTTTGGGGGTGGTATGCTGAGCTTCGCAAAATCTGGGTTCCAAGTGATTCCTGCAATTGTTCCCAAAATCGTGCCACAAAAGGTGCTCCTCGGTCGGAGACTATAGTCCTTGGTATCCCATGCAGACGAACTATCTGGTCAATGTAGATCTCTGCATACTTCTCCGCCCGGTGGGTGGTGTGCACTGGCAAGAAATGAGCAGTCTTGGTCAATCTGTCCACAATAACCCATATAGAATCATGGTGCCTGGAGGTATTGGGCAATCCCACTATGAAGTCCATGCAAATGTCCTCCGATTTCCAAGATGGTATGGGAAGGGGTTGCAAAGGGCCTGCTGCCTTCAAGTAACTAGCTTTTATCCTCTGGCAAGTGTCACACTCGGAGATGTACTTGGCAATTTCCCTCTTCATTCTGGTCCACCAGTATAAAGATCTAAGATCATGGTACATCTTGTTGCTACCAGGGTGCATGGAGAATGTGGAAAGGTGAGCTTCATCCAGTATCTTCTTTCTAAGTTCAGGGTCCTTGGGAACCACCAACCGGTCTCCAAACCATAAAATCCCCTTGTTGTCCTGTCGGAAACACTTGTATTTCTCTGCCTTTTGCTTGAGCATATCTTTGATAACCCGAACACCCTTATCCCCAATCTGTGCTTGAACTATTTGCTCTTGCAATGTGGGCTCCACCGAGATATAACTCAATTCACCGGAAGGAATAACTTCCAGGTTCAGCTTACACAGCTCATCACACAGGGTGGTTATTCTTGCATCCATGTTCATACAATTGCACTGGGCCTTTCTGCTCAAAGCATCTGCCACAACATTGGCTTTGCCAGGATGGTAATGCACCTCCAAATCATAGTCCTTGATTAATTCCAACCATCTTCTCTGCCTCATGTTCAGATCTGCCTGAGTGAAAATGTACTTGAGGCTCTTGTGAGCAGTGTAAATGTTACAGTGAGCTCCCATCAAGTAGTGTCTCCATATCTTGAGGGCATGAACTACTGCTGCCAACTCCAGATCATGTGTCGGGTAGTTCTGCTCATGGGGTCTGAGAGCTCGAGAAGCATAAGCAATCACTCTGTTCTCTTGCATCAAGACACATCCCAATCCTGTACCTGAAGCATCACAATAAACTTCGAAGGGCTTAGTGTTATCAGGTTGAGCCAGCACTGGGGCGGTTGTCAAATGTTGCCTTAGTGAATGAAAAGCATCTTCGCATTTCTGGCTCCAAGTGAACTTGGCTCCCTTCTTCAATAGCTCAGTCATTGGCTTGGCAATTCTGGAGAAATCCGGAATAAATCGTCGGTAGTACCCTGTCAATCCCAGAAAACTCCTAATTTGCCTCACTGTAGTTGGAGGTTTCCAGTTCATCACTTCTTGCACTTTCTCAGGGTCAACTGATATCCCATTCTGAGAAATTTTGTGACCCAAGAATTTAATCTCCTTCAGCCAGAACTCACACTTACTCAACTTAGCATACAACTGATGATCACGCAGTCTCTGAAGTACAGTATGCAAGTGTTTGGTGTGCTCGGCTTCATCCTTGGAATAAACCAGGATGTCATCAATGAAAACGACCACGAACTTGTCTAGCTCTGGCATGAATACTGAGTTCATCAAGTACATAAAATAAGCCGGGGCATTGGTTAGCCCAAAAGACATCACCAGAAACTCATACAGTCCATATCTGGTAGAGAAAGCCGTCTTGGGAATATCGCTGGTACGGATCTTGATCTGATGGTATCCTGAGCGAAGGTCTATCTTGGAGAATACCTTGGCTCCAATCAACTGATCAAACAGAACATCAATGCGGGGCAGCGGGTATTTGTTCTTTATAGTCACCGCATTGAGAGGACGGTAGTCAACACACATCCTCAAACTCTCATCCTTTTTCTTCACAAATAAAGCTGGACATCCCCATGGTGAAGTGCTTGGACGAATAAACCCCTTGTCCAACAATTCTTGCAATTGTTTCTTCAATTCTGCCAATTCCGCGGGAGGCATCCTATAGGGTCTCTTGGAGATAGGAGCAGTCCCGGGTTGCAATTCGATGGCGAACTCAATATCTCGGTCAGGTGGCATCCCTAGCAATTCATCCGGAAAAACATCCGGATAGTCACAGACCACTGGGATCTTTTCCACTGGGGATTCTATCATAACAAAGGCACAAGATCGGGTACAACCCTGGTTGGGTAAATGCAAAACAGTCTCGCCATAAGCAGGGGAATGAATTTCAATGGCTCTGGCTGCAATGTCCAATACTGCCTGATGCCTGGTCAACCAGTCAACTCCCAAAATAATATCCACGCTATCCAATCCTAAGATGAGAAGGGTGGTTCTAATCACCAGACTACCAAATTTTATAGGCACTTGCCTGTTGATTTGATAAGTGGCAACTCTGCCTCCGGGTGTTGAAATTGTAATGCCCCCATCGGTATGGTGAAAGGGCAACTGGCATTTGGCACTAAACTTGGCACTGATAAAACTATGTGAAGCACCGGAATCAAAAAGAACAATAGCGGGATAATTTAAAACTGTAAAGATACCAGTCATGACGGGTGCTCCCTCTGGAATGTCAGCCATGGTAGTGAAGTTCAGCTTGCCCTGCCTCACTTGCACCTTCTGTCTCTTGCCTTGGTTCTGATTGACATTCTGCCCCTGCCTCTGCTGGTTTCTGGGGCAATTCTTGGCATAATGCCCAGTGTTACCACAGGTGAAACACCTGTTGTCATTTGCCTGGCGGTACTGCTGCTGCTGATTGTTCCTCTGAGCTGGAAACTAGGTGCGGTTGGGTGCCTGCTGCTGCTGCTGCGGTGGTCTGATCACCCATCTCCCTTGCTGCTGCTGAGGTCCCTTGTTCTGCGTGTCAGACACAATCCTGAAGCGCTATGGCTGAGCTGAGGGTCCTGCCACAGGGGTCTTCCTCTTCTTCTCTGCCTGTCGAGCTAAAATGCAGTCCTCCTGGGAGATAGCCATGTTGACCAACTCATTGTAGCTGTTGGCCCTGACGGTGTTGAGACGATCACGGAGCTTGGTGCTGAGCCCCCGTCTGAACCTGTCCCTCTTCTTCTCGTCCATATCGGCATGATATCCAGCATACTGACACAAGTCATTAAAAGCCTGGGCATACTGCAACACTGTCCTGTTGCCCTGAGTGAGTGCCAGAAACTCATTGAGCTTCCGATCCATGATGCCCGCAGGGATATGGTGTCCTCTGAAAGCTGCCTTGAACTCCCTCCATTCCACCTCTCTACCTTCTGGCTGCATGGCAAGAAAATGGTCCCACCAAGTCCTCGCGGGTCCGCGAAGCTGCTGGGTGGCGAACCTGACCTTGGCGACCTCTGAGCAAGCTCCATGGAGTAGCGGAAATTTGGATTCCACCACCCTCAACCACACATCTGCATCAAGCGGGTCCTCCGCCCTAGTAAACAATGGTGGCTGAGTACTGAGGAACTCCTGGTAGGTAGCAGCGACGGGGTGACGCTGATGGTCTCCACCATAATGCTGAGGCGGTGGCTGACGCTGAGCTAGCTGTCTCAGGATCTCATTCTGCTGGGCCATGAGCTCCTGCAGAGTGGGAGGCGGTGGCGGTGGAGGAACGTGCTCATTCTGACCACGGCGCGCTCTCCCAGCCATCTGAAAAATCACATGGTTGCTTAATAACACATCTCCAAGCTTAAGGTTCAAACACGGTAGGGGAGTTAAAGCAATTTGATAGATTCTATATAAAACAAAAAAAACATAAACCTTCCGTCCAAATTTAAACTGCCATTAATCATCCCCGAACCTCCAAAAGAGTTTAACACGGTTACATCAATGATCCAAAAGACTCAACTCTACCTAGCCTAGTACCCTAAGGGTGCAAAAGCTAAGCTAACGACGAGGAGTCCAGCTATCACCAACCTCTAGTATTATCCCTGGCATCTAGTGAGCGAACGAGGCAACGCTTGACTCGGGGGAAGGTGGTCTCCCTGAGCCAGCGGTGTCTACACTGGAAGCAGGCTCCTCCCCTCCCTCGATGTCAACGTCCTCATCAGCCTCCTCATCATGGATCTCTTGATGATGCATATCTAGATGCTCATTAGCTTCTGCTAGCTGCTGTTGGGTGTTGAGGAGCTGATCCTCGAGAACCTCGATGGTGTTCTCCCTGGTGCCCACTAGCTCCTCCAACTCATGAATCTCATCAGACAGCTGCTCCACTTGCAAATCTTTTTCCACCAGCTCCTGGGACAAGTCAACCACGAGCTCCTCCCTGTTGTCCAGGATGATCTTGGTTGCCTCTAACAATGCCATTAGATGAGACATTGCCTCCCCACGCATTACTTGCAGACGATACAGAGCGTTCATGCATCGTACCGACAAGTGAGCGGTGTGGCCTGGGTAGAGAGCCCAGATGTCCTTGGCATGCTCCACCCGATCCTTCCACATCGGGTCGTCCTCCTTTTCTGCGGGGAACAACCCAATGGGGTGGGTAGCCAGCTCCAAGGGATGGAATCCGCAGAAAGTAGTCAATCCATGCAGAGCGATTGCCTCGATCGTGTCCTCCGCTCGGTATCCGAAAGACTCGGAGTCCAAAGAGCGCCAGCCTGGCTGCAGGGGATGAGGCTCCAAAGTCATCCTCACCCTACAGCGAGGCACCCGGTGCTTCTCGAACTGCTGCACCACGTACTGAGGGGGTGTCAAGTATCCTGCCCCCTGAAGTACCTCCCACAAGATGCAGGGAAAACCCTCTCGTGCAAGTCCGTCAGTGTGGGTCAGTGCATTTCCGTCATCGGAGGATCCGTGGGAGGTCATCTGTGTACGGTTAAGCGTAAGTAAAAGAAAAAGAATTACAAAAAGAACAAGGAAAATAAAACTCAGCCTGTCTCTAGTTAAAAGAAAAAGGCACTGGGGACCTAGTTGGCTGTTATCTTGTTTTTAAGTCTTTTTACTCAGCTATCCATTTGCTTAATTAAGAATGCATGCATGCTCGTCCTGAACGACCTCTCCAGAAGATAAAAGGAATAGGGAAGAACTCCCATCCTGTAAAAAGTGGCCTGTAGGGCCTAGTCACTTAGCCACCTAGCTACCCTTCTATCATCCTAAGGCTTCACGTCCTAGGTCTATCCTGCTCGTCCTACGATCTATCCAACATTGTTTCTATCAAATTTTACTTTAGAAAAGGGATGGCATTTATGTTTTATTGATTCCTCTATGGTGGTACAAGCTCCGATACCAGCTGTGGCGGAACTGCCCGAATTATTCCAACTTAAGTGCCTAAGCCCTGCCTTAGAGGCTAGACCACACTTAAATGGGAATAACCCGTCAATCCCTCGGATCTAGTCCGACACGGCCACTGACAGGATCAAGTACCACACTCTCACTCGATGGTGAGCCACAGAGCAAATACAATAAAGCGTAAAACCATACATGTCAGAGTATTAAATTATTACAGCATCATCATCATCGTCATCGGAGTTTTTGCAAAAGTGACCATCATTGTTTCGAAGTGTAGCGGAAATAAACTAACGGTAAATAAAGAGAGAGATGGGGAAGCCTAGCCCATCACTCCTCATGCTCCTCCTCAGCCGAGGCAGGATCCCACTCGACGGTCCAACCCGGTGGTAAGGTAGACGGCCAAGTCACTCCAGCAACCATGTCCTCCAGAGAACCTGTAAAAAATTATGCCACAAGCAAGGCTGAGTATACTAATACTCAGCTAGACTTACCCGGTGTGAGGAGTCTACTCCTCTACCTCTAGACATGCAGCTGTTTGGCTGTGGGTTTGGTTGCCAAAAGCACTAGCTGAGTTTCTAAATCAAGATTTTAACTTAGTCAAAGTTAAGTGTGACTCTCTTAAGGCTAAAAATGAACTATCTATTCATACAAAGTAGCAAACATTTTAGCAATCAATATCTTGTATCATCTCCGCATCATTCCACTTGTTACTCAATGTAGCAGCATGGATCAAGCAGTCTCATTAGCTGCGAGAAGCAGACGATTCGAATCGAGTTTTTATCCTTGCAAGGTAAACCTAAACACACGACATGCAGGGGCACTCCGTCCCCACACACATCAACCGTCCCCATCGATTCCCTGGCAACAGAAAGGGGCTCACCGCCTTGGCGTACAATGCCTCACTGACCTCGACCGGCCGTCGTGCAGTGATCGCACTTGTACCCACCATAACCGGAATGGGAGACTACGTCTCAGGTCGCGTGAGGAGGGCAATCTGCGGGCAGGTTCACTCAGGTACTAGGCTTACCGATTTACCATATTTCTCGGTATGTGTTTAGTACGTTCAAACGCTTGACACACGGTACCACACTTTAATCCTTATTCAAATTTTTATCCCGTAGACAACCAATCCCCATGGATTGTTGTCTACCACTAGTATCATAATAGTATGAAGGTGAATACAACCAATTCCTGATCTCGCGCGAGTGCTAGAAAAATCACTCGTCTTCTACCGAGATCCTAGTCAAGCAAGCAACTACTCGACCTATCATACTAGTATTCATCTCAAAAGGATTTCCTGAGATCATGCAACTAGGGTTTCAAACAATTCCTACACCTAAGTGCACAATCAATCCTACAATCATTAAGTGAAGTAAAATAGCATAAATAACAGGTTATGCATAAAACCGGGGCTTGCCTTCCAAAGCAGTGGCAGGCAGGTCCTCTGGTGCAGGCTCTGGTGCTGGGTCTGGGGCTACCTCTTGAGCAGCTCCTTGCTCCGGCACGAGGACGTACTCTCCGTCAGCAAGATTACAATCTATCGAATGCAATGAACATGCATGTTATAATTATGCAGGATTAATAACATTATGCATAAAGAACTAAGTTAAGGAAAAACTTAGGGTTCCCGGGTCATACGGGGCCTTTAGTGGTTTATGCTTATCACCCCTAGGTTTAGGTCTTTGTTGAGGATAATATAGTGGATTTGCATTGTTCTTACACATTTCAATGGGAAATGTTATAAGGGTTTTAGGGTGACACTAATTACCAGCATTTATTTTCCTTTCTTCAATTTCTACTTATGGTTTTTTGTGTAGGTTTGAACTATGACAGTGGGTTAATAATTTCCAAAAATTCTGTAAAAATTGCAGTGGGTTGCCATTGGCTATCCTAGCTGGTTTTAGGAATTTGAGGCTTAAACTATAAGGGCTATGCTTTAGACAAAAATAACAAGGGTGGTGTAAAATGGGCCACTTTACACTACACCTCACCATTAGAGTTGAGTTTCTTCCTAAGGGTCATTTTTGTTGGGTTTTAACAGTAATACTAAACCTCTGTGCCAAAATCCATGGAAAGTTAATTGGTGATTATTTAATTGTGATTTTCTAAAGTTTAATGCCAAAAAGGTGCTTATAACTAACTTGTCATTTGAAAAATATCAAACAACAGATTTTGTATTTTTCCTCTGTGCATAATGACCAAACATTAGTTATCCCAAGGTTTGGGGTGTCTTTGCCTTAGGGTTATTTTTGTAGAGTTTTTCTAAGTTATCCTTATTTTATTAATTTAAAAGGTATCCTTCTTATTTTATACCAAACCAGGGTATGATATATTTTTCCAGTGAACTACATTTAATAAGTATCCTAACAAAAATAATGGTGCTCCCTGGTTCTTGGTTTAAATTACATTTTCTATTTTTCTTATCTTTAAGCATATTATGGGATAAGGGGTGAAAACCAACTTAATAGAGTGGACAGAGAGGTTCAATATTTTTAAATAGGTCAGTAGGTAGATATAAACTTTTCCAAATTTTTCTAACCCTAGTTAAATAGTACAACCATTTTTCTTGCTATTATTGAGCTTTTGGTCAAAACTATAATTAAATCAGAACCTTATAGTTTTCTATAGTACCTATGAGGTTTTATATTTTTCTTAAGTAGGTTACATTATTTAGAGTCTGGCAAAATTGGTTTGACCAAATTTGGATAAACCAAACAGAAGTTATGGGTTTTTAAAGTTTCTGTTTGAATTTAAATTAGGTTTTAATAAGGTTTTTCTGAAAAGCAGTTTGCGCCGTGGTCCCTAGGTTCAAACTAAATCAACCTTCACAGTTCTACCCTTGCGCCACTATTCCCCTGAGTCTCTGACATTTCACTTAACCCCCTGACCTTCTCTTCCTCTCACCCGCAGTCCTTCCCCCAATGGAAACAGTACCCGCGAGAAAGAAAAGGGTGGCGCGGCTTACCGGCGGCGAGGGAGGTCCGGCGAAGGGCAGGGTTGGCTTGGGGAGGTTCTAGCGATCACGTCGAGGTACGGCTCGTCGTCGGGGATGGCCGGAATCGCCCGGTCCACGCGCGCAGGCGGGCGAGCTCGTCGGCGGCGTGTGCTCCGGCCTATCCACGGCGGTACAGTTCAATCCAAGGGCATAGGGAGCTTCATGGAGGTCTAAGGAGTCTAACCGTGCAAGGAATCGAAGAGAGACTCACCGTGTACCTCGGTCCACGGTTGCCGGCGGTCGGATGAAGTCCGGTGACCTTGTTCCGGCGTCTCCGGTGAAGCAGAGCCCGATTCTTTGCTCGGGGAGCTTCACGGAGGTGTGCACAGTCTTCTCCGAGGGCTGGACGGGGCTGGGAATGACTGGGCTGGCCGGTCTACGGTGGCAGGGGGATCGGTGGCCGCGGACAAGCTGCGCACTGGCCAACGGCGGTGAACTAAGCTCTGGTGAGGGTCGGGCAGGTGCGGAAGGGTACGGTCGAGGCCTGGGAGGGTTTTATAGGCGCGGGCGCGGGCCAGGGCGCTGGCTCGGCTGTTTGGCGCGACGCGAGGCACGCGGGGTGCGCGCGGGCGTGCCCTGGCGAGCTCAGAGCGCGTCGAACACGTGGCTCGTTGCTTCTGCCCGTGTTCTTCGCTCTGCTGAGCGGCCAGGCGTACGAATCTCGCCATGTCGCCTGTGGGAGATCTCTTCCCTATACCTAGAGCTACCTAGTTCATGTGAGTTCCAAGGGATGATACGCCCTAGGTCAGGAGATAAACAGGCGCCAAGTTGGGTTTGTCTCACTGCCCACACCGCGACAAAACCGATGTCAAAACCTGTCAAACGTCCAAGTCTCGGTTTCCACTTTTTCCAGGGGGTTCCTTAGATAATTTGGCTCCTTTTTGCTATTTAGACCCTGGGGTTTTGGTGCCATTAGCTAGGTGAACACAACTGATCTTCGATTTAGGGTTAATTTTACACTTAGAGAGAAATAGAGAGCTCTAGCTCTCTCTCTACTTGGAGATTTGATTTAGGGTTTCTCCAGGGGTCTTTTTGCAACATTGACCTCCCCTAATTGATGGTTATCAAGTTGCTTAGGGTTTTGCTAAGGATCACTTATGTTTGGCACATTGTTCACACACTCTTCCCCCCCTTTTTAACCAAGATTTAGGAGATAGGGTTTAGGAGGGCCTAGGGTTCTTCTTCCCTTCTATCCAAGTAAAAAGTGTGCAAGGGCTTGATTAATACTTCTTAGGCTATTTACAACTTGATTAACTCAATAACTCCAAGGTTCTTATATGTTCCCTTAAGTCTCTACTACTTATGATCACAGCCTTTTTAGTGCCAAGGTGGGCTCTAACCAAGGTAACACCTGGGATGTTACAGTAACGTAGAGGCATCTTACTATACTTCTTATGTTCTTGGCGCTTCAAAGTAGTAGACTCGGCACCGGATGTGGAAGGTGATGAAGAGTCGGTCTCGTAGTAGACCACCTTCTTCATTTTCTTTTTCTTCTTGTCATCCTTCCTATGTGACTTGATGGAGGAAGTAGATTCCTCCTTGTACTTGTCACCGGATTCTCCTGACGGAGTCTGTTCATTGTTCTTCCTTCCCAAGCCTTCGGCCTTGTCGCCTATGACTATTTCCCTCTTGGCGTGATCTCCTGACATTACTTCGAGTTGTTAGACTCTGAATGAAGCACCGGGCTCCGATACCAATTGAAAGTCGCCTAGAGGGGGGTGAATAGGCGAAACCTGAAATTTAAAAACTTTAAACACACACTATGCTCGGGGTTAGTGTTAGAAATAATTCGGAGTATGGAAGAGAGTTCTCCTTGCTATGAGTTGCTCAATCAATGCGGATAACTTTGGGAGCCAACTCAAATCAATATGAGCAAGGGAACTTATAGAGAGAGGAAAAAGGGAAAACAAATCAAGTGAAAATCAACAAGTGAACACGGTGATTTGTTTACCGAGGTTCGGTTCCAAAGAACCTAGTCCCCATTGAGGAGGCCACAGAGGTCGAGTCTATTCCAACCCTTTCCCTCTCTCAATCGGTCACACAGACCGGTCGAGGCTTCTCCTTAATCACTTGGGTCACTAAGACCCCGCAAGGATCACCACACACTTAGGTGTCTCTTGCTAGCTTTACAAAGCACTGAGAGAAATAGGAATGAGAAGGAGAAAGAAATCCAAGCAATAAGAGCAACAAAAGAACACAAAACACCCTCTCTCAAGTCACTAAGCAATTGAGTTGATTTGGAGGCTTGGAGAGGATTTGATCTATTGATTGTGTCTTGGAGTGTAGCCTTTTGCTCTTGTATTGAATATTGAGTTCATAAAACTTGGATGACTTGAATGGAGGTGGTTGGGGGGTATTTATAGCCCCAACCACTATTCTAGCCGTTGGTATCGATGGGCACACCAGACAGTCCGGTGGTGCACCGGACATGTACTGTTTAATGTCCGGTGCCTGCCACGTCAGCAGACCGTTGGGGTTTGGAGCGATTGACCGTTGAAGTATCTTATCTTCTTGCTGCACCGGATAGTCCGGTGGCACATCGGACATGTCTGGTAGGCTCTAATTTTGCTGCTCTAACTTTTGACTGCGCACTGTTCACTTTTGCAGTCAACCATTGGCGCATCTGACCGTTGCTCCGTTGGCTCACCGAACATGTCTGGTGCACACCGGACAGTTCGGTGAATTATAGCAAACTGCTTCCTTAAGAAACCTGAGAGTGGCCAGTTCGCGTTGTGCTTAGCCTAGGCACCAGACATTGTCCGGTGCACACCGGACACTGTCCTGTGTGCCACTGGCACCACCATTGCTAGTCTTTGCACTAAATTTGGTTGAGTCCCCAACTTAATTTCTTTATCAGTTTATGTTGAACCTTATGCACCTGAGATAAATGACAACTAGGCAAACTAGTTAGTCCATGTGGTTTGTGATGGACGTCAAACACAAAAATCGATTATAGGAAATGTTTTAAGCTCATTTCTCTTTCACTTTCAACAACCTGTCTCGTTACATGCCTAACTATGTGGACACTGATGCCAAGAAGATCGCTAGTTTCAAGAGGGGCTTGAGCCCGAAGATGATGAAAAGTATGGGAATTTCCTCCCACACTTCCTTCAACGATTTTGTCAGCGACGGTTTGACTCAAGAGAACAGCAACAATCTCTACGCTATGGCAAAGGGGCGTAAAAGGTCTTTGGAATCTGGAATACCATAGCCCCGAACCACCATAGTGACTCGACCAAATTTCAGGCCAATGATACCTGGAGCAAGATTTCGCCCTCCTCCTCCGAAGAAGAATCAGCAGCAAGGATTCAGGGGTTAGAAAGCATTCAAGGTGGCCCTACCGCGTGCAAAGACTGGACCGGGAAGTTCAATGGGTGGTACAGCTCAAGTGAAGGGACCATGCTACAACTGTGGATAGATGGAGCACTTCGGTAAGTTTTGTCCTTGCCCTAAGAAGAAGAACGACATCTATCCCGCTCGAGTGCATCTCACCACTGCGGATGAGATTACTGACGAAGAACTTGTGATGGCTGGTATGTTTCTTGTGAACTATCACCCTGCAGTTGTACTATTTGATTCCGTATCTTCTCATTCTTTCATGAGCACTGCCTTTGCTCACCGCTTTAACCAATTATCAGTAGAAGTGGGGCATAAGTACGGGATAAGCTTAGTTGGAGCTGAAGTTTTCACTAATCGTATAGTCCGAGGGCCAACCCTCAGAATTGAAGGAAGAGAATTTCGAGCTTAATTGATAGTGATGCCAGGATTATCCTTGGATGTGATCATGGGAATGGATTGGATGTGGACTTGTGATGTCATCCTTGACACCGCAAACCGAACCTTGTCACTAAGGGAGCCGCGAGGCACCGAAATGTTTAGGGTAACCTTACCTCGCCTTGAGCTGATCAATATATCCTTTGCAACCCAAACAACCTCAATTGAAGAGATCCCAGTAGTTCGTGAGTTTCCTGATGTCTTTCCTAAAATTTGCTAAGACTTCCACCTAAGTGAGATGTCGAGTTTGCTATAGAGCTAAAACCAGGCACATCACCAATTTTCTGAAGACCCTATAAGATGCCACTGAATGAACTAGTAGAATTGAAGATTCAACTGAAGGGACTATTAGACAAGGGTTTGATTAGGCCCAGTACTTCCGAGTGGGGCAGTCCCGCTCTATTTGTGAAGAAGGATCAATCCTTGCGGATGTGTATAGATTACTGTCCTCTCAACGCAGTAACTATCAACAACAAGTATCTTCTACCCCAAATAGACATTTTGTTTGATCAACTGTCTAAGGCTAAGGTATTTTCAAAGATTGATATTAGATCAGGGTATCATCAGAACAGAATTCGCCCCCAGGATATTCCGAAGACCGCATTTCCCACCAGATATAGGCTATATGAGTATTTAGTCATGTCATTTGGCTTGACCAATGTGAAAGGGAAATGTGCCCTTGGGCCATTTCTAAGTATTTTGGTGATTGAGTGCCAACACAAGTGCTTAAGTGTTAATCTATGCCAATTGATGGACAAAGTGCAAATCAAGAGTAAAGGTATGTTTCTAAGACTTAGTACATTGTTTTAGAGACTAATGTATTGTGTCTAAGTGCTAGAAACAGGAAAAAACCAATTTGGAAAAGACTTGGCTAAGCAGCCAAGACTCTGCGCAGTCTGGGTGCACCGGACTATCTGGTGGTGCACTGGACAGTGTCCGGTGGTGCACCAGACAGTGTCCGGTGCGCCAGGCTGGCGACTGTCAACTGGCTGCTCTCGGGAAGCGATCAACGGCGTACAGCTATAAATCACCGGACTGTCCGGTGGTGCACCAGACTGTCTGGTGAGCCATTCACCGGCGAAGTCGTCGCTCTCGGGAAGCGATTAACGGCGTACGGCTATAAATGACCGGACTGTCCGATGGTGCACCAGACTGTCCGGTGAGCCAACGGTCGGCCGGGCCAACGGTCGGCCGCGTAATCCGCGCGCGACGCGTGGCCGAGCCAACGGTCAGAAGGGGGCACCGGACTGTCCGGTGTGCACCGGACAGTGTCCGGTGCGCCAACGGCTCTGGATCTTCAACGGTCGGCTGCGCCACAGAAGGAAAGAAATCCGCACCGGACACTGTCCGGTGGTGCACCGGACTGTCCGGTGCGCCAGGCGGCAGAAGGCAAGAATTGCCTTCCTGGAATGCTCTCAACGGCTCCTAGCTGCCTTGGGGCTATAAAAGGGGCCCCTAGGCGCATGAAGGAGCACACCAAGCATTCTCTAAGCATTCCTAAGCACCAAGACTTCAATTCCGCGCATTCGATTCTTTGTGATAGCAATTAGAGCTCAATTTGAGTAGAGAACTCTTTGAGTTGTGTTGAGAGCTCTTGTTGTGACTTGTGTGCGTGTTGTTGCTCTGATTTTGTGTCTCGTATGCGTTGCTCATCCCATCCTTACTTCTGTGCTTCTTTGTGATAATCAAAGTGTAAGGGCGAGAGGCTCCAAGTTGTGGAGATTCCTCGCAAACGGGATATAGTAAAGTGAAAGCAAAACACCATGGTATTCAAGTGGGTCTTTGGACCGCTTGAAAGGGGTTGAGTGCAACCCTCGTCCGTTGGGACGCCACAACGTGGAGTAGGCAAGTGTTGGACTTGGCCGAACCACGGGATAAACCACTGTGCCATCTATGTGTTGATCTTCTTGTGGTTATAGTGTTGTGCAAGAACTCTTCTCTAGCCACTTGGCTTTATTGTGCTAACTCTTAATCAAGTTTTGTGGATCAAGTTTCAAGTTTTTACAGGATCACCTATTCACCCCCCCCCTTCTAGGTGCTCTCAATTGGTATCGGAGCCGTTCTCTTCACGTGAGGGACTAATCGCCCGAAGAGATGGATCCTAAGGGCAAGGGGATGGTGGTCAATGATAAGGAGAAGGAGTCCTTCGTTAATGATCCAAAGGATGACAAGCCTACTGACTCAGGCGCGAGTCACAAAAGAAAAGACGGGAAGAAGAAGAAAACGAGGCGCATCAAGGAGATCGTCTACTACGACGACAGCGACGAGTCCTCTTCTTCCCAAAAGGACGACGACAACGACTATGGGAAAAAGAAGACGGTTAATTCAAACTTCTCTTTTGATTATTCTCGTATTCCGCATAGTTCAAATGCACACTTGCTTTCCATTCCTCTTGGCAAACCTCCACACTTTGATGGGGAGGACTACAGATTTTGGAGTCACAAAATGCGTAGTCACTTGTTCTCTCTCCATCCAAGTATATGGGAGATAGTAGAAAATGGAATGCAATTTGATAGCACGGATAGTCCTTTGTTCATCAATGAACAAATCCATAGAAATGTGTAAGGAAAATGGACCCCGGGCCTTTTGGCTAACTGAGTTTTGGTGTTTGATGAACAACACAATCCGTGAACTAATAAGTTTTCTAGTGTTTGTGTTTGTAGTTCACAGGATGCGAAGAGAATTGGACCAAGGCAATGAGGATGCAACACCTCAAAAGAAGACATAAAAAGATGCATAGGAGTCCAATACTCAAGAACAAAGAAGCCCGAAGAAATCAGCGAAGAAATCCAAAGATAAGGGCTGTCAGCCAGCGCCTGGTGGCGCACCGGACATTGGTGTCCGGTGTGCACCGGACAGTCTGCGCAGAGAGGCCGCAGACAGGCGCTCTCTGGCTGTAGCACCGGACTGTCCGGTGTGCACCGGACTGTCCGGTGTGCCAACGGGCAGACGGCAACGGTCGGATCCAACGGTCGACTGCTACAGGCGCCAACGGTCGGCTGACGTGGCGTGCACCGGACATCTACTGTGCAGTGTCCGGTGGTGCACCGGACTGTCCGGTGCACCCGACGACAGAAAGCTGCTGCTTTCTGTCCAACGGCTAGTTGGGGGTGTGGAGGCTATAAATACCACCCCAACCGGCCATTCTCATGTGTGAGAGCCCAAGCAACATACCAAGGCATATAGTGCACATTTCTAAGAGCTCAAACACCCAAGTGCTTAATAGAATCACTCGGTGATTAGCGTAGGTGCTTTGCGAAGTGCTTAGGTTAGTTAGACCGCTTTAGCGCTTGCTCTAGGTGAATCCTAGTTAGTTGAGTGAGTTTTGTAAAACCACACAACCCCTCGGCTCTTGTGTGAGTCGTTGTAATTGTACCGAGTGGGGCGAGAGTCTTGCGAGACCGTGACAACCGCGTTTGTGTCACGGCCGCCACCGTGTACCGGAGGGAACGAGGCCCGCGGCGTTTCGGCCGGAAGCTCGATAGTGGAGACGGCGGGGAGCGTCCGAGAGGAGCCGGAAGCGGAGCACCACTTGCGCGTGGAGAAGGCCCGCGGCTCTCTACGGAGTTACTCGATCGTGGTGCTTGGCCCTTGCGTGGGCTTCCCTTTGCGTAGGGGCACCAACGAGGATTAGTCGGGACCTTGCGTGGTTCCGGATACCTCGGTAAAAATACCGACGTCATCCACGAGAGTTTGCTTCTCTACTTAGCTCTTTACATTCCGCATTTATATTAAGCATTTAAGTTTCAATCTTGTAGTCATACTTATTTAGTATAGATTGAAACTTAGCCTTTTGCGGTAGAGATAGCAACACTTAGACAAAACCTAGTTTGCACATTCTAGTTTTGATTATTTGCATAGGTTTTGCTCTAGGGATTTAATTGTGGCCTAGTTTAGTAAAAGTTTTAGAAGTCCTAATTCACCCCCCCTCTTAGGCGTCACCCGTTTCCTACAAAATGCACAAGCTACTACTGTCCTTTTAGCATCTCTGTGCAGGGAAGAATACAATAAGGTGAGCGGCTTGGACAATGCCAAGCAGATCTAGGACACCCTCAAGATATCACATGAGGGAAATGACGTCACCATGCTCACCAAGATGGAGTTGGTGGAGGGCGAACTTGGGAGATTCGCAATGATCAGGGGAGAGGAGCCAACCCAAACGTACAACTGGCTCAAGACCCTCATCAACAAAATAAGGAGCTATGGAAGCACACGATGGACGGACCACGACGTCGTCCGCCTAATGCTAAGGTCCTTTACTGTCCTTGATCCACATCTTGTAAACAATATTCGTGAGAATCCCAGGTACACCAAGATGTCGCGCGAAGAAGTACTTGGGAAGTTTGTAAGCGGGCGGATGATGATCAAGGAGGCAAGATACGTCGACGATGCATTGAATGGTCCAATTCATGAGCCTCAAGCCATTGCTCTCAAGGCAACGAGTAGCAAGGAGGCGCTACCTAGCAAGGTGGCACAAGTTGAGGCGGTGGGGCTAAATGAGGAAGAGATGGTCCTCATCATCAAGCGCTTCAAGACGGCGCTAAAGGGCCGCAAGGAGCATCCCAAAAAGAACAAAACGAAGGGAAAGCGCTCCTGGTTCAAGTGCGGTAAGATTGGTCATTTTATCGCTAATTGTCCTGATAATGATAGTGACCAGGAACAAAATAAGAAGAGGGAAAAGAAGAAGGCTTACAAGAAGGCTAAGGGCGAGGCGCACCTTGGCAAGGAGTGGGACTTGGATTGCTCGTCATCTGACTCCGACAACGAAGGACTCGCCGCATCAGCCTTCAACAAATCATCCCTCTTCCCCAACGAGCGTCACACATGCCTCATGGCGAAGGAGAAGAAGGTATGTACTCGAAAGTCTACTTATGCTTCTTCTAGTGATGATAAATCTAGCGATGATGAAATAGATTACTCTAGTTTGTTCAAGGGCTTAGATAGATCTAAAATTGATAAGATTAATGAATTGATTGATGCTTTGAATGATAAGAATAGATTGTTAGAAAAGCAAGAGGATCTTTTGTATGAAGAACATGATAAATTTGTAGAGGCACAAAAATCTCTTGCTTTAGAGGTTAAAAGGAATGAAATGCTTTCTTGTGAACTATCTACTTGCCATGAGACAATTTCTAGTTTAAAAAGTGTTAATGATGATTTAAATGCTAAACTAGAAGTAGCAAATAGATCTAACTCTTGTGTAGAACATGTTGTGATTTGCAATAGGTGTAAAGATTTTAATGTTGATGCTTGTAGTGAACACCTAGTTTCTATTGCAAAATTAAGTGATGAAGTGGCTAGTCTTAATGCCCAACTTAAGACTAGCAAGAGTGAATTTGACAAACTAAAATTTCCAAGGGATGCCTACACTATTGGTAGAAACCCCTCAATTAAGGATGGACTTGGCTTTAAGAAGGAAGCCAAGAACTTAACAAGTCATAAGGCTCCTATCTCCACCAAGGAGAAAGGGAAGGCCCCTATGGCTAATAGTGCTCAAAAGAATCATGCATTTATTTATGATAGAAAATTTTCTAGAAATGTTCATCATGATAGGAGTTGTAATGCTTATGATTCAAATGCAATGTTTGCTTCAAGTTCTTCCAATGTGCATGGTAGAGATATGCCTAGGAGAAATGTCATTCATCATATGCCTAGGAGAAATGTTGCTCATGTTCCTAGGAAAGTAAACAATGAACCTTCTACAATTTATCATGCTTGCAATGCTTCCTTTGCAATTTGTAGAAAGGATAGAAAGGTGTTTGCTAGGAAATTAGGGGCAAAATGCAAGGGAGATAAAACTTGCATTTGGGTCCCTAAGGATATTGTCACTAACCTTGTAGGACCCAACAAGAGTTGGGTACCTAAGACCCAAGCCTAAATTTGCCTTGCAGGTTTATGCATCCGGGGGATCAAGCTGGATTATCGACAGCGGATGCACAAACCACATGACGGGGGAGAAGAAGATGTTCACCTCCTACGTCAAGAACAAAGATTCCCAAGACTCAATCATATTCGGTGACGGGAATCAATACAAGGTGAAAGGGTTAGGAAAAATAGCTATTTCATCCGAGCACTCCATTTCCAATGTGTTTTTAGTTGAGTCGCTTGGATATAACTTGTTGTCTATGAGTCAGCTTTGTAATATGGGATATAACTGCTTATTCACAAATGTAGATGTGTTTGTCTTTAGAAGGGTGATGGTTTATTAGCTTTTAAGGGTGTATTAGACGGCAAACTCTATTTAGTTGATTTTGCAAAAGAGGAGGCCGGTCTAGATGCATGCTTAATTGCTAAGACTAGCATGGGCTGGCTGTGGCATCGCCGCTTAGCACATGTGGGGATGAAGAACCTTCACAAACTTCTAAAGGGAGAACATGTGATAGGTCTAACAAATGTTACTTTCGAAAAAGATAGACCTTGTGCAGCTTGTCAAGCAGGCAAACAGGTGGGAAGCTCTCATCATATCAAAAATGTGATGACCACATCAAGACCTTTGGAGTTGCTTCATATGGACCTCTTCGGACCCGTCGCCTATCTAAGCATAGGAGGAAGTAAGTATGGTCTTGTTATAATTGATGATTTTTCCCGCTTCACTTGGGTATTCTTTTTGCAGGATAAATCTAAAACCCAAGGGACCCTCAAGCGCTTCCTAAGGAGGGATCAAAATGAGTTTGAGCTCAAGGTGAAGAAGATAAGGAGCGACAACGGGTCCGAGTTCAAGAACCTTCAAGTGGAGGAGTACCTTGAGGAGGAAGGGATCAAGCACGAGTTCTCCGCTCCCTACACACCACAACAAAACGGTGTGGTAGAGAGGAAGAACAGGACACTCATTGACATGGTGAGGACAATGCTTGGAGAATTCAAGACGCCCGAGCGATTTTGGTCGGAAGCCGTGAACACGGCTTGCCACGCCATCAACCGGGTCTACCTTCATCGCCTCCTCAAGAAGACGTCATACGAGCTACTAACCGGTAACAAACCCAATGTTTCGTATTTCCGAGTTTTTGGGAGTAAATGCTACATTCTAGTGAAGAAGGGTAGGAATTCCAAATTTGCTCCTAAAGCGGTAGAAGGGTTTTTGTTAGGTTATGACTCAAATACAAAGGCGTATAGAGTCTTCAACAAATCATCGGGTTTTGTTGAAGTCTCTAGCGACGTTGTATTTGATGAGACTAATGGCTCTCCAAGAGAGCAAGTTGTTGATCTTGATGATGTAGATGAAGAAGACGTTCCAACGGCCGCAATACGCACCATGGCAATTGGAGAAGTGCGGCCACAGGAACAAAAGGAGCAAGATCAACCCTCTTCCTCAACAATGGTGCATCCCCCAACTCAAGATGATGAACAGGTTCATCAAGAGGAGGCGTGTGATCAAGGGGGAGCACAAGATGATCATGTGATGGAGGAAGAAGCAC
Organism: Zea luxurians; assembly: GCA_029449295.1. NCBI lineage: Eukaryota > Viridiplantae > Streptophyta > Magnoliopsida > Poales > Poaceae > Zea > Zea luxurians. The sequence goes on along the minus strand of JAOPSE010000018.1, from coordinate 39,554,924 downwards.
AACCAGCACCTCCAACCCAAGTCCGAGCGATGATTCAAAGGAATCATCCCGTCGACCAAATTTTGGGTGACATTAGCAAGGGAGTAACTACTCGTTCTAGATTAGTTAATTTTTGTGAGCATTACTCCTTTGTCTCTTCTATTGAGCCTTTCAGGGTAGAAGAGGCCTTGCTAGATCCGGACTGGGTGTTGGCCATGCAAGAAGAGCTCAACAATTTCAAGAGAAATGAAGTTTGGACACTGGTGCCTCGTCCCAAGCAAAATGTTGTGGGAACCAAGTGGGTGTTCCGCAACAAACAAGACGAGCACGGGGTGGTGATGAGGAACAAGGCTCGACTTGTGGCAAAAGGCTATGCCCAAGTCGCAGGTTTGGACTTTGAGGATACTTTTGCTCCTGTGGCTAGGCTAGAGTCCATTCGTATTTTGCTAGCATATGTTGCTCACCATTCTTTCAGGTTGTTCCAAATGGATGTGAAGAGCGCTTTCCTCAACGGGCCAATCAAGGAGGAGGTGTACGTGGAGCAACCCCCTGGCTTCGAGGATGAACGGTACCCCGACCACGTATGTAAGCTCTCTAAGGCGCTCTATGGACTTAAGCAAGCCCCAAGAGCATGGTATGAATGCCTTAGAGACTTTTTAATTGCTAATGCTTTCAAGGTTGGGAAAGCCGATCCAACTTTATTCACTAAGACTTGTGATGGTGACTTATTTGTGTGCCAAATTTATGTCGATGACATAATATTTGGTTCTACTAACCAAAAGTCTTGTGAAGAGTTTAGTAGGGTGATGACTCAAAAGTTTGAGATGTCGATGATGGGCGAGTTGAACTACTTCCTTGGGTTCCAAGTGAAGCAACTCAAGGACGACACCTTCATCTCTCAAACGAAGTACACGCAAGACTTGCTAAAGCGGTTTGGGATGAAGGACGCCAAGCCCGCAAAGACTCCGATGGGAACTGACGGACACGTCGACCTCAACAAAGGAGGTAAGTCCGTTGATCAAAAAGCATACCGGTCCATGATAGGTTCTTTGCTTTATTTATGCACTAGTAGACCGGACATTATGCTTAGTGTATGCATGTGTGCTAGATTTCAATCCGATCCAAGGGAGTGTCACTTAGTGGCTGTGAAGCGAATTCTTAGATATTTAGTCGCTACGCCTTGCTTCGGGATCTGGTATCCAAAGGGGTCTACCTTTGACTTAATTGGATATTCAGACTCCGATTATGCTGGATGTAAGGTCGATAGGAAGAGTACATCAGGGACGTGCCAATTCTTAGGAAGGTCCCTGGTGTCATGGAGTTCTAAGAAACAAACCTCCGTTGCCCTATCCACCGCTGAGGCCGAGTATGTTGCCGCAGGACAGTGTTGCGCGCAACTACTTTGGATGAGGCAAACCCTCCGGGACTTTGGCTACAATCTGAGCAAAGTCCCACTCCTATGTGATAATGAGAGTGCTATCCGCATAGCGGACAATCCTGTTGAACACAGCCGCACAAAGCACATTGACATCCGGCATCACTTTTTGAGAGACCACCAGCAAAAGGGAGATATCGAAGTGTTTTATATTAGCACCGAGAACCAGCTAGCCGATATCTTTACCAAGCCTTTAGATGAGAAGACCTTTTGCAGGCTGCGTAGTGAGCTAAATGTCTTAGATTCGCGGAACTTGGATTGATGTGTAGCATACATGTGTATTATGCTTTGATCATGTTCCTTATGCATTTTGTTATGGTGCTCATGTTGTACAAACACTCCCCGGACCTCAAAAGTCCATGTGTGAGTGATGCACATATTTAGGGGGAGATGTGCTACAACTTGACCCTTTGAGACTAACCGTGTGCTTGAGTTTGCTTGATTTAGTCTCAAAGGTGGATTGAAAGGGAAAGGTGGACTTGGACCATGCAAGACTTCCACTGCACTCCGATGAGAGGGTAACTTACTCCAAGTCCATCTCAATATCCTTATTGCCTTGGTACTCTTATTTGAAGATTTTGGTGAGGCAATGAGGTTTAGGGCCAAGGTTGATCCCGTTTTGGTGCTTGATGCCAAAGGGGGAGAAAATAAGGCCAAAGCAATAAATGGATCAGCTACCACTTGAGAATTTTGAAAATAGTAGAATAGAGCTTTTGGTTTGTCAAAACTCTCTTGTTGTCTCTTTTGTCAAAAGTTGGCGTCTTGTGGGGAGAATAGTTGATTATGGGAAAAAGGGGGAGTTTTTGAAATCTTTGATCAATTTCTCTTGGAACAACTCTCTTTATGTCTCAACAAGTGTGTTTGACTTAGAGATAGGAAATTGAGGTTGATTTGCAAAAACAAAACCAAGTGGTGGCAAAGAATGATCCAAATATGCCAAATTTGAATCAAAACAAATTTGTGTTCTCATTTGCATTGATGTTGCACTTCTTTAGTTGCTTTTTGTTGTGTTGGCATAAATCACCAAAAAGGGGGAGATTGAAAGGGAAATGTGCCCTTGGGTCGTTTCTAAGTATTTTGGTGATTGAGTGTCAACACAAGTGCTTAAGTGTTAATCTATGCCAATTGATGGACAAAGTGCAAATCAAGAGTAAAGGTATGTTTCTAAGACTTAGTACATTGTTTTAGAGACTAATGTATTGTGTCTAAGTGCTAGAAACAGGAAAAAACCAATTTGAAAAAGACTTGGCTAAGCAGCCAAGACTCTGCGCAGTCTGGGTGCACTGGAATGTCCGGTGGTGCACCGGACAGTGTCTGGTGGTGCACCGGACTGTCCGGTGGTGCCAGGCTGGCGACTGTCAACTGGCTGCTCTCGGGAAGCGATCAACGGCGTACGGCTATAAATCACCGGACTGTCCGGTGGTGCACCGGACTGTCCGGTGAGCCATTCACGGCGAAGTCGTCGCTCTCGGGAAGCGATTAACGGCGTACGACTATAAATCACCGGACTGTCCGGTGGTGCACCGGACTGTCCGGTGGTGCACCGGACTGTCCGGTGAGCCAACGGTCGGCCGGGCCAACGGTCGGCCGCGTAATCCGCGCGCGACGCGTGGCCGAGCTAACGGTCAGAAGGGGCACCGGACTGTCCAGTGTGCACCGGACAGTGTCCGGTGCGCCAACGGCTCTAGATCTTCAAAGGTCGGCTGCGCCACAGAAGGAAAGAAATCCGCACCGAACAGTGTCCGGTGGTGCACCGGACTGTCCGGTGCGCCAGGCGACAGAAGACAAGAATTGCCTTCCTGGAATGCTCTCAACGGCTCCTAGCTGCCTTGGGGCTATAAAAGGGGCCCCTAGGCGCATGAAGGAGCACACCAAGCATTCTCTAAGCATTCCTAAGCACCAAGACTTCAATTCCGCGCATTCGATTCTTTGTGATAGCAATTAGAGCTCAATTTGAGTAGAGAACTCTTTGAGTTGTGTTGAGAGCTCTTGTTGTGACTTGTGTGCGTGTTGTTGCTCTGATTTTGTGTCTTGTGTGCGTTGCTCATCCCATCCTTACTTATGTGCTTCTTTGTGATAATCAAAGTGTAAGGGCGAGAGGCTCCAAGTTGTGGAGATTCCTCGCAAGCGGGATATAATAAAGTGAAAGCAAAACACCATGGTATTCAAGTGGGTCTTTGGACCGCTTGAAAGGGGTTGAGTGCAACCCTCGTCCGTTGGGACGCCACAACGTGGAGTAGGCAAGTGTTGGACTTGGCCGAACCATGGGATAAACCACTATGCCATCTCTGTGTTGATCTTCTTGTGGTTATCGTGTTGTGCAAGAACTCTTCTCTAGCCACTTGGCTTTATTGTGCTAACTCTTAATCAAGTTTTGTGGATCAAGTTTCAAGTTTTTACAGGATCACCTATTCACCCCCCTCTAGGTGCTCTCACATGCTCCTGCCTACTTTATATACTTGATGAACTCAGTCTTTATGCTAGAGCTAGACCGATTTGTCGTGGTATTCATTGACGACATACTGGTCTACTCTAAGTGCGAAAAGAGGCATGAAGAGCATCTGAGAATCGTGCTAACTAGACTTAGGGAGCACAAATTGTATGCCAAGTTTAGTAAGTGCGACTTCTGGCTAAAGGAAGTGCAATTTCTGGGGAACATCTTGTCGGAAAATGGGATATCAGTGGACCCAAGTAAAATTCAACAAGTAATGGAATGGAAGGCACCTACCTCAGTTTCAAAAATCAGAAGTTTCCTAGGATTGGCCGGATACTATCGTTGCTTCATATCGGATTTCTCAAAGACCGCCAAACCTATGACTCAACTGCCGGAGAAGGACCGTAAGTTCACTTGGACAGCGAAGTGTGAAATAGCTTTTTGTACCTTACGAACGTTGTTGACCAAAGCGCCTGTCTTGGCTCAACCGGACATTGAGAAACCCTTTAATGTGTTTTGTAACGCATCAGGGATTGGACTTGGTTGTGTTCTTATGCAAGATGGCAAGGTGATTGCTAACACGTGGACAATGTTAATACGAACCTAACACAATTTGAATGGCTCAAAACGAATTTAAAACTCAAAAGTTATCACGGTTTTGAATTAAACTAAAATCCTGCACACAATTTTAAAATTGGTCAGGGACAGTTTTGCAAAACCGTCATCTTCTTCCTCCCTCCACCTTCCTCTCCACGCAGGGAACTACCATGGGGTTGGGGTCACGCGCAGGGGGAGGGGGTTGGCCCGCGAGGGAAGAGGGAGCCGCGGCTAGGGGAGGCCGGCTAGTCGGTCGTGCGGCTCGACCGCCGCACCCACATAGGGGCAAGGGCGCTGGCCAGGCAGTGCGGGAGGGGCTCGGGGGGGGAGGTGAGGCACTAGCGATGAGGGGTTGCATCTAAACCCTAGAAAAGGAATGGAGGAGCTCAGCGGAGGAAACTACCTCGCCGGAGTCGAGGGCAAATTCGTCGATCGACGAAGATTCGGAGGTCCGATCGACGAACCAGACACACCGAGACGAAGCCCTCGACGAGTCAAACACAACGGTACCCTCGGATTGCACCGATGACGCATAGATTGGAAGTAATTGCTCGCCGAAGTTGTCATTGGAGTTGGAACCGCTTCGAACTTCGATGAGCAATTCCGGGAGGTGGGGAATGAATCTGAGGAAACCGTTTTGTGATTCGGAACGTGCTCGACGAGGAGAAGCCGACCATATATATAACCTAAGTTCGGACGAGATAAAAATTTGGGTCAAATTCGGATGTTACCATTTATTAAATTTAGAAAAGCCTAGAAATCCATATTTTGTGCTTAAAATATTGTAGATGCTTCCAAAAATTCTAGAAAAATTCCTAGAAATGTTTTTGCACCTAATGAACTCAAAAAATATATTTAGAGCTTCTAAAACATTTTTAAGTATCTTAAATAAATAGATTTTGGTTTTTGAAAAATAGAAAAATGTTTCAAAAAATATGAAAATTTACCGAAAGCTTTTATAAGATATATTAACATGTTTCACACACCTTTTGCACTTAGAAACACCATGTAGCGGCATAAATGCAACAACCAAAGCACCTCTAGGGCTCATTCCACTAGGTTTACACATCTATATAATAAAATAACTCTCCATTATTTATAAAAAGAGAAGAAAATCAAAGAAATGAGAGATTAACACCTAAATTTCGTAGATATTAGAAAAGAAATTTTATGTCTCTAAATTCAGGACGTTACAATAGAGTTAACAAGTATGGTTCTCAATTTAGACAAACATTTTATGTGTGCCCAGACCTACGTAGGCATGAGTGAGAGCCTAAGGGCCTGTTTGGTTCGTGGCTAACTGTGCCACACTTTGCCTAAGGTTAGTCATTCGAATTGAAAAACTAACCTTAGGCAGAAAAGTTAGGCAAAGTGTGGCAAGTTAGTCAGCAAACCAAACATGCCCTAAGCCTCTGCTCATTTCTCTATTGCAAATAATAGAGTTTGGATTTTCACCATAAGATCCTTTGCTTAGTCTAATCTAGATGCTTTCGCTCTAATATTTTGGTGCTCGTTCGTCCAAAAGTGTTCCCACCCCATTTTACATTGAGTCAGTCAGTGCGTGTGGTATTGCAATAATTTCTATAATGCTCCGTTTGTTTCCTTTTTATTTTGAGGAATTAGAATCTAAATAATGTAGTATGTCTTTTCCTTTAGAATGTGATATTCCACAACTTTCTAAAGTTTGTATGTAAGACTATCTCAAATTCATGGTGTGGGGGATGAAAATTGATTCTATAAATTTATATGCTACTTTTATCATGTTCAACTTATAACACATTCTTAGAGCATCTCCAACAATGCCTCAAACTAGTGCCTCAAATTAAAATATAGGGCTCTACACAAGAAAAACCACTCCAACAGTACCTCAATTCAACAAATTTTGTCAAAAAACTATAGGGCTCCTTCTCAAGTGCCTCAAATATACTACACCGTAGTGGACTGCCCTATAATCTAGATTTAGGGCTTTACTGTTGGAGCGAAGTGTTTTGTTGGTGCCCTAAATTCTATAAAATTTACTTATTTTTAAATTATAAGGCATTTTTATAGGTCACGTTGTTGGAGATGCTCTTATTCACACCTTTGCTTGCTTATCTATAACATAAGTGTAGTGTATAATTATCTCTCTCGTATGATTTAAAATAATATATAAATTTATTAAATATATAAATATATTAAGTTAATTAGTTTGTGTCTAAATTATAATTATTAAAATGAAATTCAATTCCAATGAAACCTTAAAGAAAAAGAGAATGCTCAACCGTTGGTGCTGGATTCTCTCATGGGCCACTGATTTGTTGGTGCGGGATGCTCTCATAGTCACTGATTTTACAGCTATTTGGGAGTTGGCAGATACCTCTCCCACCTGTTGATTTTTTGTCTTGTAGAAGACGAAAAAAAAACCTCCCGCTCGGCGGCCAGCACATGCAGACTGGCACACATCAACCACCATCTCCATCATCCACCGTATCGTGCTCCTTAATTAACAAATCCATTCCCTGCTTAATCTAACACGAAAGCTCAACAACACAAAAATCCATAACCTTACATAAACACCCTCAGCTTCGTCGGTATTCAAGATGAGGCTTCAGTGACACACTCCCGTGTAGAGCTTCGTAAGTGAACTACTGGAGGAAGAGCCGAAGAGGAACTCCATGTCTCCATTGCAGAAGTGGCACTCATAGCTGGCTGCAAGGCAACTTGCTTCCGCACTGCCACTGTCGGCAGTCGTTGGGAAGAGGCCTCGCCTGCTATATAAACGCCGATCCTTTTAGGGCGCGGAAATTAGCGAAATTGCCTTTGGTTCCGGGAGATTCCCGTCGAAAATAAGCGGAAGGCCGCGTCCAGCTTCTCGGTTCTGGGAAGCAGATCCAAACCGGGCCAAATCGTCTGAAAAAAAAGAGAGCAACAGACGCGCGCTGTCTTTGTATGGGCGCCGCCCTCCCGGCTGGATCTGCGGCCACTCCCCGGCGCGGCGATTCCATGAGAGGTCTCTCACTCGATCTCTTTCTTACTGGTTTCACTTGGCCGGATTTATCTCGAGTTTTCTGGGTATTTTTTTGGTCGGTGGAGGGGTTTGGGTCGCGCGTCGCGACGTTAGTAATTCCGTCAGTGCAGCGCAGCGCAGTGCGGCTGGTTTGGGTGCTGGTTTCGGTGGCTGAGAGACTGAGTGGTTGGTAGCGGCGGCTCGTGATCTAGCTGGGCGGGTTGGGATGTCGCTGGGTAATCGCCGCTAAATGCAGCTACTCGTCGAAACTGGTTTGATGGCTTTGCAATTCGGGGGTGTCTGATTCACTTGATCGTAGCGGTAGCTGTAGCAGATGTGTATGTCTAGATCTGGGTTAATTGCTCATGCCCGTAACGAATTTGTGGTTATTCGATGCATTGCTGTTGATTGTATCGTGTGCCGTCGTGGATCTGACGCCAATTGTTTGCTCTCAAGTGTGTTTCAGGTTGACAACTAGGCACTGGAGAAGTGGATACTCTGATCTACTCTGCTGAACGAGTTTAATATTTGAGTATGGCGGCGGCATTGACATGGCGGTTCAATGGAAGCAATGGCGGCACCCATGGCAGCGCCGATCTGGTTGGTTCCGTCTTGGATTCTGTCTCTGAGCTTCTCATTTGGCAGCCTCTCGCTTTCTTATGTTCCGCAATTCTGTTTTCCTGCCGCTTGAAAGACATTGTTTCATTTGCATGGTATTTCGTTCATTTTTTGATGTAACTGGGAATAGTGTTGCAGTAGAATATTCTTTGAAAGCAAGGTTAGTATTCGCTATTCAGTCCACTGGAGGAAAGTGCCCCCCATATGTGAAATTATAAGTGGAGTTTTCATGGAGCTGTACTTTTTTTTAAAGCCCGTTTAGCTAAGGTTGACATTCTAGTTTTCAATATCTGTCTTGAGAAACTAGGAAACTGTTATGTCATTTGTGTCATCCTTTGTAAGAAAACAGGAACATGATCGTATTCATCTGTCGTGTATATACATATGTTAAATGATGGTAAAACGGGCTGAACAGATCCAAGATCTTTTTTCACATAACAAAATTGAATAGTTAAATCATGTGCTTACAATATGTTTCCTTTTGACATCTATGACCATGGGGAAACAATTGCAAATTAACTTTGATGTAATGTAGCTTTTTCTATGAAATGAAAGCACATGAAAGACCCATCCCTACCATTTTCGTTGGCAGTGCAGCTATGGTCTTCTCTTCTATGGAAGACCCATCTGTAGCATTAGGGGAAGCCGAGGCAGCACCCGATGCAACTGATGAAGTCGTGGCATCAGATGTGCCACCTCTGAATCAACACTTGCACCGCATCACGCCGTTGTCGATCCACATCTGCACATCTACATCATGCAGCACCATGAGGGCCAACTGGTCATACACTAATAGTAATAGATGCTAGAGCAGTATGGTGCAGCAGCACTGCAGCAGGTCAACACAACACTGCAGCAGAACACCAGAACCCAAAGAGCAGAGCATGAGAATATAGCAGATCAGCAGAGCCATACCATCTAACAAGGAGCTCATTTCCAGGGCTCCAAGGGTCGTCGGTGGTGGGTTGGCGCTTGGCGGCAGTCTTTGGCGAAGGTAGCCCTCTCTAGGTCCTGGGGCGATGGCTCTCTCCACTCTCCAGGTCCTGGCAGCAGCGGCCTTCTCCAGGGAGCAGTCCAGGCATCACATGAACGCATGGGATGGAGAGACGAGAGAGAGGAGGCGCTCGGTTTCAAAGGCAGAGAAGAGAGGATGAGAGAAGGGTATTCTGAAACTAGTGGGCCAAAACTCCTCAAGAGGTGGCCTCAAAGCCCATTCCATTGCCATCAGCCATCACGAATTGGGCTAGTCGCCAGACACCCTAGTCGGATGACTAGTCACGTCTAGGTTTCTAGTTTGAACTGATTGTGTCGGGGAGCCTTATTGAGTCCATAGGACCTATAATCACGACTAATCGCGATTAGTCGGACAACTAGAAAACACTGACATGCAGTCGTGTTCTGTTTTATCTCTAACTTCTAATCAGAGTCGGTTTCTAATCTAATCCAAGAGGATCTTGGACAACTAAGACCATAGCCTATGTATAGCATATTCTAACAGCCTTGAGTCCCCCTTTTGCTTATTATGATCTAGGAGCATTCTTGTGAAAAGCATGTGCTAATATGAATTAGAAACAAACATCCAATTAACCAGGGAAAACAAATCTGGAGACCATAAAGAAGTTCCAACTTTTAGTTTTTCTGTAGTGTGGCAAGTTTTTTTTGTTATAAATGAATAGCAGTTTAAGATGCACCTAGTGACCTAGGTCACATGTTTTTGAGGAGATAGACTTTTCAGCTGCTCTTCGTCACACTTTAGAAGATGCTCATTCAGACATTCTTTTGTATCTTGTTTATCATTAAAAAATGCAAGTGATTAATCTAACAACACATCCTTTAATCTCAGCATCCACCTATTTCATAAATCATTGGTTCTATTATTTGCATACCTTTAAGATTGCGCTCTCATTTGACCGTTGAAGTGTTATCATTTCCTTGAACTCAGAATTTATTGTCCAGTACGTGTGCGATGATATGAACTCATTAAAGAAGGTATATGGTTCACATCTTGGACTTTTGATAATAAATGCTCTTCTTTCATCAACAGGAAAGGCATGTGGACAAAGTTCAAGACTCAGAGCCACCAACTCCTATGTCAGTCATGAAAATGGGCAAGTAAGTTTTGCTGTGCTTCTTGGTAGTTAAGAGACACATGCGACTCTAACATGTCAGGTTCACTTGTCAATTGTCATGAGCCTGTATAACTTTCTCTTCAATCGTATCACTCAATACAGCCACAGTTAACCTTCATGAGTGATAAAAAAATTTCTGTTTATTGTTGGCCAATAAATGGAAAACAAAGTAACAAACCCTAAGTCCTAAATACTTATGTTTCTTTTCTGTCCACATGAGGGATACATAACTTGCTTTGGAAACAATTTTGTTTTAGAATGAACTATCTCCTGCTTTTTACACTTGCTCCAACCATCATAAAAATATGTGCTGCTTGGGGTAGAAACTTAACTTCTACAGCCTTATTTTTTATCTATGGTTTAGCAAAAGATTTACTCCCTCCTAAATTATACTACCTCCGTTCTCGAATATTTGTCGCCCATTATTTCATTTTTGAACTAAAACACGACAAATAAAAAAGAACGGATGTAGTATGTTGTTTTAGTTTTTCTAGGTACTTAGCTTATACACCTACATATGTGCTGTGTCTGGATACATAATAAAAACTATGTATCTAGAAAAGTCAGCGACCTATAATTTGGAAGGGAGTAAAAAAACACTGGCATCAGAATATTCTTTGGTGGGAATCCTGCTAGTATAATTTTCATGTCACAAAAACAACAGCAACAACAGCATAGCCTTTTGTCCCAAGCAAGTTGGGGTAGCCTAGAGATGAAACCCACAAGAAACAAGGATAGAAAAAAAGAAAGAACACTGAAAGGGTAAAAGACAGATGGTAGAGTTATGGGTAAACAGAAAACGAAAAAGGGACAAAGATCATGGTTCAGGCGCATTGATTGCTAGTCTCCAAGCGCGTTTATTCTTAGCTAATTCCTTGGAAATATTAACTCCTTAATATCTCTCTTAACTGCCTCGTCCTATTTTATTAATTGTATGCATGTTTATTTTTGGACCAAAGCTTGTAAAGATTAGTTGCCAAATTCTAAAATGAAAAGAGAATGGTGGGATTATATGCCTATAGGATCTAGCAATAGAAATAGATGCTACTAATAGCCAACTAAGAACATTATTGGGAAACATTAGAGGCTCTTATTTTTTTAGTTGGAAACAATTGATGATTTTTTGTAAAAAGAGAGAACTAAAATTTATGGTACAGTTGCTCTAGTTTCAATACAACTTTACCTCGGCTAAGCAGTAACCACAACTAAATTATTAATGTTCACATAAACTAAATATGTTATTTGCATATTACCTACATGGAAATTGCTATATATACATACTTATCATCTTGTAATGAACATGGGGTTGTACTGTATGGATATTTATACCATTCAACCCTTTATCAGTTTGTTTCCATAATACATTTCAAGTAATAACCTCAATCGTGTATCATTTAGCGTTACTTTTTTTATCCTTTTGAAAATTCTCTAGAGCTAAAATTGCGCTCATGCAAATATGCAACATATTGGAGCCGTTGGTAACTGTAGAACACTAGAACTGTGAATCTTATAATTCTGTATGTATTTGCAGGAACCGAGTTAATGTGGAGGATGAGGAGACACTTTCCAGCGTTGCTCAATGTATTGAGCATCTACGACAGAGTTCTTCATCCTCACAGGACAAAGAGAGTTCTTTGAAGCAGTTATTAGATCTTGTTCAAACTCGTGATACTGCATTCGGAGCTGTTGGGTCGCATTCACAGGCTGTTCCAATACTTGTATCTCTTCTTAGATCTGGGCCATCTGGAGTTAAGATGCTTGCTGCTACTGTTCTTGGGTCTCTTTGCAAGGAAGAGGAGTTAAGGGTGAAAGTCTTACTTGGTGGTTGCATCCCTCCATTGCTTGCTCTTCTCAGATCGAAGTCAGCTGAAAGCCAAACTGCAGCTGCCAAAACCATCTATGCAGTTTCACAAGGTGGGATAAGGGATCATGTTGGATCAAAGATTTTCTTTACGGAAAATGTTGTTCCTGTACTGTGGGAGCAACTTAAAATTAGTCTCAAGAATGAGAGTTTGGTGGATGGCCTTCTAACTGGAGCACTGAAGAATTTATCAAAGAATACAGAGGGGTTTTGGTCAGCAACCGTGCAATGTGGTGGAGTTGATATACTTATAAAGCTGGTTAGTTCTGGACAAACAAATACCCTTGCAAATGCTTGCTATCTCCTTGGGTCTTTGATGATGGAAGACTCTTCTGTTTGTTCTAAAGTTTTATCTGGAGAAACAACTAAGCAGCTCTTAAAGTTACTTGGTCCTGGCAATGAAACTTCTATTAGAGCTGAGGCTGCTGGGGCTCTCAAGTTTCTTTCTGCACAGAGTAAAGAGGCCAGACGTCAGATAGCTAATTCTAATGGTATTCCTGCTCTTATAAATGCTACTATTGCTCCATCAAAAGAATTCATGCAAGGTGAATCTGCTCAATCATTGCAAGAGAATGCAATGTGTGCATTAGCAAATATATCTGGTGGTTTGTCCTATGTAATCTCAAGCCTTGGTGAGAGTCTCGAGTCATGTTCTTCGCCTGCACAGATTGCAGATACTCTTGGTGCATTGGCCTCAGCCTTGATGATATATGACACAAATGCGGAATCTATCAGTGCTTCTGATCCTGTTGACATTGAGAAGACACTGTTGAAGCAGTTTAAGCCTAAGATCCCTTTCCTTGTGCAGGAGCGCATAATTGAAGCTTTGGCTAGCTTGTATAGTAACTCGGTTCTCTGCAAGACACTAGCAGATTCTGATGCAAAACGCTTGCTTGTTGGTTTAATAACCATGGCAGCTACTGAGGTGCAAGATGACCTCACAAAATCACTGTTTGCTCTCTGCAAAAAGGATTGTGATCTATGGCAAGCTCTGCAAGGCCGTGAAGGTGTCCAGCTATTGATTTCTTTACTTGGTCTTTCATCAGAACAGCAGCAGGAATGTGCTGTTGCTCTGCTTGCGCTTCTTTCAAAGGAGAATGATGAGAGCAAATGGGCTATCACTGCTGCTGGTGGCATACCCCCACTTGTTCAAATTTTGGAAACTGGATCTCCTAAAGCCAAAGAAGATTCAGCAACCATCCTTGGCAATTTATGCAATCACAGTGAAGACATAAGAGCATGTGTTGAAAGTGCTGATGCTGTTCCTGCTTTACTATGGCTTCTGAAAAATGGAAGTGATAATGGCAAGGAGATAGCTTCTAAAACACTGAATCATCTCATCCACAAATCAGATACAGGAACTATTAGTCAGCTGTCTGCTCTCTTAACAAGTGAACAGCCTGAGTCAAAAGTTTATGTTCTGGATGCTTTGAAAAGCTTGCTTTCTGTTGCACCACTTGATGATATTCTACATGAGGGAAGTGCAGCAAATGATGCGGTTGAGACAATGATTAAAATTCTAAGCTCACCCAAGGAAGAGACTCAGGCTACATCAGCAACTGCTCTTGCTGGTCTATTTCATTGCCGCAAGGACCTGCGAGAAACTCATATTGCAGTGAAGACACTCTGGTCGCTCATGAAGCTGCTTCATATGCAGTCTAACAAAATACTAATGGGGGCCTCATGTTGCCTTGCTGCCATTTTTCTTTCAATTAAGCAAAATAAGGAGGTTGCTGCAATTGCCCGGGATGCCTTAACCCCACTTGTCTCACTTGCAAATTCTTCAGTTATTGAAGTGGCAGAACAAGCGACTAGAGCTTTGGCAAATCTTTTCCTTGATCAGGAATTATCCCTCCAGGTGTCTTTTGAAGAAAACCTCTTCCGTGTAACACGTGTGCTAAGAGAGGGAACTATTGATGGAAGAACTCATGCAGCTGCAGCAATAGCTCGTCTTTTACAGTGCCGAACTGTTAATCAGCCACTTTCAGATACTATTAACCGCTCTGGGTCTGTCCTTGCTCTAGCTGAGCTCTTGGAAGCTGCCAACGGTGAAGCTGCTGCAACATCAGAAGTTCTTGATGCACTGGTGCTGTTATCGCGATCAAAGGCATCAAGTGGGCACACCAAGGCTCCCTGGGCAGTTCTTGCAGAAAACCCTCACACGATACTTCCCCTTGTTTCATGTATTGCTGATGCTGCAGCCTCCTTACAAGATAAAGCCATAGAAGTTGTGTCAAGGCTCTGTTCCGACCAACATGATGTTATTGGTGGTCTGGTTTCTGAAACTCCAGGTTGCATATCATCCATTGCATGGCGCATCATTGGCTCCAACACGCTTAAAGTTAAAGTTGGTGGATGTGCTCTTCTCGTCTGTGCTGCAAAAGAGCATTGTCAGAAGCAAATAGAGGTTCTGAATGATGCAAGTCTGTATATTCAACTAATCCATTCTCTAATTGATATGATCCATATGGCAAACACGCCTGCTGAAAATGTCAGCAGTGAAAGCATATCAGATATTAGAATTTCCAGACACTCCAAAGAAAACAACAGTGATGGTGAAACTGTGTGCCGTACTGCTGTAATCTCAGGCAACATGATTCCACTATGGCTACTTGCTGTCTTTTCTCGTCATGACAGCAAAACAAGAGCAGAACTCCTAGAAGCTGGAGCAGTTGAAATGCTCACTGAGAAGATTTCACAAAATGCATTCCAATATGTCGTATGTGAAAGCTCTACTTATTTCCATTACCTTTTGCTTTTGTCATCATTTGATGAATGCTAGTGTCTCCTAAGCTTTAGTAATTTTACAGTACAAAAACAAACTACATATAGATAATAGAGTTTACAATAGCACCGTAGAACAGTCTTTCTGCTTTACATTGCAGGTTAATCTGGTCACACTAGTATAATGCTTTGATGTCCTAGTTTTCCAAGTGACATTGTGGACGAAACTTCTGTTTCATAAATCATAAACTCATTGATGCTTATCTAGAATAATCAAGTTGCTAGAACCAAGGTCAGCAGTAATGTTAAAGTACTTATTGATAGATTGAAGTACTGCATTTGACCAAATTGGTTGTAAGCATTTCATCTATTGTACATGGAAAAAATAATCTAGTTAATCCTTGCCACTCTTGGAGCTCTGTATTAAATTCGGATACATAACCATGAAATATGGAACTGCACTAACTAATCTCTATAGAATTTGAGGGGGTTATTGTTGGTTGAGGTCATAAAGATTGGTTTTCTCTGTGTGTAATCATTGCTAAAGAGCTACTCTCTCTGACAAAAATATACTCCCAACCATTTACATGTTGACTTAGGTCGCTAATAGATGATAAGATGAAGGTGTTTGTCGGGTTGGGTTGTGGTTTAATGTAAAAGGCGTGTTTGCTTCCAGTACAAGTTTGTCACTGTGCATGTTTGTGTGGCCGTGGTGGGTGTGTTGTAATTTATTTGTTACCTCGTTAATGTAATGATACACAGGTCTCCTGCATATTGTACAAAAAAAACTTTATTATACATATGGAATATAAAGCCTGAAAGTACCTGTTGCAACTCATTCTTGCTTTTGTCAGTTTTTTTGGGGCTTACCTGCTATTTATCATCTTGGTGCATGTATCTTGTTAAGTTTTTTTTTTCTTTCAAATTGCAGCAGGCCTGTTACTGATGACTTAACGTATGTTCATGCTCTTGTCAGGGTGAAGAAGATAGCACCTCATGGGTGTGTTCCTTGCTTCTTGCTTTGCTATTCCAAGAAAGAGAGATAATTCGATCAAACTCTGCATTGCATTCCATTCCTGTGCTCTCAAACTTGTTAAGGTCAGACGAGCCAGCATACAGGTACTTTGCTGCACAAGCTTTGTCAAGTCTGGTTTGTAATGGTAGCAGAGGAACACTTCTGGCTGTCGCTAATTCTGGGGCAGCCATTGGACTTGTATCTTTGCTTGGATGCGCTGATGTCGATATAGCTGATCTTTTGGAATTATCAGACGAATTCATGTTGGTGCCTAATCCTGATCAAATTGCATTAGAGAGGCTATTTAGAGTTGATGACATCAGGATTGGTGCAACTTCTAGAAAATCTATTCCTCTTCTTGTTGATCTACTTAAACCCATTCCTGAAAGACCTGGTGCTCCTTTCTTGGCCTTGGGTCTTCTGACCCAGTTAGCTGTTGATTGCCCCCCAAACATGCTGCTAATGGCTGAAGCTGGAATACTAGAAGCACTTACCAAATACTTATCTCTTAGTCCACAAGATGCAACAGAAGAAGCTACAACTGAATTGCTGGGCATTCTTTTCAGTAGTCCAGAAATAAGGCATCATGAATCAGCACTTGGTGTTGTTAACCAACTTGTGGCAGTCCTTCGTCTAGGAGGAAGGAATTCACGTTACAGTGCTGCAAAGGCATTAGAGAGTTTGTTTTTTGCTGACCATGTGAGGAACAGTGAGTCAGCTAGGCAGGCTATCCAACCCCTTGTGGAGATTCTGAGTACTGGCATGGAGAGGGAGCAGCATGCAGCTATATCAGCCCTTGTTAGGCTTCTTTCTGACAATCCTTCAAGAGCACTTGCAGTTGCAGATGTTGAGATGAATGCTGTGGATGTTTTGTGCCGGATTCTTTCTTCTGATTGTTCAGTGGAGTTGAAAGGAGATGCTGCAGAACTATGCTGTGTTCTATTTAACAATACAAGGATCCGTTCCACAATGGCGGCCGCTCGTTGTGTGGAACCCTTGGTTGGTTTACTGGTTAGTGAAGATAACCCTGCCCAGCTTTCTGTGGTTCGTGCATTGGATAGGCTTCTAGATGATGAGCAACTGGCAGAATTAGTGGCAGCACATGGTGCTGTCATTCCTCTTGTCGGGTTTTTGTATGGCAAAAACTACATGCTTCATGAGGCAGTTGCTGGAGCTTTGGTGAAACTTGGAAAGGACAGACCAGCTTGCAAATTGGAAATGGTCAAGGCTGGTGTAATTGAGAGCATTCTTGATATTCTCCATGACGCTCCAGATTTTCTTTGCATCGCATTGGCAGAAATGCTTCGGATTTTGACAAACAATGCTACCATAGCGAAAGGTCCATCTGTAGCCAAAGTAGTACAACCTCTTTTCTCTTTGCTTTCTAAGGCAGACATGGGTCCTGAAGGGCAGTATAGCACATTGCAGGTTCTTGTGAATATTTTGGAGCATCCCGAATGCCGTGCTGATTATAACTTGACACCTCGCCAAACTATTGAGCCAGTGATAACCTTATTGAATTCATCTCCACCAGCTGTGCAGCAATTAGCTGCAGAACTCCTGTCACATCTTCTTCTAGAAGACAACCTCCAAAAGGACACAATAACAGAGCAGGCGATTACTCCTCTTATTCAAGTTCTTTCTTCAGGTTTGCCAAATCTACAGCAGAGAGCTATAAAAGCTCTTGCTAACCTTGCAATAGCTTGGCCGAATACAATTGCAAAGGAGGGTGGTGTTTTTGAGTTGTCCAAAGTGTTGTTGCAATCTGACCCGCCTTTGCCTCATGTTGTGTGGGAATCTGCAGCGTCCGTATTGTCTAGCATTCTACAGTACAGTACTGAGTTTTTCCTTGAGGTACCTGTTGCAGTACTAGTGCAATTGCTCAGGTCTGGAACTGAAAGCACAGTTGTCGGTGCTTTGAATGCCCTTCTTGTATTGGAGAGTGATGACTCAACAAGTGCAGAAGCAATGGCTGAAAGTGGTGCTGTGGAAGCATTGCTTGATCTCTTGAGGAGTCATCAGTGTGAGGAAACTGCTGCCAGACTAATCGAGGCATTGCTGAACAATGTAAGAATAAGGGAGGCAAAGGCTGCTAAAAATGCTATTGCACCATTGTCCATGTACCTTCTGGATCCACAGACACAATCTCAACAGGGAAGATTGCTTGCTGCTCTTGCTCTTGGAGATCTTTTCCAAAACGAAGGTCTTGCTCGTTCTACTGATGCTGTTGCAGCATGCCGCGCTCTAGTCAATCTTCTTGAAGATCAACCAACTGAAGAGATGAAAGTGGTAGCAATATGTGCCTTACAGAATCTAGTCATGTACAGCCGAGCAAATAAGAGAGCAATTGCAGAATCCGGTGGTGTTCAGGTCCTGCTGGATCTTATCAGTTCAAGCAATCCTGACACTTCTGTTCAGGCAGCAATGTTTGTCAAACTTCTATTCAATAACCACACTATCCAAGAGTATGCGACCAGTGAAACAGTCAGAGTTATAACTGGTAAACAATATCCCTTTCTTGTTCTGTCATGTTCATTTTGCATAGTAAATTCATTGTTATCAATGCCTCTCATGCTAAAGATGCCAATATCCACCTTTAGTATGAGATTTATGGAATTTCTATGTAATGTCTAGCAAATACATGAATCAAGTCACGTTTGTGAAGTTCACGTGTACTTTGTGAGTTCTAATCAAACATTTTGTGTACAATATGTGAAAGGAGGCCATCTTTTTTTAGATAAAGGAAAATAATCCGGCATCAGCATTCACGCGTGAATGTTTATAGCCCAAGAGGCCATCTATCTTAGTTTAGTCTATCTTAGTTTAGTTATTTCTCCTAGCCAGCTGGAATATGTATATGTTTACGATCATACCCAGCTTTTATACATTTAATGCTTACATTTTTCATGCAGCTTCTATTGAAAAGGATATATGGGCTTCTGGAAGTGCTAACGAAGAGTATCTCAAAGCACTTAATGCTTTGCTGAGTAACTTCCCTCGTCTGAGGGTCACTGAACCTGCCACATTGTGCATTCCTCATCTTGTAACATCCCTTAAAACTGGTTCTGAGGCAACTCAAGAGGCAGCACTAGATTCACTATATCTTCTCAGGCAAGCTTGGTCAGCTTGCCCAGCTGAAGTATTTAAAGCACAATCAGTCGCCGCATCGGAGGCTATTCCTCTACTTCAGTACTTGATACAGTCTGGCCCACCGCGGTTTCAAGAAAAGGCAGAATTGCTTCTTCAGTGCTTGCCTGGGACTCTTACTGTCACGATAAAACGTGGCAACAATCTAAAGCAATCAGTCGGAAACCCTAGTGCCTTCTGCAAGCTTACTCTTGGAAACAATCCGCCAAGGCTGACAAAGGTACACCTAAATCCTTGTGCTTCTGATTCTAGGGATATCGGTCCTTCTCTATCCATTATCCTCGTTCTGAGACTTTGCTTGCTACAGCTTGCATTAGCTTTTATTGGCATACTTCTTTGACTATTGGTTTGGGACATTCTTAATTTCATTACATCGAGTGTTGTTGACCTAAACTTACGTGGCCTAATTCATAGATTGTCTCGACTGGTGCAACACCTGAATGGGATGAAGCCTTTGCGTGGGCATTTGACAGTCCTCCCAAGGGCCAGAAGCTGCATATCTCTTGCAAAAACAACAGCAAATTCGGAAAGGTGCGATAATAGGATAGATGTAGCACATCAATCACTTTACATTCCTTTTCGACTTCACATCACTGTGGTTGAGTCCCCATTATCTCAAATTTGTGGTTGCAGAAATCGTTCGGTAAAGTGACGATCCAGATAGACAGGGTTGTCATGCTGGGGTTGGTCGCCGGTGAGTACACCCTGCTACCTGAGAGCAAAAGCGGCCCCAATAGAAACTTGGAAATCGAGTTCCAGTGGTCAAACAAATAACTGTATTACCTACATAATTTAGGTGTTCTCTGTAAGTTAAAGATAAGAGGTTGAGTGGTTTTGTACTCTGCTGAAGGTTACCCTGTTTGTGCATCATTGTAAATAGCAGGCAGAGAAAGTTGTCGTTTCCTGTACGATCTGTGAGATATAAACAGATGAGTTGTCAGGCGTTTTGTACTGATTGTGACAGGCTTCATTCGTTTATTTTTTACCCCGGTTTTGTCTTTGTAAACAGAATAAGTATATGCTGTGGTTAGGTTTTCTCATACGGAATGGACGTTTGCGGTCTATAACCAGTACATGTTTATTTGCTATTTTTTTTTCGGGTTTGTGAGGATGCTGATTGAAGATTACTGAGTGCTTGATTCGTCATATGTTATCGTCGTTAATTCAGTTTGTGTATGTTATCGGCATTGGATGTTTGTTCTGTTGAGTGGCAAGATTCAAGTACACAGACAAATCTCCGATGTTCAATATTTAGACATCCTCTGATTCTTGATGAACGTGATAGACTAAGGCTTTGTTTGTTTTGGATTATAATATCTCTAGGTTATATAATCCAGCATAAATAATCTAGCAGGTAAATAAACATCTAAATTATAGGTTCAGATTATATAATCTAAAGTCTAGATTATGATAATCTCATAATCTTCTCAAGGGTAGCTTATTTGAGATTATTTTAGCAAAAGATCCACTACCCATGATTATGTAAATAGAAATTATAATATATGCCATCCTTCTTTTCTCACCTTAAATAAATAAACAAGGGTACTGCTGTTTTTACGAATAATCTACATTTCTATAATCTAGACTACCAAACAACTATATGTAGATTATGATATGTCTAGATTATAATATAGATTATATAATCTAGATTATAATTCAAATTATATAATTTATAAGCTGAAACAAACAGACCCTAAGCCTTATGCTTATATCAGTAGTAGTTGCTGACTACGTCAGTACTTATCTTTCTTTTGCATTAGGTGTCGTTTGATTCATGAAATATAACGTAAATAGTAATGATAATGATTCACACTCAAATATCGGTGGTAATAAGTTTGAATAAGCTATTATCTATTTTTAGTGTGGTATCAATTACGGTTAGACTTAAATAAACATAATTTAATGTTATCGGTTACCCATTACATTACTAATGTGTGAACCAAACGGCACCTAGATTAGTATCTCGGAAGAGAACATAACTTCAGACTCATGTAGGAAATGAGTTGAGCAATCTCGGTTTGGTGTGACACCTGCTTGTCTCGTCTCGAAGTTGGCTCGTGAGTAGCTATACTCGAATAAATATTATTATATTATATAGTGAAATAATAGTATGCAAATGTGGAATATAGAATTATCCTAAATTATAAATTGTTATATATCCATCCTCAAAGACTTGAAACGAGTCGATTATCTATAGATTTATTCAATATCCATCATTATTTTTAGACTAATTAATTTAGCACAATTAACATAGCTCGCAAGCTGGAATGAGCCAGCTCGGCTTGGGTTGCTGCACCAACTAGCCCCCAAAACAGGCTTCGCTCGTGAGCCACTCCGAGCTTGTCACACCCGGATTCAAGGGGCCAAACCCGGGCGCGAAATCATCAAATATGATAGGATCAAGTCTCACACATATAATGACTCATGGTACAGAAACGAATGTCACATCTTTAATATATAATAGAGTTCTGTACAAAATAATTAAATAATTATGTCGGCGTTTTGACCCCGGAGGGGTCCCTGGACCGACGAGTAAATTGTCGCTGCGTGTCCCAGCCCAGATGGGTCGGCGCGAGACGGTGACACAAGGGGGGAAAACAGTAAGGGGGAACCCGCGGCCTCGTGTTGTCCTGCGCTCAGGGCGGATGCGCTTGCAGTAGGGGGTTACAAGCGTTCGCGAGGGAGAGAGAGAGACAGGGGGCGTGAGGCTGCCCGTTCTCCCGCGCGGCCACCCCCTTCGTATGAGAGCCCTGGACCTTCCTTTTATAGGCGTAAGGAGAGGGTCCAGGTGTACAACGGGGGGTGTAGCAGTGTGCTAACGTGTCTAGCAGAGAGGAGCTAGAGCCCTATGTACGTGCCGACGTGGCTGTCGGAGAGGTGTTGGAGCCCTGTTCATGTGGCGTCGTGGCCGTCGGAGGAGCGCTTGAGCCCCATAGAAGCACAGCTATCGGGGCTGTCGGATCCTTGCTGACGTATCCTTGCTTCCATAGGGGGCTGAGAACCACCGTGTCATGGAGCACGCGGGGTGCCATCATTACTTGTTTTACTGGGGCGAGCCAGATGGGACGCCGGTCTTGTTCCCCGTAGCCTGGGCTAGCTAGGGGTAGGGTAATGATGGCCTCCCCTTGTGGCGTGGTCGGCCCGAGCGAGGTGGTGACTCCTCCGAGGTCGAGGTCGAGTCCGAGCCCTGGGGTCGGGCGAGGCGGAGACCTTCTTCCGGAGTCGAGGTCGAGTCCGAGCCCTGGGGTTGGGCGAGGCGGAGACCGTCTTCCGGAGTCGAGGTTGAGTCCGAGCCCGGGGGTCGGGCGAGGCAGAGATCGTCTTCCGGAGTCGAGGTTGAGTTCGAGCCCGGGGGTCGGGCGAGGCGGAGATCGTCTTCCGGAGTTGAGGCTGAGTCCGAGCCCTGGGGTCGGGTGAGGCGGAGATCGTCGTCCGAGGCGAGGTCGAGTCCGAGCCCTGGGGTCGGGCGAGGCAGAGATTCCTATGGCGCCCAAGGCTGGACTTGGTTGCTGTCAGCCTCACCCTGGCGGGTGGCACAGCAGTCGGAGCAGCGCAGGCGGCGCTGTTTTCCTGTCAGGTCAGTCAGTGGAGGGGCGAAGTGACGGCGGTCACTTCGGCCTTGTCGACTGGAAGGCGCGCGTCAGGATAAGGTGTCAGGCGATCCTTGCATTGAATGCTCCTGCGATCTGGTCGGCTGGCGAGGCGATCTGGCCAAGGTTGCTTCTCCGTGAAGCCTGCCCGAGCTGGGCCTTGGGCGAGTCGAAGGTGCGCCCGTTGCTTGAGGAGACCCTCGGGCGAGGACTGAATCTGCCTTGGTCTTCCGTTCCTGCCCGAGGTTGGGCTCGGGCGAGGCGAGATCGTGTCCCTTGAGTGGACGGAGCCTTAACCGGAATTGCGCCCATCAGGCCTTTGCAGCTTTGTGCTGATGGGGGTTACCAGCTGAGATTAGGAGCCTTGGGGGTACCCCTAATTATGGTCCCCGACAGTAGCCCCCGAGCCTCAAAGGGAGTGTGGGTACTCGCTTGGAGGCTTTGTCGCACTTTTTTTGCAAGGGGACCGGCCTTTCTCGGTCGCATTTTGTTCCGGTGCGTGCGCGCGAGCGCACCCGCCGGGTGTAGCCCCTGAGGCCTCGGAGGAGTGGTTTGACTCCTTTGAGGTCTTAATGCCTTTCGTGATGGCTCGGCCGGTCTGGTTGTTCCCTCATGCGAACTGGTCGTTGCCCGGGTGCATAGTCAGGTTCCGAGTTCTCGGGCTGGTATGTTGACGCTGTCAACGGTTTGGCCGGAGCCGGGTTTGCGAGAGCAGCCCCCGAGCCTCTACACAGGGCAAGAGGACGGTCAAGGGCAGACTCGGCTTTTTTCATACGCCCCTGTGTCGCCTTTCCGCAAGAAGGAGGGGGGGGGGAAGCGCCATGTTGCCCTCGGTGGGCGCCGAACATGGTGTCTCCAGTGAGTTGCTAGCGGGTGATCCGAGTGGACGCCCATGCCCCGTTCGATAAGGGTCGGCTAGTGGCCCAGAGGCGCGCTCCAAAAGTACCTGCAGGTGATTTGCCGGACCCGGTCCCGTTCGATAGGGTCCGAGGGTTCGATGCCTCCCTCTGATGGGATTCCGTTACAGAATCGTTCCTGCTGGTCTCGGAAATGTCCTAGGGTACCTTGAGAGCGTAGCCCGAGCCTTGGTTATGTATCGAACGTACACAGGGTCATCCCTCACTCTGCGTGCTCTGGGGCGGCTGTCGAACCCATCGGGGGGCCAGCCTACGAACCCCTGATCAGTTGTGGGCGCGAAGCCCGAGTGGCCTGAGGCGGCTGTCGAACCCTTCCGAGGGGCCAGCCTTCGAACCTCTGACCAGTAGTGGGCGCGGAGCCCGAGTGCTCTGAGGCGGCTGTCGAACCCTTCCAAGGGGCCAGCCTTCGAACCTCTGATCAGTAGGGGGCTCGGGGCCCGCTTCCTTCGCGGAGAAGGATCCCTTTCGGAGTATCCCCTTTCCCGGTCCCTGTAGCAAGAGAGAGAAAGGGGAAGAGGAAAAGGATACGAAATTGAACGACGTGGCACACCTTTTTTTGACACGGTCATTATGGCGGAGGTGAAGCGTCGCCCGCTTCGCCTGCCAAAGGTGTCGCCTGTCCTGCCGCAGAGTTAATGTGACGGGACGAGTGATTCACGGGGCAGCCGTTGTGCATGCGTGAGCCGTTCGAGGAACGGGCGTTTCGCCTTCGAGTTTTGGATTTCGCGGCGGGTTCGGGCGGAGCGTTGAACGGGTCTTGCCTGGGTCTTTATATATTCGGAGGAGGGTCTGGTGGTGGTTTTTTACTCTGCTGCTCGCCTCTGCTTAGGTTTCCGCAACCTGAGGGAATAGCCAGAGAAAGAAAACCTCGCACCTTGTCCGCCCCCCTGCCACCTCCTTCGCTTGGCGATGGCCGACCGGGTAACCATCGTTCCGCCACACGACCCATGGCCTTCTTCCACTATCACGGTGGACGACCTGGAGGCCCTTGTTGCCGATGGCTTGCTCCGCCCCCTCTCTGATGTCCTGCGGGCAGAGTGGATGGTCCCTCCGAGCGGGGCCGACCCGAACCCGCCGCCGGGGTATGTGCTGAGTTTCGTCTCCTTCCATGAGCGGGGGTTTGGTGTGCCAGCAAGCCGTTTTATGCGGGCACTCCTGCATCACTATAGGGTGGAGCTGCACAACCTTAGCCCCAACTCCATCGTGCAAGCTGCCATCTTCGCGGCGATTTGCGAAGGATTTTTGGGGATTGCCCCCCACTGGGATCTGTGGACTCATTTCTTCTCCGCGGAGCCTTTTGCCTCGGCGACGGGGGAGAGGAGGGTCCGCATGGCGGTGCGGGCCGGTGGCTGCATCCTCCAGTTGAGGCAGGCGCGTGCGCAGCAGTACATCCCCGCCATCCTTGTGTCTTCGAACAAGGGGTGGCAGCGCAGGTGGTTTTACCTCTGGAATGACGACGGGAGGCTCCCGTTGTTTTCTCAACGAGTGGTGACCGTCGTCGGCAGCCATTGGCGCTATGGGGCCCCGCGTGAGAGGCAGAAGAATCTCCAGCCCCTTCTGGAGGCCTTGGAGAAGCTGCGAGAGGGAGGGCTCACCGCCGTGGGGGTGGTTGCCGCCATCCATCGCCGGAGGGTGCTCCCTTTAACGGAGCGACGACTGCTACTTTCGGAGATGACGCCGGGGGTCGGCTTGGAGGGTTCGCAGATGTCCTCGGTCCCCCTCCCGGCCGATGACCTCCACAGGCGGGTGGCCAGTACGGTAGGGAAGCTAGATGTCGGCGCCCTCACCCAGCTCCCGATGCGTCCTGAGTGCGGGTGCATGTCCCTGGTGAGTGTCCGCTCCTCCTTCTTTCTTGTGTCGGATTGCCCCTGGTTCTCACAGTCGAGACCTTTCGTTTGTCTCCAGGAGCTGGGGTCTCACAAGCCTTCCCTGCCACCGGTCCCGGAGGACAACGGTGGACCGAGCCGCGAGGGTTGCTGCGGAGAGGAAGAAGGAGGAGAAGGACGCGAAGAAGGCTCGGGCCCGTGAGCGGATGCGGGCTCAGGATGCCTTGGAGAAACGTCATCGGCGGCAGGAGAGGGACGGGCTCCCGAGGGAGCCGTCGCCCGAGACGCCTGATGATGACGATAACGACGATGATGATGAAGACGACGACATGGCTGCTCGCCTTGGCCTCAGCCCGAATCTGAGGCTGGGCCAAGGGTCGTCGAGCCAGCCCCCGAGTGGGCCGGCGCTGTCGGTATCCGGGGCGGGGGCGTCAGGGTCTCGGGCCGAAGAACAGGGGCAGGCTGAGGGGGTACTTGACCCCTTGGCCCAGGTAGCTGAGGTGACCCTGGGGAGTCAGGCCGTCCCGCCTGTGCCTCCAGAGCCGTTGTCCGTGCCGGCAGCAGAGGAGGCCGATCCTCGGGTCGCCGTGTCCGCGCCTAGGCGGACCGTCCCTTCGGCGCCCCGGGCGCCCGAGATAGGGATGGTGCCGAAGCCGGCAGCGGGGCGAACCTTGGTGGTGCCCACGGAGGCCGAGGCTCGAGGGGCCTCCCCGCAGGCACGATTGGTCGTGGCCCGGAGTGGGTAAGTATCTGAGGGTACTTCTGTCTCGGCGCCTTCTTCGTGTGTCCTGATCCTGCTTTTCCTTTTCTTCCCAGCAAACGGAGGCATGGTTCGACCGGCCTGGCTCCCCGAAAAGCCCTTAAGACGACGCTAGCTTCTACAGCTGGTGCCGCATCGGGCCTCGGCGGCCGGCTGGCCTCTGCACAAGGTGCCCCCGAGCAGGGGGTTCAGGCGGCACAAGTTGCCGTGGGGTGAGCTCCCGAGGCTGGCCCCTCCGTCGAGGCGGCCATCAAGTTGAGGGAGACTACTAGCGCGACCGCGGCCTTGAGCCCACCAGTCGTGTTGCCGGCGCCGGCACCGGCTTCCGCCGAGGCTGTAGCTGCTCTGGCCATGGAGCCACCCGCCGCCGCCGATGCTGAGATGGCCGAGGCGCCGCTACTCGAGGCCGGCGATCGGGAACCTGTCCTCTTAGCCGAGGAGGTTCCCTATGCGCCGACTGCAGGGGGTGCCGATGCCTTGGAGAAGGGGGGCGCAGAACCGCGGCCCGTCCTGGGGAGCGGCGACCTCGTCCTCGCGCAGCGCGATCCCAGCGAGCGGCGTCAGCCGCTCCTATTCTGGGCCCGTGGTGCTTCGGAACCCCTCTTCGTTCTTGACGATGAGAGAGAGGAGTAGTCTTAGGGCGAGCTTCGCGAGCGTGCCGAGGCAACGGTGGGGTCGCTTCGGTCGACCCTGGAGGTCCTTTCTAGGGACGTTCCCAGGATCCTCCAGGTAAGGATTCCAGGCATACCTTTCACGTGATCAAGGCATTCTTCGTGACGCCCCGCTTCCCTTCCTCAGGATCTGACGGATCTAAGCGCCGCCAAGTCATCGTTCATTCACCGTGAGGCCAGCGTCTGGGGTTCGCTGCGGTTTCTGAGGACCGCGCTTGCCGAGGCTACCGAGCGCCTCTCCCAACGAAGCGCCGAGGCGGCGGACCTCCGTTTGCTCCGTGATGAGCTGGGGGCAAAGGCAGCGGTGGCATGCGCAGAGGCGCGGCGGTGGCAGTCGGAGCTTGGCCAGGCCATCGGTGAGCGGGATCAATCTCGGGGCCGGGCCGCCGAAGCTGAAAGCCGGGTTGAGGCCCTTGGGGGCCAGCTAGTCGAGGCGTCCGCTCGGGCCGGAGCCCTTGCGGCGGACCTGGTCGTGGCCATCGGGTCTGCTCAGTCCGCCTAAGCCGCAGCCTCAAAGCAGTGTATCCGGGCGGAAGGTATGTCTTGGCTGTTTTGAGGTTTTGATTCAGCTTCACTCTTCAGCTTGCGTTTGAAGACTTCTGCTTTGGCTGTTTGCAGAGCTTGAGTTTGCCCTCAGCGAGTCCGCCAAGGCACTTGCCCAGGCGGTTGAGCAGAAGGAGGCCAACCACGCGGCCATGTCCGAGGCTATCTCGGCCCTTTGCCAGATCTTTGGCCTTGACGACGTCCCCTCGGGAAGCTCCCCTCAGAGTCGCCTACAGGCCTTGGGCGACCACGTGCGCGGCCGACTCCACGAGGCATTGCATCACGGTGTTAGGCGGGCCTTCACCGTGCTCGCTTCCCACTATGATGTGGATCTAGAGTGGGTCAGCGAGGGGTATTATCTTCCCGATGAAGATGAAGCTGCCCTGGCCGAAGTTCAGAGGCTTGATGCGGCCGCCGCGGGCCCGAGCGTGGTGCTGGCGTCCACTTTCGAGGTGGAGATCCTTCCGCCTGCGCTACCGTCCGAGGCCGAGGCGGGTCTTGCCAAGGGTGGAGACGGCGCGGAGGTCGGAGATGAAGCCGAGGGTGCCGCTCCTCCCCCGGGCGATGCTTGATTCTGCCGAAGTAGTTTGTTTTGAACATGTGTGTGTCTTTCGCGGCCGCCGAGGCCTGAACACTTTGTCGTGATATAAAGCTATGTCTTTTTCCTCCTGTTTCACGTACCCGGACTTGTTCGTCAGTAGCAGGATCGCTTGCCCAAGTAAGAGTTATTTCTCGTGGTAGGTGACGAGTGAGGTATCCGTATCCCGGAGGCGTAGGAGTCCCTTGGCTCGGTCGGCCTTGCCGCTTACATGCACTCTTATTCGTTTCTCGGGGTTCTGTTACTGACATGGCCGGGAGACACGAAAGTCGTTTTGGTGGAAGACTTTTTTCCGAGGAAAATTTTGACGCAGAGGGGGTTGTTCCCCCCTTCTAGCCCCCGAGGGAGGGTTAGGCTTTGCCGAGGCAAGGCTGACCCTTCCTTGAAGGTTAGACTTTGCTTGTGCATGTAAACGAGGTACATGAACGACTTGAAAACATCTTAAGGGTAGAAGCGACGTAGCTGTCGGATGTTCCAAGCGTTGTTGTAGACCTCGCCTTGACTGTTGGCCAGCTTGTATGTTCCGGGCTTCAGAATCTTGGAGATGATGAACGGCCCTTCCCAGGGAGGCGTGAGCTTGTGGCGCCCTCGGGCGTCTTGTCGTAGCCGAAGCACCAAGTCGCCCACCTGGAGGTCTCGGGACCGAACCCCTCGGGCGTGGTAGCGTCGCAGGGACTGCTGATACCGCGCCGAGTGTAGTAAGGCCATGTCCCGAGCCTCTTCCAGCTGGTCAAGTGAGTCTTCTCGGTTTGTCTGGTTGCTTCGGGCGTCGTATGCCCTTGTCCTCGGGGAGCCGTATTCTAAGTCTGCGGGTAGGATAGCCTCGGCCCCATAGACTAGAAAAAACGGTGTGAAGCCCGTGGCTCGGCTTGGCGTCGTCCTCAGACTCCAGACCACCGAGGGGAGTTCCTTCATCCACCGCTTGCCGAACTTGTTGAGGTCGTGGTAGATCCTTGACTTGAGCCCCTGTAGAATCATGCCGTTGGCACGCTCTACCTGCCCATTCGTCATGGGGTGAGCTACGGCGGCCCAGTCCACCCGGATGTGGTGGTCGTTACAGAAGTCCAGGAACTTTCTGCCAGTGAACTGGGTGCCGTTGTCGGTGATGATGGAGTTCGGGACCCTGAAGCGATGGATGATGTTGGTGAAGAACGCCACCGCCTGTTCGGACCTGATGCTGTTTAGGGGTCGGACCTCAATCCACTTGGAGAATTTGTCGATGGCGACCAGCAGGTGCGTGAAGCCCCCGGGTGCCTTTTGTAAGGGACCGACGAGGTCCAGACCCCACACAGCAAACGGCCAGGTGATGGGTATTGTTTGCAGAGCCTGAGTGGGCAGGTGTGTCTGCTTTGCGTAGAATTGACACCCTTGGCAGGTGCGTACAATCCTAGTGGTGTTGGCCACCGCGGTCGGCCAGTAGAAACCCTGTCGAAAGGCGTTTCCCATGAGGGCTCGAGGTGCTGCGTGGTGACCGCAAGCCCCCGAGTGTATTTCTTGCAATAACTCCTGACCTTCGGTGATGGATATGCATCGTTGGAGGATGCCTGAGGGGCTGCGGTGGTAGAGCTCCTTTTCGTCACCCAGCAAGACGAACGACTTGGCGCGGCGCGCCAGTCGCCGAGCTTCGGCTCTGTCGAGGGGTAGCTCTCCTCGGTGGAGATATTGCAGGTATGGGGTCTGCCAGTTTCGATTAGACGTGACCCCGTTCCGCTATTCCTCGACGCACAGTGCCTCACCCTCGGGGGCCGAGGGTGCCTCGGGCGGTGCCGAGGCTGCCTCGGGCTGGGCCAAGGGTGCCTCGGGCAAAGCCGAGGCCCTCTCGGGCTCGGGCGTGTCGTCGGTCTTGACGGAGGGTTGATGTAGGTCTCGGGAGAAGACGCCCGGAGGAATCGTTGTCTGCCCCGATGATATCTTAGCCAGCTCGTCTGCAGTTTTGTTGTATCGTCGAGCGACGTGGTTGAGCTCGAGCCCGTAGAACTTGTCCTCCAGGCGCCGAACCTCGTCGCGGTAGGCTTCCATCTTCGGGTCACGGCAGTGGGAGTTCTTCATGACATGGTCGATGACAAGCTGCGAGTCGCCGCGAGCGTCGAGGCGTCAGACCCCTAGCTCGATGGCGATGCGCAACCCGTTAACCAGAGCCTCATACTCGGCCACGTTGTTGGACGCCGGGAAATGGAGGCGCAGCATGTAGCGGAGGTGCTTCCCGAGGGGCGAGATGAAGAGCAGGCCCGCGCCCGCTCCTGTTTTCATCAGCGACCCGTCGAAAAACATGGTCCAGAGTTCCGGTTGGATCAGAGCTGTTGGAAGCTGTGTGTCGACCCATTCAGCCACAAAGTCCACCAAGACTTGGGACTTCATGGCCTTCCGAGGGGCGAACGAGATTGTCTCGCCCATGATCTCCACCGCCCACTTTGCGATCCTACCTGAGGCCTCTCGACACTGGATGATCTCCCCTAGGGGGAAGGATGACACCACAGTCACCGGATGAGACTCGAAGTAGTGTCGCAACTTTTGCCGTGTCAGAATCACCGCGTACAGCAGCTTCTGAATTTGCGGGTAGCGGATCTTGGTCTCAGATAGTACCTCACTGATGAAGTAGACCGGCCTCTGGACGGGCAGTGCGTGCCCTTCTTCTCGTCTCTCGACCATGATCGCGGCGCTGACCACCTGAGTGGTAGCGGTGACATAGATCAAGAGGGCTTCTTCGGCAGCGGGGGGCACCAGGATGGGCACGCTTGTAAGGAGCGCCTTCAAGTTCCCGAGGGCTTCCTCAGCCTCGGGGGTCCAAGCAAAGCGCTCGATCTTCCTTAAGAGGTGATACAGGGGCAAGCCTCTTTCGCCGAGGCGTGAGATGAAGCGGCTCAGAGCCGCAAGGCATCCCATGTCCCTCTGTACTCCTTTCAAGTCCTTGATAGGCCCCATGTTGGTGATGGCCGCGATTTTCTCCGGGTTGGCCTCGATGCCCCGCTCGGAGACGATGAACCCCAGGAGCATGCCTCGGGGGACTCTGAAGACACACTTCTCGGGATTGAGTTTTACGCCTTTCGCTTTGAGACACTTGAATGTCGTTTCAAGGTCAGAGAGGAGGTCTGAGGCTTTCCTCGTCTTGACTACGATGTCATCGACGTAGGCCTCAACCGTTCGACCAATGTGCTGTCCGAACACGTGGTTCATGCACCTTTGGTATGTCGCACCCGCATTCCTCAAACCGAATGGCATAGTAATGTAGCAGTACATGCCAAAAGGTGTGATGAAAGAAGTCGCGAGCTCGTCAGACTCTTTCATCCTGATTTGGTGATACCCTGAGTAGGCATGAGTAGGCATCGAGGAACGACAGGGTTTCACACCCAGCAGTGGAATCCACGATTTGATCGATACGAGGCAGAGGGTAGGGAACCTTCGGACATGCTTTGTTTAGAACAGTGTAGTCTACACACATCCGCCATTTCCCACCTTTCTTTTTCATAAGCACAGGGTTGGCTAGCCATTCGGGATGGAATACCTCTTTAATGAACCCTGCAGCCATCAGCTTGTGGATCTCCTCGCCTATGGCTCTGCGCTTTTCCTCGTCGAATCAGTGCAGAGGCTGCTTCATGGGTCGGGCTCTAGCTCAGATATCTAGTGAGTGCTCAGCGACTTCCCTCGGTATGCCAGGCATGTCCGAGGGACTCCACACAAAAATCTCGGCGTTCGCGTGGAGAAAGTCGATGAGCACTGCTTCCTATTTGGGGTCGAGCTCGGAGCCGATCCGGATCTGCTTGGAGGCGTCGTTGCTGGGGTCGAGAGGGACGGATTTGACCGCCTCTGCTGGTTCAAAGTTGCCGGTGTGGCGCTTCGCATCTAGAACCTCCTTGGAGAGGTTTTCCATGTCGGCGATGAGGGCCTCAGATTCGGCGAGGGCCTCGGCGTACTCCACGCACTCCACGTCGCATTCGTATGCGTGTCGGTACGTGGGGCCGACGGTGATGACCCCGTTGGGGCCCGACATCTTGAGCTTGAGGTAGGTGTAGTTGGGGACGACCATGAACTTGGCGTAACATGGTCTCCCCAGCACTGCGTGGTAGGTTCCTCGGAAACCGACCACCTCGAACGTGAGGGTTTCCTTTCGGAAGTTGGAGGGAGTCCCGAAGTAGACGGGCAGATCGAGTTGTCCGAGGGGCTGGACGCGCTTTCCGGGAATGATCCCGTGGAAGGGCGCCGCGCCGGCCCGGATCGAGGACAGATCGATCTGCAGGAGCCCGAGGGTGTCGGCGTAGATGATGTTGAGGCTGCTGCCTCCGTCCATGAGGACCTTGGTAAGCCTGACGTTGCCAATGACGGGATCAACAACGAGCGGGTACTTCCCCGGGCTCGGCACGCGGTCAGGGTGGTCGTCTTGGTCGAAAGTGATGGGCTTGTCGGACCAGTCTAGATAGACTAGCGCCGCCACCTTTACCGAGTAGACCTCCCAGCGCTCTTGCTTGCGGTGCCGAGCCGAGGCATTCGCCACCCGCCCACCGTAGATCATGAAGCAGTCATGGATCTCGGGGAACTCCTCTGCCTTGTGAGCTTCCCTCTTGTCGTTGTCAGGGGCCCTGCCACCTTCCGCCGGTGGCCCGGCCTTATGGAAGTAGCGCCAAAGCATGATGCAATCCTCAAGGGTGTGCTTTACGGGACCCTGATGATAGGGGCACGACCCCTTGAGCATCTTGTCGAACAAGTTGGCGCCTCCGGGAGGTTTCTGAGGGTTCTTGTGCTTAGCGGCGGCGACAAGGTCTGCGTCGGCGGCGTCGCGTTTCGCTTGTGACTTCTTCTTGCCCTTCTTCCTCGTGCCGCGCTGAGCGGACGCTTCGGGGGCGTCATCCGGCTGGCGCCCCTGAGGCTGCTTGTCCTTCCAGAAGATGGCCTCGACCGCCTCCTGTCTAGAGGCGAACATGGTGGCGATGTCCATCAGCTCGCTCGCCCTGGTGGGAGTCTTGCGACCCAGCTTGCTCACCAGGTCGCGGCAAGTGGTGCCGGCGAGGAACGCGCCGATGACATCGGAGTCGGTGATGTTGGGCAGCTCGGTGCGCTGCTTTGAAAATCGCCGGATGTAGTCCCGCAGGGATTCTCCCGGCTGCTGGCGGTAGCTTTGGAGATCTCATGAGTTCCCAGGGCGCACGTATGTGCCCTGGAAGTTGCCGGCAAAGGCTTTGACTAGGTCGTCCCAGTTGGAGATCTGCGCAAGAGGCAGATGCTCCAGCCAGGCTCGGGCGGCGTCGGAGAGGAACAGGGGGAGGTTGCGGATGATGAGGTTGTCATCGTCCGTTCCACCCAGCTGGCAGGCGAGCCGGTAGTCCGCGAGCCACAGTTCAGGCTTCGTCTCCCCTGAGTACTTGGTGATGGTAGTCGGGGCTCGGAACCGGGTCGGGAACGGCACCCGTCGTATGGCCCGGCTGAAAGCTTGCGGACCGGGTGGTTCGGGCGAAGGGCTCCGATCCTCCCCGCTGTCGTAGCGTCCCCCACGCCTGGGGTGGTAGCCTCAGCGCACCCTCTCGTCGAGGTGGGCTCGACGGTCGCGGCGATGGTGCTCGTTGCCGAGGCGGCCCGGGGCCGCAGGCGCTGTGTCCCACGGAGCCCAGTGTGGACCGAGGCCTCCCGCATGAATCGGGAAGTCGCGGCGCGATGCTCCAGAGGGTATCCTTGCCTTCGGGAGGCAGAGCTTTCGGCCCGTCGGACCGCGGCATCCTCCAGGAGATTCCTGAGTTCTCCCTGGATACACCGCCCCTCGGTGGTGGATGGTTCTGGCATTGCGCGGAGCAGTATTGCTGCTGCAGCCAGGTTCTAGCCAACCCCGCTGGAAGCCGGGGGCAGCCTTGCCCTGGCATCGTTGGCGACGCGGCGCTGGACATCCTGGGCTAGATGACACACTTCTCCGGCCGGTGCTCGGCTTGCCCACTCCTGCCCGATGTTCTGCTGGAGCTGCACAAGTTGTCCTGCCTCCTCATCGAGCTTGGCCTGCATCTCGCGGATTTGCTCAAGCTGTGTGTCCTGACCCCCCGCAGCGACTGGGACCACAACTAGCTCCCGAAGGATGTCAACGCGAGGCACAGGCCCAAAGGGATCGCCGTCCTCCGGCATACCAAGGTGGTTGCCTTCGTCGAGACCCTCTAGATCGACATGGAAACATTCATGACTTGGACCACAGTCCTCGTCGCCGAGGCTGTGGCTATCATCGGAGCAATCGGAG
Organism: Zea luxurians; assembly: GCA_029449295.1. NCBI lineage: Eukaryota > Viridiplantae > Streptophyta > Magnoliopsida > Poales > Poaceae > Zea > Zea luxurians. The sequence goes on along the minus strand of JAOPSE010000018.1, from coordinate 39,520,886 downwards.
AGGCAGTAGTCACATGTGGTCATCAAGTCCCGCATGGCACTAGAGTTACCGAGCCCGGAGAAATCCCAACCAGAGTCGGGCTCGTCGTCTTCCTCGGAACCCGGGGGCCCGTAGGTCGAGACGGCCGTCAATCTGTCCTAGGTTGACCACATATGGTACCCCGGGAGGTTTGGATATGCCTTTATGAAAGCGTCCACCAAAGCGGGGTCGCTTGGTGGGTCGAAGCTGAATCTAAAAGGCACTGGATGGGAAACGGACGGTACCTCTTGATCGACGGACGGTGACGAAGTCGCGTCGGGGATGGACTGCACTGTTATCTCAGGTACAAGGCTGATGCCCAGCAAGTCCTTCGCGAGCGTGCTGGCGTCGCCCGTCGTATACTTGGGGTTGGCGTGTTGCGGGGAAGCGACGCTCGTCTTCGTCTCAAATGTGAGGTCAACGCCCGACGTGTCCCCCGCTGGGGCGCCGGCGTCACCGACTCGCTCGATAGCCGACGAGGCGCCGCCTCCTGCTTGGCCATGATTGCCCCACCTCCTTCCCCGTTGATGGGGAGGGTGACGTGTCACACCCGGGTTTCGGGGCACCAAGACCCGGGCGCGAACACAAACACCAGGTATGCTGGGACCAAGTCTCACACATATGATGTATAGTGGCACAGGATCGAATGTCACATATTTATATATAACAGGAGTTCTATACAAAATAAATAATTACATAATAAGGAGACAGCGGTCCAGCAACCCAAAGTTGACTGGGAGACGACGGCCTAGATCTCTCACGAACACTTCACAGCATCCTCCGAGCGCATCATCCTGTGGTACCTGTTCTTGACCTGTGGGGTGGTGTGAGACAGCAAGAGTGAGCTCACATACGTTCATAGCTCAACAAGTTGTGGGGAATAATGTGCATGAACTCGCCAAAGGTGGGAGCTCACGTGAAGTGTAAGGCTTACCAAAGAGGATGGTTGAAGCTGAGCATTGCTTTTAAAGTTGGTCAAAATTTTATTAGCAGTTACTAAGTATAAGTAAATACCAAACCCAATTAAGTAGTAGAACAAAAGTAACAACTTCACCTGCGATGCAATGCATATGACAAATTGAATTTAGTTCCATAATTTAATCATGTGAGTGTCCGAGCTGCTCATGACCGTGAGCACGGCTAGTATACCAGTTTTACACTCTGCAGAGGTTGCACATCTTTACCCACAAGTCGTGTTACCCATCTGCCAAGAGACGGCCAATCCCATACACCTCTACCGAGGAGGCGAGGCAAGGTAACACTACGAGGCCTTTACAAAGTTCCACTAGCTTCAGAAAACCCGCTACAGTTTATAGGAAGTTCCAATGCAGGAATCCCTTGCAGGACCGCCATCGCAGCAAAATCCTCCCGAGGGCCTCCCTAACAGGAATCCCTTGCAGGACTGCCATCACAGCAAAATCCTCCCGAGGGCCTCCCTACATTGACCACTCCCCTACTGCCCTTGCCCCTTTCGGGTAAGGTAGTCTTCCACTAGCTTTCCTAATTAATCAGCCAAGGGCGTCCCATTAAACCCTTGTGGTAGCACTGTTTTCCCGGGTGGTTCTCCATGTTCCAATTAACATAATGATCTTAACATGAACAGTAAATAACAACTGACAATAAAAGTATAATCATGAATAGTAATGTGTATCTATATACCCAAAACCACATAAAGCGATAGCAAGTACTACCCAAAGATTCAGTGGTGAACAAGGTATAAAGATAGTCAAACTAGGGTAACCTATTGGGTCCCATCAAAATTAACCTATGCAGATCATTATGATTAATTAGAACATGAGTGGGTAAAAGAAGTGATCAAGGACACAACTTGCCTCGCACTTGAGATTCCAGGTACCAACTTGCTCTTCAGATGACACGTGTCCTCACTGCTAAACGTAGCAATACCGACAAACATAGTATAGGCAAAATTAACATTACAACAAATATAAGAACAAACTGTATGATAATAATCTACGTGTTGCTACGAGATCGTGGGTTCAAGAATTATTAAAATCGGAGTTACGGTTATAAAGTTATGATTTTTCCGAAGATCCATGTGTTTAAATATTAAACTATATTATACCTCCTATAGGAAAATATACTCTAAACAATTAATTTAACTTTAATCTAGATTATAATTTGTTTTAGAAATCATATTATAGTCAAATTATAATTATAGGCATGTTAATCTTGATTAGTAAAGTAAATCTACTACTAAAAAGGGGTAAACAATTACTTAATTATAAAAGTATGTGATATCGTATAAATAAAGTTGCTACTGCATAGAAAATATTTTTATGAAGCTAACGCAATTTGAACGGATCAAATCGTAGTTAAAATGAATTAATTATGAATTTCCGAAGCCTATTTCTATTCTAGGGGTGTTTTTGTGAATACTCGGGGACTAATCTGTAATTTCTAGAATTTTAGAGTAAAGCTGTGTATGTGACCGAGGACGGCGGGTTTATACAAAGAAAAGATAGGGTCTCTTATGCATAAGTCACTCGGCGAAGGGGTACAAAGAGGTTTCAACCGTTGGATCGGCATTTGAGGGCTCAGATTAGATCACCACCTTATGTGAACCGGTAACCCCCCCGATGCCGTTGGATCCTGTGTCAATGCCTCAGATTTAAACAACCGCGATCTCCTCCCATCCCTCCATCTATCGATCAACGGTTGACATTCAACGCTTGAATAGGTAGGCGGGTTTTAACCCCAGCCGTTGGCCCGGCATCCGACGGCCAACCCATCGTCTTCCCAGGAACTTGCTCAGAGGCGGCACCATGGCCTGACCGGCGGCGCGTGCGCTACCCGCGGCGGAGACCGTCGCCAGCGTTGCTCCATCCAGCCACCCCGAGCCCCCCCCATATTAGCGTGGACTAATGTATATCGTGTCGGAGGTCTAGCTTAACCCAGGAGGGTAGTTTATTACCTGCAGTGGCGCTGCGACGTTGCCAGCCCGCGGAAAGGAACGGAGTCGCGGCGAGCACGACCGTAGCGGAGGCCATGGCCAGCGGCTCCCAATACGGCCCCAAGGCTCCCCCCGAGGGCATATAAGCCCTAAACCCATGCTCCCGCACACCTGCTTCATATCCGCCCCAACGCGATGCAGCCTGCTGTCCAAGTACCCGGCCGCGGCGAGTGAGAGCTTCGCGGCACGCTATAACTTCGGTGAGCGATTCCTGACGAACCGCACACCCAACCTGAGCTAAATTTGGCTTCTCATGATCAGAGGAATAAGGCTAGCGCGATAGAGGAATCCCTACCGGATTTCGAGGTGGCGGCTGCCCTGTCCACGGCGAGGCGTAGTTCCGCGGCGGTGGTAAGACTCCGACGAGAAATTAAGCCAACATCGGCAGGGCACAGATGGACGGGGAGAGGGGAAGTCTTTGACTGGATGCTTTTCGGCCAGGGGCCCGCTACTTATGCGTCAAGGAGCAGGGCCACAACGGCCGGTCAGAGATTCCGACGGCGAAGAACGCGGGGATTCCGTTCAAGCGAGGGGAAGGAAGCTTGAGGAGTTCTCTCTGTTTCGGCCGCTGGACAACCAACAGGGCTGCGACCGCGCGCACATACACTCAAGGATAGCCAGGGGCCTGGCCACGCTGTGAATTCCGGGCGGACGCGAAGAATTGCAACAAACGCGAGAGAAAGGGAAAAATCTGTTCGCGGAGATAAGGATGAAGATGCAGCTGGGATGTGGGTCCCACGATGGCAGCCGATGTGTCACAGACAAACCGGTCCCACCGAACAGTGATGAAAAGGCAGGCGCGGCGTGATTCTTTTCCCCCCTGGGCCGAGCGCGAGTGTATCACTGGGCTAGGAGCTTGGGTGGGCTGCGCGGTGGAATAGGAGATAAATGGGCCGACCAGAAGGGGTAGCTGGGCGAAGGGAGTCGAAATCGGCCTGGGTGCAGGTTTCTTTCTTTTCTTTTCTTTTAATTCTCTTTTTATTTTAGTTTTCATTTTCGATTTAGGGAGGGTTTTGAAATTCAAGCTCCAATGTAGATGCAACAATAAAATATTCCCAACATGATGCAATAATGTTTTATTATTCTTTTTATTATTTTGAATTCAAATTCGCATCTAGGTTCAGGATTCACATTCATATGCACAATTATAACAACACTTCCGCATGCAAATTGTAATTTTATGTTATTTATTTCCCATCTCATTTATTTATGCTTATGCTTTTAAATGTGCACACAAAATATGTATTTTAAGAAATTTAGTTCTAGTTAAGAAAAATTCTTTAAGAGTAAAGTCTAGAAGATATGATTTATCAAAGGAACAAATTATTATTGAGCTCTTTTTTTTGGAAACATTGTTTTAGGATGTATAGTTTCAAAGGTAAGATAATTCTTATGAAAACTATATTTTAACTCAACATCAGGGGAAAATTTTACATAATTCTCAAAATGAGATTTTGAGGCGTTACAAATCCTACCCCCTTAACAGAAATCTCGCCCTCGAGATTTGTAAGGACAGGGATGTAAAAGGCTGTATTTACGGTTTGGCCTTTAACTTCTAATTAGTTTATGAATAAGAAGTTTCATGTTATTTAGAAAGTGGTTACGGAAACATGGGTATATGTACGTATAGTCACCATATTGTGTAGGATAAAAGATAGGTTAGGGCAAAAATAGCCTAGGGTAAGCAAGTTTATGATGGGAAGAATTCCGTGTTGAGTGGTAAGGCATCTGAAGATTGAGTTTGACTTCTCTCCTTCCTTGACGAGGTTGATCTTGTCCCTTTTTTTGTCTTGGTCTCATTGATTCGAGGTTAGTGTATATCATCAGAGTTACCGGAGTATGGTTAAGATAGATATGGGTGAGATAGACTACATGATGTAGGTCAAGTTGTTGGGTAGGGTCGAGTTGATCTAAGATCTCAAACTTGTTTATAGGAGTAGGGTCTAATGTATTCCACCAGGATTGACTATCTTGTTAGGTAACACATTTTAGATTAGATCATAGTAGATTAGATGGACTCTAGATTAGATCGATATCACCATATTAGACTAAACAATATCCAATTACTTTGGATTAAATCATGGTTGTTACACTAGTGTGGGGTAAATATGCTTATTAGGGCAAGATGAATCCATAGGGATAAGGTAGAATCTTTTGAGATCAGTCAGATCTATTAGGATAAGATAAAATCTTTTCAAGGTAAGATAGGTTTATTAAGAATAGAAAGAATCTTTAAGATAAGGGAGAATCCGATAAGATAAGGGAGAGTCTTTTAAGGTAAGATGAATCTATATGAAATCGGTACACTTTAATGGAGGGTAATCTAAGTTGTTTAGTTATCTTATGAATTCTATTTATGCCTATATGTATATGCAGATGCAATTATGGATATTACTCCACAACTCATCACACTCAATCAAAGATCGAATCAAGCAGTTATCACAAGAACAAACACTCAAGCATGCAAATATTTACAGAAATAGTTTTGATTTTGTTCCTAAGATTAGGTTTTCTATTCCTAAAGGTCACTTTAGGCACAGGATTTCAAAGTGTGAAATCCACATTTGTCTTTTAGAATGGAAAAAGTAAGAGTAACCAGAGTAAAGCGGAAATAGATGAGAAAAGATTAAGAAGAGTTTAGATAGAATCAGAGTAGCAAAGATAAGTAGATAATGGTTGTCCAGTTCTATCTAGGTTTCGTCCTACAGTCAACATTCCTCTGATACCACTTCTGTCACACCCGGGTTTCGGGGCACCAAGACCCGGGCGCGAACATAAACACCAGGTATGCTGGGACCAAGTCTCACACATATGATGTATAGTGGCACAGGATCGAATGTCACATATTTATATATAACAGGAGTTCTATACAAAACAAATAATTACATAATAAGGAGACAGCGGTCCAGCAACCCAAAGTTGACTGGGAGACGACGGCCTAGATCTCTCACGAACACTTCACAGCATCCTCCGAGCGCATCATCCTGTGGTACCTGTTCTTGACCTGTGGGGTGGTGTGAGACAGCAAGAGTGAGCTCACATACGCTCATAGCTCAACAAGTTGTGGGGAATAATGTGCATGAACTCGCCAAAGGTGGGAGCTCACGTGAAGTGTATGGCTTACCAAAGAGGATGGTTGAAGCTGAGCATTGCTTTTAAAGTTGGTCAAAATTTTATTAGCAGTTACTAAGTATAAGTAAATACCAAACCCAATTAAGTAGTAGAACAAAAGTAACAACTTCACCTGCGATGCAATGCATATGACAAATTGAATTTAGTTCCATAATTTAATCATGTGAGTGTCCGAGCTGCTCATGACCGTGAGCACAGCTAGTATACCAGTTTTACACTCTGCAGAGGTTGCGCATCTTTACCCACAAGTCGTGTTACCCATCTGCCAAGAGACGGCCAATCCCATACACCTCTACCGAGGAGGCGAGGCAAGGTAACACTACGAGGCCTTTACAAAGTTCCACTAGCTTCAGAAAACCCGCTACAGTTTATAGGAAGTTCCAATGCAGGAATCCCTTGCAGGACCGCCATCGCAGCAAAATCCTCCCGAGGGCCTCCCTAACAGGAATCCCTTGCAGGACTGCCATCGCAGCAAAATCCTCCCGAGGGCCTCCCTACATTGACCACTCCCCTACTGCCCTTGCCCCTTTCGGGTAAGGTAGTCTTCCACTAGCTTTCCTAATTAATCAGCCAAGGGCGTCCCATTAAACCCTTGTGGTAGCACTGTTTTCCCGGGTGGTTCTCCATGTTCCAATTAACATAATGATCTTAACATGAACAGTAAATAACAACTGACAATAAAAGTATAATCATGAATAGTAATGTGTATCTATATACCCAAAACCACATAAAGCGATAGCAAGTACTACCCAAAGATTCAGTGGTGAACAAGGTATAAAGATAGTCAAACTAGGGTAACCTATTGGGTCCCATCAAAATTAACCTATGCAGATCATTATGATTAATTAGAACATGAGTGGGTAAAAGAAGTGATCAAGGACACAACTTGCCTCGCACTTGAGATTTTAGGTACCAACTTGCTCTTCAGATGACACGTGTCCTCACTGCTAAACGTAGCAATACCGACAAACATAGTATAGGCAAAATTAACATTACAACAAATATAAGAACAAACTGTATGATAATAATCTACGTGTTGCTACGAGATCGTGGGTTCAAGAATTATTAAAATCGGAGTTACGGTTATAAAGTTATGATTTTTCCGAAGATCCATGTGTTTAAATATTAAACTATATTATACCTCCTATAGGAAAATATACTCTAAACAATTAATTTAACTTTAATCTAGATTATAATTTGTTTTAGAAATCATATTATAGTCAAATTATAATTATAGGCATGTTAATCTTGATTAGTAAAGTAAATCTACTACTAAAAAGGGGTAAACAATTACTTAATTATAAAAGTATGTGATATCGTATAAATAAAGTTGCTACTGCATAGAAAATATTTTTATGAAGCTAACGCAATTTGAACGGATCAAATCGTAGTTAAAATGAATTAATTATGAATTTCCGAAGCCTATTTCTATTCTAGGGGTGTTTTTGTGAATACTCGGGGACTAATCTATAATTTCTAGAATTTTAGAGTAAAGCTGTGTATGTGACCGAGGACGGCGGGTTTATACAAAGAAAAGATAGGGTCTCTTATGCATAAGTCACTCGGCGAAGGGGTACAAAGAGGTTTCAACCGTTGGATCGGCATTTGAGGGCTCAGATTAGATCACCACCTTATGTGAACCGGTAACCCCCCCGATGCCGTTGGATCCTGTGTCAATGCCTCAGATTTAAACAACCGCGATCTCCTCCCATCCCTCCATCTATCGATCAACGGTTGACATTCAACGCTTGAATAGGTAGGCGGGTTTTAACCCCAGCCGTTGGCCCGGCATCCGACGGCCAACCCATCGTCTTCCCAGGAACTTGCTCAGAGGCGGCACCATGGCCTGACCGGCGGCGCGTGCGCTACCCGCGGCGGAGACCGTCGCCAGCGTTGCTCCATCCAGCCACCCCGAGCCCCCCCATATTAGCGTGGACTAATGTATATCGTGTCGGAGGTCTAGCTTAACCCAGGAGGGTAGTTTATTACCTGCAGTGGCGCTGCGACGTTGCCAGCCCGCGGAAAGGAACGGAGTCGCGGCGAGCACGACCGTGGCAGAGGCCATGGCCAGCGGCTCCCAATACGGCCCCAAGGCTCCCCCCGAGGGCATATAAGCCCTAAACCCATGCTCCCGCACACCTGCTTCATATCCGCCCCAACGCGATGCAGCCTGCTGTCCAAGTACCCGGCCGCGGCGAGTGAGAGCTTCGCGGCACGCTATAACTTCGGTGAGCGATTCCTGACGAACCGCACACCCAACCTGAGCTAAATTTGGCTTCTCATGATCAGAGGAATAAGGCTAGCGCGATAGAGGAATCCCTACCGGATTTCGAGGTGGCGGCTGCCCTGTCCACGGCGAGGCGTAGTTCCGCGGCGGTGGTAAGACTCCGACGAGAAATTAAGCCAACATCGGCAGGGCACAGATGGACGGGGAGAGGGGAAGTCTTTGACTGGATGCTTTTCGGCCAGGGGCCCGCTACTTATGCGTCAAGGAGCAGGGCCACAACGGCCGGTCAGAGATTCCGACGGCGAAGAACGCGGGGATTCCGTTCAAGCGAGGGGAAGGAAGCTTGAGGAGTTCTCTCTGTTTCGGCCGCTGGACAACCAACAGGGCTGCGACCGCGCGCACATACACTCAAGGATAGCCAGGGGCCTGGCCACGCTGTGAATTCCGGGCGGACGCGAAGAATTGCAACAAACGCGAGAGAAAGGGAAAAATCTGTTCGCGGAGATAAGGATGAAGATGCAGCTGGGATGTGGGTCCCACGATGGCAGCCGATGTGTCACAGACAAACCGGTCCCACCGAACAGTGATGAAAAGGCAGGCGCGGCGTGATTCTTTTCCCCCCTGGGCCGAGCGCGAGTGTATCACTGGGCTAGGAGCTTGGGTGGGCTGCGCGGTGGAATAGGAGATAAATGGGCCGACCAGAAGGGGTAGCTGGGCCAAGGGAGTCGAAATCGGCCTGGGTGTAGGTTTCTTTCTTTTCTTTTCTTTTAATTCTCTTTTTATTTTAGTTTTCATTTTCGATTTAGGGAGGGTTTTGAAATTCAAGCTCCAATGTAGATGCAACAATAAAATATTCCCAACATGATGCAATAATGTTTTATTATTCTTTTTATTATTTTGAATTCAAATTCGCATCTAGGTTCAGGATTCACATTCATATGCACAATTATAACAACACTTCCGCATGCAAATTGTAATTTTATGTTATTTATTTCCCATCTCATTTATTTATGCTTATGCTTTTAAATGTGCACACAAAATATGTATTTTAAGAAATTTAGTTCTAGTTAAGAAAAATTCTTTAAGAGTAAAGTCTAGAAGATATGATTTATCAAAGGAACAAATTATTATTGAGCTCTTTTTTTTTGGAAACATTGTTTTAGGATGTATAGTTTCAAAGGTAAGATAATTCTTATGAAAACTATATTTTAACTCAACATCAGGGGAAAATTTTACATAATTCTCAAAATGAGATTTTGAGGCGTTACATGACGGGACAGACTCAAATGCTGTTCTTCCACCACGCGGGGAAGACGTCCTCGATTCCGCCGCCGGCGGGCGGGCTGACGGCTGCCATTGTCGTTGTCGCGCGGCGGAGGAAGGAGTTGTCGCGCGGCGGAGGAAGGAGTATCATGTCGTAGCTGCCATCGAGGGACATGAACTCGAGACTCCTAAAACAGAGCTTCGTCCCGGGTTGGAGTGGTTGATGGAGACTCCCCATCTGGAGCTTGACGGGAAGCTGTTCGTCAACACGCAGCAGGCCCCTACCTGGCGCGCCAACTGTCGGCGTTTCGACCCTGGGGGGTCCCTGGACCGACGAGTAAATTGTCGCTGCTTGTCCCAGCCCAGATGGGTCGGCGCGAGATGGTGACACAAGGGGGAGAAAACAGTAAGGGGGAACCCGCGGCCTCGTGTTGTCCTGCGCCCAGGGCGGATGCGCTTGCAGTAGGGGGTTACAAGCGTTCGCGAGGGAGAGAGAGAGACAGGGGGCGTGAGGCTGCCCGTTCTCCCGTGCGGCCACCCCCTTCGTATGAGAGCCCTGGACCTTCCTTTTATAGGCGTAAGGAGAGGGTCCACGTGTACAACGAGGGGTGTAGTAGTGTGCTAACGTGTCTAGCAGAGAGGAGCTAGAGTCCTATGTATGTGCCGACGTGGCTGTCGGAGAGGTGTTGGAGCCCTGTTCATGTGGCGTCGTGGCCGTCGGAGGAGCGCTTGAGCCCCATAGAAGCACAGCTGTCGGGGCTGTCGGATCCTTGCTGACGTATCCTTGCTTCCGTAGGGGGCTGAGAACCACCGTTGTCATGGAGCACGCGGGGTGCCATCATTACTTGTTTTACCGGGGTGAGCCAGATGGGACGCCGGTCTTGTTCCCTGTAGCCTGGGCTAGCTAGGGGTAGGGTAATGATGGCCTCCCCTTGTGGTGTGGTCGGCCCGAGCGAGGTGGTGACTCCTCCGAGGTCGAGGTCGAGTCCGAGCCCTAGGGTCGGGCGAGGCGGAGACCTTCTTCCGGAGTCGAGGTCGAGTCTTAGCCCTTGGGTCGGGCGAGGCGGAGACCGTCTTCCGGAGTCGAGGTTGAGTCCGAGCCCGGGGGTCGGGCGAGGCGGAGATCGTCTTCCGGAGTCGAGGTTGAGTCTGAGCCCGGGGGTCGGGCGAGGCGGAGATCGTCTTCCGGAGTTGAGGCTGAGTCCGAGCCCTGGGGTCGGGCGAGGCGGAGATCGTCGTCCGAGGCGAGGTCGAGTCCGAGCCCTGGGGTCGGGCGAGGCGGAGATTCCTATGGCGCCCGAGGCTGGACTTGGTTGCTGTCAGCCTCACCCTGGCGGGTGGCACAGCAGTCAGAGCAGCGCAGGGAGCGCTGTTTTCCTGTCAGGTCAGTCAGTGGAGGGGCGAAGTGACGGCGGTCACTTCGGCCTTGTCGACTGGAAGGCGCGCGTCAGGATAAGGTGTCAGGCGATCCTTGCATTGAATGCTCTTGCGATCTGGTCGGCTGGCGAGGCGATCTGGCCAAGGTTGCTTCTCCGTGAAGCCTGCCCGAGCTGGGCCTTGGGCGAGTCGAAGGTGCACCCGTTGCTTGAGGAGACCCTTGGGTGAGGCGTGAATCTGCCTTGGTCTTCCGTTCCTACCCGAGGCTAGGCTCGGGCGAGGCGAGATCGTGTCCCTTGAGTGGTCAAAGCCTTAACCGGAATTGCGCCCATCAGGCCTTTGCAGCTTTGTGCTGATGGGGGTTACCAGCTGAGATTAGGAGCCTTGGGGGTACCCCTAATTATGGTCCCCGACAAATTACATCATACGAAGACAACGATCCAGAAACCATAGTTGACTGGGAGACGATGGCTTAGACCTCTCACAAACTTATCGCGACATCCTTCATGCTCCTCATCCTGCGGTACTTGTTCTTGACCTAGGGGGATGTGAATACAGCAAGGTTGAGCTCACATACGTTCATCGCTCAACAAGTTGTGGGGAATAATGTGTATGAACTCACCAAAGGTGGGAGCTCGTGTGAAGTGTAAGACTTACCAAAGGAGATGTTTAAAGCTGAGCATTGCTTTTAAAGTTGGTCAAAATTTTATTAGCAGTTACTAAGTAAAAGTAGATACCAACCCAATTAAATAAGAGATCAAATTAATGATAACACCCACAATGCAAATGACAAATTAAGTTTAGTTCCATAAATAAATTAATCATGTGAGGATCCGAGCCGCTCTTGACCGTGAGCAGGACTGATATACCAGTTTTACACTCTACAGAGGTTTGTATCTTTACCCACAAGTTGTGTTACCCATTTGCCAAGGGATCACGACTTCCCATTCATCTCTACCGAGGAGACGAGGCAGGGTAGCACTATGAGGCATTTACAAAGTTCCACTAGCTTCAGAAAACCCGCTACGGTTTCTGAGAAGGGTAGTATAGGAATCACTGGTCCGAAAAGCCATCACAGCATGATCGACCCGAGAACCTCCCTATACGCAGCTCCTCTACCGCCCTTGCCCCCTTTTGGGTAAGTTAGTCCTCCACTAGCTTTCCTAATTAGTCAGCCAAGGGCGTCCCATACCACCCTTGTGGTAGCATTGTTTTCCGGGTTGTTCTCCATGTTCCAATTAACATAATGATCTTGTCATGAACAATAATTAAAACAACAACAAAATTGGAACATGATCATAATATAACATTAATGTCGGCGTTTTGGACCCGGGGGGTCCCTGGACCGACCAGTAAATTTGTCGTTGCGTGTCCCTGCCCAGATGGGTTGGTGCGAGATGGAACACAAGGGGGGAATGAGACTTGTATTATCCTGCACCAGGGTGCTCGTAGTAGGGGTTACAAGCATTGCGAGAGAGCGAGGGCGAGAGAGCGAGCACGAGAGAGAGAGAGAGAGAGAGAGAGAGAGAGGGTCCGGCCCTGCTCGTCTTCTCCCGTCCCTTTGCCGTGCGTTTACTCGTCCTCTTCCCGTGCCTCTCCCCCCTCCATGCTCCTGGACATCCCCTTTTATAGACATAAGGGGATGGCCCGGCTGTACAATGGGGTGTAGCTATGTGCTACGTGGCCAGCGGGGAAGTGCTTGGTCGCTATGCTCGTGTTAACGTGTCTGTTGGAGAAGTGCATGAGCTTTATAGAAGCACAGCTGTCGGCGCTGCATGGATCTTGCTGACGTCTCCTTGCTTCTGTAGGGGGCTTGAGGACCACCGACGTCATGGACGCACGCGGGGAACCATCATTGCCCGTTACCGGGGTAAGCTAGATGGGACGCCGGTCTTGTTCCTTCTAGCCTGAGCTAGCTAGGAGTAGGGTAATGATGTATCCCTTGTGGCGCGGTCGATCCGAGCCTGAGGTCAGGCGAGGCGGCGGCTCCTCCGAGGCCGAGGCCCAGGGTCGGGCGAGGACGTGACTCTTCCCGAGGCTGAGGCCGAGCCCTGGGGTCGGGCAAGGCGGAGATCTCTTCCCGAGGTCGAGCCCGAGGCCGAGGCCTAAGGTCGGGCGAGGCGGAGCTTCCTGTTGCGCCCGAGGCTGAACTTTACTGTTGTTGGTTTCACCCGGGTGGTTGGCACAGCAACCGGAGCGGGGCGGGCGGCGCTGTTTTCCTGTCAGATCAGTCAGTGAAAGGGCGAAGTGACTGCGGTCACTTTGACCTTGTCGACTGAGGCACGCGTGTCAGGATAAGGTGTCAGGCGATCCCAGCATTAAATGCGCATGCAGTATGGTCGGCTGGTAAGGCGATTTGGCCAAGGTTGCTTGCACGACAAGGCTTGCCTTTGGCTGAGCCAAGGGTCTGCTCACTGCCTGAGGAGACCCTCGGGCGAGACGTGAATTCGTCCGGGACTACCGTTCCTGCCCGAGGCCGGGTTCGGCCGAGGTGAGATCGCGTCCCTTGGCAGACGAAGCTTTGACTTTTGACCCGGACTGTCAGTCTTTATGGTTTGTTCTAAAGGTGTTTATCATCCGTGTTTAGGAGTGTTGGGGGTACCCCTAATTACGGTACCCGACAGTAGCCCCCGAGCCTCGAAGGGAGTGTAGGCACTCGCTTGGAGGTTCTGCCGGATTTTTGCAAGGGGACCAGCCTTTCTCGGTTATGTTTCGTTCCAGTGGGTGCGCACGAGCGCACCCGCCAGGTGTAGCCCCCGAGGCCTCGGAGGAGTGGTTTGACTCCTCTGAGGTCTTAATTCTTGCTGTGATGCCTCGGTCGGCCTAGTTGTTCCCTCATGCGGCCTAGCCGCAGCCCGGGTGCATGGTCAGGCTCCGAGTTTTTGAGCTGGTTTGTTGACGCTATCAACAGTTTTGGCTGCAGCCGGGTGCGAGGCCAGCCCCCGAGCCTCTGCACGGAGCGAGAGGACGATCAAGGAGTGTCTCGGCTTTTATTATACGCCCCTTCGTCGCCTTTTCGCAAGGAGGAAGGGGGGAAAGCACCACGTTACCCTCGGAGGGTACCGATCATGGTGTTTCCAGTGAGTTGCTAACGGGTGATCCGAGTGGACGCCCATGCCCCGTTCGTTAAGGGTCAGCTAGTGGCCCGGAGGCACGCTCCAAAAGTACCTGCAGGGGATTTGCTGGACCCGAACCCATTTCGATAGGGTCCAAGGGCTCGGTGCCTCCCTCCGGTGGGATTCCATTACTAATTGTTCCCGCTGGTCTCAGAAATGTCCTAGGGTACCTCGGGAGCATAGCCCGAGCCTCAGCCATGTAACGGACGTACCCAGGGTCATCCCTCACTTTGCGTGCTCTAGGGCGGCTGTCAAACCCTTCCGAGGGGCCAGCCTTCGAACCTCTGATCAGTAATGGGCGTAGAGCCTGAGTGCTATGGGGCGGCTGTTGAGCCCTTCCGAGGGGCCAGCCTTCGAACCCCTGATCAGTAATGGGCGCGGAGCCCGAGTGCTCTAGGGCGGTTGCTGGACCCCGCAGGGCGCAACCTTCGAACCCCTGATCAGTAGGAGGGCTCGGGGGGCCGAGTGCTCTGGGGCGGCTACTGGACCCCACAGGGTGCAGCCTTCGAATCCCCTGATCAGTAGGAGGGCTCAGGGGCCTGAGTGCTCTGGGGCGGCTGCTGGACCCAGCAGGGCACAGCCTTCGAACCCCTAATCAGTAGGAGGGCTCGGGGGCCTGAGTGCTCTGGGGTGGCTGCTGGACCCCGCAGGGCGCAGCCTTCGAACCCCTGATCAGTAGGAGGGCTCGGGGGCCCGAGTGCTCTGGGGCGGCTGCTGGACCCTGCAGGGCACAACCTTCGAACCCCTGATCAGTCGGAGGGCTCGGGGGCCCGTTTCCTTCGCGGGGAAGGACCTTTTCGAAATATCCCCTTTCCCGGTCCCTGTGGCAAGAGAGAGAGGGGAAACAGAAAAGGATATGAATTTAAATAACGTGGCGCACCTTTTTTGACGCGGTCATCATGACGGAGGTGAAACGTCGCCCGCTTCGCCTGCCAAAGGTGTCGCTTGCTCTGCCAAGGAGTTAATGCGACGGGACGGGCGATTCACGGGGCGTCTGTTGCGCGTGCGCGAGCCGTTCGAGGAACGGATCACGGGCGCGTCGTCTTTACGCCGTGGGAGAGGGCTCCCCTGCCGCTTCAGGAAAGGATGCGAGCCTGGGGGTGATTTGACCGCTGCTTCCGCTCGTCTGTTGCAGGTCCGCTTTTGGCCATATCAACTGCCGCGCCTACCCCTGCGTCTGACTGACCCGTGATCGTTGCACTTAATTGGCATTGTTGGGTCACGCGTGGGGCTGCCTCGAGTCGTGGCACTAGTTCCGCAGTCGAGAAGACGCAGCATTGGTGCAGGTGGTGGTGCAGTTTCCTTGCACGTAGTAACCGTCACGCTGGTTACATGATATGTGGGACTGGGCCTTCATGCTGGTCCATCGGATATGACGAAGCCGAAAGGGTGCATAACTGCGGCGTGGTTGCATGCTCCCTGCGTGGCGGTTCGCCCTTTCGTCTGCTGGTTTCGGCGAGGATGAGGGAACGCTTATAACCACAGGGCGGTTACATGCTTCCCAGGCCGACGAGATGCAACAGCGAAAGCTGGAGTTTGGCCAGGTCATCCGCGAGCGGGACCAATCCCGGAGCCAAGCTGTCGAAGCCGTGAGTCGGGCTGAGATCCTCGGGGGACAGCTGGCTGAGGCTACGGAGCGGCTAGCCGAGGCGTCCGCTCGTGTCGTCGTCTGAGGCTGGGCCAGATTCTGCCGAGGGTGGAAACGACGCCGAGGATGCTGCTCCTCCCCCTGCCGATGTCTGAGCCTGCAGGAACAGTTCGTCTGAAGTATGCTTATGTTTTTTGCAGCCGCTGAGGCCTAAACATATTTAGCGTTTGGGTTATCAAGCTGTGTTTTCTTTCTTCTCGTTTCGAGCATTAGGACTTGTTCGTCAGTAGCAGAATCGCTTTATCCGAGCGAGAGTTACTTTTCGCGGAAGGTGATGAGTGAGGTATCCGTATCCCGGAGGCGTAGGAGTTCCTTGGCTCGGTCGGCCTTGCCGTTTACGTGCCCTCTCGCTCGTTTTTAGGATCCTGTTATCGATATAGTCGAAAATGCACGAAAGTCATTTTCTACCCGAGTGTTAGGACTTGTTCGGTAGCAGGATCGCTTATCCGAGCGTGAGTTACTTTTCGCGGAAGGTGATGAGTGAGGTAACCGTATCCCGGAGGCGTAGGTGTCCCTCGGCTCGGTCGGCCTTGCTGTTTACGTGTTCTCTCACTCGTTTGTAGGATCCTGCTATCGATATAGTCGAAAGCACGAAAGTCATTTTCTACCCGAGCATTAGGACTTGTTCGACAGCAGAACCGCTTATCCGAGCGTGATTTACTTTTCGCGGAAGGTGATGAGTGAGGTATCCGTATCCTGGAGGTGTAGGAGTCCCTCGGCTCGGTCGGCCTTGCCGTTCAAGATCTCTCCCGCTCGTTTTCAGGGTTCCGTTATCGATATAGTCGGAAAGCACGAGGGTTGTTTTGGTAGAAAACTTTTCCTGGTAGAAAACTTTTCCGAAGAAAATTTTGACGCAGAGGGGGTTCCCCCCTTCTAGCCCCCGAGGGAGGGTCGGGCTTTGCCTTGGCAAGGCCGATCCTTCCTTGATGGTTAGACTTTATTCGTGTATGTAAAGAAAAACGAGATACATGAACGACTTGAAACATTTTAAGGGTAAAACCGACGTAGCTGTTTGATGTTCCAAGCATTGTTGTAGACCACGCCTTGATCGTTGGCCAGCTTGTATGTCCCGGGCTTCAGAACTTTGGCGATGATGAACGGCCCCTCCCAGGGAGGAGTAAGCTTGTGGCGTCCTCGGGCGTCTTGTCGCAGCCGAAGTACCAAGTCCCCCACTTGGAAGTCTCGGGGCCGAACCCTTCGGGCGTGGTAGAGTCGCAGAGACTGCTGATACCGCGCTGAGTGTAGTAAGGCCACGTCCTGAGCCTCTTCCAGCTGGTCCAAGGAATCTTCTCGGCTAGTCTGACTGCCTCGGTCATCGTACACCTTTGTCCTCGGGGAACCGTATTCCAAGTCCGTGGGTAAGATGGCCTCGACCCCATAGACTAGGAAAAACGGCGTGAAGCCCGTGGCCCGGCTCGGCGTCGTCCTCAGACTCCAGACCACCGAGGGTAGCTCTTTCATCCACCGCTTGCCAAACTTGTTGAGGTCGTTGTAGATCCTCGGTTTTAGTCCCTGCAAAATCATACCGTTGGCGCGCTCCACCTACCCATTTGTCATCGGGTGGGCTACGGCGGCCCAGTCCACACGGATGTGGTGGTCCTCACAGAAGTCCAGGAACTTTTTCCCGGTGAACTGCGTGCCATTATCGGTGATGATGGAATTTGGGACTCCAAAGCGATGGATGATATTTGTGAAGAACGCCACCGCCTGCTCGGACCTGATGCTGGTTAAGGGTTGGACTTCGATCCACTTGGAGAATTTGTCGATGGCGACCAACAGGTGCATGAAGCCCCGTGTGCCTTCTGCAAGGGACCGACGAGGTCCAGACCCCACACGGCAAACGACCAAGTGATAGGTATTGTCTGCAGTACCTGAGCGGGCAGGTGCGTCTATCGCGCGTAGAATTGACACCCCCGACAGGAGCGTACAATCCTAGTGGCGTCGGCCACTGCGGTTGGCCAGTAGAAACCTTGTCGGAAAGCGTTTCCCACGAGGGCTCTAGGTGCTGCATGGTGACCACAAGCCCCCGAGTGTATTTCTTGTAACAGCTCTTGTCTTTGGGCAATGGATATGCATCGTTGGAGGATGCCCGAGGGGCTGCGGTGGTACAACTCCTTTTCATCACCCAGTAAAACGAACGACTTGGCGCGTCGAGCCAGTCGTCGAGCTTCGGCCTTGTCGAGGGGCAGCTCTCCTTGGAGGAGATATTCTAGGTACGGGGCCTGCCAATTCGGGACCGGTGTGACCCCATTCCGCTCCCCCTCGACGCGTAGGGCCTCACCCTCAGCGGCTGAGGCCTCCTCGGGCTCGGGCGCGTCGTCGACTTTGACGGATGGCTGATATATATCCTTGGAGAAGACGTCCGGGGGAACTGTCATTCGCCCCGAGGCTATTTTCGCCAGCTCATTTGCGGTTTCGTTGTACCGTCGCGCAACATGGTTGAGTTCTAGCCCGTAGAACTTATCTTCCAAGCGCCGAACTTCGTCGCAGTAGGCCTCCATTTTTCGATCGCGGTAGTGGGAGTTCTTCATGACCTGGTCAATGACGAGCTGCGAGTCGCCACGAGCGTCGAGGCACCGAACCCCTAGCTCGACGGCGATGCACAGGCCATTAACCAAGGCTTCGTACTCGGCCATGTTGTTTGACGCCGGGAAATGAAGGCGCAGCACGTAACAGACATGTTCTCCAAGGGGTGAGATAAAGAGCAAGCCCGCGCCTGCTCCGGTTTTCATCAGCGACCCATCGAAGTACATGGTCCAATGTTTGGGCTGTATTGGGGCCGTCGGTAACTGGGTGTCAGTCCATTCAGCCAGGAAGTCGGCCAAGACTTGGGATTTTATGGCCTTTCGAGGGGCAAATGAAAGTGTTTCACCCATGAGTTCCACTGCCCATTTTGCTATCCTACCCGAGGCTTCTCGGGACTGGATGATCTCTCCTAGGGGGAAGGATGACACCACAGTCACCGGATGGGACCCGAAGTAGTGTCGCAACTTTCGCCGTGTCAAAGTCATTGCGTAGAGCAGCTTTTGGATCTGTGGGTAGCGGACTTTTGTCTCGGATAGCACTTCGTTGATGAAGTAGACTGGCCTCTAGACGAGCAGTGCGTGCCCTTCTTCTCGTCTCTCGACTACGACCGCGGCGCTGACCACCTGAGTGGTTGCGGCGACATAAATCAAGAGGGAGAAGTCCCGCAGTGGGGGGCACCAAGATGGGCGCATTGGTAAGGAGTGCCTTCAAGTTTCTGAGGGCTTCCTCGGCCTCGGGGGTCCAAGTGAAGCGCTCGGCCTTCCTTAAGAGGCGGTATAGGGGCAATCCTTTTTCGCCAAGGCATGAGATGAAGCGGCTTAGAGCCGTAAGGCATCCCATGACCCTCTGTACTCCTTTTAAATCTTTGATTGGTCCCATGTTGGTGATGGCCGCGATTTGCTCCGGGTTGGCCTCCGCTTGGAGACGATGAATCCCAGGAGCATGCCTCGGGGGACTCCGAAGACGCACTTCTCAGGATTGAGCTTCACGCCTTTCGCTCTCAGACACTCAAATGTCGTCTCAAGGTCAGAGAGGAGGTCGGAGGCTTTCTTTGTCTTGACAACGATGTCATCGACGTAAGCCTCGACCGTCCTGCCGATGTGTTCTCCGAATACATGGTTCATGCACCTCTAGTAGGTGGCACCTGCATTCCTGAAGCCAAATGGTATTGTAGTATAACAATACATGCCAAAAGGTGTGATAAAAGAAGTCGCGAGCTGGTCGGACTCTTTCATCTTGATTTGGTGATAGCCTGAGTAGGCATCGAGGAATGACAGGGTTTCGCACCCAGCAGTGGAGTCCACAATCTGATCGATGCGAGGCAGAGGGTAGGGAACCTTCGGACACGCTTTGTTTAGACCAGTGTAGTCTATGCACATCCTCCATTTCCCACCCTTTTTCTTTACAAGAACTGGGTTAGCTAACCATTCGGGATGGAATACCTCTTTGATGAACCCTGCAGTCAGTAGCTTATGGATCTCCTCGCCTATGGCCCTGCGCTTTTCTTCATCAAAACGGCGCAGGGACTGTTTCACGGGTCGGGCTCCAGCTCTGATGTCCAGTGAGTGCTCGGCGACCTCCCTTGGTATGCCTGGCATGTCCGAGGGACTCCACGCAAAAACTTTGGCATTTGCGCGGAGAAAGTCGACGAGCACTGCTTCCTATTTGGGGTCGAGCTTGGAGCCGATCCGGACTTTCTTGCTGGTGTCATTGCTGGGGTCGAGAGGGATGGACTTAACCGCCTCAGCTGGTTCGAAGTTGCCGGCGTGCCGCTACGCGTCGGGTGCCTCATTGGAGAGGCGTTCAAGGTCGGCGATGAGGGCCTCGGACTCGGCGAGGGCCTAGCGTACTCCACGCATTCCACGTCGCATTCGTACGCGTGGCGGTACGTGGATCCGACGGTGATGATCCCGTTGGGGCCTGGCATCTTGAGCTTGAGGTAGGTGTAGTTGGGGACGACCATGAACTTGGCATAGCACGATCTCCCCAACACCGCGTGGTAGGTTCCTCGGAACCCAACTACCTCGAAGGTGAGGGTTTCCTTTCGGAAGTTGGAGGGAGTTTCGAAGCAGACGGGTAGGTCAATCTACCCGAGGGGCAGGATACGCTTTTCGGGTGCGATCCCGTGGAAGGGTGCTGCACCGGCCCGGACCTCGGATCGATCAACCCCCAAGAGTTCCAGGGTCTCGGCGTAGATGATGTTGAGGCTGCTGCCTCCGTCCATGAGAACCTTGGAGAGCCTAGCATTGCCGATGATCGGATCGACGACGAGCGGGTACCTCCCTGGGCTTGGCATGAAGTCGGGGTGGTCGCCTTGGTCGAAGGTGATGGGCTTGTCGGACCAGTCTAGGTAGACTGGCGCCGCCACCTTCACCGAGCAGACCTCCCGGCGCTCTTGCTTGCGGTGCCGAGTTGAGGCGTTCGCCACCTGCCTACCGTAGATCATGAAGCAGTTGTGGACCTCCGGGAATTCCTCTTCCTTGTCGCCCTCCTTCTTGTTGTTGCCTTGGCCCTTGCCATCTTCCACCGGGGGCCCGGCCTTATGGAAGTAGCGCCGGAGCATGACACATTCTTCAAGGGTGTGCTTGACAGGACCCTAGTGATAGGGGCACGGCTCCTTGAGCATCTTGTCGAACGCGCCGGCCCCTCCAGGAGGCTTCCGAGGGTTCCTATGCTCGGTAGCAGCGACGAGATTCGCGTCAGCGGCGTTGCGCTTCGCTTGCGCCTTCTTCTTGGACTTCTTCTTCGCGCCACGCTGGGCGGACGCCTCGGGGGCGTCTCCCTTCGGCTCTCCCTGAGGCTGCTTGTCTTTCCAGAAGATGGCTTCGACCGCCTCCTAACCCGAGGTGAACTTGGTGGCGACGTCCATCAATTCTCTCACCTTGGTGGGAGTCTTGCGCCCCAGTTTGCTCACCAGGTCTCAGCAAGTGGTGTTGGTGAGGAAAGCCCCGATGACATTCGAGTCGGTAATGTTGGGCAGCTCGGTGCGCTGCTTCAAAAACCGCCAGATGTACTCTTGGAGGGATTCCCCTGGCTGCTGGCGGCAGCTTCGGAGATCCCATGAGTTCCCAGGGCGCACATACGTGCCTTGGAAATTTCCCGCGAAAGCCTTGACTAGGTCGTCCCAGTCGGAGATCTGCGCAGGAGGCAGATGCTCCAGCTAGGCCCGGGCAGCGTCGGAGAGGAAAATGGGAAGATTGCGGATGATGAGGTTGTCATCGTCTGCCCCTCCCAACTGGCTTGCGAGCCGGTAATCCGCGAGCCACAACTCCGGCCTCGTCTCCCCCGAGTACTTGGTGATGGTAGTCGGGGCTCGAAACTGGGCGGGGAACGGCGCTCGTCGTATGGCCCGGCTGAAGACTCGCGGACCGGGTGGCTCGGGCGAGGGACTCCGATCCTCCTCGCTATTGTAGCGTCCCCCGCGCCTAGGGTGGTAGCCTCGGCGCACCTTCTCCTCGAGGCAGGCTCGACGGTCGCGACAGTGTTAGTTGTTGTCGAGGCGATCTCGGTCGGCAGGTGTCTCGTCCCGCGTGTGCTCGGGATGGACCGAGGCCTCCCGCATGCGTCAGGAGGACGCCACGTGATGCTTCGAGGGGTCAGCTCGCCTTCGGGAGGCAGAGCTCTCGGCTCGTCGAACTGCGGCACCTTCTAGAAGATCCTTGAGTTCACCCTGGATACGCTGTCCCTCGGTGGTGGATGGCTCCGGCATGGTTCGAAGTAGCATCGCCGCTGCAGCTAGGTCCTGGCCGGACCCGCTGACGGCCGGGGGCAGCGCTGCCCCGGCGTTGTCGACGATACGACGCTGGACGTGCCGGGCCCGATGACGGGCTCCTCCGGCGAGTGTTCGGCCTGCCCACTCCTGCTCAATGTTCTGTCGGAGCTGCACAAGTCGCCCTGCTTCCTCGTCGACCTTGGCCTGCATCTCGCGGATTTGCTCGAGCTGTGTGTCCTGACCCCCCGCAGGGACTGTGACCACAACTAGCTCCTGCGGGATGTCAACGCGAGATGCGGGCCCAGGGGGATCACCAACCTCTGGCATGCCGAGATGGTTGCCTTCGTCGTTATCTCCCTGATCGACGTGGAAACATTCGCGACTCGGGCCATAACCCTCATCGTCAAGGCCGTGGCCATCGTCAGAGCAACCGGAGAGGCAGTGGTCACATGCAGACATGAAGACCCGCATGGCACCAGGATCACCGAGGCCAGAGAAGTCCCAACCGAAGTCGGGGTCGTCCTCTTCCTCGGAACCCGCCGGTCCGAAGGTCGAGACCGCTGTCAGTCGGTCCCAGGTTGACCACATATGGTACCTCGGAAGGTCTAGATACACCCTTGCGAAAGCGCTCATCGAAGTGGGGTCGCTAGGTGGATCGAAGCTGAATCAAAAGGGAACAGGGTGGAATACGGACGGTACCTCTTGGTCGATGGATGGTGGTGAAGTCGCGTCGGGGACGGAACACACCGTCATCTCAGGTACAAGGCTAACGCCCAACAGGTCCTTTGCGAGGGTGCTAGCCTCATCAGTCCGCTTGGGGCTGGCACGTTGCAGGGAAGCGACGCTCGTCATTTTCTCAGGCGCGAGGACAACACCCGACATGTCCCTCGGAGGAGTGTCGGCGTCGTCGACTCGCTTCGGTTCGACAGCCGATAAGGTGCCGCCTCCTGCGTGGCCACGGTTGCCCCGTCTCCGTCTCCTTTGGCTTAGAGGGTGGCGGGGACGACCCGGGTGTTCCTCTTCTGCCGCGGAGGGATGGCGACATCAAGTTCGCCGCCGCCGGGCGAGCCGACTGTCGTTGTTGTCGTGCTGCGAGGGGAGGAGTACCATGTCGTAGCCACCGTCGAGGGACATGAACTCGAGACTCTCGAAGAGGAGCACTGTCCCGGGCTAAAGAGGTTGCTGAAGTCTACCCATCTGGGACTCAACGGGAAAGTGTTCGTTAACACGCAGCAGGCCCCTACCTGGCGCGCCAACTGTCGGCGTTTCGGACCTGGGGGTCCCTGGACCGACCAGTAAATTTGTCGCTGCGTGTCCCTGCCCAGATGGGTTGGTGCGAGATGGAACACAAGGGGGGAATGAGACTTGTATTATCCTGCACTAGGGTGCTCGTAGTAGGGGTTACAAGCGTTGCGAGAGAGCGAGGGCGAGAGAGCGAGCAAGAGAGAGAGAGAGGGTCTGGCCCTGCTCGTCTTCTCCCATCCCTTTGCCGTGCGTTTACTCGTCCTCTTCCTGTGCCTCCCCCCCCTCTGTGCTCCTGGACATCCCCTTTTATAGACATAAGGGGATGGCCCGGCTGTACAATGGGGGTGTAGCTATGTGCTACGTGGCCAGCGGGGAAGTGCTTGGTCGCTATGCTCGTGTTAACGTGTCCGTTGGAGAAGTGCATGAGCCCTGTAGAAGCACAGCTGTCGGCACTGCATGGATCTTGCTGACGTCTCCTTGCTTCTGTAGGGGGCTTGAGGACCACCGACGTCATGGACACACGCGGGGAACCATCATTGCCTGTTACCGGGGTAAGCTAGATGGGACACCGGTCTTGTTTCTTCGTAGCCTGAGCTAGCTAGGAGTAGGGTAATGATGTATCCCTTGCGGCGCGGTCGAGCTGAGCCTGAGGTCGGGCGAGGCGGCGGCTCCTCCGAGGCCGAGGCTGGGGCCAAGGCCCAGGGTCGGGCGAGGACATGACTCTTCCCGAGGCCGAGCTCTAGGGTCGGGCGAGGCGTAGATCTCCTCCCGAGGCCGAGCCCGAGGCCGAGGCCTAATGTCGGACGAGGCGGAGCTTCCTGTTGCGCCTAAGGCTGAACTTGACTGTTGTCGGTTTCACCCGGGTGGTTGGCACAGCAACCGGAGCGGGGCGGGCGGCGCTGTTTTCTTGTCAGATCGGTCAGTGAAAGGGCGAAGTGACTGCGGTCACTTCAACCTTGTCGACTGAGGCACGCGTGTCAGGATAAGGTGTCAGGCGATCCCAGCATTAAATGCGCATGCAGTATGGTCGGCTGGTAAGGCGATTTGGCCAAGGTCGCTTGCACGACAAGGCTTGCCTTTGGCTGAGCCGAGGGTGTGCTCACTGCCTGAGGAGACCCTCGGGCGAGACGTGAATTCGTCCGGGACTACCGTTCCTGCCCGAGGCCGCGCTCGGCCGAGGCGAGATCGCGTCCCTTGGCAGACGAAGCTTTGACTTTTGACCCGATCTGTCAGTCTTTATGGTTTGTTCTGAAGGTGTTTATCTGCCGTGTTTAGCAGTGTTGGGGTTACCCCTAATTACGGTACCCGACAATTAATTTCCCAAAACCAGGTAAAGCAATAGCAAAACTACCCAATAGTTCTTTTGTCTGCAAGGTGTGAGATAAACAATGCTAGGGAAGCCTATTAGGTCCCATCAAATTAACCTGAGCATGTCACAGTGATTAACAGGAACATTATTAGGTAGAGAAAAGTGATCAAGGGCACAAACTTGCCTTAGACTTGAGATCCCCAGGTACTAACTTTGTCTTCATATTCTCATGACCTCACTTCTATTCGTAGCAATACATACAAATAGACAAGGAGTACATAAAAATAACAATACACCAAACATGAGAACAAGTAGCGTAAGAGTATTCTACGCATTGTAACGAGACCATAGGTTCGAGAACCACTAAATTCGTAGTTACGGTTATAAAGTTATGATTTTCCGAAGATTTAAGTGTTAGACATGAAAAAAATGAGTGCTTGATTTTATCTCTATGTTACATGGTAACATAAGGTTACTAACTGATAAGGAATATTAATACGAGTCTAGTGCAACTAGAATGGTTCAATTTTGAGTTAAAACGACCAAGTTATGAATTTTCAAAGTTTCTAGAATTATTCTTATACCTAAAATCATTTTCAGATTCGTTTTATATAAATTATAATCCTTAGTGGACGGCAAGCATGAATCCCTATAAGTACAGGAGTCAGAGTACAGAAGTTTGGACCTATAAGCTCTGATCTTTATATAAGAGTGAACCGCGGGTTGATTCTACTTAAACAAAGGGACTCTTTTGCAATTGATACATGGCCGAAGGGGTACAAGGGCTTTCCAGCCGTTGGATTAGCTTCGGACGACCATAATTAGATCTGCATAACTCCGAACCAGTATGCAATCGTGCACGTTGGATTTGCGACCGACGATCGAGGATTCACCACGCCCCACACCTAATCTGACCCGCCCAGATTCCATCGCACGACCCGGATTTTATGGGACGAAGGGTATCCTATCTTTTAATCCCTACCGCTCATCCGGTTTTCAATGGCAACAACGCGTCTTCCACCCCTGGCCACACTCCGGCCAGAGCGCGCAGTTTCTCCCGCGGCGGATGCCATCGCCGAGGTTTATCCACCCGCACAACCAAGCGCCAAACTCGTGTTCGAAGCGTTCTACACGAATTAGGGAGTAAGACAAACGCCATGGGGTACCCTGGGATGCCGACGCGTGCAGACCATGGAGGATAGTGGCACGGTGGAGGACTGGAGGTGGCCAAGTCCGTTGAGCACTACCCGATGACTCCATCGTTGATTCCGTCTGATGGGTGTACCCACACCATTAGGCCTGGGCAATCGGTGTAATCGGTTTTTTCGGTTCGGTTTTTTCGGTGTTGTAGAAGTTCGGTTTACAGACAGAGCTGACCGATCTACGCGTCTTACAGAAGAAAACCGAGAAATTCGGTTTTCGGTTTTTCGGTTCGGTGTTCGGTTTAAACTGAACACCCGAACTTCTTCCACATTCCCTGTCTTTTGTACCGAGTTCATGTTCATGCTTCACTGAATCTGGCGCCTCTCTCCGACTAGCACTGGCTCTCTGCCCCTAGTCCGCTGAGCGCTGGCGGCTGGCTGGTAGCCGCCCCTAGCACTGGCTCTCTGCGACTCTGCCCCTAGTCCGCTAGTCCGCTGGGCGCTAAGCCCCCAAGCCGTGGAGCGAGTGGGCGAGGCGGCGAGCGGCCGAGCGGGGAGCGTGGAGCGAGCGGAAGAGGCGGCGAGCGGCCGACTGGAGACTGGGGAGCGTGGAGCGAGCGGCGGAGCGGGCGAGGCGACGAGGCGGCAAGCGGCCGAGCGGCGAGCGAGCGGGGAGCGTGAATCCATGACCGTGATGCCGTCTGTCGGTTCGTGTCTGTCTGATTTAGGGTTGCCGTCTTGCTTAGTTGGGCCATTGGGGGCATTGGGCTTGGGCCAGTTGGGCGGCTGCAAGCACACCACAAAGAATGAGAGGAATAGAGGATCAGGGGCTATTCGGTTTCATATATGGTGTTTCGGTTCGGTGTACACTGAAAACCGAGGCCGACACCGAGCACCGAAGTTCTCAGGAATTGAAACCGAAACCGAAACCGAACCCCGAAAAAACCGAAACTTCGGGTCGGTTTTCAAAAATTCGGTTCGGTAATTCGGTTTCGGCTTAAAAGTGCCCAGGCCTACACACCATCCATGTGCCCCCGCGAAGATCGCTGGCCCAATCCTGGACTCCCCACAGCGTCGCAGGTGCAAGGCGATGACCATCTTCTCTCTCCTAGCGGCGGAGCTTCTCTTTCCCTGCCTTTCTCTGGGAACTAGAACGCGATAATAGTTCTCGGAGGACAACTCGGAGGTGGGGGCCCGGTCTTTATATCTACAGGTGGACTCTTAGCCGCAACAGCCGGCTAGGGTGGCTGACGACGATCACGACATCTGTTACGGTGTGCAGGAGTCCGAGCGTGTGGTTGAAGAAGCTGACAAGGGTGGCCCCACCAGGCAGTCAACGAGCGCGCGAGGCAGGGTGGTGAAAGGCTGACGCTCGGGCCCGGGTGGCATAGACATAGAGGGACTCAAGGGATAGGTGGGCTGAGCAGGTGTGGGTAGCAGTGGGCCGGGGCAATTCGGCCCAATTAGCCGAGTAGAAGCCCTATCTATTTTCTATTTCTTATTTTTCTGTTTTATTTCTATTTCTATTTATTTTGAACATTTCCAAATTCAAATTTTATTCTGGGTTCAAATTTAAACTTCAAAATAATAAAAAACACAATCAAAATCTAGCATGAGATTATATATTTATTAATTAGTCTTATCCATTTAGGTGAAGGCTTTAAATATGTAGTGCACACACATTATTTCATTTTTAGGAAATATTACTTTTGAGTGGAGATCTAGAATCTAGATAAATGCACAATCAAAGAAATACTCAGCATGATGCATATTTCTATTTATATATTTTTATAGTAATTATTTAATCCTTTTGGTTAAATAAAATGCTTCGAAATATGCAATACAACATTTTTCACTTTTGAAAAATATTTCTTTGAACCTATAGTCAAATTAAAGGTTTATCCAAGATTTATTAAATGATTGTTGTAATAGAAGATATATAATCTCCATTTAAGAGCTGCTTTTGGTTTAACCTCATTAGAGAAGGTTTTCCCGTCACACAATTCATCAATTATTAATTGTAGATATTCCTGCTTTATTTCTTTGGGAAAAAACTTAATTTCCTAGGGTTAAATATAACTGGTAGATTACCATTTATCCCACTAAAAAGAAATAATTGTTATAGATATTTTAATTATTAATCTTTTTGAACAAACATTTATAAATCCCAAAATAGAATTTTTGGGTGTTACAGAGCTCGAGCCAGCTCGCAAGCCTCGAGCTTATTTTCCAACCCTCACCAGAAAGAATGGAGTTTGCCCGGTAGGCAAGTTTGGTGATGTGTGAAGCCTCTAGATAATCATGGGCAACTCTTGCACCCATCTTCGTGCCTAAGGATCTAGGTATTCAAATATTCTTGGCTTAAGACCTTTAAGGATGAGGCCATTAGCCCTTTTCAACTGGTCGTTACTTTGAGAATATGCGACTTAGGTGTATTCACAATTACTCCATTTTCGGCGTAGAATTCCATGAACTCCTAAGAAGTAAATTGATCCCATTATCAGTTATGGCAGTCCTGACACTCTAAACTAATTGAATATTTCTTTTATGAACTTCACTGCCTTAGTTGATGTAATCTTGCCGATAGACTTGGCTTCGATCCACTTTGTAAACTTATCAATGGTCACAGAGACATGCAACTCCGTTCTTGAACGACTTGAATGACCATATCTAGGCACTAGGTGGAGAACGACCATGTGACATGGATAGTATGGAACTCTGCTATCGAGATATGAACTTGATGTTCAAAGAGCTGGCGTCCTTCACATGTGCATACAAGTTGCTTGGCATCAGTTACTGTTGTTGGCCAGAAGAATCCTTGCTGATAGGCTTTTCCCACTACCGCCTTGGCATCTACATGGTTGCTACACATGCCTGACTAAATATTATTAAGCAATACCCTTCCCTATTTCGATGGAACATCTCATCAAGATTGTACAACTCATCATTTGATAGCACATAAACCTTTTCCTTTCGTTGTATTTGGGTTGCTTGGGATTTCTCTGTGGGGAGAACAATGTCCAACATATATTTGATAAGGGGCCCCCACCAATATGAATCAATAATCATTACCTCAACTGGTAGAATACATGGAGATTCCGGATCTACACCTTTTGATAACTCGGTCTATAGAGACTCTAAATTTGTCTAGTTTGTTGGGGCATGCAATACTTCTAGGAAGACTCCTGTGGGCATATGTGACCTTGAGGAGCCTAACATTGCTAGGATGTCGACTTCTTCATTCTTTACTTGTAGGACATGTAATAATTCAATTTCGTTAAACTTATCATCGAGCTTTCGAATCTCTTGACAATAGTTTACCATTTTGTTCCCATTATAAGTTCACTCCTTATTGACTTGGTTGATTAGCATTGAGTCATCTAGGACTCAGACCCGGCGAATAACAAGAACAATGCAATTCTCAAGCTAAGCAACATGGCTTCATACTCGCCAACATTATTGAATGCTGGAAATTGTATTTACAACACATATTTGAATTTATCACCTTTCGAAGTGATGAAAACTCCTGGTATAGCCCATTGAGTTGTAGGGATCCATCAAAATTGGTTGTCTAGTAATCAAGAGGTTTTCTTTCAACCAGGACCTATATCTCAATTCATTCCGCCACAAAATCAGTAAGGGCTTGGGCCTTAATTGTCGTGCAAGGTTTGAAGACAAATGTCATAGACACCGTGTTCAATAGCCCATTTAGCAACTCTGCATGTAGCATCTTTGTTGTTCATCACTTCCCCCAAGGTAGATGAGGTATGCACTTCTATTTGATGTGCTTGAAAATAGTGTACTAACTTGTGAGAAGCAATATGCAATGTGTATGCCATTTTGACGATATGGAATATCAGAGTTTGGATTTATTTAGTACCTCAAAAATAAAGTAGACTGAGAATTGAGATGGCTGGATGCTCTCTAAGGTTTGTCGTGCCACCACCCAATAATTTTCTAAATAGCATGGCTGTTGGGGACTTGCTCTCAAATGCTTCGGATTAAGAACAAGGCAACATAAAAAGTGTTAAACGTTAAAGCCCTTCGTCCTATTGGACATTATTCCCCATCGGAAATAATGAGTTCCGGACGAAGGTCACAAGAGACATACCTTCGTAAATTCAACAAGTAATAACGAAGGACTCATATAAAACATGAAATGTAGATCACAGAATCATTTCTATTTTATTAACACAAAGAAATAGAAATGATTACAAATTACAAATGTACCTTCGGTCTTGAGAGAAGGTAAAAAGTACAAGCGTGACGCAAATGTCGATGCACAGTCCGCGTGAACAGTACGGGAGTACTGTTCATCTATTTATAGACGCGGGACGCAGCCCACGTAAAATTACATCCATGTCCATTACATTTGTTAACGGTTTATGAAAATCTGTCGAGGCCCCCGAAGTCTTTTCATCTTTAAGTCGGTTCCCCCTTATGTCTTCGCGCCGAAGCTTCCCTGCGTACAATTTCGGCTTCCCTCGACCTTCGTCTGGTTCAGGCTTCGTCCTGGTCGTGCTTCATATCCATAATTCTGAATCCGAAAATATCTGTTCATATAATCCACTTGGAAAACATTGTCAAATCATGTTTTTGAGGACCTTCGGAGGACGAAGGACCCCAACAGTAGCCCCTCGCAATATTAATTTGTAAATAATAAATTCAGATTGCGATATGGACGAAGGCCTTGAGCCGAAGGTCCGAAAAAACACCTTTCCTTTTGCTAGAATAGCAACATTCACTGACAAGCGGGGCCTTTCAATTTTCAACGCCCTAGGCGTATAAATAAGATCACATCGCGAACTCATTTGGTACGCACACTTGCCTTTTGCTTCGGCCCACTAAAATTTTTAGCGCTTGTTCATTAAGATTTGCTGTTCTTTTTGATTTCGAAGCTTCGGCCTCGGGAACAATTTTTTAACGTTCCCGAAGATGTCTGAAGGCAAGAAGACCCCTGCTGAGACGAAGCTGAAGATCCCTGCTGAGACGAAGCTGAGTCTCGAGGAGGAGAAGAACCTGGGGTTCCTGATAGCGATGGCAGAGACCAATACAGAGAAAATCACGAAGGAGATTCTCGAAGGTTTGTCCGAAGATACTGATGACAGCGACAGCTATGATGTGGAAAGTGGTGGGGAAGAGGCCGAAGATCGACCGTGGCGACCAAGTCACACAGTTTTTGGGAAAACGACCATCAAGCAGAGTCACATTGATAATATGAGGGGGCGATATTTCCGAGACATATCTATTGTGAGAGCTGAT
Organism: Zea luxurians; assembly: GCA_029449295.1. Lineage (NCBI taxonomy): Eukaryota > Viridiplantae > Streptophyta > Magnoliopsida > Poales > Poaceae > Zea > Zea luxurians. The sequence continues at coordinate 39,489,938 of JAOPSE010000018.1, read as the reverse complement.
GCCGGGGAAAAGACTTCTCCCACCCCCGAAGAGGATGAAGTTGTGATTTTCCGAAGCTTCCTCAGGGCTGGGCTTCGATTCCCCCTGAGCAATTTTGTTGTTGAGGTACTAAAAACATTCCAAGTCTACCTTCATCAACTCACTCCCGAAGCTATTATAAGAATGGTGATTTTTGTCTGGGCTGCGAGAAGCCAAGGTTTGGAACCGAACGCTAAAAGCTTCTGCAACATTCATGAGTTATTATACGAGACGAAGCCCTGGGGAAAAGAGCAATACCACAACAACTTTGGGTGCTACAGCTTCGGCGCCCGCTCCGGGTCAAGCTGCCCTGTGCCGACCTTTCGGAAGAGGTGGCCCGGAGCCTGGATGACTGAATGGTTTTATGTAAAGAATGATCTAACAGCTCAAGAAAATGTGAAGAGTATTATTATGCACCCAATCTGGCAACGCTTCGGTCTTCGAAGGCCGAAGGTCGAAATGGACGAAGCCGCCGAAGAATGCCAAAGAGCCTTCGGGGTAGTCTGCTCATTTATTGGGACAAGGGACTTAGTCCAAGAACACATTGCCTTCAGGGTATGGCCACTTGCAGAAAAGTGGGAAATGTCGAAGGAAACCATCAAAGAGTCCGACGAAGGCGGACTAGTCAGATTAAAGTACACATTCAAATATGCAGATAAATTTATTGAACCTGATGATGACTGGCTGAAGAGCATTGAAACATTAAGTGATGAATTACTTGGGGCATATTCGAAGGCTGAAAATACCGCACTATCAGCAGCCTTCGGAGGCCGAAAAAAGAAGAGACTGAACCGAGTATTTGATGCAGTCGGGTTCTTCTACCCTGATTATTGTTATCCCATCCGAAGGCAAAAAAGGAAAAACATAACCTCTGAAAAAGAAGAAGCTGGAACCGCTCCTAGCGAGCCAGAACCAAAAGGAAAAAGGTTGAAGGTCCTCACACACCGAGCACGCCATATTGAACCAGCTTCGGTGCCTGAGTTCACTGGAGAAACTTCTTCGGCCGCCGAAGCTGAACAGCCAACCTTGCTGCTAGAAATTGCAGAGATGGCCGAAGCACCATCGACAGAAAAAATGGAAGAAGCGAAAAATCTGACTAAGGAAAAAGCATCAGAAATTTTGAGTCCTGTAGTAAATGTCGAAGCAGCAAAAATCCAAAAGGGGTCAATGGTGACCCCAAAAAGGAAGAGAATGGTAAATGTACTAGATGTCTTGGAGACAATTAAGTCTTCAAGCACAACTCCAAAAAAGAGTGTTGAAATTGCTGAAGCTTCCTCTGAAGCTCCGACGCAACAAGCTGAAGCTGAAGCTGGGCCTTCAGAGCCCTTCAGGGAGCAAACTTTGGAAGCCGAAGCAATAAAAATACCAGAACCAATTTTAATTGAAGTGACTGACACTGCCATCCCCGAATCGCCTGCCAGCATGTGTGATTACATCATACGACATGCTTCGGGGAAAAAATTATCTGAAGAAGAAACTCATGAAGCTAACCATTATGCAAAGGAGCTAAAATATCCAAAGGGGGCAGTAATATTCAATGGGACAAATGAAGATGATTTTTTATACTGCCTGCCTGACAACAAAGAGCTCTCTGTCTGCCGAGAAATGGCTAGGAGTATTGGTTTCCCGAAGCTTGAATCTGGATTAAGCGCCATGACGAAAGAAGATCTCGCAGACAGTCTTGCGTACAACAGCCTGAAGGTACGGGAATTTAACGCTTGAAAAGAAAACCCCCTTATATATATATATTTTTTTTTACGCGACTCACTCATTTTTTCTTATATGAATTCTTTTTCGTATAGGGCCTGATCCTAAGCAACGCGCTAAGAGCGCAAAAGAGCGCCGAAGATGAAAGTTATGAGATTGCGTTCAACAATTTGCGCTCCGAAGTTATCAAATTGAGAAACGAAGCTCTAGAAAAGGATAAAATTCTTCTTACGCTGATAGACAAAGTAAAAAAGGATGAAGCTGCTTCAAAAACCCAGGCCGAAGCCCACAAGCGTGAAATTAAAGATCTTCAGAAACAGCTGACTAGAGCTAGAGAGGAGCGCGTCCTTGAGGAAACAAAACGAGAGCTCAGTGATCATATGGTCAACAAATTGGAGTTAAGAGTTAAAGAGCTTCGTACATCTCAGGGAAAATGTTATGTCAAATCTATAGAATGTGTGAATAAAATTAAAACCAGCTTTGCCAGCGTGGGCGCCTTCTCCAGCGAAGAGAATTTCTCTCGAGGCAATCCCGAAGGTCCACTGGAATGGATTAGTCACGAAGCAGAGGCCTTCGAGGAGATCCTGAGCAGTCGTGGCGATATCTGCGCTTTTTCGGGTGCCAGAGGAATTGCTTCTGTCTTAGAGAAGAAAGGTTGCGATCATGTAAAATTTCTAGCTCAGTCCGAAGCTGCCTTATCTTCCGAAGACATTAAGGACCCCTCGGCCGAAGCAAGCGTGGTTGGCGGCAAATTTTTTACGGATATCTGGAACGACGGCGGCCGAGGAATGGCGCAAGAGATCATCCAAAGGAGCGAAAAAGGTATCCACGATGCTAGAAAAGTGGCGGAAACTGCTGAAAAAAGTACGGAACCCGAAAGGCAATTAGGTATTAATTAGTTGTTCTTATTGTGTTGTAATTTTTGTTTCAAACTCTGCACATAGTTTGTAATAGTGATGAAGAAATGTTCTCTTCCCTCAGAAGCTGCTGGGTCGACTGCCGACCCCCACACAAAAGGAGATGAAGAAATCAAACAAATGGCCGAAGGTATCATGGACAAAGTTGTTGATCAACTTTTAAATGAAGTCGCCGAAGCAGTATTAAGAGAGGACTAGATGCTATTAGAAAAACATTTAAATTGTGATCTATGTAATATTTTGTACATTTGGATGTAATATACAAGTTTGTTTTCGTTATTCAATTCTTCACGATGCATGAAACTCTATATACATACCTTTTTGAGCCTTCGGCGAAAAAACACCTTCCCTTCTTTTCATGCTTCGTGAAGAAGACATTCTTCGTTAAAATTATTCTGATGAATCACATCCATGCTTCGTGAAATCATCACCCGAAGCTATACTCCGAAGCTATACAATCTCAATATTGATCTGATAAAGCTCACCCATGTTTCATAAAAATATTCTCCGAAGCTGTATTGCGAAGCTATACAATTTCGATATCACTTTCTCAGAGCATCCTTGAGAGTGTCACTTTCTTTTGCCAAATGCAATATGATGTATGATGCTTATGCTATGCAAAATGATGTAATGATGTTATGCTATGCATGTGACATTTGTTCCGAAGATACTCATAAAATATATTCGTAAGCTCTGCATTCCCTTAGGAACGTCTTTGGAGCTTCTTCGTCTTTTACTTAGACGATCTCAGCGTTGACTTTTCGCTGTAAGCCTCCCTTAGGAGCTTCTTCGCCCTTTACTTAGGCGGTATCAGCGTTGACTTTTCGCTGTAAGCCTCCCTTAGGAGCTTCTTCGCCTTTTACTTAGGCGGTATCAGCGTTGACTTTTCGCTGTAGGCTCTGCATTCCTTTAGGAACGACTTCTGAGCAGAAAACTTACACTGCGCTCCCTTTGGAACGGCTTTTTGTGACTTCGCAAACTTACTCTGCGCTCCTTAGAACGACTTTCTGTTACTCCGAAGGATTTTTAATTCGAAGGTCCTCCTTGGTAACGGAAAAAGAATTTTAAGCTTCGGCAACTTAAGCTTGTGGAGCAAATAGATCTTCCTCGTGGAAAACAACGAAATTATTACATGAAAACTATCAATGTTTTTTGCTTCACAGAAAATAAAACTGAAAAGAAAAGACTGCTATCAAAGGTAGGATATGTATCAATAAATGTGCTTCGACTCTGGCACAGTGCTGTTGACTGTGCGAGCTTCGGACTGTTCTCTGAAGTCCCTCTGATGTGGAGCGTGTTGACTCCCTTCTGGCTGTTGCCCTTGCTGCAATAGAGGTGGAGGCGGAAGCTGCTGCCAAGAAGCTTGAGGTTGACTTGCCGAAGCTACAGAAGCTGCAGGGTGATTGTCTATGTATTGTGGGATATAAGGCGGATGATACGAAGCAGTATGCATGACCTGCTTCGGCTGAGCTTGTTGAGATGCAGCTTCGGCAATTTCCTTTTGCTTCTGGATTGTAATATGGCACGACCTAGTGGTATGGCCCTTGCCTTCTCCACAGAACAAGCAAAACAGTCTCCTTGGCTGATCTCCGAATCTTCCGCCGAAGCCCCTGGCGCCTCTGCCTCTTGGAGCTGGTGGCCGGAAGGAAGTTTGTTGTTGCCCCGAAGCCTGTGAGGAGCATTGTGGTCTGTTCTGACTCCCCTTATCATCATTCTGAGTGTTATGGATGGAACGGACATGTCTCGGGTAGTATCTTCCTCCGAAGCCCCTGGTCATTTCAGAAAATCTGAAGGCCTCCTCCCTTCTTTGACGAAAGTCATTGTCAGCACGAATGTACTCATCCATCTTTTGGAGCAATTTCTCCAAGGTCTGAGGAGGCTTTCTAGCAAAGTATTGAGCTGCAGGCCCAGGACGAAGCCCCTTGATCATGGCTTCAATAACAATTTCATTGGGCACCGTTGGTGCCTGCGCCCTCAATCGTAAAAACCTTCGGACATACGCCTGAAGGTACTCTTCGTGATCCTGAATACACTGGAACAGGGCTTGAGCTGTGACTGGCTTCGTCTGAAATCCTTGAAAGCTGGTCAGTAACATATCCTTCAGCTTCTGCCATGAAGTTATTGTTCCTGGCCGAAGGGAGGAATACCAGGTCTGAGCAACATTCCTGACGGCCATGACGAAAGACTTCGCCATGACTGCAGCATTGCCCCCGTACGAAGACACCGTTGCTTCGTAGCTCATCAAGAATTGCTTCGGGTCGGAGTGACCATCAAACATGGGGAGCTGGGGTGGCTTATAGGATGGAGGCCAAGGTGTAGCCTGCAGCTCAGCAGACAGAGGAGAAGCATCATCAAAAACAAAATTTCCCTGATGGAAATTATCATACCAGTCATCTTCGTTGACGAAGCCCTCTTGATGAAGGTCTTTCTGATGAGGCCTTCTGTTCTGCTCATCGTGAGTAAGATGGCGGACTTCCTCAGAGGCTTCGTCTATCTGCCTTTGCAACTCAGCTAGGCGGGCCATCTTCTCCTTCTTCCTTTGTACTTGTTGGTGTAGCATCTCCATATCCCTGATTTCTTGGTCTAACTCTTCTTCCTGAAGTGTGGGGCTGACAGCCTTTCTCTTCTGGCTTCGGGCCTCCCGAAGAGAGACGGTCTCCTGGTTGTGGTCCAGCGGTTGCAGTGCTGAAGCCCCAGTCGCTGAAGCTTTCTTCGGCGCCATAGCTTCCGAAGGTGTTCAAAAAAGCTCGAAGTGGAAGTGAGTTCACCGGAGGTGGGCGCCAATGTTGGGGACTTGCTCTCAAATGCTTCGGATTAAGAACAAGGCAACATAAAAAGTGTTAAACGTTAAAGCCCTTCGTCCTATTGGACATTATTCCCCATCGGAAATAATGAGTTCCGGACGAAGGTCACAAGAGACATACCTTCGTAAATTCAACAAGTAATAACGAAGGACTCATATAAAACATGAAATGTAGATCACAGAATCATTTCTATTTTATTAACACAAAGAAATAGAAATGATTACAAATTACAAATGTACCTTCGGTCTTGAGAGAAGGTAAAAAGTACAAGCGTGACGCAAATGTCGATGCACAGTCCGCGTGAACAGTACGGGAGTACTGTTCATCTATTTATAGACGCGGGACGCAGCCCACGTAAAATTACATCCATGTCCATTACATTTGTTAACGGTTTATGAAAATCTGTCGAGGCCCCCGAAGTCTTTTCATCTTTAAGTCGGTTCCCCCTTATGTCTTCGCGCCGAAGCTTCCCTGCGTACAATTTCGGCTTCCCTCGACCTTCGTCTGGTTCAGGCTTCGTCCTGGTCGTGCTTCATATCCATAATTCTGAATCCGAAAATATCTGTTCATATAATCCACTTGGAAAACATTGTCAAATCATGTTTTTGAGGACCTTCGGAGGACGAAGGACCCCAACAATGGCAAAGGTGCATTTCTCTAGATTGGGCTTGATACTGAAATTCCTCAGGCCTTTGAAGGTCTCTACCAAAATAAATATTAGATCCTCCATAACACGAGATTTGATCACCACACCATGAACATAAGCTTCTGTGTTTTTAGATAATTACAATGCCAAGCATTCTTGAATTCCTCTCTGGTAGGTAGCCCCCGTGTTCTTCAGCCCAAACAACATATGGTGTAGCAATAGACATAGAATGTGGTGATGAACACAATCTTTATCTAGTCTTCCTCCTTCAATGGAATTTGATGATATCCAAAATAACAGTACAAAAAGGAGAGTAAATCGCAACCTAAGGTGGACTCCATAATCTAATCTATCCATGGTCGGGAGAATGAATCTTTTGAGCACCCCTTATTGAGATTGGTATAATAAACACACATGCACCATTGTTTATTTTTCTTTTGTATGAGTACAGGATTAGCCATCTGAAAGGATCACGATGCCTAAGAGGGAGGGGTGAATTAGGCTTTTCTAAAAATTCAACAAATATTAAACCCTGAGTAAGAGCCCAACTTCACCCAACTAATAGCAATAAGTAAATACTACTAGAAAAACAACAACCCTAAGTCATTACTTCAAATACTTGCTAATCAATTGAACAAAGTGAAATGCTCAAATTAAATGCGGAATGTAAAGCAAGGTTAAGAAGACTCCTCCAATTTTTTGCTGAGGTATCGAAGAGTCGGCACTCTTCCATAGAACTCGTTGGAGCACCCACGCAAGGGTATCGCTCCCCCTTGGTCCTCGCAAGAACCAAGTGCTCACTATGAGGTGATCCTTTGCTACTCCGGTGTGGTGGATCCCTCACAACCGCGTACAAACTTGAGCCGAATCACCAATAAATCCTCCAGGGTGATCACCGGGCTCCAATCTCCACCAAGCCATCTAGGTGATGCCGATCATCAAGGGTAACAAGCAATAGACTTTCACTTGACCAATCGAAGCCTAATGCATGTGGTGTGTGCTCTAGGTGGCTCTCACTTGCACTAATGAGGTACTAACATGAGATTGTGATTTTCTAATCACCTCACTATGCTTTGTGGTGCTTGCAATGCTCTAGCAACGAGTGGGCTTTAATGTGGGTAGCAAGACAATGAGGTAGGTGGAGGGGGTATAAATAGCCCACCCACCAAACTAGTCGTTGCAGAACTGTTCTGCGCATGGGCGCACCGGACAATTCGGTGCACCACCAGTGCGCCAACGGTGTGCCAACGGTAGGCTCTAACGGCTAGTTCTGACAGCTAGCCGCTGGGCTGACAATGCACCGGATAGTCTGGTGTGGCTGCTAAAATTCAATTCCTAAACTCGTCGCTCTCGGGTTTTCTCAGGGGCAGAGGCACTGCCCCCGGGGCTGGCTGGCCCCACTATCAGAGGGCGCACCGAACAGTCCGGTGCCCCTAAGATAGCAACCCTAATTTCTTTTTCCTTAGGTTTTTCTAAATCGTTTTCATTCTAACTTGTGAGTGTGTTATAGAGTGACACCTAGCACTAGATGTGAGTCTAAATATGCACCGGCACTACACTAGAAATCTCTTGGTCAAACTACTCATCCACAACCCCTCTTTATAGTATGGCTAAAATAAAAATAGAAGACCTAATTCTATACCGAGTGTCCACAACTCCTTCGACACTCGAAATATGAAGACCTTCATCTTTTGATTCATCTTTTCAGTCGTCGCTTCAAGTTCTCATCTAAGGGATTGTTTTCACTGTTGCAACGCAACTTCCTGTAATGCGACCTAACTTACCATTTGCTCTACAAAACACACGTTAGTCACATATAATCTTATGTTGTCATTAACCACTAAAACCAACCAGGGGTCTAGATGCTTTCAATCTCCCCCTTTTTGGTGATTGATGACAACCCTACAAGAGTGTGAGAGTAGTTTGTTTATTTTTTTGTCAATAGAAAAGATGGTTAGTTATACTCAACACTTTTGGTAGAAAAAGTCGTGTAATAGAATAGTAAGTATAAGCGCATACACAACATAAGTTTCTTGTTCATATAAGAATGAATTGAAATCCATGAACAAGAACTGTACAACTGGTGACAACATCATAGGTGAAAACATAGTACACACACAGTCATTAACAAACATCGAGAGCATATCATAGAGTTTATGAGTTAAGCACCATACAAAAGTGGAGCTAGTATAGAGAGTATCATGCATATATATTACATCAAAAGATCAACAAGCACTCTCAACTAACTCCTTAACTCCCCCTAGATCTCACAACTCATATCCCTCCCCCTTTGGCGTCAAACACTAAAAGGGTTACCCGAACCTACAGACCAGAAGAGGAAGGAGGAGCCAAAGGCGCATCAGGTCGTGGTCGAGGCAGAAGTGCAAACGTGAGCTGAGGATCGGAGTCAGTCTCAGATCTAGGATCTACATTAGAAGCTGGAGCTAGTACTGACTCTAACGTAGGCTACGGTGTAGGATCCGCTGGAGCTGGAGTAGTCACGAACACAGCCACCACAGCAGTGGTAACAGCAGACTTTGGTGGCACTGGTGGCTGAGCGCTGATAGGTTTGACGACAGGGGTCGAGAAATCCAGGGTGACCGACCTGAGCGGAGAGATAGAAGGACCAAAAGAGTGGAGCGAGGGTCCTGACTGAAGAGCAAGAACAACAGTAGCCTAAAGAGCCGGAGGAGGAGGAGCAGACTGCACTAGTGGAAGCTGAACACCGGTATGCTGGAGAATATGCTGAACACCAGTATGCTGGAGAATGTGTCATGAACGTCTGGTTCTCGGCCCTGTCTGCTAGGAGCTGCTACTGTAGGGTGTCCTGGCGGTCCTGAATGGTTTGAAAAATCGAAAGCATCCGCTCAGACAACTGCTGCTGGATAGCGACCTGCTTGGCCCGCTTTGCTGCCTGACGGGCCTGCTCTACAACCATATGAGCCTGCTGCTGAGTGAGCGACTGAAGAATAGCAACCAGGGTAGGGTCAATAACTGGAGGGGCAGCAGGAGCAGCACTGGAGCTACCAGCCTCGTGATCATGGTAATGAGGTGGCACAGGAGGCGGTGGCAGAATCCCTAGGTCCTCATCATCGTTGGAAGAAGTATCTGCAACGACACCCTGAGTCTTGAACTGTCTGATGGTCTCATCCTCGACCCTGATATCTGATACTGGAGCTGGCGCTGGACCTGTGTCCTCAGGAGCTGGGCGATAGAAGCCGAACTAAAGTCGAGAAGCCTCGGGGGTGTCCTGGAACTGAGGAGGCTTGATCAACTGCGCAAAGATGTGACAGAGGTAGTGAGCATACGGCAGCTGACGACGAGCACGGAGACCATCCAACACTGTATCCTCAATCTCACAGATTAGAAAATCAACCACATCGAACACTGAGTGAGAGATCAAGGCACCAAGTAGCTAGAGCTAAATATGCATGGTGGCCTCCCAGTATCCCATCCTGGGTAGCAAAGTCCGCCTCATCAGCTCATAGAGGAACTTCGCTGCTGGAGTGAAGTCAGCAGGAGAACGCTGCGACCCATCTGTAAACGGAGGTCTGGACAGGGCAGCGATGTGAGTTGTAGCTGGAGCAACTCCGCCGTGAGGTTGACGGGGAGGACCTGATGTGTCGTAACACAAGATGTGGAGCCTCGTCGTCGACCCAGGAAATCCAAAGAGCTCTCTGATCTAAGTGGCATGCAGAGTGACATCCTCTCACTCAAACCAGAACCTAAGCCACTGATGATCTAGATCTATCCAAACTGTGGCATAGAATACTCTGACCCACTCCTCAATGTATCTGCCACTTGCAGCCATATAGACCAATAATAGAGAAAAATAGTCACTTCACAATTCACAACATGGTGCTGCGGGATCGGGCAGTCGAATAATCGTTACCACGAGTGTGGGCGGGAGCGGACAGCGGCGATGGCGGAGCGGCGCTCCGGCTAGGCTGCTCTCGTTGTCCGGCGTAGTGCCCCTTCTCTTGGCCATGGGGGGCCCCTTGGTTGGTTTTGGTCCTTCTGGCCTAGATTTCTCTAATGACCTTCGCTTTCAAGATTGGATTCTTCGCAAGTTCAATTGCCCAATCAATCTTCTCCCGGGTAAATTCGATCGTCATGAGTTCTTTTTAGTCATCTCTTTCGGCAGGTGTTCCTTGCGCCTGTGCGCAGAGTCAGTGGGCTTTCTTCTTTAATCCTTCATTGGTGGATCAGCGGAGCTATTCAGAGTTATTCCTTTGTCGGATCGGGTTTTTCGCTTCTCGCTTTCCTGCAAGGATGTTGGTTTTGTAGTCTATAGACGTCACTCTTATATCTGTTCTTCGTTCAAAGCGTACCTTCATCTTTGGAATTCTGGTGGCCCTAATTGGATCAAAGAATGGCAGCTCTACTCTGATGAAGAATCATGTTCTTGGAAATTGGTTTCCCGTCGCCGTAATCTGCATGCCTCATTTGCTGATGTTGTTTGAAAGCTGGCTTTGTCTGGAGCAAATTTGGTTCCTCTAGGTTGTCCGGTCAAGGCCGGGCCTTCTTGCTCAGGTTTGCGGCAAAGATCCTCGGTGTTCAATTGGATTTCCTTCCCTGTTCATCACTCCGTCGATCAGTTGGCTTTTTGTTCAAATTCTGATGTGAAGTTTGCTAGGCTTCACAATTTCAAAATTATTCAAATTCCAGTAACGGCCGCTCTGTGAGGCTTAACATTCGGTCTTCATTATGGGGCTCCCGTGTTTGGCCTTGGGCTTCATGGAATTTAATTTGGCGGCCCAAGAAGATATTGAAGCAACACCAGGAGATTTCTGGGCATAAGTTTGTCTCCAGCATTAATGGCACTCCCGACCCTGTGATGAATGTCTCTAGTTTTTCCTGGGGCAATTCTACTTCAGGCAATAATCATCAATTATTTGGAATTTCTGGGCAGAATGCAGGGGGAATTTCTTTCCTTCCCTAGTAAGTTTGAGAATGTTTCCTGGGACTACTCTCCGCGACTATGGTTCAGGGCTTCTCGTCTCTCGTCTGCTGGTGGGCCTTCTCCCCCGCCCTTTTTTTAATAATTTTGGTGAGTTTGCGCAGATAGTTCTTACGAGAAGTGGCTCCTCGCCTTCCATGGAACTTGCATTGTTTACAAAACCCTCTTTCTCTTCATTGCCGTGGAAGATCCCAACGCCTTCAAGCCCTCATCTGCACGGGGAGTGTTCTTCGCGCCCGCGACCCCCTCCTCACGAAGTCTCTAAAGCAATGGCGTTCCACAGAGTTGATCCCGCTCCATTCCTCCCTCACGGTTTTGTGGCGCAACAAGTTGATCACTGGGAAATCATGGTACACACTGTCACCCATCCTCAGCCCTCCGCTCATGAAGATTGGGGCATCGTTCTTGTGCAACCGCTGCCAGAACACGAGGTTAATTTTCACATATTTGATGACATTATTCGTGAGTACCTTGTGGGGGTTCGACGCATTCAGGTCAGGAGCATTCAGCGCTCCCATTTGGGTCAGGCCCTTGTGAGGTTCCGTTTCACTTTTGACAGAGATAATCTTGTGGCTATGGGCCCGCAACAAGCCCTAGGTTTTTCTTTCACTGTTATTAGGCATAATGAGGCTTGGAATCAGCGTGCGTTGTACTTTAACCATGAGTGTTGGCTTCTCCTGCTTGGTTTCCCTTCGGATTTCTGGCCCATGAGCATATCCAGAATGCAATCAGGTCTTTTGGTAGGGTGCTCATGTGGGGCCCTGACCCATCTAATGTGACCAGATTGCTTGTTAGGGCCAGGGTGATGTCTCTTCAAGAAGTTCCCCAATTTATTGTTTTTCGGTTGCTGAAGGATTTCAGGGAGTCTCCTGGACAGTTCAATGTGACATTGTCCAGCAGTTTATGCTTGGTGCTCAGCCACAAGATGAAGACCCTGTGCCTTCTTATCCACATGATGGTCATCAGCTTCCGATGGAGTACTTTGGGATGGGGTAGCCTATGGCCAACTTTCAGTTTGATCTTAATATTCCCCCATGGGAGGGATTGAAGAGGAAGAAGACAATGCTAATAACGCTGATGATGGTTGGGATGCCTGGCCAGCTCAACAAGCTCAACAAGTCCAACCTCCTGAGCCAGTGCCAAATGATAATAATGTGGAGGACCAATTCAGCTATCAGCTCTCAAGCCTTGAAGATCTGCCCTCCGATGAATCTGTGGGTCTCTTCAATGACATCATTATCCCACAAGAGGTCCACTTCCCTCAGGTGGAAGCCCCAGAACCTATGGATGCAGTTCTTGCTTTGCTAGCCTTTCCCCCAGCGGGTATGCTTTTGGAGGGAAACAACGACCAGGGGTAGAACATGCACGTGGAGAACATGCACGTGGAGGAAAACATCAATGTGGGCTTCATGCAACACTTGGAGCAGCCCAACCATGATCCTGCATATGAAGATTATCTAGCTAGAAAACGCCTCTCTTCTTGGGCTGACTTGTTCCCCACCAACTCAGAATTAGTTCCTGTTCCAAAGGTGTGGGCTGCTTTCTTCATGGGCCTACTGTTGAGGTCGGATTCTTTTGAATGGGCCAAGAAATTTTTATTGTCTGGTGCTATCTCTGCCTACGTTGAGCCCAGCATGGAAACTGTCTTGATGAAGATTCCCTCCAAGTGCCTGCCCCCTCCTAGTCAGGACTCCCATGTGGAGCCTCAGTCTCCCTCGCCTGTTGAATCCATCAATAGGAAGAAACAGTCAATCTTGGTCGACACTGAGGTCAGAAGGAGTGCCAGACTTTGGGAGAAGGCTAGGGGTTTTAAAAGATGCTCTGGGATTGGGAAAAAAATGCTCATGCTATTCTCGGATTTCTCCACCCTCCATTTCTCACAAGATCATCAAGAAGCTGGGAGCTGAATTTTGCAAAATTGATCCTTTGAAGTTATGCCCTGATGCCCTAAATAGCTCTAGGACTTCCAGCACTGCCATTCAGAGGCCAAGTGCTTCCTCTAGCAGCAGGACTGATTTGCACAAGACGCCTAAAGTTCAGAGGGATGATTCTGACGTTGATGATGATGCAGGGTCACACGCCCCGGCTGGGAAGTAAGGCTTATTGCCTTTTCCCTTGGGCCTGGCAGTTTAACTGTGCCCGAGATGGTGGAAAACTTTTGGTGCAACCTTATGTATAACAACAAAACAACTCTTTCTGATAATGCGCTTGTGGCGCCCTTTTTGTCGGTCACAACAACCTCTGTTCGAGCTTATGGCTCTTGGGTTGTTGGCATGAATATTTATAATGTATGGGAATTTTGTGGTCTATTTTTTGGCCTTTATGGGAAACTTCACGTTTGATTCTCTTAGGGAGCTTTTTCATGCAATCTTTGAACCTTAGCTGGTTCTCTGGGTTTATCTGTCTTCGATCATATTTCTTCTTGGACTTCTGCCGGTGTATGCTACACATACTAGTGGCTGTTATCGAAATGGTTATGGTTCCCTATGGCTAATCCTCCTTAGAATATGCATCGGTCCCTGAAAATTTTGTCACACAACATTAGAGGAATTAACTCTGACACCAAGTGGAACTTGCTGCGGACTAGCATTATGGAAACCAATTGTGACATTATATGTATCCAGGAGACAAAAAAGGAGTCCTTCGATGACTCGTATATTTGTTATTTTTGCAGCAGATCTTTAGATAAGTTCGCTTTTGGTCCTTCTATTGGAGCATCTGGAGGTTTTATTACAATTTGGAAAGGAGCTCATTTTGATGCTGAGGTAATTGAGCAGAATATGTTTGGGCACACGATTCTTTTCCGGTCTAAATTAACAAGTCATGTCTGGTGACTCACCAACATTTACACCCCATGCTCTCCTCATGGGCGCGAGGCCTTCCTTTCCTGGTTCTCTAACCTTGAAGTTGATGATGACAAGCTCTGGATCTTTCTTGGTGATTTCAATATGATTAGATTTCCTAAAAACCACAACAAACTGGGAGGAGACCCTACTCGAATGCTCAACTTTAATTTGGCAATCAGTCAGTTGGGCTTACAAGAAATTCCTCTCAAGGGGCAAGCCTTCACTTGGTAAAATATACAACGTCACCCTTTGCTTGAAAAGCTGGATTGGTGTTTTGTCTCACAGGCTTGGTCTTCCAACTTTCCTGCTACTTCTGCCCATTCTCTGGCTAGGGGTGCTTCGGACCACGTCCCTTGGGTGATCAATGTCCAAATTAACGTTCCCAAACCGCCCATTTTCAGGTTTGAAAATTATTGGTTACAACTCGAAGACTTTCATTCAATTTTCCAAGACTCTTGGAATCAAACGTTGTTTCAGCCGGATCCAGCAAAACGGCTCATGGCTAAGTTCAAAAGGGCAAGAAAAGTGATCCAAGGTTGGCATAAATCTCTCCCTAATCTAGCTAAGTTGATCGACAAGGTCAAAATGATTATTCAGCTTATGGAATTCATTGAGGAGAGCAGAGACTTAACGATTCAAGAATGGAATCTTAAAGATGTTCTTGTTCACCATTTGCATGACCTACTATCCAAGTAGAGAACATACTAGAAACAAATAGGCCAAATCAAATGGGCCACCCTGGGGGATGCTGGCACAAAATTTTTCCATGTGAATGCCATTATCAAGCATCATCATAACCTTATTTCATCTCTCGTAGATGCAAATGGCACCGTTGCTATTTCTCATGCGGAGAAAGAAACTGTGCTTTTTCAAGCCTTCAAAGATAGACTGGGGATCTCTCAACAAACATCTATGGTATTCAACTTATCTTCACTGATACAGCCAATTAGCAACTTGTTAGAGCTGGAGATGCCCCTTTTCACACCCAGAGATAGACCAGATCATCAAAAACTTGCCTACAAATAAGTCTCCAGGCCCAGATGGTTTTAACACGGATTTTCTGTGTAAATGTTGGCCGGTGATTGCTCCAGATTTCTATGAGCTTTGTGACAAATTTTATGAAGGCTCAATCTGCATGGATAGCATCAATGGCTCCTATGTGACTCTCATCCCCAAGCATAGTTCTCCTGCTTCGGTGGGCGACTACAGGCTGATCTCCCTCCTCAACACAAGTGTAAAAGTGCTGACAAAACTTCTTGCTAACCGACTGCAGCTGGTGATTACCAAGTTAGTCCACCAGAATCAATATGGCTTCCTAAAGGCAAGGACAATTCAGGATTGTTTAGCCTAGGCTTTTGAATTCATCTCTCTTTGTCATAAGTCGGGCAAAGAGATGGTAATTCTAAAGTTGGATTTTGAAAAAGCTTTTGATAAATTAGAACATGCAGCTATCATTGACATATTGAGACATAAGGGGTTTGGGGCCAAATGGATTCACTGGATCTCATTGATTTTAGGCTCTGGAACATCTCAAGTACTTTTAAATGGTGTCCCTAGTAGACGCTTTCACTGCAGGCGCGGCGTTAGACAAGGGGACCCTCTGTCCCCCCTTCTCTTTGTCCTGGCAGCAGATCTCCTTCAGTCAATTGTTAACAAGACTAGAGATTGTGGCATCCTCAGGCTTCCTCTTCTGAATGCAGGTGGGACTGACTTCCCGATTATACAATATGCAGATGACACTATATTGATCTTGGAGGCTTGTCCTAAACAACTATTCTTCCTTAAGCTGATGCTTAATTCATTTGCAGAATCTACAGGCCTCCATGTGAACTATCACAAGTCTAATATGTATCCCATCAATGTCCCTGACCAGAAAATGGCGATTCTAGCAAATACGTTCCACTGCAAGGTTGGAGCTATGCCTTTCACCTATCTTGGGCTTCGCTTGGGACTTAAAAACCCAACCTGGGAGCGTTTCTCCCTCTCATTCAGAAGGTCGAAAGAAGACTTGCGTCAACTTCTGTCTTTTTATCTCAGGCTGACAGACTGCAAATGGTTAATACGGTATTTTCCGCTCTCCCAACTTATTACATGTGCACCCTCAAGCTCCCAAAGACGGTGATTAAGCAGATTGATAAATTAAGACGGCACTGCCTCTGGAGAGGATCAGATATAAATGCAAAAAAACCACCTCAAGTTGCTTGGAAAACAGTCTGCAAACCAAAAGCTTAGGGGGGCTAGGTGTCATAAACCTTGAATCACAAAACAAAGCCCTTCTTATGAAATGCCTTCACAAATTCTATAATAGAGCTGACATTCTGTGGGTCAACATTATTTGGGCCAACCACTACAACAATTTGCTTCCTTTAGTTAAACCTGTTGGTTCCTTCTGGTGGAGAGATATCCTTAAAATTCAAGGCTCATATAAGGAGTTAGCCCGGGTGGAGATTGGAGATGGAAAAACTACACTCTTGTGGCATGACAATTGGGATGGTTTGTGCAAATATGCAAGTTTCCCGGAACTCTGGTCTTTTGCTTCCTTCAAAGATATCACCATTCATCAAGCAAGGCTGGTATCACCGAATGAGATGTTTCACACTCCTCTGTCCGCTAAAGCTTTTGATCAGCTTCTTGCTTTACAAGACATTTTGACAAATCTCCAGTTCCTTGACCAGAAAGACAAATGGCTCTGCAATGCCTCCTCTAGTTTGTTCTCTTCTCAGAAGGCCTATTCTCACATGTTCGGTAACCAGCCAACCCACCCCATTTTTTCCTGGTTGTGGAAATCCAAATGTCAACCCAAACACAAGGTTTTTTCTGGCGCTCAAAGATAGATTGAATACCCACTCTTTCCTCAGGTAGCGTTCAATGCCATTGGACTCTTACACTTGTGATAACTGTATTCTTCAACTGGAAGAGACGACTCTCCATCTTTTCTTCAGATGCAACTTTGCTCGGAGATGTTGGCTACTCTTAGGCATCCGTCCGCCATGAACAACTGATCTTCTCCATACCCTGCTGAGGATTAGAAAGAGATGGCATGTTCCATGGAGATTGGAAAGCGTCATCATTATGTCTTGGTGCATTTGGAAAAGCAGAAACAACTGGATTTTCAATGAGACCCCACCCACAACCAATGAGTGCAAGGAAATGTTTAAAAAAGAAATGAGTCTGGTGTGCCATCGAGTTAAGCCTTCTCTGAAGGAGAAAATTAGTAATTGGTTGCAGAACCTTGTATTGTAATCTTTTCTTTCTTTTCTTTCTTTTTGTAAGTTGCACTCTTTGACTTAGTTTTATTAAAATTATAAAATATTGTAGGCCCTCCCTACAGTACCTTCACTTCAAAAAAATGTATCTGCCACTAGAGGTCAGAAGAGAAAGTAAACCTGGTAGATAGGATAGGTGTCCCTCTGACTCGGCACCGGCGACTGATAGAAACACAAGGAGATCCAAAAGCCGGTGCACCCTCAAGGCAATCTGAGCAGACAACTACGCTGTGGGGGACAGATATCCCCCGGGTCCACTAGAAGAATAAAAGACCTCACGAAAGGCCCAAAGGCCCCATAATTCGTAAGGCCATCCCCCTCGTGGGCCTGGAGGAACGACCAGTGAGACAGATCAACACAAGGCCGGGTCGGTGCAAGCCCAGTCAGCCCAACAACATCCGAACAGTAATCGCAGCAGTGACCCGACCTTCCCGCGCAGGAGCCCCGTACATCGGAACTGGGTGAAGATGAGTCAGCTGAATTATAGGGAGATAGACTCGGTTAGTTCACTATTATTCTGGCTCACGTTGTTATCATATCCATATGTAATGCCCCACGGTCGAGTATATAAGGCCTAGGGGGCACCCCTTCAAGAAGATAGATCAACATTATTCATCACTTAGCCTCCCATCCCGCTCTTTACATTTTCCAGTGCTAGAGAGCCCCCTTGTAACTCATCGCATAAAGCATTCCAGCCAGGACGTAGGGTGTTACGCATCTCAAAGCAGCCCGAACCTGTACATCACTGTCTACTATTTCTCGTGCGCCCAGCACGAACCACCGAGCTACAGTCGGTAACACCGTCCTACTTCAAAAAAGCACCTTGGGGGGAAACCCTGGGTGCGCGGTCGGACCCGAAAACACCAACAGCTGGCGTGCCAGGTAGGGGGTGTGTCATCGATCCAAGCTAGCTCAATGGCCGTCACCTTCCAGCGCAAGACCATCCTCCGCCCCGGATCCATATTCTGCTTCGGTACTATCTCATCTATAGCGGATGAGGAGGGAACTCTGCATCGCCTCGCGGACCCGCCAGAGAAAAAGCTTTCCTCAGAAATCTCCGAGAAAATCGGGGCGAGGCAGGAAAAAACGCAACCTCCAGCGCTCCTAAAAAAGATCACCTCCAACAAGATAGGAGCTGAGAGTCCCTCAGCCCGGAGAACTCCGCTGTCCACCTCTTCGACGAGAGAATGGACACGAATCATGAGGAGAAAGGAAGCAAAGGATCATCAAGCTGATCTTTCTGCGCCTCCGCCCTCAAAGGAGAACAGAAAAAAGATCGCCGTAATAGCTACCCCATTCTACCCCGACGTGTCTTCATCGGGAAAGTGGAGTCACCCCCCATCTCCGACGACGAGCCGACCGCGCCTGGAGAAGAACCCCCTCAGCGGGAATCCCGCAGACGGAGAAACCGACGCCGAAATATCCGGCGACATCACGAGGCCGGAGAGTGGGACCCAGCGCAACCCGTATCGCGAGACGAGGTCTCGGAGGCGGGAGAAACTCCGGAGGAACGTGTCTTCAGGGAACGAAGGAATTCCCGACGATGCGATCGTCGACGGGCTCAAGAACAGGCCGAGCAGGAGATAAAGCAACGTCAAGAAAATCCACTCTTCGGGCGCAACTTGAACCCCGACTTCGCCCGAGCCATGAACACGCCGAGTGAAGTCGGAGGGGTGTTGGCTCGGATAGCCGATGGCCTCCCTCGGACTCCCGACGCCGAGGGCTATCAGAGGCTGTTCACTCAAGCAGCAAATCACCTTCTACCCCTCGCTCACCCGCCGAACGATCTGCGGCACGCCATCAACAGTCACCGGGACGCGCGGAGCTCCATCAACGCCTCGCGTGAACGACGACACGAAAACGAGATCCATCGTCAGGAAGAGTACGACCGGGACCATGACATCCCAGCACGGAGTCAGGCTACCAGGACCGAGTCGGCCACGGCTTCAACTAGAGGCACCGCCCGGGGACGGTCGAGGCACCACGACGATCACTCCCCTCCCCGGGACAGGCAAGATCATTGACGACAGGAGGACACATGTGGAGTATCGGCACTTACTCCACGCCTCAGGGCCATTCAATGGCCCCCTAACTTCAAGGTATCCAACATCGACAAATATGAACCTAAGCAGGATCCAGGAGGCTGGCTGGCCGTCTACACCACCGCTGCCCGGGCAGCTGGGGCAACCGAGGACGTGATGACTGCGTACTTGCCTATTGTTCTTGGGCAAGACGCGCTGCAATGGCTGTGACACCTACCCTGACACTGCATCGACGACTGGAGCGACTTCAGTCGGCGCTTTACCGCCAACTTTCAGTCTCTCTCCGATAAGCCGGCGCAACCATGGGACCTCAAATCCATCAAGCGTTGGGGGGACGAAACTCTCCGGTCATACCTCAAAAGGTTCCAGACCATGAGAAATCGCATCCCTGAGGTCGCTGAGGCAGCGGTGATCAAGGACTTCTAAAGAGGATCCAATGACTCGGCCTTCGTCCGAACCATATTACAGAAAGCACCGACTACCTCCGAACAACCGTTCCGAGAAGCCGACCTCTACATCACCGCCGACGAGCGAGCTCAGGATCTCATCGAAGGAGTAAAGCCAGCACCAGCGGCACCGCGACGCGACACGAATCAGCAGCCCGACAAGCGTTGGGAGAAGAGACCTCGTGAAGAAGTCCACGCCGCCGGACCACCTGCCTCTCGCGCCCGAGGAGGACCTCGAGGAGGCGAACGCACGCTGGATGACATCCTCGATGCCCAGTGCCCGTACCACAAGGACATGCGCCACACCCTTCGGAATTGCAGAGACCTCAAGCACTCCGTCGGGCACGACCGACCCTTCCAACCTCTACCTCCCCCTCCGCCGCGAGGAGGACCAGGAGAACCGCGACAACCCAGCAGCAGGAGGAGGGAGGAGGTGGAGCCTTCCTGCGTGTTGATAGAGCGGTCAATGTCATCTTCGGCGGACACGGATCGCAGGAGAACAAGAGACAACAAAAGCTCAACGATCACCAGATACTGGTGGCAACTACCGGACCTCCCGCCCCATACCGATGGTCGGAGCACCCGATCACTTTCACTCGGGCGGATCAGTGGCTCAACTTCGACCACCCAGGCAAATACCCGCTCCTCGTCGATCCGGTGATCCGAGAAAGCAGGGTGAAGAAGGTATTAGTGGACGGGGGGAGCAGCATCAACGTCACCTTCCCCCGGACACTCCAAGGCTTGGGGGTTCACCTCAAAGAACTCCACGAGTCAGACACTCCCTTCTTCGGCATCGTGCCAACTGAAGGAGAGTACCCGCTGGGCCACATCTACATGCCAGTCACCTTTGGAACTCCGGAAAACTACAAAACCGAGTTCCTGAGGTTTGAGGTGGCAAACTTCGACTATGGATACAACGCCATCATCGGGAGGCCCGGATTAGCGAAGTTCATGGCTATTCCACATTATACATACATGATATTGAAGATGCCTGGACCGCAAGGGATCATAACTGTGCGCGCCGACTTCCAAGGCGCCGCAGAATGTTTTCGAGTGGCTATTCAGGCGGCACTCTCCACCAAACCATCGACAATTTCCTCTACACGGGCAAACTCAAAGCCTGAGGAAGACCTCGCGGTCCCCACGAACGAAGCACAAGCCGTGACCTCTATGCGACTGACTGAAAAAACCAAAAGGATCAACCTCGGGTTCGCTGATGAGCATAGAACCGCCATCATCAGCTCCAGCCTGGGCGACAAATAGGAAAGCGCGCTCGTCCAGTTTCTGCAAGATAACCGAGACGTATTCGCATGGCAACCTACGGATATGCCGGGAGTCTCAAGAGAACTGGCCGAGCACAAATTGAAGGTCTACCCCCAGGCGAGGCCAATACGCCAAAAATTACGTCGCTTTACGCCCGACAAGAGAGAAGCCATCCGTGCTGAGCTGGCTCGCTTGGTCGCAGCCGGATTCATTAGAGAAGTGTTACATCCTGAATGGTTGGCCAACCCTGTTCTTGTACTCAAAAAGAATAAAGTGGATTGGCGCATGTGCGTTGATTATACGGATCTCAACAAACACTATCCGAAGGATCCCTTCGGGTCCCTAGGATCGACCAGGTGGTGGACTCAACCGCTGGATGCTCTATGCTGTCTTTCTTAGATTGCTACTCTGGGTATCATCAGATTAGTCTAGCTAAAGATGACGAGGAAAAAACGGCATTTATCACCCCGTTTGGAGCTTTCTGCTATACCTCCATGTCGTTCGGCCTCAAAAACGCTGGAGCGACTTATCAGAGAGCTATTCAAACATGCTTAGTCGATCACTGGGGCAAGCGTGTGGAAGCTTATGTGGACGATGTGGTGATCAAGATAGAAAATTCAGAAAATTTCATTGAAGATTTACAGCTAGTTTTCAACAGTCTGCAGCGATATCGATGGAAGCTTAATCCCGAAAAATGTGTTTTCGGGGTACCAGCAGGAAAGTTACTCGGGTTTATTGTCAGCCACCGGGGAATTGAAGCTAATCCAGAAAAATCGAAGCTATCATGAGGATGGAGGCACCACGATCACAGAAGAAAGTCCAAAGACTTACCGGATGTATGGCAGCCCTGAGCAGATTCATATCCAGGCTGGGAGAAAAAGGCTTACCATTTTATAAATTACTCAAGAAGGTGGACAAATTTCAGTGGACCTCAGAAGCACAGGAAGCCCTAGATGCATTGAAAAAGTTCTTGATAACACCACCAGTGCTGAAACCGCCACGCCGAGCCACGCCAACTCAACCAGCAGAAGATCTGCTATTATATATCTCTTGCACGACTCACGTGGTGAACACCGCGTTGGTAGTCGAGCGAGTAGAAGAAGGACACGCATACCCAGTACAGCACCCTGTTTATTTCATCAGTGAAGTTCTGGGTCCCTCAAAGAAGAAATATCCTCAGGTTCAAAAGCTATTGTACGCAGTACTTCTAACTGCACGCAAGCTTCGGCACTACTTTGACGACCACAAAGTCATAGTAGTCACTGGATTTCCAATAGGGGATATTCTCCACAACAAAGAAGCCATCGGAAGGGTAGCCAAGTGGGCCTGTGAATTGGGGTCTCCTGACATCGAATTTCGACCTCGCACTGCTATCAAGACTCAAGCACTGGTTGACTTCGTATCAGAGTGGACCGAGCAACAGGTACCGAATAATACGGAAGTCGCAGAAGTATGGCAAATGTATTTTGACGGCTCATTGAAGCTGCAGGGAGCAGGTGCAGGGATCCTCTTTACTGCACCTGGGGGTGAACACCTTAGATATGCCCTTCAGTTGCTATTTCCAGCCTCTAACAACGCAGCCGAATACAAAGCTCTAATTCACGGGCTGAACATTGCCATATCGCTGGGCATCAAGAAATTGATGGTGTATGGAGATTCTCTAGTGGTCATAAGTCAGATAAACAAAGAATGAGATTGCTCGAATTATTCCATGGGAAAATATTGCACCACTGTCCGGAAACTAGAAGATAAATTTGAAGGTTTGGAGTTTCATCATGTGGAGAGAGACCGCAAACCGTGGCTGATGCATTGTCTAAGCTAGGGTCCAGTCGGACTCAGGTCCCACCCGGAGTCTTTGTCCAAGAAGTGCCGCACCCGAGCATTTCAGCAGACCGGGTAGAAGAATGCAATACTCTAAGCCAACCGGAATCAAATCCTGATGACTGGAGAGAGCCGATCATCAGATATATAAGGAATGAAGAAGAACCAGATGACAAAAATACAGCCGAGCATATCGCAAGGCAGTCGGCTCACTATACGCTCATTGGGGACGCGCTATACAGAAGGGGCGCGTCAAGAGTCCTCATGAAGTGTATTCTTTCAGATACTGGAAAGCAACTTCTAGATGAGGTCCATGCTGGGCAATGTGGAGTGCATGCAGCATCCAGGACCATGGATGGGAAGGTCTTCAAGTCGGGTTTCTACTGGCCAACAGCGAAAAGTGATGCAGCCAAGTTAGTTCAGAAATGCGAAGCCTGCTAATACTTGTCGAAACAGCAGCATCTACCAGCACAGCAACTACAAACCATACCCGTAACTTGGCCATTTGCATGCTGGGAGTTGGATATGATTGGACCGTTCAAAAAAGCTCAAGGAGGATACACTCATGTATTGGTCGCTATTGATAAGTTCACAAAGTGGATAGAATTCAAACCCATCGCTTCCTTAACTTCAGCTAAAGCAGTGGAATTCATACAAGACATAATATTCAGGTTTGGAATACCAAACAACATCATCACCGACCTGGGATCCAACTTCACAAGTTCAGAGTTCTTCGACTTCTGCGAGCAAAAGGGCATTCAGATCAAATATGCCTCCGTGGCACACCCAAGAACCAACGGGCAGGTAGAAAGAGCCAACGGGATGATATTAGAGGCGCTCAGGAAGAAAGTTTTCGACAAAAATGAGAAGTTCACAGGAAAGTGGATCAGGGAATTGCCATACGTCGTTTGGAGCCTGAGAACTCAACCTAGTCGAGCCTTGCATGGAAACACTCCTTTCTTTATGGTCTATGGTTCGGAGGCAGTGCTACCTGCTGATCTCAAGTTTGGAGCACCAAGGTTGATCTTTGAAAACATAGCAGAAGCTGAGGCTACTAGGCTAGAGGATGTCGATATACTCGAAGAAGAACGACTAAACACGGTGATTCAATCAGCACGATATCAGCAAACTCTGAGGCGCTATCACGATAAGGCCATACGGCATCGATCCTTCACAGTGGGAGACCTCATCCTCCGCCGAATTCTAACGGGGGAGGGGCGGCACAAATTGTCACCTCTATGGGAAGGACCATTCATAGTAGCTGAAGTCACTCGGCCTGGATCATATCGACTCACACAGATGGATGGCACAGAAGTTGGGAACTCATGGAATATAGAACATCTCAGGAAGTTTTATCCTTAACTATATTCAAAAAGCTATTGGGGCGGCAATGTACTCTGTAAACTAGGAAATGCATCATCAATAAAAAAGGCTTCGGGAATTCTTTGTTTTGCGTTCTTACTCAAGTCGGGGTGACCACTATACTCTATTAACGGAGCAATCGGCTTAAGTCGGCAATGACTTAAGACGGTGCAACATGCTCACGCTTACTCAACTCAGGGTGACCACTATACCCTACTAACAGAGCAATCGGCTTAAGTCGGCAATGACTTAAGACGGTGCAACATGCTCACGCTTACTTAACTCAGGGTGACCATTATACCCTACTAACGGAGCAATCGGCTTAAGTCAGCAATGACTTAAGACGGTGCAACATGCTCACACTTACTTAACTCGGGCTGACCACTATACCCTACTAACGGAGCAATCGGCTTAAGTCGGCAATGATTTAAGACGGTGCAACATGCTCACTCTTACTTAACTCGGGGTGACCACTATACCATATTAACAGAGCAATCGGCTTAAGTCGGCGATGACTTAAGACGGTGCGACATGCTCACGCTTACTTAACTAAGGGTGACCACTATACCCTACCAACGGAGCAATCAGTTCAGGCCGGTGATCACTACACCCCCAACAGCGGGACAATCGATTTAAGCTGACGACGACTTAAATTGGTGCGGCACATTCGGCACGTTCGCAACTATTCATCCTAGGGCGATTTCTATGCCCCACGAAAAAATTCAAAACCATCATGATGCACTTACTTTTACGATTGTAGATACCGTGGAACTCTAACAAAACAATAACAGTATTCGGTACCGAAAAGTGTTTTCTAACGAAACATCCAAGAACACTAACCATATACTCAAAGCATTCAGTGTTTTCTATCTGGAAATGTTTTTCTCAGGAGCGACCGACGAGGAAGGACGACTCGAAGAATCTGGAGCGGCATTCACATCCGCCACTATGTCGTCGGGAACAACCACGCCAGGTCTCCTCATCAGAATTCACCCCGAGCGAACGGCTTTGTCCATGGCCTTGTCGCGTTGGGCCTTCAGAGTAGCAGAAATATCTTCAGCGACCTTGACAGCCAACCGAGCGGCCTCTAGCTCCTGGACTACTGACTTTTTGGAAGCACGCAGATCCTTGATGACAGTATCCTTGTTCGACACCAATTGTCTGAGGCGAATCATATCATCCAGAGACTCTTGCAGCTTGTAGCGATGGTTATCCAAGTCCTCCATGGTAAAACAATGACTCCTCTCCAAGATAGTCAACGAGTTGCTGGCATCACGGTATAGCTTTTCCAGATTGTCACGAGAAGTAGCGAGGGCCCGCTTTTCCTCCTGCAAACAAGAATCAGTTTCTCCAAACGTCGAGCAAGCAATAAGAACACAGCAAACAAAGCCAAGATTCACAGGCCACCTTTTCAGAATCGAGCTGAGCATGGAGAGTAGAGTTCAGCGTGTTAGCATCATTCAGAGAAGCAGAGACCCGGGCCAGTTCAGCCTGACCTTGAGAATACTTTTCTTCAAGATCAGAGCACCGCCGGGCCAGTTCAGTCTAACCTTGAGAATGTTTTTCTTCAAGATCAGAGTACTGCCGGGCCATGTCTGTCAGGAAATAGTCAAGCAAGGGTGTTCAGCTATAAAGCAGATTACTCAAACAGCCAATAAAGGCAAAAGGGGGCACTAACCAGCATTTGTCGTCTCCAATTCAGATACTAGCCGCTGAAGTAACACTGGATTCCAATGCATTAGGGACAAAGCCACTTCTGGGACAGAGGTCCCCTGTGATTTCAACCGGCTAGCCATTTCATCCACCAATGCCTGACGATAAAAATAGATGAGCATAATAACGACAGTCTACCTGAAGTAAAAGACAGGGCAGAAGAAACCAAGATACCTAGAGGTTAGAGAAGAATGAGGGAACCCCCAAGTCGTGAGAAATCAACCGGTGGCTCGCTGAAGGGCCACCAACTGGAACAACCCGCAAAGCATCATTAGGAACCAAGTCAGTGTCACCAGCAGAAGTCAGAACTCTGTCATCGGGAATGTTGACCTCTAAAACAACCTCTTGACACGAAACCCGCACTGCTGCCATACAATCAGAGTGCGGAGGAGAAGATCCCACATGAACATCCATGGAAGTGTTAGAGGGAGAACCAACTCGAACACCCTCGGGGGCTGGGTTATCGCTTGTGCTACCCATCCGAGCCGGGTCATTCCCGGCAACACCCTCGAGGGCTAGGTAAGCGTCAGCACCATCCTTAAGGGTCGAGTTCTCTTCAGCAGCCACCTCTAAGGCTGAAGGTCCCTTAGTCACTTCCATGGGAGCAGCACAATCCAGACCAGCTTCCTGACCCTCAAGACCACGCTCCAAGGTCGATGAGGTGCGGGACGCTGCCCGGGATGACCCCAACCCGGCATCAAGCACATCAGCACAAACATCCATCGTGCCACCGTCTGCCGGCTCTGACAGCAGATCTTCTAGAACCATATCCTCAAGAGCCTGATCAAAGTTGGCCAGAGACAATTCTTGTAAATCAACAAGAGCACACAGGGCTGGAGAAGGAACACCACTGCTTTCGCCACTGGCAATGTAGCATCGGCTGTTCTTCCGAGTTAGAGGGATTTCATCCTCCTCCTCCTCGCCATCATCGACAACGCGGACAGTACACCCATTGGGGTCAGCATCATCCAGGTTGCACCCATTGGGGTCAACGTCGTCCAGGTCACACCCATTGGGGTTAATAGCAGGAAGGTTACACCCATCGGGATTAGTTTCAGCAAATGCAGGCACTGGCACTTCTTCAGCAGCAGGAACGGAAGGACCAGCATTCTGATTAAAACTAGACACTCGACGAAGACGTCTCTTCTTCTGTTTCTTCCCGTCAGCAGGAGAAGCAGGCTGATTGGCTCAGCGAGAGCGCTTCGGACGAATGTTGTCAGACTTCTGAATATCTAAAGCTTCGCTATCCTCTGGGATGGGCGCTACCGCCAGAGTTTTAGTAGGGACTGCATCAGAGGAATCTTCAGCTAACATATCCAGCATGTCATTTATCTCCGTGTCACTTGGATTCAAAGGCACCTCAAAATGAACCTGCCTCTCGTCGTCAGGAATCTCTCCGAGTGAGGCAACCAAAGCACTAACTTCTTCGGGAGAGGGTCATACTCTAAGGCCCAAACCGCTATCATCAGCAGGAGGATTTGACACGAAACTGATAAAGGCCTAGGAGGGAGGCAAATTCCAGGCCGAGTATGCAACAGGAGCGCCGATGTTCGACACCTTGCCTCTGAGTATCATCTCGAGCCGGTTCACCAAGTCCACAGTAGGAATTCTTCTGTTGGTCACCCGGGTTGAATCAGCCAAGCCTCGGTACAAATAGGCCGGATATGCTCTGTCTTTCAATGGCTGAATGTTCTTGAAAACAAAGTCAACGACCACAGCTTCTGTAGTCAGACCCCTTTCTTTCAACAATCCAACTTCTGCTAACTGAGCCCTTGCCTCAGCCACCTCCTGGTCTGTGGGGGATTCGGTCCAGCTCAAAGTGTGAACATCCGGCTGTCTCCCTAACCGTGGGGGGAGGGAATTCCCATGATTCTCCATGATGAACCATTCCAGGCGCCATCCCTTGATGCTGTCCTTGAGTGGGATGTCGAGGTAGTCAGTCTTCCTTCCGCGACGCATCTCCAAGCTCGCGCCCCCACCAGCTGGTGCTGCCCCCCGGCCATCCCAGGCCGACAGTGGTACAGATACTTCCAAAGGCCAAAGTGGGGCAAAACACCAAGAAAGGATTCGCATAAATGAACAAAAATAGAAACTTGCAGAATAGAATTGGGATTCAGATGGGTCAAATTCAAGCGATAGAAATCAAGGAGACCGCGGAAGAAAGGAGAAATGGGTAGGGCGAGTCCGCGGATAAGGAAAGGAACGTAAATGACGGATTCGTGGGTGTCTTCTGTCGGAACAGTGACCCCACGGCAGATCCGCCACGAACAAAGCTCCTTCGGAGGAAGAACCCCGATGGAAACAAGATGAAGAAGGTCGGATTCGGAGACAACAGACATATAGTTACCTGCGAAAGGCAACTGACTGTTGGGATCAATGGGAGGAATGATTGCGACGGACGAACTCGAAGCTTTCCGCTTGGGCTCCATCTCAACCTTGCTAGCGAACGGAGCGGAAGCGATATTGCAGGAAAGCAGAGAGAATCTGGATGCAAAAAAGCAGAAACTAGGGCACGGAGCGGGGAGGCGTGCGACAGCGCAGTACATGTGGGATTTCCCCGGGCCAGATGTCATTTCTAAAAAGTGCCCAGTCATCACCCAGCCGTTATTTCTAAAACGCTGGCGTGCCATGTCATCACCCAGTCGTTATTTCTAAAACGCTGGCGTGCCATGTCATCACTCGGCCGTTATCTCCAAAACGGCCGACACGGCCCAAATTGACTCAGCTGTCGTTTCTAAAAACACTGGCGTTATTTGACTTCACTCGGCCACTACTTTCAAAGCGGCCGACGCGGTCCGTTATCACTCGGCTGTTACCTCTAAAACACCGACATCGCCAATAACCGCTCGGTCGTTATTTCTAAAACACCAACGCGGCCCGTTATCGCTCGGCTATCACCTCTAAAAAGCCCCAACATCGCTAATAATCACTCGGCCACCACTACTAAAGCGTTGGCATCGTGAAGAAGGTGATCTGAAGCACGGTTCGACGATTCTAAGTTGCTACTCAAGCATTACATTCAGAAACAGCCTCTGCAGTAAACACCAACACAAATGACAATCAGCAAGAAGGCAAAATGATGTGCACGAGAGGAATTGAAATCATTCTTCATTATACGGGAAGTACTACCAAACTTACAAATCAACTCATTATGAGTCGATGACCCCCCTACTACTACACTATACTTCACTACTCTATTCAACTAACTACTACTACATTATTTTATTATACTACTACTAATCTATACTAATAATTAAAACCAGTGGCATTTAGCCACTGGCCTTGTTGCTGCCCTTGCTGCTGCCCTTGCTGCCGCCACCGCCGTCGCCGTTGCCGCCATCGCCGCTGTCGCCTCCGCCCTTGCCGCTGTTGCCGCCGCCGTCACCGTCGCCTCCGTCGTGGTCGCCGTCACCACCGTCGCCGCCGCTGCCCTCCTCGGACGAGTCCAGATGTAGGTCCACACCTCCACGACCCAGATGTACTCCGACTCATCCGAGCCCTCGAGCCCGGCACGCTCGACGGCCCAGATGTAGGTCCACACCTCCACGGCGATCCCCTGGGAGTCGTCTGAATCATCAGACGACGCCGGGGGAGAGGCGGGAGCCGGAGAACCCTCGGACTCGGAGGAGAACTCCTCCTCCGAGTATTCTGAGTCACCGAAGTCCTCCGAAGGAGGAGTCGGCTCGCGCTTGCACTTGTCGCCCGAGTGATGTGAAGAGCTGCTGCCTTTCTTGTTCTTGCCCATGGCGAAAGTGGAAGGAAGGAGAGAAGATTAAACAGCAAGCAGTAGTGTTGGGGTCGTGCTTCGGCGCGCCGAAGGTCTCACACGAAGAAGTAGCTTCGGCTGAAGTCGTCTCCAAGAGATGGCCGAAGGTTCCTTTTCATGGACCTTCGGCGTTTCAAACCGACATAGAGATAGAATGACCTTTTTATACATATAGGTCTGAGTCAATGTTGTAAACATTTGTAAGGGGCATAATTGTAATTTGTCACAGGCTGCGACCTGTGCCTATAAATAGATGAACAGTACCTCTGTACTGTTCACGCGAACCTGTTATTGGCCTTCGCATCACACTTGTACTCTCGCTTTCCTCAGGACCGAAGGTACATTTGTAATTTGAAATCATTTATATTCATTCATGTTAAGAAATGATTCTATGTTAACATTTAAATGTTTATTTTATACATCATGATTTATACAAATACTTCATCCTTCATTATTATGTTTACGAAGGTACGTCCTTCGTAACCTTCGTCCGAAATCCCTTATATTCCGAAAGGATATAATGTGATGAAGGACAAAGGACCTTAATATTTAATATTTTCTGTGTTGCCTTGTTCTTAACTCTTAGCATTTGAGAACAAGCCCCCAACATTGGCGCCCACCTCCGGTGAACTCACTTCCACTTTTCTGAGCTGATGGCTTCGTTCAACAATCAAGCTGGAGCTGCTTCGGCTTCGAAGCTGGTGCTCCCGATAACAGGCGGTTCTTGCTCAGAGCCGGCTAACAAGAAGCAGAAGAAGGAGGCTCAGAGAAGGGTGCAGCATGTTGGAGTGCAGGGACCCTTCATCAAGTCAAAATGGTCTCATATTCCAATTACCTTCTCTCAGGAAGACCTTCAGCTTAAGGATTATCCTCACAATGATGCTATGGTTATTTCTTGCGTGATCAAAGGATTTCTGGTCCACAATGTCCTAGTTGATACAGGCAGTGCAGCTGACATTATATTTGCTAAAGCCTTCAGACAAATGCAAGAGCCCGAAGACAAGATTCACGATGCTACGCACCCTCTTTGTGGCTTCGGAGGGCGGCAGATTGTGGCACTTGGGAAGATTACCATGCCGGTAACCTTCGGATTTGTTAACAACACAAGGACTGAGCAAATTGTGTTTGATATTGTTGACATGGAATATCCTTACAATGCTATCATTGGTCGCGGAACTCTTAATGCTTTCGAAGCAATTCTTCACCCAGCTTATCTCTGCATGAAGATACCTTCGGACCAAGGACCTATTGCTATTCATGGAAGCCAGGAAGCTGCTAGAAGGGCCGAAGGAAGCTGGACTGACTCTAAGGTAATCCATAACATAGATGGAGCTGAAGCTTGTGAACAGTACAAATTCAGGAGGGAGAAGGCAGCTTCAGCAGACCAGCCGAAGCCCATGTTATTGTGTGAAGACATAGCAGAGCAGAAGGTGCTGTTGGGCTCGCAACTATCTGAAGACCAGGAGAAAACCTTGATAAGGTTTTTATTCAACAACAAAGATGTTTTTGCATGGTCAGCCAATGATCTTTGTGGAGTGAATCGGGATGTTATTGAACATTCGCTCAATGTTGACCCATCCTTCAGACCCCGAAAGCAGAGGCTTCGGAAAATGTCTGATGACAAGGCCGAAGGGGCTCGCAATGAAGTAAAAAGACTCCTCAGTGCAGGAGTTATCAGAGAAGTGAAGTATCCAGAGTGGTTAGCTAACACCGTTATGGTGAAGAAGGCCAATGGCAAGTGGAGAATGTGTATTGATTTCACAGATCTCAACAAGGCTTGTCCGAAGGATGAATTCCCGCTACCAAGGATAGACTCTTTAGTTGATGCAGC
This sequence comes from Zea luxurians, assembly GCA_029449295.1. Taxonomy (NCBI): domain Eukaryota; kingdom Viridiplantae; phylum Streptophyta; class Magnoliopsida; order Poales; family Poaceae; genus Zea; species Zea luxurians. The sequence goes on along the minus strand of JAOPSE010000018.1, from coordinate 39,458,530 downwards.
AGCTTCTTCGGAGCTCATGAGTCTCCTGGACTGCTACTCAGGCTATCATCAAATCTGGATGAAGAAGGAAGATGAGCCGAAGACTAGTTTCATCACCCCAAGTGGTACATATTGCTATCTTCGGATGCCTGAGGGGCTCAAGAATGCTGGAGGGAGTTTCAGCAGAATGACTGCGAAGGTTCTCCAATCTCAGATAGGCAGAAATGTGCTGACTTATGTCGATGACATCATTGTAAAAAGCACGAAGCAAGAAAATCATATTGCTGATCTGCAGGAGACCTTCGCCAGCTTCAGACAGGCTGGTCTGAAGCTGAATCCAGAAAAATGTGTCTTCGGAGTGAAGAAGGGCAAATTTCTTGGATGCTTGGTTTCAACAAAGGGAATCGAAGCTAATCCAAATAAAATCGAAGCTATACTTCGAATGGAGCCACCAACCACAAGAAAGGGGGCCCAAAGATTGACAGGAAGGCTGGCATCTCTCAACAGATTTATATCCAGATCAGCAGAAAGAAACTTACCATTCTTCGAGGTGCTGAAGTCAGCTGAAGTCTTTCAATGGGGCCCAAGTCAACAAAAAGCCTTCGAAGAGCTGAAGCAATACTTAATAGATCTCACAACATTAACTCCACCAATGCCAGGGGCTCCTCTGTTGTTGTATGTGGCAGCTTCGCACTCAGCAGTAAGTGCGGCGCTTGTCCAGGAGAAGTTTGATGGACAAGTCAAGAAGCAGGTCCCAGTATATTTTGTATCTGAGGTCCTTAGTGTTTCAAAGAAAAATTATACAGAGCTGGAGAAGGTGTTGTATGCCGTTTTAATGGCATCCAGGAAGCTTCGGCATTATTTTCAGGCATACAATATTATTGTTCCTTCTTCGCAGCCGTTGAAGGATATCATGAGAAATAGAGAAGCTACTGGCCGAATTGGAAAGTGGGCTGCGGAGCTCAATGAATTTTACATTGATTATGTGCATAGATCCTCAATCCAGTCTCAAGCATTGGCAGATTTCATTGCCGACTGGACGCCAGGGGCTCAGGACGAAGAAGCGAATAAAGATGCCGAAGCATGGACAGTGTTTTGCGATGGCTCTTGGGGAACCTTCGGAGCAGGTGCAGCTGCTGTTTTGGTCTCACCATCCAAGGTTAAAACTTGCTATGCAGCAAGACTTGACTTCAGCTGCACAAATAATATCGCTGAGTACGAAGCTTTGCTCCTGGGTCTTCGGAAACTAAAGGCAATGGGGATCAGAAGGGCGATTCTTAAAACTGATTCCCAGGTTGTTTCGGGTCATATTGATAAAAGTTGCAAAGCTAAGGACCCGAAGCTTGAAAAATACCTAGACACGGTCCGAAGGATCGAAGCTTCCTTCGAAGGATTTTCTGTTAAGAATATCCCTCGAGGACAAAATGAGCATGCTGATTTGTTAGCCAAGTCTGCAGCACAGGGGCTGCCGCTACCTTCGGATGTATTCTTCGAAACAATAAAGGCACCTTCAGTGGAGCTACTTGAAAGAGCAGTCCTTAACATTTCTCCTGTGTACAGTGAAGATTGGAGAACTGAAATAATCTCTTACCTTCAGGGTAACTTCTTATCAGATGACGAAGCTTATAATAAAAGGATAGAGGCAAGAGCTCGTCCCTATGTCATGATAGAAGGGGAGTTATACAAGCATGGAGTTTGTGCCCCGCTGCTCAAGTGCTTGTCTAGGGCCGAAGGTATAGAGTTGATGAAGGAGATACATGCAGGCCTGTGCGGATCCCACATCGGATCCAGGCCGTTACTTGGAAAAGTGTTCCGCCAAGGATTTTATTGGCCGAAGGCAGCTTCGGATGCAGCGGAGTTAGTTCAAAAGTGCGAAGGTTGTCAAAGATGTGCAAGAGATCAAAAACAACCTTCGTCTTTGACACAGCTGATACAACCCATCTGGCCATTGCAAAGGTGGGGCCTCGATTTACTGGGTCCATTACCACCGGCTCAAGGCAATCTGAAATATGTTATAGTGGCTGTGGAGTATTTTTCCAAGTGGATTGAGGCGAAGCCATTAGCTACAATAACTTCGGCCACTGTCCAAAAATTTTTCTGGCAGAATATTGTCTGTCGCTTCGGAGTGCCGAAGGCCATCACTGTAGATAATGGAACACAGTTCGACTCCGAAGATTTCAGAAATTTCTGTGATCAAATTGGAACGAAGATCCATTTTGCATCAGTCAGGCATCCGGAGTCGAATGGGCTTGTTGAAAGGGCCAACGGCATCATAATGACAGGAATAATGAAGCTAATCTTTAATCAACCAAGGGGAAAGTGGCCAGATCAGTTGACCAAAATGGTGTGGAGCCACAATACAACAACATCAAGGTCTACAGGCTTTACCCCATTTAAGTTGCTATTTGGTGACGAAGCAATAACCCCGGAAGAAGCCAAAGCCGGATCAATAAGAGTGGTAGCTTCGGCAGAATCAGGTTCCGAAGATACTTGTCTCGTGGAAAAAGATGCCTTAGAAGGGATCAGGCTTCAAGCCGTGGAGAATATCAATAAATACCAGGCTGAAACAGTTAAATGGCGAGATAGAAAGGTCCGGCTAAAAAATATTGAGCCGGGACACTTGGTGCTTCGGAGAGTGGCCAACCCGGATACAATGGGCAAGCTACAATTGAAATGGGAAGGGCCTTTCTTAGTAGCATCTTCGTCAAGGCCTGGTTCGTACAGACTGAAGGACATGGATGGCAATGAAATTCCAAGATCTTGGAATGCGGATGAGCTTCGGCGGTTTTATGTATAACTCGATGTAATTTTGTCTTTTCTTTTCTTTTTCATGGCACCCTTTTCCTTTCTAAAGGGGGAGAAAGGTTTTTAATGGGGCCATCATATGTAATTTCCCTTTTTAGTTTTATAAGAGCAAAATCCCCCAAAGAATGTAAATGTAAAAGCTGAGAGTGCACCATCGAGTGCCGAAACTGAAAAAGAGAAAAAGCTCCGAAGACGTCCCTAAGGGGATGCAGAGCTCGCAGCGAAAAGTCAACGCTGGTTCCGCCGAAAGTAAAAGGCGAAGAAGCTCCAAAGACGTTCCTAAGGGAATGCAGAGCTTATACCGCCTAAGTAAAAGGCGAAGAAGCTCCAAAGACGTCCCTAAGGGGATGCAGAGCTTACAGCGAAAAGTCAACGCTGATACTGCCTAAGTAAAAGGCGAAGAGGCTCCAAAGTCGTTCCTAAGGGAATGCAGAGCTAATGTGTGGTTGTTTCTAAGTAATGGCTGACAATGTGGCTTCGGACATATGCTTCGGACATTCATTCGCGCATTACATTACATCATAACATTTGCATGCATAAGCATTCATTCATAGCATTTGTGTTCCCAAGTGGTTGCTTCGGCAAAAAGCTTCGGAGAAGTGGTTTTTTATGATTCGTTATGTAAAAGAAAAGCTTCGGAGAAGTGCGTTTTTATGATTTGTTATGCTATGTTGTGTACAAAAGAGAAAAGTTTCGTTGCTCGGCAAAAAGAAGAATTGTTTTTATGCTTCGTTGTGTACGAAAAGAAGGGAAGGTGTTTTTTCGCCTTCGGCTCAAAATACTGATTTCGTCCACATCAAAGCGCCTCAATCGAAGGGTAAGAATATATTACAAGGTATGTACAAAGTTCCTTGAAGAACAGTTTAATTCTATTTACAAGAGTTGTTACAAAATTATCCTGAGTTTTTCTATAGCACACTTCTACTAATCTTCATTAAGCTTCAGCTTCGGCGACAGCTTCGGCGACATATCTTAGGCATCATCTTCACCTTCGTCATCCTACATGAATCAAGGAATCGTGAGTAAAAATCAAGCCCAAAGGAAAAGGTAAGTACGAAATATCATTTCTTACTGGTTCAAGATGACTTCGGGCTTCGTCTCCAGCCTTCTCCCGCCCGCCTTTTGTCCATATCATTTTTATAAATCTATTGGAGATACTTCGGGCGAGGTTAGGCATATCATCCAGGATTGATGGAGATAAGGTGAAGTTGGGCCTGTTGACAATTTTTCCATGTTCGCAGCCGGCCTTCAGAAATGCAGCAGCGGTACCCCGAGAAGCTACCCAGGCACAGAAGTCGCCGTGCCCGGCTATAACTTCGTCAAGCTCTTCGATTTCAGCTTCAATATGATCGAAGGCCTGGGGTAAATTTTCCGCTGAAGGGTTAAATTTCCCGCTGCTGGCTCCAACAGAGTAAAATATCTTCTTTAATCGTCCAATGCAATTATTGCCAAAGTTCAAGCATTTGTCTTGAAGGCTTGTTAATGTTTTCTTCAACTCTGAGCTGGTCTGGACTTCGGCTTTAAGCTTCGAATTCAGTTCTAGCTTCTCCTGATCGAATTGTTTTGATTGATTGATAAGCTTCGAATTCAACTCTGATAATTTAGCCTCAGTCTCAGCCAGTAAGCCTTCGGTCGATTGGAGCTCGAAGTCTTTCTTTTCAATGATGGCAGATTGCTCTTTTATTTTGCTTTCTAAGTTTTCAATTATAGCTTCGTGCTTTTTGTCCTCCAAGTCTTGTTGCATCTTCAGAGCTTTGCTCAGTAGCATGCTCTGTACAGAAACAACTTATGTTAGTAATATTTTCATTGTTAACAGCAATAAAAACCAGAGAAAAGGTTGTTTACCTTGAAGTTAGAATAAAATAAGCTGCCGACGATATGTTGTCGTCGGTAGCGGCTGATGTCTGTCTCTAGCTTCGGAAAACCGATACTCTTTGATAGAGTACCGATTACCCTAGCTCCAGTCTGGTCTCGAATGCAGCCTAGCTTTTCATCGTCTACACCTCCAAATAGGAGAGCACCTGGCTTGTAGCCGCAAGATTTGGCATAGTCTTTAAGTTCTTCTATTTCGTCCTTCGTAAGTTTTTGCCCAATTAAATTCTGAAAGGAGTAGGCTTCGTCGTCCGAAATGTCTTCGGCTATTTCTTTTCCTTTTTCAGGCACTGTGGCCATGGTTTTTTCAGTAGCAACACCAGCTTCTTCTGCAGCCATGTCTTCCAAAATTTTGTTAACATCCTCAATGGTTGTTTCTAAATTAACATCTTCGGCTGTAGCGGCTTCGGTAGCCGCGACCTCCGAAGGTGCGACTTCGACGTTTATGGTGCTTTCGGCAGCTGCTGTTTTCTGAACTGACGCTCTTGGCGGTGTCTTATCGATAACTTCAGTTACCGCAATGATTCTTTGCCGTTTGGGTTTGCTTATCTTCGTCTGATCCGGCTCGTCCACCTTTTGAAAAAGCTTCGTCAGTTGGAGCCCTAATGGACTTAGCTTCGTGGGCATGGGTTCAGTCATTACCTTTAAAATTTCTTCCACGTCGCTGGTAGAAGGCGGTGTGGGGGTCCTCTCTTCTTCGCATATTTTCCGTTTCGGAGTTGATATTTTCCTTTTCTTCGGAATTTTCTTCTCTGCTGCTGGTTGCTCTTCATCCTTGGTCAGAATTTCGGCCACTCTTTTTCTTTTGTGGCCCTCGGCACCCTTGTTCAACTGCTCATAGTCTGGGTACTCGAAGCCCAGGGCATCGAATACTCGGTTCAGCCTTCGCTTCGGTCGGGTGCCGAAGGCCGCTGTCATTAATTGATCCTCTTTTTTGGAGTAATTCCCCAAGATTTCATTGCACATTGTCTCAACTGTGTCTAACCACTCTTTGCAGGGTTTCTTAAAGTACTTCTTGAATTTAAAGTGATAGGGCAGACGGACCAGCTCCCCCTTCTTCTTTTCTCCCTTCAGCTTCGGCATTTCCCACTCTTTTAGAGTAGGGAAAACTCTGAATGCCAAGAACTCCTGAACTAGATCCCTGGTGCTAATATGTTCTGAAATAATTTCAAATTCACCCAGAGCAGCCCAGGTAGGACCCTTTAAATCGCCGATGCGGCAGCGTGGCCTCGTCTCTCCGAAGATTAACTCCAGAGGGCTTTGTACCAATTTTTCTCTGTCTTCGTCAACTTTTACGTAGAACCACTCAGACTTCCAGCCTGCTGGCCATTTGCTTCGGTAGCTGATGACAGGACACTTTGTTGTCTTCCGGTAGACAAAATTATAGCAGCCGAAATTATCATGTAGTCCATCTTTTCTGGCCTTTGTTTGGTAATGTAATTCGTGAACTCGGCAGAAGCTGTCGGCAAACGGTTCCACAGCTTGGCTTCGGAGGGCCCAGATATAAACATTGAGCCTAACGATGGCGTTAGGAGTCAATTGATGAAAGTAGATACCAAACCTCCTCAGTATCTCCGCAATAATATTGTGAAGAGGGAATCTAAGCCCAGCCTTTAGAAAGCTCTTGAAGATAACAATCTCATCCTTCCCTGGCTTCGGGGTGGTTTCTTCTCCCCCGAAGCGGAGTAGCTTCTTCTGATCTTCATTGAAATAACCTGCTTTTACCATCTTCGAAAGGTCAGCCTTTGAAACGGTTGATTTCCCAAAATCCAGGTGACTGGGCTTGCTGGGCATAGCAATGTGGTAGTCATCTTCGGGGTCAGTCCCTTCAATGTTCTCCTCTTCTCCTTCGGCTGTTGTCGGGTTTGCTTCAGCAGCAGGCGTTTCTCCCGCAGTCACTAGACCGGAACGCTGCATCGCTTCGGAGATGGGCACAGTGTCTGAACCTTCAGCTTCGTCTCCCTCACGTACAACTTTGGCAGTAGATCGCACTCTCACCATTTGATTCTGAGTTTGGGGAAGTCAGAAACTTTTTTCTTTTTTCTTTTCTCCGAAGCTTTTCTTTCTGACGAAGCAGACGTCGGGACGGACCTTCGTTCGATTCTGAGAGTCAAGCTTCGGCTACGGTGGAAAATTTTGGCAGCAAAACAGTGCAAATAGCAATGAATGCTGTGGTAACTTCACACCTACCCGTTTGTTTATATAGTGCAGTAGGTAAGAAGGCGAAGCGGCAGGATTTTTACACCAGACGGGCGGTCACTTGTACTCGCTGTGCAGTGGACCGCAAGGATCAAACAGTAACTCTGCAAGGTGGGCCTGGCACGCGCTCGGAAGCCGGATCGTTTCTCCGCAACGAGCTCCGGGAAGGTGTTTTTTGGACCTTCGGCTTCCCGAAGCTGAAGAGGCTTTTTTCACGGGTCAAGCTCGTTACGAAAAACGATCTAGCACCGCGAAAGGGGCTACTGTTGGGGTCGTGCTTCGGCGCGCCGAAGGTCTCACACGAAGAAGCAGCTTCGGCTGAAGTCGTCTCCAAGAGATGGCCGAAGGTTCCTTTTCATGGACCTTCGGCGTTTCAAACCGACATAGAGATAGAATGACCTTTTTATACATATAGGTCTGAGTCAATGTTGTAAACATTTGTAAGGGGCATAATTGTAATTTGTCACAGGCTGCGACCTGTGCCTATAAATAGATGAACAGTACCTCTGTACTGTTCACGCGAACCTGTTATTGGCCTTCGCATCACACTTGTACTCTCGCTTTCCTCAGGACCGAAGGTACATTTGTAATTTGAAATCATTTATATTCATTCATGTTAAGAAATGATTCTATGTTAACATTTAAATGTTTATTTTATACATCATGATTTATACAAATACTTCATCCTTCATTATTATGTTTACGAAGGTACGTCCTTCGTAACCTTCGTCCGAAATCCCTTATATTCCGAAAGGATATAATGTGATGAAGGACGAAGGACCTTAATATTTAATATTTTCTGTGTTGCCTTGTTCTTAACTCTTAGCATTTGAGAACAAGCCCCCAACAAGTAGCAAGAAGCGTGAAAACGCTGGAGAAGCAAGGGCACTATTTATAGAAGAAGAAGGCAACCGCTCATCTCCTACCACGACCACTGAACAATCGCAAAAATTCAATATGCAATTCAAACCATCTGAAGACACGTCAGGCGGCTGACGCCGTTTCACGTAACACGACACCCATTGGGACTCTAGTCAACCGCGCAGGCGATATAATTACGCTCGCGGTCACATCAAGTTACTACTCAGAAGCAATTTGCTAAACGCTCAGCGTACCAAGCCACCCCTTGCCTACACCCATTGGGGGGATGCCCAGGAATTATTAGTATATTTTCAACACTGTCACATCCGAACAGTATATGCAATGAATACTTCAAGACAGAAGAAAGATATCAGCGGGGATCAAAGGAAAGCCAAATATAGCCGATGAGGTACAAGTCTAATCGGCAGAAGCATCAAAGCACGAAGTGACATGAAGACGAGCCAAGGGCCATCTATCGAACATCCAATCAGTCGCAGATCAAATAAATGGCAAAACCTATCAAGATATGGGTAGATCGCGTACTCGGCCACAAAGACAATAATATACGCTGACCTCTAAAGCATAGCATCAACAATATAATGCTGGTCTCCAAGGCATTCAACAAAAAGGGAGGAAGATTCCCAGAAAAAGACACAAAATGAAGACCTTCGAGTGGATTATTTTCAAAAATCCACTCGAAGCTCGGGGGCTGCACCCGATGGACTTCACGGCTCGACAGTGCAAAATGCTAACCTCCGAAGCATAAACCCGAGACAGAACACCAAATTTTGAGGAATAATAGCAGAAGAAGATAGTAAAAAGAAGACGTGTTAACCGGATCACTCAGAATTCTGAAGCAGTGACTCGATAGACTTATTTTCAAAAGCAGTCCCTAGTAAAATCAAATACCGCAAGCAGGACCTAGGATCTTTGGGTCGTTTATTTCAAAATCAGCCCAAAGATCGGGGGCTTGTGGGGGACAGATATCCCCCGAGTCCACTAGAAGGATAAAAGACCTCACAAAAGGCCCAAAGGCCCCATAATTCGTAAGGTCATCCCCCTCGTGGGCCTGGAGGAACGACCAGTGAGACAGATCAACACAAGGCCGGGTCGGTGCAAGCCCAGTCGGCCCAACAACATCCGAACAGTAATCGCAGCAGTGACCCGACCTTCCCGCGCAGGAGCCCCATACATCGGAACTGGGTGAAGTTGAGTCGACTGAATTATAGGGAGACAGACTCGGTTAGTTCACTATTATTCTGGCTCACGTTGTTATCATATCCATATGTAATGCCCCACGATCGAGTATATAAGGCCTAGGGGGCACCCCTTCAAGAAGATAGATCAACATTATTCATCACTTAGCCTCCCATCCCGCTCTTTACATTTTCCAGTGCTAGAGAGCCCCCTTGTAACTCATCGCATAAAGCATTCTAGCCAGGACGTAGGGTGTTACACATCTCAAAGCGGCCCGAACCTGTGCATCACTGTCTACTATTTCTCGTGCGCCCAGCACGAACCATCGAGCTATAGTCGGTAACACCATCCTACTTCTAAAAAGCACCTTGGGGGGTAACCCTGGGTGCGTGGTCGGACCCGAAAACACCGATAGCTGGCGCGCAAGGTAGGGGGTGTGTCATCGATCCAAGCTAGCTCAATGGCCGTCACCTTCCAGCGCAAGATCATCCTCTGCCCCGGATCCATATTCTGCTTCGGTACTATCTCATCTATAGCGGATGAGGAGGGAACTCTGCATCGCCTCACGGACCCGCCAGAGAAAAAGCTTCCCTCAGAAATCTCCGAGAAAATCAGGGCGAGGTAGGAAAAAGCGCAACCTCCAGCGCTCCTAAAAAGATCACCTCCAGCAAGATAGGAGCTGAGAGTCCCTCAGCCTGGAGAACTGCGCTGTCCACCTCTCCGACGAGAGAATGGACACGAATCATGAGGAGAAAGAAAGCAAAGGATCATCAAGCTGATCTTTCTGCGCCTCCGCCCTCAAAGGAGAACAAAAAGAAGATCGTCGTAATAGCTACCCCATTCTACCCCGACGTCCTCTTCATCGGGAAAGTGGAGTCGCCCCCCATCTCCGACGACGAGTCGACCATGCCCGGAGAAGAACCCCCTCAGCGGGAATCCCGCAGACGAAGAAACCGATGCCGAAATATACGGCGACATCACGAGGCCGGAGAGCGGGACCCGGCGCAACCCGTATCGCGAGACGAGGTCTCGGAGGCGGGAGAAACTCCAGAGGAATGTGTCTTCAGGGAACGAAGGAATTCCCGACGACGCGATCGTCGATGGGCTCAAGAATAGGCCGAGCAGGAGATAAAGCAACGTCAGGAAAATCCACTCTTTGGGCGCAACTTGAACCCCAACTTCGCCCGAGCCATGAACACGCCGAGTGAAGTCGGAGGGGTGTTGGCTCGAATAGCCGATGGCCTCCCTTGGACTCCCGACGCCGAGGGCTATCGGAGGCTGTTCACTCAAGCAGCAAATCACCTTCTACCCCTCGCTCACCCGCCGAACGATCTGCGGCACGCCATCAACAGTCGCCGGGACGCGCGGAGCTCCATCAACGCCTCGTGTGAACGACGACACGAAAACGAGATCCATCGCCGGGAAGAGTACGACTGGGACCATGGCATCCCAGCATGGAGTCAGGCTACCAGGACCGAGTCGGCCACGGCTTCAACTGGAGGCACCGCCCGGGGACGGTCGAGGCACCACGACGATCACTCCCCTCCCCGGGACAGGCAACATCATCGACGAAAGGAGGACACATGTGTAGTATCGGCACTTACTCCACGCCTCAGGGCCATTCAATGGCCCCCTAACTTCAAGGCATCCAACGTCGACAAATATGAACCTAAGCAGGATCCAGGAGGCTGGCTGGCCGTCTACACCACCGCTGCCCGGGCAGCTGGGGCAACCGAGGACGTGATGACCACGTACTTGCCTATTGTTCTCGGGCAAGACGCGCTGCAATGGCTGCGACACCTACCCCGACACTGCATCGACGACTGGAGCGACTTCAGTCGGCGCTTTACCGCCAACTTTCAGTCTCTCTCCGATAAGCCGGCGCAACCATGGGACCTCAAATCCATCAAGCGCCGGGGGGACAAAACTCTCTGGTCATACCTCAAAAGGTCCAGACCATGAGAAATCGCATCCCTAAGGTCGCTGAGGCAGCGGTGATCGAGGACTTCTACAGAGGATCCAATGACTCGGCCTTCGTCCGAACCATATTACAGAAAGCGCCGACTACCTCCGAACAACTGTTCCGAGAAGCCGACCTCTACATCACCACCGACGAGCGAGCTCAGGACCTCATCGGAGGAGTAAAGCCAGCACCGCGACGCGACACGAATCAGCAGCCCGACAAGCGTTGGGAGAAGAGACCTCGCGAAGAAGTCCACGCCGTCGGACCACCTGCCTCTCGCGCCCAAGGAGAACCTCGAGGAGGCTAACGCACGTTGGACGACATCCTCAATGCCCAGTGCCCGTACCTAGGGCTGACAATGGGCCATAAATTTTACACTATAAAGTTTAAGGATCGAATCGGGTTAGGATCGGGCTCTATTTCTATTCATTTTTGAACTATAATTTATTTAGGGCCTTGACATTTTGTGAAGAGCTATTTGGATCAAGATCCATTACCAGCCTTGCCCGTACCACAAGGACATGCGCCACACCCTTCGGAACTGCAGAGACTTCAAGCACTCCGTCGGGCACGGCCGACCCTTCCAACCTCTACCTCCCCCTCCGTCGCGAGGAGGACCAGGAGAACTACGACAACCCCAGCAGCAGGAGGAGGGAGGAAGAAACACAAGGATAGGTGACCCTCACTTCAAAAAAATGTATCTGCCACTAGAGGTCAGAAGAGAAAGTAAACCTGGTAGATAGGATAGGTGACCCTCTGACTCGGCACCGGCGACTGACAGAAACACAAGGAGATCCAAAAGCCGGTGCACCCTCAAGGCAATCTGAGCACACAACTATGCCCTGAAGAATGACTCCTGAGTCCTGGTGCTGAAGAGCGGTGCAGCTGCTGGGTCCCTCTGGGCTGGCAACCAAGAATCCACGGGTACGTGTCTGAACCGACGTACCCAGGTAGCAGTGGCTCGCTGAAGATCAAGCAGACGCGGATTAGCAGCAAGCAGTCTCACCTTGATCTCGTCACGCTCCCTGAAGTGAGGTGGAGGAATAGGAGGAGCGGGAGCGAGAGTAGTGGAAGCTGGAGTGGTGGAGGTGGTGGACACAGCGGGTGTGGTGGATGGCTCGTGAGCGATAGGAGCTGGCGAAGTGGGAGGTTGAGTGGAGACTATGGCGGAAGAAGTGGGGGAGCAGTAGAGCGAGGCCAAGACGCGAGGCGACGAACTCGATAGGCAATCTGATCAGAAGAAATCCGGAGCTGGCCTCCCTGCTCAGCCCGATCTGCTGCTGCTGCCGCTGCATGTGCTGCACGTGCGGCTCTGTCCAGGCGCCTCTTCTTTCTGCCCTCTTGCTGCTCAAGATAGACAGTCTTACCCTTGACCTATCTGAAGGGACGAGGAGGGTCCTCATCATATCCTCCCCCAGACGGTGTGACATTCTTCGTCCTCACTATCCTGAACTGACTGCTGGGAACTTCTCGAGAGAGAAAAGATCTTGGCAGGACGGGAGATGTGCAAGCGAGCAGGCAAGATCACTGAAATGACAGAAGAGGTGAGCACATATTAGTCACATAGTCATAAGTATATGAAATGTGAATAAATACATAGAGAGTTATGACACTAAAATGGAGTGATTTGGAGAGACAGAGGTCAAACGGCACGAGAACGACGTTTGAATGGTGAATTGTGTCATAGAGAGTTTGAAATTCGAAATGAGGCATGAAATGACTTGAAATTGAGCTGATATTTCACGGATAGGTATATATGAGTGAATATGAGTGAAGTGTGTGCTTGGTTTGAAGTTTGGAGGAGAAAAAAAAATTTTGGCACTCGGCTCAAAAAGGATTGCTACAAATGTAAAGAGGTGGTGTAACAGGTGTCTAGGATATCGGATAGGCATGAAATTTGGCGTGTGAGGTACTGGTAGTGGCAGGAGTGTGCTGGAAAAAGTTGGGGTCGATTTGAGCTATTTTGACTGGTTTGGGCATTTAACCGAACACTTGGCGTGCGAGTTTTTGGAATAACGGTGAAATGGCTATTTAGAGATGTGAAACCCTCCCTGGGGAGCTCAAAACCTACAGGGGAACTAAATGGAGTACTGGGCACACACACAAGCACTTTGATTCACAAGTTTTTCACATGATTTGGAGTTTTGCTCAAATGGTGGAAGGAAGAGATGAGAGCTTCTCACTGGATGACAATAGAGAGAGGAGAAGGGGAAGAAGACTCACCGGAGGAGAGGGGGAAGTCGAGCACAGGCTGGAGGACTTCGCCGGAGCCGACCGCCGGTGATCACCGCCGGTGATAGAGAGGAAGGTAGAAATCGCCAGGAGTCAGAGAGAACAGAGCGCGCGCATAGGGAAATGTGCTTGGCTCGGCTCGGGCGAGGAAATCTTTTTTAAAAATTGGTTATGGGCACACCAGACAGTCTATAGTGCATGTTCGGTGCACATCGGACAGCGCATAGTAGCTGTCCGGTGAACCACCGGACAGGGCAGCATAGGAGCAAATCTGTGCGCGCCCAGCTGGTGCACCGGACACTACACACATTGCACAGTGCAGTGTCCGGTGAGCCCAGAAACAGGGAATTTTAAAATTTTCTAGGAAATTTTGAACCAAACCAAATCCCAACTTATAAGCACATAAAAGAACACCTGTTGGGACATGTATTGGTACCCTCACATATTTCATCATATTTTTCAAAATATTGTGCCATAGGCTAGATAGTTTTTAGAGAAAATAGACAAATGATGAGATTTTGCATTTGGATATTGCACTAGAGGTTTCATGAACGAATTGAGTTGTGAATACTCCCCTAAGTGCAGTACCATAACATATCTCAAAAATCAACAATTGCATAGTAAATGAAATTTGAGTACCAAAAAGCTTAAAACCTAGGACTTGCCAAGTTTGAGCCTGAGTTAAGCTTTTTCACTCGCTTGGCGGTTATCTTAAGTAGGTTAGACAAGCCCTAGATGGAATACAACAAATTTAGATATGCAATGCAAGCTTGACATCAGCATTTTATCATTAAGTAAAATTTCCGAGATCAAGAATATTTAGCTCATTCATCAACATACAAAAGCGGGTTTTGTCTAAAGGCTTTGTAAAAATATCTGCTAATTGATCTTCCGATCTCACTTCTTCTAAAATAATATCTCCTTTAGCAACATGATCTCTAAGGAAGTGGTGATGGATATCAATGTGCTTGGTGCGAGAGTGTTGTACAAGATTATTAGCTATTTTAACCGCACTCTCATTATCACACAACAAAGGTACCTTTTCTAGAACTACACCATAGTCTAGAAGAGTTTGTTTCATATAAAGAATTTGTGTGCAACAAGCACCCGCGGCAATGTATTCCTCTTCAGCGGTTGACAAGGCAACACTATTTTGCTTTTTAGAGGTCCATGAAACTAGTGATCTCCCAAGCAAATGGCATCCTCTGGATGTACTTTTCCTATCAACTTTGCAACCGGCATAATCTGAATCAGAATAGCCAACTAAATCAAAAGTAGCTCCTTTGGGATACCAAAGGCCAATGCTTGGGGGTGTGATTAAGATACCTAAGAATCCTTTTAACAGCGCAAAAATGAGCTTTCTTAGGATTTGCTTGAAATTGAGTACACATACAAACACTAAACATGATATCGGCCTAGATGCAGTAAGATACGATAAACTACCAATCATGGAACGGTAGAGTTTGATCAATCGGGTTACCTCCCTCATCTAGGTCGAGATGTCCATTAGTAGGCATGGGTTTCTTGATTGGTTTGCACTTATTGAATCTCTTCGACAGGTCTTTGGTGTACTTCTCTTGTGAGAGGAAGTTCTCATCTTTCATTTGCTTGACTTGAAAACCGAGGAAGAAGGTTAGCTCATCAATCATTAACATCTCGAACTCCTTCGACATCATCTCACCAAATTCTTTGCAATGACAATCATTTGTTGAGCCAAAGATTATATCATCAACATAAACTTGACAAATGAAAATATCACTGTTATGTTTCTTTGTGAATAGAGTTGTGTCGACGGTCTTGATCTTGAAGCCCTTCTCAATGAGGAAGTCGCGAAAATGCTCATACCAAGCCCTTGGAGCTTGCTTTGGACCATATAGCGCCTTAGACAACCTGTAAGCATGATTAGGATATCTAGGGTCTTCAAACCTGGGTGGTTGTTCAACATATACTAGTTCATTTATGAAGCCATTTAAAAATGCACTTTTTACATCCATTTGATAAAGTTTTATGTCATAGCAAGATGCATATGCAAGAAGGATACATATGGCTTCAAGTCGAGCAATCGGTGCAAAGGTCTCTCCAAAATCTAAACCTTCAACTTGAGAGAACCCCTTAGCAACAAGCATTGCTTTGTTCTGCACAATTACACCTTGATCATCTTGTTTGTTTTGGAACACCTATTTTGTTCCAATGAGCCTTGCATCTTGTGGAGGCTTCTCCAGGGTCCAAACTTGATTCTAGGTGAAGTTGTTTAATCCTTCATGCTTGGCATTCACCCAGTCAGGATCCTGTAGTGCCTCATCTATACATGTAGGATCAAAACAAGAAACAAAAGAGTGATGTTCAATAAATGAAGCATATCTTTGAGAACGAGTAATAACCCCTTGAGAAGGACTCCCAATGATTAGATCTTATGGATGTGCTTGAAGAAGTGATGAGTTCCTCTTGTCAACCACTTGGGAAGAAGATCTTGGAGCATCAACATCTTCAGCTTGTACCCTTGTTTGTTCATGAGAGACAAATGTATCTTCATTTGCATGCCTCTCATCTTTTTCATCATCATGGGGTACACTTGATGAAGAAGGTCTATCAATATTTTGCACCTCTTCTTCATATTCATTTGATTTGATGGCTCCAATTGGCATGTTCTTCATAGCTTCCCTAAGTGGTTCATCACCTACATCATCAAGATTTTTAAGTGCTCCTTGGTAGCCATTAGTCTCATTAAATTCCACATCATATGTTTCTTCCACCACGCCAGTGGCATGATTGAATACTCGATATGCTTTGGATTTTGATGAATAACCAAGTAAGAAACCAATACCACAATGTCTTTGAAACTTCCTTAGGTGATGGCGTTTCTTGTAGATTTAACATTTGCATCCAAACACCTGAAAGAATGAGACGTCTGGCTTTTTCCCATTTAGCAGTTCATAGGGAGTCTTCTCAAGTAGCTGGTGAGGAAATAGTCTGTTTGATGCATAGCATGCAGTGTTGACAGCTTCAGCCTAAAACCTCTCTGGTGTGTTATACTCATCAATCATTGTTCTTACAAGAGTGATCAAGGTCCTGTTCTTTCTTTCAATAACTCCATTTTGTTGAGGTGTGTATGATGCAGAAACTTCATGCTTGATCCTAATTTCATCACAGTACTCATGAATGTTGGTGTTGTCAAATTCCTTTCCGTTGTCACTCCTTATCTTCTTGATTTTGCAATCAAAATCATTTTGAGCCTTCTTGGCAAACTTCTTGAATATTGGTGCAACCTCAGACTTGTCATGAAGAAAGAACACCCAAGTATATCTTGAAAAATCAACAACAATTACCAGACAATAGAGGTTGCCACTAGCACTAGCATAAGTTGTTGGTCCAAATAGATCCATATGAAGTAACTCTAGTGGCCTTGATGTTGACATAAAAGCTTTTGTAGGATGAGTGTTAGCAACTTGCTTTCCAGCCTGACATGCACTACAAAGCTTGTCTTTTTCAAATACAACATCCTTCAGTCCTCTAACCATGTCTTTCTTTAGAACCTTCTTGAGTGTGCGCATTCCAACATGTGCAAGCCTTCTATGCCATAACCATCTAAGAGATGCTTTGGTAAAGAGGCAAGTCCTTAGGTTTGCATCTTCAGAAGAGAAATCCACTATGTATAGGTTGTTGTATCTAAATCATTTAAATGCCATTGACTCATCATCCATTTTAGACACAACAACCTCTGTAGGAGTGGATAAGCATTGAAGGCCAAGATCACAAAGTTGACCCACTAATAGCGAGTTGAAGCTTAATGATGCAACCAAGAGAACATTTGAAATTGAAAGATCATTTCAAATTGCCACCTTGCCAAGCCCTTGAACTTTTCCTTCTGAATTATCCCCAAATGTGATTTTATCTTGTTCATCAACATTTTCATCAAGTGAGGTGAACATCTATGGGTTGCCAGTCATATGTTGAGTGCATCCACTGTCAATTACCGAATGGCTCCCACCGGTCTTGTAGTTCACCTACATGAACAAATAAATCAAGCTTCAATTTTGAGGGCCCTATTTTGCATAGGACCAGTAACTTTCTCAATCAAGGACTTTGCAACCCAAATTTGTCTAGGTCTACTCTTGCTTGGTGGACCTAGGAATGTTACTTTGACTTTTCCATTTGCTACTTTTCTTAGAACATAATGAACATTGAAAGCAAATGGTCTTGAGTGCTTTGGCAAGGGAGTTGGTGGTGTGGCTTTGCAGTTGTGGGCAAAATGTCCTTCTTTTCCACACTCAAAGCACTTGATTATCTTAGGAGTCTGTTTTGCCTTGTATTGACTTGTTGCTTTCTTTTGCACAAAAGAATTGTATCCAATTCCACTCTTATTATTTTTCATAACAGTGTTCATGAGTAACTCATTTTGAAGGTATTGGCCTTTGTTGAACCTTTATATACTTGTGGCAAGATGTTCTTTCTCAATCTTAAGTTTCTTGACTTTATCCCTAAGCCTTTCATTGTCCACTGCCAACTCATTATTAATGTTATTGCTTTCTATGGCAACTTTTCCTCTAGTGGTTGCATCTGTCAAGTACTTCTTCAATTTCTGGTTCTCTAGTGTCATGACTTCAACTTTTTCAATCAATTCATCATAAAGACTAGACTGATCAACTTGGGTCAAATCATCACATGAGGTTTCTAAATCAATCTTAACAACAGGGTGAATAGCCTCATGTGTATTACAAGATAAAAGCTCATTTGCAATAAGAAGATAATCATAGTCAATTTTAATTTTTGTATAATCTTCCTTTACTTTGACAAGTCTATCTTTCAACTCCCTATTTGCTTCACCTAATTTTTCACATCGATCTTTGGCATCTTTAAAGGAGGTTTTGAGCTCATTTTTAGTGGATGACATAGTTTTTATTTTCTTCTTTCATTTCTTCACTAGCTTTAACAACTATGTCATACTTGGTAGTTAAGAACTCATTTTCATCCTTTAACTTGTCACATTTAGCTTTTGACTTTCTAATGATTTGAGTGTATTCTTTAAGTAGGTCAGCTAATTCATCAAAGGAAGGAGAAGCATACTCATCATCACTATCACTATCACAATCATCAATAATATCATTTTCAGGTTGTACCTTTCATTCACCTTTAGCCATGAGGCATAGGTGAGAAGTGGATGAGGGTGATGGTGGTGGTGAAGAGAAATCCCCAGTGATGGCAGCAACCTTTTCATCATTCTCTTCTTCACTTGAAGAAGACCCGCTTGAGGATTCAATGTCAGTGAGCCATCACCAACAATATATGCTTTTCCATTTTTCTTTATGGAATCTCCTATGCTTGTATTCCTTCCTCTTGAAGAATTTCTTTTCCTTCTTCTCATCATCTTTCTTGCCCTTGAACTTGTTCTTCTTGGGCTTGTTGCATTGATGAGCAAGATGACAGAATTCTCCACAATTATAGCAGTCCATCTCATAGATGAGCTTTCTTTTGCTGGATAAGAACTTCTCCTTTCTTGAATCAAACTTGATACCTTCTCAATTGAGTTTCTTCAACATTTTGGTGGTCTTTCTCACCATCAAGGTAATGTTTGCATCAAGATCATCATCACTTGAGGATTCTTCCTCAACTTGCATTTTGGCCTTCCCTTTCATTTCTTGGCTAGCTTTGAGAGCCAAGTCTTTCCTCTTGGAAGAAGACCCACCCTTATCATTTATGTGCATATACATTTCATGAGCGTTGATCTTTCCCAATATTTGAGTTGGAGTAGTAATTGAAATATCCATTTGATGTAGCACAGTGACAATGTGTCCATATTTGTCAATTGGAAGGACACTGAGAATCTTCCTCACAACATCCAGTTGTGAAATTTAGGTGAGCCCCAAGCCATTGACTTCCTCTACAAGAATGTTAAGGCATGAGTACATATCATTAGCATTCTCATTTGCAAGAATTTCAAAAGAATTTAATTTTTTCATTGCAATGTGATATCTATCCTCACGCTCACTTTTAGTTCCTTCATGTAGAGCACAAATATCCATCCACAAATCATGAGCATTTTTATGATTTCTTACTCTATTAAAAACATATTTGGAAAGGCCCCTAAAGAGAGTGTTTTGGCCTTAGCATTCCATTTTTCATAATTATACTCATCGCCTACAAGATTTGTGGGATCTCTTGGTTCGGGGAACCCTTGAGTGGCGGCTTTATAGACACCAATGTCTATAGCCTCTAAGTAAGCTTCCATACGAATTTCGTCACCATAAAAAACGGGAGGAGGTCCATCGCCGCCGGACATCGCTACTCTAGCGGTTAAGCTAATCTAGGAGCAACAAGGCTCCGATACTAATTGAAAGGATCACGATGCCCAAGAGGGGGGTGAATTGGGCTTTTCTAAAAATTCAACAAATATTAAACCCTAAGCAAGAGTCCAACTTCACCCAACTACTAGCAATAAGTAAATACTACTAGAAAAACAACAACCCTAAGTCATTACTTCAAATACTTGCTAAGCAATTGAACAAAGTGAAATGCTCAAATTAAATGCGGAATGTAAAGCAAGGTTAAGAAGACTCCTCCATCTTTTTGTCGAGGTATCGAAGAGTCGGCACTCTTCCCTAGTCCTTGTTGGAGCACCCGCGCAAGGGTAGCGCTCCCCCTTGGTCCTCGCAAGAACCAAGTGCTCACTATGAGGTGATCCTTTGCTACTCCGGCGTGGTGGATACCTCACGACCGCGTACAAACTTGAGCCGGGTCACCAACAAATCCTCTGGGGTGATCACTGTGCTCCAATTGCCACCAAGTCGTCTAGGTGATGCCAATCACCAAGGGTAACAAGCCATAGACTTTCACTTGATCAAGAGAAGCCTAATGCATGTGGTGTGTGCTCTAGGTGGCTCTCACTTGCACTAATGAGGTCCTAACATGGGATTATGATTTTCTAATCATCTCACTAGGCTTTGTGGTGCTTACAATAATCTAGCAATGAGTGGGCTTTAATGTGGGTAGCAAGACACTCAATGAGGTAGGTGGAGGGGTTATAAATAGCCCCACCCACCAAACTAGCCATTGCAGAACTGTTCTGCGCATGGGCGCACCGGACAGTCCGGTGCGCCAACGGTCGGCTCCAACTGCTAGTTCTGATAGCTAGTCGTTGGGCTGACAGTGCACCGGACAGTGAACAGTAGTTGTCTGGTGCACACCAGACAGTCCAGTGTGGTCGCTAAAATTCAATTCCTGAACTCGTCGCTCTTAGGTTTTCTCGGGGGCAGAGGCGCTGCCCCCGAGGCTGGCTGGCCCCACTGTCAGAGGGCGCACCGGACAGTCTGGTACACACTGGGCAGTCCGGTGCCCCTAAGACAGCAACCCTAATTTCTTTTTCCTTAGGTTTTTCTAAAATGTTTTCGTTCTCACTTGTGAGTGTGTTATAGAGTGACACCTAGCACTAGATATGAGTGTGAATATGCACCAACACTACACTAGAAATCTCTTGGTCAAACTACTCATCCACAACCCCTCTTTATAGTACGACTAAAATAAAAATAGAAGACCTAATTCTATACCGAGTGTCCACAACTCCTTCGACACTCGGAATATGAAGACCTTCATCTTTTGATTCATCTTTTCAGCCGTCGCTTCAAGTTCTCATCCGAGGGATTGTTTTCACCGTTGCAACGCAACTTCCTGTAATGCGACCTAACATACCATTTGCTCTACAAAACACACGTTAATCACATATAATCATATGTTGTCATTAATCACTAAAACCAACCAGGGGCCTAGATGCTTTCACCATCCACTCAGGGTGGAAAATTTCTCTAATAAACGTAGCCTCTTGGAGCTGACTTTTCTCTTTTTACTACATCTTGCCTATCTTGCACAAAGTGATGTAACTTCTATTTGACGGGTTAAGAGTTAGGACTTCATTGAGTGAATGCTCAACTAGCTCCCTTGAGACTACTGAGCGCAAGTTCCTATTTGGGTTCCAGGCTGGCCCTGATGTGAGTGATCTTGGTGACGCCAATGTGGTCCACCTAGATTTGCTTGGTGAAGGAGGACTCGACCTACACACTTATCATCTTCTTTTGCGTGGGCATGAGATAATTGGTCCTTCCCATCTTTGAATAGCTCAGTGTGAGGGCTTCCTTCAAGCTTTCGCATTCGGCCTAGACCACCTAGGATTTTGCAAGGCACTATTCTTCCTTATTGCAGGTATAAGATTGGCAGATTTCTTCAAATTACCATTGGTAGTGATTACCCCATTCAGATCTGCATTTTTAGGACCGAGTATGTATAATGGGAGATTGCCATGAATTTAGCAAGCCCTAGCCTCCAGATGATGGTGTGGTGGGCATTGTAGTTGTCAGCCACCTCAAAGTGGAGGAACTCGGTGCAAAAGTTTGCCTTGGTGCCAAAGGTGACAGGCAGAGTTGTCAACCCTAGTGGTGTAGTAGACTTGCCAAAGATGATGCTGTAGAAAGGCAGTCGGCTTGGCCTCAAAGACTTCTCTAACAGGCCCCTCTTTCTATAGGTCTTTGCAAAGAGTATGTTGAAGCTACTCTCGTCGTCGATGAGTGCCCGATGTAACCTCGCATACCCACTACGGGATTCAAGACTAGGGGATAACGTCCTAGCCATGGTACGTGATCTAGATGGTTAGTTCTATAGAAAGTTATTGGTACCTATGAACAACACATGAGCTTAGGAGTAGTAGGTTCCATGGTGTAGACGTCCCGGTCCTATAGATTTTGCTTCATCTTGTAATCATACGAATCCAGGCCACCAATGATGAACATGATATCTTGATTGGGCTATAGGAACTTGCCCCCAACAACATCATCAAAGTCATCCTTCTTGATGGTTTTGGTACTCTTCGGCTTCAAGGCCTAAGGACGAGGCTTGTTCAACAGCTTCTGCACGAATCCCTTGATATGTGGGTAGTCTTGCATCGTGTTGTTGCTCTAGGGGTGGTAAATGCACTACCCCTCCATGGTATATTTGTACTTTTTGTCGTAGTCTTACATGGTGGGAGGTGCATTGCCTTGACATTATTGAGTCCCATGCTCGATGTAACACCTCAAAATCTCAATTTGAGAATTTAGTAATACTCTCCAAAGGTATTGAACTAAGACATATTTGACTAAAGAATTTTTTTTACCTATGATGTCACTCTTCCCAAGATGTAGATATCTTCTATGTAAAATTAAAACAAAAGAGACTTATTATCCCTAGTTGAAGTATATAGATATATTCAAAGAGAATCATGTTAAAATATTTCCTAATACCCAGTCTACAGTAGAAATTAAATTTCCTTATAGATAGAAGATCATATGTGCATGGCATGTTTTGGTGAGTAATTATTTGAAGGAATATAATAATAAGTAAATAAAAATTAATAAATAAATAATCAAAAATACTTGAATATCTTCATACTGAAGTTTCTTGCTTGTGCAGTAAAACTTGAACTCAAATCTAAAACAGATGTGAACTTGGAATTTGAATTTAAATTAGGAATAAGAAAAAAAGAAACAGAAAATGGCTCATAAGCACTGGCTATGGGCTGAGGGTCTGTTTGGTTGGGCTGTGACTGTGAAAAAAGTTACTGTGGGCTGTGAGCTGTGGAAAAAGCAGCTGTAGCCTGTAAGCTGTTAAAAAGCTAAAAACCGTTTGGTGGAAACCACTAAAAGTCGTTAAAAATTTATTTGATACATGTTTTCACAGTTCCATCCGAAAAGCCACTAAAAGCAGGTCTAGGGGTGCTTTCAGATTTGCACTACGAGAAAGTCGGCTTTTAGAAAAAGCTGCTTCCTGGATCCAGCCTTTTTGTTGGCTTTTGACTTTTAAGAGGGTAAAAGCCAAAGCCAAAAATCAAACAAACACACCCTGAAATCATCACGCGCTGCCCAACTTCGCGCTCGGCGCGCTGCTTCTCGCCCGGTGCTGCTGACCGACCGGCCCCACTCCGCATCCACACACGCCCCGCGCCACGCCGCTGACAGCTGAGGCCCGATGGCCAGACACCTACGCTCACGTCGTAGCTTACCATTGCTGATAGGTGGGGTCGTCAGGTCAGGCTCGTCCCGTTCCTAGGGGTCGTTGTAGGGCACCGAGAAGCCTGACAACAACCACGACGAACCCCATGTGGAGCTCCTGCCCCGATGCATAAATGCGGGAGTCGCACCCGTCCCTCGTCCATACCGTACCAAGCCAAGGCATTAGGGATCAGACACCCCTGCCATCACCGAGCGTTGTAGCTTGGGTCCACCACGGACGACCACCGCTTGGGCCACCGTTCCGACCTCGTCGGCTGGCTGGGGGAATCATTGAGGCATCCCGAGGGTACTCGTGATCTTCCCACCCCAGGATATCGATCGCGCATCGCTTAATTCCTCGCCGTGGAAACTAGCCCCGCCACAGATCCGCCTCCACTATGGGCAAGGCCTTTGGCGCTTCGAAACCTGGTAAGTCATCCCCATCCGAGTTCGGCATATTCTCCTCTACGTTTCCTCGAATATGTGCACGGGGCACACTACTACGTCGAGGTTTGGTCAGGATTTCAGCGTGAACGCCGATATGCTCTGCTCTGCGCCGCCGTGGCTCAGCGTTAGGGAAGGGAAAGTCATCGGACCGTTGATTCCATAATAGGCGGCCAAGATTAGACTAAGCATATCGTTTCGTGTTGAGGGCACGGGTGCATTCAACTGCTCGGACGGATCCGGGGTGATTGCAGACATTTTAAATCCATGCCGTTGGAGTTGAATCCGACGCATAAAACGGCATACCGGATCGCTTGAATCAAGATCTAATCTGATCCTTTGATCCAAGATCGGGTGGCTATGAATAGATACGCTTTTATAATCCAACCAATTAAATCTTGGTCATTGATCCGGAATCCAAAGGCCTATGTCGCGTACCGGTTCAATATAAGGTTAGATTTAATCTGAGTGCTTGGTTGATATCCAACGGCTCATAATGTCCCGTACCCCTTCGGCCGTGGCAGATGTCAGACCCAGATTTAAGGGGCAAACCCGGGCGCGAATCAAATGTGTGCTAGGATCAAGTCTCACACATATGATGACTCATGGTACAGAAACGAATGTCACATCTTTAATATATAATGGAGTTCTGTACAAAATAGTTAAGTAATTACATCATATGAAGACAACGATCCAGCAACATAGTTGACTGGGAGATGATGGCCTAGACCTCTCACGAACTCATCGCGGCATCCTTCATGCTCCTTTTTCTTGGAGTACCTGTTCTTGACCTGGGGGGATGTGAGTACAACAAGGGTGAGCTCACATACGTTCATCGCTCAACAAGTTGTGGGGAATAATGTGCATGAGCTCACTGGTGGGGGCTCATGTGAAGTGTAAGGCTTACCAAAGGAGATGGTTAAAGCTGAGCATTGCTTTTAAAGCTGGTCAAAATTTTATTAGTGGTTACTAAGTATAAGTAGATACTAACCCAATTAAGTAAGAGATCACAATTAATAATACCACCCACAATGCAATGCAAATGACAAATTAAGTTTAGTTCCACAAATTACTCATGTGAGGGTCCGAGCTGCTCATGACCGTGAGCACAACTGATATACCAGTTTTACACTCTGTAGAGGTTGCACATCTTTACCCACAAGACGTGTTTCCCGATTAGCCAGGGTTAGCTAGACCCTTAGATACTTCCAAGGTGAATGGCTAGGGATCCACTGCGAGGCCTTTCCAAAGTTCCACTAGTTCGAGATAACCCACTATGGTTTCAGGAAGAAGGAAACATAGGAATCTCTCGTCCGAAATGCCATCGCAGCAGTTCGACCCGAGAACCTCCCTATACTCTACAGCGATGCCTCCCCGCTTGCACCTTTCGGGTAAGGTAATCTCTCCCTAGCTTTCCTGATTACTTGGCCAAGGGCGTCTCGTTCCACCCTTGTGGTAGCACTGTTTTCCTGGGTGGTCTCTCCATGTTCCAATTAACATAATGATCTTATCATGAACAATAATTAAAACAATACCAAAATTGGAACATGACCATAATATAACATTAATTTCCCAAAACCAGGTAGAGCAATAGCAAATCTACCCAGTAGTTATTTTGTTTGCAAGGTGTGGGATAAACAATGCTAGGGAAACCTATTAGGTCCTATCAAATTAACCTGAGCATGTCATAGTGGTTAACAGGAACATTATTAGGTAAAGAATAGTGATCTAGGGCACAACTTGCCTTAGACTTGAGACTGAAGGTACCTCCCAGCTTGGTCTTCAAGTGACTTGAAACCTCGCTGCTACTCATAGCAATACAAACAAACATGGTATAGGCAAAATTAACATCACACCAATCATAAGAACATATTGCATAATAATGATCTATGCATCGTAACATGATCGTAGGTTCGAGAATCACTAAAATCGAAGTTACAGTGAAAAAGATATGATTTTCGAAAGACCTATGTGATTATATATGAGGATTATGTTCTATGTGGATTAACACAAAGCATTCGATAAAAAGGTAACTAACTCCATCCAACTTTTAATTCAAGTGGCCACTAGTTCACATTCTAGTCAACTTATAGATGACCTAATTTCAATTATTAACTTAGACAAGTTAATCCAATAAACATGGGTTAAAATATTAGTTCTAAAAGTAGGTGTTATGCTATAAATAGGGTTGTTACTATGTAGACAATTTTATTATGAAGCTAACACAACTGGAACGGACCAAAACAGAGTTAAACAAGAAATATATGGATTTTACAATTTTCTAGAATTATTTTCATATTAGAATCCAATTTTGGCTTATATTATATAGATCCTATCCCCTAATGGACGATGACCACAATTCCCTAGAAAAGCAAGGGCTAATCTATTAAAAACAGGACTCACATGTAAGGTCCTTTGTGTATGAGTGCACTGCGGGTTAGTTTTGGGAAACCAGAGGGTCTCTTTATAAAGATGGACATGGCGAAGGGGTACAGTGGATTGCTAGCCGTGGGATCCAAATCCAATGGCAGAGATCAGAGACTTATCTGACCTAAACCGGTATTCTATCACAGCGGTTGGATCTAAAATCAACGCTTGAGATTAAAGGATCCTGCGATCTGATCTCAGCCAACAGATCCGAGATCAATGGCTACGATTTTCGATCACGATGGGGTATTTGAGATTCAATCGTGAGCGCTCATCACCGGTTCGACGGTTAGGGTCATTTCTCCCCCGCATGATCCTGTTCACGCTGGAACGGGGTTGCGGTATCCTGCCTGCGGTGGCAGGCCCACCGGCGAGCGGTGGCTCCTGCGAGGCTATGGATGAGATGAGTCTTTGATTGATGCCTTAAGGTGTTATGGTGGCATGTATTTATATAGGCTGGGAGGTGGGTGGTTACATGATAGATCTAATTTGATACTTATTTATTACAACTATATCCTATATATTAGGAACTCTAACAAACTCAAAACCAAATCTGTTACATAATAAATCTAATCTGGTACTTATCTGTTACAATCCTATCCTATCTATTAGGAATTCTAACAAACTCGAAACCAAATCTGTTACATGATAGATCTAATCTGGTACTTAGAGCAACTCCAGTAGTTCTCTAAAAGACTTCCTAAATCAATAATTTAGATAGTTAACATAAAAACTATTCTCCAATAGTTCTCTAAACAAACTTTCTAAATTTAACAACTTGTCATCTAACCTCATTTTCTCTCTACATTTGGCAACCATTTAACAACTCCCTAAACAAAAATGTTGACTGCATTATGTAGTTTTTGTAACTTATTTTTTTATATGGATAGATACAAAACAAAATTACAACCTATATTTAGAGAACTATTGGAGAACTCACATTTTTTTACTCCAAAAGCCATTTAGCAACTTCTTAAATATATGATTTAGAGAGCCAAAATTTACATAACTATTGGAGTTGCTCTTATCTGGTACAATCATATCCTATCTATTAGGAATTCTAACAAACTCGAAACCAAATCTGTTACATGATAGATCTAATCTGGTACTTATCTATTACAATCATATCCTATATGTTAGGAACTTTAACAAACTTGAAACCAAATCTGTTGCGCAGGTGAGAAGTTTGGCCGAGCGGTTACAATAACTATAGTGGTTAGTTTGTTACGAACACCAAGGGATGGTTGATATCATGGATGATGTAACAGTGATGCATGATCCGGCAAGTGGAATAAAAAAATAGGAGGAAAAACTCACGTGGACTGTGTTCCTTAAGTGGCCGATTAGGTAAGCCTTTTATTTGCTATTCTTTTTTCTGTTTTTTTGTTTCTAGATTTAATTATCCCAATTAAAATCTGATTTTAAATTTTGAAACCATTATTTATATGCACAACCAAAACACCAACATGAATGCAAATATTTTACACTTATTTACTTTGCTCAAATAAGTATTTGTATGCATGAAATTTAATAAGCATAGAATTCACATAGTTATATAACCCAATAGGAGTAATTTACATAGAATAACTCATTATCCTATTTATTATAGTTTAAGTATATAACCAACATTTTATATTTACTATTTATTAAATTGTAGGGAAGATAGTCTCAATTCATAATTTTGTTATAATATGCTTGAAATTTTAAATTTTTACGGAATTTTCTTAAATCACAAAGATATAATTTTGGAGTGTTATAGTAGATTTGTCGAACAACCCCTCGGGTTTTTTGGTTATTAACCTGCCGTCCACCCATGAACTAATGAAGCGCGGTTAAGTCCCTGGTATTTATATTTTAGACCCTGAACTTTATTAAAATAGTGGTCGCAGTCCTTGTGTCCTTTAGGAATTATAAAATAAATATAGAATTCTATTTTTAGTTTAGAAATAATTCTAGAAAAGGTAGAATACTCATAACTTGATGGTTTTAACTCCGAATTGATCCATTCCAGTTGCAATAAATTCATATTAATATTGTCTATCAACTACTAACCTTATTTTGTTATAAAGTATATGGTTAAAAGCATGCACTTAATTTGTTCTAAATCCAACACCTAAATCTTCAGAAAATCATAACTCTTAAACCGTAACTCCGATTTTAGTGGTTCTTAAACATGCGATCTCGTTACGATGCATAGATCATTATTAGAAAATATGTTCTCATGATTGGTGTAATGTTATTTTTTTCCTATACTATGTTTGTTTGTATTGCTACGAGTAGTAGTGAGGTTACGAGAAACTTGAAGACTAGCTTGGAGAAATACCTAGGAATCTCAAGTCACAGGCAAGTTGTGTCCTTGATCACTTCTCTTTTTACCTAATAATATTCATGTTAATCACTATGACATGCTCAGGTTAATTTGATGGGACCTAATAGGTTTCCCTAGTATTGTTTATCCCACACCTTGCAAACAAATGAATTATTGAGTAGATTTGTTATTGCTCTACCTGGTTTTGGGAAATTAATGTTATATCATGATCATGTTCCAATTTTGTTGTTGATTTAATTATTGTTCATGAAAAAACATTATGTTAATTGGAACATGGAGCTTAACTTAAGATAACAGTGCTACCATAAGGGTGGAATGGGACGCTCTTAGCCATGTAATTAGGAAAGTTAGGGAGAGATTATCTTACCCAAAAAGGGCAAGCAGGGAGGCGTCACTACAGAGTATAGGGAGGTTCTCGGGTCGAACTGCTACGATGGCATTTCGATCGAGGGATTCCTATGCTTCCTTCTTCCTGAAACCATAGTGGGTTTCCTCGAACTAGTGGAACTTTGGAAAGGCCTCGTAGTGCTACCTTGCCTTGCTTCCTCGGTAGAGGTGTATGGGGTCCGTACAACCCCGTGGCAAATGGGTAACACGACTTGTGGGTAAAGATGCACAACCTCTGTAGAGTGTAAAACTGGTATATCAGCCATGCTCACGATCAAGAGTGACTCATGACTCTCACATGATTAAATTTTGGAATTAAACTTAATCTGTCATTTGCATTGCATTGTGGGTGTTGTTATTAATTGTGATCTCTTATTTATTTGGATTGGTATCTACTTATACTTAGTAATTTCTAATAAAATTTTGACCAACTTTAAAAGCAATGCTCAGCTTTAACCATCCTCTTTGATAAGCCTTACACTTCACATGAGCCTATTGTATGTGAGCTCATGCACATTATTCCCCACAACTTGTTGAGCGATGAACGTATGTGAGTTCACCCTTGCTATACTCACATCCCCAGGTCAAGAATAGGTATCACAAGATGAGGAACATGAAGGATGTCGCGATGAGTTCGTGAGAGGTCTAGGCTGTCGTCTCCCAGTCAACTATGTTTGCTAGATCGTTGTCTTCGTATGATGTACTTATTTAACTATTTTGTACTGAACTCCATTATATATTAAAGATATGAAATTCGTTTCTGTACCATGGGTCATCATATGTGTGAGGCTTGATCCTAGCACACATTTGATTCGCGCCCAGATTTGGCCCCCTAAATCCTGGTGTGACACTCAACCATGTTAACCCAGTTGTCTGGCTTACGCTTCTAGCTCCTCTTCTATAAAAGTTTATGATCTGAATTCCCCTTGTTCTTCACCAAAGGGGTCATGTGCTACATCACCTCCTCACTCATGGTGATCAGATCCTTGTAAATCAACTTATGAGATACTGTCTTAGAGGCCTTTGTGGAAGATTTAGATCGCAGTTTCCTCCGGCATGCTAGATACGTCAACTTTGACATCTTACCAATGCTTGATAAAACTTTTGAAGAGATTCATCCTCCTTATGGACAACCTTCTCAAGATCATATTGCATTTTTCTTGCTCACATGTGGTACCAAAATTACTAATGAATAATCATTTCAAATCCTTCTAGGAGTTGACCATGTTAGCCGGCAGGCCAAACAACCACTTCTGAATGTTAGATCCAAGGCACATAGATAAGTAATTTGCCAAGAATGAGGAATCCCCTCCAGCTATTGTGATATAAACTTGATATACGCGCGAGCCAGTCTGATGGGTTGGAGTGGCCATCGTATGACTTGACTAGTGGTGGCTTGAAATTCATGGGCTAGCTGACCCGACTCAATGGACTTATAAAACCTTTGACCATCGAATCTGAAAGGGTACTAGATACCTAATATGGCTAGGCTCAAGCTAGAACCTCGTAGCATGAGTTGTCATGCCTGACTACATAGCCGTCGTAGTCATGATGCGGGCGCCTAAGGACATCTCTGATGGGGTGCTAATCTGATTTGACGTGATTATCTCCATCGGGGAGGAGTCCAAGCACCTTCTCCGCGATTAGATGGATAAGATGGTTGAGTCCCTTCTCGGTGATGGTATGTAGAGTTGTCCTGCCTATGGCTATGTGTGTCCAGAGTATGTCCTGACTCGGGTATGACCGGATATTGTGTAGACTCGGACTTATTCTAAACTGGTCCCTAAACCGTGTTGGTTCCTATACATACCATAGCGTATGTCATCAGGTTCTCGATATTCTTCAAGTCTTCAATGCCATGTGAGTTACCCTATAGTAGGAGTGGTGTAATCATATCCAATAGGAGCTTGGTTGTCATGATGTTCTATGTCAGTGGCATAGACGGATCACTCTTGGAATTTGACCATATAGATCTAGTCATGGACTTCCAGACCGCTCTAGCATAGGTATCTTGAATCCACCAGCTTCTCGTTATGGAATCCTCTTTGTCCCTAGAGTATGGATGTTCCTATCATCCAGAGCCCGCCATGAATACGAATCGAGCCCCTAAGTACTCGGAGCCAAAGTCCAAGTCATCGCAGATGTCCGTTGATGTGGTGGACACCATGTCGTTGTGTATATTGGATCTGATTGATCTGAAACTCCTAACGCCGAAGTCACCAATGAACTTGAGGTAACCAAATAAGAGCTTCTATCCCTATGTGATGCTCGTTGTAGCCATCAGATCTATAATTGATCAACGTGACCACCGGTTCAGAGCATGCCAACTATCAAGAAAGTTTTTGTAGTGAATTCATAGGATGAATCACGAGACCGAGAACTGAAGTTAAATGCATAAAGGACATGAGGTTCGGGCTCTCAATGTGAGATAATACCTTACACCCATGTGTTTTGATGTCTATTGCCCATGTAATATGATTAGATGATCTACCCTAGATGGATTCTACCACCCCTTTTATAGTCTAAGGAGGCATAGTTTGTTACAGAAAGCCTATCTAGCCGCTAGCTAGATAAGAATGTAGATCAACCTAACCAACCTCCTCCTAAAAATAAGGATACTTATCTTTATCTTAACATGTGGACTCCCTTATAGATCGGGATATGCTACTTTTACAAAGATATCATCCTTATCATAAATCATCATCTTCTCTTATCTGGAATCATGTTCTGACATGTGGGTCGAGTACCCTTGTATACGAGTTTGAGTCCCTTAACCTGAGTTCCCTAACCAAGTACGAGACTGTCGAGCCCATAAGTCAGCGACCTCTTTATTGGAGCGTCTTAGGTACCCCTAGTATATATCCTTAATAAGGGACATGCAAGGATTCCTATTCACATTCATAAGAGTCTCAACATGTTACAAGGCATACACAACCCAAAATAAGCTAATGCCACTTCCTAACATATTCTGAATCCGACCTTTTTCATCAATCTAGGTTGACTCCAATGGAATTTAGACCTCAAATCAATGCTATTACTTATTTATTGAAATTAGCTTTCTAACTATATATTGATTGTCTAAAATAGAGTTTGTACACATCCTAGATGTTTGTTTGAGTGCAGACTGACCCTAGATTCAGAGAAAGACTCAATTTTAGTAATTATCAACAAGCACGATAATTATTAGCGTAAAAAGAACAATTACTGACGAAAATTTCAGTAATTTTATCACTTCGGCAGTGAAGAAACGTTCGACAATTACTTAAGAAATGTTTAGTAATTACTGACAAAACGTTCAATAATTACTGATATTGTGATATTTCAACCATTCATCGTTCAATTTTAGAAATTATCACTAAGCACAATAATTGTTAGCGCAACAAGAACAATAACTGACGAACCATTCAGTACTTTATTACTTCAGTAATGAAGAAACATTTGGTAAATATTGACAAAATGTTCAGTAATTAATTACGAACCATTCAATAATTTATCACTTCAGTGGTGAAAAAACATTTGGTAATTATTGACGAAACGTTCAGTAATTACTGACAACAATGATAAGTAATTACTGATGTTGTGATCTTTCAGTCATTCATCGCTCAATTTCAATAAGTATTAGTAAGCATAGTAATTGCTAGTGCAAAAAGAGCAATTACTGACGAAACATCTAGTAATTTATCACTTCAGTAGAAAAAATGTTCAATAATTACTGAAGAAACGTTTAGAAATTACTAACGAAACATTCAATTATTACTGATGAATCTAAATAACTGACGAATTGGATCGGGCACGCGGGGTGGTAGGGGGAGTCAGTCTCGCCGTGACCTGGCGCGCGCGACGTAGAGGACGCGCTGGTGAGTCAGTGGGTGCGCGGGGCTGGGTGCATGCTAGGATGGTGTGACGCATGGGGTGGGACTGGGCCAGGTGAAGTTTCACTTTAGGTGACAAATAGCGCTAGTATTTATACACACACTTGACGAATATGGTTCCCCATATCGATAAATCATGATTAATCGTCATAAACCAATAGAAACCGGTCGAATTCAAATCCAAACCAAATTTTGAATTGACTCTGTTTTTAGCTGATTTATCGGCCGGTACAACTGATATGACCAACTAATCGGTTATAGAACCGATAAACTGACAACAGATCAGGTGAAACCGAACCTCTTGTTTTTGGAAAATAAAAGCATGTTTAAGTCACAACAATTGAACAAAAAATGGTCCAAATATTATCACAAGTCCAATAACTATATTTAGCAGTTCAAATACATTGAAAATTGTATGCATAGTGTGTCCCAGGGTTCAAAGCAGTCATTGTGAAAGATGTAGTTAGTAGTGATTTATGACATGAACATTGAAAATCGTACTAAGTGTTCCCTTCCTGTCTTCATTAGTGAAACGGAGAAAACAAAATAATGGCTCTGTTACATCAACCACATACTTCACTTGGTCCTACCATGACAAGCTCGTAAGGGTTTCATATGTGTATTTTCTATCTGGCATGTTGTTGAACTTGCTTTGTAAGAATCCCTAATAACCCATCCATTCCATGAACTTTTCCTTCCGTCACAGAAAACTCTCTAAGAATGTGTAATTTGTTCCAAATCTGGTGGCATTCCACCAAACCAACTCCCCACCGATTGCCTCCTTCAGCATGGAATGTAACTTGCTATGATTGTAAATAAGCCATGATATCTATCTAGCACTTTGAATCACAACATTATGCTCCAAAAATTTCCAATCTTATTTAGCATCAAATTTATGTTTGAGCCACACATGGTTGCCACATAATAGAAGGATGCTTCGTGATTACAATACGACATGCCTTTTTGTAGTTCGCTACATTATTAGTGACAATTTGTACCACATGCTTTGGACCAATTTATGTCACCACGTGCATGATTTCCTACATTTATCATCCAATGTATCTTGCAATACTTGCACATGAATCTAGGATATATGTTGTCCCCATGTTCCCAAACCGGATCGATTTGATCCGACATTTCTGAAAATAGCAATAACATGATCTATTATTACAAGTATTGTTAGCCTATATTGCATGTAGTAGTGGTAATTTGAAAAGATTCTAGTGAAAAGGGGACAAATCCCCTGAACCCTAGCTCCTACTCGGTCGTCGGCTAATCAATCCTTCACATCGATTTATCGGCTTTGGGAGCAGCTAATCAACAATCCCACTAGTAGAAAAGAGCTCTAAGGTGGTGGCACGTAGAAATTTATACTGGCGTCAGTTACTGCGTGCCAGTGAAAATAAACAAGTGGGCCCGCCTTAAGGAACCGCCAGTTGAAAGGATATATTTACACTGGCGGTTGTTTTAAGTGAACCGCTAGTGGATATGCTTCCTCATTTATCCTAAGGTTAGAAAGGTGCTGGTGCTCGACTCCTTGAACTATGACCCTTCAACCTATACAAAATTCCTCAGTATCTTAGAGTTGTAAGCCATTTCTATGCATGCATACTTATATCGATGAGAATTTTAAAATAACATGGAGATTCTATTTGAGATCACAGAGCATTTAGGTTCTATAAGTTTAAAGGTGAAAAGTACGACAAGTCCAAAAATACGTGCCACTAGATATCCATCATCGCTGGCCGGTAAGTATGTGAATTTATGAATACATATCATACACAATGTTGCAACTAAATAACCAATCTCCCGTTATATATGTAGTGCCACAAACAACCACAAGGATCGGTCCTACGTGGATTCTATGCGTGCGAGTTTATGAGAATGAACGGACGATACATCATAAACCCTAGCAAGGTATTATTAGTAATAGTCATGTCTGTATTTGTCATTAAAGATGCAAATGTGTTATCGAGTGTGAATAGATGATGTTTATAAACTTCCTTTACAGGAATTTCAAAAAGGAAATCCGGTGAACTTGACCGAAGGTGCATTGTATGGTATAGTTGAAGACCTATGCACATTCATATTAAAAGAGGTCATTCCCACGGAAGAGAAATATCACGATGCTTCCAATACATTAGCTATGCCAGAGTTTCGAATATTAACAGAAGTTAGTAGACTCTCTTAAACGAGATAGTTACTAGAGCACAGGTGAAAACTTTTGATGTATAGAATGTGTGAAGCATATATGGTTGTAAATAGAAGAATTTGGTGTATAGAATGTATGATAGAATTTAATTCAGTTTTGTTTGAAAATTTATGATTGTAAACAGAAGAATATATGGTTGTAAACAGAAAATTTTGTGTTAATAAATATAAAATTCAGTTTTATTTGAAAATTTGAAAAAAGACGGGAAAACTTATACTGGCGGGAAATGTTAAGGAAACCGTCAGTGGAAATAATATTTCCAGTGGTGATAACATTTTCACTGGCGGTTTCCTTAAGCAAACCGTCTGTGAAAACAACATTAGCACTGGCGGGTTGCTTAAGAAAACGACCAGTGGAAACAAGATCTATACTGACGGTTTTCTTAAGCAACCGCCAGTGAAAATAACATTAGCATTGGCGGTTTTCTTAAGCACCCCGCGAGTGCTAATGTTATTTTCACTGACGGTTGCTTAAGAAAACCGTCAGTGCAAATCTTGTTTCCACCGGCGGTTTTCTTAACCACCTCGCGAGTGCTAATGTTATTTCCACTTGCAGTTGCTTAATAAAACCGCCAGTGCAAATCTTGTTTCCACATGCGGTTTTCTTAAGCAACCCGCCAGTGCTAATGTTATTTCCACTAGCGGTTTCAAAACAACCGCCAGTGAAAAGGCCGATTTCTACTGGCCTCTAGCACCGGCGGTATTGAAAAACATCAGTGCAAATAGCTTTAGGACCGGCACTATAGAGCTTTTGCGTACTAGTGTCCTAGCCGATATAGCAGTTTTTTCCTTTTTTATTTATCTGAAACTTTCATGATATTAGTTTAAAATCCGTTGCATATTTGAAATTTGGTTTCAGCACAAAGTCTTCAAATAATCCATAGTATTTATATAAAATTTTGCATCAAAAGTTTTCAAAATTTACAACTTATCCCAAATTCAAAATTTAAAACCAGGGTCTCGGAGTTACTGGCCGACGTTGATTAGTGATTAGCCGACCGGTAAGCTGGATTAGTTGTTCGGTTTTGTGAACCTTGTTCACAAACCCCTTTTGGCATGACTTCTCGACCGTTCGTCTCTCTAGCCTTGTTCGGTTATTCTCATCTCATATGGATTAGACGGCATTAGAAAAAATTAGGAGAGACTTTGACGAATCTAAACCCACTCAAATCCTATCAAATAGATTGAGATTAAAACAAACAGGCTCTAAGATGATCCTGCTTGGTATAGAAAAAACTAACCAAGGTATACACACATGATGCGGACCCTTATGCATGTCTGTACGAAGTGATGATGAGGATACTGATTTCCATGTTGAACACGTATGCTAAAGTTTGAACTAAACTCTTGGTGAAACACACATGTTTGGTGTGGCGTGAAGGGGGAAAAACAATGAAATGTGAACGGAAATGCGCATGGCGTAATTATAACTGAAGTCTATCATAACCGACTGAATCACTGAAGATTGCAGAGTATCGATATTAGTATGGCTTTAGAATGTAAACAAAATGAGAAAGGACATAAGATAAAACAGTGTACTTATCATGGGCCAGTTTTTCAGTCAAGCCCCAATGTTTATGTTTCATTTAGTTGGTTCTTTTTCCTCAGTGACCATTCGCTCGGAGTATATCAGGCTTAATAGCTCAAGCGTAGCCTCTAACTATGTTCATGTTGCTCTAATTCCTGCCACATTTGGTCCTGCTTGATACCTGTTAGGCCGTGCTAAGTAGAGTATGCAAAACACTGTTTTGTAATATATACCGTATTATTTTATATAATGAAGTTTGAAATAGAGAACGAGAGCGTGATGGTCATGAAGCACACAGCTGGCGACAGCCAATGGGAGAAACGGGGATGCCGGTGACCATCGCACTGGCCACTGAACTGAGCACGCAGATCACCAGCAAGGTAACCGAGCAGCTCGCGCAGCGCATTTTTCTCATGCTCATGCACGCAAGATCTCACTCACGCAAAAGGCAGATCGCCGGCCCCGGAGTTAGTGGAGTTCATGGTGACAGCATCAGGATCCAAGGGGACGCGAAAAGCAGCCGGCGACGTGAACTCAGCAGCACTCCTTTCCTTTCCTCTGCTTCGCTTCGCTTTACGGTAGTGCCAGGCCAGCTTCTGAGCTCACCGTCATGCCTGGCTGTTCGTCCCCCACCTCTTTTGCCTCTGGTGCGGGACGACGTGCGCGCTCTCACGACGCGCGTATGGCGTCGCGTCCCGCGTCTTTTTAGCCGCGTCCATCATTGCAAGGCCGAGGCTCGTATTGGTCATCGATCGTGGCTGCCTTTTTATACGGAGGGGAATGTATAATAGCTAGCTAGCAGTACCTGCTCGTGGCCACTGACGAGGCAAACATTAGCCGCGCAAATGCGGATCGGACTATCCATCCACTGTTGCTGCTGCTGCTGCTGTGACAGCACCGGCTGTCATGGGGTTACCTCAGCTCAGTTGCTCACCATGTTTGCTTTTCTCGCCAATAGAAGGAAGCACACCAACGACAGGACGATCTTACTCCCTGGCCTCAGGTCAAGGTTAGTTTATGTTGATGTCAGCAAAGAGCTGCATGACTTCTTAGGTTTTTGCTGATCACAGCACAGCACCGCAACCACGGAACACCCCTCAATTTCATATACCCTTTTATATCCAACCTTTATCTACTGTTCAGCATAGAAAAAAAATGAAGATTTGAGTGAGCTAAAACAGTCATATCCTATGACTTGTCTTCGGATCGGTACAACCTTCCCGACTTTCGTCGTACTTTTCGGACCAACCCCGACTTTCGTCGTACTTTTCGGACCAACCCTTATGTTGAGCATCAAATATGACCGAGCGGACCATCCATACTATCCGTCATAGCGGCACGGACCGTTCGCGCGTGCGCAGAATCAGTTAGGGTTTCAGAT
Source organism: Zea luxurians (assembly GCA_029449295.1). Lineage (NCBI taxonomy): Eukaryota > Viridiplantae > Streptophyta > Magnoliopsida > Poales > Poaceae > Zea > Zea luxurians. The sequence goes on along the minus strand of JAOPSE010000018.1, from coordinate 39,420,833 downwards.
TTATTTTGGATTTGTTAGCAAAACCTACAGGATTAACTAGAAAATCGATTTATAACGGATCTAGACCCCCTTTACATAGATAAAGGGGTATGACTGATTAAAGTTTCCCACAATCGATCCAATCAAATCTATTTACCAAACTTACCTTATTTACATTGTTCTTTTCATTCCTTAGGAGTAGGAGTAATCTACCCTTAGTATTAGTCTCCCTCGACCTATTTTCTCACCTCTCTTCCGCCTGGTGTCGTCTAGAGACGTTTTGGTCGGTCTGCCGACCTCAAGACACATCCTGGATCTCTCCTCCTCGATGAGGTCCCTCCCAGGAGGCGAGATTTAGGTTCTTCGTGGACAAGAACACCCTCTACGCACTCGTAGACCGTCTGAGCCCTAGGCGCGGACCGTCTGACAAGCGTACAGGGAGAAACCGCTCCTGCAGCGAGGTCGCGAGCGGTCCGGCCCAGGGCCGCGGACCGTCCGCGCCCCACAGAGAGCACCGCCAGGTTGTTCTTCCTAGTGTTTGGTGCTAGATCGGCGCCAACACGTTGCATCTGTTAACAACTGCAACGACCCAACGACCATGACCACGTCATCTGGGCTTGCGTCGTCCACAATCTAACCAACTGGACCGTGTCGCAGCGTATTAGACATTGCTCATACGTGTATAAATATTACAATTGAGATCAATACAAAACAATGTTGATCCAATCACTCTTACAACATTTATCCGTCCGGTCCCATTCTTCTCGACGCCACCGAGACAGTCCGGCCCGATATCACCTTCCTGCCATCGCCCACCTTTTCAACACGCGACATTGCTGCCCCATGCCCCCTTCCTAGTGCTCTTGTCCCACTCATCATCGTCGCGATGTCGGTCCGCTCAATGGGCCTAATCTCGCTCATTGCGACGACACAACCTGTTCTCCGCAGCCGGTGAGCTTGACAAACTAGTGAGTCCTAACTCTCAGCCGAAGACATCGTCTTACCCCGCCCCTTTCCCAACGTTCCTGCCCTTCAATGATGATGAATATAGACGATCTTGCTTGATTTTGACATGTACTCCCTCCGTTCCAAATTAGTATTCGCTTTAGCACTTGATTTTTATGTGATAAATCTAGACGTATATACAAAACATACACCTTTTTTATAAATCTATTAAATACCTGTAGAAAACGAGTGACGCCTAAGAGGGGGGTGGATTAGGACTTATAAAACTTTCACTAAACTAGGCCACAAATATATCCCTAGAGCTAAACCTATGCATATAATCAAACTAGAATGTGCAATCTAGGTTTTGTCCAAGTGTTGCTATCTCTACCGCAAAGGCTAAGTTTCAATCTACACTAAATAAGTATGAATACAAGATTGAAACTTAAATGCTTAATATAAATGCGGAAACTTAAAGAGCAAAGTAGAGAAGCAAACTCTCGTGGATGACGCCGGTATTTTTACTGAGGTATCCGGAACCACGCAAGGTCCCGACTAATCCTCGTTGGTGCCCCTACGCAAAGGGAAGCCCACGCGAGGGCCAAGCACCACGGTCGAGTAACTCCGTAGAGAGCCGTGGGCCTTCTCCACGCGCAAGTGGTGCTCCGCTTCTGGCTCCTTTCGGACGCTCCCCGCCGTCTCCACTTATCGAGCTTCCGGCCGAAACGCTGTGGGCCTCGTTCCCTCCGGTACACTGTGGCGGCCGTGACACAAACGCGGTTGTCACGGTCTCGCAACCCTCTCGCCCCACTCGGTACAATTACAACGACTCACGCAAGAGCCGAGGGGTTGTGTGGTTTTACAAAACTCACTCAACTAACTAGGGTTCACCTAGAGCAAGCGCTAAAGCGGTCTAACTAACCTAAGCACTTCGCAAAGCACCTACGCTAATCACCGAGTGATTCTATTAAGCACTTGGGTGTTTGAGCTCTTGGAAATATGCACTATATGCCTTGGTATGTTTCTTGGGCTCCCACACAAGAGAATGGCCGGTTGGGGTGGTATTTATAGCCTCCAATCCCCAAACTAGCTGTTGGACAGAAAACAGCAGCTTTCTATCGTCGGGTGCACCGGACAGTCCGATGCACCACCGGACAGCCACTATGCAGTGTCCGGTGCACGCCACGTCAGCCGACCGTTGGCGCCTGTAATAGTCGACCGTTGGATCCGACCGTTGCCGTCTGTCCGGTGCACACCGGACAGTCCGGTGCCGACTGTCTGGTGCCCCACCGGATAGTCCGGTGCTACAGCCCGAGAGCGTCTGTTTGCGGCCTCTCTGTGCAGACTGTCCGGTTGTCCCACCGGACAGTCCGGTGCGCACCGGACAGGTATTGTTCACTGTCCGGTGCGCCACCAGGCGCTGGCTGACAGCCCTCTTCAAGGTTTCTTTGTTGATTTCTTCGGGCTTCTTTTGTTCTTGAGTCTTGGACTTCTGTGCATCATTTTATGTCTTCTTTTGAGGTGTTGCATCCTCATTGCCTTGGTCTAATTCTCTTCGCATCCTGTGAACTACAAACACAAACACTAGAAAACTTATTAGTTCACGGATTGTGTTGTTCATCAAACACCAAAACTCAATTAGCCAAATGGCCCGAGGTCCATTTTCCGTACAATCTCCCCCTTTTTGGTGATTGATGACAACACAACCAAAGCAAGCAAATAATACAAGTAATTGAATGAAAATATGCAATCTACTTGCTAGGATGCATGTTTGACCCCCCCAATGTGAAATTATGGACTTAAGCCTCCCCCTAACTCCATAATTCACTTACTTCCTATTTTAGGACCAAATAACCAAAACCACTTGAGAAACCATTTGTAGATATAAAATTTTAAATTTGGTGTTTGGTGTTTGATATAGTTTTCATTGCTTTGGTCCTTAAACTTCTCCCCCTTTGCCATCAACCACCGAAAAGGAAGACATTAAAAACATGTAGGAAGTAAATAAAAGCTTCCCCTCATCAAGAATTTCATCAAATGATACCACTTGAAGGATATTAAATTAAACGACATGAATGATACTAGTTGAAAGGATTACTCTCCCTAAATGAGTGTTCTCTTTAGAAAGAAGTTTCTCCCCCTTTTTAGAGATGAAGAAATACTCCCCCTGACAGAGATCCTCTACTTAGGAAAAAGCATGTGGAAATTAGAGGTGCAAGACATGATTTGAAAAGACTAACTTCCCTTATGCATAGTTAACAGAATATGAGTGAAGTACATATGCATTTTTAGCAACATGGAAGTATATGATATGAAATATAGTCTAATCAAATATTGGAGAAGACATGTAAATGATACTAGATGTAGTCTCAAAAGATACCAATTGAAAGTCAATGGCGAGCTTGAGAGACATGAGAGTTCTTGGAGATTTTGCAGTGGAAGATTGTTGTCTTTCTTCGGGGACTTCATTTTCCTTACAATGAGACTATCACAAGAAATAGACTTGAAAAGGTGTTAGTCTCAAAGTATTAGATTATAGAATAACCTCCCCCTAAAGGTGTGCATACAAGTTTTGAATACTTGTAGGAGACATGCACTTTGATTGGATATCAAGAGGGGCAAATTATCTATAATCCGATCTTTGGCACATATAAGTTAAATGATACAACTTGTAGAAATCAAAATTTTCAATTGATGCATCATTTACTATGGATTGCTATAGAAGCTATGTGTCGTGCTTAAGTAAACATTTTAAGCCATGTAGGTTTGCTTAAGTGTATGAATTGAAAACAAGCAATCCTACCATATGATTTACCTAGTATGCATAATTTAAAACAAAGGTAAATAACAAATGTAATACTAGGCCAGAAAGGTAAACTAGATACAAGATAAATAGATACTGTTGGGGGCCTTCGGCTTCCGAAGGTCCTCAAAAACATGATTTGACAATATTTTCCGAGTGAAACATGTGAACAGGTAGCTTCGGAGTTAGGTTGCGGGTGTACAAGAGCATGGTTAAGACGAAGCTTGACTGGGGTGGAAAGCGATCACGACGAAGGATAAGACGATCACGAAGCTACGTGCAGAAAAGGTTCGGCATGACGGCAGAAAAGAGGAACCGACTTAAGGATGAAAAGTCAAATTAAACCTCGAAGGATTGCTATAAAGTTATTGTCAAATGTAAAGGGCATCAATGTAATTTTACACGGGCTGCGTCCCGTGCCTATAAATAGATGAACAGTACTCCCGTACTGTTCACGCTGACCTGGCATACGCTTTTTCGCATCACGACTGTACCTTTACTTTCCATCAATCTGAAGGTACATTTGTAATTTGTTTTTATGAATTTGGTAATAAAAATAAGATGATGATAATACTCATATCATTACTCGTGTTTTATGTATGTGTACTCTTTTTTACCATCTATCAATCTTACGAAGGTTTTTCCCTTTGTAACCTTCGTCCAAGATTCATTATACCCGAAGGGACATAATGTTTTTAAGGACGAAGAAGTTTAACATTTAACACTTTTTATGTTGCCTTGTTCTTAATTCTTAGCATTTGAGAACAAGTCCCCAACATTGGCGCCCACCTCCGGTGAACTCACGTCCATTTTTTGAGTTTTGAACACCTTCGGCAAGCGTCACCTTCGTCATGCCGCCTAAAAAAGCTTCAGCGACAGGGGCTGCCACTCTGCAGTCGCTGGACCCCAATCAAGATGTCGTTTCTCTTAGGGAGGCCCGGAGCCAGAAGAGGAAGGTCACCAGCCCAACGCCTCCGGAGGACGACTTGGATCAAGAAATCCAAAATTTGGAGATGATCAATCAACAGGTCCAACGGAAGAAGGAGAAGATGGCTCGCCTAGCTGATCTTCAAAGGCAGATAGACGAAGCCTCTGAAGAGCTTCGACATCTTGCTCAAGATGACCAGAACCAAAGGCCCCCGCGCAGAGAGCTTCATCAAGAGGGCTTCTACAACGAGGGCGACTGGTATGAAGATTTCCATCACGGAAATTTTGCTTTTGATGATACTTCTCCCTTGTCAACAGAACTGCAGGCTACTCCTTGGCCACAATCTTACAAGCCACCCCAGCTCCCCATGTACGATGGTCATTCAGATCCGAAACAATTCTTGATGAGCTATGAGGCAACCATATCTTCGTATGGTGGCAATACAGCGGTCATGGCAAAGTCTTTCGTCATGGCTGTCAGGAGTGTTGCACAAACCTGGTACTCCTCTCTTAGGCCAGGGACAATTACCTCATGGCAAAAGCTGAAGGATATGTTGATAACTAGCTTCCAAGGGTTTCAGACGAAGCCAGTCACTGCTCAAGCTTTATTCCAGTGCACCCAGGATCACGAAGAATACCTTTAGGCATATGTCCGAAGGTTCCTACGTCTGAGGGCACAGGCACCAACAGTGCCCAATGAAATTGTCATTGAGGCCATGATCAAGGGGCTTCGACCAGGACCTTCAGCTCAGTACTTTGCCAGGAAGCCTCCTCAAACTTTGGAGAAGCTGCTCCAGAAGATGGACGAGTATATTCGAGCCGACAATGATTTTCGCCAAAGAAGGGAGGAAGCTTTCAGGTTCTCTGAAATGACCAGGGGCTTCGGAGGAAGATTTTATCCGAGGCACGTCAGGTCAATTCACAATTCTACTCAAAATGATGACAAAGGGAGTCAACAGCAAAGGCCACAGTGCTCCTCGCAAGCTTCGGGGCAATAGCAAAGCTCTTTCCGGCCGCCAGCGCCAAGGGGCAGAGGCGCCAGGGGCTTCGGGGGAAGATTTGGAGATCAACCAAGAAAAATTTACTGCCTATTCTGTGGTGAAGGCAAGGGCCATACCACCAGGATGTGCCATGTTACCATCCAGAAGCAAAAGGAGCTAGCAGAAGCTGCAGCGCAACAGAGCCAGCCGAAGCAGGTTATGCATACTGCTTCGTACCATTCGCCTTACATTCCAGAATATGTAGGCAATCACCCTGCAGCCTCTGTTGCTTCGGCAAGCCAACCCCAAGCTTCCTGGCAACAGCTCCCACCGCCACCACCAATACAACGAGCTCCGCAGCCAGAAGGGAGCCAGCACTCTCACCCCCAGAGGGACTTCAGAGAAGAGTCCGAAGCTCGCACAGTCAATAGCACTGTGCCAGAGTCGAAGCACATTTACTGACAAAATATCCTACCTCGACAGCAGCTTTTTGCATTTTCGTATTCAGTTTTACTTTCTTTGTAGTAAAGAACAATTATGGGAAGTTTAAGTGTCTTTTATCGCTTTTTCAAATTCTTGTAACAGTTTAGCTTATTGTCATAATGAAAATATATCTTCTCCATAGGCTTGAGTTGCCGAAGCACAAGAATTTATGGTGGCACGAAGAACCTTCGAATTATCAAAAACTTGTTCTAAGGAACGCACTGTAACTTCTTCGAAGTAGTAAAAAGTCGTTCCTAAGGGAGCGCAGTGTAAGTTTTCTGCTCAAAAGTCGTTCCAAAGGGAATGCAGAGCTTACAGCGAAAAATAAATGCTGATTTCGCTGAAAGTAAAAGGCGAATAAGCTCCTAAGGGAGGCTTACAGCGAAAAATAAACGCTGATTCCGCTGAAAGTAAAAGGCGAAGAAGCTCCTAAGGGAGGCTTACAGCGAAAAGTCAGCGCTGAGATAAAAAGATTATGTGCTCTATTGCAGGGATGTGTGTATCTTCGACATAAATATCATTTTGCATAGCATAACATCATCACATCATTTTGCATAACATAAGCATCATACATCATATCGCATGTACAACAAGAAGGGGACACAGTATTGATCTTCGAAGAATGTTTTGAAAAAGAGAAAATCCTGCTAAGGCACAAGATAAATTGAGAAGAAGTGTACCTTCATTAGAGAGACAACATAAAACTTTTTTATAGCTTCGAAGAATGTTTTCACGAAGCTTGGATATTCTTCATCAGAGAAGTATGGAAATTCTTGTGATACATAAAAGATTTTCTTCACGAAGCATGAAAAGAAGGGAAGGTGTTTTTTTTCGCCGAAGGCTCAAAAAACGGTATGTATGCAAAATTTCATGCATCGTAAAGAATTGAACCATAAAAAGATTATATATTACATTCAAAGTTACAAAGTTTGACACATGTCACATTACAAATATTTTTACAATAGTATTTAATCTTCCCTAAGAACTACTTCTGTAGCTTCGTTCAGTAGCTGATCGACAACTTTGTCCATGATGGCTTCGGCCATTTTTCTAATTTCATCATCTCCCTTTGGGTGGGGGCCCGGAGACGCCTCAGCAGGTTCTGAGGGAGGAGAGGATGCGGCTATATTACTATTACAAACCGTGAATAAAGTTTGAAATCAAAAATTACAACACAATAAAAACCACTAGTTAATACCTATTTGCCATTTAGGCCCTGAGCTTTTCTCAGCAGCCTCTGCTACCTTCTTAGCATCATGGATGCCTTTTTCGCTTCTTTGAATGATTTCTTGAGCCATTTTTCGGCCGCCATTGTCCCAAATGTCGGTGAAAAATTTTCCACCGACCTGGCTTGCTTCGGCTGAAGGGTCTTTAATATCTTCAGAGGATAAAGCAGCTTCAGATTGTGCTAAAGATTTCACATGCTCGCACCCTTTCTTCTCCAAAATAGTAACAATTCCCCTGGCGCCCGAAAAAGCACAAATGTCCCCGTGACTATTCAAGATTTCCTCGAAGGCCTCAGCTTCGTGACTGATCCATTCAATCGGGCCTTCTGGATTCCCCCTTGTGAAATTTTCTTCACTAGAGAACGCGCCAACGCTGGCGAAGCTGGATTTTATCTTCTTAACACACTCTATGGATTTATTATAGCACCTTTTCTTGGAAGCACGAAGCTCTTCAACATTTATTTCCAAATGATTTGCCCATTGATCACTTAGTTCTCGTTTTGTTTCTTCAAGAATGCGTTCTTCTTTAGCTCGGGCTAATTGTTTCCGAAGATCTTCGATTTCGCGTTTCTGAGCTTCGGCTTGAGTTTTAGAATTAGCTTCGTTTTCCTTTATCTTATCCACCAATGTAAGCAGAATTTTGTCCTTTTCCAAGGCTTCGTTTCTTAGCCTGATAACCTCTGTTCGAAGGTTGTTAAGAGCAATAGTGCAGCTCTCATCTTCAGCATTCTTTTGTGCCCTTAAGGCATTGCTAAGTATTAAGCCCTATTCAAAAGAATGAATGGATTAACGTAAGAACAAAAGACTAATTTAAAATTCATAAACTTCAAAATTTATAATTTTTACCTTCAGACTATTGTATGCAAGGCTATCCGCAAGTTCGTCCTTCGTCATGGCGCAAAGGCCAGCTTCAAGCTTCGGGAACCCCATGCTTCTAGCCATCTCCCGGCAGACGGATAATTCTTTATTGTCTAGGAGACAGTATAGGAAGTCATCTTCGTCTGTCCCATTGAACAGTACGGCCCCCTTCGGATACTTCAGTTCTCGGGCATAGTGATTAGCTTCAAAAATCTCTTCTTCAGATAATTTCTTTCCCGAAGCATGCCGCACAATATAATCACGTATTTTGGAAGATGCTTCGGGGGCGGCAGTGTCAATTTCCTCAATTAAAATCGGCTCTGTCATTTTTGTTTTTTTGGTTTCCAAAGTTGCCTCTATCAATTCTGTTTCTTCAGATTTCAAATGTTTTACCTTGGTGGGCTCTGAAGGCCCAGCTTCAGTTTCAAATTGCTGCTTCAAAGCTTCAGCAACAAAGGCTTCAGTAGACACTTCAGAAGCTTCAACAGTTTTCTTCGGAGTTATGCTTGAAGATTTAATTGTTTCCAAAACATCCAGCACATTAACCATCCTTTTTCTTTTCGGGGTCGCTGCTGGCCCCTTTTGGATTTTTGTTGAAGGACTTAAAATTTCCAATGTTTTTGTTTCTTCAGTCCTTGGTTCTTCTGTTTTCTCTGTTGCTGGTACTTCGGCCATTTCTTTGATTTTTGGCACTGGAGTTGGTTCTCTAGCTTCGGTGGCCAAAGAGGCCTCACCAATAAACTCAGGCACTATGGCCGGTTCAATATAACGTGGCCGGTGTGTGAGCACCTTTATCTTTTTCCTCTTTGGCGCTGGCTCGCTAGGAGCAGCTGAAGCAATTTCCTTTGCAGGAGAAGTATTTTTCCTTTTTTGGCCTCGCACCGGGTAATGGTAGTCGGGGTAGACAAACCCAATTGCATCGAATACTCGGTTAAGTCTCTTCTTCTTTCGGCCTCCGAAGGCCGCTGATAATGCAGTATCTTCGACTTTCGAGTATACCCCAAGCAATTCGTCACTTATGGCCTCAATACTTTTTAACCAGTCATCATCTGGTTCAACAAACTTATCTCCGTATTTGAATGTGTATTTTAGCCTAATTAGTCCACCTTCGTCAGGTTCCTTGACGGTCTCCTTCGGCATTTCCCACTTTTCCACAAGTGGCCATACTCTGAAGGCAATACGCTCTTGGACCAAATCCCTTGTCCCAATAAAAGAGCAAACCACGCCGAAGGCTCTCTGGCATTCTTCGGCTGCTTCATCCATTTCCACCTTCGGCTTCCGGAGGCCGAAGCGTTGCTAGATAGGGCGCATAATGATACCCTTGATATCTTCACGTGATTTCAAGTCATTTTTCACGTAAAACCATTCTGTCATCCAGTCGCCGGGCCACCTCTTTCAAAAGGTTGGCACAGGGCAGCTTGACCCGGACCGAGTGCCGAAGCTGAAGCAGCCAAAGTTGTTGTGATACTGCTCTTTGCCCCAGGGTTTTGTCTCATATAATAGCTCGTGTATGTTACAGAAGCTTTTTGCGTTAGGTTCCAAACCTTGGCTTCTCACGGCCCACACAAAGATGTTCATCCTTATGATTGCTTCGGGGATAAGTTGGTGAAGGTAGATTTCGAATGTCTTCAGTACTTCCACGACAAAACTGCTCAAGGGAAATCGTAATCCAGCTTTTAGGAAGCTTCAGAATATCACGACCTCATTTTCTTCGGGAGTCGGACAAGTCTTCTCTCCTTCGTCAGCCCTCACAACAGACAAGTCCCGAAAGTATCTCCCTCTCATATTGACAAGATGATTTTCCTTAATACTGGACTTACCAAAAACTACATGACTTGGTCGCCAGGGTCGATCTTCGGAATCTTCACCACCACTATCCACATCGTAACTTTCACTGTCGCCAGTATCTTCAGATAAACCCTCCAAAATCTCCCTGGTAATCTTCTCCGTATTAGTCTTTGACATTGATTCAAGAAAGCCCAGGTGCATCTCCTCAGAAAGGCTTAGCTTCGAAGCACCAACAACTTTCTTATCTTCAGGCATCTTCGCAAATGCTGACAAAACACACTCGAAACCGAAGCTTAAAAATTTAAAACCGAAGCAAATGCTGTAGCACGCAGACTGAAAAGTTGGGTGAGTAAAAGCAGATGGCAAAAGAGCGTGCCAGATAAACTTGCGGTGAGCTCTTATTTATACACCCAGTATGTCGAAAACTAGAGGGCCCCGTTTGTCAATGACTGTTGCTATTCTAGCAGAAGGAAGGTGTTTTTTCGGACCTTCGGCTTAAAGCCTTCGTCCATGTCGCAATATGAATTTATCATCACAGTAAATTAATATTGCGAGGGGCTACTGTTGGGGGCCTTCGGCTTCCGAAGGTCCTCAAAAACATGATTTGACAATATTTTCCGAGTGAAACATGTGAACAGGTAGCTTCGGAGTCAGGTTGCGGGTGTACAAGAGCATGGTTAAGACGAAGCTTGACTGGGGTGGAAAGCGATCACGACGAAGGATAAGACGATCACGAAGCTACGTGCAGAAAAGCTTCAGCATGACGGCAGGAAAGAGGAACCGACTTAAGGATGAAAAGTCAAATTAAACCTCGAAGGATTGCTATAAAGTTATTGTCAAATGTAAAGGGCATCAATGTAATTTTACACGGGCTGCGTCCCGTGCCTATAAATAGATGAACAGTACTCCCGTACTGTTCACGCTGACCTGGCATACGCTTTTTCGCATCACGACTGTACCTTTACTTTCCATCAATCTGAAGGTACATTTGTAATTTGTTTTTATGAATTTGGTAATAAAAATAAGATGATGATAATACTCATATCATTACTCGTGTTTTATGTATGTGTACTCTTTTTTACCATCTATCAATCTTACGAAGGTTTTTCCCTTTGTAACCTTCGTCCAAGATTCATTATACCCGAAGGGACATAATGTTTTTAAGGACGAAGGAGTTTAACATTTAACACTTTTTATGTTGCCTTGTTCTTAATTCTTAGCATTTGAGAACAAGTCCCCAACAGATACGCATATGACATATCTAAAAACAAGAGATACAATAAATCTAGTTACCTTAGTCATGGGTGGGAAATTTTGGTCCAAAATTTTCACTAACCCACTTGGCAATAAACTTGATCAAATATGATGTATCCCGTGATATACATCCCAACTTTGCTAAGTCTCCAAATTTCCCGAATACCTTCGGTCCACTCACTTCCCTTTCGGGATCCAAACCTTCTTGGTGTTTTTCATGGTTGAAATTATTTCCTTTGGCACCCAGATGCGTTTGGCCCCCTTTCCTTTGTTGGCTTGCTTGTTGGCCTTGATTGCTATCACCTTTCTATTCTTTTTCTTCTTGATCAAATATGGTGTAGCATCCTTTTTATTCACCTTTTTGATGTAGGTGTTGGAGATTTTGCTTGATGGCTTTTGCTTGAGCTTTTGCCTTTGTTTATCCCTGGTCATCGCCTTGCATTGGAAAGACTTGTGGCCTTCCATGTGGCATAGCCTACAAATCACAATTTCTCTCTCTACAGGCTTGTTCACTCCCGCAGTGGTGTTATCCTGTGGAGGTCGGATTTGTTTGGCTTTGCCTTTCTTGTCATATAAAGCCTTTCTAAGGCAAGCCACTTCTTGCTTTAATTGTTCATTTTCCTTTGCAACCTCATCCGAACATGTTTCTACAACAATATTCTCAACAAGAACTTGGTTGCAGGGGTTAGAATTATCAATTAAATCAAAGCAGGAAGTAGAAGCATCTTTCTTAATAATTTCAGGTATTTCAACTAAAGATGCTGCTGGGGTGCTACCAATGTTTTCTAGCTTAGTAGTTAGCTCATTATTGTGTATGCTAAGAATTTCCATTTTCTCTAGCAAATTTTCAATAGCTTCTTGGGAGCTAGCTAACTTAGCCTTAAGTTTTTCATTCTTTTTAATAAGGCTATCATCGGTAGCAGTGGATGGAGCACTAGATTCTAATAGCTCAATTTTAGTTGACAGCTCACTATTTAAGTTTGCAAAAGTTTCAAATTTTTCTAGCAAACCTTTATAATCATTTTGGGAGCTAATCAACTTATTTTTCAAAGTTTTAAGTTGAACTTTTTGCTTAGTGCAAACATCCTAGAAAAATTCTACGGCTTCCGCAAGCTCGTCTACAAAGGGCTTTCCCTCACCTTCATCATCACTACTACTTTCATCACTAGAGGATGGAATGCTTTTGTTACCTCTTGCCATAAGGCATTTGTGTGATGAGCGTGATGAGGACTGGTGGCTGCGCATCCTCGGAGGTTCATCTTCACTTGAAGAATCATCCCAAGTCCTAACACTTGTTAGCGCCTTGCCTTTGCTCCTCTCCTTTTTAGGTTTGGCCATATTTGGACAGTTGTCCCTGAAGTGGCCCTTCTCCCCACATGCGAAGCATCCTCTCTTCCTTTTCTTTTTCCTATCAATGTTAAAGAGAAGATCCTCGACCTGCAGGGGCACACCCATTAGATTAATCTTGCGGATCATCCCCATTATCTTTCCGACGCGTCGGATTGTTTTTTTCGTCCTTGGAGGATGATGTGCATGGTTGATTATCTTCATCATCATCACTTTCTTCTTCTTCCTCTTCTTCGCTTGAGGAACTTGGAGTGGGAGCCTTCTTTTTGCCCTTCCTTTCATCACATGCAAAAGCATATGGTCTTGAGGAAGTTGGCTCCTCTCCCCGACTCATTTTTCGCGACATCTCAAAGGCCGCGATTTTCCCAATCACAATGGTCGGGGTCATGTTGCTTAAGTCCTCCTTGTTGTGAAGGATGGTGATGATGCTCCCATATCTTTGTTGTGGTAGCAGGGAGATAATCTTCCTCACAATGTCCACATCACCTAGCTTATTAATGCCAATAGAATTGAGCTCATTGATAATTAGATTCAAACGAGAATACATGTCTCTAACAAGCTCATCATCTTTCATAGCAAAAGAATTATACTCATTTAAGACTAGGCAATGTTTTTGCTCACGGACATTGGATGTGCCGTCATGGAGCTCATGCAATTTTAGCCAAATCTCATTAGCAGTTTTCAAGGTAAATACTTGATTAAAAATATCCATGCTAAGAGATTCATACAAGCAATTTTTGGCTCTAGCATTTAAATGAATTTCTTTTTCCTCACTCGTGGTGGGTTTCTTGGGATTCTTGAGGGGTTTCTGTCACACCCGGCTTTAAGGAACAAAGCCAGGTGCATCTCATACATGCGCCAAGAAGACAACATATATAATAACAGAGTGCATAGAGATAAATGTCACAATACATCAGAGTATTTAATACATAGCGGAAGACTTATTACAAAATAAAATAATAAAGATAAAACGAACTAAGGATCGTCGGCGCCAATGTCAACTGAGAAACGCCACCTAGATCAGATCAAATTCCTCGATACTTGACTCCACTTGAAACCACCTGTTCTTCTCCTGTGGGGGGGTGTGAGACAGCAAGGGTGAGCTCACACATGTTCATCGCTCAACAAGTTGTGGGGAATAATGTGACATGAACTCACCAAAGGTGGGAGATCATGAAGTGTAAGGCTGATCAACAATAGAGGTTAAAGCTGAGCATTGCTTTTAAGTAGTTGGTCAAAATTTTATTAGCAGTTACTAAGTGTAAGTAAATACCAAACCATAATAATAATAATAGAACAAAATTAATAACAAATCCCATGCAAATGCAAATGACAAATTGAGTTTAGGTTCCATAATTTAATCATCGGAGAGTCCTGAGCCGCTCATGACCGTGAGCTCGGCTAGTATACCAGTTTTACACTCTGCAGAGGTTGTACCCTTTACCCACAAGTCGTGTTTCCCATGTCGCCAGGGTTAGCTAGGCCCTTAGACACTACCAAGGTGAATGGCTAGGGATCCACTACGAGGCCTTTACAAAGTTCCACTAGCTTCCGAAAACCCGCTACAGTTTATGGAAAGTTCCAATGCAGGGTTCCTGGCTGACCGCCATCGCAGCAAAATCAACCAGGGACCTCCCTACACTGACCACTCCCCTACTGCCCTTGCCCCTTTCGGGTAAGGTAGTCTTCCACTAGCTTTCCTAATTAGTCAGCCAAGGGGTCCCATTCCTCCCTTGTGGTGGCACGTGGTTCTCAAGTTAAGCTCCATGTTCCAATTAACAATAACATAATGATCTTAACATGAACATAAATAGAATAACAAAATAACTGGAACATGGATGTAATGAAATATTAACCCAAAAACCACGTAAAGCAATAGCATAAACTACCCATGTGATTCAGGGGTAAACAAGGTAAACAGGATAAACAGTCTAGGGAAACCTATTGGGTCCCATCAAAATTAAACCTATGCATGGTAAATGATTATAAAGAACATTATTGGGTAACAAAAGTGAATCAAGGGCACAACTTGCCTGGCACTTGAGATTCCAGGTACCAACTTGCCTTTCAGATGACACGAGTCCTCGCGCTAGTCGTAGCAATACAAACAAACATAGTATTGATGAAATTAACATCACACCAAACATAAGAATATACTGCATAATACTGATCTACGCGTTTGTATGAGACTAACGCAACTTGAACGGATCAAATCGGAGTTAAAACGGAGGAGTTATGAATTTTCGAAGGTTTTAAGTGTTTGGTATGGAAATAATTAAGTGGTCAAGCTTAATATAGTTTTCATGCTAAAACAGAGTCATTAAGTGATCAACAATATTAGTACAAAATTATAGAAATTGGAACGAGTCTAAAATAAGTTAAAATGAGTTTTCTATGATTTAAACAAGATTCTGGAATTAATTTTATATTAAAAATCATTTTCTATCTCAATTTCTCTGATTTTCTCGGTGTTTGGACTGCGCACATAAAATCCAGAAAGTACAGGGGCGACCTTGCAAAATTCCCGAGACACAGCCAACAGTGCACGGGACGGCGGGTTCTATTTTGTAATAACCTAGGGTCTCTTACGCAAAATACTCAGCGCGAAGGGGTATTGTGATCTCAGGGCCGTCCGATTAGAATCCAACGCGCCAGATAAGTTGATTCATAACTGTGAACCGGTATCAAATGAAGGCCACTGGATCGCGATCTAATGGCTTGGATACAATGAGCGAAGGGGATATACGATCCACTAATCGGAGTCGTCCATCTACATATCGATGGCCCAAATCCTATCTGGCTAGATTCGATCTCACCCGCACACCTTAGCCATCCAACGGCTGGCCGGTTGTCTTCCCGATCCGCACCTACTAACGATCGAAAACAGCGGCGCTAGCGCCCTGTGGCGGCGCCCTCACCGGCGCGGAGCCAAACTACTCCCCATCCCCACCTTCTCGATTCTACCTGGTGCATGAGAGAGGGTGTACAAAGGCGAATGCGAGGGTGGGTTTCTTACCGACGGTAGGAACGGCGACGAGGCTGTCCACGGTAAGGCCTGGCCACGGCGGCAATTCGGACACTGGCGATGCACTCCCCCCTATCTTTGTCAAATCGAACGGAGCTACACGATTTAACCAAAGAAACAAACTAGATGAGGGTTTCCTCACCTGCAAGAGATAGCGGAGGAGCCTGTCCACGGGCGAGTGGAATTCATGGTGGAGTCCAAGCTTCGGCGAGCAATTAGTGCGGCCACAGTGGTCGATCCACCCCGCCACGGCCACGGGCGCCATCCTAGACACACTGTGGAGTTCCCAGAACTAACTTCGAAGCCATCTCGGTGACCAGGACGTAGGTCGACGGCGCAGAGCGGCCCGCGCCCATTCAACTCCCACACTGATTGGTGAACATGAGGTGGTCTGCTCATGGCGGCTCGGATTCTCGATAGGATAGCCAGGAGGGGGCGCAGATCAGCAATGGTGTCTCAGATTACCAATCGTCGAGTGGTGGCACCTGATCCTTAAGGTCAGAAGGCCGCGCCATGCACGGATGCCGTTGGGCGTGGATTCAATGGAGGCAACCGCGGCGCTCGGTTGAGATCGGGTGGAGCGCGACCGAGCTTCTAGGCGGAAGAACAGCGCGGGTCTACGGCGAGGAGATCGGCCGGAGGCGTTCTTCGGTCAGCGCGGAGGAATCGGCGGTCGTTGCGCAGAGCCGGAAATCGCGGTCGGTAGTTGGAGCTGGGAGAAGGTCCTGACAATCCGACCCAACCCGTCGGTGAGAAAGAAGTCTGCGCAGGAGGAAGACTGGCTGACGCCTGGGCCCCGATCGTCGGTGAAACGCACGCGGTAGTGGACCAAGCAGGGCTAGGCGACTGTGTTGTTGGGCCGAGCAGGAGCAGATTCGGCCCACAACCAGTCACAGCACTTCCTCCCCTTTTTTTTATTACTCCTAATTCTTTTCTAATCCCATTTGAATGTATTTTAAGCTCTACTATTCAAATTCAAATTCAAATTATTTGGTGAGTTTCACACAGAGATTACATGTTAAATCATAAAAATATATATATATATATATATTTGTCTATATTTTCCTTATAGTGCACATGGTTTTCCTTTTTCTCCTCTTCTCTCTAATTCAATAATTCAAATTAGATTTGAATTGCTGGTTTGAATCTCAAATTCTCAAATCTTAATAGCACTCTAAGATGAATAATACTATCAATGTTTTGCCACAATCTCACTGGTATTATTAATACTATTATTATTATTATTTCTATTCATTCTTCAATTCCTTTACTCCCATACTTAAAATCTCAAATTAGTTTTTGAAGTTATATTTGTTTTACTTATTTGTTTGAGTTTTAAATGCACATACAAAGGAAGTCCAGCATGATGCACAAGTTATTTTTAGATGTCATTTGTTTTAAGTACTCACTTAAATAAGGTTGTTCACATGTGATATCACAATAGAGGAATTTTTATATAGGAATAACTATCTCCTTTTTCTTGATTAAAAATTTTGGGTATTACAAACCCTACCCCCCTAACAGAAATCTCGTCCCCGAGATTTAGGAAGGACTAGGGAAAAGATTGGGAAAATCTATGCGAAGTTCTTCTTCTCTCACCCAAGTAGCTTCATATTCTTCATGAGGGTTCCATTGCATTTTGCACATCTAAATAACTTAATTTCTTGTAACTTAAGTCAATGTGTCAAGAATCTTGATAGGATACTCCGTGTAAGTCAAACCACCCTGAACACTGAGCTCTTCCATTGGTAACTGTTCCACAGGGACACGAAGACACTTTTTAAGTTGAGATACGTGAAATACGTTATGCACATCAGATAGATTAGCAGGTAACTTGAGTTGGTATGCCATCTCCCCAACCCTTCTAAAGATCAGGAATGGTCCAATGTAGCGAGGGGACAATCTGCCCTAAACTTTGAATCTCCCCATTCCACGAAGTGGTGACACCTTGAGGTACACATGATTTCTTTCCTCAAATTCCAGTGGTCTTCTTCTATTATCAGTGTAGCTCTTTTGTCTGTTCTGAGCTACCCTCAAATTCTCCCGAATTATACAGACTTGTTCTTCTGCCTCTTGAATAAGTTCAGGTCCAAAGAACTATCTTCCTCTAGTCTTATTCCAATATACCGGAGTCCTGCATTTCCTGCCATATAGAGCCTCGAACGGTGACATCTTCAGACTGTCCTGGTAACTATTATGAGAACACAGCATAAGGTAGACTCTTGTCCCAACTACTACCATGCTGAAGGACACAAACTCTCAACATATCTTCCAATACTTGATTAGTCCTTTCGGTCTGAGGATGGCCGAACTAAAATTCAACTTCACATCCATATTCTCATGAAAACTTTTCCAAAATCTGGAGGTAAACTGTGATCCTCTATCCAAAATGATCTTCTTCGATACACCGTATAGAGACATAATCCAAGCCATATATACTCTACCAATTGAGATCCCTCATAAGTAGTCTTGACAAGAATGAAGTGAGCCACTTTGGTCAGTCTATCCACAATAACCCATATAGAATCATATCCTTTCGAGGTGCGAGGCAATCCAGTAATAAAATCCATACCTATCTCTTCCCACTTCCATTTGGGTATCTTTAATGGGTATAATAGTCCAGTTGGTCTTTGGTGTTCAGCCTTAACTCCTTGACACACATCGCACATAATCACATGTGCAGCCACATCTCTCTTCAGTCCATACCAGCAGTACTTCTACTTCAAATCCTGATACATCTTGGTACTCCTAGGATGAATAGAATAATCCAAGTTAGGGGCCTCCTTTAAAATAGTCTCACGAAGGCTTTCAATCTCAGGAACACATATCCGACTTGAACCATACGGTGCCTTGCTCATCTTCCGTGAATTCCGTACCTCGACCTTTAGTAATCAGATCCTTAATCTCTTGTAATTTAGCATCACCAATCTGTCCTTTGCGGATTTCTTGCTCCAAAGGTAGGTTCCGCATCAATAGTTACTCCTTCAGTGTGAACAACTATCACAGGTTAAGTCTCCTGAAATCTCCAACAATCTCATCGGGTAGCTGGGTAACAACATCTGAATGAACATGTTCCTTTCGACTCAAGGCATCTGTAACCAAATTCGCCTTGCCCGGGTGATAGTGAATCTCCAAATCATAATCCTTAATAAGCTCCAACCAACGGCGTTGCCTAAGATTGAGATCCTTCTAAGTGAATATATACTTCAAACTATTATGATCCGTATATACTTGACACTTGGTTCCCATGATATAATGTCTCCAAATCTTAAGCGTATGCACAACGGCTGCCAATTCTAAGTCATGCATGGGGTAGTTCAATTCATGTTTCCGCAACTGACGAGATACATAGGCAATCACATGTCCTTCTTGCATAAGTACACATCCCAAGCCTTGGCCACATGCATCATAATAAATGTCAAATCCCCTCTGTAGATCTGGCATAACCAACACTGGTGGCGTCATCAACTTCCACTTCAGTTGGTTAAAACTATCTTGGTACTTCTCGTCCCACTTAAATTCTCTTCCTTTTTCCAAAAGCGATGTCATAGGCTTAGCAATTTTAGAGAATCCTTCAATAAATCTTCGATGATATCCTGCAACTCTCAGGAAATTCTGAATCTTCGTAACTATAGTGGGTATGCTCCACGCCACTATCTCCTTGACTTTAGCAGGATCCATTGATATTCCTTCATTAGAAATGATATGTCCAAGAAATGGCACCTCGTCAATCCAAAACTCGCATTTGCTATACTTGGCGTAGTGTTAATTGTCTCGTAGCTTCTGTAGCACCAATTTCAGATGTTCCTCATGATCACTATCACTCTTGGAATAAGCAAAGATATCGTCCATGAAAACCACGACGAATCTGTCCAGATCATGCACCTTATTCTTCAGATCCATAAAATAGGTTGGTGCATTAGTTGGTCCAAATGGCATAACGGTAAACTCATATAAACCATATCGAGTCGAGAAATCCGTCTTGGGAATATCTGATGGCCAAATCTTCATTTGATGGTAACCCGATCGGAGATCAATCTTCAAGAATACCCTAGCATCTCTGGTAACTCCTTTAGAAAGACATCCGGAAAATCTCTAACCAACCGGATGTTGTCACCAACAAACTTCTCATCTACTAAGAATGCCGCTAGTCTGATGGTGGTAGTTACTGCAACTTCAACTTCAAAACTTTGTCCTTTAGAACTGGTGAGTCCTACGGTTCCTTTAGCAGAGTGTATAAACTGTCTTTACCTTTCTTAACCGTGACATACCAAGGATCAGATCTATACTGCTTGGCTCCAATATTATAGCAGTAACTCCAAATTCTCTACCCATAATGGTCAATGTCAATCTACGTGTCATTTGATTCGCCACAACGGGCCCTTTAGGGGTAATTACTCTCATGGGTTTTCTCATATTGTCCAACACATATGCCCAACCAAAATCTCAGCATGACGCATAAATTTATTAGCAACACATGGGGTCAAATAGTCCTTTTTATTCCTCCTAAAATAGTATCATACCGAATACTAACTAAAGGAACATGTAGATCTTACAAATAGTAGTAATTTATATATATGTTTATGTAG
This sequence comes from Zea luxurians, assembly GCA_029449295.1. Classification (NCBI taxonomy): domain Eukaryota; kingdom Viridiplantae; phylum Streptophyta; class Magnoliopsida; order Poales; family Poaceae; genus Zea; species Zea luxurians. The sequence continues at coordinate 39,400,629 of JAOPSE010000018.1, read as the reverse complement.
CTTGGTGGAGCTGGTGGTGGTGAAGATGGTGGTTGTTGTCGTTGTCTCTCCAACCGTGATTGCCTTATTTCTTGTTGTATCTCCAGACGGGCCTGACGTATTTCCTCGCGTTCTTGTCTTATCTGGTTTTGCATTTCGGTCACCATGTCTGTCAATTGTTGTATTACCAGCCTTTGGGTTGCGATCACTTGATCGGTTTCAACAGGTGGAGGATTTGGAGGATTCATTTCTGTTTGCTGTTGCGTGATAATCTTTCCTTTCCTGGTATTGACCATCTGAGTTAGATACATATGATAAGAGAGAGCAGTAGACAAGGCAGTAATTACAACTCATGTTACTTTGGGGGACTTATTAGCTAAGTAGATTAGTGTGTCACCTACTAAAGCTAATACAATACATTATAGTGGTACATGCTAAAATGCCCATCTATACTATTTCAATCAATCAAAGAAGCAAATCAGGCACTGATCATCAGAACAATCAACCAACATTTTTTAAATAGAGAAAATAGTTTTAATTTTTGTCTTAGGTCTCCTATCTCTTAAGAAGTTCGTAAGTGTAGGATTCCAAGGTATGAAATCCATCTTGTCTTAGAGCAGAAAAGATAAGAGTAATCAGAGTATGACAGCAAAAGGTGAGACAGGATCAAGATAAGATAAGTTTAGAATGAATCAGAGTAAGGTAAGTAGGTAAGGGTTGTCCGTTTCTATCTAGGTTTCGTCCTACAGTCAACATTTCCTCTGATACCACTTCTGTCACACCCGGCTTTAAGGAACAAAGCCAGGTGCATCTCATACATGCGCCAAGAAGACAACATATATAATAACAGAGTGCATAGAGATAAATGTCACAATACATCAGAGTATTTAATACATAGCGGAAGACTTATTACAAAATAAAATAATAAAGATAAAACGAACTAAGGATCGTCGGCGCCAATGTCAACTGAGAAACGCCACCTAGATCAGATCAAATTCCTCGATACTTGACTCCACTTGAAACCACCTGTTCTTCTCCTGTGGGGGGGTGTGAGACAGCAAGGGTGAGCTCACACATGTTCATCGCTCAACAAGTTGTGGGGAATAATGTGACATGAACTCACCAAAGGTGGGAGATCATGAAGTGTAAGGCTGATCAACAATAGAGGTTAAAGCTGAGCATTGCTTTTAAGTAGTTGGTCAAAATTTTATTAGCAGTTACTAAGTGTAAGTAAATACCAAACCATAATAATAATAATAGAACAAAATTAATAACAAATCCCATGCAAATGCAAATGACAAATTGAGTTTAGGTTCCATAATTTAATCATCGGAGAGTCCTGAGCCGCTCATGACCGTGAGCTCGGCTAGTATACCAGTTTTACACTCTGCAGAGGTTGTACCCTTTACCCACAAGTCGTGTTTCCCATGTCGCCAGGGTTAGCTAGGCCCTTAGACACTACCAAGGTGAATGGCTAGGGATCCACTACGAGGCCTTTACAAAGTTCCACTAGCTTCCGAAAACCCGCTACAGTTTATGGAAAGTTCCAATGCAGGGTTCCTGGCTGACCGCCATCGCAGCAAAATCAACCAGGGACCTCCCTACACTGACCACTCCCCTACTGCCCTTGCCCCTTTCGGGTAAGGTAGTCTTCCACTAGCTTTCCTAATTAGTCAGCCAAGGGGTCCCATTCCTCCCTTGTGGTGGCACGTGGTTCTCAAGTTAAGCTCCATGTTCCAATTAACAATAACATAATGATCTTAACATGAACATAAATAGAATAACAAAATAACTGGAACATGGATGTAATGAAATATTAACCCAAAAACCACGTAAAGCAATAGCATAAACTACCCATGTGATTCAGGGGTAAACAAGGTAAACAGGATAAACAGTCTAGGGAAACCTATTGGGTCCCATCAAAATTAAACCTATGCATGGTAAATGATTATAAAGAACATTATTGGGTAACAAAAGTGAATCAAGGGCACAACTTGCCTGGCACTTGAGATTCCAGGTACCAACTTGCCTTTCAGATGACACGAGTCCTCGCGCTAGTCGTAGCAATACAAACAAACATAGTATTGATGAAATTAACATCACACCAAACATAAGAATATACTGCATAATACTGATCTACGCGTTTGTATGAGACTAACGCAACTTGAACGGATCAAATCGGAGTTAAAACGGAGGAGTTATGAATTTTCGAAGGTTTTAAGTGTTTGGTATGGAAATAATTAAGTGGTCAAGCTTAATATAGTTTTCATGCTAAAACAGAGTCATTAAGTGATCAACAATATTAGTACAAAATTATAGAAATTGGAACGAGTCTAAAATAAGTTAAAATGAGTTTTCTATGATTTAAACAAGATTCTGGAATTAATTTTATATTAAAAATCATTTTCTATCTCAATTTCTCTGATTTTCTCGGTGTTTGGACTGCGCACATAAAATCCAGAAAGTACAGGGGCGACCTTGCAAAATTCCCGAGACACAGCCAACAGTGCACGGGACGGCGGGTTCTATTTTGTAATAACCTAGGGTCTCTTACGCAAAATACTCAGCGCGAAGGGGTATTGTGATCTCAGGGTCGTCCGATTAGAATCCAACGCGCCAGATAAGTTGATTCATAACTGTGAACCGGTATCAAATGAAGGCCACTGGATCGCGATCTAATGGCTTGGATACAATGAGCGAAGGGGATATACGATCCACTAATCGGAGTCGTCCATCTACATATCGATGGCCTAAATCCTATCTGGCTAGATTCGATCTCACCCGCACACCTTAGCCATCCAACGGCTGGCCGGTTGTCTTCCCGATCCGCACCTACTAACGATCGAAAACAGCGGCGCTAGCGCCCTGTGGCGGCGCCCTCACCGGCGCGGAGCCAAACTACTCCCCATCCCCACCTTCTTGATTCTACCTGGTGCATGAGAGAGGGTGTACAAAGGCGAATGCGAGGGTGGGTTTCTTACCGACGGTAGGAACGGCGACGAGGCTGTCCACGGTAAGGCCTGGCCACGGCGGCAATTCGGACACTGGCGATGCACTCCCCCCTATCTTTGTCAAATCGAACGGAGCTACACGATTTAACCAAAGAAACAAACTAGATGAGGGTTTCCTCACCTGCAAGAGATAGCGGAGGAGCCTGTCCACGGGCGAGTGGAATTCATGGTGGAGTCCAAGCTTCGGCGAGCAATTGGTGCGGCCACAGTGGTCGATCCACCCCGCCACGGCCACGGGCGCCATCCTAGACACACTGTGGAGTTCCCAGAACTAACTTCGAAGCCATCTCGGTGATCAGGACGTAGGTCGACGGCGCAGAGCGGCCCGCGCCCATTCAACTCCCACACTGATTGGTGAACATGAGGTGGTCTGCTCATGGCGGCTCGAATTCTCGATAGGATAGCCAGGAGGGGGCGCAGATCAGCAATGGTGTCTCAGATTACCAATCGTTGAGTGGTGGCACCTGATCCTTAAGGTCAGAAGGCCGCGCCATGCACGGATGCCGTTGGGCGTGGATTCAATGGAGGCGACCGTGGCGCTCGGTTGAGATCGGGTGGAGCGCGACCGAGCTTCTAGGCGGAAGAACAGCGCGGGTCTACGGCGAGGAGATCGGCCGGAGGCGTTCTTCGGTCAGCGCGGAGGAATCGGCGGTCGTTGCGCAGAGCCGGAAATCGCGGTCGGTAGTTGGAGCTGGGAGAAGGTCCTGACAATCCGACCCAACCCGTCGGTGAGAAAGAAGTCTGCGCAGGAGGAAGACTGGCTGACGCCTGGGCCCCGATCGTCGGTGAAACGCACGCGGTAGTGGACCAAGCAGGGCTAGGCGACTGTGTTGTTGGGCCGAGCAGGAGCAGATTCGGCCCACAACCAGTCACAGCACTTCCTCCCCTTTTTTTTATTACTCCTAATTCTTTTCTAATCCCATTTGAATGTATTTTAAGCTCTACTATTCAAATTCAAATTCAAATTATTTGGTGAGTTTCACACAGAGATTACATGTTAAATCATAAATATATATATATATATATTTGTCTATATTTTCCTTATAGTGCACATGGTTTTCCTTTTTCTCCTCTTCTCTCTAATTCAATAATTCAAATTAGATTTGAATTGCTGGTTTGAATCTCAAATTCTCAAATCTTAATAGCACTCTAAGATGAATAATACTATCAATGTTTTGCCACAATCTCACTGGTATTATTAATACTATTATTATTATTATTTCTATTCATTCTTCAATTCCTTTACTCCCATACTTAAAATCTCAAATTAGTTTTTGAAGTTATATTTGTTTTACTTATTTGTTTGAGTCTTAAATGCACATACAAAGGAAGTCCAGCATGATGCACAAGTTATTTTTAGATGTCATTTGTTTTAAGTACTCACTTAAATAAGGTTGTTCACATGTGATATCACAATAGAGGAATTTTTATATAGGAATAACTATCTCCTTTTTCTTGATTAAAAATTTTGGGTATTACAGTTTCATCCCGTCACGAGTGACTCTCCAAACACCTAGATCAACGGCCTCTAGGTAACATGCCATTCTAGCACTATAATATGGGAAGTTAGTGCCGTCGAGGTGTGGTGGCCTATAGGTATCCATCCCTTCCTCTAAAAAGCGTCGGCTCTTTTAGCGGTGAAGCTAAAGCGTTTCAAATGAGCCAAATCGGGCTCCGATACCACTTGTAGGAAACGAGTGACGCCTAAGAGGGGGGTGAATTAGGACTTATAAAACTTTCACTAAACTAGGCCACAAATATATCCCTAGAGCTAAATCTATGCATATAATCAAACTAGAATGTGCAATCTAGGTTTTGTCCAAGTGTTGTTATCTCTACCGCAAAGGCTAAGTTTCAATCTACACTAAATAAGTATGAATACAAGATTGAAACTTAAATGCTTAATATAAATGCGGAAACTTAAAGAGCAAAGTAGAGAAGCAAACTCTCGTGGATGACGCCGGTATTTTTACCGAGGTATCCGGAACCACGCAAGGTCCCGACTAATCCTCGTTGGTGCCCCTACGCAAAGGGAAGCCCACGCGAGGGCCAAGCACCACGGTCGAGTAACTCCGTAGAGAGTTGCGGGCCTTCTCCACGCGCAAGTGGTGCTCCGCTTCCGGCTCCTCTCGGATGCTCCCCGCCGTCTCCACTTATCGAGCTTCCGGCCGAAACGCCGCGGGCCTCGTTCCCTCTGGTACACGGTGGCGGCCGTAACACAAACGCGGTTGTCACGGTCTCGCAAGACTCTCGCCCCACTCGGTACAATTACAACGACTCACGCAAGAGCCGAGGGGTTGTGTGGTTTTACAAAACTCACTCAACTAACTAGGGTTCACCTAGAGCAAGCGCTAAAGCGGTCTAACTAACCTAAGCACTTCGCAAAGCACCTACGCTAATCACCGAGTGATTCTATTAAGAACTTGGGTGTTTGAGCTCTTGGAAATGTGCACTATATGCCTTGGTATGTTGCTTGGGCTCCCACACAAGAGAATGGCCGGTTGGGGTGGTATTTATAGCCTCCAATCCCCAAACTAGCCGTTGGACAGAAAGCAGCAGCTTTCTGTCGTCGGGTGCACCGGACAGTCCGGTGCACCACCGGACAGTCCGGTGCACCACCGGACAGCCACTATGCAGTGTCCGATGCACGCCACGTCAGCCGACCGTTGGCGTCTGTAGTAGTCGACAGTTGGATCCGACTGTTGCCGTCTGTCCGGTGCACACCGGACAGTTCGGTGCCGACTGTCCGGTGCCCTACCGGACAGTCCGGTGCTACAGTCCGAGAGCGCCTGTTTGCGGCCTCTCTGCGCAGACTGTCCGGTTGTCCCACCGGACAGTCCGGTGCGCACCGAACAGGTACTGTTCACTACCCGGTGCGCCACCAGGCGCTGGCTGACAACCCTATTCAAGGTTTCTTTGTTGATTTCTTCGGGCTTCTTTTGTTCTTGAGTCTTGGACTTCTGTGCATCATTTTATGTCTTCTTTTGAGGTGTTGCATCCTCATTGCCTTGGTCCAATTCTCTTCGCATCCTGTGAACTACAAACACAAACACTAGAAAACTTATTAGTTCACGGATTGTGTTGTTCATCAAACACCAAAACTCAATTAGCCAAATGGTCCGGGGTCCATTTTCCTTACAATACCTAAAACAAATTTTAGGAGACAGTAGTTTTCTTGGCCTTCCATGAATTATCGTCCTGCGTCTGACACTGCTTTAGGATATCTCTAGCAGCTTACTCATTTTCATATTCAAACTTCAATTTGCAGTATAAATAATATAAAAAGTTTTTTTAGTGACCAATATGTGTGAACACTTGGACACAACCATAACCATATGGAGAAGTCATATTGTTAGAAATAAATACGACACAAAGGGGATCAATCACAGAGAAGACACAGATTTAACGTGGAAAATCCCTCCAAGGCGAAGGGGAAAAAACCACGGGCGCCGACGAGCAACAATCTCACTATTATCGGGTGGTTACAGATCGCAGGAGATTTTCAATGAGATAACTATCTCTTGCGGCTTACAAAGATATTTATAGAGGTGAAACCCTAAAACGAGTAGGGAAACGATCCGTCCCAAGCCTCTCGGCGACGGGCCTTCGCTTCGCTCGCCAACTTAGCCGACTTCTTCAGAATTTTGGATCACAAACTCAATAAATATTTTGTGAGAGCGGAGGTTACTCTTTTCCTCTCTCGGGCGAGCAGGGGACAGTTCTGTAGTCAACACCTGTCAGGCCATGCTTCAGTCGTGGGGAAGGAACTTCGGAGGGGGGATGAACCAAATAATTCAAAGATTGGAGCAAACGTCAGTTGCTTTTGGCATTCCTCGCCAGCTCATCCACCTGGAGCCATGCTGAGCTCTTTCGTACTCTGTACCCTGTTCTTCAGCTTCACTTTGGTGACTGCAGAGTGTGCACGCCGTACATAAAACACAGGGAGATAGAAAGGCACAATCACTGATGAGGAGACGTTGAATTCCTAGATGATAACATCTGAAGTTGATTTTGAATATTAGATACACCTGTGCATCTAAGCTCTTTTCTCGGATCTAAATTATATAAGATACTAGTTAAGTATCTCGTGCACTGCTACGGTTTCTATAGTTAGACCTCGCTCAAATGGTATAATTATTGAAACTCAAGGGAAGACAACAGGGGACTAGGATTGGGTCAGCACATACGCGGGGAGTCGGCGTATGGTGAGCTAGGCGTACGATACGCTTCTAGGGTTGGATGGCGCGGATCCGGTTGTGCCTCGCGGTTCACCTAAGATTTTGTTCTAAAGGCGTCGGACAGCGATATGACGAAAAGAGAGGCGGAGATGACGAGCGGTAAAGTGTGTGGTGTAATGTGAGACAAGATGAAGTTTTCTTTCTCACTTTTGTTTCCACGCTCGCGGGTCATAGATGGTTAGGGTTAGGTACTCGACTATAGATGGTCAAATGAGCAGCGACCCAATCCGACATGATTTAAAGTGTGCCCGTACAGGTTTGGTCTAAGAATCATGTCTTGTCTAGACCGCCTTCTCAGTCTGCAGTACTAGTCTATTTTTATTTTTAAATTATTAGTATAACACAAATAAACATTGGGGTGCATTGGTTAGTAGGAGAGCACATTTTTTTTAAATTATTAGTATATATATTTAGAATATCAATTGTTTGAATTGTTTTAAAATTATTACTATGTACATATTTACGAAATGGATCCTTTTGTATCATAGTAAAAGATGATGACGTGTAGTCGCTGGCAAGCGATGGTTTGAACTTGACGATTTTTTGCACGGGAGGCGGGGAGCTTGCGTCCGGGCGATTTCGGGCGTAATGATTCACGTTGTCGAAAGTCATGGTCACTAAAATACATATAAGTTGTTTGTGTTACTGAGTCAGTGATAATTTTTCAGCCTAATTTTCCCCAACATGTGCGGATCAAAGTATAGCGAAAGGAGACTTGGTTTTCTACCATTTTAACCGATTTTTCTATTTATATAACTTTATGATAAAACAATTAATTAGTAAAAAAATAAATTAAATAGTTTGTCCTCAACGAGATACATTTGTGTTATTGATTCATAAGATAGGGAATGCCATTTTTTCATACGTTTAGATGGTTTTTTCTCCATTTAAATTATAAGGTGTCTTAACATTTTTAGATACATATTTTTACATGTATATAGGAAGAGTCAGTTGGAAATATGCCACTCAAAATTTTGAAAAATTGAAAACTAGCTATTTATTTCATTTTAGTCTTTAAAATATTAAATATAGAAAATAAAAATAAGTTTTAGTTTCTGTATTTGATAATTTAGAAACTAAAAATAAGTCCATATAAACCAAATACCACTTAGGTAGGCTAAGGATTACTTATTTATTGTAGATTGTATCATACTATGGTGACGGCTATGAAGAGTACATGAGACAAATTATACGTCAAATAGAAAAATCTTTGGTAACATCATGGTTTTTGATAAGGATAGCCGACATTTTGCAGTGCGACAAGCATACTGCACGCAGATGCCAACGACTGTCCTCTCGTGCTGTGATAATTGTCCCTGCATGTCAGCCTCTCCGATAATTGGCCTCGCATATCTTGGCCCCCACATGTCATCGACCTTGCTCATCGCACTACAGCAGCTGCACGGCAAGCCGGAACCAGAAGTATTCCACGTATATGTAAAGGGCAAACGCCACACTCTAAGTCTCAACCCAAAACCTCACGTCATAAATAAACCTTATCCTTTAAAATAGAAAAGTGTGAACATTAGGACGATCACGTTTGTATAACTTTACTAATAACAGCTTTACAAGTTATTACGACGTGTTTTTTTCTATCGAACACCTATTTTCAAAATGACTTTATAGATAAAAACTCTTTTTTTATGCTCTTACATAATAATGAAGAGAAGTAACCACAACTTCCTCTTTAGAGAGAGGTAAAGCTAAAAAACAATTAGTTTTTCACAGCTCTCTCTCTTCTTTTGTCCAACACGAGAAAGTTATAGCTTTTAAAAATAGCTTAGATTAACCCAAAAAAACTGTTCATGTAACTGTTTTTTGAAAAGACAGGTTTATATTAAAACTAAGCTGTCCTGAAGTGGATCTAAATTGTACCCGTATATATATAATGAAAAATAACAATTCAATTCATCGGCGTCACTTCGTGAGGGATGGTATCCATCGATCGATTAGATTCCGATGGACGGCGCAGATCCGCCGATTCCCTCACCTTCCTCTCCCTCCTTTTTTAACCACCCCACGGCTCATCTCTCCCTCCACAAGTCCTGACTCCTGAGCGAACCTCGCCACTCGCCCCCTCCGCTCCCAAAGAAGAAGACGACGACGACGACGACAGCAAGGTGCCGCCGTCACGAGATCCGTCCGAGGTGACCATGTCTACGCCTACGAGGAAGCGTCCCAGGAAAACCAACGGCTCCACGCCGTCGTCCGCGGGGCGGAGCGGCGGCGGCGGCTCCACGTCGTCGTCGTCCGCGATGCGTCGGACGACGAGCCTGTCGGACCTCGCGCCGCCGCCGGATCTCTCCGGGAGGCCCAAGACGCGGGCGGCGAGGGGGCATGCGGTGACAGGGCCAGGGACCGCGTGGGGCGCCGAGATGACGATGACGCACTCGGCGGACTTCCTCCCCGCCATGGAGACGGCAGCCTTCCTCAAGGCCTGCGGGATCTGCAACCGCCGCCTCGGCCCCGGCCGTGACACCTTCATCTACATGTGCGTAAGCCTCTCTGCTTTCTTTGGCCGGATTTGTTGCGTGGGCTCTGCTTTTTTTTAAGGTATGCGTAGCCAACCAATGTTTCTGCTGTTGGTCGAATCTCTTTCAGCTTGTTGATCTGCTGCTTGTTCTTTCCCTCCCCAACAAGATCGTTTCAGCGCAGCGCAACTGCTTTCGTTCTCATGATCGTGGCATAGGGTAGGGGTCCTATTGATCTCGGTGCTTCTTTGACGCAGGATATTTTTGGGTGATCTGGCTTCCTTTTGTTTTAGAGGAACTATGTGCGAGTAGTTTATATCCATTTTTGCCTGAAAAAAGAAAATGAGATAAAAAAAATTTTGATCGCATTGCCTTCTTGCCTGAGGAATATTCTGCGAGTTTATCGTGTTAGATTCTCTCTTTTTTTTCTTTGCTGTTGGAAATGCTTGGTGATGCATGATGATCCTATACGGATGCCAGTTTGAACGGGCCAAGTGGGCAGAACGAAAATGAAACGAACAAGTTGATTGAGAGGAAAACAAGAGCCATCTATCTGCCCCTTGGGTTGCTGGAGAATCACTGATGCACTTTTGTATTACTAATATCTCGTGTCCATTGCTTTCCTCCTCTTAATATGGGTGAAAGAGAACTCATTTCTCTCAGAGAGAAACGAGAAAGAATCTTTTGTTTTCCTCTCCGAGTGGTTCAGTTCCTGAGCAAGTGGCGTTGTTCAGTAACCGTAACCTCGACATGCGTTCTGTTCATGGACATGTGCTGCATAGGTCTCCAACATAACACTTGTCCAACACTCAAAGATCTGCTGCCCCCTCTATTTTGTTAGCAGAAAGATTGTTAGTTAGCAAAAATACAAATGCCTCTCATGCATCCAGGACCAGCTCAGATACAAACTTCTCGTGTACTCGTCAGCCATCATTCGGATTAAACTTTTTTTTATTGTCTGCGCATGCAGGGGTGAGGTGGCCTTCTGCAGCCAGGAGTGTAGGCAGCAGCAGATGAACCTCGACGAGCTCATGGAGAAGAAGTGCTCCACTCCGGCTGGCGGCGGTGGTGGTGGCGTCGGCGGCGGCGGCGGCTCAGATCAGCCCGGCAAGAGCAGCACCGTAGCGGCCGCCTAGCATCGCCAGAGGGGTAATAACAACGAAGAAAATTTTTGGAGCCCTGGTGTAGGCCCCAAAAACGCAGCAGTTTCCATCAGCCTATGTATATCCTGTATTTCTGGAGTCACTGTGTGTATATTGGTGGGAAGGGGAAGGATGTAGGGATTCCAACTGGGGGCATGCTTATGCATGGTTTGCAATGCATCATCTCATCTGTGCCTGTGTGTGGGTGGGGTGGGGGTGGGGGTGGGGCTCGAGCACAAGGGGCGGGCTGTGTTAAATCCAGGTGCAAAGTAGGAGTTGTGATCTGGACAGGACGAACATAAGTTCTCCAAATTGTTGCCAAGTCCTTTCTCTCATCGAATTTTAAAAATATTTTCGTGAAAGATTTTTGCTTAGGCGGGAACACTCAGCGGCCTAAAATTAGATTTACCCTATAAGAGCAGTTTGTTACATTCCATCGGTTCGGCAATCCCATGGGAAAGCAAAGTTGAACGATGTGATTTCCACTAAAAAAAAATACAAGTGGTCTTAATAACCTTTACTCATTTTAATGAAAAAAAAAGATTCGGACAGCAACACGTGGGCCGTGTTCTATTTTGTCCGTATATATCATGTTTGGGACCGTTTGAGCTTCACAAAACTTTGTAAAGTTGATGAAGTATCATTAGAAGCTTCAGATAATTTTTAAATGAAGTTGTAAACTTTTAGAAGATATTTAAATAAGTTATTTTGTTTTATATTTAGATTAAAAATATTTTGTAAAATTGTCTAGATTTATATTATATACCATAGCTTCACGTTGAAGCTGGAACCCATAGCAGTATCAAATACTGACAACTCTTTCAATTCTAAATTCTATAAAAAATAGTTCTATCACACAAAAAGTTTTTCAAACGCTCTAGCAGTCTAGCACCAAAACGGTGAATCTAGTGGCTAGATTTCTGTTTTTTTAAACTCAAGAGGTACTCCATGAGACCTCTTTCATTGGTCGTCGTAAAGTTGTGTGGAAATTACCGGCCACTGCCGTCAAGTACGCATATTTCTCGTTATATGGATTCATTCTATTTTCTTTGTTCACTTATCTCGTATGTAGCGGGTCACGATTTTGTCTTCCTCTCGACACACACATGACTGGTGTTGGGTAGCTGTCAAGATTCCTCGGGAGAACTAAAATAGGATAACATGGTTAAATTAATATGGTTTCCTCTCCCTTTGATTTACTCACAATGAATGAGTAAATCAATACGGTTCTCTCTCCCTTTCCCTTTGATTTACCCACAATTAATAAGTAAATCAAAAGGGAGAAGGTTAACATGAGTAAGTAGAGATATTCAACAAGATGAATCATGAAAATATGGTTACACATAAGTCGTAAGTCATGAGTTTTATCCCTTTTATTTTCATTCTTTTAGCTTCATACGGTTACAAAGATACCTTTAAAAGACTAGAAGATGATCCAGAAATGTTTGCATCTTATAGCTTCGGATGCTGAGCGATCCGAGGATAAGCACATATGTGAACAACAAAAAAGGTGCTCGTGTATGGACAATGTACCTCTATTTATAGTGGTGGTGCGACATAAAATTTTATATGAAATTACATTTATATCCTTAAATTTTATATACATGATCTACAGAGACAATTGAGGGTGTCATTGTCTTTTTTCACTCGGAGACTTGTTATGCACGTCGCTTGAATCTCCATTCGTCTCCTAGTCATGTGCTTCAGATACTCTAAAGGGGTTTCATCTATGTATTAGTGTTGAAGCTACCACATGTTTCCTTAATCTATGGAGATCGCTACGATGAAGGTCATTCTATCATTCCTGCAATAAACTTGAAGACAGTTGAGATTAATTAATTTGAGGACCTTTGGCAGAGGCACTCCCCTAACTGTTGGCCATGGCAGATCTGATCCTCGTGTAGGTCATCACGACCACCCTCCTCCCTGGTCGGCCACACAAGTAATCGTCGTCGTAGTCCACCTCACCCTGGTTGGCGTGCAACCAGTCATAGCAGATGCCCTTGGTCGCCACCTGCCATGCAGTCATCCTTGGCCAGCCATCATCTTGTCCTAGCTAGCGCAACTTTGGCAATTAGAGTAGGAGAGCCAATTGTTGTCATGTAACAAGCAAGTTCACGTACTCTTTCGACCAACAAGAGAGCTAGAGATGATGAGGTATACAATTTTTTGTCCATTTTTTTGTAGCAATGCACGGTGTGGATAAATCTTGTTTTAGGTGATAAACATATTGTGGGAAATTATGATTATGGTGAAGTATTCATAATTTCCCACTTGCATGAACAAGTTAGAAAAGAGAACTGATCCAACACTCATTTGAAGAAGATAGGCTTTATCGAGGTGTCCAATAGGTTTTTCAGTCCACTAAAATAAATGAACAAGTTAGAAAAGAGAACTGTCCAACACTCATTTTAGAGTTCACACGAAGTGAAGTGATAAATTCTATACAAAATACCTAATTACCTAACGTGGAAGCAAAAAAAAAATGAATGTTGTGTATTGTATGGCCCTCCATATTTTTCTCGTGGGCATGATAGTGAAGATTCAGACTTTACTCGTTCCAACTGCGGTCTCAATTTTGTACTACCAATACACAAAAATAGTAATCGATATATAGTGACATCGGATGACATATTACTACAGAAGCTAATGTCACCACGCACTATGGATGAATTCCATGATAAAAAAAACCCGACTCCCTCTATCCTCTATAGAGAGAAGTGGGATTAGCTTGTTACGAAACTATCTATAACTAAACTACGTGTCTACGTACATGGCACACCAAGTTTTTACAAAGCGAATTTGGCTCATAACTCTGCAACGGAAACGAAAGGCCACCCCAAAAAGAGAATCCTAAAAGGCGACGGCGACTATGCCTGGAGACTGGAGAGATCCCGTCGCGATCTTGCAATTTCAGGGCGCCTCCTGGCCGTGGTCTCGGAAGGGAGGAGAGCGAGCGAAGAGGAGAGCGACGAGTACGGAGAAGCATACGATACAATTGAAGCCAACAACAAGGGAACTGATTGTTTTTTTTATTTGTCGCCTCCAAAATAATATCACTAGTGCGTGTGTGTGTGTGGCACATGACCAATATTCTGGTTTTTCACGCGTCGCACACGCACGCACGTATGGCTTGTGATGGAGCCAGGACCATATCTTTTTTCTTCTTCTTTCTTCTTCACCGTGGAGAAGGACGTGAACTGTGGACACTTGTCGCCACGAGAATGAACCCTCACAGACACAGATGAGCAGGTGGCACGGGTCCGTCCGTCCGTCCGATTCGGCGAGGATTAGAATCCGACGGAGAGATCCAAAGTCGAAGTCGAGAGGAGGAAAACAAAAGGGAACAGCATCAGGAGAAGGGAAAGGGCGTGATACCTTGGTGCACCCACCGAGAATGGAATCTGCAGCGCCGTTGGCCACTATACGGCAGGCGCCGGCCGCCGGGGCAGTGCTCGCGCAGCTCCGTGCCCCGCGCCCACGCCCACACCCGTGCAAGGAAACAAACCAACAGAAAACGCCGTGGGCAATCGGCCGCCGCCGGCGCCTCGGCGAGGCGGGGGGGAGGGGGACAACCGCCAGACACACACACCCCAGGGTCGGCCACGGCGCGAGGGTGACGGACGTGGACGCGCGGCCCAATCTGGCTCTGGAACGTGGACGTGGCGGCGGGAAGCGCGGACGGACGGACGGACGGACGGAATGGGTGACTGCGAACCGTGCCGCGCCTCGTCTCGGGGCGTCCGCGCGCAACCGTGACCGCCCGGTCGCTTTTGCGGGTACGGCCGGGGCCGGGGCCGGTGCAGTGGCGCGGCGCGTGCCGAGCAGCTGGGTCACATGGCCTGTCCATAGTCCAGACAGGCCAGGCGGTAGCCGAGGCGCATCTGCACCGTGCCGTGCCATCTCTGCGATGAAGTGACCGGCAACAGCATATCTATCTATAAAAGGGAAACACGTTGACGAGTCGTGCATGGTACAGGGATGACCTGGTGTACTCGTACTCATTGGCTCGTTGCACCATACCAAAGATCCCTTTAGGCTTTAGCCTATGTTTGGATACTCTATTATTCACCCAAATACATATGTATTGAGAAGGATTATAGTGTAAATTAGTTTAATTTACACCACAATTCCCACTCAACTCAGGTATATTGGAATGAATACTGGAGTACTCAAAAGAAGCCCTTAGAGCATCTCCAAGAGAGACTCTAAACATCGTCCTATTTTAAATATAGGGCTCAAAACCATAAAACGTCCTTCCAACACCGGCTCTATTTTATAAAATTTCATACGATTTATATGGCTCGGTCTCTCGAGTCCTAAATATAGTACAACATATACTAGAGCTCTATCCTCGTTTCTACTCAATCTCCAACCGTTTATTTCCTAATAACATGATTTATTTTCTAAATAACATTATTTAAGGTCTGACAGTTGGAGTAAGTATTTTTTTCTGAGACCCTAGACATTCTAAGTAATGTTCTATTTCAAAATTTAGGGCTTTTATTTTAGGGTTTATTATTGGAGATGCAAAGATTATGCCATGGTATGTTTGGAGGCTTGGACAATAGATGTCTTTTTTCTCTTTACACGATCAATTAGGCCGACTCCAGCAAATTACCCAAAATTTACTCATATACACTATTTTGCAATGTAGACGACACTGCTCGCAGAGTGCAGTTTCAATATAAGTATAGGAATGGGTAAGCTGCTGGAGATAGTCTTAGCACCTATTAGCAAGGTTAAAATGACTTATGGGCAAATAGTTTGCCCGCCCTCCGGCTAACAATTAGCCAATTTGTTAGCCGGCCTGTTTGAAGGTTAAGATACTAAAATTAGTCGGTAACAAGGATCCAAACAGATCCTAAGTGCATACATCAAAACTATTGAGCTATTCACCGTTCTCTCTCTTTGGTAGTGCTCTTACGTGCTCTACCTCTCACACCGTAGATGGAGCAGTGGTGGCAGACCTAGGATTTAGAGACATCCTAGGCGAGATTACACTGCGATCCTCTATGCCTGTGTCTACGCCCTGTACATACTAGATGCTCGCTTGCTTCTATCTTCCATGCTTCCTTGTGTCCGGCGAAGCAGCCTAGGCCATAGTGTTATTTCTACTATAGGCCGGGGAGTGAGCCGAAGAGCGTGTTATAGTTTAGGGAGTAAAAACATAGCTTGGTGATACATAAAATAAATACTTGCTTTCCCCTAAGAAGACTTTTAGTTTTAGAAATCCACTATATTTGCTTTTTCATAGCACGAATAACACATGAGACTCGCGGAAAGGGGCCGTTTAGATCGCTTCATTTTTGAAAGAATTAGATCTATTTAATAGAATATGTTATTTGGTTTCAAATTTTACAATCCACCACTTTCCAAAGTATAGATATAAGTCTATCTCAAGTTTATAGGGGTGTGAGAGGGTGGAAATTGATTTGATGTATCACTAATCTATGCTTCTACTCTTCAGCTTATAACATGCTTTTCGGCTCGCTTACCTATAATAAAAATATGGTATATAAATACTTTCCTCATATGGCTAACAATAGTATACAAATATTTTTTTTATAAAATTGTATAAGCTTAATTGATCTATGTCTAAATTATTATTAGTAGAATGAAATTCAATTCCAAGGATCCTAATCGGGATGTAGATGCATTTCTCTCTCACCGTGCTGCCGCATGCCAATAGCCAAAGAGCATCTATAACAGGACTAGTTTGGATCCATGATTCTCCACCTCAATCACGTCCAATCCTCATGGAGAATGAGTGTATCCAAACTAGCCCTAAAAGTCTTTTACAACTTACCCTCTAAATTATCATTTGAAGGATCATGTGCAAAAAAAAAAATTCTAAAATTCTACATAATAATTGTTTTGAAGGACTATGTGATTTTACTCTTCAATACATCTAGATATCCATTTTTGCCATCTATATTTAGAACTAGTTTGAGAACTCTATTTTTCCAATGAAAAATAAACTAATTTCTCTTGAAAAAATAAAAATCCATTGAAAAAATGAGGTTCCTAAACTAGCCCTTGGCTGAAAAAAAAAACTGGAATAAAAAATATGTACATTCAGATAGGTATTTAAAGAAACTATTGGGAGATATCTTTTTTCTGTTACATCTTTATTCCTAACCACTGGGAAAGGATAACTTGTAGTACTACTAGCTACGTAGTTCGCAGCTTCACCGATGGAGGAGGGCACACCGAAGCCGTTATTTACAACATGCAAGTTGGTGCAACTTTGCTCTGGCGTTTGTTGACGACGCTTCCCAAAGGCCCAAACCCCGATATATATATAATGAATAATTGCATGGGACAAATTCCCCCCTCACGCCAGCCACGGAGCGGAGACGCCAATCCGAGCTCGAAACGTGTGACTGCACGTCGCTCCTGATCCAAGGGCCACAATGACCCGACGACGGTTCCCTCGCGTGCACGAACAGAGAGGCGTAGCAGACGATGCTAGTATAGCCTGCTCGCGGTTCAAGAAACCCCCCCCCGATTAAAAGTTACTACTACTACTGCTGCAACTGGGTAGCGGCACTCGCTTTGATGGATGGGGAATCAGGAGTTTAATTAGCTTAAGCGTACTACTAGCTTTACCTTTGCATGCATCATCGGCAGCTCGTGGTGGTGGGGTCATGGGGTGGTGCTGGTGCTGGTGCTGGTGCTGCGTGGCTTTCGTCCTCACGAGACCCTGTCTGTCCCCCGGGGGCCGGGGTTCCGCCCCGCCTGCCGTGGATGGGGGAAGCCATGGCCGCCGATCCGCCTGGTTTTAAAATTGCCCATGTACGCATCGTGCGTGACGTGGCAAAGCATGGCGACAAATTGCAACGCGACAGGTTGGCTCAGAAAGGTACACACACATCGATAGTACTACAGGTTACGCTAGTAAATGCGTTCGTACCGTACGCCACGGCAACAATCAAGTACTATAAGTATACTGTAAAACCGGAATCCGTAGCAGTAAAATTGCTGGACGCGTGTCGTCACCTAATTCATACAAGCAGGGTGTGTGTGGGGTAAATAGATAGATTTAACTAAAAACAAAAGTCATTAACACCCGTTTGGATCATCGGAATTGAATTCCATTCTAATAATAGTAATTTAGGTACATATCAATTAAGCTAATTCGGTTTTATACAAAATATATTTGTATACTATTATTAGCAAAGATGTCGAAGATATTTATGTGCTACATTTTTACTATAGAGAAGTGTGACGAAGAGTGTCATGTAAGTTACAGACTAGAAACAAATTCCACTAATGCATAAAACCATTTCTTGTACTCCACCCCATGAATTTGAGATAGGCTTATATCTGAACTTTGGAAAGTGATGGAATGTCGAATTCCAAACTAAATAAGTTACTTTATTGAGTGAATTCCAATTTCTCTAAAATGAAAGGATCCAAACGTCCCGTACGCAAAATTAATTAGAATCATAAGAAAATCAAATCTTCTAGCGCCTTTTCTAAGCTAGGAATTGGATTTGCAACCTAGGATAATAAGGTGTCATAATCTCTACGAATGTAAATGCGTAAGAAATAATCACAACAATGGAAATAAAAGCATGAAAAGAATTCACCACACGCGAGAGACGAAATATATCTCGTGGTCTCGATGACTTGCTGCGTCATGCCATGCACCTAGTCTCGTTAAGGTGGATTTAATAACTTCCATCTGCTCCTCTACCAACAGTCTACTTGCTTTATAAACCGACTTTAATCAAAAAAATCTCTCCAAACCTTGATAGTCGATTCTACTAGAGTTTCTTTTCACCACTCCGGCAAGACAAGCACAATAACATCTCACAACTCCGCTGGAGCTTCTTCACAATATCCTTGAAGAGCTTCATGGTGTATCATCAATAAGTCATCTAGAAGCGGCAACCTACTACAAGAGTAACAAGTCAAATACCTTGCTTGATGATCTCCCTAGTGCCTCAAAGCTCACACGACTACTGAACTAGGTTCCTCTCAATCTCAATAGAAATCAAGCCAAGTGAAAGTGAGTGAATAAGAGGTGTGGGATGGCTCAAGTATGCTTAATAAGTGATCACGGTGCTTAGGTTAAGGTGCACA
This sequence comes from Zea luxurians, assembly GCA_029449295.1. Classification (NCBI taxonomy): domain Eukaryota; kingdom Viridiplantae; phylum Streptophyta; class Magnoliopsida; order Poales; family Poaceae; genus Zea; species Zea luxurians. Next base: position 39,381,697 of record JAOPSE010000018.1, on the reverse strand, counting down.
CACTCGCACACCTTCTACTTATAGCTTCACATCCCACAACTAGATGTTATAACACTTCTTTTAAGAAAACAACACACTCTCGAACAGTCTGAGATACAACCCACGAACAGTATGCATTCAAAATGAAACAATTATATTTTAATTAAAACCATGTTAGAAAACTCAGTAAGTGATTGGTGGATAGTCTACCACTAAGGCATGGATAGTCCAACGATCAATATTTAACATATCAAGAAACGTCTAAGTTTCTACGTACTAATTCAAATAACATGACATACATCTGCATAGGGTCTCAAATAGTCCGTTGTTCAATAAAAAACCTACACACCTACATGGAATCTTCAAAGTTTCTATCCATCACTTGAAATAGTATAGTGAACAGTCCAACCTAGGGACTTGAATAGTCTTTTGTAAAGCACTATTTGAACTCATACAATCCAAGCTATGGTTCGCTACTGAGAAAATACTGGCGAAAAGTAGAACCCCATGGCTAAATAGTTTGTCGTTCAAACTTCGATCCAAGACAGAAAAACACAATTTATGGCCACTCTCTAGGTAGCTTTGATAAAGACCCAAACCCTAACCCTAACCCTAAATCCAGACCTGAGTGCGGCTCAGGGTAGAACCCCTATCCCTAGCGCCTCAGATCCAACTTAGAAAATAACCAAGAAAGTGAAAGAGAATTAGATAAGATCAAAGAGATTCAGGACTAAGAACCATAACCCTAATTCTTCAAGTTTAAGATAGAAGGGCTTAGGGTTTGGCTCACCAACCTTGATCCCTTAGATAAGAACTTAGAAAGGGGCCAGATAGAAAACTTGAACCCCTAATAGAAGAACCCTATCCCTAATCAAAACCATAACCCATATAAATCCTAAAAATCTTTCCGAAACCAGAGGGGGAAGGGAATATATGGTAGATGGGGCGACGAACTCACCTTGGCCTAGGCGATAGTCCATGATGCGCCAACGCCGTGAACAGGACCACCGTCATCAGTGCCTTGGAGAGCTCTTGGTGCTACGACACCGTCCACGAGACTCCTTGATGATGACACGCTCACCTAGAGGGGAGTGTGTTCACCAGTGGAGAGACCCACAATGGCGTCACCATGCTTTGCTCTCTGCCTTGCCAGAGAAGAACAGAAGGTGGATAACAGAGAGGTGAGTGTAGTAAGGATGAGAAGAGAATGAGCTAGGGTTTTGGGCTTGCACGAGACAACTGATATTTTATTCTATGATGCTTTAGAGGTGACCGTCGAATTGAATCCTACAATCTAGATTCAAGCGAGGTGACCGCATGGTCGCCACTTGCCGAATTGGCAACCCGGGCCTAAGTTGCAGCCCTGGCACGCGCACACCTCTACATAGTGGCCACTAGGCTGAATAGTAACGGACCGAAAGAGCGAATAACAAAGGAGAATATATTAAAATTAGTTTTTTAGTTTAATGATAATTATTCATTTTCTTTTCCATTTATACAAAAATAGAATTAATGAAAATAGAAATGGGAAAAAAATTAGTAGAAGATTTTTCCTGAGATATAAAATTTTTATTTAGTGATGTTCATGGACTATTTTCCCGCTGCATAATTTTTTAGAATACTTTTGTGCATTATTCTATCTATTTATGAGGATTGTTCTTTTGTGGCACAACAATAATTGACCAAAGTTGAGTATTTTTGTTAAGTACCTTATTTTTCTATTTTATTCAACTATAATTTAGAATGTTAAGAATTAGAGTTTTAAAAAACACATGGTTATTATTTGACCAATATTGAATATTTAATTTATGTAAGTATTATCTTATTTTTAGAATTTTTTACCATGAATAGTCCTGAATTTATTATTTTCTTTGCGAAGGTGCAAATGCCAATTGGGGCAGAAAGAAAATACTACAGTGCTAGCTCTCTGAGTGAACTTGACTACAGACTCTAGAACAAGAAATCCATTGGGCCCAAAGAGGACGTGCCATACTATGAGCAGAAGATGATGCAATATTACATAGAATAGGTCAAATGGGATAGATTAAACATCAAGTGTTTTATGATAATCAAGAGCCTCAGTATAGTTCCGATTACAGGGTCTATACTAGAGTGCGAAACAGCTAGAGATTATCTCTGGACAGAGTGACTGTCCAGTTCACCGGGTCATTGAAAGCTTATGCTATATAGGACTATAGTGAGTGATTTCATTAACATAAGATAGGATGGCAATGGGCAGAAAATGGCATCCACTATATAGTTAAGCTCAACAAGTACACTGGACAGTCGTCTCTACCTGAGGAATTTGTAGTGCCCATGTGATTATGAAGTATTTTCCAAAAGATTATGACACTTTTCATGTGCACTACTATATATATAATACTACAGTCGAGGACAAATAGAACCTGGACTTGAATATGGAATAGTTTCTGTAAGAGGAAGAAAGACTCAAGAGTCACTCAACTATATCAAACACGTACAAAGATCAAGAAAAAGAATAATAATCCAAAGCTTGCTTTTAGGAAGCAAGGGCATGCCAATGATCAAGGCCGTTCAAATAAGGCTTCAGTTTTGTACTCAACAAGCGAAAGCAGTCAGGAGACCAGTTCCCTTCTACGCTACTCGGATACAATTTTGTACTCTTTCATACCATCCCTTATAATATATCATGCATGATACTCTGCTGTTTTTAATAAACGCAAATGTTCTATGTAATCAATACAGCCTCATAGACACGGGAACAGTGGCTTTCACTCGATCTGTTTGTTTTCAAACTTACAGAACGGCTCGTCAAAAAGAACCCAGACAGCCTATTAATTCAAGGATTTGAAAGGAAAAGAGACGGACAATTTAAATATATATTTTGAAACTTCCTACGTTGGCTCTGTACGTATGATCTAGCTGCCTATATGTGTGTGTGCCACTCTGGTTACATATGCGATCCAGATTAATCTAACGTCAAACTATCGCATGCATATGATCGCACATGACTTCTTTATCAAACTATTCTCTCCCAATGCGCGCAATTCGTACTAGCTAAGCTAGCTAGTACGCTCATGGCGTCGTCTCCCCTGAAAGAAAGAAAAGAAGCAGGTATATATAATCAAAGAGATGCACATGTGGGACATGCAATGCAACTGCAGTCCGAAATTGGCCTCGCCCTCAGCAGCCGGCCTGAGGGTATGCAGGGTATGCGACCGCTCAGGGCTCCCGAGATCATTAGGGCCCCTGTATATCTAGATTATGTCCAAATACATATATGTTATAGGTAAATCTCTATTCTTGTTTCTTTGTTGTGTCTCTCTGATTTTTTGGCAATTATCTCTTCGAAGTCGTGCAACATTCTGCTTATGAGGAATACTAAATATTGATCGATGCGGGGAGACCGAAAGGTATTGTACACCTGTGCATGTCGCGTTACTCAATTCTAGCCTACCGGAGGGCCCACCTTGATAAGCTACGTTGCTTAATCCAAGTTTAGTTTGCTGAAATTTATTTCCAGAAATTTGCTCTAATGTATTTAAATTTGGTTTACTGTGCATTTTAAGGTTTAGGCTAGTTTGACAAATTAAAAGTAAAATAGTCGCTCTCAAAGCAAATATAGAGTTATATTACATAGTCTGTGTAATTTTACAACTCATAAAATATTGTAATAGTCTCGAGTCATATCATTTAAAAAAAATGTGTAAATCATCAACTTTTTTATTTTTTTGGATATCATTTAAAGTTGAAAAAATAGCAGAATCAAACGTTCGTATAAGGCCTCTATATAGATTTTCGCTTAGAGCCCCCAAAATGTCAGGACCGGCCTTGTCAGCACGTCACCATCTTTGGTTGTGAATGGAGGCTACTTTATATTATATTATATTACGGGAGGAGCTGATGATAGCTAGCACACATCTGCACATATGGACGAAGAACCTGTCGGGTCGAGCTAGAACAACGTCAGATCCACGAAACCAAACCGCTGAAATGTCGTGTGTAATAAGTATCTTTCGTTTAAGTGTGATCCTGCATGCAGTGGCTATTCCGACGGATGGCTACCAGACCGTCGGAATAGTCGAGCCGTCGGAAATTCTTAGTTTTCCTTTGCTGTGAACTCGGAACTCGATGATTAGAAGATTACTGCGACGGCTTACCGGCACGCACTTTGATGGGGGAACCGTATGATTAGCTTAAGCGTAGCTTTACTTGGGAGGGTAGCCATCACCGCAAGCTAGCATCCATCCATCAGGTCGCGTGGTGGGGGGCGGAGCCTGAGCGTTCGGTGATCCATGGCTTTCGTGCCGGGCGTGCGCCGTCAGGACGGAGCTGGTGGTCCCCGGCCCCGGGTTCGGCAGCGGTGGTGCCCTACCATGGATGGGGAAGGCATCCCATTTTAGAATTGCAGATATTACTACTAGTCTCGCTGTCGATCTCATGTGGTGTGTGGCTGCTTGGCGACAAATAGCGTTGCCACAACTTGGCTAGCTCAGCCATCGATTCTTACCCTTATATTTTTTTTTTAAAAAAACAAGTACCCTTTTGGCCATTACTTTTTTTTTACTTCTCCGGCCGTGTCTAAATTTTTAGATAATTTTAGTCAACACGCTCACTACAAGTAAACTGTTGCTTTTAAAATTTATTATGCTTTTGTCTCTGTATCAGACCAAATCAACGCTAGAGCTCACCATATATCAATGCCGGTTCAGAAAACTCCCCCATGCATCACCACCGGTTCCTTTACAATGCACGAATCTCAGAGGAATCATAGAGGGGGTGTTTGGGACCGTTTAACTCTATATAATAAACCGGTTCAACTTCATAAGCTTTAAGCCTTTAATTGCTTTAAGCTGTAGAGTTTTCGAGAGTGTTTTGGCTTGTAGACCAGCTTTAGCTCCACAGAAGAAAAAAATTGAGATATTACTCGAAAAAGTCCCGTTTATTCAAGTCACAGCTTTCAAAAATACAAAGGAACTCGTTCGTGCCCTCGCATATGGATGTGTTGATATGCCAAGTTTCCAAGTTGATTATTAAACGATCAAGAACAACGAAGCGTTTGTCGTAAGAAAACTGGAAAAAACAAAATACTAATCCAACGGCACGGACGGATCTGGTGGCAAGGATGGATCCCGTATTGTGCCTTCTCCTCCAACGGCGCAGACACGGTTCTGTCGGCTACGGCTTCTTCGAGCAAGAGGCGACGACGGTCACTACCGGAATCAATGGCTTTGCCGAGTGTCTAAAGCACTTGGCGAATCCTTAAAAACACTCGGCAAAGGCTTTGCCGAGTGTTACACTCGGCAAAAAAGGCTCGACGAACAGTGCATCGGTAAAGCCTTCTTTGCCGAGTGTTTTTTCTCGTGCACTCGGCAAAATAGCACTCGGCAAAGAAAAGCAGTTGTTACGGCGCCGGGTGACGGAGACGGCGGCTTTGTCGAGTGTCCCTTGTGACACTCGGCAAAGAAGTTAGCTTTGCCGAGTGTCTTCCAGGCAGCACTCGGTAAAAAATCTATCTTTGCCGAGTGCCACGTGGGACACTCGGCAAAAAACCCGCCAGGGAGGGTCCCCATGTCAGGTTCTTTGCCGAGTGTTCTGTGCGGCACTCGGCAAAGCTGACCTCTTTGCCGAGTGCCAGCGACATAACACTCGGCAAAGAATCTAAGCCGGTGTCCAGGTCTGTGCTCTTTGCCGAGTGTTATGACCATGACACTCGGCAAAGAGCCTCTTTGCCGAGTGTTACACTCGGTAAAGTGACCAGTATATACCTTTTTAATTTGTTTTTTGTATTCCATCCACACAAACAGAAGATATCACATATATATCACATATATACATCACAGATATCATCACAGACATAAATAGCCAACACAAACATAAAACCGTCACCACAAACATAAATATCCATCACAAACATAAGTGTTCAACACAAGTATTAAACACAAACATAAGTCTCAAACGTCGCAAGCTCTCACATAAGTATCAAACACAGACATAAGTATTATACATAAGTTCTGAAGTCTAAAACAATGAAAACACAACACTCATAGAGGTGGGCGGTTTGACCGGGGCTGCGTTGGGCTGAACCCTTCCGGAGGGTTGTTGGATGCCGCCCCAGATTGGCCCTGCACAGAGAAGAGATCGCATGTGTTATACCAGATGCATTACAAACATCTAACTACAATTTTGATACTCACAGGAGTGTGGAAGAGAGTAGAGTCAACTGGGGGGAACAATGGAGGTGGCGGAGCGATGCCCTGTGCGGCGCCAAGGCTCTGCATGTACTGGAACATCTCCACCATCCTCTGATCAGCCACCGCCCGCTCCGCCATTATCCTCGCCTCCATCTCTTGACGTTCCCTCCTCTCTTCTTCTAGTTGGGTCTGTAATATTACAAGCCAACGTTATAGTAACTCAAAGAGAAGGTATATAACTCAAGAAAGGACGAGTTACAGAAGCACTAACATCGAGTTGCTGTATGCGATGCTGTGAGCTGTCGTGCCGAGGTCGTATGGCTGGACTCGAGCCCATGCTCCTTGCTCTCACCTGAGACAGAGTGGGAGTGGAGGACGAGTCGATTGCCCCGTCGGCAATCCAGTACCGCCCATGTCTCTTGCCTCCTCCGACCCTCATGAGCACATCGGGGTCGATCGGCTCGGTGCTCGGATCATAGTCTGGGCCATGGACCTCCTGCGCCATGGCGGTGTAGTCATGGAGGCGGCTGTAGACGGCGGGGTTGGTGTAGGCCTCGGGCCCGTCATCCGGGTTGTAGGTGACGTCGGACGTCGCCTTACCCTTATGGGCCATAGCATAGGCCGAGAAGGTGGAGCAAGGCCTGCCACCATGTGACGCCGACTGCAACGAAAACCAACGAGATAGTTAGAAATAATATCTAACTTAGTGCTATATATCTAAATAAATAAGGTGGCGTACCCATGCTTCGGCATATTGGCCCAGGCTCCGGCTGCCTTGGTGGTGGGAGGGGCCTTGCATCATCAAACGTCGTTCCCGGCTAGCTGTGTGCGCCTCGTCCCACTCAGCCGAACACCACCTATCCACCATCTGCTCCCAGCACAGAGGATGTGCGGCGCACCAATGTGGAATCATCTACAAAGTAAACACGTAAAGTGCATATCAGAAGATAAAATAAAATTCATGCATGGAGTACTGGTACCAAACATGCATGACTTTACCTGCAGGTACTGCTCCCTGGTCAACGACATGGTTCGGGCTTGAGGTTTGGTCACCTTCTCCCCAAGGACGGAGCCGTGGTAGGTGATGATGGCCTGGATGCGGGCCTCATAGTGCATGTCCACGACGAGCTTCTTACAGCTCGTGGTGGCCACCACATCTACCCTAGCCTCGTATCCAGCATCGCATCTGAAGAAATCATGCATACAAAAACGATGTATCCATACATTATTTCAAGAATTTGCAACGAATGCGACATATTTTACATTATACTAAGACTTACCCACAGCTCTTGCTTCACCCGCTCCGCCTTGTTATTGAATTCCCTGCCGTCCCGGTCTACTGCATCGGGGGCGACGGCGTAGTGGTCGAAGGTGAAGGCTGGGCCCGTCACTCCGGCGTACTCCACAAGTCCAGGGAAGTGTTCCCTGCACAGCAGGCCGAGGTGTTATTGGGGGGGCGACGATGACCCCCAGCATAATCCAAAACCGTCCAAGACCTGTCCAAGTGATAAATAAAAAGTATTAGTTTATATTATGATTTTGAACACATAATATGAACAAGAATGAAAAACATAAAGTTACATACCTCTCCCCTTCCGGCCGAATCAGCGGCCGTCTGCCCCGAAGTATGGGACGCGGCGGGAGACTCGCGGGGCGTCGCAGGTAGATGCTCCTCGAACTAGAGCCGCCTGAACCTGAGGCGTCCTACTGCTGGTCGTCGTCGTCCTGCTGCTGGTCGTCGTCGTCCTGAGGCGCCGCCTGCTGCTGCGCTGCCTGCTCTGCCTCGTCCTGCTGCGCTGCCTGCTCTGCATCGTCCGCCGTCCTACTCCTCCCCCTCCTCCTCCTCAGGAAACCGCCCACCATATTTGTCCAACAACCTGCAATTAAGAGTAAACAAATAAGCACATATAAAAAGATGTATTTAAAAACAGGTGCGAAATAAAAAGTCATATAGCATTACATCGATTAAAAATAATCTTCATATGTGTCGGGGTTAGCCGGATCATAACTCTCATCATCACTATCAAGCATTTCAATCTCAACACCATCAGAAGACGCAAGTTCGTCATTAATGTCATTGCCTTCAAGGATTACTAAGTCATTATCATTTTGCACCTCATCATCCTCCTCATCAACAACCATTTCAATATCTACGTCCATTCCGATAGCTTCGGTTAAGTCTATCTCAAATCGCCCTTCTAGCCCATCTTCTTGGAAGAACTCTCCATCGTATGTGTCTGGGTCTAAGTTGTAATCTTCATCGTTAGGAACAGGTAACCTCCCATGCGGCGATACCTTATACACAACATCCCAACCCTTAAGATGTTCTTTCGTTTGACACGCATATGGGAGATAATACACTTGTGTGGCCTATTGGGCCACGATATAGACATCGTCTCCTGCTAAGGTGGAATCTTGTCGAATTTCGACTATCCTAAGATTAGAATGTGTCCGTCTCGTCACTTGAGGGTCAAACCAATGACATTTGAATATCACTGGAGTAAGAGGTTTGGAACCATAAAAATTGAGCTCATATATTTCTTCGATTCGTCCAAAATAATCGACATTGTCAAGGCCCGGTGTAAAGACTCCAGAACACGTTGTTTTCCGATTGGGCCGACTTTTGTCGTAGTGTGTTGTGCGAAAACGGTATCCATTGACGTCATACCCAGAATATTTCTTGACCCTATAAGCAAAGTCGTTGGCTACTTGTCTCAACTCGGCACTCATAGACGGATCTCTTTGGCCCTGCAAGTATTCGCAAGTTAAAAGATGCTAAATTGAGTTTAAAGACGTATCTCTTTTACAAACTAAGCACGTACCTTACGTTTGAACCAGGAAATGAAATCGAGCAACCCATTTCTCGCACCCTTTCTAAGAAGAGCGTCATATTCCTGTGAAGTGGGGTCCCTTGATCGACGACAGAATTCATGAAGAAATTGTTCCATGTATGGCGTCACCTCTTCAAGGTTGGTCAATACGTATAGCATGATATGCCGCCACTCTTCATGTGTCAGGGTCTTGGTGGTCGAGCCACTTGCGCTTCCGAGTTGGCCTCGAAATATGCTAAGGTTCGATTCATTGTCGCCATCATTGTAACGAGGGGGTGGATTATGCACGCTCGGCAGTTTGTCACCATAATAAGTTGTTGTGAAGTTTGAGACCTCCTCTAGAATGTATGCCTCTGTAATGGAAGCCTCGATTTTGTATTTATTTCTACATTTCTTTCGAATAGTCTTTAGACATCTCTCGATTGGATAGCACCAACGTCCCTGCACGGGGCCCCCCATTCGTGCCTCATAGGGGAGATGAAGAATCAAATGCTGCATTGGATTGAAGAAGCCGGGTGGAAATATCTTTTCAAGCTTACACAGTAACACGGGGGCCAATCTTTCCAAGTCTGCAACCACGGTCTGAGATAACTCTTTTGCACAAAGCTGACAGAAGAAATAGCTCAACTCTGAAAGCGCTAGCCAGACATGCTCAGGGACATAGCCTCGAACCATCGCAGGAAGAATCCGTTCAATCCATATGTGGAAGTCATGACTCTTCATCCCTAAGACTGGCATAGTAGATAAGTTCACCCCCCTACTCAGGTTAGCTGCATATCCATCAGGGAACATCAACATCTTGATCCACTGAAGTACTTCCTTCCTCTGGGCCCTGCTTAGGACGAAATCGGCCTTAGGCCTTCTCCACGTCTTTCTGCCACTTGGCGGCTTCATCTCTAGTTTTGGTCTATCACATAACGCTGCCAGATCCACTCTTGCCTTCACATTATCCTTTGACTTATCAGGAATGTCCATAATTGTTGCCCACAGTGCCTCGGCAACATTCTTTTCAGTGTGCATCACGTCAATGTTGTGTGGAAGGAGCAGGTCGTCATAATAGGGGAGCCGAGTCAAGCCAGACTTATGTGTCCACATATGCTGCTCACCATATCCCACAAAACCACCTTCTGTATTGGCCACGAGCCCATCTATCTGTTGACGAATTTCGGCACCAGTCATCGTTGCAGGTGGGCGGTCTGTCACTACGACACCTTTCGTAAAGTTCTTGATGTCTAAGCGGAATGGATGGTCAGCAGGAAAAAATTGTCGATGTTTATCGAAAGACGAATATTTGCCACCCTTTTTCAACCAAATGAACCTGAGAGCTTCCTTGCAAACTGGGCATGGGAACTTACCGTGAACACACCAGGCACAGAATAGCCCATACGCCGGTAAGTCATGCATGGAGTACTGGTACCAAACATGCATTCTGAAGTTTGTCTTCGTAGCTCGGTCATATGTCCATACCCCTTCCTCCCAGGCACGTACCAATTCATCGATCAAAGGCTCCATGTACACGCCCATTTTGTTCCCCGGGTGTCCGGGATTATCAACGACACGAATATATTCTGCCTTTGAAAGCACACACCAGGGGGGAGATTGATTGGGATAACAAACACGGGCCAACATGTGTACGGGGCAGCGCTCATTCCATAGGGATTGAACCCATCTGTGGCCAACGCAACACATACATTACGAGCCTCTTCGGCTTTCTCACGGTGTCGGTGTTTTGGGTCCGACCACACACCCGGGGTTGCCCCTCGAGGTGTTTTTAGGAGTAGGACGGTGTCGCCGACTGTAGCAAAATGGTTCATGCCAGACGCACGAGGGACAATAGACAGTGTTTACAGGTTCGGGCCGCTTAGATATGCGTAACACCCTACGTCCTGGTGAGGATGCTTTGTGTAATGGGTTACAAGGCAGTTCTCTAAAGCGAGAACGTGGAGAGTTGAGGTGGATGGATGAGTAGTGAGATCGATGGTTCTGAAGGGGTGCCCCCCGGGCCTTATATATTCGACCGTGGGGCAATACATGTGGATATGATAACAACGTGCACCTAAAGGATAGTGAACTGTTTGAGTCTATCTTCCCATGATCCTGCCGACCTATCCTCGCCTGGTTCCGCTGCATGGGGCTCCAGCGCGGGAAAGTCAGATCTTCTGTTGTGGTTTCTTGCTCAACTCTGTGGGGCCATCTGGGCTTGCACCGATCCGGCCTTACGTCGATCTGTTTTACTGATTGTCCCTCCCCAGGCCCATGAAGGAATGACCTTACGATTTATTGGGCCCTTGGGCCTTTCGTGAGGTCTTTTACCCTTCCAGTGGACCCGGGGGATATCTGTCCCCCACAAGCCCCCGATCTTTGGGTTGATTTTGAGGTAATCAGCCCAAAGATCCTAGGCCTAGCTTGCAGGTAATTTGGAGAAAGACGATTTCTTACTGTCTCCTTCTGCTGTGATCACTCGTACACTAGAGCTTTGTTTCATGCTTGTGCCTTAGAAGTCGGCATTTCATATTGTAGGACCCTGAACTTCATTGGGTGCACCGGAGGTGCACCCAATGGGTGTAGCCCCCGAGCTTCGAGTAGATTTTAGAAGATAATCTACTCGAAGGTCTTCATCAGAAATTATTTTTATTTTCTTCTCGTACTTTGGTTGAGGGCCAGCCTTGTCTTTTAATCTTGTCTTATGCCTTAGAAGTCGGCACTATCTTGGCTTGAAATGGTGATCCATGGGGTGCACCGAAGGTGCACCCAATGGGTGTAGCCCCCGAGCTTTGAGTGGATTTTTGAAAACAATCCTCTCAAAGGTCTTTACTTCGTGTCCTTTTGCCGAGAGTCATATTTTCTCTCTTTTTTGAATGCCTTAGAAGTCGGCATTATGTCATCCATATTATGCTTTAGAGGTCAGCATTATGTCATCAGTATTATGCATCCGAGGTCAGCATGTATTTTGTCTTTTGCAGCCGAATTCGTGATCCGCCCATATCTTGCTAGGTGGTGCAATTTATTTGCTCTGCGACTGATTGGACATTTGATGGACGTTCCCTGGCTAGTCTTCACGTCGCTTCCGTCGGTCAGATTTTGTACTTCATCGGCTATATTTGGCTTTCCTTTGATCCTTACTGATATCTCATTTTTGTCTTGAGGTGTTCATTGCACGCCCTGCACGGTTGTGACAGTTTTTGAAAAATATACTGATAATTCCTGGGCGTCCCCCCCAATGGGTGTGGGCAAGGGACGGCTTGGTACGCTGAGCGTTTTAGCCGGCTGCTTCTGAGTAGTAATGTGATGTGACGGCGGGCGTAATCATATCATCCGCGCTGTTGACTGGAGTCCCAATAGGTGTTGCGTTGCGTGAAACGGCGTCAGCCGCGCGTCTTCAGACGGGTTGAAGTTTGTATTGAATGCTTCGCGACTGTTCAGTGACCGCGGTTGGAGGTGAGCGGTTGCCTTCTTCTTCTATAAATAGTGCCTTTGCCTCTCTGGTTTTTTCACATCTCTTGCTGTTCTCCACTGCTTGCTTTCTTCCTCTCCTTGCATTTCCGCCATGGGCAAGAAACGCAAGCGCGAGCCGACTCCTCCGTCCGAGGACTTTGGTGACTCGGAATACTCAGAGGAGGAGTTCTCCTCTGAGTCCGAGGGGTCTCCGGCTCCCATCCCTCTGCGTGAGTCGTCTGACGATTCAGACGACTCCCAGGGGCTCGCCGCGGAGGTCTGGACTTACATCCGGGCCGTCGAGCGCTCCGGGCTCGCGGGCTCGGATGAGTCGGAGTACTCCTCGGACGAGGAGGACTTGTTCGAGGAGGACGGTGGCGGCGATGGTGAAGGCGACGACGACGACGACGACGGAGGCGATGGCGGCGACGATGACGGTGACAGCGGCGATGGCGGCAGCAGGGGCGGCAACGGCAGCAGCAGGGGCGGCAACAAGGCCAGTGGCTAAATGCCACTGGTTTTTAAATATTAGTATAGATTAGAAGTAGTATAGTGAAATAATGTTGTAGTATTAGTAATGTAGAGTAGTATAGTGTAGCGTAGTAGTAGTAGTAGTAGTAGTAGCAGCAGTAGAATGTAGTATAGTAGTATCAATAGGGAAGTTATCAACTCATAATGAGTTGATTTGTAAGTACTGTTACTTCCCTTAATGAAGAATGGCTTTGTCTCCCCTGGTACCAATTACTGTGCTTCGTAGTAAGTCGATCTCTTATTTGTGGAGTTGATTCATTCGGAATAGTAACTGAATAACTCGGGCATCATATCGCCGCTTCAGGGGTGATGGCCGAGCTTATTACTGTCGATATTTACGCATTTGAAATAGAGTCCGAGTGATGATGAAACCATGCCAGCGTCGGAATAACTGTTGACCACGTCGGCGCTCTTAGATGCGACAGCCGAGTGACCTGTAACAACGTCAGCGTTTTTTAGAGATAACCGCCGAGCGACTGAGGACATCATCGGTGCTTTAGAGATAGCTGCCGAGCGACTAAAGATATCGTTGGCGCTTTAGAGATAGCTGCCGAGCGATTGAAGATATCATTGGCACTTTAGAGATAAATGCCGAGCGACTGGTGATAACGTCAGCGTCTTAGAAGTAACAGCCGAGTTAAAACGGGCCGTGTCGGCCACTTTGAGGATAGTAGCCGAGTGATGATGTGGCACACCAGGGTTTTAGAAGTAGCCGCCGGGTGACGACGTGGCACGCCGGTGTTTTAGAGGTAACTGTCGGGTGCTGACTGGGCGCTTTTGGAGACGGTATCTGACTTGGGAATATCCCGCATATACTGCGCTTTCAGCCGCCTCTGTTTTCTGTGCCCTAGTTCTTGTTTTCCTACCTCCAAATCCTCTTTGCAATTCGGCTCTCGCTCTGTTCGCCAGTAGAGTTGAGATGGCGCCCAAGAGAAAGGCCTCGAGTTCATCCGCTGCGGTAATTCCCCCCATCGACCCCAACAGCCAGTTGCCTTTCGCAGGTAACCACATGTCTATTGTCTCCGAGCCTGACCTCCTCCACCTCGTGTCCATCGGGGTTCTTCCCCCGAGGGAGCTTTGTTTTTGGCGGATTTGTCATGGCGTCACTGTCCCGACAGAGGATACCCATGAATCCGTGATTTACGTTCCTTTTCTTCTCCGCGGTCTCGCTCTCTCCATTTCTCCCTTTTTCCGCGGCCTCCTTGATTTTTATCGCCTTAACTTGACCCACCTGAATCCCAATTCTATTCTTCAAATTTCTATTTACGTTCATTTGTGCGAAGCTTTTCTTGGTGTGCTGCCACATTTTGGGTTGTGGAAGTACTTGTATCACTGCCGCCCTGGAATGGCCGGGGGTCAGCATCAGCTGGTTGGGGGTGCTAGTTTGGAGATGCGCCGTGGGAGGAAGACTGAGTATATTGAAATCCCTCTCAAAGACAGTATCAAGGGATGGCGCTTGGAATGGTTTATTGTTGAGAACCATGGAAATTCTCTCCCCCCACGGTCGGGAAGACAGCCGGATGTTCGCACTCCGAGTTGGACTGAGTCTCCCACGGATCAGGAGGTAGCTGAGGCGAGGGCTTTGCTAGCTAAAGTTGGACTGCTGAAAGAAAGGGGTCTGACTGCTGAGGCTGTGGTTGCTGATTTTGTTTTCAAGAATATTCAGCCGTTGAAGGACAGGGCATATCCGGCTTATCTGTACCGAGGTCTAGCTGACTCAACTCGGGTTACCAACAGGAAAATTCCCTCTGTAGACTTGGTGAACCGACTTGAGATGATTCTTAGAGGCAAGGTATCAAATACTGGTGCCCCAGTGGCATACTCAGCATGGAACCTGCCTCCTCCCAAGGCCTTCACTTTTTTTGTGTCGAATCCACCTGTCGCTGATGGCGGTTTGGGCCTTAGAGTGCGACCCTCTGCCGAAGAAGTTAACACTTTGGTTGCCTCGCTCGGGGAAATTCCTGATGACGAACGACAAGTCCACTTTGAGGTGCCTTTGGATCCTAGTGACGCAGAAATAAGTGCTATGCTTGATTTGCTGGCTGAGGACTCTCCTGATGCTGCTCCTGTCGGGACATTGGTGGTGGCGCCTCTCCCAGAAGCTAGTACGATTTTGGATATTCAGAAGCCTGCCAGTGCTCGCCCGAGACGCCCTTGCCGAGCCAATCAACTTGATCCTTCTGCTGATGAGCAGAAAAAGAAAAAGAGACGTCTTCGGCAAGTATCTAGTTTGGATCGGGGCGCTGGTCCTTCGGTTCCTGCTGTTGAGGAGGTTCCCGTGCCTGATTTTACTGACGCCGACCCCAATGGGTGTGCTCCATCTGCTGCTGATCTCAATGGGGGTGCTCCATCCGATGCTGATCCCAATGGGTGTGTTGCTTATGTTGTTGATGAAAACGACAAGGAGGGAGAAGATGAGGTCCCTCTGACTCGGAAGAACAGTCGGCAGTATATTGCCAGTGGGGAGAGTAGTGGAGTTCCTTCTCCTGCTCTGTCAGCCCTCGTTGGTCTACAGGAGTTATCTCTGGCAAACTTTGATCAGACTCTAGAGGATATGGTTCCAGAGGACCTTTTAACAGAGCCAGCGGATGATGGTGTGATGGAGGTTTGTGCTGATGTGCTCGATGCTGGGTTGAGGTCATCCCGCGCCTCATCGACCTTAGAGCGCGGTCTTGAGGGTCAGGAGACTGACTTGGATCATCTCGGTCCCATGGAAGTAACTGAGGGGCTTTCAGCCTTAGAGGCGGCTACTGCAGAGAATCTGGCTCTCAAGGATGGTGTTGACGCTTACCCAGCCCCCGAGGGTGTTGCCGAGGATGACTCGGCTCGGGTGGGAAGTGCAAGCCACTGCCCAGCCCCCGAGGGTACTGCCGGAGATGATCCGGCTCACGTGGGTAGCGCAAACTATGACCTAGCCCCCGAGGGTGTCCGAGCGGGGTCTCCCTCTTGTACTTCCATGGACGTTCATGCGGGATCGCCTCCGCACTCCGGCTGCATGGTGGTAGCCCAAGCTTTGGACCAGGGAGTCGCTTTAGAGGGAAGCGTCCCCGCTGGCCAAGTTTTGAGCTCTGTTGATGGCACTGAGTTGGTTCCTGCTGGTTTGTTGCAAGCTGCTTCGGGTGGCGACCTTACGCCCGGTCATCAATTGATCTCTAATGATTTGGGAGTCCCTTCGTTCTTCTCCAATCTCCAGGTACTGTGACATATTCTGTCCTGACTTTTGTACTGTATGAACTGCTGTCATTACATTCGTCTGTTCTCCTTATCAGGCTCTGGTGGACGGGATGGTTAGCCAGCTGAGGTTGTAGGGTGCTTCTGTTCCAGAAGGAGCCTTGTCTCTTGCACGCTGGAATCCGGTGTTACTTCAACAGCGTGTCTCTGACTTGGAGGCGACCAATGCTGGTTAGTGCTTTTCTGCTTCTCTTTGTCTTCATTATTGAACTGCCTTACATTCTGACCCTTTTTGTTTGATTGTCTCCTGCTAGATATGACTCGGCAAATTTCCACTCTTGAAGAAAAACATTCTCGAGATCAGGTCGAACTGGTCCAGCGGTGCTCTGATTTTGAAGAAAAGTATTCTCAAAGCCAGACTGAACTAGCCCAGGTCTCTGCTGCCCTAGATGACGCCAATGCACTGAGCTCTTCCCTTCGCACTCAGCTTGATTCTGAAAAGGTGACTTATGAAACTGTGCCTTGCATTGCTGTGTTCCTATTGCTTGTTTGATGTTTGAAGGAGTTGATTCTTGTTTGCAGGAAGAAAAACGTGTCCTTGCTGCGTCTCGCGACAATCTTGACAGACTGTATCGCGACTCTAGCAATTCGTTGACCATCCTAGAGAGGAGTCATCGCTTCTCCATGGAGGAGTTAGATAATCTTCGCTGTAGGCTGCAGGAATCCATGGATGACGTGATCCGTCTCAGGCAGTTGATATCGGCTAAGGATGCTACTATCAAAGAACTCCGTGCTTCCAAGAAATCCATCGCCCAGGAGCTAGAAACCGCTCAATTGACCGCCAAGGTTGCTGAAGAAACTTCCATTACTCTGAGAGCCCAGCGCGACAGAGCCATGGATAAGGCCATTTGGGCGGGACGAATCTTGATGAGGAGACCCGGTGTAGTTGTTCCTGAAGATATAAGGGCTGACGTGAATGCTGCTCCTGATTCCTCAAGTCGTCCTTCCTCGTCGGTTGCTCCTGAGAAAGACATCACGAAATAGAGAAATATTTTGCGTGCTTTGAGCGCGCGGTTAGCACGGTCATATATTTGTTAGAGGACACTAGTTTAGCATTTGAATGATATTGCTACTCTCCTATTGTTTTAGAATTCAACAGTACATAAATTTGCAGTAGTAAAAGGTTGTGTGATGGTTTTGAAACTTGTTTACGGGATATAGAAGTCATCCCTATATGAGTAGTCGTAAGCACATCAGATCGCCTTAAATCGCTGCTGACTTAAGTCGATTGCTTCTGTTTATAGGGCATAGTGGTCACCCCGAGTTACGTAAGCACGAGCATGTCGTACCGCCTTAAGTCGTTGCCGACTTAAGCCGATTGCTCCGTTAGTAGGGCATAGTGGTCACCCCGAGTTAAGTAAGCGTGAGCATGTTGCACCGTCTTAAGTCTTTGCCGACTTAAGCCGATTGCTCCGTTAGCAGGGCATAGTGGTCACCCCGAGTTAAGTAAGCGTGAGCATGTTGCACCGTCTTAAGTCTTTGCTGACTTAAGCCGATTGCTCCGTTAGTAGGGCATAATGGTCACCCCGAGTTAAGTAAGCGTGAGCATGTTGCACCATCTTAAGTCTTTGCCGACTTAAGCCGATTGCTCCGTTAGTAGGGCATAGTGGTCACCCCGAGTTAAGTAAGCGTGAGCATGTTGCACCCTCTTAAGTCTTTGCCAACTTAAGCCAATTGCTCCGTTAGCAGGGCATAGTGGTCACCCCGAGTTAAGTAAGCGTGAGCATGTTGCACCGTCTTAAGTCTTTGCCGACTTAAGCCGATTGCTCCGTTAGCAGGGCATAGTGGTCACCCCGAGTTAAGTAAGCATGAGCATGTTGCACTGTCTTAAGTCTTTGCCAACTTAAGCCGATTGCTCCGTTAGCAGGGCATAGTGGTCACCCCGAGTTAAGTAAGCGTGAGCATGTTGCACCGTCTTAAGTCTTTGCCGACTTAAGCCGATTGCTCCGTTAGCAGGGCATAGTGGTCACCTCGAGTTAAGTAAGCGTGAGCATATTGCATCGTCTTAAGTCTTTGCCGACTTAAGCCGATTGTTCCGTTAGCAGGGCATAGTGGTCACCCCGAGTTAAGTAAGCGTGAGCATGTTGCACCGTCTTAAGTCTTTGCCGACTTAAGCCGATTGCTCCGTTAGCAGGGCATAGTGGTCACCCCGAGTTAAGTAAGCGTGAGCATGTTGCACCGTCTTAAGTCTTTGCCGACTTAAGCCGATTGCTCCGTTAGCAGGGCATAGTGGTCACCCTGAGTTAAGTAAGCGTGCTAGTCAATCATGAACAAATTGAGTATCTTTGAAGCCTTCTTTATTGATGACATATCTCCCGCTTTACAGAGTACATTGTCGTCCCGACAGCTTTTGAAATTCAGCTAGGGGTAAAACTTCCTGAGGTGTTCTATATTCTAGGAGTTCCCAATTTCTGTGTCGTCCATCTGAGTTAGACGATATGATCCCGGCCGAGTGACTTCTGCTACTATGAATGGTCCTTCCCATAAGGGCGACAACTTGTGCCATCCCTCCCCCGTTAGAATTCGGCGGAGGACGAGATCTCCCACTGAGAAGGATCGTTGTCGCACGGCCTTGTCGTGATAGCGTCTCAGAGTCTGCTGGTACCGTGCTGATTGAATTACTGCATTCAGCCGTTCTTCTTTGAGTACATCAATGTCCTCCAGCCTAGTAGCTTCGGCTTCTGCTATGCTTTCGAAGACCAACCTCGGCGCCCCGAACTTGAGATCGGCGGGTAATACTGCCTCTGACCCATAGACCATGAAGGAGTGTTTCCATGTAGAGCTCGGCTAGGTTGGGTTCTTAGGCTCCAAACGACGTAGGGTAATTCCCTTATCCACTTTCCTGCGAACTTTTCATTCTTTTCGAAGACCCTTTTCCTGAGTGCCTCCAGTATCATCCCGTTAGCTCGCTCGACCTGCCCGTTGGCCCTTGGGTGCGCTACCGAAGCATATTTGATCTGAATGCTCTTTTGCTCGCAGAAATCGAAGAATTCTGAACTTGTGAAGTTGGATCCTAAGTCGGTTATGATATTGTTTGGTATTCCGAATCTGAATATTATGTCTTGTATGCATTCCACGGCCTTAGCCGAGGTTAAAGAAGCAATGGGTTTGAACTCTATCCATTTAGTGAATTTGTCGATTGCTACCAGTACATGAGTGTATCCTCCTTGAGCTTTCTTGAAAGGTCCAATCATATCCAGTCCCCAGCATGCGAAGGGCCAAGTTACTGGTATGGTCTGCAATTGCTGTGCTGGTAGATGTTGTTGCTTTGACAAGTACTGGCAAGCTTCGCACCTCTGAACTAACTCGGCTGCATCGTTTTTCGCTGTTGGCCAATAGAATCCTGACCTGAAGACCTTCCCGACTAGTGTCTTGGATGCTGCGTGTATTCCGCATTGCCCAGCATGGACCTCATCTAGAAGTTGCTTCCCAGTAGATGAGAGAATGCACTTCATGAGGACGCCTGATGCACCCCTTCTGTATAATGTTTCCCCAATGAGTGTGTAGTGGGCTGACTATCTGGCGATGCGCTCGGCTACATTTTTGTCATCTGGTTCCTCTTCATTCTTTATATATCTGATGATCGGCCTTCTCCAGTCATCAGAGTCTGACTCTGGTTGATTCACGATATTACACTCTTCTGCCTGATCCATTGAGATGCTTGGTTGTGGTATTTCTTGTACAAAGACCCCGGGTGGGACCTGAGTTTGACTGGATCCTAGCTTGGACAATACATCGGCTGCCGTGTTTCGATCTCTTTCTACATGATGAAATTCTAGGCCTTCAAATTTATCTTCTAGTTTCCGGACGGCAGTGCAGTATTTTCCCATTGAATCATTCGAACAGTCCCATTCTTTGTTTATCTGACTTATGACCACCAGAGAATCTCCGTATACAATTAATCTCTTGATGCCTAATGCTATGGCGATGTTTAGTCCATGGATCAGAGCTTCATACTCGACTGCGTTGTTAGAGGCTGGAAATAACAACTGGAGGGCATATTTGAGGTGTTCGCCTCCAGGTGCGATGAAGAGAATTCCCGCGCCTGCTCCCTGCAGCTTCAGCGAGCCATCAAAATACATCCTCCATACTTCTACAGTTTCTGGGTTCTCTGGTACTTGTTGTTCAGTCCATTCCGATACGAAGTCAACCAATGCTTGGGTTTTAATGGCAGTACGAGGTCGAAATTCGATGTCATGAGATCCCAGTTCACAGGCCCACTTGGCTATTCGGCCAATGGCTTCCTTGTTGTGAAGAATGTCCCCTATCGGAAAACAGGTGACTACTATGACTTTGTGGTCATCAAAGTAGTGACGTAGCTTGCGGGCAGTTAGAAGTACTGCGTATAATAGCTTCTACACTTGAGGATACTTTTTCTTCGAGGGACCCAGAACTTCACTGATGAAATAAACAGGATGTTGCACAGGGTAGGCATGTCCTTCTTCTGCTCGCTCGACTACCAACGCGGTGCTTACCACGTGAGTCGTGCAAGAAATATACAGCAGCAGATCTTCAGCTGGTTGAGTCGATGTGGCTCGCCGTGGTGGTTTCAGTACTGGTGGGGTTGTCAAGAATTTCTTCAGTGCGTCTAAGGCTTCCTGCGCTTCTGAAGTCCACTGAAACTTGTCCACCTTCTTGAGTAGCTTGTAAAACGGTAAACCTTTTTCTCCTAGCCTAGATATAAATCTGCTCAGGGCCGCCATACATCCGGTAAGTCGCTGAACTTTCTTTTGGGATCGTGAAGCTTCCATTTTCATGATAGCTTCAATCTTTTCTGGATTAGCCTCAATTCCCCAGTGGCTGACAATAAATCCGAGTAACTTTTCGGCTGGTACCCCGAAGACGCATTTTTCGGGATTAAGCTTCCATCGATACCGCCGTAGACTGTTGAAAACCAGCTGCAAGTCTTCGATGAAGTTTCTCGAGTCCTCCGTTTTGATTACCACATCATCTACGTAGGCTTCCACACGCTTGCCCTAGTGATCGGCTAAGCATGTTTGAATGGCTCTCTGATAAGTCGCTCCAGCGTTTTTGAGGCCAAACGACATGGAGGTATAACAGAAAGCACCAAACGGAGTGATGAACGCTGTTTTTTCCTCGTCTTCCTTCACCAAGCTAATCTGATGGTATCTGGAATAACAATCCAGGAAAGACAGCATAGAACATCCAGCGGTGGAGTCTAACACCTGATCTATCCTTGGGAGCCCGAAGGGATCCTTTGGACAATGTTTGTTGAGATCAGTATAGTCGACACACATGCGCTAATCCACTTTATTCTTTTTGAGTACAAGAACAGGGTTGGCTAACCACTCGGGATGTAACACCTCTCTGATAAACCCGGCCGCGACCAAGCGAGCCAGCTCAGCGCGAATGGCCTCTCTCTTATCGGGCGTGAAACGACGTAGTTTTTGCCGGATCGGCCTTGCCTGGGGATAGACCTTTAGTTTGTGCTCGGCCAGTTCTCTCGGGACTCCCGGCATATCCACAGGTTGCCATGCGAATACGTCTCGGTTGTCTTGCAGGAACCGGACGAGCGCGCCTTCCTATTTATCGTCCAGGCTGGAGCTGATGATGGCAGTTTTGTGCTCATCAGCGAATCCAAGGTTGATTCTTTTGGTTTCCTCAGTCGATCGCATAGAGGTTGCGGCTTGAGCTTCGTTCGCCGGTGCCATAGGGTCTTCCTCAGGCTTAGAGTTCGCCTGCGCTGAAGAAGTCGCCGATGGTTTGACGATGAGGGCCGCTTGGATGGCCACTCGGAAACATTCTGCGGCGCCTTGGAGGTCAGCACACACAGTTATGATTCCTTGTGGTCCCGGCATCTTCAATATCATGTACGTGTAATGCGGAATGGCCATGAATTTTGCCAATCCCGGTCTCCCGATGATGGCGTTGTACCCGCAGTCGAAATTCACCACTTCGAACCTCAGGAACTCGGTTCTGTAGTTCTCCGGAGTTCCGAAGGTGACGGGCATGTAGATGTGGCCCAGCGGATATTCCCCTTCAGTCGGCACGATGCCGAAGAAAGGAGTGTCTGACTCATGGAGTTCTTTGAGGTGAACTCCCAAGCCTCGGAGTGTCCGGGGGAAAGTGACGTTGATGATGCTCCCCCCGTCTACTAACACCTTCTTTACCCTGCTCTCTCGGATCACCGGATCGACGAGGATCGGGTATTTGCCTGGGTGGTCGAAGTTGAGCCATTGATCCACCCGAGTGAAGGTGATCGGGTGCTCCGACCACCGGTATGGAGCGGGAGGGCCGGTGGTTGCCACCAGTATCTGGCGATCGTTGAGCTTTTGCTGTCTTTTGTTCTCCTGCGACCCGTGTCCGCCGAAGATGACGTTGACTTCCCTGTCAATGCGCGGGAAAGCTCCTCCTCCTCCCTCCTCCTGCTGCTGGGGTTGTCGTGGTTCTTCTGGTCCTCCCCTCGGCGGAGGAGGAGGTAGAGGTTGGAAGGGTCGGCCGTTCCCGACAGAGTGCTTGAAGTCCCGGCAGTTCTGAAGAGTGTGGCACATGTCCTTGTGGTACAGGCACTGGGCATCGAGGATGTCGTCCAGCGTGCACTCGCCTCCGCGAGGTCCTCCCCGGGCGCGAGAGGCAGGTGGTCCGGCGGCATGCACCTCTTCGCGCGGTCTCTTCTCCCAGCGTTTGTCAGGTTGCTGGTTCGTGTCACGTCGTGGTGCTGCCGGTGCGGGCTTCGCTCCCCCGATGAGGTCCTAGGCTCGCTCGTCGGCGGTGATGTAAAGGTCGGCTTCCCGAAACAGCTCCTCGGAGGTAGTTGGCGCCTTCTGCAATATGGCTCGGACGAAGGCCGAGTCATTGGATCCTCTGTAGAAGTCCTCGATCACGGCCGCCTCCATGACCTCGGGGATACGATTTCTCATGGTCTGGAACCTTTTGAGGTACGACCGGAGAGTTTCGTCCCCCCGGCGCTTGATAGATTTGAGGTCCCATGGTTGCGCCGGTTTGTCGGAGAGGGACTGAAAATTGGCGGTTCAGCGTCGACTGAAGTCGCTCCAGTTGTCGATGCAGTGTCGAGGTAGATGTCGTAGCCATTGCA
Organism: Zea luxurians; assembly: GCA_029449295.1. Taxonomy (NCBI): domain Eukaryota; kingdom Viridiplantae; phylum Streptophyta; class Magnoliopsida; order Poales; family Poaceae; genus Zea; species Zea luxurians. The sequence goes on along the minus strand of JAOPSE010000018.1, from coordinate 39,358,460 downwards.
GTGCGTCTTGCCCGAGGACAATGGGTAAGTACGCAGTCATCACGTCTTCGGATGCTCCGGCGGCTCGAGCGGCGGTGGTGTAGACGGCCAGCCAGCCTCCTGGATCCTGCTTAGGTTCATACTTGTCGACATTGGATACCTTGAAATTAGGGGGCCATTGAATGGCCCTAAGGCGCGGAGTAAGGGCGGACACTCCACATGTGTCCTCCTGTCGTCGGGGATGATGTCTGTCCCGGGGAGGGGAGTAGTTGTTGTGGTTCCTCGACCGTCCCCGGGTAGTTTCGCCCGTCGAGGCCGTCGTTGATTCGGCTCTGGTGGCTTGACTCCGAGTTGGGATGCCATGATCCCTGTCGTACTCTTCCCGGCGGCGGATCTCGTTCTCATGCCGTCGTTCACGCGAAGCGTTGATGGAGCTCCGCGCGTCTCGACGACTATTGATGGCGTGTCGCAAATCGTTCGGCGGGTGAGCGAGAGGTAGAAGATAGTTGGCTGCTTGGGTGAACAGGCGTCGATAGCCCTCGGCGTCGGGAGTCCGAGGGAGTCCATCAGCTATCCGAGCTAGTACTCCTCCGACTTCACTCGGCGTGTTCATGGCTCGGGCGAAGTCGGGGTTCAGGTTGCAACCGAAGAGTGGATTTTCCCGGCGCTGCCTTGCGTCTTGCTCGGCTTGTTCCTGAGCTCGTCGACGATCACGCTGTTGGGAGTTCCTTCGTTCTCTGAAGACGCGTTCTTCCGGAGTTTCTCCCATCTCCGAGACCTCGTCTCGCGAGACAGGCTGCTCCGGATCCCGTTCTCCAGCTTGGTGATGTCGTCGGATGTTTCGGCGCCGATTTCTTCGTCGACGGGACTCCCGCTGAGGTGGTTCTTCCCCAGGCACGGTCGGCTCGTCGTCGGAGACGGGAGGCGACTCCACTCTCCCAATGAAAAGAACGTCGGGGTAGAATGGCGCGGCTGTCGTGGTGACCTTCTTTCGGAGAGCTGGAGGTTGCGCTTCTCCGGTATTTTTGGAGTTTGTTGGAGGAGACTTCTTTTTCGGCGGATCTGCAACGCGGTGTAGAGTTCCCTCTTCGTCTGCTATGGACGAGATCGTTCCGAAGCAGAACATGGATCCGGGACGGAAGGTGATCTTGCTGTGGATGGTGACGGCCATTGAGGTAGCTTAGATCGTCGACACCCCCCCCTTACCTGGCGCGCCAGCTGTCGGTGTTTTGGGTCCGACCGCACACCCGGGGTTGCCCCTCGAGGTGTTTTTAGGAGTAGGACGGTGTCGCCGACTGTAGCAAAATGGTTCGTGCCAGACGCACGAGGGACAATGGACAGTGTTTACAGGTTCGGGCCGCTAAGAGATGCGTAACACCCTACGTCCTGGTGAGGATGCTTTGTGTAATGGGTTACAAGGCAGTTCTCTAAAGCGAGAACGTGGAGAGTTGAGGTGGATGGATGAGTAGTGAGATCGATGGTTCTGAAGGGGTGCCCCTCGGGCCTTATATATTCGACCGTGGGGCAATACATGTGGATATGATAACAACGTGCACCTAAAGGATAGTGAACTGTTTGAGTCTATCTTCCCATGATCCTGCCGGCCTATCCTCGCCTGGTTCCGCTGCATGGGGCTCCAGCGCGGGAAAGTCGGATCTTCTGTTGTGGTTTCTTGCTCAACGCTGTGGGGCCATCCGGGCTTGCACCGATCCGGCCTTACGTCGATCTGTTTTACTGATTGTCCCTCCCCAGGCCCATGAAGGAATGACCTTACGATTTATTGGGCCCTTGGGCCTTTCGTGAGGTCTTTTGCCCTTCCAGTGGACCCGGGGGATATCTGTCCCCCACACACGGTGAATGTCATCAAAGTGTTTCCATGCTTCACCATCTGATGCGTGCACCATCTTGTCAGGATTGTATTGTTTTCCATTTTTGTGCCATGTCATCTGTTTCGTGGATTCCTCTGTCATGTAAAGACGCTGGATCCTCGGTATGAATGGAAGGTGTCGTAGAATTGTCAAGGGGATGTCGAGCTGCCTCTTCTGTCCATCACCAGAGTCTACCTCCATAAACCTAGACGAATTACACTTGGGACAGTACTTTGCCTCCGCGTATTCTTTCCTAAATAGCACGCAGCCCTTCGGACAAGCATGAATCTGCTCATACGTCATCTTGAGTGCACGAAGTAGTTTCTGTGCCTCGTACATGCTCTTTGGCAGAACGTGATCATCCGGAAGCACACTCCCAATAACCATCAACAAGCCATCGAATGCGTCTCTACTCATGCTGTACTGCGACTTGAACGCCATTACACGCCCAATGGCATCCAGTTGAGAAACCTTTGTCTGGCCGTGAAGGGGTTTCTGTGCCGCGTCGAACATGTCATAGAACGCCTTTGCAGTCGGCTCTGGCTCGTCATCCATACATCCTCCCGTGTACTGTGCCTCCTGATAGTCGTTCAACATATCTGCTACCCCCGCATCCGCGTCATAATCCTCTACATGTTGTCTCAGCACCTCCTCTCTCGTACGATGCGCTTCACCATGAAATATCCACCGAGTATAGCCCGGCGTAAATCCATTCTTCCAAATATGTTCTACCATGGTCTTCTTTGGTTGTCTTTTCCTGTTGTCATATTTGCTGCACGGGCATGGGACTAGACTCGCTCCTTTAGCAGCTTCGCCATATGCCCGTTCCACGAAATCATCGGTCTTTCTAATCCATTCAGTGGTGACATCGTTCCTTCCTCTACGGCCCGTGTACATCCACTCACGGTCCTCCATCCTCTAACAGAAGCCTAGCAACAGAAAATTTCGGCAGCACCTCCCCTGCACGGAGAGGTTTCAAAATCCTGCAAATAAAACTATCAGCACGATGGCTGACATCCACGCATAATTCAACGGCACGATGGCCGGCAATCAACAATACTACATATTAACCTAATCATACACGTATATAATTAACTCAATATTAAAATTAATCATTTCATATAAATCATACACGTATAACATAAATAAAGCAATTACCTTGGAGGTTTCGTCGCGGGCGAGGCGACGGGGCGCGGGCGAGGCGTCGGGCGGGCGAGGGCACGGCGGGGAAACGGCGGGGGTGAGGGCGAGGGGCACGACGGGCGAGGGCGAGGGCGCGACAAACGAGGGGCACGGGACGGCGAGCGCGGGCACGGCGGGCGCGGCTGCGGCGTCGCGAGCGCGAGGGCACGGCGGGCACGGCTGCGGCGAGCGCGAGGGCGAGCGCGGGCATGGCACGGCGAGCGCGGGCACGGCGGGCACGGCGGCGCGCGCGCACGGCGGCGGCTTGGGTGCGCGGCGGCGGCGCGGGTGCGGGCGCATGGCAGCGGCGCGGGCGCGGGCGGGGGCGCACGGCGGCGGCGAGGCGACGGTGAGGGCGCGGCGGCGGCGGCGTTTGAGTGAGTGAGAGAGAGAGAGAGTGAGGAAGAAGCCTTCGGCCGTTGGTATGTAGGGCGCTTTGCCGAGTGCCCGTGATCTGGCACTCGGCTAAGTTTTTTTTAATTTTAAAATACGCTTTGTCGAGTGCCAGATCGCTGGCACTCGGCAAAGCTGTCTTTGCCGAGTGTCGCCCAGGGGACACTCGGCAAAGACTCTTTCCCTATTCTTTGCCGAGTGCCACGCAGCTGGCACTCGGCAAAGCTGTCTTTGCCGAGTGTCTAATTCAGACACTCGACAAAGTATATATATTTTTTTATTTTGTCTTCCAAACTTTTTGTGGTATGTTCCTTCACTATGTAGACCTACATGTATCATTTGTGGACAATTATAACAGAGTTTTCAATCGTTAGTAGATTTAGTTCGTTTATTTGAAATTTTTCGGAAAATTCAAATTTGAACCGCAGGTCACTCGAAACTTAGAAAACCGTGCATGAAAAAAATGATATTCATGTTACTTAGCATAAGTTACGACCGATTTCAGAAGCGTACCGGAAACTTCGAGCAACATGCTCACTAAACATGGTCGTGAACTTGGCATCCACATGTTTAAAAATTGTATAAAACACAAACAAAGTCAGAAAATCATGAAACTTGTCCACGTGTCATGATATCATATGTACAGGCTGTGATAAAAATTTTAGAATGTTTGGAGAAAGTTGTGAGATACTATGTGTAGAAACCTAGAGGACTACACATGAAATCATAGAGTTTCAATGTGGATCTCTTAGGTTTCTACACATAATGTCCCACAACTTTCTCCAAACATTCTAAAATTTTTATCACAGCCTGTACATATGATATCATGACACGTGGACAAGTTTCACGATTTTCTGACTTTGTTTGTGCTTTATACAATTTTTAAACATGTGGATGCTAAGTTCACGGCCATGTTTAGTGAGCATGTTGCTCGAAGTTTCCGGTACGCTTCTGAAATCGGTCGTAACTTACGCTAAGTAACATGAATATCATTTTCTCATGCACGGTTTTCTAAGTTTCGAGTGACCTGCAGTTCAAATTTGAATTTTTCGAAGAATTTCAAATAAACGAACTAAATCTACTAACGATTGAAAACTCTGTTATAATTGTCCACAAATGATACATGTAGGTCTACATAGTGTATGAACATACCACAAAAAATTTGAGAGATAAAATAAAAAAAATAAAAATATACTTTACCGAGTGTCTAGAGATGACACTCGGCAAAGCCTCCTTTGCCGAGTGCCTACTATGTGGCACTCGGCAAAGAAGTCTCTTTGCCGAGTGCCAGCCGTTGGCTCTCGGCAAAGACTGACGACCGTCAGCTTTGGGACGGCCGCTGACGGTCCTTTGCCGAGAGCCCCCTTTGCCGAGTGTTTGACACTCGACAAACTTGTCTTTGCCGAGTGCCGTCCTGTGCCGAGTGTTCAGCACTCGGTAAAGGGGCTATTTGCCGAGATCCTAACTTTACCGAGTGCGGCACTCGGCAAAGACTTCTTTGCCGAGTGCCCGACAAAAGTCACTCGGCAAAGAATACAACACTCGTGGGTAGTGTTGGTGCCTAGATCGCGGACGGTCGTGTGCGTGAGTGCGTGACCCAGCAATCGCGGGTTCTGCTCCACCGGCGAATCCTCCACCGCACGGGCCCGGCGGCGGATTGTGTCCCATGTCCTCGGCGATTTCCGGCGTCAAGTTCTGCCCGGTTGTGGCGGGGCGGCCGGTGTTGCCATCTGTTGCAGTAGGGAAGAACCGAAGAAGGAAGGGAAAAGATGTATTGCCCAACGAGAGGAAAAAGAATGAACCCTTTTTTTTGTAATTAGTGACAATGGTAGGTAATTATCTCTCACCTTCACGAGAAAGTTAAAAACTAGTGTTTGTGCCCTTTTACGTGCTTAACAAAAAAAAGGTGAAGTTCACCTCAACTTCACCATTTTTTTCGTGAAGTTGAGCCCATAGCTTACATTTTAGAAACTGTCTTATTTAGTGTTAGGAGTTTAGGCATTTTCAGATTCAATTCTAATCCAGAAATATATAGCGCGGTAAACGTGATGACAGATATATGCATGTGTGTATAAATACTCATAGTAGCAATAAACAACAAAATAACATGCACAAAAATAAGAAACAATGAGTGCCTTACGGAGGGACCAATGCTCAAGACACTGGTGGCTCCATTCACATGAGACATCTCGTTTGTATGTTCGATGTAGTCGATTGTAATTCGATGCAGGACGATGTTCACATTGCAGTCCCGCGAACAGCCACCAGGAAGAAGACGGACGAGTTCCCGCAAACAAGGCGATGTCGATTTCACGAACAAGCCGATGTCACCATCGAGTCAATATCGATTAAGCAGTAGTTCTGTGTGCTCCCCCAAAAACATGATCGGTCGTCTACCCCGAGCAGGATCTCTTACAATGACGATGGTTTCGGAAGCCTTCTTACTACATGTCTTGTGTGCACAAGAACACAGAGCCGGGAAAACATAATGTAGCGTAACAATGTGCGAAAGCGCGCTAGGAAATTCTCGTCGGCGTAGTCTTATATAGACGCACACGAGAGATGCATCATGAAAACTTGTTGACCCTCCCTTATACTACTGATATCTTTTGTTTTGGCGTTTGATTTTAAATAAGGAGAATTTGAAGCATTAATTCTTTTAGAGGAAGGTATAATCCATCCTTGGCTGTCTAGTTGTTGGCTAGTTGTAGGCCGGCTTTCCAACTGCTATGCTGGGTAAAGTAAAGAAGTGACGCTGCAAAACAGTCGGCGGACAAGCAGATGCAGCTAGCTAGTCGACGACCGCACTGGGCAGCCCGTTCTCTTGACCGACGGCGGCGGTTGTAGCGGCGCGGTCCCCGTCCGTCGACACGTTGGAGCAGCTTTCCGGCGCCTCCACTTCCTCGTGCACGTGATGCGGCGGCACCATCGGAGACGTGAGCACCGGCGCCATGGCGTCCTGTATCTGGAGACCATAGCGTAGTATCTAGCTAGCAAATCAGGGGGAAACTAAAGCAGTTGTCGAATTGGATTGGTACTCAACTCGCCTGCTGGTCTTCATCGAGGGGGAAGGGCGTGGACGGAATGAGCGCGGAGAGGAGCCCCGCAGACGCGTACGCGTCCTCCCAGTTGAGACTGGGAGGCTGCTGGCCGACGTGGCACATCGTGGCTATTCCCGGGTCCAGTCCAGCCATGACGGCCGGGTCCGGCCGCATCGAGTCGAAAATCGTCTGCTGGCTGGAGAGCAGCATGCATGCATGCATGCATGAGCTCTCACGATAGTAAACCATGCATGGGCTCGGCCCACAGTTGGAAGTAGGAAAGATAGCTGGTGAATGTAGCCCATATACGACTGGGGGAGGATTCGGCCCACCTGAAAGACGACATCGGGTCAACACCGGCGAACATGTCCGACGCCGCCATTCCGCCAGCGAAATACGATACTACGTCGCCGGCCCCGAATGCGCTCAGGTCCCCCTGCTGTTGCTGGGACACACCGAATACCTGCACCCACCCATGCATGATCAGGAGTAGTAATTACGTGCTCGATCGATGCATGACCCATGCATGCATGATCATGAACTACTACGACCGATGCATGGGAGACCATGCATGCATTAAACTCGATCACATACGTCGTGTATGTCGGTGGGTGACGGTTCGAACGGGCCCAGCTGATTGCACGACAGATATTTCTGCAGCCAATGTACGCAATTAATATTCACGATGGTTAATATAAGACTCTCTCTCTTTTTTTTGGGTCTTTAGAAGACACGGAACAAATTTTACCATAATAATAACCAGCTAAGTGCAAAATATGGAGGGAAATAAAATCACCTACTAGCTAGGTGGAAACATGCAAAATAAAATTTAAAAAACATATTTTACTTGTTCGATTTTTTTAATTTGAAATTTGGCACGTTTCTTCATATATAATAGGGTTTTTTAAATTGATGCCCTTAATTTTGGTGGTGTGCTCACCTATAATATATATATATATACTCCTACATGAAAACATATTTTGTAGACTAACCTTACGCTCCTCGACACGGGTGAGTGTATCCATGAGGAATTTTTCGCACGTCTCGGCTTCATTCGTCAACACCAACGTCGCCGGATCTGGCTCGAACATCCTGACGAACACCAATGTGATGGATGCTAAAGGATTGAAAACTTTAAGAAAATCTTAGAATTATCTTTATGGCAAAGAAAAAAAAAGATACTACTCGTTCTTCATAATGAAGTAAGAATGGATTGAGTGCTACATATTTATAGTGTTAAAAATTATCTCAGTTTTATATAACGATAAGTATTTTTAGAGTATTTTTTTATGTGATATCTTTGGATGGCGTTGCCACTTGCACCAGTATAACGAAACTATATATCGCTGTGCTTTTCCACCCCGTAACAACATAAAATGCCAAATACACGACAGACTGATATATATTATAAAGGATAGAGTAACGGGACATATATGTGTCATATTAATAGATAACATACTTATTTAGATGGCCAATCAACTAATTATTTTTAATTACATAAACAATATAAACGTTCACAGAAACTAATGGATTGTAAAAAAGACTTGGAATGTGATCCTATCATAATTATTAAAATACAAATAACTATAGGTGACGCCAAATATTGATAATCTTAGTGATATTACAAATTTTATGAAATCGATAATAAAGTTATCAAAATTTCTAATTTTATTTAAAAGTAACGATTAACTAATTTAATACTTTCCGTGGAACAATATTCAACTAATAAAAAAGTATAAGATTTTGGAAATAAGTTTTTACAACTAAGTTGAATTATTATTTAAGTAATATATGAATATATGTGGTATGTTGTTGAACTAACCAATTAGATATATATTTTTTAAAAAGGTACAAAACAACGTAATTCAGAAACATATTCAAATAACAAATCTTTCATGTGAGCAGTAAAATAATAAAGATAGTAAACTATATAATTATTAATTATTTACCATATTAGTATTTTAATATTATACACTGGTATTAATATTTGAATTAGTAGACATCCCACTTTAATAATGACTTGTTATTGTTGTATGTTGCTAAAGTTTGGTTTTTTTTTTATTTGAGTGGTGCTCTTTCTTACAAATGAGATAAAGTTGTTGTTAAACTAACGATCATATATGATGAAATAATAGTAATTATATATCATGTTGCCGTCAATATTATTTTCTAGTTTATTTATATAGACTAGGACTAACATCTAGTGGATTAACAATTAATCTGCGTGCTTATATTCTTAAGTATTATAAATTAGCTAATTAGTTATTTGTCCTATTAATCTAACTTATCACTAGCTGTTAGTAGTTAGTTAGATCTCATCAATTATTAGAGATATACCCATTTCCTTAAAAAAATGCTATATAATATTGTTAAAATAGAATTTCGAATTATAGTAAAATGTTACTATAACTTTAGTTCCTTTTTTCTTCCTTTATTAAAACTACCTGTATCTAACTATACCTACGTGGCCAAGCTCGCACACACCCATATAGAGTGATAGTGATGGTATTACTGGCCCCACTTTGAATGAGTCCTACATATGCGCTCGCTTAGAGTGGAGTATGTACATTATAGGCTTGAGCACTCTCAACCATAGTGATGACTGGATCGATTGCATCCTTAAGCCTTGTTCGGTTATTCACATTACACATGGATTGGATGTGACTGAAAAAATTTAAGAAAAAGTTTAACTTCCTTGGGAATTAAACCCACATAATCTCATTTAATTCACATGGGTTGAGAGCTAATTAACCGAACAAGCCCTTATTTGGAGTGACGACGCGGAAGCTTACCACTTAGATTATTGTGGGATTTTTTTCGTGTGGTCTAAACGTTTTTTAAGGGTAAAGAAGTATACAATTTTTAGAGAAAAATATAAATATCTGGTTCTTCTCCGATCCTTTTGTTTAGGAATGAAGAGAGTGTTTTTCTCTACTGAAAAAGAATTTTGGGCAAAGAAAATTGAAAAAAAGGAATTAGTCGAAGCTTGATTTCTGCCTTGCATGGGATCTAAATTAAGGCCCGGTTTTAGAAAAATGTACGATTGAGCATATTAGTAATTCTCAGTCTAGTGAAAATGAGACCGTAACCTGGTGTATATTTGAGCATAAAAATACATAGAAAACGCATGCATGGATGGATGGAGTTTGTGTAGAACCTAATTTGCTTCTCCAACTCTTCGACCTGATGTCTGTATTTTCTAATCTCGTGCTGAAGATCCTGTACGTGCAAAATTACACAACAAAGCAAACTAACAGTCAGGAATACCGTATGTTTTGATGGTTTTAAAATGTACATTGTCTTTTGCTAGCTCGAAGATGACTCTTGCCTATGAGAGATACTTTATTATTACCTCTATGTTGGAGTTCGCTGGACCTTTACTGATTGAAGGTCATATAATAAAGTAGATGAATGAGAAACAACGAGAGCATATATATAACGAGAAAACGAGACAAAAAAAGATAACCAATGCAAATAAATATAAAGAAAGATGATCAACACAGCTAATATAATTCCCATCCGGAAGAAACCATAGCGCTGCAAATAATGTTAAGAGGGGTCGATATATATACTTGGGTGGTGTGAGCTGTTCGGCAATGTCACCCTCGCGTTTGAGTTGCGTAAGCATGTTCATCAGATACTGTATTTGGAGACACGTTTTTTTAACATTATGATAGTAAAATCAGTCAGCGATGAGCAAATAAAAGGCGCTGCATTGAATTTGGCATCAATATAAATATATAATACGGAAGGAGACAGATTCGGCACGCCACCTCTCTATTCCGAACGACGACTCTGCATATCACAGCAAATAAGATCGGACGATAAACAAGATAGTCCTAACAAAACTTGCGGTTGCCTTAACAAAAATTAACAAAATTAGGTTCTAAAGGAAGAAGATTAGGCATCCGGACGAACGTACCCTCCTCCTCCTCCTCCTCCTCTCTCGTGCTCCGGGAGATTGATGTATCTAGTGATCACGTCCTCGATCCTACACAAGCAAAATTAACAAAAAAAATGTGATTTCACCAAATACTATACATACTCCTGTATATAAGTTTTGCTTGAATTCGGCCGGAGCAGGAGAGGAAAAAGGAGGGAATTCTAAAGAAAAAGGCGCGCGCATGCAGCATGGCAACCGCAGGGCCGGGAATGGCGACGAACGGACCGACCTGCGCCTGCCGGAGAAGTGGCTGAGGCGATTGGAGGGCGAGAACATGATGAGCGCGATGTCGATATCGCAGAGGACGGAGAGCTCGTAGGCCTTCTTGATGAGGCCATTGCGGCGCTTGGAGAAGGTCACCTGCCGGTTGGTGTTGTTCTCGATCCTCTTGATCTGCAGCTTCACGCGGCCCATGGCTGACGACGATGATGCTGAGAATCACTCTATAGGTTACTAGTATCAGACGAAGAGGATGAGGGAGGGAGGAGGCTAGGGTCGTCGGGGATGCATGCATGCCTGCAGATGATGTAGCAGCAGCTAGGCCGGCTGGGTTTGGTAGGAGGAGAGAGTTTGTCGGGAGGCCGGGGCGGACCGCCTCAGCTTCGCCGGTCAACCGCGAGCAACCAACCCCGGCCAACGGAACGAAAGCTACAACTCTCTAGTGCACCGTGTACAGTGTAGTGTACCTTCGTCTCGCAGGTATTTTTGTCGTTCATGCTTTTTTGTCGTAGGAAATGAAGCAGGCAGCGTTGTAATGATGTCTGCTCAATCGGGCTCCTTTAATGCCAAATCACGAAATAGTAATAACCTGTACCTGTAGCCCGTATCCAGGCTGGTGTGCGGGTGCGGCGTAGTGAGGGTGCGTGCCGGGAGAGAGGCTGGAAACTGGGGAGGCATGCATGAAACCAAAAGTTTATTCTCTTAACTTTAAAAACCGTTTATTGTTTACGCCCTAAATGATTTATGCAGCGTATTTGTTCAATGTGGTGTGATTTCAGCAGAGAGAGAGTTTAAGTTGAACTATACCTGTACAACTGTATAATCCATCGTTTTAAACTTCACAAAACTTACCTAACCAAGGACGATTGCCACAAGCAGAGCAACGACAACAGCGGAGATAAGCGTCAACTAAGCCAGGAGTCCGGGGTGTCCCCATCAACGTGGCGCGCGAACACGTTCCTGGGCACGCTATGAGGCGTCGCACAACGACGCGGCGCCAACGTAACGGAGTGGTTCGTGGAGGCGCTCAATTACTACGTGGGTCTTCTGGTGGTGCACACCTTTAATGCACATCTTTAATGGACTAATACACATCTTTAATGTGGCAATTTCTAAGTTATACCCCTCCCCCTCACACGCACCTCCATCGACCCCTCCCCTCCTCGAATCTTAGCGTTAGCACCAGATACTAGTATATTGCTAGGTCATGGGGTAGATCAAACAATGAATATTTTATCAAAAAATTAGCCACATAGTTTTTATTAAAAAATAAGAAATTATAAATCCTAAAAACTAGTTCGATCAGAGAAAATTCACAGAAAACTATATCCGAGACCGAGCATTGCTACGAGCTTAAAGTCCATATATATCCGAGACCGAGCATTGCTACGAGCTTAAAGTCCATATCTTTCAATGTATTTTCTAGTTATAATGCATAGCTACTCACTGGAGACTATGCTTACACAAGTGTAAATAACTTGGTGCAGTTTGGTTGGCTTTATTACTTTGTTGCATCGTTTATCCATCTAATTAGATGGTAAGAGTCTAATTTGCCAGAGTTGCAAATCGGCCAAATCAAACTCGGGGGCTACTATAAAGGATATATATAAGGTGTACCTGAAGACACCTTTATGTATAAGACCCTGATAGGTGGGACCAGATGGTGTGTCATATTGTTTTATGACTTGGTCCACATGACATGCAAATATTGAAGCCATTTAGGAAATACACAGGCTTAGGATCTCGCTGATCAAGTAATTAAAGATAATGATCACTAATACATAAGTTACTAGATAATCTTCATGTAAACATATCCTAATACATATCTTATGTCTACTCTTATCTAATACTTCACTAGATAATCTTCATGTAATCGCCCCCTCTTTGAACTATAAAAGATGGATGGGGCGCCCCAAGAGGGTAGGCCAACAGATCATAAGTTATAGCTACTAGCACATATGACTTAGGGTATTATCTTGTATTAAGAGTCTGTATCTGTCTAAATTCTTGTGCCTCCTATGCGATTTACTTTCAGTTCTCGATCTCGCGTGCCACCTCGTTCAATCACCGACGAACAATCATTGGCACTAATATCCTCCTATCCTTCTTTGTTTTCGGAGGGGAGAAGGTGGTGTGAGAGTCTTTTATTCTTGCTTTCGATGCAATAATTGCTAAGTTTTACATTTAAGCAAACTTCATACTTGTCTTTGTATAAAAGAGAGACTTCATAACATGCAAGGGTTTGAAAAAAGAAATGTACATGATACATTAAAACACAACTTTCATACTTGAAAGCCTTCGTATAATACCATATATCATAGACAGGTGCTTCGGCAACATAGTTATACCTTTGAAAATTCTAGGATGTCACGAGAGCGACAACAAATGCAGATTGTCCTAAAATAATAGTTGTAAACTGGTTTCAATGTTTTGGACCTTCAATTTCTTCTTGGGTTAAGCAGAAGAAGTTTCAAACCATAATTTTGATAAATAATCAGTTTGATCTTTTCTCCCACCTTTAGAAGAATGAAGCATAGATAGACCTATATCCTTCGTTCGAATTTTCTGAAAGGTAACTATCGGTTTCGTTTCTTTCATATATGAAATTTCTATAGAATCCTGGAAAAAACCTTTTTCCATAAGAAAGAAAAAAGAACTTACTATCTTTGGGATCTGATACTACACCGCTGCTTAATCCCTTAGTGGATCGGCTTTATTACATAAGCGAATTCCTAAATTTTGTCCCATATCATGGTATAATGAAGCAGCTTTTTAGTTGTATCGACCCAGTCGCTCACTAATTGATCTTTACTGTGTTTTCTCTATCAATTTCAGCTTTATCCATTGTTAAGAAGAGAACAAATATGTATCAATTATTGAATCAGATATAACAATGGGCCAAAAAGGCCAAAGGGGCAATAAGAACTACTGTTAAAAAATGATAAACTTTTTTCTTCTATTGGCTGATCTCTTCTATATCTTATCAACCAAGTAAAACTTTGTTGTTTTCTATATTTTTAGTGGTCTCTTCGTTCTCGGTATATTCACGACTACTTTCCCTACATCCCTAAGACCTAGTAGAGCCTATCTAACACACATGTTAACCATATTAATAAGTATTGTTATCATTATTACCAAAATTATATATAATCATGAACATATGCACATTATCCTTAAGTACCAATGCACATGTGTTATTGTTCCCTCATCATGAAGATTCACCGATGGCGACGGCGGGCAAGGAGGCTAGACCGCTAGAGGTGGCCATGGCTGCCCTAATAGATCACAATAATTTTTCTACTGGTAAATATAGATTTATAATTTTTATTTATATTAAGAGGAAAATATAACAAAAATCTTGTCATATATACCTATTAATACTTATAGATGATAAATGCATACAAAATGCAACTTGATAACAAAATCACCCGATAAGCACATCCAAAGGACTCAGCTGATAGATCTAAAATTTCTAGTTACCAGGGAACATATCTCTTACCACTGAAAGAATAGTGCCTAAAATACTAAAATACATATAAGAAAATTTAGACCCGTGTCAAGTAGATGAGTTAACTTAGACGACCACCACGAGGAAACTAACCACAGTTGCTAACCAGTTGAGTTGCATTCATTTTTCTATTTTTCTATAAGTTGAATCTTTTTTGTTGTCCTTCCTATATATATATATATATAATTTCTAGCTCCGCCACTAAGATCCACCCTACACCATATATTCAAATCTCATTATGCCTCGTTTGGATCATTGGAATTGAATTCCATTGTAATAATAGTAATTTCGATATATACTAATTAAACTAATTCGATTTTATGCAAAATATAAATGTTTACTATTATTAGCAAGATGTCGGAGATATTTATGTGCTACATTTTTACTACAAATAAATGAGTCAAAGAATGTCCTATAAGTTACAGAGTAGAAACAAAGTCTACTCATACATAAAATAATTTCCCATCCTCCCTCCATGAATTTGAGATAGGCTTATATCTTAACTTTGGAAAGTGGTGAAATATCAAATTCCAAGCTAAATAAGTTACTTTATTAAGTGAATTCTAATTTCTCTTAAATGAAGGGATCCAAACGACTTGTTAGTCTTATCAAGTTGTCATAAAGATGTACCATATATATACTATGATAAGAGGAGGAAGCCCCATATATCATATCCTCTGGGTGGAGTCGGATGAGTGCTATGCAAAAGGGATTGTATAGGCACACATGTGCCACGTATCAGAGCTAGAGCTCAACATCACCAAATTTATTTCCCTGCATGGCGATATATATAAGATTAAAAAGTAGCAGATTTACAAATCTCACTTTGAAAAATAGCCAGATTTTTTTCCTTGGAAGCAATAGGGACAATGGTGAAATGCCTCGAAGCCACAACCACCAACACCACTACTAGACCTGTTTCACTAATCATCTTTTCAAGAGCTAGAAGATAGAAATCTCTCTCAAAAGACTAAACCAAACTGTAATCGAATGCCTAACTTGGAAAGAATTTTTCACAACCAACAACTCAAAAGAGCAACATGTCACAAATCTCCTGACAAAAGGCTAAATCCAAAGCTCAATCATCAGAATAGTACAGTTTCGATGCCAACAGTGAAATGTCAACGGTGAAATTGTTTCCTTTGGAACCAAGAGGCCAACGGTGAAATGTCTCGATGCCACAACCCCCACTAGACCTGTTTCGCTAATCACCTTTTTCAAGAGCTAGAAGCTAGAAATATCTCTCAAAAGGCTAAACCAAACTGTAATCAAATCCCTAACTTGGCAAGAACTTTTCACAACCAAGACCTCAAAGAGCAAGAGGTTACAAATCTCCTAAGAAAAAGGCTAAATCCGGTGAGAAATCAGAGAAGCAGAAGCCTTTTGATTAAACTCTGGCATTTGTTCTCTGTCGAGCTTGCATGTTAATATAGGCAAAAGAAGCCAGAGATTACAACAATTCTGTTACATGCGTGATCACCTCAACAAACTCTATTCCTATCTTCTAGGCTAAGGAAGAGGTGCGTCACGAAAGAAACCAATATTTACGAAACATACTTAAACAAACTCTATTATCCAACACACCCCCTCAATCACAACTTAGCTAAGTTGAGATTGTGTTTAAAATTTTCTAATTGTTTTATGAGCAAGGGCTTCGTGAATCCATCGGTGACCTAATCTCCAGATGAGACAAAATCAATGTGCAATAGTTTCCTTGCCACCCTTTCACGAACAAAATGATAATCTATCTCTATATGCTTAGTTCAGTCATGAAAGACCGAATTGTTGGATAGATATTTGGCACCTATATTATCACACCATAATTTTGCTTGTTGAGGGCTTTGAACCCCAATTTCCCATAACAAAGTTTGAATCTACATAATTTCAGCTGTTGCATTAGCTACAACTTTATATTCTGCTTCAATGCTTGATCTTGATACTGTAGGTTGTGTCTGTGCACTCCAAGAAAATTAAGTTAGTTCCCAAGAACACTGCAAATCCTCCGGTTGACCTTCTATCATCAAGACAACTAGCCCAATCTGCATCTGAGAAAGCACTCACAAGTAAAGAATTGGTTTTAGCAATTTTGATGCCAAGTTTGGTGCATGACTTTAGATATCGCAATATTCTCTTCACAGCAGCCCAATGTTCATCTGTAGGAGCATGTAAAAATTGGCATACTTTGTTTACTGCAAAATAAGTATCTGGTCTGGTGAGAGCCAAATACTGAAGTGCTCCTACTATGCTTCTGTACCATGTTGCATCATATTGACCAAGTAACGTACCACTAGCTGAATGTAACTTTGCTCCAACAATCATTGGCGTGCTAACTGATTTACAAGATGCCATGTTAACTCTTTTTAGAAGATAATTGTCATATTTACTATAGGAAACGGGTGACGCCTAAGTGGGGGGGTGAATTAGGACTTCTAAAACTTTTACTAAACTAGACCACAAATAAATCCCTAGGGCAAAACCTATGCAAATAATCAAACTAGAGTGTGGAAACTAGGTTTTGTCTAAGTGTTGCTATCTCTACCGCAATGACTAAGTTTCAATCTACACTATATAAGTATGAAGACAAGATTGAAACTTAATTGCTTGATATAAATGCGGAAGCTTAAAGATCTAGGTAGAGATGCAAACTCTCGTATATGACGCTGGTATTTTTACCGAGGTATCCGGAACCACGCAAGATCCCGACTAATCCTCATTGGTGCCCCTACGCAAAGGGAAGCCCACGCGAGGGCCAAGAACCTTGGTCGAGTAACTCCGTAGAGAGCCGCGGGCCTTCTCCATGCGCAAGTGGTGCTCTGCTTTTGGCTTCTCTCGGACGCTCCCCACCGTCTCCACTATCGAGCTTCCGGCCGAAACGCTGCGGGCCTCGTTCCCTCCGGTACACGGTGGTGTAGTGGTCTAACGAGTAGGCTGGCACCATCACTCTGTCGTACTCAACCATGCCAGGGAAGTGTTCCTTGCACAGAAGACCGAGTATGCCATTGACTTGGCGTGTGTGAGCACCTTCTTTGTTTGTCTTTTCCTGTTTGCACATTTACTGCAGGGACAACAAATTCTACTCGCTCCTTTAGCAGCCTCACCAAATGCTCGTTCCAAGTAAGCATCAGTTTTGTTGATCCATTCATTGGTGACCTGACCCTAACCTGAGCGGCCCATGTACATCTACTCACGGTCCTCCATCACCTAACATATATAGTAGAGAGTAACATAAACAACAATTGCATCTACACAACGTTCCTACTCTCTAAATGCTTGTAAGAGAATATGTAGGGACCAACTAGTAAAAACAATATAAAACAATACTAGTAATATACTCTAGCTCCACTCCAGTAAAAAGAACCAAGTAAAATTTATCATTTAATTACTGCAATCCAATCCTGCACAAACATGTCACGTGAGACTATGCCGCTGGCCACTGCAGCTGTGCGCGTGAGACTGAGAGGGAGCTGGCTGGCCTAGTATGGGCGAGGGCCCTGCCGCGCTCCACTGCTCAGGCTGGAGGAGGAGGGGGAGCCGGAGAGAGCAGACCGGAGGAGAGGGAGCTGGCTGGCTGGTCGGACGCAATAGGAGCTAGGCAGTGGTGGAGGACAAAATAAAATTTAGGTATAGCTAAGTTAATATATATACTATAATAATGTGAGATGTAATACTAAAAAGAAATATTATACACCTACAATTCTCTGTACTAAAATTTATTTTTTAATTATATAATAATTATAGAATTTGCATCGTGATTCATTATATAATAATTATAGAATTTGCAATAAGACCTAAATTCAAGGATTAAGTTAAATCATCCATTAAATACAATATAAATGGTTTAAAATTCATATTGATAGTTCAAATACAACCATAAAGGAGTATTAGAGATTTACACATTATTTGTTGACGGCCTTTCAAAGGAACATAAATGTTTTAGATCTCATGAGTGTCACGTGTATAGATGGCCAGAAAGCCCACGGCCCGAAAGCCCGGCACGGAGCCCGTTAATTCGGCCCGGGACTGGCACGGCCCGGCCCGAGTGGAAATGGGCCCGGGCCCAGCCCGGCACGAAGCGCGTGCCGTGCTCGGCAGCGGTTTCGGCCCGTTGGGCTGGCCCGGGCACGGCACGACGGACTCGAGCTTTGAAATCGGCCCGTCTACGCGTGAGCAGAAGCCAGCTGCCAGCCAGCCGCCCAGCCCATAAGCCAGCCGCCAGCAGCCCCTAATTCCTATCGCCCGAAACGGAAAACCCTAGCGTCCATTCACTTTCACTCGCGCGGCGGCTTTCCAGCTCTCCTCTCCTCCTCCCCTCTCCGGTCTCCTCTCGCGAACTGGCGGCGCACCGGCCCTCCGTCTTCGGTCGCTCCAAGGTCCAAGCCTCCACCGCACCGGCGCGGCGGCGCTCCACCGACCACCGCTCGTCTGGTGCTCCACCGACCACCGCTCGTCTGGCGCTCCACCGCTCGTCTGGTGCTCCGTGCTCCACCTCTCGTCTTCGGTCTTCTGGAGTTCTGGTGCTCGTTCTCCGGCTAATCCTATCCTCCCCGTCTCTACATCGACCTGGATCTGAGTATCTGACCGGCCCAGGTAACATGTCGTAAACCCTAAGTCCCTAACCATAACTAACTGAGGTGAGATGTCTGGATCTAGCTCTTCATGGACCATATGCTCCTGATCTGGGTATTTATTTCTTGGAACATGCTTGTTGTTATTTGATTATTGCGTCTGGTACCTCCTGTCATTGCTTAATGTGGCTGTGCCTGATCTGCTCTGCTCTTCTCTGTGATGAACTCATGGTCATGACCTTGCTGTATTTTGGTAGGTCGTGAGGGATCGGTGCGCGCCACCTTGGCGGCGACGGAACCGGTGCTCCGACCCTACTGCTTACGCCATTAACGAGCCGCGTCAAGCACAGAGGTGAGATGTCTGGACTCTGGATGATGGTTGTTGTCATTACTGCTTACGCCATTAACTCATGATCTGTTCTTCTCTTTGATGAACTCATGACCTTGCTTGGTATTTTATTATTGTATCTAGTACCTTCTGTCATTACAAAATTTGAGTGTGCCTGATCTGTTCTTCTCTGTGATGGACTCATGACCTTGCTTGGTAATTTGTTGGAACATGCTTGTTGCTATTTGAGTATTGTATCTAGTACCTCCTGTCATTACATAATGTGAGTGTGTCTGATCTGTTCTTCTCTGTGATGGACCTTGCTGCTATTTGGTAGGTCGTGAGGGAACGGTGCGTGCCACCATCTTGACGGGCGACGGAACCGGTGCTCCGACCCTACTGCTTACGCCATTAACGAGCCGCGTCAAGCTCAGAGGTGAACTCATGACCTTGCTGTTATTTGGTTATTGTGTCTAGTACGCCATTACTTAATGTAAGTGTGCCTGATCTGTTATTCTCTATGAGACTGTGATGAACTCATGACCTTGCTGTTATTTGATAGGTCGTGAGGGAACGGTGCGTGCCACCATCTTGACGGGCGACGGAACCGGTGCTCCGGCCTCTAGCTTTCTAATTTGTGATGGATGGAGATGTTGGTGAAGAGAATCTATCTCAGTTCATTAACAATGATCTGAGGATTGTTCCAAGTGAAGAAAATGCTCCATCTCAGTCCATTAACAATGATCTGAGCAGTGTGCCCCTACCCCTACCCCTATTGACCTTGAAGAGGGTGCTGCTGCTACCGACAATGGTTCTGCCCCCACTTCTGATGCTGATGGTAAGAAGCGCAAAAGAATTTGCACATCTAAAGTGTGGCAGGACTTCGAACCACTTTACAGAACCGTAGATGGTAAGAAGATCAGGTATGGTGGTAAGTGTCATTGGTGCAAATGTACATTGTCTGCTGTGTCGACTAGTGGTACTGGTCATTTGCTTAGGCATCAACGTGATTGCAAAGTTAAGCTTGCTAAACAGGGCAAGCAGTCAATGCTTAAATTTAACCCTGATGGTACTGTCCGTAACTGGGATTATTGTCCTGAACGTGCTAGAACTCAAATGTGTAGGTTGATTGCTAGCTTGATCTTCCTCTTAATTTTGCTGAGTCACCTGCTTTTGAGGAGTACATTAGGTTATCTCATAATCCTGTCTTTAAGAAAGTCTCTAGACAAACAACTTGTAGGGACTTTGTTAAGTTTTTCAATGATCGACGTAAGATAGTTGTTGAATGCTTACAATCTGTTTCTTCTATTGCAATTACATCTGATATTTGGAGTGGTAATGCTAAGGAGGACTATCTTAGTGTGGTTGCTCATTATGTTTCTAAGGACTGGGTATTAGAAAAGAGGGTGATTGGGCTTAGACTAATTGAAACAGCTCACACTGGTGAGAACATTGCTGAGAGGGTTTTGTCAGTGCTTGAAGATTATGGTGTTGCAAATAAAGTATTCTCTGTCACCTTAGACAATGCCTCCTCTAATACTAAGGCTATGGATAGGCTTAGTTCATCACTATCTGGTTATGTTGGTACTTTATTCTTGCATCAACGTTGTGCCTGTCATATTATCAATTTGATTGTGAAGTGTGGCTTGAAAAGGCTAGAACCTTACCTTGATTCATTTAGAACTGCAATTGTCTTCTTGAATGCTTCTAATCAGCGCATTGCTGCATTTAAGAGCTATTGTGTTGCTATGAATGTACGCCCTCGTAAGTTTGGCATTGACATGGCTGTGAGATGGAATTCTACATACCTAATGCTTAAGCATTTAGTTCCTTATAAGGAAACTTTTGGTGTTTTCATGGAAACTAACTACCCTAGAAAACAAGGTGAGCCTCAATTGTTAACAAATTCACATTGGTATGTGGCTAAAAAGTTGCTTGAGTTCCTTGAACTATTTTATGATGCTACTGTGACACTTTCTGGTGTTTATTATCCTACATCTCCACTTATAATGCATAACATCCTTGACATTGTTCAACATTTAACTCAGTATGAAAATGATGCTTTCCTTAGAAATGCTGTCTCTCCTATGAAGTCTAAGTTTCTTAAGTACTGGAGGGATATACCTATGCTCTATGCATTTGCTTTTGTACTAGAGCCAAGCTAAGGGGTTTCAGCAATATCTTGAGAATTTTATCTGGCAGTTAAGCAACGAGTGCCTCCTCCCTCAGCTGTCACAGGTAAGAGGAAACAAAACTGGGGATTGATTTATGCATCTGATTCTACTGAACTTGCATACCCTAGTTCTATTACTCCTAACCTTGGTAGTGGAACATCAGCATCTGCTTTGCTTCAACAAGCTCACTCTAGTGCTGGCCTAAGTTCACTTGAAACAGAACTGTCCTCCTACTTAGATAGTGACACTTTGCAAAAGTTTGATGATGACTTCAATATCCTGATCTGGTGGCATGAACATAAGTTGTCCTATCCTGTTCTTTCCATTTTAGCTAGAGATATTATTTCTGTTCCTGTCTCAACTATTTCCTCAGAATCTACATTTAGCCTTTGTGGCAGGATAATCGAGGAACGACGACGACGTCTAGCACCAGAAATGGTTGAGATGCTACTGTGTGTTAAAGATTGGGAACTTGGTGAAGCCAGAGGCCAGCACTGTACCCAGGACCAAGAACTTGAAGATGCATTTGAAGGCCTTTACCTTGATGACTCCCAAGGGCCTTAGAGCCCTACACTTTGTAATCTTGCATTTGTGCTCTGCTGATCTGGTGTGATATTGATGTAACTGAACAATGAACTAATTATATTAGAGCTGGGCTGTACTCTTTTTTCCTTTCTAGGGTTTTCTCACGAGGTGTGAGTTTTTACCTAGAAAGGTTTTTAATGAGGCAGCCATTGCACAAACAGCTCTAATGTTTTATTTAAAGTCTATGAGACTAACTACTACTATCTGTGAGACTGTGTAATAACTGTGATTTTGTGACTTCATTTTGTGACCTGAGACAGTAGACAGTAGACAGAAAATTTTGTGACAGTTGTGTTTGTTGACCTGAAAACTGGGATTTATATGTGTGCGGGCTCGGGCTAGCCCAGTTGTGCAAATGGGCCGTGCTTATCGGGCCGACCCGGCACGATCGTGCCTTATTCGTGCCGTGCTCGTGCAGATGGTTGAGCCCGTTGGGCGGCCCGGCACGGCACGGATAAATAATCGGGCTTAGTCGGGCCGGGCTTAATCGGGCCGGGCTTAATCGGGCCCGGGTCGGACCGGGCCGTGCCGCCCGTTTGAACTTCTATAGTCACGTGCATCTCACGAGTGTTTATGTCCAGTGACATGTCAACATGTATTGATAGCACACCAAGCTACGCCCTGCACACAATCCTTGAGGCCTCTACCGTCAGTTGCCCGGCCACAAGGTCACCGTGGCCACACCAACTTGGGAGGGGCAGGCCGGGCAGGCAGCAGGCCACATGTAGCAGACCACAGGCAGCAGGCCGAACACAGGCAGTAGGCCGGACACAGGTAGCAGACACCCGCAGCCATACCAGAGGGACCAAGGGAGAACATCCGCTCACAGGGTCGATCGGAGGAGAAGCCGGGGAGAGCAGGAACGATGGAGGAGACTAGAAGTGCAGGGACTCACTCGAGTACTGTACGGAGGAGGAGAACCGGAGGTGGGAGCTGAGCACGCCGCCAGAAGATCACCGGCGGCCAGCGCACAGGCCGGATTCGAAGCCGCCGCCGCCGCCATGCTAGGTTCTGTTAGGATTTATGGGCTTGGCCCAATTAAGAATTTCTAATAAATCCCAGAAAATCTCAAAAGCCCATACAAGAGGATGGCTAGAGGATAGGTGGAACCATTAGCACCATATTGCTAGTTCTAGTGGAGTAGAGCTAGCTTAAATATGGAAGCCACACTCACTCATCAAGTCATGGATGAGAGGAGAGAGTGTGGAGAGCCACACGCGCGCGCGCTCGCTCGCCTCGCCTGGCCGGGGCGGGGCGGGGCAAAGGGCGCGAGCGCACGACATGCGCGTGAATGGTCCGCCGAAATCCGGCCCCTCGCCTTGCGGGGGCGCGGCTACCTTTTGCCGTTTGATTTTTTGGTTTCTTGGCTGTTACGCTTATCCTAACCGATCGCTATAAAATCTCAACTGATTGCGAGATTTTCGTGGGCGGATAAGCACGGGGGGTCGCGGACTTGGCCCTATAAAAGGAGCCCGGCAGCCAGCCTCCAAATCATCCCAGATCCCAATTCGCTTTCGCCTCTCTTCACAGCTGAGCCGCCTTCCAGTTCTCTTCGTCCCGATCGTAGAGGTGCATCTGCGATTAGGAGAGCAGGTCTCCGGAACCCTTCGCCTTCTAGATCCTGCACCAGGAGAGGCCGAATAAGGTTTTTGGGAAGCGTCTTCACGCGACTGCTCGTGATCTGATTGACCTCGTCGACCCTGCTGATTTCGCTACTTCGACATCGTCGACCCTGCTGATTCCGGCGCGTGCCATCTATCAGTAAGTCTAATCAGTACGCATCATCTGATTTGGCTTGTTATTTCAGTGCTTGTGATTTTGTCATGATTTATATTCGGAATTTAAACTGGAATTTGTCTAATTATTCAACAATCCAAAAACCTTATTGTAGACAATTTCCTAGTTTTTCTATGGCTGCTTTTGCCGATGCGCTCAAGCCAGAAAAGTTCAATGGTATGCACTTTAAGAGATGGCAAGTCAAGGCCACGCTCTGGCTTACTGCTATGAATGTCTTCCATGTTAGTAAAGGCAGACCTGAGGGTCCACTGACTCCTGAACAGGAGAAAGAGTACGACCATGCCAATACTATGTTCACGGGAGCCGTTCTTAGCGCCCTTGTTGACCGTCTAGTTGATGCGAATATGCAGTACACAGACGGGAAAGAGTTGTGGGATGCACTTACTACTAAGTATGGTGCATCAGATGCTGCAGTGACCTGTATATCATGGAGAGCTTTCATGATTATAAGATGGTTGATAATCGCTCTATTGTAGAGCAAGCTCATGAAATACAGTGTATAGCCAAGGAACTCGACCACCTTAAGATAGTCCTTCCTGACCGATTTGTGGCTGGGTGCATTATTGCAAAGTTGCCTTCTACATGGAGGAACTTCGCCACATCTCTGAAACATAAGAGACAGGAGATATCAGTTGAAAATCTGATAGCGTCTCTGGATGTTGAGGAGAAAGCTCGGGCAAAGGACACGGGATCTAAAGGAGGCGAGGGCCACTCCAGCGCCAACATGGTTCAGAGGAACCACAATAAGGGCAAAGGAAAGCCAAAATCTAACAAGCCCAACAAAACTACCAACTTCAAGAAGAAGAAGAACAAGGCTGAATTGACATGTTTCGCATGTGGCGAGGCGGGTCATTTTGCCAAGGATTGTCCTGATCGAGCGGATCGCCGTGGCAAAAAGGGCAATGTCAACACAGTGGTCGCTAGCAATGAGGAAGACAAAGGGTATGGTAATTTACCTTTTATCTTCTCAGTATTTCAATCACCTAGCTGGTGGCTTGATACTGGTGCTAATGTTCATGTGTGTTCTGACATTAACTTGTTCTCTTCTTATCAGAGCGCCCGGGATTCTTCCGTGCTAATGGGGAATGGGTCACATGCTTCTGTTCATGGCACTGGCATAGTGGATCTGAAGTTTACTTCGGGAAAGATCGTGCAGCTGAAGAACGTGCTTCATGTCCCTTCTATACACAAGAATCTTGTTAGCGGAACCCTTCTATGTAGAGATGGGTTCAAGGTAGTTTTGGAGTCCAATAAATTAGTTGTGTCCAAGTCTGGACAATTTATTGGTAAAGGTTATGATTGCGGAGGCTTGTTCCGCTTTTCTTTGTTAGATTTCAATAATAAGTCTGTGAACCATATTTGTGCTAATGTTGATGATCTTGCGAGTATTTGGCATTCTCGTTTGTGTCATATTAATTTTGGCTCTATGTCTCGGCTTGCAACCATGAGTTTAATTCCGAATATCACCATAGTCAAAGGTTCTAAGTGCCATAGTTGTGTGCAGTCGAAGCAACCTCGAAAGCCTCACAAGGCTGCTGAGGAGAGACACCTGGCACCTTTAGAACTCATACATTCTGATCTTTGTGAGATGAATGGTGTGTTGACAAAGGGTGGTAAGAGATACTTCATGACATTGATTGATGATGCGTCTAGATTTTGCTATGTATACTTGCTAAAAACTAAAGATGAGGCTTTAGACTACTTTAAAATCTATAAGGCTGAAGTTGAGAACCAACTAGAGAGAAAGATCAAACGTATTAGATCAGATCGTGGTGGCGAGTTCTTTCCCAAAGTCTTTGACGATTTCTGTGCAGAACATGGCATTATTCATGAGAGGACTCCTCCCTATTCACCCGAGTCAAACGGGATTGCTGAAAGGAAAAACCGTACGTTGACTGACCTGGTGAATGCCATGTTAGACACTTGTGGTTTATCTAAGGCATGGTGGGGGGAGGCAGTCCTGACTTCATGTCATGTTCTGAATAGAATTCCTATGGGCAAAGAAGAGAAAACCCCTTATGAGAAGTGGGTTGGGAGAAAACCATCACTTTCATACTTGCGCACTTGGGGGTGCATGGCGAAAGTCAATGTACCAATTAATAAAAAGCGCAAGCTTGGTCCAAGGACAGTGGATTGTGTCTTTCTTGGATATGCTTCGTGTAGCATAGCATATAGATTTTTAGTAGTTAAATCTGAAGTTCCTGATGTGTATGTTGATACTATTATGGAATCACGTGATGCTACTTTCTTTGAACATATATTTCCAATGAAAGACATTCATAGCAATTCTAGATACTCTTCTGAGATAACTCCTGAACATAGTACACCTATTGAGAGTTTTGAACAGCCACATGAAATTGTCCTAGAGGAGGATGACAATGATGCTCCTAAAAGGAGCAAGAGACAGAGGGTTGAAAAATCCTTTGGTGATGATTTCATTGTGTACCTTGTGGACGATACTCCTACTACCATTGCAGAAGCATTTGCATCTCCAGATGCAGATGATTGGAAAGAAGCAGTTCATAATGAGATGGACTCCATTCTTTCAAATGGTACGTGGGAAGTCACTGATCGACCCTATGGATGCAAACCTGTGGGTTGTAAGTGGGTGTTTAAAAAGAAGCTCAAGCCTGATGGTACAATTGAAAAGTACAAGGCTAGGCTTGTGGCTAAAGGCTATACTCAGAAAGAAGGAGAAGACTTCTTTGATACTTACTCACCTGTTGCTAGAATGACCACTATTCGAGTACTACTTTCTTTGGCTGCCTCGTATGGTCTCCTTGTTCATCAGATGGATGTAAAGACAACTTTTCTTAATGGAGAGCTGGACGAGGAAATCTATATGGAACAGCCTGATGGATTTGTAGTAAAGGGTCAAGAAAGCAAGGTGTGCAAGTTATTGAAATCTCTGTATGGTCTGAAGCAAGCACCAAAGCAGTGGCATGAGAAGTTTGACACGACTCTAATGTCTGCAGGCTTTGCCATTAATGAGGCAGACAGGTGTGTATATTATCGCTGTGGTGGGGGCGAAGGAGTTATATTGTGCTTATATGTTGATGATATATTGATATTTGGCACAAACATTGATGTGATCAATGAAGTCAAGTCTTTTCTATCAAAGAGTTTTGATATGAAAGATCTGGGAGAAGCTGATGTGATTCTAAACATCAAGCTGATTAAGGCAGATGGTGGGATTACTCTCTCGCAATCTCACTATGTTGAAAAGGTTTTGAAGCGATTTGGCTTCTCTGAGTGCAAACCTTCTCCAACACCTTATGATCCCAGTGTGACACTGCGAAAGAACAAGAGAATTGGTTTAGACCAATTGAGATACTCTCAGATTGTCGGTTCACTCATGTATCTTGCTGGTGCAACAAGGCCCGATATCTCGTTTGCTGTGAGCAAATTGAGCAGGTTCATGTCAAACCCTGGGACTGATCATTGGCATGCACTTGAGCGGGTTATGCGCTACCTGCAAGGTACAATGAGTTATGGAATTCACTATTCTGGTCAGCATGCAGTACTTGAAGGATATAGTGATTCGAACTGGATATCTGATGCAGACGAGCTTTATGCCACCAGTGGTTATGTCTTTACTATTGGTGGAGGTGCGGTATCATGGAGGTCATGCAAGCAGACCATTTTGACGAGGTCAACCATGGAAGCCGAGCTAGCTGCACTTGACACAGCAACCGTTGAGGCAGAATGGTTGCGTGAACTCTTGATGGACTTGCCGGTGGTTGAGAAACCAATACCAGCTATCCTTATGAACTGTGACAATCAGACAGTGATTGCTAAAGTGACGAGTTCTAAGGATAATGGAAAGTCATCAAGACATGTCAAAAGGCGATTGAAGTCTGTCAGAAAGTTGAGAAACTCCGGAGTTATAAGTGTGACTTATATTTCAACAGATAAAAATCTGGCAGATCCTTTTACCAAGGGACTACCACGTAATGTGATAGAAATCGCATCAAGAGAGATGGGTATGAGACCCGAATAAAGTTGCCATGGTGGAAACCCAGTCTATGTGATCGGAGATCCCGTGAATTAGGTCCTGGGAAGAACAAGCCATTGGTGAACTGAGGAGAGTAGCCTTTGACCCTCTCTAAGTAAAGATGCAATACTCTCAAATGCTGTAAGGCAGGTTGGCTTTGTGCCTTAATGTGTTCTGTTGGCTTGTATTAGCGAAGATGTTGTCCTGCAGAACATTCTTTGAAAGAACACACCTATATGAGTTAGACTGTCTAACGTCGCAGTCTATGAGATCTGGGTGATCTCTAGTAAACTCATGAAGAGACCTTGGAGTACGACGTATATGCTCCACCCGAGAAGGGGACTACTGGTAGCCAAGTACTGGTCATGACTTCAAGTGAAACTCATTCACGCAAAACTTGCAATTCAAGGCATAGTCCATTGTCCAAGTTGTGGGTTGGTGTAGCTTGGAGTTCTAGGCGGAAGTTCAACTTAACAGTCTCTGCTGAAAAACTAGTATATTAAACAGTAGTGAACAGTGGCGAAAACTGTAGATGGGCATTTGAGATCTGGTGGGGGATTGTTAGGATTTATGGGCTTGGCCCAATTAAGAATTTCTAATAAATCCCAGAAAATCTCAAAAGCCCATACAAGAGGATGGCTAGAGGATAGGTGGAACCATTAGCACCATATTGCTAGCTCTAGTGGAGTAGAGCTAGCTTAAATATGGAAGCCACACTCACTCATCAAGTCATGGATGAGAGGAGAGAGTGTGGAGAGCCACACGCGCGCGCGCGCTCGCTCGCCTCGCCTCGCCTCGCCTCGCCTCGCCTGGCCGGGGCGGGGCGGGGCGGGGCGGGGCAAAGGGCGCGAGCGCACGACATGCGCGTGAATGGTCCGCCGAAATCCGGCCCCTCGCCTTGCGGGGGCGCGGCTACCTTTTGCCGTTTGTTTTTTTGGTTTCTTGGCTGTTACGCTTATCCTAACCGATCGCTATAAAATCTCAACTGATTGCGAGATTTTCGTGGGCGGATAAGCACGGGGGGTCGCGGACTTGGCCCTATAAAAGGAGCCCGGCAGCCAGCCTCCAAATCATCCCAGATCCCAATTCGCTTTCGCCTCTCTTCACAGCTGAGCCGCCTTCCAGTTCTCTTCGTCCCGATCGTAGAGGTGCATCTGCGATTAGGAGAGCAGGTCTCCGGAACCCTTCGCCTTCTAGATCCTGCACCAGGAGAGGCCGAATAAGGTTTTTGGGAAGCGTCTTCACGCGACTGCTCGTGATCTGATTGACCTCGTCGACCCTGCTGATTTCGCTACTTCGACATCGTCGACCCTGCTGATTCCGGCGCGTGCCATCTATCAGTAAGTCTAATCAGTACGCATCATCTGATTTGGCTTGTTATTTCAGTGCTTGTGATTTTGTCATGATTTATATTCGGAATTTAAACTGGAATTTGTCTAATTATTCAACAGGTTCGACCGGTCACTGGATGCGAACTGGTGTGCTTAGCCGACTAACTTGCTTTTGGTGCACGTGACCCCATTTGTCAGACAAGCCTCGATTTTTTAAAATTTTTTGCCGAGTGTGCAGCGTGGCGGCACTCGGCACATATTGTCGTACTAGAAGCATATGAGGAAAATACCCATTTTTACTTTGCCTAGTGTCAGTTCAGAAACTAGACAAAGAGACTCTTTGCGTTCAGGACACTAGGTAAAGAGGCATTTTGCTTGTGTCTTTTTTTGACACTCGGTAAAATATTTTTTCTTTTCTTTTTGCTTCCAAACTTTTTATGATATGTTTCTATAGCACCTAGAACTACATGTCAAGTTTTGATATTTTTTTAAATGTTTAGCTATATTTAGTAAATTTGTTTCATTTAATTGAATTTCGTTTGATAATTTAAATTTGAACTGCAAGTCATTCGCATAATGGAAAAATGGATGGAAAATGATATTTATGTTATTTAGTATAATTTGAGGCCTTATTCGATAACATAACAGAGATTTCGAACATCATGTTCACGAAACTTGACCATAAACTTGCGGTCTAGTTGTTTTTAAATTGCATAAAAAGCAAATGAAGTCGGAAAATCATAAAACTTGTCGAGATGTCATGATACCATATGTGGAGGCTATGATAAAAAATTGATAATATTTCATAAAAGTTTTTATGTATAATGCTTACAAACTAAAGAATTGAGAGAGAAGTTTAATGATTTAATGTTAGAGGCCCACTAGGTGGTAACTATCGTTCGTGTCAAACTTGTATGAAACCTTGTCAACTTTTTATCACAGCCTCTACATATGATATCATGACATCTCGACAAGTTTAATGATTTTCTGACTTTGTTTGATTTTTATACAATTAAAAAACAACTGGACCGTAAGTTTGTGGTCATGTTTCGTGAACATGATGTTTAAAATTTATAGTCTATTACCGAATAAGGCCTCAAATTATAATAAATAACATGAATATCATTTTTCCATCATGCGAATGACTTGCAGTTCAAATTTGAATTATCAAAAGAAATTCAATTAAAAGAAATAAATTTAGTAAATATAGCAAAAACTTCAAAAAGTTTACCAAAACTTGACATGTAGTTTTAGGTGCTATAGAAACACATCATAAAAAGTTTAGAAGCAGAAAGAAAAGAAAAAATATTTTACCGAGTGTCAAAATAAGACACTAGATAAAATGCCTCTTTGCCGAGTGTCGAAGTCAGATACTCGGCAAAGTTAACGGTTGGTGGATGGTATTAGCTAACGACGACAGTTTATCAAGTGTTTTACGTCCGATTTGCCGAGCGTTTTTTTTGCTTAGTGGCGGATACTCGGCAAAGAAGATCTTTGTCTAGTGCCAGTAAATTCGCACTCGGCAAAATATTTAACGCTAGGCAAAGTTTGTCCCTCCGGTAGTGAAACTAATATTTACACAACATATTTAAACAAACTCTATTATCCAACAAATCCTACTCTAATGGAACCCCTAATGGAGGTGTTCATCAATCGTGAGGTTAAAATTTTTGTAGATTCTCTCAACCTAAATCAATCATGATATTTGCAAATTCCCTCGGTGTTTTTTTAAAAAAAAGAAAAGCGACGAAAGAATTCTTCACCCAAAGCTCAATCGTCGTCAGAATAGTACAGTTCCAACACGCACGCAAAGATCAACTTGACGAGCCCAAAAACAGTGGTCAGCGAGCACTTCATCGCCGAGTCCGTCGCATGCGTCAGTGCGACCCTGGATAGCTGCTCTTTCGCCTTGCTTGTGTCCATGGTAGCCTTCACGATGTTGGACTCGACGACATCGATGGCGCCTTGCTGGTCATGGACTAGTCTTGCGAGGTGCACGAAGATCTCGTTGATCTCAGCGATGTCCATATCCCGCTGAATCTTGCGCATCTCCCGCTTCCTCTCCTCGATGAGGGCCTCGCTGAAGGCGATGTCGTTGTCCAGAAGGGCTAGCTCCTGCATCCTCCGTGATTCAACCAGGTGCTGCTGCTGTATCTGGATCCCGCGCTGCTGATCGGCGCCGGCAGTAGCATTGGCATTGGCATTGGTCAGTTGTGATCCGATGCGAGAACCGTAGCTGGGCGGCGACCGTGGACGAAAACGAAACATCGTCGGCGCACGACGGGCAGCGGCTGTGGCTTCGTGGCGATCGTCCTCGATGATCCGGCCGTGCACCAACAGGAACACCCGGAGCGCGGCATGGAAGTCCGTGGCCAGCTTGGACATGACGGCGGCGGCAGCGGCGGGGTCGGCCAGCCTCCGCGCCGCGTTCCGAGCCAGGCGCGTGACATCGGCGCGCGCTCTGTGGATGCGCTCGCGGACCACGCGGGCATCGCCCCCGACGGCGACGGCGGCGAGCTCGCGCTCGAGGCGGCGGAGCTCGGACACCTTAGTGTTGATCTGGAAGACGCAATGCGCCACCAAGGCCTGCGGCGGCGGCGGAGGACGCGGTGGGAGGCTCGCCTCCATGCCGTGGCAGACGTCCTGGAAACTCATCGGCGTAGCGGCGGGAGGCAAGGATGATCGAGTCACAGGTGGGCGGTGGCTGTCGCTGCGAGCCGGGGCATCAATGGTGCTGGCGATCTGCGTAGGGACTAGGGAGTCGTATTTATGTGGACCGAGCGACCGACTTATATATGTCCGTACGGACTTCAGAGGCATTGACGCGCGCCTATAGGGGTTCGGAGTTCCCATGACAACTTCAAGATGGTTGAGGCCTTGTTCGTTTACATCGGATTGTACCTATAATCGTTCCGGCTAATTTAAGTTTATATAAATTAGAAAAAGTAATCCAGCTCAGAATCGTTCCGACCCACTAATCCAACACAAATAAATAAGGCCTGACTCTTCTTTAGAGATCTGGAGCAGCGAAAGCTTAGGCTATCCGCACGGTTCCCTCTAAATTTTTCCCTCTATATCATTTTTTTTGCGTCACATCATTAACATTTTACCCTATTTTTTTATCTTTCGCAGCGGTTCCCTCTAAATACACCCTATACCCTAGTACAACTATAAAATATCATTTTCTATATCTATTATTAATTTTTTATCTACTAACAATTACTCGTGGACCCACAACACAGTACCGTAGGGAATGAACAGTGAACCGCTGGATTGAGGTAGAGAGAGAAGAGGACCAACACGTAGAGTGGCGTGTAGAGGGCAGCACTGCGGGGTCAGAGGAGGGAGCTGTAGCTGCTACGAAGGGAAGGGGAGCCTTATCAAGTTCTGTTTGCCCATCACGGAGAGCGTCGGATAGTAGCGAGATTATTTCGGTGGCACACCTTTTCGGTGCTTGCTTGCTTTCTTCGAATAGACAGCACGTGTATAAGATTGGTACAAATAAAACAGCCTAGCAGCTAATCTAGTACTCTTATATCTCTTATCTACTCATTTAAAGCACAAGTTTTCACGATTCTACTGTTCTCAAGTGACGTGGATGGTTACCTCTCTATATATGCTATCGGAAAACACCTAAACCTAACACGACAAGAAGCCGTATGCAGCGTAGTACTCCCGGATACTACCACATCGCTAGTTGAATGTGGACGAGCGGTCGAGCGAGCTGTAAAAAAGAGGCAGGTCTTATTTTCAACTAGTATCTTTCTCGACTTTTTGGCTAAGACAATGCAATATTTGTAGTTTAATATCTTGTTTGTTGGTCATATATCCACACTAATTCTAAGAGCCCCTTTGGCATGGCACTTTGGACGGCTCTAGCTACCACAAAACGGTCATAAAAATGGCTTCTCATTAAGAGCCCTCCAAGGGAGCTGTTTTCTTGTTGGGAGCCAGAGCACCATAAACTGACTTGTACCGGCTCCTGTATTTTCTTCATACACCATTCGAAAGAAAACAAAGGAATTGCAAAACGATCCTAGCACCTCCAAAACAGCTAAGGATCTAGAGTCAAAGCTATTTTTAGAGGAGTCCGAGCCCTGCTAAAGAGGGCCTAAATTTATTTTTTGTGGGGTGTGTTCATTTTAATTCTAAACTTATTTTTTGTGGAGATGGTCTATCACACTTGTTTGCCACTGGATCCTCGCGTGTCCTACAGCTGTTGCACTGTATCATTAATATTATAGGTATGTGGTCAAATCACATATGCAATTGTACTAGTTTACTTAGATACAATAGAATGCCTATATCCTGGTTCAACAACCTACGCTATGGACTAACGGCTGCATTAACTTAACTTCACGTTAACATCCCCGCAATATTAACCGGTGGACACAAGGTTAAGAATGGAGTCCTAACTTTAGGGGGTGTTTGGGATGGCTTTAGATTTCAGCTCTAACATCAATTTATAACATCAATTTAAAAAGTTTTAAAAATATTTTTAATCTAAAAAATAAACAAAATGACTTATTTAATTGCCTTCTAAAGGCTACAGCTACAGCTCCAGCTCCACGTTTTTTGGAGCACCTAACGACCTGCTCCACCAATTCCACCAAATTTTCTGGAGCTTGACAGGGCCTAAGTCTTGGCTTGTGTAATACCTAAATTTGTAAATCATATGATAGGAGACTATTTCCTTTATCTACATGTGTGTACCAGGTCTAGTTGCTACCACATGTGAATAAACACAATCAAAAGGGGAATTAAATTATCAATAACAGCCAAATAAACCATGCATCAGGCTAAGTTTTTACTTGATTGTGCATTTATGACTAATAAAATAAAGGTATTATTAATAGGGTAATAGACACACGGAATTTAAATTCTATTTTGGAAAACAAAAACTCCAAAGAAAGGTGGAGAGGAAAGAAAAGAATTACTAAAAAGGAAAGTATATACAAAATAAATAGTATAAATAAAAGTAAGACTAGAGTTTTCAAGTTATACTTTCAATCTGAGGAGAATTTACCAAAGAATTTGATTTTGAAATTTGAACTCAAAAGTGAAGGGAAACTATAAAAGAAAATAGAAAATAAAAAGAAAAAAGACCAAAACCTCGTTTGGGCCGGCTAAACCCGATTCGGCCCACTAAAGCTTGCCACGCTCGGCCCAGCATCACTCCCGCAGTCTCGCCTACTGACACCCGGGCCCCACCCGTCGGTCCCTCCACTCATGGGCGCTGTTTGGCAATCTGGCGCCGACACAAGGGTCCCACTGATCAGTCAATCGCTCGTGCTCGCGCTTTGCAGCTCACTGCCGTGCGGGCCCATGCGGTCAGACGCCCCTTCCTCAACGGAATCGTCCGCGTCGCGCGGGTGGCCGGCGCTCGACGCGTGATCCTCGGTCATGACCACCCTGGTTTCTCGGCCGCGTGATACTCGCCTGCACGGACTCCGTCCTCCCCATGGGTATAAAACCGGAGCCCTCCATGGCCCCTCCAGGAAACCTAGCGCCGCCAGGAAAGCCCCATCACGTCACACCTCGGCCACCGGCAACTGTTGCGGTGGGTCGTCGGTGTGGCACTGCAAGAGTCCGCCATAGCTCGCCAGAGAGTTCCAGAACCTCGCCTTGACGAATCCTTGACCGGTGCGCGCCCAATTTGCCGCCACCGTCGAACTTCCGCTCATCGCCGTGGCCACGCTCCTGTGCCTCATTCCGTCGGTAAGAAACCCATCCAATCGACTCGCCTCGTCCTTCTCTACGTGTAGCTCGGTCCAATTTGTATATGGCGCTCGGGAACGGCCGATTGCATCCTCGCCGGCGTGCTCCGCCGAGCGTGCGGGGCGGCGCCGCCGTGCGTTTGGTCGGGAGGAAGGCGATGCTCGTGTACCGTTGATCTTTCACAGAACGGTCGCGATTAGATCGGGGGCGTACCCCTTCGTGGCTCTGATCCAGGCCGTCGATCTGGCAAGGGACGGTGTGGTGTAAGTCACGTACTCATGAAAACCCTAGCCGTCGGATCCAGATCCAAGGGATTGCATTTTGTACCGGTTCACTTAAAGCACAGTTCTAATCTGGGCCCTCGGTTCTGGATGGGCGGCTCAGATTCCACCGTACCCCTTCGCGTGGCAAACTTCATAAAGAGACCCTGTAGTTATAAGTAATCAACCCGCCGTCCACCGCGGGTTGAATCTGAGTCTGGGATATTTTTATACATTAGTCCCTGTGTTTCTCTGTTATTGGCGCGTAGTCCAGAGAGAAGTCAAATTAGAGAATTAATTCTGGAAATTGATTTTGAATACAAAAATAAATCCAGAAACTTGTATAATTCATATTAAATCCATTCTAATTCCAAATTGAGTCATTCCAGAGGCATTAATTTTGTTTTAATATTGTTTATCATCTAGTAACCTCATTTTGTCATGAAACATAGATTAAAAATTATGCACCTAGTTTATTTTGTACCCAACACTAAAATCTTCAATAAACCATAACTTAATAACCATGCCTCCGAATTTAGCGATTCTCGAACCCTCGATCTCGTAGCAACGCGTAGATTATTATTACGTAGTTTATTCTTATGTTTGGTGTAATGTTAATTCTTGCTATACTATGTATGTATTGCTACGTCTAGCAGTGAGAACACGAGTCACCTGAAGATCATCCTGGTACCTGGAATCTCAAGTCCCAGCCAAGTTGTGCCCTTGATCACTTCTTTTTACCCACTCATGTTCTAATTAATCATAATGATCTGCATAGGTTAATTTTGATGGGACCCAATAGGTTACCCTAGTTTGTCTATCTTTATACCTTGTTTACCATTGAACCTTTTGGGTAGTACTTGCTAGTGCTTTATGTGGTTTTGGGTATGAAGGTACATTATTCATGATCACACTTTTATTATATGTTTATTATTACTGTTCATGATAAGATCATTATGTTAATTGGAACATGGAGCGACCACCCGGGAAAACAGTGCTACCACAAGGGAGGAATGGGACCCCTTGGCTGATTAATTAGGAAAGCTAGTGGAAGACTACCTTACCCGAAAGGGGCAAGGGCAGTAGGGGAGTGGTCAGTGTAGGGAGGCCCTCGGGAGGATTTTGCTGCGATGGCGGTCCTGCAAGGGATTCCTGCATTGGAGCTTCCTATAAACTGTAGCAGGTTTTCTGAAGCTAGTGGAACTTTGTAAAGGCCTCGTAGTGTTACCCTGCCTCGCCTCCTCGGTAGAGGTGTATGGGAAGTCGCGATCCCTTGGCAGATGGGTAACATGACTTGTGGGTAAAGATGCGCAACCTCTGCAGAGTGTAAAACTGGTATACTAGCCGTGCTCACGGTCAAGAGCAGCTCGGACCCTCACATGATTAATTTATGGAACTAAATTCAATTTTGTCATATGCATTGCATCGCAGGTGAAGTTGTTACTTTTGTTCTACTATTTAATTGGGTTGGTATTTACTTATACTTAGTAATTGCTAATAAAATTTTGACCAACATTAAAAGCAATGCTCAGTTTCAACCATCCTCTTTGGTAAGCCTTACACTTCACGTGAGCTCCCACCTTTGGCGAGTTCATGCACATTATTCCCCACAACTTGTTGAGCGATGAACGTATGTGAGCTCACTCTTGCTGTCTCACACCCCCACAGGTCAAGAACAGGTACCGCAGGATGAGGCGCATGGAGGATGCTGTGACGTGTTCGTGAGAGATCTAGGCCGTCGTCTCCCAGTCAACTTTGGGTTGCTGGACCGTTGTCTCCTTATAATGTAATTATTTATTTTGTCAGAACTCCTATTATGTAGTAAAGATGTGACATTCGATCCTGTGCCATGATTCATCATATGTGTGAGACTTGGTCCCAGCACACCAGGTGATTATGTTCGCGCCCGGGGTTTTGGACCCCTAAAATCCGGGTGTGACAGCTTGGTGGCAGGGCTCTAGCCTCTAGGTCATCGTCGGTGCATCCTCCATACTCTGTCCGTTCGTCGTATTCACGTCTAGGTGTCCGTCTAGGCCTCTCTGTTCGTCTAGAAACCGGCACTGAATGCCTTTCGACGAGTGTTCTGGACGCTACGTGCACCCCACATTGCCCAGCGTGGATTTCTTCCAGTAGGCATTTTTCGGC
This sequence comes from Zea luxurians, assembly GCA_029449295.1. NCBI lineage: Eukaryota > Viridiplantae > Streptophyta > Magnoliopsida > Poales > Poaceae > Zea > Zea luxurians. The sequence continues at coordinate 39,321,430 of JAOPSE010000018.1, read as the reverse complement.
ACCTATGTCAATGCATTTCATACCCCTATTTTGTACAGTGCATCGCCTATGATAGATTGAGTAGTGAGCCGACTGCCTCGCGATACGCTCGACTGTGGCTCTATAATCTGGTTCTTCTTCATTTCTGATGTATTTGTTGATCGGTGCCCTCCAGTCACTCGGATCTGGTGCTCTATTTCTTTGCATTCCTCTCCTGGTCCTGACGTGACGCTGGGGTGTTGTACCTCTTGGACGAAGACACCGGCGGGGCCTACGCTCGGCTTGACCCTAGCTTGGATAAAGCATCAGTTGCCATGTTGCGTCTCTATCTATATGCTAAAACTCCGGTCCCTCGAATTTATCCTCAATTTTCCTAACCGCAACACAATAGTTGCCCATGGATTCCATGGAGGAGTACCAATCTTTATTGACTTGGCTGAACACTACAAGTGAATCTCCATATACCATCAACCTTTTGATTCCGAGTGACAAAGTGATATTAACCCCGTGTATCAGGGCTTCATATTCCACAACGTTGTTGGAGGCAAGAAATAGGAGTTGCAGTGCATATTTGAGCTGATCTCCCCTTAGGGAGATGAAGAGGACGCCTACCCCTACTCTATGTAATATTAGTGACCCGTCAAAGTATATTTTCCACACTTCCATTGACTAAGGATTTTAAGGGATCTGCTGCTCGGTCCACTCTGATATGAAATCCACTAGAGCGTTGGCCTTGATCGTAGTGTGAGACTAAAATTCTATGTCATGATATCTGAGTTTGCACGCCCACCTGGCTGTTCTTCCCATTGTTTCTTTGTTGCGGAGAATGTCTCCTATCGGGAAGCCTATAACCACTACGACTTTGTGGCCGTCAACGTAGTGGCACAACTTTCACGCGGTGAGGAGTACAACGTATAGCAATTTCTGGACTTGAGAGTGTCTGACCTTGGAGGGCACGAGGACTTTGCTGATGAAGTACACGAGGTGTTGGACTGGATGTGCGTGCCCTTCTTCTATCCGCTCGACTACTAATGCGGTGCTTACCACATGAGTCGTGCATGAAATGTATAGCAATAGATATTTAGTCTGTCGGTGGTGGCTCGGTTGAGTGGTTTGAGGGCTGGTGGGGTGGTTAGGAATTTCTTGAGTGCTTCAAATGCTTCTTGAGCTTTGGGGTTCCAATGGAATCTATCCACCTTCTGGAGCAATTTGTAAAACATCATGCGTCTCTCACCGAGCCGCGAGATGAAGCGACTTAGTGCCGCCATGCAGCCAATAAGCTTCTGGACCTTCTTTTTTTATCGTGGCGGCTCCATCCTTAGGATGGCTTCGATTTTCTCCGAGTTGGCCTTGATCCCCTCGTGGCTAACGATGAAGCCAGTAGCTTCCCAGCTGGTACCCCAAACACACCCTTGTCCGTGTTAGGCTTCCAGCGGTAGCATCTTAGGCTATTAAAGACCTAGTGGAGGTCGTTAATGAAGTTTCCTGGGTCCATGGTCTTGATTACCACATCATCGACATAGGCCTCCATCCTCTTGCCACATTAGTCATCTAAGCATGTTTGGATGGCCCGCTGATAGGCCGCTCCAATGTTTTTAGGCCAAATGGCATGGAGGTATAACAGAAGGCCTCGAAGGGCATAATGAATGTTGTTTTTTCTTGGACCTACTCCGGTAGACTGATCTAGTGATATCCCGAGTAACAGCCTAGGAAGGAGAGTATGGAGCAGTCGGCAGTGGAATCGGCCACTTGATCTATTCTAGGGAGCACGAAGGGATCCTTAGGCCAGTGTTTATTGAGATCGGTATAGTCGACGCACATGCGCCAATCAACTCTATTATTTTTAGTACAAGAATAGGGTTCACAAACCACTCAGGATGTGTTACTTCTCTAATGAAACCTGCTGCTATTATGCGAGCTAAATCGACCCTTATGGCCTCTCTTTTGTCGAGCGTAAAGCGGCGCAGCTTCTGCTGGATCGATTTTGCTTGAGGATACACCTTTAGTTTGTGCTCATCCAGCTCTCTAGGAACACACGACATGTCCGCAGGTTGCCACACAAATACATCCTGGCTATCCTGCAAAAAACGAACGAGCGCGTCTTCCTATTTGGCGGTGAGGCTAGAGTTGACGATCGTCGTCTTACGTTCATCGGAGAAGCTGAGGTTGGCTTTCTTGGTTTCTTCAACTGGCCGCAAGGTAGTAGTAGCGGATGCTTCCTTCGCTGGGATTATGAGGTCATCCCCTGGCGATGCATCGACGTTCGTTGTTGGTTGCTATGGTGCTACCGAGGGTCTGGCGGTGGATGGCCCTCTAATAGCATTATGCCGCTCCTTGGAAGTCATCCCGGACAGTAATGATGCCTTGAGGTCAGAGCATCTTGAATATCATGTAGGGGTAGTGTGGGATGGACATGAACTTGGCCAGTCCTGGCCTCCCAATGATGGTGATATATCCACACTCGAACCGAGCTACATCAGAACGTAGGAACTTGATTCAGTAGTTGTCTAGAGCACCGAAGGTCATCGACATGTAAAGGTTCCCTAGCAGGTACTCTCCTTCAGTCAAGACAATGTCGAAGAAAGGGGTATTCGACTTAATGAGGTCAGTAGTCGGGATCCCGAGAGCCTGGAGTGTTCTAGGAATGATGACATTGATGCTGCTGCCCGCCATTCACTAGAACTTTCTTGAACCGACTTTCTTGGATCATGGGATTGAAAAGCAGAGGGTATTTGCCAGGGTGATCAAAGTTAAGCCATTGATCGGCTCGGCTAAACATGATGGAGTGCTCCGACAACCGATATGCGTCGAAGTAATGTGGGTTTCCACTAGAACCTATCAGTCGGTTAGCTTCTGCTGCCTCTTGTTTTCCTGGGACATATGGCCCCCGAAAATGACATTGACCTCCCTGTCAATGTGTAGGAAGGCACTGCCACCACCCCCTATCTGTGGTGGCGATTATTCTTGTATGACTTGCTCTCTTTGTGGTGAAGGTGGTGGGAGAGGTTGAAACAATCGGTCGTTGTCGACTGAGTGTTTGAAGTCCCTGCAATTACACAGGGTGTGATACATCTCCTTGTGGTACAAGTACTAGGCATTGAGGATCTCGTCCAGTGTCCAGGTGTTGCATCATGGCATGCCGTGGGACTGGGTCGCCTGGGCTCTGCAGCATGCACTTCATCTCTCGGCCTCTTGTCCTTGCACTTATTCAGTTGCTGGTTCCCTTCCTTCTTCAGCGCCTGAGGTGCAGGCTTCGTGTGGCCGATCAGGTCTTGGGCCCGCTCGTCAGTGGTGACATAGATGTCTACTCCTCGAAAGAGCTATTCTGAGGTGGCTGGAGCTTTCTAGAGGATGGCTCGGATGAAAGCCAAGTCATTAGATCCACTATAGAAGTCTTAGATCACAACAGACTCAGTGACATTAGGGATACGATTCCTCATAGTTTGGAAATGCTTTAGGAACGAGCAGAGGGACTCGTCACTTTGGCGTTTGATGGATTTGAGGTCCCAGGGTTGCGCTAACTTATCAGAAAAGGATTGAAAACTCTCAACAAACTGGTGGTAGAAATCGACCTAGTCATCGCTGTGGCAGGAAAAGTGTTGAAGGCACTGCAGCGTGTCCTGCCCGAGAACGATGGGTAGGTATGTTGTCATGATGTACTCCATTGCCTGGGCAGCCTAGGAGACGGTCGTATAGACAGCCAACCATCCGCCTGGGTCTTGCTTGCGCTCATACCTGTCGACGTTCGAGACCTTGAAGTTAGGTGGCCATTGAAACGCCTGGAGCCAGGGGAAAGTGAAAGGGAAATATGCCATTGGGCCATTTCTAAGTATTTTGGTGATTTAGTGTCCAACACAAGTGCCTAAGTGTAAAAAGGTGGACAAAGTACAAATCAAGAATTAAGGTATGTTTCTCAGACTTAGTACATTGTTTTATGGACTAATGTATTGTGTCTAAGTGCTGGAAACAGGAAAAATCCAATTGGAAATGTCTTGGCTCGAGCAGCCAAGACTCTGCTCAGTCTGGGTGCACCGGACTGTCCGGTGGCTCACCGGACAGTGTCCGGTGCGCCAGGCTGGCTCGAGCGAAGTGGCCGCTCTCGGGAATTCACCGGGGACGTACGTCTATAATTCATCGGACTGTCCGGTGTGCACCAGACTGTCCGGTGAGCCAACGGTCGGCCGGGCCAACGGTCGGCCGCACAATCTGCGCGGGACACGTGGCCGAGGCAACGGCTAGAAGGGGACACCGGACTGTCCGGTGTGCACCGGACATGTTCGGTGCGCCAACGGCTCTCAGGCTGCCAACGGTCGGCTGCACCATTTTTGGAAGGAAATCGGGCACCGGACAGTGTCCGGTGGTGCACCGGACTGTCCGGTGCGCCAGTCGACAGAAGGCAAGATCAGCCTTCCTAGATTGCTCTCAACGGCTCCTAGCTGCCTTAGGGCTATAAAAGGGACCCCTAGGCGCATGGAGGAGTACACCAAGCATTCCTACAACATTCCTAAGCACCAAGACATCGATTCCGCGCCTTTGATTCTCTGCGATAGCAATTAGAGCTCTAGTTGAGTGGTGAACTCATTGAGTTGTGTTGTGAGCTCTCATTGCAACTTGTGTGCGTGGTGTTGCTGTGATTTCTTGTCTTGAGTGCGTTGCTAATCCCTCCCTTGCTCTGTGCTTCTTTGTGAATTTCAAGTGTAAGGGCGAGAGGCTCCAAGTTGTGGAGATTCCTCGCAAACGGGATTGAGAAAAAGCAAGCAAAACACCATGATATTCAAGTGGGTCTTTGGACCGCTTGAGAGGGGTTGATTGCAACCCTCGTCCGTTGGGACGCCACAACGTGGAGTAGGCAAGCGTTGGTCTTGGCCGAACCACGGGATAACCACCGTGCCATCTCTGTGATTGATCCTTGTTGGTTATTGTGTTTTGTTGAGAATTCCTCTCTAGCCACTTGGCAATTATTGTGCTAACGATTAACCAAGTTTTGTGGCTTAAGTTTTCAAGTTTCACAGGATCACCTATTCACCCCCCCTCTAGGTGCTCTCAATTGGTATCGGAGCCGTTCTCTTCACAAAGGGACTAACCGCCCGAAGAGATGGATCCTAAGGGGAAGGGAATCGTGATCAACGACAAAGAGAAGGAATCCTTCGTCAATGAGCCGAAGGATGACAAGCCTACCGACTCTGGCTCGGGCCATAGACGAAAGGATGGGAAGAAGAAGAAGACAAGGCGCATCAAGGAAATTGTCTACTTCGACGACAGCGATGAGTCTACTTCTTCCCAAAAGGACGACGACCACAACAACTACGAGAGAAGGAAACCGGTTAATTCGAACTTTTCTTTTGACTACTCTCGTATTCCGCAAAGTTCAAATTCACATTTGCTCTCCATTCCTCTCGGCAAGCCTCCACACTTTGATGGGGAGGACTACGGATTTTGGAGCCACAAAATGCGTAGTCACCTATTCTCTCTCCATCCTAGTATATGGGAGATTGTAGAGAGTGGAATGCACTTTGATAGTTCGGATAGTCACATGTTCATTAATGAACAAATTCATAAGAATGCACAAGCTACTACTGTTCTTCTAGCTTCATTGTGCAGGGATGAATACCACAAAGTGAGCGGCTTGGATAACGCCAAGCAGATCTAGGACACCCTCAAGATTTCTCATGAGGGGAACGACGTCACCTTGCTCACCAAAATGGAGTTGGTGGAGGGCGAGCTTGGACGATTCGTGATGATAAGGGGCGAGGAGCCAACTCAAACATACAACCGGCTCAAGACCCTTATAAACAAAATAAGGAGCTACGAAAGCACGCGATGGACGGACCACGACGTCGTCCGACTGATGCTAAGGTCCTTTACCGTTCTTGATCCTCATTTAGTGAATAATATTCGTGAGAATCCCAGGTACACCAAAATGTCGCCCGAAGAAGTCCTTGGAAAATTCGTGAGCGGGCGGATGATGATCAAGGAGGCAAGGTACGTGGACGACGCCTTGAATGGTCCGATCAACGAGCCGCAACCCCTTGCTCTCAAGGCAACAAGAAGCAAGGAGGCGCTACCTAGCAAGGTGGCACAAATGCGGTAAGCTTGGTCATTTTATTGCTAACTGTCCCGACAATGATAGTGATCAGGACCAAGGGAACAAGAGGGAGAAGAAGAAGAACTATAAGAAGGCAAAGGGCGAGGCACATCTAGGAAAGGAGTGGGATTCGGATTGCTCCTCCTCCGACTCCGACAATGAAGGACTCGCCGCCACCGCCTTCAACAAGTCATTCCTCTTCCCCAACGAGCGTCACACATGCCTTATGGCAAGGGAGAAGAAGGTATGTACTCGAGACTCTACTTATGCTTCTTCAAGTGAGGACGAATCTAGTGATGAGGATGAAATAGATTATTCATGTCTATTTAAGGGCCTAGATAGAACCAAGGTAGATAAAATTAATGAATTAATTGATGCCTTGAATGATAAGAATAGGCTTCTAGAAAAACAAGAAGATTTGTTGTATGAAGAACATGACAAATTTATAGAAGCACAAAAATCTCATGCCTTAGAAGTTAAGAGAAATGAAATGCTTTCTTGTGAATTATCTTCTTGCCATGAGACAATTTCTAGCTTAAGGAGCATTAATGATGATTTGAATGCTAAGTTAGAAATAGCTAGTAAATCAACAACTTGTGTAGAAAATGTTGTTATTTGCAATAGATGTAAAGGTTTTGATATTGATGCTTGTAGTGAACACATAGCTTCTATTGCAAAATTAAATGATGAAATGGCTAGTCTTAATGCCCAACTTAAGGCTAGCATAAGTGATTTTGATAAACTAAAATTTGCTAGGGATGCCTACACGATTGGTAGACACCCCTCCATTAAGGATGGGCTTGGCTTCAAGAGGGAAGCCAAGAACGTAACAAGCCATAAGGCTCCCATCTCCGCCAAGGAGAAAGGGAAGGCCCCTATGGCAAGTAGTACTAAAAAGAACCATGCTTTTATGTACAATGATAGAAGACAACCTCATAGGAGTTGCAATGCTTTTGATTCACATGCCTATGATTCTTATGCTAGGTATGCTTCCAGTTCTTCCTATATGCATTGTAGAGATATGCCTAGGAAAAATATTCATCATGTGCCTAGAAAGAATTTTGTTCATGCTCCTAGGAAATTTATGAATGGTCCCTCTACAATTTATCATGCTTTGAATGCTTCCTTTGCTATTTGTAGAAAGGATAGGAAGATAGTTGCTAGGAAGTTAGGAGCAAAATGCAAGGGTGATAAAACTTGCATTTGGGTTCCTAAGGAAATTGTGACTAACCTTGTAGGACCCAACAAGAGTTGGGTACCTAAGACCCAAGCCTAAATTTGCCTTGCAGGTTTATGCATCCGGGGGCTCAAGCTGGATTATCGACAGCGGATGCACAAACCATATGACGGGGGAGAAGAAGATGTTCACCTCCTACGTCAAGAATAAGGTTTCCCAAGATTCAATCATATTCGGTGATGGGAACCAAGGCAAGGTGAAAGGTTTAGGCAAGATTGCAATATCTAATGAGCACTCTATCTCTAATGTGTTTTTAGTTGAGTCTCTTGGATATAATTTACTATCTGTCAGTCAATTATGTAATATGGGATATAATTGTTTATTTACAAATGTAGATGTGTCTGTCTTTAGAAGATGTGATAGTTCACTAGCTTTTAAGGGTGTACTAGACGACAAACTTTACTTAGTTGATTTTGCAAAAGAAGAGGCCGGTCTAAATGCATGCTTAATGGCTAAGACTTGCATGGGCTGGTTGTGGCATCGCCGCTTAGCACATGTGGGGATGAAGAACCTCCACAAGCTTCTAAAGGGAGAACACGTGATAGGTCTAACCAATGTTCATTTCGAAAAAGATAGACCAGCTTGTCAAGTAGGGAAACAGGTAGGAGGAGCACATCACAGCAAGAATGTGATGACCACTTCAAGACCTCTGGAGCTGCTGCATATGGACCTCTTCGGACCCGTCACCTATCTGAGCATAGGAGAAAGTAAGTATGGTCTAGTTATTGTTGATGACTTTTCCCGCTTCACTTGGGTGTTCTTTTTGCAGGATAAGTCTGAAACCCAAGGGACCCTCAAGCGCTTCCTAAGGAGAGCTCAAAATGAGTTTGAGCTCAAGGTGAAGAAGATAAGAAGCGACAATGGGTCCAAATTCAACAACCTTCAAGTGGAGGAGTTCCTTGAGTTGGAGGGGATCAAGCACGAGTTCTCCGCTCCCTACACACCTCAGCAAAATGGTGTGGTAGAGAGGAAGAACAGGACGCTCATTGATATGGCGAGGACTATGCTTGGAGAGTTCAAGACCCCCGAGTGTTTTTGGTCAGAAGCCGTGAACACGGCTTGCCATGCCATCAACAGGGTCTATCTTCACCGCCTCCTCAAGAAGACCTCATACGAGCTGCTAACTGGTAACAAACCCAATGTATCATACTTTTGTGTATTTGGGAGTAAATGCTACATTCTAGTGAAGAAGGGTAGGAATTCCAAATTTGCTCCCAAAGCTGTAGAAGGGTTTTTATTAGGTTATGATTCAAATACAAAGGCGTATAGGGTCTTCAATAAATCATCGGGTTTGGTTGAAGTCTCTAGCGACGTTGTATTTGATGAGACTAATGGCTCTCCAAGAGAGCAAGTTGTTGATCTTGATGATGTAGATGAAGAAGACGTTCCAACGGCCGCGATACGCACCATGGCGATTGGAGATGTACGGCCTCAGGAACATTTGGAGCAAGATCAACCGTCTTCCTCAACTATGGTGCATCCCCCAACCCTAGATGATGAACATGTACTCAAATGGAGGCGCATGATCAAGGGGGAGCACAGGATGTTCAAATTGAAGAGGAAGAAGCACCTCAGGCACCTCCAACCCAAGTTTGAGCGACGATCCAAAGGGATCATCCCGTCGACCAAATTTTGGGTGATATTAGCAAGGGAGTAACTACTCGTTCAAGATTAGTTAATTTTTGTGAGCATTACTCCTTTGTCTCTTCTATTGAGCCTTTCAGGGTAGAAGAGGCCTTGCTAGATCCGGACTGGGTGTTGGCCATGCAGGAGGAACTCAACAATTTCAAGCGCAATGAAGTTTGGACACTGGTGCCTCGTCCCAAGCAAAATGTTGTGGGAACCAAGTGGGTGTTCCGCAACAAACAGGACGAGCACGAGGTGGTGACAAGGAACAAGGCTCGACTTGTGGCAAAAGGTTATGCCCAAGTCGCAGGTTTGGACTTTGAGGAGACTTTTGCTCCTGTGGCTAGGCTAGAATCAATTCGTATCTTGCTAGCATATGCCGCTCACCATTCTTTCAGGTTGTACCAAATGGATGTGAAGAGCGCTTTCCTCAACGGGCCGATCAAAGAGGAGGTGTACGTGGAGCAACCCCCTGGCTTCGAGGATGAACGGTACCCCGACCACGTGTGTAATCTCTCTAAGGCGCTCTATGGACTTAAGCAAGCCCCAAGAGCATGGTATGAATGCCTTAGAGACTTTTTAATTGCTAATGCTTTCAAGGTCAGGAAAGCCGATCCAACTCTTTTTACTAAGACTTGCGATGGTGATCTTTTTGTGTGCCAAATTTATGTCGATGACATAATATTTGGTTCTACTAACCAAAAGTCTTGTGAGGAGTTTAGCAGGGTGATGACGCAGAAATTCGAGATGTCGATGATGGGCGAGTTGAACTACTTCCTTGGGTTCCAAGTGAAGCAACTCAAGGACGGCACCTTCATCTCACAAACGAAGTACACGCAGGACTTGCTAAAGCGGTTTGGGATGAAGGACGCCAAGCCCGCAAAGACGCCGATGGGAACCGACGGACACACCGACCTCAACAAAGGTGGTAAGTCCGTTGATCAAAAAGCATACCGGTCCATGATAGGTTCTTTGCTTTATTTATGTGCTAGTAGACCGGATATTATGCTTAGCGTATGCATGTGTGCTAGATTTCAATCCGATCCTAAGGAGTGTCACTTAGTGGATGTGAAGCGAATTCTTAGATATTTAGTCGCTACGCCTTGCTTCGGGATCTGGTATCCAAAGGGGTCTAACTTTGACTTGATTGGATATTCAGACTCCGACTATGCCGGATGTAAGGTCGATAGAAAGAGCACATCGGGGACGTGCCAATTCTTAGGAAGGTCCTTGGTGTCATGGAACTCTAAGAAACAAACCTCCGTTGCCCTATCCACCGCTGAGGCTGAGTATGTTGCCGCAGGACAGTGTTGCGCGCAACTACTTTGGATGAGGCAAACCCTCCAGGACTTTGGCTACAATCTGAGCAAAGTCCCACTTCTATGTGATAATGAGAGTGCTATCCGAATAGTGGAAAATCCTGTTGAGCATAGCCGCACAAAGCAGATTGACATCCGGCATCACTTTTTGAGAGACCACCAGCAAAAGGGGGATATCGAAGTGTTTCATGTTAGCACCGAGAACCAGCTAGCCAATATCTTTACCAAGCCTCTAGATGAGAAGACCTTTTGCAGGCTGCGTAGTGAGCTCAATATCTTAGATTCGCGGAACTTGGATTGAATTATAGCATACATGTGTTTATGCCTTTGATCATGTTCATTCTGCATTTTGTTGCTTATTGTGGTGCTCAAGTTGTACAAACACTCCCTCGACCTCACAAGTCCTTTTTGCAAGTGATGAACATATTTAGGGGGAGCTGTGCTACAACTTGACCCTTTGAGACTAACCATGTACTTGAGTTTGGTTGTTTTAGTCTCAAAAGAGGATTGAAAGGGAAAAGGTGGACTTGGACCATGCAAGACTTCCACTGCACTCTGATGAAAAGAGTAACTTTTCCAAGTTCATCTTTATACTCTTATTGCCTGTGTGTTCTTATTTGAAGATTTTGGTGAGGCAATGGGGTTAAAGGGCCAAGATTGATCCCGTTTTGGTGCTTGATGCCAAAGGGGGAGAAAATAAAGGCCAAAGCAATAGATGGATCAGCTACCACTTGAGAAATTTTGAAAATAGTAGATTAGAGCTTTTGGTTTGTCAAAACTCTTTTATTGTCTCTCTTGTCAAAAGTTGGCTTCTTGTGGGGAGAAGTGTTGAGTATGAAAAAAGGGGAGTTTTTGAAATCTTGAATCAATTTCTCTTGGAATGACTCTCTTTATGTCTTAACATGTGTGTTTGACTTAGAGATAGAAATTTGAGTTTAATTTGCAAAAACAAACCAAGTGGTGGCGAAGAGTGATCCATATATGTCAAATTTGAATCAAAACAATTTGAGTTCTTATTTGAATTGATTTTGTATTTGTTCTACTTGCTTTATGATATGTTGGCATAAATCACCAAAAAGGGGAGATTGAAAGGGAAATGTGCCCTTGGGCCATTTCTAAGTATTTTGGTGATTTAGTGTCCAACACAAGTGCCTAAGTGTAAAAAGGTGGACAAAGTACAAATCAAGAATTAAGGTATGTTTCTCAGACTTAGTACATTGTTTTATGGACTAATGTATTGTGTCTAAGTGCTGGAAACAGGAAAAATCCAATAGGAAATGTCTTGGCTCGAGCAGCCAAGACTCTGCTCAGTCTGGGTGCACCGGACTGTCCGGTGGCTCACCGGACAGTGTCCGGTGGTGCACCGGACAGTGTCCGGTGCGCCAGGCTGGCTCGAGCGAAGTGGCCGCTCTCGGGAATTCACCGGCGACGTACGGCTATAATTCACCGGACTGTCCGGTGTGCACCGGACTGTCCGGTGAGCCAACGGTCGGCCGGGCCAACGGTCGGCCGCGCAATCTGCGCGGGACACGTGGCCGAGGCAACGGCTAGAAGGGGACACCGGACTGTCCGGTGTGCACCGGACATGTCCGGTGCGCCAACGGCTCTCAGGCTGCCAACGGTCGGCTGCGCCATTTTTGGAAGGAAATCGGGCACCGGACTGTCCGGTGCGCCAGTCGACAGAAGGCAAGATCAGCCTTCCTAGATTGCTCTCAATGGCTCCTAGCTGCCTTGGGGCTATAAAAGGGACCCCTAGGCGCATGGAGGAGTACACCAAGCATTCCTACAACATTCCTAAGCACCAAGACATCGATTCCGCGCCTTTGATTCTTTGCGATAGCAATTAGAGCTCTAGTTGAGTGGTGAACTCATTGAGTTGTGTTGTGAGCTCTCATTGCAACTTGTGTGCGTGGTGTTGCTGTGATTTCTTGTCTTGAATGTGTTGCTAATCCCTCCCTTGCTCTGTGCTTCTTTGTGAATTTCAAGTGTAAGGGCGAGAGGCTCCAAGTTGTGGAGATTCCTCGCAAACGGGATTGAGAAAAAGCAAGCAAAACACCGTGGTATTCAAGTGGGTCTTTGGACCGCTTGAGAGGGGTTGATTGCAACCCTCGTCCGTTGGGACGCCACAACGTGGAGTAGGCAAGCGTTGGTCTTGGCCGAACCACGGGATAACCACCGTGCCATCTCTGTGATTGATCCTTGTTGGTTATTGTGTTTTGTTGAGAATTCCTCTCTAGCCACTTGGCAATTATTGTGCTAACGATTAACCAAGTTTTGTGGCTTAAGTTTTCAAGTTTCACAGGATCACCTATTCACCCCCCCTCTAGGTGCTCTCAGAAAGGGCTAAAACTCTTCACGTCCCTAAGGGCCTCCCGGTGGTCTTTCCAAACATGGTCACGATGGCGGTCCCTAGGATGCGACTAACGTCGAGGGTCGCGTAGCCTCTCCTGAGCCGATTGACTTGGTGTTGTGCTATTTGTAGAGGCTACCACTGACTCTGTCCTCGTCGTGCAGCTGCATGTTGGAGCATCGTGATCCAGATCATATTCTTCCCACCGCCTTATCTCACTCTCGTGCCAATAATCGTGTGGAGCATTGATGGTGCTCTGTGCGTCTCGTCGACTGTTGATGACATGGCGCATGTCCGGACCCAGATGAGTGGGGGGAAGAAGATGGTTCGCCACCTAGGTAAGGATCTGTCGATTGCCTTCCGCATCCGGGTATGTGGTAGGCCGTTAGCGATTTGAGCTAGAACTCTGTCGACTTCATTCGGCGTGTGTAGGGCTCGAGTGAAGTCGAGTAGCATGTTTCGTGGAAGGAGCAGGTTGTCACACCATCATGTTTGCTTGTTCCGCTTGCACTCCTAGGCGTGGTGACGATCATGGCGTTGGGAATTGCGTCGCTCGCGAAACACCCGGTCGTCTGGAGTTTCTCCTGCTTAGGATGCCTCGTCTTAGGATACGGGCTTAGTAGGGTCATGTTCTCCGGTCTCGTGATGACGCCGAACGTTACGGTGCCTGTTCCGACATTGGCGTGCCTCGTGTTGCGGGAGCTCCTCCCTCGGTACAGTGGGCTCATTGTCGGAGATGGGAGCATCCTCTTTTCTTCCCTAGATAAAGAGGACATCTAGAAAGAAAGAGCTTGAAGCCGCCTCCCACATTCTGGATGTCTCCCATGTGGGCAGGGCGACCGGGATAATCTTTGGTCTTGCTCCCGCGGTTACCCCAGTGCTAGGGCTTTCCGATCCTTTTTTCAGAGTGATCTAGGTCCACACCTAGGTGGGTGATGTGGACAAAGGAGTCCGCTACGTCAAGGGTGCTGCCTCAGTCGGCCTGGCCATAGGCGATGCTATGGCCCTAGGCCCACCCGACGTGGGCGCAATCCTGCGTGCGGCGAAGGTTAGTTGAGGTCTTCGTGCTTCAGAGTTTGTCAGAGTAGTCTTTGCTATGGTCAGGTGGCGCTAAAGATGGCAATGGGCCTCGATCCCCGATTCCCCACGGGAAATTCCTCCATTATGGGACGAGCATGGGGAAGTTTCTTCCCCCCACGGGAGATGTAAACGGTAAAAATTCTTCCACTGATGGGTAAACAGGGGGAATGTCCCCATCCCCATTTCTCGCGCAGACCCGTTAAACCTACACGTGATGATGTTTTTGTGTACTAGTTAATGATAAATGTAAATAATTATCTTGTCAAGAGTTCAATCATAGTACAAATGTGTTCATTTTTATGTACACATAATGATTTCTTACATCTAACAATATGTATAAGTGAAAATGTTTTGCATTAATAACAAAGAATGTATTTCCTAATTATAATTTAAACCGGGATGGGGATCCCCGTCGGGGATTTATCCATGGGCGGAACGTGATGAGAAAGAAATGTACCCTGCAAGCGTTCGTGGGGATCCCCATGGGGAATTTTTTGCGTCATGGGGACATGTATGGGGAGCTATTCCCTGATGGAGAATTCCCCATTGCCATCCCTAGGTGGGGTGAGCCTGCATGCGCGATCGGTGCCATCAGGGAAGATCCCTTCTTGGATGGGTCCACGATGCGGTGTAGGATGCCTTTCTGGTCTGCGATGTAGAAGAGGGATCCAAAGTGGAAAACCTCCCCAATGTTGAAGATGATCGGGGTGTTGAAGACTATGGCCATGGAGTCGTCATGAATCAACATCACACCCCATGCTTGGCGCACCAGCTATCGGTGTTTATAACCTGACTATGCACCACAGGGTATCCCACATGATGCTTTTGGGAAGGATGACATCTTTGATCATGACTCGATGGTACGTGCGGATGCACGTCGAAACACAATAGAGTTTATATAGGTTCGAACCGCTGGAATGCGTAATACCCTACATCATGTTGATGCTGAGTATTGAGTATTGCTGGTGTGCACAGGTTACATATGAGTTGTGGGTGGTGATGGATGAGTTCTCCTATCAACCTAATGACGACATGGTTGTTAAGAGAGGGATGATGAGATATGACATGGGAATGAGATGAGATGGTTTTCTAGGGGTACCCCTAAGCCTTATATAGGTGATTGGAGGGATATCCCTTTACAAGTCGTGAAGTCTATCTAACTCTATCTTCGACGCGGCAGGTGCTCCTACTTATCTAGAGTTCGGTCGCCTTTCCTCCGAGAAGTCTCTTGAGTATCTAGCTCTTGAGGTACACGTGAACTGTGCGCGCAAGGCATCAGTGTTCCTCTTGTATCAGCCGTGTATAACTCGGTTGTTTCGGTCGTCGCCTTCCTTGGTCGAACTCGTTCAGCCTGGTCGCGGCCCAACGCATCTTGTTAGGCAAACCGTCTGGGACCCATCTGGTAGCCCATGAAACATTTTTGTGCTCATAAGGACCCATGAGATATCTTTCCTCAGCGTGCTCACTGACCGACGGGTCTCAGGTACCGGAGATCATTTCCCCGACAACCCTGAACCAAACAAGCCTTACTTTATGTTTTGTTAAGTGAGAAGGGAAAGGGTTGTGCTTTATATAGTAGAGACAAAGATAAATAAACAAGGCCTAAAGTACTGTATTATGCGACCATGCCCCCGGTCCTGACAGTTTGGATCGCGAGGGCGGTGGCGTCGCGGCGGCAGCACAAGCACAACACCTTACTTCCGAATAGGGGTGAAAACGGGTCGGGTATACCCACCGGGTACCGGATATAGCTAGTGTAAATACCCGTTTTTCAGATACAGATTCAAGTATTTTTATATTCGGTATGGATACGGGTAATACCCGGATAATGCAGCTTCGAATTCAAGTCGGATATGGAGCAAGTACTACACGGTAAATACCCGGATATCCAGGTCGAATACAGGTACCCGGAATTCGGGTACCCGTTTTTCTTTTTCTGCATAATAATATAGTTATAAAATCATAACTTTTACATATGATATCGGATGAAGATAAAGTTTATATGAAAATTGTAGAGCTCGAAGAGATCTATAACTTTGTAGTACATCACATTTTTGTTTAAACATATCTTTATGACAAAATCATTGAAATAATTCCAAATTTATATCAAATTAATAGATTTTATCATTTTCATGTGGGGACTTAAGGTTATCTCCATGTGAGAACTTAAGGTTATCTTTTTATAAACTATTTATTAAAATTGGTAACTTATTTGTAATTTTCGGTCAATTCTACAATAGTTTTATGAATTTAATTGTATTTTGATGATTTTCTACAACAAGAAATTAATAATACACCAAATAGCCTAAAAATTATGAAATTTTACCAAGGCACAACATATGTCCATATATAACCATAAAAATGTTTTGATCATAAGATCTATAAGATGCACGTGTTTATTCCATTTCACTTTAACTTATTTGTATGAGCTACAAGTGAAATCACTCTAAGTATTCAAGATTCAACATAACCAGTACTTTACTTTATCATTTTCATGTGTGGACTTGAGTTATCTTCGTATAGAATGTTTATTAGTTTTTAACTTATTTACAATTTTTGAGTGAAACTAAAATATTTATGAATTTAATTGCATTTTGATGATTTTCTATAGAAAAATAATAATAATAATACACAAATAGCTTACAAATTCATGAATTTTTACGGGGACACAACATATATCCACATATAGTTCTCAAAAATATTTGGACTATAAAATCCACAAGATGCTATTGTTTCTTCAATTCCACTCCCACTTACTGCGTGAGTTACACGTGAAATCATTTTATGTATCGAAGTTTCAACATAATCAATACTTCACTTGTCATTTTTATCTAGGGACATGAGGTTATCTTAGAATAGAATGTTTATTTTTTGGTAGCCTTTTTACATTTTTGGGTCGAAACTAGTATATGTTATGAATTTTAATTATATTTTGATGATTTTATGTAGAAAGAAATTAATAATACAAAAATAGTATCAGAAATCCATAAAATTATATGGAGGTACAACATATGGCCACATATAGTCATCAAAAATAATGGGACCATAAAATCCACAATATGTCAACGTTTTTTCTATTTCATTTTCACTTATTGCGTGAGTTACACGTGAAATCACTCTAAATATCCAAGTTTCAGCATAATCAATACTTCACTTTACCATTTTTATGTGGGAACTTGAGATTATCTTATAAAATGTTTATTAGTCTTGATAATTTATTCGCAATTCATGGTCGAACAAGAATATTTTATGATAAGAAATTAATGCATTATCTGATAAGTATCTGATATCCCACCAAATAATATCCGAATGACCGTATCCATCACTTATCTGTCGAATAAATATTCGGCCCATGTATCCGTATCTGTCCCGTTTTTAACTATCTGTATCCAATACCGAATTCATTTTAAATATATTAGAGTAGAATACTGGATGATCTACTATCCGTTCATATCAGTTTGTTTTTACCCCTACTTCCAGAGATCCAATTCTCGCCAAGATTCGTCTTGCGGCCCAAGTGGATTCTTTGATCGATCTCGAAGGCGGGCACTGTTGAGTTAGTAGCATCCAGTTTGTAATCGTGTCAATGTTTATCAGCATGTAGGTGTGCATTAGTTAGCTTGTTTATGGCTTAATCATATTTGTAATAGTGCGTAGAATCATGGCATGCAGGAGATTGCACTCTGCGTGCCTTGACCATGTCAAGGGCCACTTTTCCGTCATGCAGTGCCGGTCATGCATGTCGCACGACAAGCCTAGAAAAGCTCGATTGTGCAGCTGCTCAGCATGGTGGGGGAAGCAGATCTCATGCCATTTATATTTACAAGTAATGCACAGAAAAGGTTGCGATTTGCAACAGAAATTCTCCGTTGTCTGGTTCCCAGTTTCAGACGTGGTGATCGCGTTCTGGCGCCGCGCCACCAGTTCATCTGTTTGTTGTGAGTGTTTGCGAGCTTGTTTGATCGCTGTGAGTGTTCCTGTTCTATCAATCTGGTATCGGAGCCGGTGAAGTAGAAGCGAGTTCGTTCGTGCCGACTACCGACGAACACCATGAGCGACGCGACAACTTCCAGCGACAGCGTAAGGGAGGGGTCGTTGATGTGGCCGATGCTCACACGCGACAACTACTCCGAGTGGGCGATGCTTATGCAATGTAACTATGAGGCTTTGGATATCTGGGGTGTGATCGATCCTGGCGACAATCGAAAGCAGGTACAAGATCGTCAGGCGATGAGCACCTTGCTGCGTTCCGTGCCGAAAGAGATGTGGCAATCTCTTGGTGGGCGGAAGACTGTGAAGGAGGCGTGGGAGGCGGTGAAGATGATGCGAATCGGTGCCGATCGAGTAAAGGAAGTTAATGCCCAAAGACTTCTCCAAGAATTTGAGAACATCAAGTTTAAAGATGGAGAAACAGTGGAAGATTTTGGGATGCGCCTAACCAATCTCGTCGGGAATCTTTGAGTTCTCGGAGAGCAAGTAGAAGACACCTGAGTGGTGAAGAAATTCCTCTATGTGGTGCCCTCTCGTTTTACTTAGGTAGTAGTCTCCATCGAGATGTTTTGTGATATGAAACAGCTCATCATGGATGAACTCGTGGGGTGACTACGCGCGGCAGAGGATCGACTGGAAGACAAGGTCGAACAGATCATCGATAAAGCTGGCCGACTTCTGCTTGCCGAGGAGGAATGGCTGGAGAGAAACAAACATCGCCTCCGCTTCAACAACAGCAAGGAGGGAGGTGGTCATCCAGGCGGTGTCTTCAAGAACAAGGCAACAGAACATCCTGACGGCGAGTCCTCGGAGTCACGAAAATTGACTTCCGAGGGAACTCCACGGCGAAAGGGTCGGTGCCACAACTGTGGCATGTACGACCACTGGGCAATCGACTGCAAACGCCCCAAGAAGGGCAAGAAGGAGGCACCTCCACCAGAGGCGAACCTGACAACCGGGGTCATCGAACAAAATGGTGCATTGATGCCGGCGACGTGCGACATCGCACATTCGTTAGTTCCGCAAGTTCACCTGACAGAAGACGTTGTTCCAGTCATAGCACCTGATGGAGTTTGGGTGCTAGATACTGGAGCGAGCAACCACATGACCGAAACCAGATTGCTGCTAACACAGCTTGATCAGGGAGTTTGGGGTTCAGTCAGTTTTGGTGATGGCTCTCGGGTGAAAATCCAAGGTATGGGTTCTGTAGTGATGCAAGAACACAACTTTGGTCATAAGGTACTTACTGATGTTTACTATATTTCTGAGATGAAATGTAACATAGTAAGTTTGGGACAACTAGAGGAAAAAGGTTTTACTTATGAAGGGGGCAATGGGAAACTGTGTGTGTATGATCAAGAACACAAATTGCTTATTTCTGCTCCTAGAACAACGAATAGGTTGTATATTGCAAAATTTGGTATGTCTTCACCTGTTAGTTTATTTGCAAAATCTGAATAAAAGTCTTGGCAATGACATGCAAGATATGGACATCTAAATTTCAGGGCTCTTAATGATTTAGGCAGTAAAAACATGGTTTAAGGCATCCCAAGTATCAAGAAGGTAGAGTAGGTGTGTGATGGTTGTGTTCTGGGCAAACAACATAGAAAACCATTCCCACAGGCATCGAGTTTTAGAGCCCAAACAGGATTAGAACTGGTCCATGCTGACTTATGTGGAAAATTTACTCCAAGAACTATAGGGGGTGCATTCTATTTTTTGTTGGTGGTAGATGACCATAGCAGATACATGTGGGTAGAGATGATTAGCACAAAAGATCAAGCATTGGAATATTTTAAAAAGGTAAAACAGAGAGCTGAAGTGGAGTCTGGCAAAAAACTAAAGGCTCTAAGGACAGACAGAGGTGGAGAATTCACTTCCAATCTTTTCTCAGTGTTCTGCAATGAGTTTGGAATTAAGCACTACACCACCACACCATATTCCCTACAACAGAATGGGGTGGTTGAGAGCACCTACAGGGGGGTGAATAGGTGATCCATTAAAATTCAACACTAATAGCCACAAAACTTTGTTATGTAAGTTAGAACGGCTAAGTAGCTTGAAGCAAGTTCTTGTGACCACAGATAATCAAAGATAAAGCACATAAGAGACGCGCGATTTTTATCATGTGGTTCAGCCAAGTAATACTTGCCTACTTCCACGTTGTGGCGTCCCAATGGACGAGGGTTGCACTCAACCCCTTTCAAGTGATCCAATGATCAACTTGAATACCACAATTTTTCCTTTCTTTGTCTTTTTCCCGTTTGCGAGGAATCTCCACAATTTGGAGCCTCTCGCCCTTACAATGATGATCACAAAAGAAGCACATAAGTAAGGGAGGGGAGATCAACGCACACAAGACTCAAATCACAGCACAATCATGCACACAAGTCACAACTTGAGCTCAAAACACAACCCACGGAATTCACAACTCAAATGGAGCTCAAGTCACTATCTCAAAGAATCAAATGCGCGAAATTGGAGTCTAGAAGTCTTAGAATGTTTCTTGAATGCTTTGGTAGCTCCTCCATGCGCCTAGGGGTCCCTTTTATAGCCCCAAGGCAGCTAGGAGCCGTTGGAGATCAACAAGGAAGGCTATCTTTGCCTTCTGTTGAGTGGCGCACTGGACAGTCCGGTGCGCCACCGGACAGTCACTGTAGACGGTCCGGTGCCGATCTCCTTCCTATTCTAGTGCAGACGACCGTTGCAGATTCATGGCAGTTGGCGCACCGGACACTGTTTGGTGCACACCGGACATTCCAGTGCCCCCTGCCGACCGTTGGCGCGGGCCACGCGTCGCTCGCGGATTGCGTGACCGACCGTTGCGCTAGCGACCGTTGGCTCACCGGACAGTCTGGTGAATTATAGCCATACGCCGCCGATTTTTCCCGAGAGTGGCTGTTCACCGGAGGCTGGCTTGGCGCACCGGACACTGTCCGGTGCACCACCGGACAGTCCGGTGTGCCAAGCTGAGCTGGACTTTGGCTGTACCAAGCCAAGTCTTTTGCATTTCTTTTCTTCTCTTCTCAGTTCTCACTACCAGAATCGCATTCTTTGCCGAGTGTCTAAGACACTCGGCAAAGGCTATTTTACACTCGACAAAATCTTTACCGAGTGTAACACTCGGCAAAGAACACTCGGCAAATATTTCATCGGCAAAGGGTTCTTTGCCGAGTGCTTTTTCGGACACTCGGCAAAGACTTTGCCGAGTGTCAAAAAGCACTCGGCAAAGAAAAACACTCGGCAAATTAAGAATCGAAATAAATAAAAAAAACAGCAAAACTTTTTTTTAAATTCTAGGAACAACTCTCCAACCCTACCTATTACCTTACCCGTTGCCCTATCATTTTTCACTATTATTTTGAATCAAACTTATATGTTTTGTAAATGGTGAGATTCGAACTCGCAACCTCTCTTTCGCGCATAACCTCCTATACCACTACACTACTACACCAATTATGTCTATATTACGTTTTCATTCCCTATGTACTATAACAAATTGAGAGTAATTTGATTATTTAAGGCACTAAATGAGTTCATTTGAAAATGTGACCAACTATAAAGTTGCATAACTTTTTGAGATCTACAAGTTTTATTTTAATAGTTTATACATCCGAGACCGTTTATAAAATTTGAATTTTAAATTTGAAAACTTCACACGAATTTTTCAATGATAAGATGATTTCAAATCAAAAAATTGTCAACTACAAAGTTTCATTACATTTCAAGACCTACAACTTTTATTTTGGTGGTTTTTCCATCCGAGACAGTTTGAAAAATTCAAATTTCAAAATTCAAACATAGTTTTGCATAACAAGATGATTTCAAACCAAAACATTGTCAACTACAAAGTTTCATAACTCTTCAATACCTACAACTTTTATGTTGGTGGTTTTTCCTTTCGAAGTCGTTTTCAAAATTCAAAATTTAAATTTTTTAAATTCAGACGTAGTTTTCGTTGACAATATGACTTCAAATGAAAAAGTTGTCAACTATAAACTTCTATAAATTCTCAATATCTACAAAGTTTATTTTGGTTGTTTGGTCATTTGTTTATCTCACATGATGGTTCTAACAATATACACAAATTCTATACGTCTCTCTCGTAGTTTCTTAAACTATGAGAGAGATATAGGTTTTATGAACAAATTTGTTTTTATTTTGTCATATGAAAAAATGTTCAATATATAAATTGTACATCATGATAAATTATACAAATTTGTAGTTGAAAACTTTTTCATTTGAATTAATTTACTACTTTAAAATGTGATTTTTAAATTGTCTTTGCCTAGTGTTGGAGAAAAAACACTCGGCAAAGAGCTCTTTGCCGAGTGTTGTATTTGTGACACTCGGCAAAGAGCCCTTTGCCGAGTGTCAAAAAAAGACACTCGGCAAAGAAACTCTTTGCCGAGTGTCAAAAATAAAACACTCGGCAAAGAGCTTCTTCGCCGAGTGTTTTATTTTACCGAGGGTTTTTTGTGTGGCACTCGGCAAAGAGCTTCTTTGCCGAGTGCCCGAAATAAAACACTCGGCAAAGAATATAGCACTCGGCAAAGAGCCAAATTCCGGTAGTGTCTTTTCTCTGCTTCTAGCACTTAGACAATATATGTTAGTACTCAAAACAATGTACTAAGTCTAGAAACATACCTTGTCACATGATTTGCACTTCTTATTTGTTTGGCATATAATCAACTCACTTAATATGTGTTGGACACTTAATCACCAAAACATTATAGAAATGGCCCAAAGGCACATTTCCCTTTCAATCTCCCCCTTTTTGGTGATTTATGCCAACACATCAAAAAGCAACACAAATAAGTGCAACATCGATGCAAATAAGGACCAAATTATTTGACTCTAATTTGGCATGTTTGGATCATTCTTTGCCATCACTTGTTTTGTTTTTGCAAATCAAATTCATTTTCCTATCTCTAAGTCAAACTCACTTGTTTGGGCACAAAGAGAGATATTCCAATGGAAAAATTTATCAAGAGCCAAAAACTCCCCCTTTTTCCCATAATCATAAATTCTCCCCCACAAGAGACCAAATTTTGCAATAAGAGTATTTTGGACAAATCGAAAATTCTGACTCTACTATTTTCAAAATTCTCAAGTGGTAGCTGATCCATTTGCTTTGGCCTTAATTTCTCCCCCTTTGGTATTAAGCACCAAAATAGGATCATTTTTGGCCCTTTAACCCCATTGCCTCACCAAAAATGTCAGTTAAGAGCAAAAAGGCAATAAGAGCATAAGAATGAACTTGGAGGTGAGTACACTAATACCGGAGTGCAGTGGAAGTCTTTGCATGGTCCAAGTTCACCTTTCCCTTTCAATGCACCTTCGAGACTACATCAAGTATACTCAAACAAACGGATTAGTCTCAAGGGGTCAAGTTGTAGCACATCTCCCCCAAAATATGTGCATCACTCACTCATGGACTTGTGAGGTCCTGGGATCCCTTGCACAACTTGAGCACCATAAATAAGCAACAAATTGCATAAATGTATAAGTAACATGATCAAAGGCATAAAACACATGTATGCTATAGATCAATCCAAGTTACGCGAATCTAAGACATTTAGCTCACTACGCAGCCTGCAAAAGGTTTTCTCATCTAATGGCTTGGTAAAGATATCGGCTAGCTGGTTCTCGGAGCTAATATGGAACACCTTGATATCTCCCTTTTGCTGGTGGTCTCTCAGAAAGTGATGCCGGATGTCTATGTGCTTAGTGCGGCTGTGTTCAACAGGATTATCCGCCATGCGGATTGCACTCTCATTGTCACATAGGAGTGGGACTTTGCTCAGATTTTAGCCAAAGTCCCAGAGGGTTTGCCTCATCCAAAGTAGTTGCGTGCAATACTATCCTGCGGCAACGTACTTGGCCTCAGTGGTGGATAGGGCAAAGGATGTTTGTTTCTTTGAGCTCCACGACACTAAGGACCTTCCTAGAAATTGGCACGTCCCTGATGTGCTCTTCCTATCAACCTTGCACCCGGCATAATCGGAGTCTGAATATCCAATCAAGTCAAAGGTAGACCCCTTTGGATACCAGATCCCGAAGCAAGGCGTAGAAACTAAATACCTAAGAATCCGCTTAATGGCCACAAGGTGACATTCCCTTGGGTCGAATTGAAATCTAGCACACATGCGTACACTCAGCATAATGTCCGGTCTACTAGCACATAAATAAAGCAAGGAACCTATCATAGACCGGTATGCCTTTTGATCAATGGACTTACCTCCTTCGTTGAGGTCAATATGCCCGTCGGTTCCCAATGGTGTCTTCGCGGGCTTGGCGTCCTTCATCCCAAACCTCTTGAGAAGATCTTGAGTGTACTTCGTTTGGGAGAGGAAGGTGCTGTCCTTGAGTTGTCTTACTTGGAACCCAAGGAAGTAGTTCAACTCGCCCATCATCGACATCTCAAACTTTTGAGTCATCACCCTGCTAAACTCCTCACAAGACTTTTGGTCAGTAGAACCAAATATTATGTCATCGACATAAATTTGGCACACAAACAGATCACCATCACAAGTCTTAGTGAAAAGAGTAGGATCGGCTTTCTTAACCTTGAAAGCATTAGCAATTAAGAAATCTCTAAGGCATTCATACCATGCTCTTGGGGCTTGCTTAAGTCCATAGAGCGCCTTAGAGAGCTTAAAAATGTGGTCGGGATACCTGTCATCCTCAAAGCCAGGGGGTTGTTCCACGTATACCTCCTCCTTGATTGGCTCATTGAGGAAAGCGCTCTTCACATCCATTTGAAACAACCTGAAAGTGTGGTGAGCGGCATAGGCTAGCAATATTCGAATAGGCTCTAGCCTAGCCATAGGAGCAAAAGTCTCCTCGAAATCCAAACCTGCGACTTGGGCATAACCTTTTGCCACAAGTCGAGCCTTGTTCCTTGTCACCACCCTATGCTCGTCTTGTTTGTTGTGGAACACCCACTTGGTTCCCACAACATTTTTCTTTGGATGTGGCACCAGGCTCCAAACTTCATTCCTCTTGAAGTTGTTGGGCTCTTCCTGCATGGTCAACACCCAGTCCGGATCTTGCAAGGCCTCTTCTACCCTGAAAGGCTCAATAGAAGAGACAGACAAGTAATGCTCACAAAAGTTAGCTAATCTTGAGCGAGTAGTTAGAGCAACTCCAGTAGTTCTCTAAAAAATAGCTTGCTAAAATCATGTTTAGCAAGTTGCTAAATAGCTATTGGAAGTAAAAAATAACTTAGTCTCCAATAGTTTCTCATATTTAGGAAGTAGTTCGATTTTGAATCTAGCTTTAGCGGCCCTGCCCCTATGAGATCTGCCTGATAATAAGGTTGAGAGTAGAGGATGTGAGGGCGAAAGAAAAAAGGTTGGTAGATATGAACTATGGATGAGTGGTGGCCCGGTGGCGCAACCTATGAGGAAGTTGGGTTCGACAGTGAAGGAGAAACTTGTGCCATACGTGCTTGACCTAGCTACCTCATTATGTTAGAAAATGAAAAAAGAGTGTGCTATACCTGGCTATCTCACTGTGTGGGAAAGGGAAAAATAATCACACTAGTGTGAAGAAATTGACGTCAACTGCATTTAGGGAGTTCCTACCGAGTTGCTAAATGTGGAGAGTAAATAGAGTTGAATAGCAACTAAGTAAATTTAGCAAGTCTATTTAGAGAACCATTGGAGAAGCATTTTTCTGTTCACTTCTTAAATTTAAGATTTAGAGAGTTGTTTAGAGAACTATTGGAGTTGCTCTTACTCCCTTGCTTATGTCACCCAGAATCTGGTCAACGGGGTGATTCCTTTGAATCGTTGCTCGGACTTGAGTTGGAGGGGCCAGTGGTGCTTCTTCCTCCATAACTTGTTCTTCTTGTGCTCCCCCTTGATCACGCGCTTCTTCTTGAGGAACCTGTCCATCATCTTGAGTTGGGGGATGCACCATAGTTGAGGAAGACGGCTGATCTTGCTCTTGTTGTTCCTGTGGTCGCACATCACCTATCGCCATCGTGTGTATTGCGGCTGTTGGAACATCATCTTCATCTACATCATCAAGATCAACTTGCTCTCTTGGAGAGCCATTAGTTTCATCAAATACAACGTCGCTGGAGACTTCAATCAAACCCGATGATTTGTTGAAGACTCTATACACCCTTGTATTTGAGTCATACCCTAATAAAAACCCTTCTACTGCCTTGGGAGCAAATTTAGAATTTCTACCTTTCTTCACAAGAATGTAACATTTTCTCCCAAATACACGAAAGTATGAGACATTGGGTTTGTTACCGGTAAGTAGTTCATACGAGGTCTTCTTGAGAAGGCGATGTAGGTAACGCCGGTTTATGGCGTGGCAAGTTGTATTCACAGCTTCCGACCAAAACCGCTCGGGCGTCTTGAACTCTCCAAGCATCGTCTTTGCCATGTCGATGAGCGTCCTGTTCTTCCTCTCTACCACATGTTTTGTTGTGGTGTGTAGGGAGCGGAGAACTCATGCTTGACGCCTTCTTCTTCAAGATATTCCTCAACTTGCAGATTCTTGAACTCGAACCCATTGTCGCTTCTTAACTTTTTCACCTTGAGCTCAAATTCGTTTTGAGCCCTCCTTAGAAAGCGCTTTAGGGTCCCTTAGGTTTCTGATTTATCCTGCAAAAAGAACACCCAAGTGAAGCGGGAAAAATCATCAACAATAATAAGACCATACTTACTTCCCCCGATGCTAAGGTAGGCAACAGGTCCGAAGAGGTCCATATGTAGTAGCTCTAGTGGTCTTGATGTTGTCATCACATTCATGTTGTGATGAGTGTTTCCCACCTGTTTTCCTGCCTGACAAGCTACACAAGGTCTATCTTTTTCGAAGCAGACATTGGTTAGTCCTAACACATGTTCTCCCTTTAGAAGTTTATGAAGGTTCTTCACCCCAACATGTGCTAGACGGTGATGCCACAACCAGCCCATGCTAGTCTTAACTATTAAGCATGCATCTAGATCGGCCTCCTCTTTCAAAAAATCAATTAAGTAGAGTTTGCCGTCTAATACACCCTTAAACGCTAATGAACCATCACTCCTTCTAAAGACAGAAACATCAACATTTGTAAACAAACAATTGTAGCCCATGTGGCACAATTGACTTACAAACAGGAGATTATACCCTAATGACTCTACTAAGAATACATTTGAAATAGAGTGCTCGCTTGTGATGGCTATCTTTCCCAAACCTTTAACCTTGCCTTGGTTCCCATCTCCAAAAATAATCATATCCTGGGAATCCTTGTTCTTGACGTAGGAGGTGAACATCTTCTTCTCTCCCGTCATGTGGTTTGTGCATCCGCTGTCGATAATCCAGCTTGAGCCCCCGGATGCATAAACCTGCAAGGTAATTTACACTTGGGTTTTAGGTACCCAACTCTTGTTGGGTCCTACAAGGTTAGTCACAATAGCCTTTGGAACCCAAATACAAGTCTTGTCTCTCTTGCATTTGGATCCCAACTTTCTAGCCACTACTTTTTCATTTTTACATAAGATTGCAAAAGAAGTATTGCAAGCATGGTAAATAGTAGAAGGTTCATTACATACTCTCCTAGGCACATGATGCACAACATGATTTCTCCTAGGCTTACTTCTACCATGCACAAAAGTAGAGCTAGAAGCAAACATAGCATGTGAATTAAACGCATCATAACTCCTATTATAATGAGCATTTCTAGAAAATTTTCTATCATTATAAATGAAAGCATGATTCCTTTGAGTGCTATTAGCCATAGGAGCCTTTCCTTTCTCCTTGTTGGGAATGGGAGCCCTTTGGCTTGTTAAGTTCTTAGCTTCCTTTCGAAAGCCAAGTCCATCCTTAATTGAGGGGTGTCTACCAACGGTGTAGGCATCCCTAGAAAATTTTAACTTATCAAAATCAACCTTGCAAGTCTTAAGTTGAGCATTAAGACTTGCCACCTCATCATTTAATTTGGTAATAGACGCAAGATGTTTATCACAAGCATCAATATCAAAATCCTTGCATCTATTGCAAATTACAACATGTTCTACACATGAACTAGATTTATTTGCTACCTCTAGCTTAGCATTTAAATCATCATTCAAAATTTTTAAACTAGAGATAGATTTATGGCAAACAGATAACTTAGAAGATAGCATTTCATTTCTCTTAGTTTCTAAAGAAAGAGATTTTTGCACACTAACAAACTTATCATGCTCCTCATATAAATATTCTCTTGCTTCTCTAGCAATCTATCTTTTTCATTTAAAGCATCAATTAACTCATTGATTTTATCTACTTTAGTTCTATATAAACCCTTGAATAAGCTAGAGTAATCTACTTCATCATCACTAGAATCATCATCGCTAGAAGTAGTGTATTTAGGGGTATCACGAACCCTTACCTTCTTCTCCTTGACCATGAGGCAAGTGTGTCGTTCGTTGGGGAAGAGAGAAGACTTGTTGAAGGCCGAGGCAGCAAGTCCTTCGTCGTCGGAGTCGGAAGAAGAGTAGTCCGAGTCCCATTCCTTTCCGAGGTGTGCCTCGTCCTTTGCCTTCCTGTAGCTCTTTTTCTTCCCCTTCTTCCTGCTCTTTTCTTGTCCCTGGTCACCATCATTATCGGAACAATTTGCTATAAAGTGACCAGTCTTATCACATTTGAAGCAGGAGTGCTTTCCCTTTGCTTTGTTCATGTTAGGGTACTCCTTGCGTCCTTTTAGTGCGGTCTTGAAGCGCTTAATGATTAGGGCCATCTCATCTTCGTTTAGCCCAGCAGCCTCAACTTATGCCACCTTGCTAGGTAGCGCTCCTTGCTGCTTGTTGCTTTGAGAGCAATGGGTTGAGGCTCGTAGACGGGTAGTGGACCATTAAGCGCGTCGTCTACGTACCGTGCTTCTTTCACCATCATGCGCCCGCTTACGAACTTTCCGAGTATCTCCTCGGGCGTCATTTTGGTGTACCTGGGATTTTCACGAATGAGATTTACAAGATGGGGGTCAATTACCGTGAATGACCTTAGCATAAGTCGGATGACGTTGTGGTCCGTCCATCTTATACTTCCACAGCTCCTAATCTTGTTGACCAGGGTCTTGAGCCTGTTGTATGTTTGTGTTGGCTCCTCTCCCCTGATCATCGCGAACCTTCCTAGCTCGCCTTCCACCAACTCCATTTTGGTGATCATGGTGGCGTCGTTTCCCTCATGCGATATCTTGAGGGTATCCCAAATTTGCTTGGCGTTGTCCAGGCCGCTCACCTTGTTGTATTCGTCCCTGCACAAGGATGCTAGCAAAATAGTGGTAGCTTGTGCATTCTTATGAATTTTCTCATTAATAAACACAGGGTTATCCGTACTATCAAAGTGCATTCCATTTTCAACTACCTCCCAAATACTAGGATGGAGAGAAAATAAGTGACTACGCATTTTGTGACTCCAAAAAGAGTAGTCCTCTCCATCAAAGTGTGGAGGTTTACCAAGAGGAATTGAAAGCAAATGAGCATTGGAATTGAAAGGTATACAAGAATAATCAAATGAAAAGTTTGGATTAACCGGTTTCTTCTTAGACGAGTCATCGTCATCGTCTCTTGGTGAAGAAGAGGAGGTGTCGCTGTCATAGTAAATGATCTTCTTGATGTGCCTCTTTTTCTTCCTATCCTTCTTCTTGTGACTCGAGCCAGAGTCAGTGGACTTGTCGTCTCTTGGCTCATTGAAGATGGACTCCTCTTTGTCGTTGACCACCATCCCCTTTCCCTTAGGATCCATCTCTTCGGGCGATTAGTCCCTTACGTGAAGAGAACGGCTCTGATACCAATTGAGAGCACCTAGAGGGGGATGAATAGGTGATCTGTAACACCATAAAAGCCATCAATTAAAAAATAATGAATTTAGTTATTATATTAATTAGGGTAATAATTTTTTAAGTGTTTAATTATTTATTTGTATTTTGATCGTTTTCTTTGCATGCGCTTGATTGATTATCGGAATGTTTATTATCAACTCTTTTTTTTAAAAAAACCTAATAATTAATATAATAACTAAATAATATAAGAGTGATTAGTCTAAAAACAAATATTTTATTTATAAATAGTTTTGGTGAATTTTTTTATGAATTTTTGAGCTCTTTAAAAATGTATTTCGGAATTTAGAAAAAAAACAAAAAAAAACAAATCTAACCCTAACCCTAAATGGCCCATTAGGCCCAGCTCCCTAGCACCCGCGCGCTGCGCACTTGGCTTCCAGCTTAAGCCGCCACCGCCCCTACTAATTGCACTTCTCCATTTCCCTTATTCTCTCTCCTCCCCTTGCTCTCCCTCACGCGCTCACGCACCAGGAAGCAGGAAGCGCCGAGCGCGCCAACCGATGCCCCTGCGCCGCTGCCGAGTCACGCGCGCCAGCAACAGCGGCCGAGCCAGCCTCTGCGTTTCCTCCTGCACGCCGCCCCTGCCAGCTGCGTGACGCGCACGCTGCCCAGGCGCGCCGCGCCTTGCACGCGCCCCGGCCTCCCCGTGGCCGAGCAGCCGGCCCCGCCGCGAGCCCAGCCGCGCTGCAGTGCCCGAGCGCGAGCCCCGCCCTGCTGTGCCGCGATGACCGCGCCAGTCCAGCCGCGACCCCGCCCCTGCACCGAGTGCCATGTCCTGCAGCCGATGCCGCGACCCCGACGCCGAAGTCCAAGCGCTCGCTGCAGCGACCGTTCTTCGTCTCCGAATTAATGAAACTTTATGCGACCGTTTCTTCTCCTCCCATATTATCCTCTTGTAACTGATGCTTGTGATGGCCATTGAAGACCACCGGCGACTCTCCCTCTCCCTCCTGCTCCCTATAAAAGGTAGCAGAGCTCTCTCTCATTTTCCCCTACCCAAGCTCACCCCATCTCTCTAGCTCGCCAGTGCACTGCTCGACGCCGTCGTTTGTTGCCGTTCGTCACCGGAGTTCACGGAGCCCGCAGTTCGTCGCCGGAGCCACGCACTCGCCATCCGCCGTCCGTAGTCGAGCCCCTGCTTTTCTCCACCTGGCCGAACCCCCGTCGAACTCTCTCCGTCGCACGCACGAACCCAAGGTTGAAAACGACCCAAATTATTTTGTGTATTTTATAAAAATACTTTTTGATTCGATTCATGAGTTGTATATTTTGTTTGTTGTAATATGAACACGTGTGATTCGCAATTTATGTGTATGTGCGTTATGGAATTTTTGGTAGAGATATGCGATCGTTAGTACACCGTGATATTTCATGTTAATCAACGTGTTGATTTTTGGATTAGAAAAATATGACGTAGATTTAGTAGTCACACGTTGTTGATAAAAACAATAGATAGGAATTTTTGTAGTTAAATTTGGTTACCACGAACTTTAGAAACTATTTGGAGAATTATAGTTATAGGTGCATTTTAATGGATTTAGAAAATGGTATAGAACTCATGTCATATGAATAATATAGGATTTCTAGATGATTTATCTAATTATTTTATTAACATTTTCTTTTTATAAAGAAAGGAGAAAATATCATTAGTAGGATGGAAAATAGATTTTTGCTAGTCAAATAAACATGTTCGCAAATTGAGCACCTAAATTTTTAGAGTAAGCAAAATACTAGTTTATGTCAAAATAACCTCGCTTGTGTTAGAAAATATTCAATTAGTAGTTTATAAGGATTTTTTAGAATGTTAAATTCATTTTTGCTATACTAAATAATTTGAGTTAGAAATAATAAAAGGTATTAATTTATTTATTAATATTAAAAGACGATAATTATCATTAATTTCATTGATGATGTTAAAATAAATTCATACTAGTTAAAACTGTATTTATTGCGCCCATTCATAAATTCATCATTTAGGACTCACAATAATAGCTATAATTGAATTAATAAGTATTTACGCGATTAGGACGTATTTAAGATGTGATTAGTGTGATATGTTAATGTGTATGTAATGGTGTATGTTTATGTAATGGTGCATGTTTATTTATTTGTGTATGTTTTATTTTTGTATGTGCGATATGCGACTCTATTAGAAGCCGACTGTGTGGTAGAGGATTCGAATACGTTCGAAGACGAACCATAGGACTCGCTTGAGCAAGGCAAGTGGATTCTACCTCTGCATATTCTTTTTGTACCCACTCATTGCATATAATAATGTTTACTTTTTGATATATTGCATAATTTGATGGGTTAACGTAATTAAGGATTTCCTATATTTACTACCTGTATTCCTTGTTTAACCTGGAAAAATTATTAAGCTGTGCAAAATTTGTGCTACCGCTCAACTTAACGATTTTAATGTCGCTCATTAATTGGTATTAATGTTCCAAAAATTTAATTGACAATTATGACATTAACCCGATGGTTAAAGCAACATTATTTCAAATTAATTGAAACATGGAGTGACCACCAAGGATAACAGTGCAACCACGATTGCTATCATGGCTCTGGCTTTGGTAATTAGCTTTATATGCTTAGTGCCTAGCAACCTTACCTAAAATATGGGCAAGAGGGGGAGCGGTAGGTGCTGGCAACCCACGTTAACATGGGGACGTATTCTTGGCTAAGGTACCTCACCCAGGGGGGCCACCACCATCGTCTTTAGAAACCATAGCGGGTTGCTTCATATTAAGTGTATTTTATGAAAGCCTCATAATGGATCCCTAGCCATTCACCTCGACAGTGTTTAAGGGTCCGATCAACCCGGGCTAGATGGGATACATGGCTTGTGGGTAAAGTTGTACCACCTCTGCAGAGTGTAAAACTGATATATCAGCCGTGCTCCCGGTTATGAGCGACCTGGACTCCTCACATGATAATTGAACTTGAAGATGGAATTAAATTGAGATCCGATGATCTGCCAATAATTTGCTTAAGTGGTTTCACTTAAGTGTTTTTGTCATATTCATATTCCTTTGTTTAAATGGGATATTTGGGATTCACAATTATTAGTAAGACAGGTGTTGTTAATAAAATGTTGACCAACTAAAATGCTTACTGCTCAACCTTAGCCTCACCTTGTTATACCAGCATTAATTTTCCCCCCACTTGCTGAGCCCCGACCATAAGTGAGCTCACCCTTGCTAATATTTTGATGAGAGGGTGATGCTGGAGACTTTGATGGAGATTTTATCGACGAGGAATTCTAAGTCTAACGATACGCCGGTCATCTTCCTGTGGGAGATTGCCCCTGTTATTTATTCCCGCTTTACTTTGATGTGATACTTGTTAAAGATACAATGTTTCAGATGATGTAATAAAGTATTCTACTCTCTTTACGCCTTTATTGCATTGTCTTTTGATATATTATACTTGTGACGTCAACATATGTGTGGAAATGGATCCTGACACACATATGGTATGCGCTCGGTTCTACCCCCTGGAACCGGGTGTGACAGAAGTGGTATCAAAGCTATGCTGACCCTAGCTCGTTAGATTAGTTAGAAATGGAAAGCCTAGTTTCTTCAAAACTTGCTAATTTCATTCTTATAACTTATTTTATCAGCCTTACCTCTTAAAATTTCAACTGAGTTGACTCTTCTCTTGTAGATGGTTTGCACTCTCCAAACTACCCGCATCAACACCAGCTATGCCCCTCAGCCCCGGCAGATCCCGATCTACCCAGTGGTAGTTGAGGAAGTTTCGACGGATCTCCCTCCCATCCGAGTGGAGAATGTAGTCAACCTGGAGGACAGCTCGGAGGAACAGCTGCCGACGCCCACCCCGTTGGCAGAGTCCCTGGCCTTCGCAGCTGGGTCATCGACGTCAGCACCGCCTGCACCAGCCTTCCAAGCACCTGCACCCGGAGGCGACGACCCTGACGACTCCAGAGATGACGATGACGAGGATGACGACGATGAAGAAGGTGGAGACGAACACGTCCACAAGGAAGCTGACTACGCCCAGCAGGACAACTTCATGGGGTTCGGTCCTGTTGTCGAACATTACACATCAATGTTCGAGACGTGGCACTTCCCCAACCTGCTGCAAGAAGTGCTGCACACGCTAGGCACCTACGTCCGCCCCCTGTACGAAACAAGGCGAGTGAGCGAGCCTCCCCGGGCTTGCTACTACATCACTCGCATCCACGTCAGGGTGATGGATGCAGAGGACAGGGGATTCAGGACTCTATCTGCTCACGAGTCCCTGACACCACTGTCCACCTACGCTACCTCGGTCAGTGACGCTGCCCGTCGGACCCTGTGGTCGCTCAGCCACACCTACCAACAGCAGCTGCAGAACACGAGGTTCAGGCATCTTCCTCAGCGTCTGCGTGGAGGAAGTCAGACTAGCATCGTCCCAGGTGAAACTGGTGAGGATCGCCTCAACACCCTAGCTGGTGTAGTGGCCGGTCTCAACACCGACCTGGACAGTGCCACTCTAGATCTCTACAGGGTGCACTTGGAGCTGGAAAATGCCCATGCCAGGATTGCAGCCCTGGAAGCCCAACTGCAAGGACTGGATCCACCCGAAGCTCAAGTCCCTGCCATGGCGTTGTCTCCTCCCCGCAAGAGGCTGCGCTATGGAGAGCCCGGATCCATCACTAGGCTGCTTTAAGTATTTTGAGCTATGATGTAATAAGTTAGTCTTCGCGTTAGACGTTGAACACCTTTTTAAGTTATCATATTAATAAATAACAACAGTGTGATGGTGATTGGTTGAAATGTTTGATTTGGATCTTTGTTTGAGTGCCATGGTCTTATGGAATGATGGACATAAGATCATATGAAAAAATAAAAATAATAATAATAAACTTAGGATGTTCTCCTCTAGAATCTTTTCTACTCCTCTAAGATGTTCGCTTTCTAACCAATCAGATAGTGAACGCACGTCAAGGACCCAACAACAATCGGAACCAGCGTGGTCAACAAGTACCACCACCACCACCGAATCCCAATATGGAGCAGTTCATTGCCGCCCAGATGCAGATTCTGCAAGGACTCACTGCGGTTGTTCAGCAGATTCAACAGAACCAGCAGAATCAGCAACATCAACAGCAACAGCAGTATGCACCCCCGGCCAGAGATAAACACCGGGATTTCATGAGTCATCACCCGCCGACATTTTCTCATGCGGTTGATCCTCTGGATGCCGATGACTGGCTAAAAGTCATTGGAAAGAAGCTTGACATCACTCAGTGCAATGACCGGGAGAAGGTCTTGTACGCCTCGGGAAGACTCGAGGGTTCCGCGTCTAACTGGTGGGATGCCTTCACAGTGGCACACCCCAACGCGGATACAATAACTTGGCAGGAGTTTCAAGAGAACTTTCGCGCTCATCACATCCCCTCAGGAATCATGAAGTTGAAAAGAAGGAGTTCCTTTCCCTTACTCAAGGGAATATGTCTGTCAGTGAGTATCGTGATCGCTTTACTCAGCTTTCACGCTACACACCGGAAGAAGTGGACACGGATGAGAAGCGCCAAGAGCGTTTCTTGGAAGGACTAATTGGACCTCTAAATTACCAACTTCAGAGTCATACATTCCCCAATTTCTAGACACTGCTGAACAAGGCAATCGGCCTTGAAAGTAAAAGAAAGGAGCTATCTGACCACAAAAGAAAATTTCAAGGTCAGTCAAGCAGGAACACTCGCCCGAACAATGCTCAAGGTTCGCAGTTTCGCTCTGGAAATCAAGGTGGAAGCAATTATCAAGTGCAACGCTCTAGACAGCAAAGCCAGAGAAATAATCAGAGTCAGAACCAGCAAAGGAGCAACTCTCAGACCAACCAGAGGTCTGGTGGGAGTTCACAGAACCGTCAAGGTGGCGCTAGTAACACGCAGGCTAGAAGCAACAACGCACCTGTCCAACCCAATGGATGTTTCAAGTGCGGTGAGCTAGGCCACTATGCCAACAACTGCCCAAGGCGCAACCAGCAAACACCCCAAAGGAGCAATACTCAGAGGAATGACCAGAACACCCCCGCTCGTGGATCTGCTCAGAACAAGACTCCGCAGAACCAGAGCAGAGGAAGGGTCAATCACGTCACCACAGAATCAGTGCCTGAGGATGCCGACATAGTGTATGGTATGTTCCTCGTTAACTCCATACCTGCATCAGTTTTATTTGACTCTGGAGCATCGCATTCGTTTATAACTGAGTCATTTGTGGAAAAAAACAACATACCGAAATACTCTCTTAAGAAGATATTACATATTAGTTCACCGGGAGGTGACATGAAGGCCACACACTCATGCCCCCATGTTAATATCAAGATTCAAGGAATAGATTTTTCAGTCGACCCAGTGGTCCTAGGATCCAACGGTATTGATGTGATTCTTGGATGCAATTGGTTGAAAAGTTGTGATGGAGTGACACAGTGTGCCAATGGAACAATTATGTTGACAAGTCCTCAAGGTGAAAGAATCCAAGTTAACATAGACAAGTCAACAGATGAAAAAGGGAAAACAGTGATCAATCACTTGGAAGAAAAGCCCTTGGAAAATATCAAAGTAGTGTGCGAATACCCAGACGTATTTCCGGAGGAATTACCAGGTATGCCACCTGACCGTGATATAGAGTTTTCTATTGAATTATTACCCGAAACCGCACCTATCTCGAAAAGACCATATAGAATAGATGTCAAAGATTTAGTAGAACTAAAGAAACAAATAGAAGAATTACTAGAAAAAGGTTTCATTCGCCCAAGTTCATCCCCTTGGGGAGCCCTAGTGCTATTTGTGAACAAGAAGGATGGTTCGAGGAGAATGTGCGTTGATTATAGAAGTTTGAATGAAGTAACCATCAAGAATAAATACCCATTACCTCGGATTGAAGATTTATTCGATCAAATGAAAGGAGCTAAGATATTCTCGAAGATAGATCTGAGATCGGGTGTAATACTCCAAGTTGTATACCAGGAATAATAGAGAGTTATTCTCAATTTTGTATGTCTCATTTGCATCATGAAAAGAGCCTACACAAAATTTAAGAGTTTAATTCCAACCAATGATAAAAAAAAATTTGCATCATGTTGGAGTTTTATTGTTTGTGCATTAAATAAAATAATAATGTTAATAATAATAATAAAACAATGATTCTAAAGGTTGAATTGATCCCTAAATTAAAATTTAGGGGTTTGAAAATAAGAAGAATAGGAAAGACATAGAAATACAAAAATATAAATATTCTTAGGCTTACTACTTTTTACTGTACAAACATAGTGTAAATGTGGCCACAAAGTTTGAATTTAAAACTTGAATCCAAATTGGATTAGAAAATGGAGAAAAAGAAAAGAAAACAGAAAATAAAAAAAGAATAAAAACGATACCTGGACCAACTACACTCCATTCGTCCCACTTAACCTCCCTCGCGCGGCCCAAGTTCGATTCCGCTCCCGCGCGCGCGCCCTCATCTATTGCGCCGACATGTGGGCCCGCAACGTCAGTGCCCAATCGTGCGCGCGCTCCCGTTATCTTTCGCTGACGCGTGGGACCCATCTGCCAGTCGCGGGCTGCTTGCGCTCGGTTGCTTCCCGCTGTCTATGACCGGTGGGGCCTACCCGGGTCGTCAACAACCTTCCGCTCGGGGCGCAGCTCGTGCGGATCCGCTCAGGCTCTCCCCGCGAATTTCGCCGATGACCGAAACCCACCGTGGAGATTAAAACCCCAATCGGCCCCGCCTCCTCCTCAATTACTCCGCGTGCACCTCCTTCCCCCTCTCGCCCTGCTAAACCGCTCGCCGCCAGGAAGTTTTACTCCACCACCGAGAGCGCTTCGCCACCACAAATTCACACCGCCGCCGTGACGGAAATCCGCGCCTGCTGCCGTTGAAGTCTCGGTTGGGGGCCGTGTGGCTTCCCTGCGACACCGGGAAGACGACCCCGACAAAGCCCGGCCGTATTGTTCGGCGGGGTGGCGCCGATTTCTCGCCGTAGTTGAGGCTTCGCCGCGGATCCGCCCTGTGCCGTGGACGGGTGTACTCCCCGACCTAATTTCTGGTATGAAGTCCTCCATCGAGTTCGCCTTGATTTCCTTTACGCATAGCACCTGTCGGAATAGAGTTTAGGGCACTGGTGCGCTGGATTTGGACCTCACCGGCGATGCTCCGCCGTGTTGGGGCGGCGGCGCGGCCGTGGTTGGTGACGGGGAGAGAAGACGTGTTCGCGCCGTCGGATTCTCTTTGGACGGCGCAGATTAGAGTAAGCAGCGTACCGCTTCGGGTGGGATCGTGCACCGTCCGATCTTGATCGGTCGGTGGCAAATCAATACGGGATATTTAAATCTGAGCCGTTGATCGCGAATCGGACGTCCGTGATAGCGTACCGGTTCATTTATGGGCCGATCTAATCTCGGCCGTCCGCGCTTGATCGGATGACTGTGCTCGGCCGGTACCCCTTCGGCTTGCACGATTTGCATAAGAGTCCCTGGACTTTGCGGAAATCAACCCGCAGTCCACTCGAGTTACCCTCTGTGTCTCGGGAATTTTTATTGTTTAGCCCCTGCGGTTTCCTGTATTTGAGGCCCGATCCAGAGAACTTTAAAAATCAGAAATTAAATTCAGAAATTAATTTTTGTGCATAAATAAATGTTAAAACTTGTTTAATTCATAGTAAATGCATATGAACTCCAAATTAGACCATTCCAGTTCCTAAATTTTCATAAAATTATTGTCTATCTCTTAGTGCCTCTGTTTTGACATGAAAGACAATTTAAAATTTATCTACCACTTAATCTTGTATTAAGCACATAAAACCTTAGAAAATCCATAACTTAAAATATATAACTCCAAATTTGATGATTCCAGTTCCTGTGATCTTATTTTAATGTCTAGTTTATTACTGTATATTCTATTTGTATGTTTGATGTGATGTTAATTTATGCTATGCCATGTATGTATTGTATTGATGCGAGTAGACGAGCAACCCACTGTGGAACCTGAGCTTCAACAAGTTGAAGTAGCTGAGCAGGAGCTCGTTGAAGGCAAGTTGTGCCCTTGATCACTTCTTTTACCCATTCATGTTCTTATTATTCATAATGATCTGCATAGGATAATTTTGCTGGGACCCAATAGGATGCCCTAGATTTTGACTATCTTTATACCTTGCTTCACCACTGGTTTTACTACTAAAGTTTTGGGTAGTACATGCTATTGCTTTATGTGGATTTGGGTATAGAGATATTCATCACTCATTGTTACACTATTTATTGTTATATGTTTTATTATTCCTTGTTCATGTTAAGATCATTATGTTAATTGGAACATGGAGAACCACCCGGGAAAACAGTGCTACCACAAGGGTTTAATGGGACGCCCTTGGCTGATTAACTAGGAAAGCTAGGGGAGGGCTACCTTACCCGAAAGGGGCAAGGGCAGTAGGGGAGAGGTTAGTGCAGGGGGGTCCCTGGTTGATTTTGCTGCGATGGCGGTCAGCCAGGAACCCTGTACTGGATCTTCCTATAAACTGTAGCGGGTAGTCTGAAGCTAGTGGAACTTTGTAAAGGCCTCGTAGTGGTACCCTGCCTCGCTTCCTAGGTAGAGGTGTATGGAGTCTGATCAACTCTGTGGCAAATGGGTAACACGACTTGTGGGTAAAGATGCGCAACCTCTGCAGAGTGTAAAACTGGTATACTAGCCGTGCTCACGGTCATGAGCGGCTCGGACACTCACATGATTAAATTATGGAACTTAAACTTAACCTGTCATTTCATTGCATTTGGGATTATTTTATTAATACTTTTACTTATTATTACTATGGTTTGGTATTTACTTACACTTAGTAATTGCTAATAAAATTTTGACCAACTTATAAAAGCAATGCTCAGCTTCAGCCTTTATTTCATTGATCAGCCTTACACTTCATGAACTCCCACCTTTGGTGAGTTCATGTCACATTATTCCCCACGACTTGTTGAGCTATGATCGTATGTGAGCTCACTCTTGCTGTCTCACACCCCCCCACAGGAGAAGAGCAGGTGGTTCAGGAGGAGCCGCCTAACACTGAGGAGTTTGATCTGATCTAGGTGGCGTTTCTCAGTCGACATTGGCGCCGTCGATCCTTAGTTCGTTTTACATTTATCTTTATTTTGTAATAAGTCTTCCGCTATGTAATAAATACTCTGATGATTTATGACATTTATCTCTATACACTCTGTTATTATATATGTTGTCTTCTTTGGCGCATGTATGAGATGCACCCGGCTTTGTTCTTTAAAACCGGGTGTTACAGTAGTGGTATCAGAGGAAATGTGACTGTAGGATGAAACCTAGATAGAAATGGACAAAACCCTTGCCTACTTATCTTATTCTGATTCATTCTATACTTACCTTACTCTGATTCTTTCCATACTTAACTTGATCCTGTCTCACCTTCTACTGTTCTACTCTGATCATTCTTACCTTTTCTACTCTGAGACAAGATGGATTTCAAACCTTGGAATCCCTACCCCTATGACATTCTTAAGAGTTAGGGAACCCGAGACAAAATTTAAAACTATTTTCTTAAAAAAATGATGGTTGATTGTGCTGGTGCTAAATGCATGATTTGCTTCTTTGATTGATTGAAATAGTATAGATGGACATCTTAGCATGTACCACTATAAGGTATTGTATTAGCTTTAGTAGCTGACACACTAATCTGCTTAGCTAATAAATCCCCCAAAGTAACATGATTGTAATTACTGCCTTGTCTACTGCTCTTTCTTACCATATGTATCTAACTCAGATGGTCAATACCAGGAGGGGTGGTGGAATTGACTTGCCTCCTAACCAACACACTCGAAGACAACCTCAGCCACAACCTGCTGGGATGAATCCTCCCAATCCTCCACCAGGCGGAGTTGACCCGCTCGTTGCTGCTCAGATGGCGGTGATGCAGCAGATGGCAGACACCATGGCTGATATGCGTGCCCAGATGCAGCAAGAACGCCAGGAGATGCGTCAAGAAAGAGAAGATATACGCCAGGAGTTGCGCCAGGAGAGAGATGAGATACGCCAAGAAAGGAGGGCGCAACAACAGCAGCTGCAACAACAACTTCAACAACAGCAGCAACAGCAACAAGTGCCATTGCCTCCACCACCACCACCAGTTCCACCTCGAGATAAGCACCAGGAATTTATGAGTCATAAGCCACCGACCTTCGCCAGTTCGCCGGATCCACTTGATGCGGATGATTGGCTAAAGTCAATTGAGAAGATGCTGAATATTGCACAATGCACTGACCGGGAGAAGGTTTTATATGCTTCTGGACGTCTGACTGGTCCTGCTACTGACTGGTGGGATTCTTATACAGCTGCCCATGATGCTGCGGATACTATTACTTGGGCAGAGTTCAGTACACAGTTCAGGAACTACCATATACCAGCTGGGATGGTAAAGATCAAGAAGAAGGAGTTTCTGTCGCTGAAGCAAGGAAGTATGTCAGTCAGCGAGTACCGCGACAAGTTTATTCAGCTATCCAGATATGCCCCTGAAGAAGTTGCTGAAGACGAGAGGAAGCAGGAGCATTTCATTGAGGGACTTAATGGACCACTGCAGTATGCTCTAGTGGCACACACATTTCCATCATTTCAGAGACTGTTGGATAAGGCTCTTGCTATTGAACACAAACGTGTTCAACTGGGTGATTTGAAGAGGAAGGCTATCTCGCAAGGACAGGGTAGCAGCAGTGTTCGTCCTTGCTACAGTTCACCACAAGGTACACCGACTCGACCCGGAGGACCACGCCCAGTTCAGCAATCACCACTGAGGACTCCACCTCCTCGACAGGCTACCCCCACTGGCACCCCGACGAAGTTTGCAGGACAGAGTCCGGGCACTCAATGTTTCAAGTGTGGGAAGATTGGTCATTATGCAAATGTCTGCCCACAGAGGATTGCTACTACTCCAGCTCAGAACAAGCAACAGACCCCTGGCAAGGGATATTCTATAGCCAGGGTGAATCAAGTCAGCGTTGATGATACTCCTGATGGTGGTGACCTCGTGATTGGTATGTTTTATGTTAATGCAATTCCTGCAACAATATTATTTGATTCTGGTGCTACACATTCATTCATGTCTGCTCGTTATGCCAACACAAATGAAATACCACTGCTAAATATGAGAAAACCCCTGATAGTAATTACACCTAAAGGGCCTGTTGAGGCGAATCAAATGACACGTAGATTGACATTAACCATTATGGGTAGAGAGTTTGGAGCTACTGCTATAATATTAGAGTCAAGCAGTATAGATTTGATCCTTGGTATGTCATGGCTGAGAAAGGCAAAGGCCGTTATAGCTTGTGGTAGAGGTACCATAGAACTCACTACCACTAAAGGAGAAAGATTTCAAGTTAATATTGCAGTAACCTCCTCATCCATGCGTGCAATGTTCTTTATGCCTGAGGAGTTTGTTGGTGACAACATCCGGGTGGTTAGAGATTTTCCGGATGTCTTTCCAGAGGAGTTACCAGGAATGCCACCTGATAGAGAAGTTGAGTTTGTTATTGATCTCTTACCTGGAACCGCCCCTATTTCTAAACGGCCATATAGAATGTCCGTAGAAGAGTTGAAGGAGCTTAAGAAGCAGTTGACGGAGTTACAAGAGGCTGGTTACATTCGTCCAAGTTCCTCACCTTGGGGAGCACCGGTGTTATTTGTGCAGAAGAAGGATGGATCGCAACGGATGTGTGTGGATTATAGATCTCTTAATGATGTTACGGTGAAGAACAAGTATCCGTTGCCCCGTATTGAGGATTTATTTGATCAGATGCGAGGTGCAAGAGTATTTTCGAAGATTGATCTCCGATCCGGTTACCATCAGATGAGGATTAGACCATCGGATATTCCCAAGACAGCATTCTCGACTCGATATGGATTATATGAGTTTACTGTTATGTCATTTGGACTAACCAATGCACCAGCTTACTTCATGAATTTGATGAATAAGGTGTTTATGGAGTATTTGGACAGATTCGTTGTGGTATTCATCGACGATATTCTTATCTATTCTAAGAATGAAAGTGATCATGAACAACATCTAAGGTTGGTGCTACAGAAGTTACGAGATAATCAACTCTACGCTAAGTTCAGTAAGTGCGAGTTTTGGATTGACAAGGTGCCATTCCTTGGTCATATTATTTCTAATGGAGGAATAGCAGTAGATCCTGCTAAGGTGAAGGAGATTATGGAATGGAGAGTGCCCACTACAGTTACGGAGATTCGGAGTTTCTTGGGACTCGCAGGATATTATCGGAGATTTATTGAAGGGTTTTCTAAGATTGCCAAGCCTATGACATCGCTTTTGGAGAAAGGAAGAGAATTTAAGTGGGATGAGAAATGTCAAGAGAGCTTTGATCAATTGAAGGAGAGACTAATGTCGCCACCGGTATTGGTTATGCCAGACTTGCAGAAAGGATTTGATATTTATTGTGATGCATGTGGCCAAGGACTTGGATGTGTGCTTATGCAAGAAGGTCATGTGATTGCCTATGCATCTCGTCAGTTGCGGAAGCATGAACTGAACTACCCCACCCATGACTTGGAACTGGCAGCAGTTGTGCATGCACTGAAGATTTGGAGACACTACATCATGGGAACTAAGTGCCAAGTATACACGGATCATAAGAGTTTGAAGTATATATTCACTCAGAAGGATCTCAACCTTAGGCAACGTCGTTGGTTGGAGCTCATCAAGGATTA
The DNA here is from genome assembly GCA_029449295.1 of Zea luxurians. NCBI lineage: Eukaryota > Viridiplantae > Streptophyta > Magnoliopsida > Poales > Poaceae > Zea > Zea luxurians. Next base: position 39,278,201 of record JAOPSE010000018.1, on the reverse strand, counting down.
TGACTTGGAGATTCACTATCACCCGGGCAAGGCGAATTTGGTTGCAGATGCCTTGAGTCGGAAAGAGCATGTTCACTCCGCTTTCGTTGTCCAGCTACCTGATGATTTAGCAAAAGATTTTGAGAGACTCAATTTGGGAATTGTTACTCATACTGAAGGAGTTACCATTGAGTTGGAACCTACTTTGGAGCAAGAGATTCGTAAAGGTCAGATTGGTGATGCTAAGATTCAAGAGATTAAAGATCTGATCACGGATGGTCGAGTTCCGGAATTCACAGAGGATGAGCAAGGTACCATATGGTTCAAAGATCGGATATGTGTTCCAGAGATTGATAGCCTCCGTGAGGCTATATTGAAAGAAGCTCATGATTCTGATTATTCAATCCACCCTGGAAGCACTAAGATGTATCAAGATTTGAAGCGAAAGTATTGGTGGTATGGACTGAAAAGAGATGTGGCTGCTCATGTGGCTAAGTGTGATGTATGTCAAAGAGTTAAGGCTGAACATCAAAGACCCGCTGGATTATTGCACCCATTGAAGATACCCGAGTGGAAATGGGAAGAAATTGGTATGGATTTTATTGTTGGACTACCCCGCACTCCAGCAGGATATGACTCTATTTGGGTAATTGTGGACAGATTAACAAAAGTGGCTCATTTCATACCAGTGAGGACTAATTATACGGGAGCCAAGCTAGCGGAATTGTATATGACTCGGATAGTTTGTCTACATGGAGTGCCTAAGAAGATCGTGTCTGATCGAGGGTCACAGTTTACTTCTCGGTTTTGGAAGAAGTTGCATGAGAGTTTGGATACAAAGTTGAATTTTAGTTCCGCTTACCATCCCCAGACTGATGGACAGACAGAGAGAACTAATCAAGTGCTGGAGGATATGTTAAGAGCTTGTGCTCTTAAACATGGTGGCAGCTGGGAGAAGAGCTTACCCTATGCTGAGTTTTCTTATAATAATAGCTACCAGGCCAGTTTGAAGATGTCTCCATTTGAGGCTTTGTATGGCAGAAAGTGCAGGACTCCCCTGTATTGGGATCAGACTGGAGAAAGACAGTTCTTTGGGCCTGAATTGATTCAAGAGGCAGAAGAACAAGTACAAATGATAAGAGAAAATTTGAGAATTGCACAGTCCAGACAAAAGAGCTATGCTGATAATAGGAGAAGACTCCTGGAGTTTAAGGAGGGTGATCATGTCTACTTGAAGGTGTCACCACTTCGTGGTATGAGAAGATTCAAGGTCAAAGGGAAGTTGTCCCCTCGCTTCATTGGACCTTTCTTGATCTTGAAGCGAGTGGGTGAAGTTGCATATCAACTGGAATTACCCGATCATCTGTCAGGTGTACATGATGTGTTTCATGTGTCTCAGCTAAAGAAGTGCCTCAGGGTACCTGAGGAGCAGCTACCGCTGGAGGACCTTAGTGTTCAAGAGGATTTGACTTATGCTGAGTACCCTATCAAGATTCTGGATACTTTGACTCGAGTTACAAGGAATAAGGTTATAAAGATGTGCAAAGTTCAATGGAGTCACCACGGCGAAGATGAAGCAACTTGGGAAAGAGAAGAAGAGCTTCGTATAGATTTTCCCCACCTTTTCCCTAGATCTTCTTAAATCTCGAGGACGAGATTATTTTTAAGGGGGGTAGGATTTGTAATACTCCAAGTTGTATACCAGGAATAATAGAGAGTTATTCTCAATTTTGTATGTCTCATTTGCATCATGAAAAGAGCCTACACAAAATTTAAGAGTTTAATTCCAACCAATGATAAAAAAAAATTTGCATCATGTTGGAGTTTTATTGTTTGTGCATTAAATAAAATAATAATGTTAATAATAATAATAAAACAATGATTCTAAAGGTTGAATTGATCCCTAAATTAAAATTTAGGGGTTTGAAAATAAGAAGAATAGGAAAGACATAGAAATACAAAAATATAAATATTCTTAGGCTTACTACTTTTTACTGTACAAACATAGTGTAAATGTGGCCACAAAGTTTGAATTTAAAACTTGAATCCAAATTGGATTAGAAAATGGAGAAAAAGAAAAGAAAATAGAAAATAAAAAAAAGAATAAAAACGATACCTGGACCAACTACACTCCATTCGGCCCACTTAACCTCCCTCGCGCGGCCCAAGTTCGATTCCGCTCCCGCGCGCGCGCCCTCATCTATTGCGCCGACATGTGGGCCCGCAACGTCAGTGCCCAATCGTGCGCGCGCTCCCGTTATCTTTCGCTGACGCGTGGGACCCATCTGCCAGTCGCGGGCTGCTTGCGCTCGGTTGCTTCCCGCTGTCTATGACCGGTGGGGCCTACCCGGGTCGTCAACAACCTTCCGCTCGGGGCGCAGCTCGTGCGGATCCGCTCAGGCTCTCCCCGCGAATTTCGCCGATGACCGAAACCCACCGTGGAGATTAAAACTTCAATCGGCCCCGCCTCCTCCTCAATTACTCCGCGTGCACCTCCTTCCCCCTCTCGCCCTGCTAAACCGCTCGCCGCCAGGAAGTTTTACTCCACCACCGAGAGCGCTTCACCACCACAAATTCACACCGCCGCCGTGACGGAAATCCGCGCCTGCTGCCGTTGAAGTCTCGGTTGGGGGCCGTGTGGCTTCCCTGCGACACCGGGAAGACGACCCCGACAAAGCCCGGCCGTATTGTTCGGCGGGGTGGCGCCGATTTCTCGCCGTAGTTGAGGCTTCGCCGCGGATCCGCCCTGTGCCGTGGACGGGTGTACTCCCCGACCTAATTTCTGGTATGAAGTCCTCCATCGAGTTCGCCTTGATTTCCTTTACGCATAGCACCTGTCGGAATAGAGTTTAGGGCACTGGTGCGCTGGATTTGGACCTCACCGGCGATGCTCCGCCGTGTTGGGGCGGCGGCGCGGCCGTGGTTGGTGACGGGGAGAGAAGACGTGTTCGCGCCGTCGGATTCTCTTTGGACGGCGCAGATTAGAGTAAGCAGCGTACTGCTTCGGGTGGGATCGTGCACCGTCCGATCTTGATCGGTCGGTGGCAAATCAATACGGGATATTTAAATCTGAGCCGTTGATCGCGAATCGGACGTCCGTGATAGCGTACCGGTTCATTTATGGGCCGATCTAATCTCGGCCGTCCGCGCTTGATCGGATGACTGTGCTCGGCCGGTACCCCTTCGGCTTGCACGATTTGCATAAGAGTCCCTGGACTTTGCGGAAATCAACCCGCAGTCCACTCGAGTTACCCTCTGTGTCTCGGGAATTTTTATTGTTTAGCCCCTGCGGTTTCCTGTATTTGAGGCCCGATCCAGAGAACTTTAAAAATCAGAAATTAAATTCAGAAATTAATTTTTGTGCATAAATAAATGTTAAAACTTGTTTAATTCATAGTAAATGCATATGAACTCCAAATTAGACCATTCCAGTTCCTAAATTTTCATAAAATTATTGTCTATCTCTTAGTGCCTCTGTTTTGACATGAAAGACAATTTAAAATTTATCTACCACTTAATCTTGTATTAAGCACATAAAACCTTAGAAAATCCATAACTTAAAATATATAACTCCAAATTTGATGATTCCAGTTCCTGTGATCTTATTTTAATGTCTAGTTTATTACTGTATATTCTATTTGTATGTTTGATGTGATGTTAATTTATGCTATGCCATGTATGTATTGTATTGATGCGAGTAGACGAGCAACCCACTGTGGAACCTGAGCTTCAACAAGTTGAAGTAGCTGAGCAGGAGCTCGTTGAAGGCAAGTTGTGCCCTTGATCACTTCTTTTACCCATTCATGTTCTTATTATTCATAATGATCTGCATAGGATAATTTTGCTGGGACCCAATAGGATGCCCTAGATTTTGACTATCTTTATACCTTGCTTCACCACTGGTTTTACTACTAAAGTTTTGGGTAGTACATGCTATTGCTTTATGTGGATTTGGGTATAGAGATATTCATCACTCATTGTTACACTATTTATTGTTATATGTTTTATTATTCCTTGTTCATGTTAAGATCATTATGTTAATTGGAACATGGAGAACCACCCGGGAAAACAGTGCTACCACAAGGGTTTAATGGGACGCCCTTGGCTGATTAACTAGGAAAGCTAGGGGAGGGCTACCTTACCCGAAAGGGGCAAGGGCAGTAGGGGAGAGGTTAGTGCAGGGGGGTCCCTGGTTGATTTTGCTGCGATGGCGGTCAGCCAGGAACCCTGTACTGGATCTTCCTATAAACTGTAGCGGGTAGTCTGAAGCTAGTGGAACTTTGTAAAGGCCTCGTAGTGGTACCCTGCCTCGCTTCCTAGGTAGAGGTGTATGGAGTCTGATCAACTCTGTGGCAAATGGGTAACACGACTTGTGGGTAAAGATGCGCAACCTCTGCAGAGTGTAAAACTGGTATACTAGCCGTGCTCACGGTCATGAGCGGCTCGGACACTCACATGATTAAATTATGGAACTTAAACTTAACCTGTCATTTCATTGCATTTGGGATTATTTTATTAATACTTTTACTTATTATTACTATGGTTTGGTATTTACTTACACTTAGTAATTGCTAATAAAATTTTGACCAACTTATAAAAGCAATGCTCAGCTTCAGCCTTTATTTCATTGATCAGCCTTACACTTCATGAACTCCCACCTTTGGTGAGTTCATGTCACATTATTCCCCACGACTTGTTGAGCTATGATCGTATGTGAGCTCACTCTTGCTGTCTCACACCCCCCCACAGGAGAAGAGCAGGTGGTTCAGGAGGAGCCGCCTAACACTGAGGAGTTTGATCTGATCTAGGTGGCGTTTCTCAGTCGACATTGGCGCCGTCGATCCTTAGTTCGTTTTACATTTATCTTTATTTTGTAATAAGTCTTCCGCTATGTAATAAATACTCTGATGATTTATGACATTTATCTCTATACACTCTGTTATTATATATGTTGTCTTCTTTGGCGCATGTATGAGATGCACCCGGCTTTGTTCTTTAAAACCGGGTGTTACATCGGGATATCATCAGTTAAAGATTCGAGCAGAAGATGTACCGAAGACAGCCTTTACGACAAGATATGGATTATATGAGTTTTTGGTCATGTCGTTTGGACTGACTAATGCACCAGCATACTTTATGAACTTGATGAATAAAGTATTCATGGAATATCTGGATCAGTTTGTGGTTGTATTCATTGACGACATACTGATATACTCTCTGAATGAAGAAAAACATGAGGATCATCTAAGGCTAGTCCTACAAAAGCTTCATGACAACCAACTATATGCAAAGTTCTCGAAGTGTGATTTTTGGTTGAAGGAAGTTGCTTTCTTAGGGCATATCGTTACCGATGGTGGAATTAAAGTGGACCCAGGAAATATAAGTGAGATACTAGATTGGAAGCAACCAAAGGATGCGTCCAAGATCAGAAGTTTTCTTGGATTGGCAGGATACTATAGAAGATTTATTGAAGGTTTTTCCAAGTTAGTGAAACCACTTACCTCTCTACTGGAGAAAGGTAAAGAGTTCAAGTGGGATGAAGCTTGTCAGAATTGTTTTGAGGAACTCAAGAAAAGGTTAACCACTGCACCAATACTGGTAATGCCAGACATTCACAAGGGATTTGATGTGTATTGCGATGCATCACACCTTTGACTTGGATGTGTGCTAATGCAAGAAGGAAAAGTGATAGCTTATGCCTTAAGGCAGTTGAGGAAACATGAGAAGAATTATCCTACGCATGATTTGGAACTAGCTGCCATAGTGCATGCTTTAAAGATTTGGAGGCACTATATGATTGGAAGCAAGTGCAAAATCTTCATGGATCACAAAAGCTTGAAATATATATTCACTCAGAAAGAACTCAATCTAAGACAGAGAAGATGGCTTGAGTTGATTAAGGACTATGATTTGGAAATACAATATCACCCAGGAAAGGCAAATGTAGTAGCCGATGCTTTGAGCCGTAAGGGTCAAGTGAACAACATCACTACTCATTTGATGTCACAAGAATTGTGCTGGGAAATGGAAAAACTCAACCTTGGTATGCTTTATAATGTAGAAGCAACAGTTATGGAAGTTGAATCTACTTTGGAAGAAGAGATTCGTAAAGGACAAGAGTCCGATGAGAAGATTAAGGAAATTAAAACTTTGATTGGTTTAGGTAAAGCCCCAGATTTCACGGAAGATGAACAAGGCACAATATGGTTTAAGAAGAGAATCTGTGTACCCGAAATCGAGCACTTGCGCCAACTTATTTTGAGAGAAGCTCATGATTTAGCTTACTCTATTCACCCTGGAAGTACAAAGATGTACCAGGATCTTAAGGAAAAGTATTGGTGGTACGGATTGAAAAGAGATGTTGTTACTCATGTTGCATTATGTGACGTGTGTTAGCGAGTTAAAGCCGAACACCAAAGACCAGCAGGATTACTACAACCTCTCAAGGTACCTAAATGGAAATGGGAAGAAATCAGTATGGATTTCATAGTTGGACTACCCCGTACTTGGGATGGCTATGATTCAATATGGGTCATAGTAGACAGGTTAACTAAAGTAGCACACTTTATACTTGTGAAGACATCTTACTCAGGAGCCCAGTTAGCAGAGTTATACATGTCGAGGATTGTTTGTCTGTATGGAGTATCGAAGAAGATCGTATCAGATCGAGGAACCCAATTTACCTCGCGCTTTTGGAAAAGACTACATGAGTCCATGGATACCAAGCTAAATTTTAGTTTAGCTTATCATCCGCAGACGGATGGGCAAACAGAAAGAACAAACCAAGTGTTGGAGGATATGCTAAGAGCTTGCGCTCTAAAGCATGGTAGAAGCTGGGATAAAAGTTTGCCTTATGCAGAATTCTCGTATAATAACAGTTATCAGGCAAGTCTAAAAATGGCACCGTTTGAAGCACTTTATGGACGAAAGTGTAGAACACCGCTTTATTGGAATTAGACTGGAGAAAGTCAAGTATTTGGTCCCAAAATTCTCCAAGAAGCGGAAAAGCAAGTGCAGATTATCAGAGAAAATTTGAAGACAGCACATTCAAGACAGAAAAGCTATGCTGATAATAGAAGAAGAGAATTGATGTTTGAAGTAGGAGACTTCGTATACCTTAAAGTTTCACCGATGAGAGGAATGAAAAGGTTTAAAGTTAAGGGAAAATTATCACCTCGCTATATCGGCCCATTCAAGATTTTGGAAAGAAAAGGTGAAGTAGCCTACCAGTTAGAGCTACCTGATAGTTTATCAGATGTGCATGACGTATTTCACGTATCACAACTTAAGAAGTGCTTAAGAGTACCGGAAGAACAGTTACCCATGGAAGAACTAAATGTCAATGAAGATTTGACTTATTCGGAGTACCTGGTCAGAATTCTAGAAACATCTCGTAGAATTACACAGAGTAAAGTCATTAACATGTGCAAAGTTCAGTGGAGTCACCATTCGGAAGATGAGGCCACTTGGGAAAGAGAAGATGAACTCAGAGCAGAATTTTCCCAGTTATTCTCGGAAGTTTCTTAATCTCGAGGACAAGATTCTTTTTAAGAGGGGTAGGTTTGTAACACCATAAAAGCCATCGATTAAAAAATAATGAATTTAGTTATTATATTAATTAGGGTAATAATATTTTTAAGTGTTTAATTATTTATTTGTATTTTGATCGTTTTCTTTGCATGCGCTTGATTGATTATCGGAATGTTTATTATCAACTCTTTTTTTAAAAAAAACTAGTAATTAATATAATAACTAAATAATATAATAGTGATTAGTCTAAAAACAAATATTTTATTTATAAATAGTTTTGCTGAATTTTTTTTATGAATTTTTGAGCTCTTTAAAAATGTATTTCAGAATTTAGAAAAAAACAAAAAAAAACAAATCTAACCCTAACCCTAAATGGCCCATTAGGCCCAGCTCCCTAGCACCCACGCGCTGCGCACTTGGCTTCCAGCTCAAGCCGCGACCGCCCCTGCTAATTCCACTTCTCCCTTTCCCTTATTCTCTCTCCTCCCCTTGCTCTCCCTCACGCGCTCACGCACCAGGAAGCAGGAAGCGCCGAGCGCGCCAGCCGATGCCCCTGCGCCGCTGCCGAGTCACGCGCGCCAGCAGCAGCGGCCGAGCCGGCCCCTGCGTTTCCTCCTGCACGCCACCCCTGCCAGCTGCGCGACGCGCGCGCTGCCTAGGCGCGCCGCGCCTTGCACGCGCCCCGGCCTCCCCGCGGCCGAGCAGCCGGCCCTGCCGCGAGCCCAGCCACGCTGCAGCGCCCGAGCGCGAGCCCCGCCCTGCTCTGCCGCGACGACCGCGCCAGTCCAGCCGCGACCCCGCCCCTGCACCGAGTGCCATGTCCTGCAGCCGATGCCGCGACCCCGACGCCGAAGTCCAAGCGCCCGCTGCAGCGACCGTTCTTCGTCTCCGAATTAATGAAACTTTATGCGACCGTTTCTTCTCCTCCCCCATTATCCTTCTTGTAACTGACGCTTGTGATGGCCATTGAAGACCACCGGCGACTCTCCCTCTCCCTCCTGCTCCCTATAAAAGGTAGCAGAGCTCTCTCTCATTTTCCCCTACCCAAGCTCACCCCATCTCTCTAGCTCGCCAATGCACTGCTTGACGCCGTCGTTTGTTGCCGTTCGTCGCCGGAGTTCACGGAGCCCGCAGTTCGTCGCCGGAGTCACGCACTCGCCATCCGCCGTCCGTAGTCGAGCCCCTGCTTTTCTCCACCCGGCCGAACCCCCGTTGAACTCTCTTCGTCGCACGCACGAACCCAAGGTTGAAAACGACCCAAATTATTTTGTGTATTTTATAAAAATACTTTTTGATTCGATTCATGAGTTGTATATTTTGTTTGTTGTAATATGAACACGTGTGATTCGCAATTTATGTGTATGTGCGTTATGGAATTTTTGGTAGAGATATGTGATCGTTAGTACACCGTGATATTTCATGTTAATCAACGCGTTGATTTTTGGATTAGAAAAATATGACGTAGATTTAGTAGTCACACGTTGGTGATAAAAACAATAGATAGGAATTTTTGTAGTTAAATTTGGTTACCACGAACTTTAGAAACTATTTGGAGAATTATAGTTATAGGTGCATTTTAATGGATTTAGAAAATGGTATAGAACTCATGTCATATGAATAATATAGGATTTCTAGATGATTTATCTAATTATTTTATTAACATTTTCTTTTTATAAAGAAAGGAGAAAATATCATTAATAGGATGGAAAATAGATTTTTGCTAGTCAAATAAACATGTTCGCAAATTGAGCACCTAAATTTTTAGAGTAAGCAAAATACTAGTTTATGTCAAAATAACCTCGCTTGTGTTAGAAAATATTCAATTAGTAGTTTATAAGGATTTTTAGAATGTTAAATTCATTTTTGCTATACTAAATAATTTGAGTTAGAAATAATAAAAGGTATTAATTTATTTATTAGTATTAAAAGAAGATAATTATCATTAATTTCATTAATGATGTTAAAATAAATTCATACTAGTTAAAACTGTATTTATTGCACCCATTCATAAATTCATCATTTAGGACTCACAATAATAGCTATGATTGAATTAATAAGTATTTACGCGATTAGGACGTATTTAAGATGTGATTAGTGCGATATGTTAATGTGTATGTAATGGTGTATGTTTATGTAATGGTGCATGTTTATTTATTTGTGTATGTTTTATTTTTGTATGTGCGATATGCGACTCTATTAGAAGCCGACTGTGTGGTAGAGGATTCGAATACGTTCGAAGACGAACCACAGGACTCGCTTGAGCAAGGCAAGTGGATTCTCCCTCTGCATATTCTTTTTGTACCCACTCATTGCATTTAATAATGTTTACTTTTTGATATATTGCATAATTTGATGGGTTAACGTAATTAAGGATTTCCTAGATTTACTACCTGATTTCCTTGTTTAACCTGGGAAAATTATTAAGCTGTGCAAAATTTGTGCTACCGCTCAACTTAACGATTTTAATGTCGCTCATTAATTGGTATTAATGTTCCAAAAATTTAATTGGCAATTATGACATTAACCCGATGGTTAAAGCAACATTATTTCAAATTAATTGGAACATGGAGTGACCACCTAGGATAACAGTGCAACCACGATTGCTATCATGGCTCTGGCTTTGGTAATTAGCTTTATATGCTTAGTGCCTACCAACCTTACCTGAAATATGGGCAAGAGGGGGAGCGGTAGGTGCTGGCAACCCACGTTAACATGGGGACGTATTCTTGGCTAAGGTACCTCACCCAGGGGGGCCACCACCATCGTCTTTAGAAACCATAGCGGGTTGCTTCGTATTAAGTGTATTTTGTGAAAGCCTCATAATGGATCCCTAGCCATTCACCTCGGTAGTGTTTAAGAGTCCGATCAACCTGGGCTAGATGGGATACGTGGCTTGTGGGTAAAGTTGTACCACCTCTGCAGAGTGTAAAACTGATATATCAGCCATGCTCCCGGTTATGAGCGACCTGGACTCCTCACATGATAATTGAACTTGAAGATGGAATTAAATTGAGATCCGATGATCTGCCAATAATTTGCTTAAGTGGTTTCACTTAAGTGTTTTTGTCATATTCATATTCCTTTGTTTAAATGGGATATTTGGGATTCACAATTATTAGTAAGACAGGTATTGTTAATAAAATGTTGACCAACTAAAATGCTTACTGCTCAACCTTAGCCTCACCTTGTTATACCTGCATTAATTTTCCCCCTACTTGCTGATCCCCGACCATAAGTGAGCTCACCCTTGCTAATATTTTGATGAGAGGGTGATGCTGGAGACTTTGATGGAGATTTTATCGACGAGGAATTCTAAGTCTAACGATACGCCGGTCATCTTCCTGTGGGAGATTGCCCCTGTTATTTATTCCCGCTTTACTTTGATGTGATACTTGTTAAAGGTACAATATTTCAGATGATGTAATAAAGTATTCTACTCTCTTTACGCCTTTATTGCATTGTCTTTTGATATATTACACTTGTGACGTCAACATATGTGTGGAAATGGATCCTGGCACACATATGGTATACGCTCGGTTCTACCCCCTGGAACCGGGTGTGACATGATCCTATAAAATTCAACACTAATAGCCACAAAACTTTGTTATGTAAGTTAGAATGGCTAAGTAGCTTGAAGCAAGTTCTTGTGACCATAGATAATCAAAGGTAAAGCACACAAGAGACACACGATTTTTATCCTGTGGTTCGGCCAAGTAATACTTACCTACTTTCACGTTGTGGCGTCCCAATGGACGAGGGTTGCACTCAACCTCTTTCAAGTGATCCAATGATCAACTTGAATACCACAATTTTTCCTTTCTTTATCTTTCTCCCGTTTGCGAGGAATCTCCACAACTTGGAGCCTCTCGCCCTTACAATGATGATCACAAAAGAAGCACAGAAGTAAGGGAGGGGAGAGCAAGGCACACAAGACTCAAATCATAGCACAATCACATACACAAGTCACAACTTGAGCTCAAAACGCAACCCACGGAGTTCACAACTCAAATGGAGCTCAAGTCACTATCTCAAAGAATCAAATGCGTGAAATTGGAGTCTAGAAGTCTTAGAATGTTTCTTGAATGCTTTGGTAGCTCCTCCATGCGCCTAGGGGCCCCTTTTATAGCCCTAAGGCAGCTAGGAGCCGTTGGAGATCAACAAGGAAGGCTATCCTTGCCTTCTGTCGAGTGGCGCACCGGACAGTCCGGTGCACCACCGGACAGTCACTGTAGATGGTCCGGTGCCGATCTCCTTCCTATTCTGGCGCAGACGACCGTTGCAGATGCGTGGCAGTTGGCGCATCGGACACTGTCCGGTGCCCCCTGCTGACCGTTGGCGCGGGCCACGCGTCGCCCGCGGATTGCGCGGCCGACCGTTGCGCTGGCGACCATTGCACCACCGGACAGTCCGGTGCACCACCGGACAGTCCGGTGAATTATAGCCGTACACTGTCGATTTTTCTCGAGAGTGGCCTGTTCACCAGAGGCTGGCCTAGCGCACCGGACACTGTCCGGTGCACCACCGGACAGTCCGATGTGCCAAGCCGAGCTAGACTTTGGCTGTACCAAGCCAAGTCTTTTGCATTCCTTTTCTTCTCTTCTTTTCTCTCCTTTTAGCACTTAGACAATATATGTTAGTACTCAAAACAATGCACTAAGTCTAGAAACATACCTTGTTAAATGATTTGCACTTCTTGTTTGTTTGGCACATAATCAACTCACTTAATATGTGTTGGACACTTAATCGCCAAAACATTATAGAAATGGCCCAAAGGCACATTTCCCTTTCAGTGGTGAAAAGAAGAAACCAAACTATTGTGGAAATGCCAAGATGCTTACTAAAGTCAATGTCAGTTCCTTCAAGTTTTTGGGGTGAAGCAGTGAGGACTGCAATATATCTACTAAACAGATCTCCTACAAAAGCTCTAAAGAATATAACTCCTTTTGAAGCATGGCATGGGAAGAAACCTAGAGTGCATCATCTGAAGGTGTTTGGCTGTGTGGCACATGTGAAACTTCTCTGTCCTAGGAACAACAAACTCTCTGATAGATCAAGTAAGATGGTCTTCATTGGGTATGAATCAGGGACCAAAGGGTTTAGATTCTTTGATCCAACTAACAAGAAGCTAGTGGTCAGCAGGGATGCTATATCTGAAGAGAACAAAAGCTGGGACTGGGAAAATTCACTGGGAATTACAGACAAGCAAATAACTAACACTTTTGAGGTTGAGTATGAGTTGTCTGACAGATCAACGACAGTAGTTGGGAATGAAGATATTGCAGCACCTTCAGAGCAATCACCTGGAGGACTAAATTCTGGTGACCAAAACAGTCAAGAAATTCAGAATGATAATGTTGCTTCCCCACATACTCCAATGTCGAGTACAACATCAGCTCCAGGTCTGCAGATTTCTCCATTACAATAGTCACAAAGTTCAGGGTTAGGACAGCACAAGTTCAGAACTCTTACTGACATCTACAACTCAACAGAAGAAATGCTTGATTTTGAATACAGTGGTGTTTGTATGCTTGCTGCAGATGAGCCATCAAGTGTAGAATAGGCACTTGAGCAAGGTTGCTGGAGAAAAGCTATGGAGGAAGAACTGAACCCAATTCTTAGTAACCAAACCTGGGAACCTATTGAGTTACCAAAAGATCACAAGGCCATAGGCTTGATGTGGGTATTTAAAGTCAAGAAGGATCCAGCTGGCAACATTGTGAAACACAAGGTCAGACTAGTAGAAAAGGGTATGCACAAATCTAGGGGGTGGACTATGATGAAGTTTTTGCTCCAGTGGCTAGATTGGAAACAGTCAGAGTGTTAATAGCTTTGGCAGCTCAAAGGGATTGGTAGATACACCACATGGATGTGAAGTCTGCTTTTCTAAATGGAGAACTAATAGAGGAGGTTTATGTAAATCAACCACCAGGTTTCACCAGCTCAGACACTGTGAAAAGAGTGCTCAAGTTGAAAAAGGCCCTGTATGGCCTCAAATAGGCCCCAAGAGCCTGGAATGCCAGGCTTGATATGGAACTTACCGAGCTGGGATTCAAAAGGAGCACAGAAGAACATGCAGTGTATAGAAAGGGGATTGGTGGATCACTGCTGCTAGTAGGAGTATATGCAGATGATCTCATAATTTGTGGGCCTAATATAAGAGATATCTCTGTGTTCAAGCAACAGATGAAGAAAAGTTTCAGTATGAGTGATCTGGGACTCCTGAGTTATTATCTTGGTATCGAGGTAAAGCAAAAACCAGGAGAAATCAAAATCTGCCAGAGTGCTTATGTTAAGAAGATACTTGAAATTTGTGGAATGAAGGGATGCAACCCTGCAGACACACCTATGGAGCAACATATGAAGTTGTTGCCGGGGGAAACCTAATCAAACCATTGATGCTACCAAGTTCAGAAGTATTGTGGGTAGTCTGAGATATCTAGTTAATACAAGGCCTGATCTTGCTTTTTCAGTGGGAATGGTGAGCAGGTTTATGGAGAATTCAAATGCAGAACATTGGAGTGCTATCAAACGAATTATCAGATTTGTAGCTGGCACATTTCAGTATGGCTGTAAGTATGTCAAGGGAGCTGAAAATGATCTTATGGGTTTTTCAAATAGTGATCATGCTGGGGACCTTGAGAAGAGAAAGAGCACCACATGTGTTGTTTTCTTTCTAGGCAAAAACATTATCACCTGGTCATCTCAAAAGTAGAGGGTAGTATCATTGTCCTCTTGTGAATCAGAATATATAGCAGCAGCCACGGCAGCCTGTCAGGGAGTGTGGCTGAGCAGACTTATAGGGGGTCTGTTGGGCACTGAAGTGAAGAAATTCAACCTCCGAATTGACAACAGATCTGCTCAAGAACTGAGTAAAAATCCAGTTTATCATGAGAGGAGTAAGCACATTGATACAAGATATCACTACATCAGGGAGTGTGTTAGCGATGGGAGACTGGAAATCAGTCATGTGAGTTCTGAAGAACAGCTGGCCGATATACTGACAAAACCACTGGGAAGGATCCGTTTTGCAGAGCTAAGGAGGCAGCTAGGCATCATCAGAATTGAAGATTGACAAGATTAAGGGGGTGAATGTTGAGTTAGCAGCATCCAGTCTGTAATCGTGTCAATGTTTATCAGCATGTAGGTGTGCATTAGTTAGCTTGTTTATGGATTAATCATATTTGTAATAGTGCGTAGAATCATGGGCATGCAGGAGATTGCACTCTGCGCGCCATGACCACGTTAAGGGCCACTTCTCCGTCATGCAGTGCCGGCCGTGCATGTCGCACGACGAGCCTAGAAAAGCTCGATCGTGCAGCTGCTCAGCATGGCAGGGGAAGCGGATCTCAGGCCATTTATATTTACAAGTAATGCACAGAAAAGGTTGCACGATTTGCAACAGAAATTCTCCGTTGTCTGATTCCCAGTTTCAGCCGTTGTGATCGCGTTCTGGCGCCGTGCCATCAATTCATCTGTTTGCTGTGAGTGTTTGAGAGCTCGTCTGATCGCTGTGAGTGTTCCTGTTCTATCAGGCACGGCAACATCACTTCTGTGTGCCTCTCCAAGATCGCCAAGATCCATCGGCTGCTGGCGCCTGTCCTTAAGGAACGACCGCTCCTTAATTCTCTTCCTCAAACATCCATCTATCTATCTCTCCAGTTTCAATCCATAGGTTTACGGTGCTGTTGGCTGCAACATCTACTGCACCCATCGCCGCACCATGTTCCTTACCTCATCACCGACGGCAGCCCAGTAGCCAGGGAGATTCCCATCTTGCTAGGTAAGCGCACTACATCCGGATCTAGAAAATTAAGTGTGGTTCTGATTACATGATGCTTGCATATATTGTTTTTTTCACTAATAGAAAATAACTTTAAGCCTATGGTGGAGTCCATTTTTTACAAACAGTTTTGGTTATCAAATACCAATGATACTTTAATCCTACATATTTTAGATGAATGGTATTCTTAATAAATCACCACTAGAAATTATTTTTATTCTACATTTTTAAGTTTTCAAATGACATATTATGAAAAGCTATCAACATAAAAGTTATAGATTTCTAAAAGTTATAAAACTTCGTAGTTGACAATTTTTTTATTTAAATTTATTTTGGCTATAAAAATTACATATAAATTTGTCAAATTTAAATTGTAAATTTTGCAAACGACATCAGAAGAAAAAAGAAGCAAAATAAAAGTCATAGAATTTGAAAAGTTATTGAACTTTGTAGTTGACAACCTTTTTTGTTTGAATTAGTTTATGGCCTCAAACAATCAATTTACATTCAGTTAATTACAATATGTGGGTAACAACACTGTCATGTAAACATTAATTAAGTGATAGGTAGAGTGGTAGAGCATGTTACGAGCGAGAGTGAGGTTAGTGGTTCAATTCGCACTAGCCTCGTAGCATGCAAAAATGTCGTGACTTGCGACTTCGACGGAGACGGGTGAGGGCTTCCTAATTAAAATATTTTTTGCTATTTTAAAAATCCATTTTATGTTCTTGGAAAAGATTTTCACTGACGGTTTTATTATCTTGACTACCAGTAGAAATCGATTTCCACCTGCGATTTTCTTAGCTCAACCGTCAGTGAAAATCGATAACTGCTGACGGTTATGAGTTACCTGTATGTACAAATAATTATTTCTACTGACCTCTAGCACTGGCGGGTCTGAAAAACCTCAATGCAAATCTATACTTCTATACTATACTTAAAGCACTAGTTTTAACGGTCGTCCCGTGTCATCTTTTTATAAATAACCCCTCACAACTATTTCAAATTAATGCACTGCACACCTATAGATGGCCAAACGGTAGTCCGGCATGGGCCAGACGCACGCGGGCCAGAACTATGGCCCAGGCCGAACCAGTAGAACATCATGCTCAGATGTTTTAAATATTGAATATAAATTGTATATATGTTTTTTTTGTAAAATAAAAAAAATATAATTGTGTCGGGCCAGGCCAGCACTACGGGCCGAGGCTACAGCCCAAGTACGACACGACGTTCTTGGCTCTTGCAAGCTTTAGGTCGTTTCTGAGACCATATTGGCGCAATGGACTACATGGTGTTTGAGGTTGCTGAATTGGATGGAGCAACTGATTTGTCACGCTACTAGTAAAATGAAAGGTTATTTGTTGGTTTTAAACGTTAGTAATTGCTACGAAGTAGCATAATTTATATGGAGCGCATACAGTTTTTATTAATGCCTGACTTTAGCAATCACTCCATATTTTGATCTATCTTTTTTATAAGTTTGACTTCACGTGACTTATTTTAGAAACTTGAGCTCACAACCTTTCTCTTATTTGGTCTCTGTATGTCATTTTATAATCTCTATTTGTTCAGTCAGTCGTTGTGAACTCTCTTTAATCACTCACTTTATTGGTCATATTGTACCAAGACATATTGCATGGAGTAAACAATAACATCAGTTAGCCAAATCAAAAAAAAATATTTTACAGAGAGCGGAGACAATCAATAAAAAATCTTGAAATTTTTTTAATGCATAGTTTACGTGGGTATTGTTGTAAGCCGTTGCAATGCACGGGCAACCGACTAGTAGGTTCTAAACCACCTCTATAAAGCTTCTTGTACTACCGTTTTTTTGCTAAGGAGTTCCTTTCATGCTATTTTTCATTCAATTGAATACTTAAACTTCAAGTTGGAAGCTTTGGTTAGTAACAATGTGCATATATAAGTCGTACTCTGAATTGTGTGGCACTGAAAGTTTGAATAATTTTGTTGGGGACTACATGCATTATCGAAATAGAGTTCTTTGTCGAGTGCAGCAAATGCTTTACTGAGTTTGACATTCGGCAAAGAGGACTCGATGAACTATATATTAGTAACTGTCTCTTTGTCGAGTAGTTTATATCGAGCACTGGACAAAGAGAAGCCATCGTGACCGCGCCAAGTAACGGTGATAGAGTCTTTGCCGAGTGTGCAGACTGTCACTCAGCAAAGAAGCTTTCTTTTTCGAGAGCCCGCTGGCCTGGCACTCGGCAAAGGGAGCTCGAGGGGCCCCACACCAGCCTCTATGCCGAGTATTGTCAGCTGGCACTCAGCAAAGGAAGCTCCAGTGGATCGGCACTCAACAAAAAGAGCTTCTTTGTCGAGTGACGGGACCATAGCACTCGACAAAGAAGCTTTACCGGTTTCCAGTTGTGCTCTCTTTGTTGAGTGCTATGGTCATTGCACTCAGCAAAGACTCTCTTTGCCAAGTGTTATACTCGGTAAAGCTCTAGACACTCGGCAAAGAGTCGGATTACAACAGTGATGGCATTTTAATTGCCTTGTTCTAGGTTATAAATGTGTTGGAAGATTTGTGTATATATAGTGCACTTAGTATGGCTTTCTGTGTCATAATTATAATTTTGGATTATGTAGTGTCTATATAGGGAATTTTGGATAGATTACACACTAAGAATAATTGTCAAATAATGTTAAATTATGCAGAATATATATTCTTTAGTGCTTTAAAAATGTCATCGCGTCTATTAAGCACCAGTTTATTTTTTTACATAGCTATTTTTATGTCATTGACATTTTTTGGAAGGAACTAATAAACTAATATAAGCTGCTCTTTTGTAGCCCATCAACTCAACACTTCTAAAGTAACTTGATCCAGTTGTGGCCATGTTTACTTTCACTGTGTTATTTGCTGTTGTAGCTATGTCATTTGCCCATGCTATTAAAGGTGTTTCTATGACAAGCTGGTTTTATTTCTGTTATCCTCCATATATGTTGGAATATGCCTCTAATTCCTTTTATATGTTTAGAATATTCCTTGAAATATGCTTTCCTGTACGCTTATACATATAGGCCCTTCCTGTAAATTGTACTCTGCGGTTGATAGTGGATCTGTTTCCTCATGATTGTTTGCTCCTCCATATTGGAGGGGATTTTTCCACGTAAGTCTTTGTCTATTTTATTTCCTAACAAGTGGTATCGGAGCTAGGGTTAAACACATTGTTTTTATCCACATTGTGGCCGCCGCCGGGTTTTGCTATTTGTCGCATTATGTTGACTAAATTTGATATTCCGAAGTTTGATGGCAAAATTAGTTTTGCTATTTGGCAGATTCAGATGAAGGTTGTTCTTACCCAGTTGGTTGTTCAAAGGGCGTTGCAGACACGACCTGCTGACATGACTGATGATAATTGGCAAGATATTAATGAGAGAGCTTTGTCCGCCATATAGCTTAGTTTATCTTTTGATGTTCTGCAGTAATGCATGAAAAATCCATAGCAACATTGTGGAAGAAATTGGAGGAGCTGTATGTGACCAAGAGTCTTGCAAACAAGCTACGTCTCAAGGAGCGTCTTTACACTATTCGTATGTTAAAAGGTACATCTATGCAGTCACATCTTAATGAATTTAATTCAATTATTGTGGACTTTGAGAGTCTTGATGTAAAGATAGATGATGAAGATAAGGCAATTTTGTTGGTAGTCTCATTGCCCCCTTCTTTTAAACATTTTAAGGAAATTATGCTTTATAGTAATCATACTTCACTGTGCTTTGAGCATGTTAAATCAAATTTGTTGTCCAAGGAAAAATTTGATATTGATTCTCGTTTTGAACCCAAAGGTGAAGATTTAATTGTTCGAGGATCTGGAGATCATAAATCCAACCTTTATTGTCATTATTGCAGAAAAAACACTCAACATATTTCTCATTGCCCCAAAGTGAGAAATAAAGAGGAGAGAAAGAAAAAAGAATTGGATAAGTCTTTTGCTAAAGCCAGTTTTGTTGAAACTTTGGATATTGGAGAAGCTCTGTTTGTTGACTCTATTCAAAAGTGCTTTTCTTGGGTTCTTGATTCCGCTTGCACTTTTCGTATTTGTTCGTATAGAGATTGGTTTTCTGATTATGTTCAGTCTCATGCTGATGAGGTTGTTATTGGAGATTGATCCACATGTGAGATTATTGGAATCGACTATATTTATATCAAATTCATGATGGCAGTATTAAAAAACTTATCGATGTCCATTTTGTTCCAATGAAATCTTATTTCTTTGAGCACTTTAGAAGCAATGGGATTCAATTTTGCTGCTATTGATGGTGTTCTTAAGGTTTCTCGTGGCAATCGTGTTATCTTGAAGGGAAACCGTTTGAATAATCTCTATTACTTGCAATGTTCAACAGTTGATGCTGAAGCTGTTTCTATTGCGTTCCAGAAGAGATGTTATTTTGATGATACGAAGCCATGCTCCAGTTCCAAGTCTAATAATTTCTCAGACTTGGTTGATATTTTTAAATTTAGCATCCTAGTGGTGTCTGGAAAACACTTCTATGGATTTAGAGTCAAGGGAAGATTTGTTGGAATATGCCTCTAATTTTTTTTTATATATTTGAATATGCCTTGAAATATGCTTTCTTGTACGCCTATAAATATAGATTTTCCCTGTAACTTGTACTCTACGATTGATAGTGGATCTGTTTTCTCGTGGTTGTTTGCTCCTCTATATTGAAGGGAATTTTTCCATATAAATCTTTATGTCTATTTTATTTCCTAACACTCTCTCTACCTCTTGTTTTCTTTGTGCTAACCTGTTTCCATTTTTACAAATTACAACACAGCTCCGGAGCAGTTCTTCGATGCGGCTGCTTCTCAGTTTCTCCTTGGATAACTAGTTCCATACTTCCATTAGCTTTCTCTTTGATGCCTATCCTCTACTATATTGTTTTTTTATGGCAAGAGGCTTCTTGTCTATTTCCACTAGCACAGTGTCTTTCGGCCGGGAAGGATACGTGACAAAATTTTTAAAACATGTCATCTCTTTGCACCAAAACACCTGAAGCATTAGCAGGTGCAAAAAAATTGACTCATTAACCGAAATCATGTAAACATTTTCAAAATAAAATTATAATATCAAATAATTATGAAAATACAATTAATGAAGAATCTAATAATACTTATTTGATATCGCAAATATTATTATTTCATTATATAAATTTAGTTAATTTCAGATGCCGTGACTAGATCATTAAATAAAGTTGGAATGTCAGGTAATTTAGAATAGAGGGTAGCAGAATGGTAAAATCACTTACTCGATCGTGATTGTTCAAGTGCCATCGTGAGAGCCATGACCGTTCTTCTCTAAATAGTTTTATATTACAAAAATAGTTTCAACAGTCTATCTAACTATACTAACTATATACTACAAATGTTGATATTTTATTTTATATGTTTAGTTAAAGTTACGTATAATTGATTTCTCGGACAGTGACAAAAAGGACAGAGGGGAGGACGGCGGACTGTGAACCGAGGGGACAACACTTGTCAAACCCTGAACTCACGTCGCATGCATTTGGCCCGTGTGTCCTGCAGGGGGCATCGTTTTCGCGTGCTTGGCCAGTGCCTATATATTATTCGAATTCCTACACGGCTACAAGCCTACAAACCAAGTACCATCGTCAACATTGGTTCGCCGATTCTATTGTCCCTAGGTTCTTCTATTCTAGTGTAGACAACTAGCAGGCACAGTCCTCATCAGGCTCTGTTTGAACATGGGGATGGTCAAGCCTAGCTAGCTTGCTGTATTTACCTGATGATTTACCTCCGGGTCAGCATTATTACAAGTATGTGTGTGTGTGTATATAGGAAGGACAAAGCAGCCTGACCTGCAACAAAAAGTGGGCAAGTAACCTCTGCATCCGATCCAATAATGGCCGCATCTCATATTATATTGGCTGACGATCTCGATCGATGCATGGGAATTGACGAGTTCGGTCCAATAATATGCATTGTTGCCTGGCCCGTCGTCGCGGGGTCGGGCTCTTGCGTAGAAACAGGGTGCATCCGGGCCTGGATCTTTTCTTTTGGGCATTGGGCATGCTTGACTTGGATTCGTCTGGCATGTTAGAATAGGATGATTTGATTAAAGATGGAATAGGATTTCACCTTTCCATATATATACACGCCTTCCTTGTATACCGTTGATTGATCACTACACCAAAACAGTAAACTTACTAGAGTCTAAATCCTAGAAAGTTAACCCTAAACTCTAGAAAGTTAACTAAACTCTCGGAAGTAAAGACATTCCGTTGGAAGCTTGGCTATCGAAATTTTTTTGCCGGAAGTTAGCTTAACTTTCTAGAGCCCTCTAGAAAGTTAGCTAACTTCCTACAGCCAAAGGAGCCTCTCGGAAGTTACTAGGTTCTTGGAACTTAGTAGCTTCATGCCATCAGCTGACTAACTTTCTACGACTAACTTTCTACGACTGATTGTAGCCCCTAGAAAGTTTGTTGGGTAACTTCCTATGGCCCCATTGGCCTCTAGGAAGTTAATTTGACCAGCATTACAAATGTTGTTTATTTTTTTACATCATATTATACAACATAATAAATATATCAACAACTATATAGCACAACATATTTTCACATAAAACATCTCACACACAATCACATAACAATATTATTTAAATCCATAGTCTCATCAATTACATCACAAAAGTCTCATCCATAGTCATAATAAGACACATCTCATCCAATACTAATAAGAGACAATATCTCATACATAGTCATAATAAAAGTCTCACGTATCACAACACATAACATGTAAGCTCACGATCGCCGATCACCATCGGGGTACACTGACGAGTGATGGTCGATACCTCTACTAGCGAAGAGGGTTTCGACAAAGTCTAACCCGTCTTCTCGTTCATGCGTCGGCAAGGTAGCTGGAGGGGTCTAATATACATGTACAAATGATATTTGCTAAGTTACATCATAATATAACTAACAACAAGTAAATGATGATGAATTTGCATACCTGATGTTCGGTAGGTGGAGATGTAGGTGGAGGTGGAGGTGAAGACCAAGGATAATGAACGGGAGGTGGTGGTGGTGGTGGGGGCACCGGGACGTGTATCCCTTGAGACTGTGCTAGTTGCTACAAAATTATCGAACTCATTCACATCAACGTTTTAAATCAATACATATCTTAAAGTGAAAGCTATTATCTTTTGAATTTACTAGTATGAGTGTTTGTTGTTGTTGAATCTGTGTAGCATAGTATTCATGTTGCGCAGCTTGTTGCTTCAAGTAATCCTGATGTCGCCTAAGTTCTTCTCGCAGTTGCTCCACTTCTGCTAGATCTTGAGTGGAGCGACAGGAGCTACGAGCAGCAGACCTTGATGAACCTCCACGCTGAACCCTCACCTGTCTCGAGTCGATGACGTTAGCAAACATTGTGTACCTACAAAACAAGTAACATCATGACAGCTTTTATAAAATACCATAGGAAGTTATGTTTATTTTCTAGAGCTACCAGTTGCCTCTCGGAAATTATTTATTTCCTACGATTTGTTATAAAAGCTATATGAAGTTAAAAACCATAGGAAGTGTATGCTTTTGGTGTAGTGGATCACCCGGATCCTATTTCTACAAATCCGGTTAGAGGAGCTGCTATATATTGTAATCCCTGCTATCTATCAATGTGTTGCGTGATTATGAGAATCAGTCACTCTTTCATGGTATCAGACGTCGCCACTCCTGTGACCTCTCTCCTTCCGCTGTAATTTTCTACCAGCAGTCCCTCTCCTGCTCACCATGTCCGAGGCCGATGATGCCCACATCGCCAGAGAGCAACGCGAACAAGCCGCGGCTGCTGCAGTGGCTGAGTGCGCGCTCGTTTCTAAGGCCTAGGTCCTCGTCGCTCCTCTGGTGCCCATCGTCCTCGATCGCCATTCGACGCAATACAGCCGGTGGCGAGGTCTCTTCCTCAACACCCTGGGCATGTATACCCTCGCTGATCACATCCACCTCAACGTCGCGCCGCCAGTCGCCAATGACTGGGACACCATGGAGTGCACCGTGCGTTCCTGGATGTACGCCCCCATCACCCCTGAGCTCCTCAGCGATGTCATGCTCGCCATAGAAGATCAGTTCGTTGGCAACAAGGAGACCCACGCGCTCATCCTTCACGCCGAATTCCGCAACTTCGTTCAAGGAGATATTTCCGTTTCATACTACTGTCACAAGCTCAAGTCCATGGCAGATTCTCTTGGCAACTTGGGTGAGCCTGTCCCTGATCGAACCTTGGTGCTTTCAGTACTTCGTGGTTTGAACGAGCGGTTCACATACATGGGCCCTATCCTCAAGCGCCAGAAGCCTTTTCCCTTGTTCACTAAGGTCGAGAACGATCTCCTAGTCGAGGAGATTTCCGTGGCCAAGGTTGTTAGCAACATGGAAGGAGGAGGAGAAGGGATAGGGAGAACAAGAGGAGTTCTATTCCAGGATACTAAGTTTTCCTTACAAAATGCATATCGTCTCTTTCGGCTACGCTAGTACTTAAGACAGATAAGCGCCACTTGCGCAAGGGAGCACGCAGGCTCAGAACCAAAACCAATACACTGACTCACTGCACCCACTTTGGTCCTTGCTGACGGACGTTGGCGCGACGGACATGGCGTGTGCGGACAACTGGAGCTGCTTCCGGTTCGCGGTTTGGTACGCCTCGGCTGACTGTAGGGGAATCCATGCTCTCATTGTTGACATTTTCCCCCCTTGGAATCATGCTTGCCCCCAAGCAGGAGCAAAAGGAAAACATTGCCCCAGGTTGTCTTGGTCTTCCCATGTGGCTAACTCAATAGGAAGGTTGGACCACTACACCAGAACCTGTTTCACAAAGCGTTTACCTTTGGCAAAGCCACGAGTCTGCAAAATACAGAGTGGTATGTTGAACTCTGGTAGTTCGTTCGGTAAGGAAGAAGTAGCAGAGCCCGAGAAACCTTTTGCCAGCTTCAGTTGGGAGACATGAACGACAGGATGAATCCTGCTGGAATTTGGGAGTTCTAATAGGTAGGCCACTGAACGACCCTGCTGGCCACCCGATAAGGACCGAAGAACTTGTAACTGAGTTTTTGGTGGGCACGTGGAAGCACTGAAGACTGGACGTAGGGTTGGAGCTTCATGTAAACCCAGTCACCAACTGAGAAGGAGCGTTCAGAGCGGTATTTATCTACTTGTTTTTTCATTCGAGTTTGGGCGCGGATAAGGTGCAAGTGGATGAGATTTTGCATCGCAGATCTTTCTTGTAACCAGACTGATAGGGCAACTGGGGCAGCAGCATCAAAAGAAAGACCCAAGGAACGCGGCTTGCGGCCATAAAGCACTTCAAACGGAGAACAACCCAAAGCTGAATGCAGACTTCTGTTATACCAATATTTAGCTGCTGGCAGCCAAGAGGACCACTTTTTACGACACGCGCTGACAAAGCATCACAGAAACGTTTCCAAGCATTGGTTCAGACGCTCTGTCTGACCATCTGACTGGGGTGATAGGAGGAACTGAGGCGTAATTCCGTACCAGCCAGTTGGAACAGCTGACGCCAAAAGGCACTGGTGAAGATGGGGTCTCTATCAGATACAATGGCCACTAGAAAACCATGGAGCCTGTATATGTGAGATAGGAACAGCTGAGCAACAGAGTGTGTTGTATATGGATGAGATAATGGAACAAAATGGCCAAACTTGGAGAACTTGTCGACAACAACAAGGATGCAAGCCCACGAGCCAGAACGAGGTAACCCTTCCAAAAATCCATGGAGATGGTGTGCCAGGAAGAGGGTGGAACAGGTAATGGTTGGAGCTTATTAGGATAAGTTGCCCTGTCAGGTTTGGCTTGTAGGCAAATCTGACATTGCTGCACAAATGAACGGACGAACGACTTCATATTCTTCCACGCAAATATGCTTTTTACACGGCTGTAGGTAACCGGCACACCAGAGTGACCACCGACCGGAGAGGAATGCAGTGCTGAAACAATCTTAGCCTGGAGGTGAGGATCCTCGCCTATCCAAAGACGATTCTTGTAACGGATCAGACCATCCTTCAGTGAGAAGTGGGCAACAACTGCTGGATCGATAGCTAGTTTAGCCACTAACTCTTTAGTCTTGCTGTCTGAATCATAAGTGTGATGGATATCAGTTAGCCATTAAGGGATAACAGCAGAAACCACATTGATTTCAGTAGGACCATTGCGTGAGACAGCGTCAGCTGCCCGGTTTTCTGTCCCTGGACGATACTGCACTCTATATTGAAGGCCCAATAATTTGGTGAACACTTTGTGCTACCAAGGAGTATGGAGACATTTCTCATTTAATTGTGATAGACTTTTATGGTCAGTTATAATCACGAATTCCTAGTGTTGAAGGTAAGCACGCCATTGTTGGACAGCTAGAATGACGGCTAGATACTCTTTTTCATAAGTCGAGAGACCGCGAGATTTAACTCCAAGGGCCTTGCTCAGGAATGCTAGAGGGTGACCTTGCTGTGAAAGAACAGCCCCTACACCATTGGCGCTGGCATCAGTTTCAATATGAAATGTGACATTAAAATCTAGCAGAGCCAACACCGGAGCCGATGACATTGCTTGTTTGAGAGTGAAGAATGCAGTGTCATGTTCAGCTGTCCAAACGTACAGAGCGCCCTTTTTTAACAGTGCTGTCAGGGGTTGGCAGATCACGCCATAATGCCGTATGAATTTCCTGTAATATCCAGAGAGTCCCAGGAAGCTTCGTAATTCCTTCACACACTTGGGAACAGGCCATGCCACAATAGCTTGGACCTTTGCTGGGTTGGTAGCGACACCGGCAGAGCTGATAATATGGCCTAAGTAAGTTACTTAGGGCTGAGCGAAACTTCACTTAGACATTTTAATCTTCCAGTGATCAGACGACAGCAGCTCGAATACTTGTTGTAGGTGGGTGAGGTGGTCTTGAAGGGAGCGGCTGTAGACTAAAATATCATCAAAGAACACAATAGTGCATTTACGAAGAAGAGGAGCCAAAGTATGATTCATGGCTTTTTGAAATGTGCCAAGCGCCCCAGTGAGACTGAATGGCATGACCCGGAATTCGTAGTGTCCTGTGTGGGTTTGAAATGTTGTTTTGTACTCTTCCCAGGCTTGAGCAATATTTGATGGAATCCAGCTCGCAAATCCAATATAGAGAACCAACAGGCGCCAGCTAGTTCATCCAATAATTCATCAATGATAGGAACTAGGTACTTAGATTTAACTGTGAGGGCATTCAAGTGCCTGTAATCGACACAGAACCTCCATGAATTGTCCTTTTTCTTGACCATGAGGACAGGAGAGGAAAATGCACTGGAACTGTTTTGAATTATGCCATTTTGAAGCATTTCAGCCACTTGGGATTCCACTTTATCCTTCAGTGCAGGGGACAACCGAAGAGGTCGTATATTAACCGAGCGAGCACCATCCACTAATGGAATGGGGTGATCACATGCACAGCTCGGTGGCAACGTTGTAGGAGGTTGAAACAAGGCATCAAACTGTTGCAGCAAGGAACGAACCGGTTCAGGAACAACAGAAGTCGTGGTTGAAAATAAATGTTGTGGTGTCGATGGCGTGGTCACGGAACGGATTTCCTACAACGAACCAGTAGGAACCAATGACTGATAGTCACACAGGACAATAAGCTGATCTTGAAATGGTATAGACAACCATTTGTTCTTCCAATCTATCAACATTGGGCTGAACTGCTGTAGCCAATCCATATCAAGGATTGCGTCATAGTGAGGTAAGGACAGTAACTTGAATGTTGTGCAAAATGGGACACCCTGTAAAGTCCAGTCTGCTTCCACCAGCTCTGAATTGCATGTAAGGACCTCACCATTGGCTACGGTGACCATAAGCGAAGCCGACACAGGAGTGAGGCCAGTGATTGCCGCAGCGCTGTTTGTGTTCAGAAAACAATGTGAACTGTCGGAGTCAAGAAGCATTAACAATTCCACGCCTTGCAAACAACCTTGAAGTCTGAATGCTTGGGCCTTGGCTGGGGTTGAAATGGTTGCCTGGGACAACATTACTATGAACTGGTCTGATGAATCTTGGAAATCAGGATCAGTATCTGACTGGTCATGATCAAAGAGTTCCCACATCTCTTGGACTGCATGTAGTTGAAAAGTTGGAGAACATTTATGGCCCTTGTTCCACTTTTCAGCACAATACTGGCATAATCCACGAGCACGCCGATATGAACGAAGAGAAGCCACTTTGGAATCAATTGTTGGCGCTGGCTGAGTTGGAGTTTTGGAGGATTCTGGAGCCAAACCGCACGACTGATCCCAGCGAGCAGACTGTGGAACAGCCGACTTCCACGACGAACGACCAGCATAAGATGAATCGCCACGAATAGGATCCGGACGCCGAGAAGATTCCGCAGCTTCCTGCAATAAAGCCAAGGAGCAGGCAGTATCGAGATCGCCAAGACGTTGTACAAGTATCACAGATTTGATGTCATCCCTCAACCCATCAATGAATTTCATGATATAGTATAATGGGTCTGTTGTGGGTTCGTATGTGACTAACAAATCAACTAACTCTGAAAAACGATCAACATAGTCTTGGACTATGGAAGTCTGCTTAATGTGGAAGAGTTTGTGAATAACAAGTTCATGTTGCTCCCTGCCGAACCTATCATGGATAGCTTGACAAAATTGATGTCGTGACATGGATGGAAGACGCGGTTCAATGGACTATAACCATCGAGCCACAGCACCCACAAAGTGCATGGTGGAGACCTTAACTCAGACAAAAGTCTCAGTAGCATACATCTCAAAGTAATCTTCGCAACGCTTTTGCCAGAGCTTAGGGTAGGTACCATCAAACATAGGGAGAATTAATTTAGGTAACCCCCCACAGTGACGGCTAAGTGGGCCACGTTGATCCCAATCACCCTGACTATGGCCACCATGAGCGTTGAATGAAAATGAGGGCGAGTGAGGGGAGCTCCACATACCCGTGATCGGGTAGTGAGCGTCGGCACCGGGGTGCACGTGCCCACTATCCCGGTAGTAATTCTCGAAGCAGGACCCAAAACATGGGCGATCTGGAGGTTCTTCAGGAGCAGGGACCCTTCCGGATCCAGATCCGTGCGCACTGAGGAGACCGGGTTGTCCAGATCCATCCACACGGGCGTCGGTGGACCAGCGGATCCCCATCTTGGAGACCTCAGCGTGGATCGAATCGACGGAGGAGTGGAGGGACTCGACCGATGCCTCCACACGAGGGCGCCACAGCTCGAAGACGTGCATAGTCGATTGGAGGGTGGCGATGCAAGTTTTGACGTTAGCTTCGATCTGGTGGAGGTGATCGGTGGCTGAGGAGAACTAGAACTCCACATCCGCACGGAGGTCGGTGGTGATGGAATCCAGGTGGTGGCTGGACATAGAGACCTGAGATTCAAGCTCTTCGACACGGGATTCCCACTTGACATCCATGGCGAACAGCCGTTTGTCCAACTCGGACAACAGGGAGCGGGTTTGGTGTTCGAGGGCGAGCGTGAGGGCTGAATCGATGGGTGGAGAAGCCATTGCGGACGGCCAAGGAAAGGTGTCTTTGGTACCACTCTGTTAGCAACCTGGAAGGAGGAGAAGGGATAGGGAGAACCAGAGGAGTCCTATTCTAGGATACTAAGTTTTCCTTACAAAATGCATATCATCTCTTTCGGCTACGCTAGTACTTAAGACAGATAAGCGCCACTTACGCAAGGGAGCATGTAGGCTCAGACCCAAAACCAATACACCGACTCACTACACCCACTCTGGTCCTTGTTGACGGACGTTGGCGCGACGGACACGGCGTGTGCGGACAACTGGAGCTACTTCTAGTTCGCCGTTTGGTACGCCTCGGCTGACTGTAGGGGAATCCATGCTCTCATTGTTGACAAAGGTTGCAGTTGAAAGTTCCCTTTGCCCGGGAACAGGATCTGGATGTCGCCTAGAGGGGGGGGGGGGTGAATAGGCGAATAAAAATTATCACTTTAAAATTTTAGTTCTTACTCTACTCGAAGACCATATCGCAGTGGAATGAAAGACCCTTCGAGTAGGTTGCAGCAGAATAGAAGATCCTGTCTCAAAATGCCCTGCACTTCAAATATAACTTGTACCACAAATAAGTTTTGAAGTGCAGATATAAAAAGTGAGTAAGACAGAGAGTCAGCACACAATACAGAGCGAAGCACACAGACGCAGGGATTTATCCCGAGGTTCGGCCAAGCCTGAAACGCTTGCCTAGTCCTCGTTGGAGTTAGCCACACCTGGGCTTGGAGTCTATTTCAACTCATTCCTCCGTTTGCTCAGATCTGTCAGTATGACAGATAGAGCCTTCCACTATGTTGAGTTTGGTTACAACAAAGCCGCGGCTGCTTACAATCTTCTTGACAGCACTCCGGCAGAGTAACATTATGCTCAAGACCTTGCTCTAGGTCTTAGCAGCACTTCTCCACTCTCTAAAGGCTTATAGCTTTGCCTTCTACACAAACTAGAGAGCTACACACAAGAGGGAGAGTGAGAATCGATCCAAGTGATGTATACAATTGTTGGCTGTCCTTATGTTTTTGTTGGAGACGCCTAGGGGTCCCTTTTATAGACCCAAGGGGCCTAGGAGCCGTTGGAATCCATTTTGGAAGGCAATACTTGCTTTCTGTCAGGTGGCGCACCGGACAGTCCGGTGCACCACCGAACAGGTCCTGTAGCTTGTCCGGTGTGCGATCTCCTTCCAAATCGGGCTCAGCTGACCATTGGAGCAACCGTCGTCTTGGCTCACCGGACACTGTCCGGTGCACACCGGACAGTCCGGTGCGCCAACTGACCGTTGGCTCAGGCCACGCGTCGCCCGCTGATTGCGCTACCGACCGTTGAAACAGTCGACCGTTGGCTCATCGGACAGTCCGGTGCACCACCGGACAGTCCGATGAATTATAGCCGTACGCCGCCAAACTTTCCCGAGAGTGGCCTGTTCACCGGATTTCAGCCTGGCGCACCGGACACTGTCCGGTGCACCACTGGACAGTCCAGTGTGCCAGACTGAGCTGA
This sequence comes from Zea luxurians, assembly GCA_029449295.1. Classification (NCBI taxonomy): domain Eukaryota; kingdom Viridiplantae; phylum Streptophyta; class Magnoliopsida; order Poales; family Poaceae; genus Zea; species Zea luxurians. Next base: position 39,247,835 of record JAOPSE010000018.1, on the reverse strand, counting down.
GTCTTGGCTATACACAGCCAAGCCTTTTGCATCTCTTTTCTTTTCTTCTTTTCTCTGTTTCTAATACTTAGACAAATATATTAGTACACAAAAACCAATGTACTAAGTCTAGAAACATACCTTCTCTTTAATTTTCACTTCTTTAGCATTTGGCATAATTGAGATTGATGTTGGACTCATAATCATCAAGTCAGCTTGACTTGATCTAGATTGGCATTTCTGAGCTCCAGCATCCTGCAAAGGTCACATAGAATATCTCCAAACATAGGAACAACCCAAACTAAAGGTCAAGGTGCACTTAGCTCTTTTGGGCTGCTTCCAGTTCTGATTTTGACATTGGTTCTCCTTCTAGTGACCTTGTTCACTTTTTGAGCTTAGTCTTGAGCCTTATGACTTACACCACATAATTGTAGATGTTACCTCATTGGTTGTAAGTCATGTCCTTATGTAGTGTTTCTTGATGTACCATAACTCTTCTTAACTCGATCAACCTTGATTCCGCAAGTTTTCTTCTTCACCCCTGGCCTTGGGTTCCTAGTCTCCTTGACTTTCTCCCCTGCACTCGGTACCTCGAAGCTCTTCTTGCTTCCATCCTTGGCTTGATCGGTTGTCTCTAAGTTATGCACATCGAGTCTCACTTAAGCAATGTCCATTATCTATAAATAATTCAGTCTTTGGACCATCACACTTGTTCACTTGTGTTGAACCATACTAGCTTTGCATAAAACACATGTTCAACACTTAGCATACTTGTTAGTCCTTTAATTAGGTTGTCATCCAAACACCAAAACCCACAAGAGAGCTTTCAATCTCCCTCTTTTTGGCGATTGATGGCAACACAATTAAAGCTTACACAAGAATAAGATTTAAAGCACAAATTTTGAATTCTAAGTTTATAGAATGCTCCCCCTAAATATGTGCTTACATTAAAATCTTAACTTTGACCTTATATGCCAAAATGCACATACTTAGGCTAATTCGAAGCATTACTACACCTTAGCACCTGTGGGATGCATTGTTGATAATTAAACATATGCACAGAATCAGAGTTAAACACCAATCAATTGAGTGGATCAACCTACCACTATTCACAATTAAGATACCAATTTAAAACAATTTTAAAGCACCAGAACCACATGAATATCTATTACAGGATAAACACAGTAGATACTCATTGATTCATTTCAATGGAACGGAAGCACTAATTTTGCATTATCACCATATAATACACAAAGAAGCAACAAGAAGCATATGATAAGAATTATCAATACAACTAACACAACCTTAAGACCAGAAGAACTTATGGAAACCCCTTTGAGTCTTTTAGCATTCAAGGAAACCCCTTTAAGATAAGCTTTTCTCTCAGGTTGAGGTAAGATTTAATGCACAAATTCTCCCCCTTTGACATCAAACACCAAAACCATATTCAAGCAAGAACATAGGATGATGTCAAGGGACAGCAGTGTATTTAGTAGGTAAAATACAACACACCAACATTACTCCCCCTTACACATTAAACATATGCAACACAAGCATTGGAGGAAGATACAAATACGCAAAAGGTCAACACTTCCTTTTGTACCTTTACCCTGTTGTGATGTACTTTCCATCTTGAGAGTTTTAATCTCTAGGAAGCTCTTTCACACTTGTGCCTGATCCTTTATCCCAAGTCCTGATTACTCTATTTCTTGCTCATCTTCCCTTTTCCACCTTGAGACTATACAAGATCACTCAAGAAACAATTAGTCTCAAAAGACACAAGTTATGTGTGCTCCCCCTAAAGTTGTGCATCAAGTATTTGAATGACTTGCACTTTGCACATTCTAGCATCCTCAAAACTAGAGGAGATCACAACATATCTTTTCTAGACAGAATCTATCAATTTCATCACAAAGAGATACCAATTGGATAGATGACATAATACAACTTGTGACTAGTGGAAACAATGCATGCCTCAAGATATATAACATTTTACAAGCAAGCTCGGCGCGCTTTACACATGATGATCATTGCAACACATACACCAATTGAAAGGTGACAAGATTATGCATATAAAACACAATGTCTAAACATACCAAGATTAAGAATTACTTCATTTTAAGTGCACCAAATAAAATGACATTTTAAGGCATAAGGCGCCTAAGCCAAGATACTACTAATTGAAACGCAAGAACACAGTTATGATCACAATCAACGAAACTTCAAGATAATGAAATTGCATAGTTCTATTCTCCATACCTTTGCCTTTTCCTGAATTGCCATGAGAGCACTCGTTGTCACCAAATTAGGGTTCCTTCTGCTCATGCACCCCATAGCTCAAGAAGGTGCATTAGAGGCACAACATGGATTTGGTATACACTCAGTATCGAAATAGGGTAATTATGTGAACATGGATTAAACAAGATGTCATCCTTGCACATAGGTTAATCATTAAGAACCATATAGGATGACTTACAAAAAGATACAGGTTTATCCATGAACACAAAAAGAGTTAATCTTGGTGAATATATCAAATGAAAAACTACCCATTTAATAATTCAAAAGATATAACATATAGAACACACAATCATGATTAAGCAAGCATCATTATGAACCATTGATAACACAGGCAATCTCAAAAGCATAACTCTCCAAGGATAGGTAGCACAACAATCCAACTTAAGAGCAATACTGATTATCAATAATGTACTTAAGATACACGGGTACCATCCTTTGGAGAGCAAGTTGCAGATTCTCATCAAGGTCCTTTGCTTGATTCACCAATAATGATTAAGGACCTCTACAACTTATTTCACTTGAGATGAACATGGGATTAGTATTGCACAATAATTCAACTGTTGGGGGTATGCTTCGTCGCCGAAGATCCTGTAATAAGAAACACCTTCGGTAGATACTCTCAAAAGCAGTGCCGAAGTTATCATCCATAAAGCTTCAGCATAGTGACATGTCTCAAGACGAAGGAGTGAACCGACTTAAAGATGAAATGACCAATCGACCCGTGATAGCTTGTATTATGATTGTAAGCATTTGTAAAGGGCATGAATGTAATTTCTCACAGGCTGCGCCCTGTGCCTATAAATAGATGAACAGTACCCCTATACTATTCATGGAATCTTGTAATCACTTGCACGCGACACTCAGATTATTGCCTTCTGCAAGACGAAGGTATAAATGTGATTAAATGTTATGTTTTAATATTTAGGTTTATATGATGAAATATATGAATAAGTTTATGTGTTTTGATATATTATTCTTTCATGTTCCATATTTCATATATTTTATCTTCTATTATTTCATAACCTCAATCACGAAGGTACAACCTTCGTGGACTTTTGTTCATGACCTTCGTCCGAAGATCATTATACCCTTGAGGAAATAATGATTCAATGGACGAAGGGCATTAACACTTAACATTTTATGTTGCCTTGTTCTTAAGATGAAGCATTTGAGAACAAGTCCCCAACATTGGCGCCCACCTCCGATGAACTCGCGTCCACTTTTTGAGCTGATGGCTTCGTTCAACAACCAAGCTGAAGCTGCTTCGGCTATGAAGCTGGTGCTCCCAATAATAGGCGGTTCATGCTCAGAGCCGACCAACAAGAAGCAAAAGAAGGAGGCCTAGAGAAGAGTATAGCATGTTGGGGTGCAGGGACCCTTCATCAAGTCAAAATGGTCTCACATCCCAATTACCTTCTCCCAAGAGGACCTTCAGCTCAAGGATTACCCTCATAATGATGCTATGGTCATATCTTGTGTCATCAAGGGATTTCTAGTCCACAATGTTCTGGTCGATACAGGCAGTGCAGCGGATATCATATTTGCTAAGGCCTTCAGACAGATGCAAGAGCCAGAGGATACGATCCATGATGCCACACACCCTCTCTGTGGTTTCGGAGGAAGGCAGATTGTAGCACTTGGCAAGATCACAATGCCAGTGACCTTCGGATTTGTCCATAATACAAGAACTGAACAGGTTGTGTTTGATATTGTTGACATGGAATATCCTTACAATGCAATCATTGGTCGTGGAACACTCAATGCATTCGAAGCAATTCTTCATCCAGCATATTTATGCATGAAGATACCTTCAGATCAAGGGCCCATTACTATTCATGGAAGTCAGGAAGCTGCCAGAAAGGCTGAAGAAAATTGGACAGACTCAAAAGCAATCCACAATATAAATGGAGCCGAAGCTTGTGAACAGTATAAGTATAGAAGAGAGAATGCTGCTTCGGCTGATCAGCCGAAGCCCATGCTTCTATGGGAAGATATAGCAGAGCAGAAGGTATTGCTGGGATCCCAATTATCTGAAGAGCAGGAGAAAACCTTGATAAGGTTTTTATTCAACAACAAAGATGTTTTTGCATGGTCAGCCAACGATCTTTGTGGTGTCAACAGGGACGTCATTGAACATTCACTCAATGTCGATCCATCCTTCCGACCCAAGAAACAAAAGCTTCGGAAAATGTCTGACGATAAAGCCGAAGGTGCTCGGAACGAAGTAAAAAGACTTCTAAGTGCTGGTGTCATCAGAGAAGTGAAATACCCAGAATGGCTAGCCAACACTGTTATGGTAAAAAAGGCCAATGGTAAATGGAGAATGTGTATTGATTTTACTGATCTGAACAAGGCTTGTCCAAAGGATGAGTTCCCATTACCAAGAATAGATTCTCTAGTAAATGCAGTAGCTTCGTCAGAGCTCATGAGTCTGCTAGATTGTTATTCAGGCTACCACCAAATCTGGATGAAGAAGGAAGATGAGCCAAAGACCAGCTTTATAACCCCCAGTAGTACATATTGTTATCTTCGGATGCCTGAGGGTCTCAAGAATGCTGGGGGAGCTTCAGCAGGATGAAAACCAAGGTCCTTCACTCTCAGATAGGCAGAAATGTGCTAACATATGTTGAAGACATTATAGTGAAGAGCACGAAGCAAGAAAACCACATTACTGATCTGCAGGAAACATTTGCTAATTTTAGGCAAGCTGGCCTGAAATTAAATCCAGAAAAATGTGTCTTCGGAGTGAAGAAGGGCAAGTTCCTTGGCTGTTTAGTTTCAATGAAGGGGATCGAAGACAACCCAAGCAAGATCGAAGCTATCCTTCGAATGGAGCCACCAAGCACAAAGAAGGGGGCCCAACGGTTGACAGGAAGACTGGCATCTTTGAATCGATTTATATCTAGATCAGTAGAAAGAAATTTACCATTCTTTGAAGTACTAAAGTAAGCTGAAGTTTTTCAATGGGGCCCAACTCAACAGAAAGAATTCGAAGAGCTGAAGCAATATCTGATCGATTTAACAACATTAACTCCACCCGTGCTAGGGGCTCCATTGCTATTGTATGTGGCAGCTTCACACTCTGCAGTGAGTGCGGCACTTGTACAAGAGAAGCTCGAAGGACAAGCTAAAAAGCAAGTCCCAGTATACTTTGTCTCTGAAGTTTTGAGTTTATCAAAGAAAAACTATACAGAATTGGAGAAGGTGTTGTATGCTGTGTTAATGGCATCCAGGAAGCTTCGGCATTATTTTCAAGCATATCACATAATTGTTCCTTCATCACAACCCCTGAAGGATATCATGAGGAATAGAGAAGCTACTAGAAGGATTGGCAAATGGGTCGCGGAGCTTAATGAATTCACTATTGACTACGTGCATAGATCTTCAATTCAATCTCAAGCGCTAGCAGATTTTATCGCTGATTGGACGCCAGGGGCTCACGAAGAAGGACAAGCAAAGATGCCAAAGCTTGGACAGTGTTTTGCGATGGTTCTTGGGGAGCCTTCGATGTAGGAGCAGCTGCGGTCCTAGTGGCACCTTCGAAAATCAAAACATGTTATGCAGTAAAACTAGATTTCAATTGCACAAATAATATTGCTGAATACGAAGCACTTCTATTGGGGCTTCGGAAACTAAGGGCAATGGGAATAAGAAGGGCCATCCTAAAGACTGATTCTCAAGTTATTGCTGGCCATGTGGATAAAAGCAGCAAGGCACGAGATCCGAAGCTTGAAAAATATCTGGATGCAGTTCGAAGGTTGGAAGCTTCCTTCGAAGGTTTTTCCATCAAGAATATTCCAAGACGTGAAAATGAGCATGCAGATTTGCTAGCCAAATCAGCGGCTCAGGGGCTCCCACTACCCTCCGAAGTATTTTTTTGAAACAATAAAAGCACCTTCAGTTGAGCTCATGGAGAGAGTAGTGCTTACTATTTCTCCAGTACATAGTGAAGACTAAAGAACTGAAATAATATCTTTCCTCCAAGGCAATTGTCTTTCAAGTGATGAAGCTTATAACAAGAGAATGGAGGCAAGAACAAGACCATATGTGTTAATAGAAGGGGAATTGTATAAACATGGAGTTTGTTCACCACTCCTTAAGTGTTTATCAAGAACTGAAGGTATGGAATTAATGAAAGAGATACATGCAGGTCTGTGTGGATCTCATATTGGATCTAGGCCCTTGTTGGGAAAAGTTTTTCGACAAGGATTTTATTGGCTGAAGGCAGCTTCGGATGCAGCAGAATTAGTCCAAAAATGTGAAGGCTGTCAAAAATGTGCAAGAAACCAGAAGCAACCTTCATCCCTCACTCAATTAATACAGCCCACTTGGCCGTTGCAAAGGTGGGGCCTCGATTTGCTAGGCCCACTTCCACCAGCACAAGAAAATCTAAAATATGTTGTGGTGGCGGTAGAGTATTTTTCCAAGTGGATTGAGGCGAAGCCTTTAGCCACAATAACTTCGGTCACTGTCCAGAAATTCTTTTGGCAAAACGTTGTTTGTCGCTTCGGAGTATCAAAGGCTATTACCATAGACAATGGAACACAGTTCGATGCTGAAGCTTTCAAGGAATTCTGTGAACAAATTGGCACGAAGATTCATTTTGCATCGGTCAGACATCCAGAGTCAAATGGACTTGTTGAAAGAGCCAATGTCATTATAATGACGGGAATAATGAAGTTAATCTTCAATCAGCCTAGAGGAAAATGGCCAGATGAATTGATCAAAGTGGTGTGGAGCCACAACACAACAATATCAAGGTCAACAGGTTTTACACCATTCAAACAATTGTTTGGTGACGAAGCAATCACCCCAGAAGAAGCTAAGGCAAGATCAATAAGAACAGTGGCTTCGGCAGAAGACGAAACTGATTATTCTGTGGCAAAAGATGCTATAGAAGGGATCAGGCTTCAGGCCGTGGAGAATATCAATAAATACCAAGCCAAAACAATAAAATGGCGTGACAGAAAAGTTCGGCTAAAGAGCATTAAACCAGGACATTTGGTACTTCGGAGAGTGGCCAACCCAGATATAGTAGGCAAGTTACAGCTCAAGTGGGAAGGACCTTTTCTGGTAGTATCTTCGTCAAGACCCGGTTCTTACAGATTGAAGGATATGGACGGCAACGACATTCCTAGATCTTGGAATGCGGATGAGCTTCGGCGATATTATGTCTAGCTTGATGTAATCTTTTTTTTCTTTTCTATGGTACCCTTTTCCTTTCTAAAGGGGGAGAAAGGTTTTTAATGGGGCCATAGCATGTAATTTCTCTTTTTCTTATTCAGCTCTACGAGAGCAAAATCCCCCAAATATGTAAATGTAAAAACTGAGCATGCACCATCGAGTGCAGGGAAAAAGGAAAAAACAGGGAGAAGCTCGAAAGTCGTCCCTAAGGGGATGCAGAGCACGACGAAGCTACAAAAAGCCGTTCCTAAGGGAGCGCAGCGTAAGTTTTCTGCTCAAAAGTCGTTCCCAAGGGAATGCAGAGCTTACAGCGAAAAGTCAACGCTGATACCGCCGAAATATAAGGCAAAGCACGAAAAGTCAACACGATACCGCCGAAATAGAAGGCAAAGAAGTTCAAAAAGACGTTCCTAAGGGGATGCAGAACTTACAGCGAAAAGTCAGCACTGATACACCGAAAAATAAGCGGTGAAGCCGAAAAATAAACGGCAAAGAGACTTCGGTCATTCCCAAGGGAATGAAGGCTATGGTTGTGGCTTCGTATGTGTGTGTCTGGACATTCATTTGCACGACACATTACATCATACATTTGCATTTATAAACATTCATCTAGACATACATAGGATCATCATCATCATAACACAAGCGGGTGCTTCGGCTCTAAAGATAAGGCTTCAGAAAATAGAAAAAGAAGCAGTTCCATGCTTCGTTGTGTACGAAAAGAAGGGAAGGTGTTTTTCGCCTTCGGCTCAAAAAATGCTAGTTTCGTCCACAGCAAAGCAGTTCAATACATACACAAAAAGGTAAAGATATATTACAAAGTATGCACGAATTTACAGAATTAGTATCTGATTCTTAAATTACAAAGATTTTTTACAATGATACTACAAGATTTTTCTCTAGAATTTTTCTAGCAACGTCTTCAGCTTTGACATCATTCAACTTCGGATCATCTAAGCTTTGGATCATCTGAGCTTCGAATCACCTGTCAAGCTTTGGTTCATTTTTATTCAGCATCATCATCCTGTACATATTAAAACGGTATGAGAGAAGTGCAGACTTCAAGGAGAAGGTAAAATAACACGCATAAATTTTTTACCGGCTTAAGGTGGCTTCGAGCTTCGTTGCCAGCCATTTTTCGCCTGCCTTTTACCCAAATTTGAGTTATGAATATGTTCCCTATACTCCGAGCTAGGCTAGGGATATCAATTAAATCTGTCGGAGATAAGCTAAAATTTGGTCTGTTGACAATTTTTCCATGTTCACAGCCAGATTTTATGAAGGCAACAGCGGTGCCCCAAGAAGCTAGCAGAGCGCAGAAATCGGCGTGTCCACCTATAACTTCGTCAAGTGCGTCAACTTCGCCCTCAATATGTTCGAAGGTTTCCGGCAGGTTCTCAACTGAAGGACTGAATTTCTCAGCACCGGCTCCGACCGAGTTGAAAACTTGTTTTAGCCGCTACAGGCACCGGTTGCTGAAGTCCACGCATTTTTTCTTGAAGTTCTTTCAGTGATTTCCGCAAATTTGAATTTTTCTCGGCTTCAGCTTCGAGTTTGGCTTTGAAATTTTTCTTTTCCGTGGAAAGTTCACTATTCAATCTAGCAATTTCGGCCTGGGCTTCTGCCAATGAACCTTCCATGGTTCGAAGTACGAAGTCTTTCTTTTCCAGAGTAGCCTCATGGTCTTTTATCTTCTTCTCCAGGCCCTCAATTATAACTTCGTTCTTTTTGTCCTCGAAGTCTTGTTACATCCTCAGGACTTTGCTTAGCAGTAAGCTCTGATAACATAAGCTTCATCAGAAAACAATCTTCATATTAAAAACAATGAAAATTTAAGAATTTTACCTTAAAGTTAGCATAAAATAGGCTACCAGCGATATATTGTCGCTGGTACCTGCTAAGGTCTGCTTCAACCTTCGGGAGGCCAATACTCTTTGATATAGTGCCGACAATCTTCGCCCCAGTGTGGTCCCGAAGGCATCCTAAGCTTTCTTCGTTAACTCCCCCGAAGAGTAGCGCACCTGGTCTGTATCCGCAAGATATAGCGTACTCTTTCAGTTCTTCTTTTTTAGCCTTCGACAATTCTTGCCCAAGTATATCTCGGAAGTTGAAGTCTTCTTCTTCCGAAATATCCTCGGCTTTCTCCTTTCCTTTTCCAGCCACTGTGCCCGGAATCTCTTCAGCGGCTGCAGCAGCTTCTTCTGCGGCCGCATCTAGAAGCATTGTATCAATTTTAGAGAGCGTGGCATCTAGATTCACATCTTCAGCGGTTTCAGCTTCGGCACTTTCGGCTTCGGTGGGTACAGCTTCGGCAGCAGCAAAGCTCTCAATAGCTGGAATCTTTGACGCCGATGCTAGCGGCGGCGTCTGCTCGATAACTTCAACTACGTGAATAATTCTTTGTTTTTTCGGCTCATCTGGCTTCTTCGCTGCTGAAGGCTATTTTCCTTCTGAAAAAGCTTCGTCAGATGTGGCCCTAGTGGACTTATCTTGACAGGCAAAGATTCAGTCATTACCTTTAAAATTTCTTCTACATCGATAGCAGGAGGTGTTGAAGGAGCTTCATCCTCAATTTCAGTTGTTTTTCGTTTCAGAGCCGAAGCTTTCTTTTTCTTCGAAGCAGTTATCTTCGGCTCAGGGCTTAATTTTCTCTTCTTCAAATTCTCTTCATCCTTTTTCACCAATTTGGTAGCCTCTTTGTCCAGGACACTTGCAACTCTCTTTCTTTTCTGTCCTTCAGCACCTTTGTCCAGTCGCTCATAGTCAGGATACTCAAAGTTCAGAGCATCCATCACCCGGTTTAACCTTCGCTTCGGACGAGTGCCGAAGGCTGCAGTCATTAGTTGATCTTCTTTTCTAGAATAATTCCCAAGGATCTCGTTGTACATAACTTCAATTGTGTCTAACCATTCTTGACAAGGTACTTTGAAATGTTTCTTGAATTTAGAATAATAGGGCAACCGAACAAGTTCCTTCTTTTTCTTTTCCCCTTTGAGCTTCGGCATGTCCCATTCTTTCAAAGTTGGGAACACTCTAAAAGCCAAGAATTCTTGCACCAGATCCCTAGTACCAATGTGCTCTGCAATAACTCGAAATTCGCCCAGTGCAATTTGGCTTGGACTCTCCGGTCTCATGTCGCACCGGGGCCTAGTCTCTCCGAAGATTAATTCTAATGGGCTTTGAACCAACTCCTCTTTCTTCTCATCAACTTTGACATAAAACCATTCAGTCTTCCAGCCAGCTGGCCACTTGGTACGATAGCTGATAACTAGAGACTTCGCATCTTTGCGATAAGCAAAATTGTAGCAGCCGAAGTTTTCGTGCAGCCCATCTTCTCTAGCCTTTGTTTGATAATGTAGCTCATGTGCTCGGCAAAAGCCTTCGACAAATGGTTCTACCCCTGGCTTTGGAGGGCCCATATGTAGACGCTAAGCCTAACGATGGCGTTAGTAGTTAGCTGATGAAGATAAATCCCAAACTTCTTCAAAACATCAGCAATCATCTCATTCAAAGGAAATCTTAATCCTGCTTTGAAGAAGCTTTTAAAGACTACCACCTCATCCTTTTCTGGCTTTGGAGTAATTTCCTCTCCGCCAAAGCGAATTACCTCCTTTTTGGCCTCACTGAAATAGCCTAACTTCATCAATTTAGGCATGTCATCTTCGGTAACGGTGGACCTCCCAAACTCCAGGTGGCTGGGTTTAGATGGCACAACACTATAATCATCTTCAGATTCATCTTCCTCAGCACCAACCTGCTCAGCCTCAGCGGCAGGTGCACCTTCGTCAGAGACATCTTCCGACACTACTAGCCCTGACCGTTTCATCACTTCGGAAATCGGAGCGGTCTCAGCAGTTTCAGCTTCTTCTCCGTCATGTGTAACCCTAGCAATGGAACGTACCCTTGCCATTTGATGATGAATTCCTCACAATTTTTGATGAAATTGTTGACATTTTTAATTTTCCCGAAGCTCTTCCTGTTGTGACGAAGCAAAGTCAACAGCGGTGCTTCGGTTGAGTGCGATGAACAAGCTTCGGCTATGGTCAAATTTTTGGCAGCAAAACAGGGCAATAGCAATGAATGATGTGGTAACTTCACACCTACCCATCTGTTTATATAGTGCCATAGGTGGGGAGGTGAATCGTCAAGTCTTCCACACCAGACGAACAGTTGCCCGCACTCACTAAGTGGTGGGCCACAGAACCCAAGAAGGTGAATCGCCAAGACGCGTTTACCCGCTGCATGGTGGGACCATCTCATGCTCCAAATTTTGTGATCGTTTCTTGGCAACGAGCTCAGGGAAGGTGTTTTTCAGATCTTCGGCTCTCCGAAGTCTAGGAGACTTTTTCACGGATCAAGCTTGTTACGAAAAACGATCTAGCACCGCGAAGGGGCTACTGTTGGGGGTATGCTTCGTCGCCGAAGATCCTGTAAGAAGAAACACCTTCGGCAGATCCTCTCAAAAGCAGTGCCGAAGCTATCATCCATAAAGCTTCGGCATAGTGACATGTCTCAAGACGAAGGAGTGAACCGATTTAAAGATGAAATGACCAATCGACCCGTGATAGCTTGTATTATGATTGTAAGCATTTGTAAAGGGCATGAATGTAATTTCTCACAGGCTGCGCCCTGTGCCTATAAATAGATGAACAGTACCCCCATACTATTCACGGAATCTTGTAATCACTTGCACGCGACACTCAGATTATTGCCTTCTGCCAAGACGAAGGTATAAATGTGATTAAATGTTATGTTTTAATATTTAGGTTTATATGATGAAATATATGAATAAGTTTATGTGTTTTGATATATTATTCTTTCATGTTCCATATTTCATATATTTTATCTTCTATTATTTCATAACCTCAATCACGAAGGTATAACCTTCGTGGACTTTTGTTCACGACCTTCGTCTGAAGATCATTATACCCTTGAGGAAATAATGATTCAATGGACGAAGGGCATTAACACTTAACATTTTATGTTGCCTTGTTCTTAAGATGAAGCATTTGAGAACAAGTCCCCAACATCAACCTTGGGTCAATGAATAGACAATAAAAATTAACAGCTTAAGCATAGAGTTTGAATTAACCGTCTTAAGCTCTCCCATGGTCTCCAGTCCATCTCGAGGCACCTGCATGGTCTAGTTGGCACAGTTTGGTACCCATCTCGGGATGGGTCCATAACGATCATCCATAAGAGCTTTTGGTACCCAAATAGTTATTGTGCTAGATCTAGGTGATCTCATTACTGATCTAGCACAAGTGTATGGTTTGGGTCTCCTAAGAGAATAAGATTGAGATAAATTTACTTGCTTAGGAACCTTACCCTTTTTACATACCTTGGATAGATGACCATGCTCACCACACATGTAGTAGAAGCGTCGCTTAACTCGACATGACGCTTGCTGTTTGTCTTCTTTCTTGGTGGGGTTCATCCCGGAGAGTGCACATGCTTGATTTTTCATGAGTGGACATGAAGTGATCATATGATCCGTGTCATTGCATCCGAAGCATCTTCTCATTCCTTTATTCTTGTCATTGTATGGACACGACGCAATGAGGTGTCCTAACTCATTGCACTTAAAGCATCTCCTTTTTCCTCTTCTCTTTTTGCTCTTGGAAAACATAGAGAGATGGTCAGTGCAAACAACATGACTAATTGAATCATTACCTTTTTCTTGTCTCATGTTGGTTGCTTCACTTATTGCTTTAGGAACATCTTTCTCAAGGAGTTTGACCCTTGCTGCGGTTTCTCCTTCCTCAAGCTTCTTCACCACGTGTTCGTAGATATCTTGAGGAAGTTGAGCATGGCGTCTTTTCCTTAATTGTCTTTGTTTCTTGTTCCCAAGCAATTTCCTTTTTGACTCTACAACTTGTTGTTTATTCAAACATTCACTTCCTTTTGAGCGACAGGGGTTAGCACATAGTGATATATTATCCAAATGTGCACTTGTGCAAGAATGAGGTTCACATGAATTTAAGTTCGTAATTACAACCTCATGAGCAACATCAAGTATGATATGGTCATCAACTAGTTTACTATGACAATACGACAACATATCATGCTTTTCACCTAGAGCAAGTTTTTTAAAATTTATCATTTGTACTTGACTTCTAAGCATAGAATTTTCAGTTTTAAGTTGAGCAACATTAGATAATACATCATGATTATTTCTTTGCTCAATTAAAACACATTCATATCGTTGGACCAAATTCCCATGAGAGTACTTTAGCTCCTCATGTTCTTTGGTCATCTTCTCCAGGCTGTCGTTGGTTTTGATGAGAGTCTCCTCTAGTCTGAGAAGCGTTTCGCCTTGTTCTTTGTTCCTTCTCAACAGCTTAACCAAGAGCACTTTGTCTTCTTTGTTGAGATGGGTGTAGAACCGGCGAATCTCTTCTTCTTTCACATCATCGGTCTCATTTTCCCTGTCATTATTATCAGTGGAAGCTAAATAGGAAAATGTACCTTGTGATGATAAGGACTCATCCTCGCTATCATCCTCATCATCGCTTTCGTCTCCACCATCATTGTTAGCAATAAGACATTTATTACTAGTAGAAGGCAAACCTGCCGATGAGGTGGATTCATCGTTTGGTAGCCATTATTTTTCTTCTCCCTTTGAAAGGTTAGTATCACAAGCAATATAGGGAGTTGAAGCAGTACAATTTGACTCAGAATATTTTATTCTAATTCTATTTCATAAATCATGAGCATCAACAAATAAATCACTATCACTACTCATGATGGCAAAATAGGCACTTCTAGAAAGTGAGTCAACTAAGATGTTGCAAGCATGATGATTGAGAGACAGACATCTTAGTTCATCATTAGAAAGATTTTGACTAAAATTGGAGGGGAAAATACTTCTACTAAAGATCTGTCTCAAATCAGGATCAACATGCATGAAAGCATTATAAATAGAGACAGACCAGGATTCATAGTTAGAACCATCGCCTAGAAGAAGTTCTACAGTTACCTCTTGTGACGACATCGTCATCTCCGGACGGCTAAGCCCACACTGGAGAGGCCTAGCTCTAATACCAATTGAAAGTTCCCTTTGCCCGGGAACAGGATCTGGATGTCGCCTAGAGGGGGGGGTGAATAGGCGAATAAAAATTATCACTTTAAAATTTTAGTTCTTACTCTACTCGAAGACCAGATCGCAGTGGAATGAAAGACCCTTCGATTAGGTTGCAGCGGAATAGAAGATCCTATCTCAAAATGCCCTGCACTTCAAATATAACTTGTAGCACAGATAAGTGTTGAAGTGCAGATATAAAAAGTGAGTAAGACAGAGAGTCAGCACACAATACAGAGCGAAGCACACAGACGCAGGGATTTATCCTGAGGTTCGGCCAAGCCTGAAACGCTTGCCTAGTCCTCGTTGGAGTTAGCCACACCTAGGCTTGGAGTCTATTTCAACTCCTTCCTCCGTTTGCTTAGATCTGTCAGTATGACAGATAGAGCCTTCCACTATGTTGAGTTTGGTTGCAACAAAGCCACGGCTGCTTACAATCTTCTTGACAGCACTCCGGTAGAGTAACGTTATGCTCAAGACCTTGCTCTAGCTCTTAGCAGCACTTCTCCACTCTCTAAAGGCTTATAGCTTTGCTTTCTACACAAACTAGAGAGCTACACATAAGAGGGAGAGTGAGAATCGATCTGAGTGATGTATACAATTGTTGGCTGCCCTTATGTTTTTGTTGGAGACGCCTAGGGGTCCCTTTTATAGACCCAAGGGGCCTAGGAGTCGTTGAAATCCATTTTGGAAGGCAATACTTGTTTTCTGTCGGGTGGCGCACCGGACAGTCTGATGCACCACCGGACAGGTCCTGTAGCTTGTCCGGTGCGCGATCTCCTTCCAAATCGGGCTCAGCTGACCGTTGGAGCAACCGTCGTCTTGGCTCACGGGACACTGTCCGGTGCACACCGGACAGTCCGGTGCGCCAACTGACCGTTGGCTTAGGCCACGCGTCGCCCGCTGATTGCGCTACCGACCGTTGACACAGTCGACCGTTGGCTTACCGGACAGTCCGGTGCACCACCAGACAGTCCGGTGAATTATAGCCGTACGCTGCCAAACTTTCCCGAGAGTGGCCTGTTCACCAGATTTCAGCCTGGCGCACCGGACACTGTCCGGTGCACCACCGGACAGTCCGGTGTGCCAAACTGAGCGGAGTCTTGGCTGTACACAGCCAAGCCTTTTGCATCTCTTTTCTTTTCTTCTTTTCTTTGTTTCTAATACTTAGACAAATATATTAGTACACAAAAACCAATGTACTAAGTCTAGAAACATACCTTCTCTTTGATTTTCACTTCTTTAGCATTTGGCATAATTGAGATTGATGTTGGACTCATAAATCATCAAGTCGGCTTGACTTGATCTAGATTGACATTTCTGAGCTCCAGCATCCTTCAAAGGTCACATAGAATATCTCCAAACATAGGAACAACCCAAACTAAAGGTCAAGGTGCACTTAGCTCTTTTGGGCTGCTTCCAGTTCTGATTTTGACATTGGTTCTCCTTCTAGTGACCTTGTTCACTTTTTGAGCTTAGTCTTGAGCCTTATGACTTACACCACATAATTGTAGATGTTACCTCATTGGTTGTAAGTCATGTCCTTATGTAGTGTTTCTTGTTGTACCATAAATCTTCTTAACCCGATCAACCTTGATTCCGCAAGTTTTCTTCTTCACCCCTGGCCTTGGGTTCCTGGTCTCCTTGACTTTCTCCCCTGCACTCGGTACCTCGAAGCTCTTCTTGCTTCCATCCTTGGCTTGATCGGTTGTCTCTAAGTTATGCACATCGAGTCTCACTTAAGCAATGTCCATCATTCTTGTGATGTCCATTATCTATAAATAATTCAGTCTTTGGACCATCACACTTGTTCACTTGTGTTGAACCATACTAGCTTTGCATAAAACACCTGTTCAACACTTAGCATACTTGTTAGTCCTTTAATTAGGTTGTCATCCAAACACCAAAACCCACAAGAAAGCTTTCAGCAGTGCCCCTGCAGGCGCTTGTAGCCGCTGCCCCGCATCCTCCTATCGGGCGGCTCCAAGTGCTTCAACTCCATCGCACGCACTCCGCTCTACTCCCCATCCTGCATCCAAGAAGAAATACAAAAGCAATACAGTACTCTGCCGTGGCCTTTGTTTTACAATCCGTGGACTGGGCTCATCAAGATGTGGCCTGGGGCACAATACGCGCCGCTTCTTGGTTCTCGTCCCCCTGCACTAGTTCATCAGCAACACCGTGGGCCAGCTTTGTCGATTCATCAGGCCTTCGTCGGTGGGCCGGTTGGGCCGCTCTTTCCCGGCATCGGTGGGTCGCTGTCAGGTCAGCTTGGGCTGCTGCCTATCCCAAGCCAGGTGCCGGTCGGCTACACCTACGCCTCTTCGTAGCCTGGTACGCCTGCATCCTCGCTCGGGATAGGCAGCAGCCCACGCTTATCTCTATGATATATTTGTTAATAGAGATCGACAAAACATATACTCCCTCGGTTCCACACTTTATAATTTCTTTAACTTTTTTATCTTAATTTTGATTCACTCGTCTTATTTGAAAAAAAATTGAATAAGATAAGCCGATCAAACTTAGCCAAAAGAAAAAACAAACCAAGTATTCATGTTATGCTGCATCATCTACCTAACTAAAGAAGTGCACGCGCTAAATAATAAATTAAAGGCTGTTATAAAACCGCGTTGGCACCATCATTGTTTACATGACACGATCGCGCGTGCGCCGTTTGATTACCATATCAGTGATGTGTACGTGTGTGTCCTGGGGAATTAAAAAAATCTCGTTGCTATGATGTGTGTCGAAGTACCCACCGCGCATGCGTCAGTTCTAAATGCGCAGCTTTGCTTCGCAGATGTCGCCGTATATATCAAGACTTTGGGTGCATCGATGCAATATAAAAGAAGAACTAAGAACTACCTGCTTCAGCGCCATTCACAGAACGACAGAGCTTGAGCACAACAAAAACGCTTTTTAGGAACTGGGGCCACCGCTGTAAAGTAAGAAAGGCACCGCTCAATCATATTAGTGTCCAACTGAATCAGTACGTGGGGTAGATTAGTAAGTATTTCATGTACTCTGATAATGTCTGGTCCGATAACAGTGGCAACTTTCTATTTTCTAATGGTATGTTTGGTTGAGGAGCTAATATGGATGGAACGGCTCTATTCTAGTTTCTAAGAATTGAGTCATTTCATTATGTGTTTGGCGAGTAAAACGGCATCGCTATATTTTTTTTGTTGAAGAGTAGAATATAGCGGAGCCGCTCCCATTTATTGTTTGGTTGGAGAGTCATATGAGTGTGGAGTAGAGGAGAGGGAGAAGAGCGCTTGCATACGGTCGTTTTGGTGGAGCGAGAACATCTCAAATATTTACCATATACAGACTTCAGGAGCCGCTCTGCTCTCCTCCGTTGGAAACCAAACGTAAAAAAAATAATAGAGCCATTCCATTCCCCTTCGCTCCTCAACCAAATACACTCTAATCTATCACTGGAGGTACAAACATAACCTAAATCATAATTCAGGCACAAGCATATTTATATGATGTGTGCTCATTGACAAGAGGTGCGTCAAGAACACACGAGCGTACATGTTCTACTTGTACACCCAGATAAACAAGCGCATGCACAAAAAACAGTTCGCTTCCTAAGGAATGCCTTTTGCAATTTTGCTGTGTACACAAGCCGCTTGATTTTAAACAAGTCAGATTTTGTGTGACAAGACATGCAGGAGGAAACAAAAAAGTGTTTTTTTTATCCATGAAATATATCAGAAGTAGGTACCATTTGCGCTACACGGTAACGTCCAGGGAGGTAAAACTTCCACCGTCTCTGAACTATATATGGGCCCAAACAATTTCTCACTAGAAGAGGGTTTTACCTTCCTCCTCTAAGGATGTGTTTGGTTTCGAGACACCTAGAAACAATTAGAATAGATACGTCCACTGGCGTCCTCTTTTGTCCCTCTAATTTTAAGGAATAACTGGAGACAACACTGAAATAGTTCTATCTCAATCCTTGATCCTAAACTAAACAACCTTATTTAAGAAATAGTCTCATGTCGTCCCGTTCTGTCATTACAACCAAACACATCTTAAGTTACTGTAGAACTCTTTCACCTCCGAAATCATTTCTTGTTCACTACATGCATGTACTAAAATTCTTCGAGTTCAACTGAGAATCGTTTAACCTAGCAGCTTGCCATAGCAATAATGCCGGAAAAAAAGAGAGAATGCGGCAAGGTAGTCATCATTATGCCTACAACTTTGCATGTACGTAGTTTCTTTGAAAGTCTGCTGTTACGTCGCGTCTCTATACAGTCGAACTTCATTATGTGATTGATGTTAAGCCTGATGCCGCTGAACTGCGTCTTCAGAACTGAACTTCATTTTGTAATTAATGGTAAACCTCCTGTTGAGGGGGCACGCTGATGATATTGTGCATGCCTGGACTCTGTTAAGATGCTCCGGTCTATCTAGCAACCTCGGTGTTTTCGGCTGCCACTCGGCTGTTAATTGAGCGAAACTTTGGCCTTAATGAATCAAAATTTTGATGCGATCTGCTGGAATGTGAGGGGATTAAACGCGGACACAAGATGTGTCATGGTCACTACTGAAATCAGCTGTTTTACCGAGTGTCCAAAATACTCGAAAGCCTGTAAAACATTCGATGAATGCTTTGCTGAGTGTGACACTCGGTAAAGAAAGCTCGGCGAATTGTACATCGGTAACAGCTTGTCAGCACCTTTGCCGAGTGTCCGCCAGACTAGCACTAGACAACGAGGTCGCCAGCGGGCCCTTTGTCAGCACCTTTGCCGAGTGCACTAGGAGTCACTCGGCAAAGGTTGCTTCTTTGCCGAGTGACGAGGCCATAGCACTCGGCAAAGAAGCTTTACCGGTGTCTAGGTGTGCCATCTTTGTCGAGTGCTATGACCTGGACACTCAGCAAAACACCTCTTTACCGAGTGTTACACTCGGCAAAGTGACCAGTATACCCCTTTTTAATTCGTTTTTGCTATTACATCAAAACAAACAAAAGATATATCACATATACATCACAGATATTACATAATCATCACATACATAATAGAGACCATATATTTCACAAATCTAACAAGTTTTTCACAAAAACATGTCTCTGTTCATACCAAGATTCACCAACATAAGTATTACCAACTCTCAAACATAAGTTCATGACAAGTTTATCACACAAGTCTCACAATCACAACTAAGCTAAGAGATCATCAGTGAGGTGGGCGGCTGGACTGGTGTGGCAATGGGCTGAGCGATCCATGAGGGTTATTGGATGCCGCCCCAGATTGTCCCTGCATAGAGAAGAGATTGCATGTGTTATACCAAATAAATATATATCATGTAGGACTAGAATTTTGATACTCACAAGAGTATGGAATTGAGCAGGGTCAACTGTAGGGAACAATGGAGGTGGTGGAGCAAAACCCTGTGCGGTGCCAAGGCTCTGCATGTACTAAAACATCTTTGCCATCCTTGCCTCCATCTCCTGTCGTTCCCTCCTCTCTTCTTCTAGCTGAGCCTGTAATATTCCAACCCAATGTTATATTAACTCAAAGAGAAGGTATATAACTCAAGGAATGACGAGTTATAGAAGCACAAACCTCGAGTTGTTGTATCTGATTATGTGAGTTGTCCTGCCGAGGTCGTATGGCTGGGCTTGAGCTCGTGCTCCTTGCTCGCACCTGAGACAGAGTGGGAGTGGACGACGAGTCGATTGCCCCGTCGGCAATCTAGTACCGCCCATGTCTCTTGCCTCCTCCGACCCTCATGAGGACATCTCCGTCGATGTCCTCGGTCCTCGGATCGTAATCTGTCCCATAGACCTCCTGTGCCATGGCGATGTACTCATAAAGGTGGTTGTAGACGTCGGGGTTGATATACGCCTCGGGCCCGTCATCCGGGTTGTAGGTGACATCTGATGTCGCGTTGCCCTTATGGGCCATAGCATAAGCCGAGAAGATAGAACAAGGCTGGCCACCATGTGACGCCGACTACAAGAAAACCAATGAGATAGTTAGAAATAATATCTAATCCAGTATTATACACCTAAATAAAAAAGAGGGCGTACTCATGCTTCTGCATATTTGCCTAGGTTGTGGCTGCCTTGGTGGTGGGAGAGACCTTGCATCATCAAACGTCGTTCCTGGCTAGCGTTGTGCGCCTCGTCCCACTTAGGCGAGCACCACCTATCCACCATCTCCTCCCAGTACTAAGGATGTGCGGCGCACCAATAAGGAATCATCTACAAAGTAAAACAAGTACACTGCATATCACAAGATAAAATTAAGGAAAATTTCCCAGCATAGCAGGCCGAGAATGTAGGCTGGGCCCGTCACTCCGGCGTACTCAACCAGTCCAGGGAAGTGTTCCCAGCATAGCAGGCCGAGGATGCCATTGGGGTTGCGACCATGACCCCAGCATTCTCCACAACCTTACAAGACCTGTCCAAGTGATAAATATAAAGTATTAGTTTATATTATGAATTTGAACACATAATATGAACAAGCAGGGAGAACATAAAGTTACATACTTGCATGCCTCTCCCCATTCGGCCGAATCAGCGATTGCCTATCTCGAAGTATGGGACGCTGAGGGAGACTCACGGGACCTCACAGGTAGACGTTCCTCGAACCTGAGGCGTCCTGCTGAGCGTCGTCGTCGTCCTGCTACATTGTATCGACAGCGGCCTGCTGCTCTACCTGCTGCTGGACGTCGTCGTCCTATTGTGCCTCCTCCGCCGTCCTGCGGGTCCTCCTCCCCCTCCTTGTCCTCATCCCATCGCCCATCATCTTTGTCCAACAACCTGTAATTAAGAATAAACAAATAAGCACATATAAAAAGATGTATTTAGAAATAGGTGCGAAATAAAAAATATAGCATTACATCTGTTGGAATGCGAACCTTAACCCTAAACAGGGCTAGGAGTGGTATTAATAGACTCAGTAAATGGGCCAGGCCCAATACTGTGAGGGTGAGATGGTAATTATAGGGGGAACACCCCAAACCCTAGATGGGTAGTCTAACACCCCCCTGCAGTCACAACTCTATCCTGTACAGATGTTGAGACTGGATCGAAAATCTAAGAATACACTCGACGGTAGTCCCTTGGTGAAGATGTCGGCGAACTGCAGCGTGGTGGGGACGCTGAGAACCCGAACGTCACCGGCAACGACACGCTCGTGGACGAAGTGCAGGTCGATCTCTACGTGCTTCGTGCGCTGATACTGCACGGGGTTGGTGGAGAGGTAGACCGCACTGACGTTGTCGCAGTAGACGAGAGTGGCGCGCTGAAGGGGACTGCGGAGCTTGTGGAGGAGCTGGCGCAGCCAGGAGGCCTCTGCCACACCGTTGGCCACGGCTCGGTACTCGGCCTCAGCGCTGGAGCGAGAGACGACGGGCTGCCACTTGGCGGCCCAAGAGACGAGGTTGGCGCCCAGGAACACGGCGTAGCCAGAGGTGGACCGGCGCGTGTTGGGACAGCCAGCCCAGTCAGCGTCGGTGTAGACCACGAGCTCCGACGTCGGGGATGGGTGGAGTAGGAGGCCGTAGTCGAGGGAGCCGCGGAGGTAGCGCAGAATCCGCTTGAGCGCAGTGAGATGGGGCTCCCGCGGAGTGTGCATGTGCAGGCACACCTACTGGACGGCGTAAGCGATGTCGGGCCTGGAGAACGTGAGGTACTGCAGCGCGCCGGTGAGGCTCCGGTATGACGTCGTGTCGGCGACCGGAGGCCCGTCGTCCTCAGAGAGCTTCGCCTGAGTGTCGATAGGCGTGGAGCAGGGCTTACAGTCAGACATGCCAGCCCGCTCTAGGATGTCGATGGCGTACTGGCGCTGGTGGAGGAAGAGACCCTGAGGCCGACGTTCGGCGGTGATGCCGAGGAAGTGGTGTAGGGGCCCCATGTCCTTCATCGCGAACTCCCGCTGAAGGGCGACGATCGTGCGGTGTAGAAGGTCGGCGGTGGATGCCGTGAGCACAATGTCATCGACGTAGAGTAGGAGGTAGACGGTGTCGTCGCCGCGTCGGTAGATGAACAGGGACGTGTCCGACTTGGCCTCGACGAAGCCGATGGAGGCCAGGTAGGAGGCGAAGCGACTGTACCAAGCCCGTGGCGCCTGCTTGAGGCCGTACAGCGACCGATTCAGCCGGCAAACCAGATCCGGACGGTCAGCGTCGACGAAGCCGGTGGGCTGGCTGCAGTAGACAGTCTCTGTCAGAGTGCCATGGAGGAAGGCATTCTTGACATCGAGCTGATGGATCGCCCAGTCGCGGGAGAGGGCGAGGGAGAGGACGGTGCGAACAGTGGCGAACTTGACGACAGGGCTGAAGGTCTCGTCGTAGTCCACTCCGGGGCGCTGGGTGAAGCCTCGAAGGACCCAACGGGCCTTGTAGCGGTCGAGGGAGCCGTCCGAGATCAGCTTGTGGCGAAAGAGCCACTTGCCGGTGACCACGTTGGTGCCTGGTGGACGCGGCACCAGGTCCCAGGTGTGGTTGGCCAAGAGGGCCGCGTACTCCTCCTCCATAGCACGACGCCAATGTGGGTCGGCGAGGGCAGTGCGAACGGAGGAGGGCACCGAGGAAGCATCGGGTGGAGTGCTAGACGTAGCAGCTGCCAGGATTAGCCGGTCGACGGGGCGGAGAACACCAGCAGCTCGCCGAGTCACCATCGGGTGGACGTGCCCGGGGTCGCGGTGAATGGCGACCAGGTGGTAAACGGACAACTCGGAGCGAACCACCGGAACGTCAAGAGCGGCGGGTGTGGCCGGCTCACGGCGGTGATAGACGACGGCGGGGTCGGCGAAACGGGCCGCGCTCGTCGACGGGCCCAGTAATGGGGCGTCGAGGTAGTGGTGTGGCCGCGGTGATGGTAGACGAGTGCGGGGTTGGCGAAGCGAGCCGGGGTCGACGGGGCCGCGCGTGGCGGAGGCGGGGTCGACGGGGCCGCGCGTGGCGCAGGCAGGATCGACGGGGCCACGCGTGGCGCGGAAGAGGTCGCCGTGGCCGCACGAGGAGCAGGTAACAGCGCAAGACGTGGAGCCGGAGGTGGGGGAGGAATCGGATCGGACTCGAGGAGGGAGTCAAGATCGGTGGGTGGGGTGGAGCCAGCAAGGGGAAACACATCTTCGTCGAAGATGACATGACGAGAGATGATGATGCGATGGGAGGTGAGGTCCAGACACCGGTACCCCTTGTGGTCAGGAGAGTAGCCAAGGAATAGACAGCGGGTGGAGCGAGGATAAAGCTTATGTGGAGTGGTAGCTGAAGTGTTAGGGTAGCAGGCACAGCCGAACATGCAAAGGTGGTCATAGGAAGGGGCTGTGCCGTATAGGGCGAAATGAGGGGTAGGGTGGCGCACCACCTTCGAGGGAAGACGGTTGAGGAGGTGTGTGGCAGTGTGCAGGGCCTCTGCCCAGTAGCTGGCAGGGAGAGACGCCTGGAAGAGGAGGCAGCGGAGCATGTTGGTGGTGGTGCGGATCATGCGTTCGGCTCGGCTGTTCTGTGCAGAGGTGTAGGGGCACGAGAGACGCAACTGGACGCCATGAGTGAGGAAGAAAGAGCGAGAGGCGTTGTTATCGAACTCGCGGCCATTGTCACACTGCAGAGCATGGACCGGGCGACAAAACTGAGTGGATACCCAGGTGAAGAAGTGTGTGAGGGTGGTGAATGTGTCCGACTTCAACCGAAGCGGGAAGGTCCAGAGAAAATGGGAAAAATCATCCAAAATCACCAAATAGTATTTATAACCAGAAAGACTGAGTACAGGGGAGGTCCAAAGATCACAGTGAACCAGGTCAAAAGCCTGCTCAGCCCGAGAAGAGGAAGTAGTAAATGGGAGACGGGTGTGTCGACCTAACTGACAAGCATGAGAGAGGCCCTCAAAATGTCCCCTACTACATGAAGGATCTAGACTACTGGTAATCTTGGTCAAGACGTCGGGTCCAGGATGGCCGAGACGACGATGCCAAGTGGTGGAGGAGGTGGTGGAGACCAGGACGGGAGGTGGAGACACGCCGGCGTTGGAGGGCTGGAGCGTGTAGAGCGGTCCAGAGCTGTCATAGCGGGCGAGAGGGGTCCTGGTGGCCAGATCCTTCACAGAAAAACCAGAGGGGTCAAACTCAATGGAACAGGAGTTGTCAGTGGTGAAACGGCGGACAGAAAGGAGATTGTGAGTGATGTGGGGAGCTAAGAGAACATCGTTGAGGTAAAATGGTCCAGGGAGAACCGTGGCACCTACTGAGGTGATGGGCAGAGTGGAACCGTTGCCAACGACGATCGAGGATGGGTGAGAGGAAAGGGGGGAATGAGAGCGGGAGAGCATGCCTGCAGTGGGAGTGGTATGGTAGGAGGCACCGGAGTCGATCACCCAGTCGGAGGAGGGAGGGGTCATCGCCATAGTGCTGAAAGCAGCAGCGAGGGAGGCATTGTCCCAACCTCCAGCCAGCGGGGACCAAGTCGTCGAGGTGGGGGTCCCCGGGAGCAGGAGCACGGGCGGAGCCTGGGGCATGACGGGCACACCGTACGGAGGTGGTGGGGGCATGCCGTAGTGAGGTGCAGTCAGGAGAGCCGGCGCCGAGGGACGGGGGCACTCGGTGCCTGGCCTGGCCACATGGCGATGGTCTCGGTCCAGGGGTTGTAGAAGGACGGCCATGCGTGGCCACCACCCCGGTCGGAGGGACCACCACGAGAGGGTCCGCCACCCCCACGGCCGCCCTTGCAGGAGCGACGACCTCCATCGGTCGTGGAAGTCGGACGAGGGGTCATCGGGACGGCGGATGGAGGGCGGGCAGGAGCCCCGGTCGACGGAGGACGAGTGGCCTGGCCCCCCGAAGGCGGCTGACCGCTGGTAGGAGCGCTGTAGAGAGCCGAGGCAGGAGTGGGCGCCTCATGCGCCATGGTGAGCTCCTCAAGGAGAAGCTCGTTCCTCGCGGCGTGGAAGGTGGGGAAGGGCACGCTCCTCTTGATGAGAGCCTTCAGGTGGCCGTAGCAGGGGCTGAGGCCACGCAGGAGGTTCAGCACCAAGGTACGATCGACAACTAGCTCGCTGAGATCACGGAGAGAGTCAGCCAGACCCTTCATCTGGCGGCAGTATTCTCCCACGGAGAGGTCCCCCTGAGAGAACAGGTGGAACTGGGCGTCGAGGTGGAGTGCCCGAGCATCTCGATTCCCGAGGAACTGGTCCTCGAGAGCGAGCCACGCCCAACGCGCAGTGTCCGCCTGGTCGCGGATGATGTCCTGTAGCTCAACGGTGATGGTGCCGTGGAGCCACAAGAGGACAACGCTGTCCATGAGGCACCAGGAGCGAGGCGATGGAGTGTCGTGGTCGACGAGGATGTGATCGTCAAGGTCGAACCGCCGCAGCGTGAGGAGGACCTGTCCTCGCCAATGGGGGTAGTGGGAAGACGCCGGATCCAACACCACGGACACGAGGGCCCGGATGTTGTGCAGGCCGGCGGCTTGAGCGTGGAGAGCAGCGATGAGGTCGGCGTCGAGGTCAGAGGTGTGGGGGTCCTCTGGGGGCTCCGCATCGGCGAGTGTCGGGCGGCCGAGGAGGCGCTGTGTGGTGGCCATCTGGGTGGTCAAAGCAGCGCCCAGGGCACGTTCACGCTCTAGGGTGAGGGAGGCAGCGCGCTCGCGCTCCCGCGAGGCCGTCACAGCGGCCTGGATCGTAGCGAGGGTGCCGACGAGCGGGGAGTCGGTGGTGGGGAGTGCGGAGGGCGCGACTGTGTGACTCCAGGTGGGTGAAGCGAAGGCGGGGAAGCCCAGCGGGGAGCCGCGTCGCATGGGCAGCGGGGAAGCAGCACGGATCGACCCAAGGCCGGCGATGTAGGGGGCCCCTCCATGGGCGAGCTCGATGTTGAGTACAGCAGGAGCGTGCGTGCCAGGGCCGGTGGTGACCCCGACGTTGGGTCCGGTAGCAGTGGTGGCGGCAGTGGGGGCGTCCATCGGGCGAGGACGCAGCAGGGGTGCCTAGAAGGAGGCGCGGTGGGGCTTCGACGGCCGGACGCGGACCGACTGGCGGAGCAATGGCCTAGGCGGGTGGCGCCCGAGCGGCCGGCGGCGCGGCAGGGGCCTAGCGAGGTCGCGGTCGGCGGCGCGACAGGCACCTAGCGCGGACGCGGCTGGTGGCGCGGCTCCTGGCGCGGACGCGGCTGGCGGCGCGGCGGCGAACCGGGAGGGAGGAAGAGCCGACGGCTGAGGGAGAGGGACCGGTGCGGCGAGCAGGGAGGAAGGGGAGAGGTTGGCGGCTGGGAGCCGACGGGGGGAGGGAGGCCGGCGGCTGGGGGGACCGGCAGCGGCTGTAGGGGAGGAGAAAGCCCCCGGCGGCTGTGGCTGCTGGTGGAACCTAAACCTAATTTGATACCATGTTGGAATGCGAACCTTAACCCTAAACAGGGCTAGGAGTGGTATTAATAGACTCAGTAAATGGGCCAGGCCCAATACAGTGAGGGTGAGATGGTAATTACAGGGGGAACACCCCAAACCCTAGACGGGTAGTCTAACAACATCGATTAAAAATAATCTTTATATGTGTTAGGGTTAGCCGGATCATAACTCTCATCATCACTATCAACCATTTCATAGTCAACACCATATGAAGGCACAAGTTCGTCATTAATGTCATTGCCTTCAAGTATTACTAAGTTATTCCCATTTTGCACCTCATCATCCTCCTCATCAACAACCATTTCAATATCTACTTCCATTCTGATAGCTTCAGTTAAGTCTATCTCAAACCGCCCTTCTAGCCCATCTTCTTGGAAGAACTCTCCATCATATGTGTCCAGTTCTAAGTTATAATCTTCATCATTAGGAACATGTAATTTACCGTGCGGCGATACCTTATACACAACATCCCAACCCTTAAGATGTTCTTTCGTTTGGCACGCATATGGGAGATAATACACTTGTGTGGCCTGTTGGGCCACGATATAGACATCATCTCCTGGTAAGGTGGAATCTTGTCGAATTTCGACTATCCCAAGATTAGAATGTGTCCGTCTCATCACTTGAGGGTCAAACCAATGACATTTTAATATCACTGGAGTAAGAGTTTTGGAACCATGAAAATTGAGTTCATATATTTCTTCGATTCACCAAAAATAATCGATCTCATCAAGGCCGAGCGTAAAGACTCTAGAACACATTATTTTTTGATTGGGCCGACTTTGGTCATAGCTTTTTCTGCGAAAACGGTATCCATTGACGTCATACCCAGAATATTTATTGACCCTATAAGCAAAGTCGTTGGCTACTTGTCTCAACTCAGCACTCATAGACGGATCTCTTTGGCACTGCAAGTATTCGCAAGTTAAAAGACGCTAAATTGAGTTCATAGATGGATCTCTTTGACAAACTAAGCACATACCTTATGTTACCAGGAAATGAAATCGGGCAATCCATTTCCTGCACCTTTGTCTGGCCGCGAAGGGGCTTCTGTGCCGCGTCAAACATGTCATAGAATGCCTTTGTGGTCGCCTCTGGCTCATCCTCCGTACATCCTCTAGCGAACTATGCCTTGTGATAGTCGTTAAACATAATCCTCGACGGGTGTATCTCACCACCTCCTCTATCGTACGATGCGCTTCACCATGGAAGATCCACCGAGTATAGTCCGGCGTAAATCCATTCTTCCAAATATGTTCTACCATGGCCTTCTTTGATTTTTTTTCTGGTTGACACATTTGCTGCACGGGCATGGGACTAGACTCACTCCTTTAGCAGCTTCGCCATATGCCCGTTCCACGAAAGCATCGGTCTTTCTAATCCATTCAGGGGTGACATTATTCCTTCCTACACGACACATGTACATCCACTCATGATCCTCCATCCTCTAACATATATAACAAGCATGTCAATAAAAAATTCGGCAGCACCTCCCCTGCACGGGGAGGTTTCCAAAACCTGCAAATAAAAGTAGCAGCACGGTGGCTGACATCCAAACATATACATCAAACATATATAATCGATGCAGAAGAATATATCCTACCACATCAGCTACTTGAATCAATTGAGCTACCTAAAATAAAAAACTTTTCATTTGAGCACGTTGATTGATATGGACAGACCAAACTCTTATGCCACAAATGTATACTTAATATATACTGATACCATATGAAGATTATGAGCTATACCAACTAATATATGACTTCGTTATCAAGCTAATTTAGAGTAAAAGCACGGATTTTCACCTTCGGTTGTCAGCGAGCGGATCACGAGTAGCCTAAGCCGGGGAGGAACAAGCGAGCATGGGCGTGACGGCGCGCGGCAAGCTCCACGGCGGAGCGCGTGGCGATGGTCGGGTGGGGTTGACCGGGCGGGGTCAGCCAAGCGGGGTTGGCCGGGAGGGTGGGTGGCGGTGCTTCGGCGCGGGGGGGGGGGGGGGGGGGGGGGGTTGGCTGGGCGATGCTCCAGCGACGGCGTCGATGGCCGGGCAGTGGTGGTTGGCAATGGCGTGGGAAGAAAAGTGAAGTGAAGAAGGCCGGTCCTGGCTATGTAAACAGACTTTATCGAGTGCCTGCAATCTGGCACTCGATAAAGTTATTTTTTAATTTAAAAATACACTTTGCCGAGTGCCCTCTGACAAACACTCGACAAACATTGTTTTAACTTTTTTAAAAATACTTTGTCGAGTGTCCCACGACAGCACTCGGCAAAGAATGTTTTACCGAGTGTCTTATTTTGACAATCGGCAACGTATATTTTTTTATTTTTTTTCTTTTCCCAACCAAAATTTTTGTGGTTTGTTCCTACACTATGTACACCTACATGTTCAATTTTTGCATAATTATAGAAGTGTTTGCTACAGCTATTTGATTTAGTTTGTTTAATTGAATTTCTTCGAATGATTCAGATTTGAACTGCAAGTCACTCGAAAAATGAAAAATGGTGAATGCAAAAATGATATGAATGTTATAGAGCACAAGTTACGGCCTATTTCAGGAATAGATCGGAATTTTCGAGCGCCATGGTCACGAAACATGAGCATGAACTTGCCACACAATTGTTTAAAAATTGTATAAAACATAAACAAAGTCAGAAATTCATGAAACTTGTTGACATGTCATGATATCATATGTAGAGCCTATGATAAAAATTTGAGAACGTTTCGTGAAAATTATCACACACTATGTGTAGAAACCTAAGTGGCCTACACATGAAATCATAGAGTTTCAATATAGACCGGCTAGGTTTCTACACATAGTATGTCACAACTTTCTCAAAACATTCTCAAGTTTTTATCACAGCCTCTACACATGATATCATGACATGTGGACAAGTTTCATGATTTTCTGACTTTGTTTGTGTATTATACAATTTTTAAACAACTTGATGGCAAGTTCACAGTCATGTTTAGTGAGCATGGTGCTCGAAAATTCTGGTCTGTTCCTGAAATCAGTCGTAACTTGTGTTACCTAACATGGATATCATTTTTGTATTCACGGTTTTTTATTTTTTGAGTGACTTGCAGTTCAAATCTAAATTATCCGAAGAAATTCAATTAACGAACTAAATCTAATAGTTATAGCAATCACTTTTATAATTGTGTCAAAATAGAACATTTAAGTCTACATAGTGTAGGAACATCCCACACAAAGTTTGGTTGGGAAAAGAAAAAAAATAAAAATATACTATCACACCCGGCTTTAAGGAACAAAGCCAGGTGCATCTCATATATGCGCCAAGAAGACAACATATATAATAACAGAATGTATAGAGATAAATGTCATAAAACATCAGAGTATTTATTACATAGCGGAAGTCTTATTACAAAATAAAAGAATAAATATAAAACGAACTAAGGATCGTCGGCACGAATGTCAACTGAGAAACGCCACCTAGATCAGATCATACTCCTCGCCTTGTGGCTCCTCCTGAACCACCTGTTCTTCTCCTGTGGGGGGTGTGAGACAGCAAGGGTGAGCTCACACATGATCATAGCTCAACAAGTTGTGGGGAACCAGTGGACATGAACTCATAAAGGTGGGAGTTCATGTGATGTGTAAGGCTAGTCAATGACAGGGGTTAAAGCTGAGCATTGCTTTTAAGTAGTTGGTCAAAATTTTATTAGCAGTTACTAAGTGTAAGTAAATACCAAACCTTAAATAAAGTAATAGAACAAAATTAATAATAAACCCATGCAATGCAAATGACAAAATTGAATTTAAGTTCCATAATTTAAACATCAGAGAGTCCTGAACTGCTCATGACCGTGAGCTCGGCTAGTATACCAGTTTTACAGTTTGAAGAGGTTGTACCCTTTACCCACAAGTCATGTTACCCATCTGCCAAGGGGTCGCGACTCCCATACACCTCTACCTAGGAAGCGCGGCAGGGCAACACTATGAGGCCTTTACAAAGTTCCACTCGCTTCCGAAAACCCGCTACAATTTATGGGAAGAGCACTTGCAAGAATCCCCCGTCTGACCGCCATCGCAGCTAAATCAACCCGAGAACCTCCTTGCATGCAACTCCCCTACTGCCCTTGCCCCTTTCGGGTAAGGTAGTCTTCCACTAGCTTTCCTAATTAGTCAGCCAAGGGCGTCCCATTAAACCCTTGTGGTGGCACGTGTTTCTCAAGTTAAGCTCTATGTTCCAATTAACATTAATGATCTCAACATGAACATAAATAGAATAACAAAAAGAATTGGAACATAGATAAAATGAATGATTATCCCAAAACCATGTAAAGCAATAGCAGATTACCCAAGTGATTCAGGGTTAAACAAGGTAATGAGATAAACAATCTAGGGTGACCTATCGGGTCCCATCAAAATTAACCTATGCATGGATAAATGATATTAAAGAATATTATTGGGTAAAAAGTGGTCAAGGGCACAACTTGCCTTCAATGAGCTCCTGCTCAGTTACTTCAACCTGCTGCTCACCAGGATCCTCGGTCACGGGCTCTTCTACTCGCCACAATACAAACAAGCAAAGTGCATATAGAGAAATTAACATTACACCAAACATATAAACAAAATACACAGTAATAATCTACACATTAAAATAAAATTCTAGGAACAGGAATCATAATTTTTGGAGTTATAGAATTTAAGTTATGAATTTTCAAAGGTTTTATGTGTTTAAAATGGATTAAGTGAGAGATTAAATTTCTTATTGTTTTCATGATAAAACAGAGGCTCTAAGTGATAGAGAATAATATTACAAAATTTTAGAAAGTGGAATGACTCAATTTGGATCTCTTATGAATTTTCTATGAATTATTAAAGTTCTAGCACTTATTTTTGTGTTAAAAAGTAATTTCTAAAATTAAATTACTGAATTTAAAGAGCTATGGACTGGGCCTCGATTACCAGAAAGATCAGGGCTCTCGGTGTAAGTTTCCTAAGGCACAGAGAACAGCAGCCATGGACAGCGGGTTTGTTTATGTGAAAGCTAAGGGGTTCTTTAGCAATTTGCACATGCGAAGGGGTACGAGAGAGTCTCTGCCGTCAGATCTAAAGCCGACGACCAGATTAGGCCTGAGCTCCCGCAAAACGGTAAGCGATCCTAGCCTTTAGATCCTAGTTCAACCGTCCAGATTTTATGTTTCCCTCAATGAACTCTAGGCGCCCGATCAGAAATGAACGGACCGGATCGAAACAGGCGAACCGGTATGCGCGAACTAATCACAGCCGTCTGCACCGATCCGACGGCGCACGATCATCGCCCCAACAGGGCACACACGCACAGCGGCGCACCCCGAGCCACGGCGACGCCCACGACCGGCGGACTTCAATCACGCATTCCCGCTCCCCGTTTTCCAATTCATCGTATCTACACAAAGCGCAATGTATAACGAAGACAAGGATGGGCTTATTACCGGTGATCGTTGCCTCAGTGACGCCGGCCGCGACGTAAGGCGGACGGTGGCGGAGAAATGAAGTCCGGTGAGCGATTACGCCCTGCCCAGCGACCGACTTCACCGGTGGGCGACGCGTCACCCCCCAGAAGTCTTGGGGAAGCTCCTAGACCGATATTCGGGGACCCGACGTCGGCGGCTACTTGATTTGAACGCGGCGGCACGCTTTGCCCTCACAGCGGAGATAGACTCACGGCGATGAGGATGCGCTATTGGGTTGAATGGCTGAGCACGATCAAAAGGAGCACCGGGGAGTCGGGTTATATATCTAGGACGAGGTCTGGAATCCGGTTGCAGTCGTCGCCGGGGATCCCGCGTCGTCGGCAGGGGATGCGGTGAAGTCTGTTGCGGAGCCTGGCGAAGCGGGTCTAGGAGTCAGTGGGGGGGGGGCCGAGGCGCGAAGCGCGGGTATCGGACGGGCTGACAAAATGGTCCCGCAGGACAGTCGCCAGAGCGCGCGCGTGAGATGGGGCAGCTGACACAGAGGTCCCACATGTCGGCGCCGGTAGGTTAGTTGGGCTGCGCGGGGAAAGACTTAGTGGGCCGAATTGGTTGAAATTGGCCCAGCTAGGTGTCTTTGGTCCTTTCTTTTATTTCTCTTTTTCCTTCCCTTTTAATTTCTAGAATTCAAATTTGAATTCAAATTTAACTGTGAATTTATATTTATTTTAAATGTACCAGTTGAGCCCAATTAAGAAGATCAAACTATTTTCTTTATCTTTGTTTAGTATTCTTTTTTTTCAATTCTAGAATTTCTTTTAGATTCTAGATTTCCTTTTTGAATTAATATATTTCCTGTCTCTTTATTTTTATATTGTCACAAAATGCATACACACAAAAATAATATCCATCATGGTGCATGATTTATTTGAGTGTCTTTTGTTAATTATTTATTTGTTTAATTGTGGTGTTCACATGAAATGAGAAACATAGGTAACTCATATATGTATACGGAGTACAATTTCTCTGCTTAGACTCTATTTACAAAGTAGGTGTTACATATACTTTGATGAGTGTCTAAGGATGGCACTCGACAAAACACGGTTTGCTGAGTGTCAGTCTTGCGACACTCGACAAAGAAGCTACTTCGCCGAGTGCCAAGGCCTGACGCTCGGCATAGGTAATGGCCGTCAGCTATAGATAGCTGCTAACGGCCCTTTGCCGAGCGTCTAGGTTCGTCGAGAGTTTGGCACTCGGCAAAGCGTTATTTGCCGAGTGTTTATGTGTGCCGAGTGTCCTACTCTCGGTAAACGTGGTCATTACTAATAGTAGGACTTCACCGAGTATGACCCTCGACAAAGACTGCTTTGCCGAATGCCCCATAAAAAGCAATCGACAAAGCGCCGAGCACTCAGCAAAGAGCCGGATTCCGGTAGTGAGTATATGAATTTTTGTCCGCCACCAGCTAATGGGACCAAGAAACCAGACTTGCAAATGTAGATGGCACGCTTGTTGCGTTCTTGGGAGGCTACAAGCTGAACAGCTTCGTTTACAAACCAGCTAATGGGACCAAGGGCGATATCCTACTGCTCCGGAACAACGCTTTTATTGACCTCACTAATATTAGTATCAGCTTTCCTCGGCCTCGGCTACTGTTGTAGTAAAGAGAGCTCTAGCGCCTCCTTCTTAATTACTGTAGTGTACGGACCAACTCGACGCAACCAAAAACCAACATTCCTTCGTGAGCTGCGCCGCCTCAAGCCTCCGGATGGCCAGAAGTGGTTAGTCCTTGGAGATTTTAACCTCATTTACCAGGCGTGTGATAAGAACAATCAAAATTTGAACCTACGTCAGATGGGGCTATTTCGGGCAACACTAATTTTATGTGAGCTTCATGAAATTCGCCTACAAAACCAATAATTCACTTGGAGCAATGAGTGTCGTCGGCCCACTTTGGTCAAGCTTGATAGAGTCTTTTATAATGAGCAGAGCTGGGATCTTTCCTTTGATCCTCATGGTCTACAAGCGCTAGCCACCTCAATCTCAGATCACTGCCCTTTAGTCCTTTCTAGTCTTACTAGGCCCCGCCGACCGCACCCGTTTCGTTTCGACAATTTCTGGACCAAACTTCATGGGTTCCAAGACGAGGTCAAGAAGGCATGGGCCACGCCTATGGCCTTTGTGCATTCTATCTAGGTGCTGCACCATAAACTCGCTACTATGGCCAGCCACTTGAGAGCTTGGAGCCGCTCGATCATCTCCGATGCGAGGCTAAAGTTCATAATGGCTCTAGATATAATCCACCGTCTCGACGTTACACAAGAGAATAAAGAGCTTTCCGAGGCTGAGCACCATCTGAGATCAGGTCTTAAGTGTCGTGTGGCTACACTTGCCATCATTGAGCGAGCCCGCAAGAGGCAGGCTTCGATAGTCAGTAACCTTAAACTGGATGATGCAAACACTAAGTTGTTTCACTTGAGGATAAATTCAAGGAGAAGAAAAAACTACATCCAAAGGCTAAACGAAGAAGGCATTTGAGCGACCTCTAACAAGGAATGCTTGTGCACAATTACTTCGTTGTATGTGTTGGGAGCACCTGGCTCAAGGGTGTTCGGCCTAAATTGGGGATCCTTAAACATCCCATATTTTGAGTTGACCCATTTGGAAGTCCCTTTTAGTGAGGAAGAGCCATTTGAGGCAATTAGGAACCTACCTTTAGACAAGGCATTGGGCCCGGATGATTTCATTGGTGCCTTCTACAGATCATGCTGGCCTATCATCAAGGTAGATTTAATGGCGGTCATGAATTCTCTGCATGGTCAACGATTCCTAAATTTTGATCTCCTGAATAGGGCCAACATTGTGCTACTACCAAAGCATGGTGGCGCTAAAAATTTATCAAGCTTTAGGCCCATTAGCCTCATCCACAGTGTCACGAAGCTCTTCACGAAGCTGCTTTCCATGAGGCTTGCGCCTGCCATGAGGGATATCATCTCCAAATGCTAGTCTGCGTTCATCAAAGGTCGAAGCATCCATGATAACTTCCTTTTCGTCAACAACATGGCCAGGAGATATCACCGCAACGGAACTCCCATGCTTCTAGTCAAGCTTGACATCTCAAAAGCCTTTGATTCTGTTCGGTGGGATTACCTCCTCACTCTCCTGGCTCATCTTGGCTTCCGTACCAAATGGCGAGATTGGGTGGCATCTTTGCTGGCTACCTCCACTTCTCAAGTGCTCCTAAATGGAATCACTTGTCAATCAATCACTCATGGTAGGGGCCTAAGTCAAGATGACCCCCTCTCTCCACTCTTATTTGTGCTCGCCATTGATCCCCTATAGCCCCTTCACCTGGCCATCGAGGCAATCATTCTGTCTAGAGTTGCTAAGGCTAGAACATGTCTGCGGACCACTATGTATGCGGATGATGCCATCATCTTCGTCAAGCCTGAAAAGAGAGAGTTGGATTCTTTTGCAGCCCTGCTACATCCTTTTGGGGAGGCTTGCATACCAATATAGAAATCTTTAGTCATGCCTATCAAATGTGTTGATCTCAACCTCAATGAAATTCTTGCTGGCTTCCTTGCTTCAAGAACGAGCTTCCCTATTTGTCGGCGTTTCGACCCCGGGGGGTCCCTGGACCGACGAGTAAATTGTCGCTGCGTGCCCCAGCCCAGATGGGTCGGCGCGAGACGGAACGCGAAGGGGGGAAAAGCAGCCGGAGGGAGGCAGGCGTGGGAGGTGGAACCCGCGGCCTTCGTGTTAGCCCCGCGCCCAGGTCGGGTGCACTTGCAGTAGGGGGTTACAAGCGTCCACGCGGGAGGGAGCGAGCGGCCTTGCGCGAGCGCCGTCCCGTCCTTCCCCGCGCGGCCAACCCTCTATAAGAGGGCCCTGGACCTCCCTTTTATAGGCGTAAGGAGAGGATCCAGGTGTACAATGGGGGGTGTAGCAGTGTGCTAACGTGTCTAGCAGAGGAGAGCTAGCGTCCTAAGTACATGCCATCGTGGCAGCCGGAGAGGTTTTGGCACCCAGTTCGTGTGATGTCGTGGCCGTCAGAGGAGCGCTGGAGCCTGGCGGAAGGACAGCTGTCGGGGCTGTCGAGTCCTTGCTGACGTCCTCTTGCTTCCGTAAGGGGGCTGAGAGCCGCTGTTGTCACAGGGCATGCGGGGCGCCATCATTACTCGTATAGTGGAGCGAGCCAGATGGGACGTCGGTCTTGTTCCCCGTAGCCTGAGTCAGCTCGGGGTAGGGTAATGATGGCGCCTCCTGTCGACGTGGTCGGTCCGTGCCCTAGGATGGGCGAGGTGGAGGCTCCTCCGAGGTCGAGGTCGAGTCTGTCTTCCAAGGTCGAGGTCGAGTCCGAGCCCCGGGTCGGACAAGGCGGAGCCCGTCGGCTGAGGCCAGGGCTGAGTCCGAGCCCCGGAGTCGGGCGAAGCGGAGTTCGTCGTCCTTCGGGGCTGAGCCCGAGTCCGAGCCCTGGGGTCGGGCGAAGCAGAGATCGTCGTCTTCCGGGGCTGAGCCTGAGTCCGAGCCCTGGGGTCGGGCGAAGCGGAGTTCATCGTCTTCCGGGGCTGAGCTCGAGTCCGAGCCCTGGGGTCGGGCGAAGCAGAGTTCGTCGTCTTCCGGGGCTGAGCCCGAGTCCGAGCCCTGGGGTCGGGCGAAGCGGAGTTTCCTATGACGCCTGAGGCCGGACTTGGCTGCTGTCAGCCTTACTCTGTCGAGTGGCTCAGCAGTCGGAGCGACGCAGGCGGCGCTGTCCTCTTGTCAGACCGGTCAGTGGAGCGGTGAAGTGACTGCGGTCATTTCGGCTCTGTCGACTGGAGGGCGTGCGTCAGGATAAAGGTGTCAGGCCACCTTTGCATTAAATGCCCCTGCGATTTGGTCGGTTGGCGTGGCGATTTGGCCAAGGCTGCTTCTTGGTGAAGACTGGGCCTCGGGCGAGCCGAAGGTGTGTCCGTTGCTGGAGGGGGTCCTCGGGCGAGACGTAGATCCTCCGGGGTCGGCTGCCCTTGCCCGAGGCTAGGCTCGGGCGAGGCGTGATCGCGTCCCTCGAATGGACCGATCCTTGACTTAATCGCACCCATCAGGCCTTTGCAACTTTGTGCTGATGGGGGTTACAAGTTGAGATTTAGGAGTCTTGAGGGTACCCCTAATTAAGTTCCCCGACAGTAGCCCCCAAGCCTCGAAGGGAGTGTTAATACTCGCTTGGAGGCTTTTGCCACACTTTTTTGCAAGGGGACCAGCCTTTTTTAGTTGCATTTTGTTCCGGTGGGTGCGCGCGAGCGCACCCGCCGGGTGTAGCCCCCGAGGCCTCGGAGGAGTAGTTTGACTCCTTCGAGGTCTTAGTGTGTTTCGCAACACTTCGGTTGGTCTGGTTGTTCCCTCATGTGAGCTGGCCGTAGCCCGGGTGCACAGTCGGGTCCCAAGTTCTCGGGCTGGTATGTTGACGCTGTCAACGGTTTGGCCAGAGCCGGGTTTGCGAGAGCAGCCCCCGAGCCTCTGTACAGGGCGAGAGGACAGTCAAGGACAGACTCGACTTTTTTACATACGCCCCTGCGTCACCTTTCCGCAAGGAGGAGGGGGGGAAAGCACCATGTTGCCCTCGGAGGGCGCCGAACATGGTGTCTCCGGTGAGCTGCTGGCGGGTAATCCGAGTGGACGCCCGTGCCCCATTTGTTAGGGGTCGGCTAGAGGCCCAGAGGCGCGCTCCAAAAGTACCTGCGGGTGATCTGCCGGACCCGGTCCCCTTTTAACGGGGTCCGAGGGCTCAATGCCTCCCTCTGATGGGATTCCGTTACAAGATCGTTCCCGCTGGTCTCGGAAATGTCCTAGGGTACCTCGGGAGCGTAGCCCGAGCCTTGGTTATGTATCGAACGTACCCAGGGTCATCCCTCGCTCTGTGTCTGGGGCGACTGTGAACCCTTCGAGGGCCAGCCTACGAACCCCTAATCAGTAGTGGGCGCGGAGCCCGAGTGGCCTGAGGCGGCCGTTGAACCCTCCCGAGGGGCCGGCCATCGAACCTCTGACCAGTAGTGGGTGCAGAACCCAAGCGCTCTGAGGCGGCCATTGAACCCCTCCAAGGGGCCAACCTTTGAACCTCTGATCAGTAGGGAGGCTCGGGGCCTGTTTCCTTCGCGGAGAAGGATCCTTTTCGGGGTATCCTCCTTTCCCAGTCCCTGTTGTAAGAGAGAGAAAGAGGAAAAGGAAAAGGATACGAAATCGAATGACGTGGCGTACCTTTTTCAACGCGGTCATTATGGCGAAGGCGAAGCGTCGCTTGCTTCTCCTGCCTGAGGCGCCGCCTGTCCCGCCGCGGAGTTAATGCGACGGGGCGAGTGTTCGCGAGGCAGCCGTTGCGCGTGTGTGAGCCGTTCGAGGAACGGAACACGAGCGCGCCGTCTTCACGCCATGAGAGAGGGTTCTCTCGCTGCCCCTGGATGGGACGTAAGCTTGGCTGACGACGTGACCGCTGCTCCTGCCCGCCTGCCACCGCCATTACTGCCGGCCCATTTTTGACCGTATTGACCGTCGCGCCTGGCTAGCACTGCTGGGTCATACGCAGGGTTGCCTCGAGTCGCGGTACTGGTTCCGCAGTCGAGGAGGCGCGGTAGTGGTGCGAGTGGCGGTGCAGTTGCTCGCACGTAGCAACCGGTGCGCCGGTTGCATGACGTGTGGGCCTGGGCCTCCATGCTGGGCGCGTTGGAGTCGAAGGGGCGCACCCACTTGGTGCGGTTGCATGCCGACTGCATGGCTGTCCACCCTTTCACCCGCTGGTCTGGGCGAAAGTGGAGGAATGCTTGTAACCGCTGGGCAGTTGCATGCCCTGCGCGTGGCGGTTTGGCTCCTTCTGCCCTGGACCAGCTTGCATGACGCGTGGGGCCCAGCCCCCGTGTCGTAGGGGGAGGACCTTGGAGCGTGTTGGAGAAGATTCAGCCCGCAACGACTGAGGACGCAAGTGGGGAGAGTTGCCTTTAAAAGGAGGGTGACCCCCTTGAAAGACGACCATGTCTTCGCGTTCCCTTATGCGTCGTGTCTTTCCACCATCCGAGCCCCCGGATGGGGGACGCCTGCAATCCTTCCGTCTTGCCGTCGGAGGAGCGCAACTTCGTGGAAGTTGGTACCTTTGAGCGATCGTTCGGCTTCAAGGATTTTCATCAGGCAGCCCGGCCGCATCCCCTCACCGGTGGTCACCCAAGATGGTGACCTCCAGCTTGATGGCGGGGAGAAGCGAACCGGGCTGCGGCCTCTGCCCCTCCCTCAGCTTCAAGGATGTTCATCATCAGTGCTGGGGAGGGGAGTGTGCCGAGTTGGGGTCGGTCCCTGTGCGGGCGGCGGCCCGCTCCTTCCCTCAGTGATCGGGGGGAAAGGCGTTCGCCGTTCGTGGCGTTGGCAGCTGCCGCGTGCCTGGCTCTCTGAGCCAAGTGGCTTCGGAGCCGCTTCTGGCGCCGCCTTCCGCCACGACAGCCGGAAGAGGTTTCTCCGCCGACGAGCTAGCCGGTGCCGCCCATGGACTGACCTCCAACTCTACGGCCTTCTGCCCGTCCTTGCCTCTCGAGTGAGGGCATGGGCGAGGGCCTCATGGCAGCAGCATCCGCCCTGAGGTCATCGCTGCTGCTGTTCGGCCCCCCAGAGCAGAAGTCGTCGTCGTCACCGCTGCTGGGGCGGGCGACGGCGAGCCGTTCGTCGGTCTTCTGTTGCTCCGTAGGCCCCC
This sequence comes from Zea luxurians, assembly GCA_029449295.1. NCBI lineage: Eukaryota > Viridiplantae > Streptophyta > Magnoliopsida > Poales > Poaceae > Zea > Zea luxurians. Next base: position 39,207,803 of record JAOPSE010000018.1, on the reverse strand, counting down.
CAATCGTGTGGGGTTGTTCGTACCTGCGGAGGTGGAACCGGGGTTCCGTTTGTATTGGCACTTGTGTGCTGGTATTTTGTTCATTGTGGCTGTCGGGGCCTGAACATGTATGTATCTTTGGCATGGAGCCGTGTTTTTCCTTCATTTCAAGCACTAAGACTCGCCTGTCGACTATCTGAACCGCTTCACCGAGCGTGAGTCGCCTCGTGCAAAGGTGACGAGTGAGGTATCCGTATCCCGGAGGCGTAGGAGTCCCTCGGCTCGGTCAGCCTTGCTGTCCGAGGCTTCTCTTGCTTAGTTAAAGGAACCCCTCGGCCGCCCTTCGATGAGCCGAAGCCGGAGGTAGCGGTGTCAGCACGGATAGAGGCAGAGTTGGCTCGAAAAGAAGATTTGGTCGGCCAGAGCCTGGCCGGGTCGTCCACTGGCGGGACCGACGCTGGAGTTGAGTTGCCGAGGCCACAAGCCGGGCTGATGTCTTCGGGGGACAGCTGGCCGAGGCCTCGGGGTGGCCGGCCGAGCCGTCTGCTCGAGCCAGATTCCTGGAGAAGACCCTGGCGGCGATGGCCCGAGTGTGGTGCTGATGTCGTCCTTCGGGGTGGAGATCCTCCAACCGCGTTGCCGTCCGAGGCTAGGTCAGACCCCGCCGAAGGTGTAGTTGACGCCGAGGGTGCTGCTGCCCCCTTCAACTGTCGACGTCCGAGCCTGCAGGATCGGGTTGTCTTGTAGCGTGTGTATGTTTTCTGCGGCCGCCGAGGCCCAAACATACCATCGTCGTGTTGTAAAGCTGCGTTTCTTTTCCTCTTGTTTCGAGTATCCGGACTTATTTGTCGGCAACAGAATTGTTTGTGCAGGCGAGAGTTGCTTTTCACGGAAGGTGATGAGTGAGGTATCCGTATCCCGGAGGCGTAGGAATCCCTCGGCTCGGTTGGCCTTGCCGCTTACGCGCACTCTTACTCGTCCACAAGGTTCTGTCACCGACGCAGTCGAGAAGGCCCGAAAAATCGTTCCGGCAGAGGAGCTTTCGAGCGTGAAGACTTGTTCGGTCCGCGGAATCACTTATCCGAGCGCGAGTTACTTATCGCAGAAGGTGATGAGTGAGGTATCCATATCCCGGAGGCGTGGGAGTCCCTCAGCTCGATCAGCCTTGGCTGCTTACGTGTACTCCGTCGTTTTCAGGATCCACTTTCGAAGTAGTCGAAAAGCACGAAAGGCATTCTGGCAGAAAAGATTTTTTTCTTTTTTCGAGGGAAATTTCGACGCATAGGGGGTTCCCCCCTTCTAGCCCTCGAGGGAGGGTCGGGCTTTGCCGAGGCAAGGCTGACCCTTCCTTGACGACCAGACTTTGTGTGTGAACGGGGTGTACGAATAACTTGGAAGCATCTTAAGGGTAGAAGCGACGTAGCTGTTGGATGTTCCAAGCATTGCTGTAGACCTCGCCTTGACTGTTGGCCAGCTTGTATGTTCCGGGCTTCAGAACCTTGGCGACGACGAACGGCCCTTCCCAGGGAGGCATGAGCTTATGCCGCCCTCGGGCGTCTTGTCTTAGCCGAAGCACCAGGTCGCCCACCTGGAGGTCTCGGGACCGAACCCCTCGGGCGTGGTAGCGTCGCAGGGACTGCTGGTACCGCGCCGAGTGTAGTAAGGCCATGTCCCGAGCCTCCTCCAGCTGGTCCAGTGAGTCTTCTCGATTAGCTTGATTGCTTTGGTCGGCGTAGGCCCTCGTCCTCGGGGAACCGTATTCTAAGTCTGTGGGCAAGATAGCCTCGGCCCCATAGACTAGAAAGAACGGTGTGAAGCCCGTGGCTCGGCTCGGCGTTGTCCTCAGACTCCAGACCACCGAGGGGAGCTCCTTCATCTATCGCTTGCCGAACTTGTTGAGGTCGTTGTAGATCCGAGGCTTGAGTCCTTGCAGAATCATGTCGTTGGCACGTTCTACCTGCCCATTTGTCATGGGGTGGGCCACGGCGGCCCAGTCCACCCGGATGTGGTGATCCTCGCAGAAGTCCAGGAACTTCCTGCCGGTGAACTGGGTGCCGTTGTCGGTGATGATGGAGTTCGGGACCCCAAAGCGATGGATGATGTTGGTGAAGAACGCCACCGCCTGTTCGGACCTGATGCTGTTTAGGGGTCAGACCTCGATCCACTTGGAGAATTTGTCGATGGCGACCAGCAGGTGCGTGTAGCCCCCGGGTGCCTTCTGCAAGGGGCCGACTAGGTCCAGACCCCACACAGCAAACGGCCAGGTGATGGGTATGGTCTGCAGAGCCTGAGCGGGCAGGTGGGTCTGCCTTGCGTAGAACTGACACCCTTCGCAGGTGCGGACAATTCTAGTGGCGTCGGCCACCACCGTCGGCTAGTAGAAATCTTGTCGGAAGGCGTTTCCAACAAGGGCCCGAGGTGCTGCGTGATGGCCGCAAGCCCCCGAGTGTATCTCTTGTAGGAGCTCCTGGCCTTCGGCGATGGAAATGCATCGCTGGAGGATGCCCGAGGGGCTGCGGTGGTAGAGCTCCTTCCCATCTCCCAGCAAGACGAACGACTTGGCGCGCTGCGCCAACCGCCGAGCTTCGGCTTGGTCGAGGGGTAGCTCTACTCGGTGGAGATATTGCAGGTACGGGGTCTACCAGTTTTGATTAGGCGTGACCCCGCTCCGCTCCTCCTCGATGCGCAGTGCCTCACCCTCGGGGGCCGAGGGTACCTCGGGCCGAGTCGAGTGTGCCTCGGGTTGAGCCGAGGGTACCTCGGACCGAGCCGAGGGTGCCTCAGGCTGGGCTGAGGCCTTCTCGGGCTCGGGCGTGTCGTCGGTCTTGACGGAGGGTTGATGCAGGTCTCGGGAGAATACGTCCGGGGGAACCGTTGTTTGCCCCGAGGCCATTTTAGCCAGCTCGTCCGCAGTCTCGTTGTAGCGTCGGGCGATGTGGTTGAGTTCGAGCCCGTAGAACTTGTCTTCCAGGCGCCGAACCTCATCGCAGTAGGCTTCCATCTTCGGGTCGCGGCAGTGGGAGTTCTTCATGACTTGGTCGATGACGAGATGCGAGTCACCGCGAGCGTCGAGGCGTCGGACCCCTAGCTCGATGGCGATTCGCAACCCGTTTACCAGAGCCTCGTACTCAGCCACGTTGTTGGACGTCGGGAAGTGGAGGCGTAGCACGTAGCGTAGGTGCTTCCCGAGGGGCAAGATGAAGAGCAGGCCCGCGCCGGCCCCCGTCTTCATCAGCGACCCGTCGAAAAACATGGTCCAGAGTTCCGGTTGGATCGGAGCTGTTGGGAGCTGGGTGTCGACCCATTCAGCCACGAAGTCCGCCAAGACCTAGGACTTGATGGCCTTCCGAGGGGCGAACGAGATCTTCTCGCCCATGATCTCCTCCGCCCACTTTGCAATTCTACCCGAGGCCTCTTAGGACTAGATGATCTCCCCCAGGGGGAAGGATGACACCACAGTTACTGGATGAGACTCGAAGTAGTGTCGCAGCTTCCGCCGCGTCAGGATCACCGCGTACAGCAGCTTCTAAATTTGTGGGTAGCGGATCTTGGTCTCGAACAGTACCTCACTGATGAAGTAGACTGGCCTTTGGACGGGCAATGCATGCCCCTCTTCTCGTCTCTCAACCACAATCGCGGCGCTAACCACCTGAGTGGTCGCAGCGACGTAGATCAAGAGGGCTTCTCCGGCAGCGGGGGGCGCCAAGATGGGCGCGTTCGTGAGGAGCGCCTTTAGGTTCCCGAGGGCTTCCTCGGCCTCAGGGGTCCAAGCGAAGCACTCAGCCTTCCTTAAGAGGCAGTACAGAGGCAGGCCTCTTTCGCCGAGGCGCGAGATGAAACAGCTCAGAGCCGCGAGGCATCCCATGACCCTCTATACGCCTTTCAAGTCCTTGATGGGCCCCATGCTGGTGATGGCTGCGATCTTCTCCGGGTTGGCCTCGATGCCCCGCTCGGAGACGATGAACCCCAAGAGCATGCCTCGGGGGACCCCGAAGACACACTTTTCGGGATTGAGCTTCACGCCTTTCGCCTTGAGACATCGGAATGTTACTTCAAGGTCGGAAAGGAGGTCGGAGGCTTTCCTCGTCTTGACTACGATGTCATCGACGTAGGCCTCGACCGTTCGGCCGATGTGTTCGCCGAACACATGGTTCATGCATCGCTGGTACGTTGCACCCGCATTCCTCAAACCAAACGGCATGGTAAAATAGCAGTACATGCCGAAGGGTGTGACGAAAGAAGTCGCGAGCTGGTCGGACTTTTTCATCCTGATCTGGTGATACCCTGAGTAGGCATCGAGGAAAGACAGGGTTTCGCACCCAGCAGTGGAATCCACGATTTGATCGATGCGAGGCAGAGGGTAGGGAACTTTCGGACATGCTTTGTTTAGACCAGTGTAGTCTACACACATCCGCCATTTCCCCCCTTTCTTTCTCACAAGCACAGGGTTGGCAAGCCATTCGGGATGGAATACCTCTTTGATGAACCCTGCTGCCATTAGCTTGTGGATCTCCTCGCCTATGGCTCTGTGCTTTTCTTCGTCGAATCGGCGCAGAGGCTGCTTCACGGGTCGGGCTCCAGCTCGGATATCCAGCGAGTGCTCGGCGACTTCCCTCGGTATGCCGGGCATGTCCGAGGGACTCCACGTGAAAACATCGGCGTTTGCGCGGAGAAAGTCGACGAGCACTGCTTCCTATTTGGGGTCGAGCTCGGAGCTGATCCGGATCTGCTTGGAGGCGTCATTGCAGGGGTCGAGAGGGACGGACTTAACCGTCTCCGCTGGCTCGAAGTTGCCGGCGTGGCGCTTCACGTCTGGCGCCTCCCTAGAGAGGCTCTCCAGGTCGGCGATGAGGGCCTCGGACTCGGCGAGGGCCTCGGTGTACTCCACGCACTCCACGTCGCATTCGTACGCGTGTCGGTATGTGGGCCCGACGGTGATGACCCCGTTGGGGCCCGGCATCTTGAGCTTGAGGTAGGTGTAGTTGAGGACGGCCATGAACTTGGCGTAGCATGGCCTCCCCAGCAATGCGTGGTAGGTTCCTCGAATCCCGACCACTTCGAACGTGAGGGTCTCCCTTTGAAAGTTGGAGGGCGTCCCAAAGCAGATGGGTAGATCGAGTTGTCCGAGGGGTTGGACGCGCTTCCAGGGGATGATCCCGTGGAAAGGCGCAGCGCCCGCCCGGACCGAGGACAGATCGATCCGCAGGAGCCCGAGGGTCTCGATGTAGATGATGTTGAGGCTGCTGCCTCCGTCCATGAGGACCTTGGTGAGCCCGACGTTGCCGATGATGGGGTCGACAACGAGCGGGTATTTCCCCGGGCTCGGCACATGGTCGGGATGGTCGCCCTGGTCGAAGGTGATGGGCTTGTCGGACCAGTCTAGGTAGACTGGCGCCGCCACCTTTACCGAGTAGACCTCCCGACGCTCTTGCTTGTGGTGCCGAGCCGAGGCGTTTGCCACTTGCCCACCGTAGATCATGAAGCAGTCGCGGACCTCGGGGAACTCTCCTGCCTTGTGATCTTCCTTCTTAGCGTCGTTGAGAGCCTTGCCACCCTCCGCGGGTGGCCCAGCCTTGTGAAAGTGGCGTCGAAGCATGGCACACTCCTCAAGGGTGTGCTTGACGGGCCCCTGATGATAGGGGCACGGCTCCTTGAGCATCTTGTCGAAGAGGTTGGCACCTCCGGGAGGTTTCCGAGGGTTCTTGTACTCGGCGGCGGCGACAAGGTCCGCGTCGGCGGCATCGCGTTTCGCTTGCGACTTCTTCTTGCCTTTCTTCTTGGTGCCGCGCTGAGTTGACGCCTTGGGGGCATCTTCCGGTGGACGGCCCTGGGGCTGCTTGTCCTTCCGGAAGATGGCCTCAACCGCCTCCTGGACAGAGGCGAACTTGGTGGCGATGTCCATCAGCTCGCTCGCCCTGGTGGGGGTCTTGCGACCCAGCTTGCTCACCAGGTCGCGGCAAGTGGTGCCGGCGAGGAACACGCCGATGACATCCGAATCGGTGACGTTGGGCAGCTCGGTGCGCTGCTTCGAGAATCGCCGGATGTAGTCCCGGAGAGACTCTCCCGGCTGCTGGTGGCAGCTTCGGAGATCCCATGAGTTTCCAGGGCGCACGTACGTGCCTTGGAAATTGCCGGCGAAGGCTTGGACCAGGTCGTCCCAGTTGGAGATCTGCCCCGGGGGCAGGTGCTCCAGCCAGGCTCGAGCGGTGTCGGAGAGGAACAAGGGGAGGTTGCGGATGATGAGATTATCATCGTCCGTTCCACCCAGTTGGCAGGCCAGCCGATAGTCTGCGAGCCACAGTTCCGGTCTCGTCTCCCCCTAGTACTTTGTGATAGTAGTCGGGGTTCGGAACCGGGTCGGGAACGGCGCCCATCGTATGGCGCGGCTGAAAGCCTACGGACCGGGTGGTTCGGGCGAAGGACTCCGATCCTCCCCGCTGTCGTAGTGTCCCCCACGCCTGGGGTGGTAGCCTCGGCGCACCCTCTCGTCGAGGTGGGCCCAACGACTGTGGTGATGGTGCTCGTTGCCGAGGCGACCCGGGGCCGCAGGCGCTGTGTTGCGCGTGCGCCCGGTGTGGACCGAGGCTTCCCGCATGAATCGGGAAGTCACGACGCGATGTTCCGAGGGGTACCCTTGCCTTCGGGAGGCGAAGCTTTCGGCCCGTCGGACCGCGGTGTCCTCTAGGAGATTCTTGAGCTCTCCCTGGATACGCCGCCCCTCGGTGGTTGATGGCTCCGGCATCGCGCGGAGAAGCATTGCCGCTGCAGCCAGGTTCTGGCCGACTCCACTGGAAACCAGTGGTGGCCTTACCCTGACGTCGTCGGCGATGCGGTGCTGGATGCCCTGGGGTAGATGACGCGCTTCTCCGGCCGGAGGTTGGCCCGCCCATTCCTGCCCGATGTCCCGGCGGATCGGCTCAAGCGTTCCTGCTCCCTCGTCGAGCCTGGCCTGTATCTCGCGGATTTGCTCGAGCTGTGGGTCATGACCCCCCGCCGGGACGGGGACCACAGCTAGCTCCCGAAGGATGTCAACGCGAGGCACGGGCCTAGGGGGATCACCGTTCTCTGGTATACCAAGATGGTTGCCTTCGCCGGGACCCCCTAGATCGACGTGGAAACATTCGTGACTTGGACCGCAGTCCTCGTCGCCGAAGCTGCGGCTACCGTCGGAACCGTCGGAAACGCAGTAGTCGCATGCGGTCATGAAGTCCCGCACGGCACTGGGGTTACCAAGTCCGGAGAAATCACAACAGAGGTCGGGCTCGCCATCTTCCTCGGACCCCGAGGGCCCGTAGGTCGAGACGGCCGTCAGCCGGTCCCAGGGTGACCGCACACGATACCCCAGAGGGTTTGGACTCGCTCTATGAGAGTGTCCACCGAAGCGGAGTTGCTTGGCAGGTCGAGGCCGAATCCAAAAGGCGCGAGATGGGAATCGGTCGGTACCTTTTGGTCGACGGGCGGTGACAAAGTCACGTCAGGGACTGACTGCACCGTTGTCTCAGGCACGAGGGTGACGTCCAGCAAGTCCTTCGCGAGCGTGCTGGCGTCGTCCGTTTGCTTGAGGTTGGTGTGTTGTAGGGAGACGACGCTCGTCTTCGTCTCAGACGCGAGGCCGATGCCCGACGCGCTCTCCGTTGGGGCGCCGGCGCCGTCGACTCGCTCGACAGCCAACGAGGTGCCGCCTCCTGCTTGGCCTTGGTTGCCCCGCCTCCTCCTCCATCGGCGAGGGAGGGGATGGGACAAGCCCGAAAGTCGTCCTTCCACCACGTGGGGAAGGCGTCGTTGATTTCCTCGCCGGCGGGCAGGTTGTCGACCGCCATTGTCGCTGTCGCGCGGCGGGGGAAGGAGTATCATGTCGTAGCTGCCGTCGAGGGACATGAACTCAAGACTCCCGAAACGGAGCACTGTCTTGGGTTGGAGAGGTTGCTGGAGATTGCCCATCTGGAGCTTGACGGGAAGCTGTTCGTCAACACGCAGCAGGCCCCTACCTGGCGCGCCAACTGTCGGCGTTTCGACCCCGGGGGGTCCCTGGACCGACGAGTAAATTGTCGCCGCGTGCCCCAGCCCAGATGGGTCGGTGCGAGGCGGAACGCGAAGGGGGGAAAAGCAGCCGGAGGGAGGCAGGCGTGGGAGGTGGAACCCGCGGCCTTCGTGTTAGCCCCGCGCCCAGGTCGGGTGCGCTTGCAGTAGGGGGTTACAAGCGTCCACGCAGGCGGGAGCGAGCGGCCTTGCGTGAGCGCTGTCCCGTCCTTCCCCGCGCGACCAACCCTCTGTAAGAGAGCCCTGGACCTCCCTTTTATAGGCGTAAGGAGAGGATCCAGGTGTACAATGGGGGGTGTAGCAGTGTGCTAACGTGTCTAGCGGAGGAGAGCTAGCGTCCTAAGTACATGCCATCGTGGCAGCCGGAGAGGTTTTGGCACCCAGTTCGTGTGATGTCGTGGCCGTCGGAGGAGCGCTGGAGCCTGGCGGAAGGACAGCTGTCAGGGCTGTCGAGTCCTTGCTGACGTCCTCTTGCTTCCGTAAGGGGGCTGAGAGCCGCCGTCGTCACAGGGCATGCGGGGCGCCATCATTACTCGTATAGTGGAGCGAGCCAGATGGAACGTCGGTCTTGTTCCCCATAGCCTGAGTCAGCTCGGGGTAGGGTAATGATGGCGCCTCCTGTCGACGTGGTCGGTCCGTGCCCTAGGTTGGGCGAGGTGGAGGCTCCTTCGAGGTCGAGGTCGAGTCTGTCTTCCAAGGTCGAGGTCGAGTCCGAGCCCCCGGGTCGGACAAGGCGGAGCCCGTCAGCTGAGGCCAGGGCTGAGTCCGAGCCCTGGGGTCGGGCGAAGCGGAGTTCGTCGTCCTTCGGGGCTGAGCCCGAGTCCGAGCCCTGGGGTCGGGCGAAGCGGAGTTCGTCGTCTTCTGGGGCTGAGCCCGAGTCCGAGCCCTGGGGTCGGGCGGAGCGGAGTTCGTCGTCTTCCGGGGCTGAGCCCGAGTCCGAGCCCTAGGGTCGGGCGAAGCGGAGTTCGTCGTCTTCCGGGGCTGAGCCTGAGTCTGAGCCCTGGGGTCGTCCGAAGCGGAGTTCGTCGTCTTTTGGGGCTGAGCCCGAGTCCGAGCCCTGGGGTCGGGCGAAGCGGAGTTCATCGTTGTCGCAGAACCTCCCAAGTTATCGGGCCCACATGCACCTGTCCTTGTCTCAAAGACCTCAGACAGCTATGCGTGTGCACCAAACAACTTAACAGGATCTGTCCGAGTGCCCCGAGGACCCCGGATAAACGACTTACCGCCAAGATCGCAGGATTAAGTAAACACAAATCACACACCAACATTTGCAGCGGAAATAAATTCTTTATTGCAAAATGATTTCATGTTACAATAAGTTTACATTATACAATTATCGGAGTGATTACAAAAGAAAGTGATTCAAAAGAATTACAATTTAAAAGGTATAAAATATTTATAGGTTTTTAAAATACATGCTAGCTTAAGTGACAATCCTCAATAAAGAAGCTAAAGATGGGATACACCTATATAAGAAGGCCGAGCCCACCGGCACTTAGCAGCATCCACAACAGAATAAAATTATAACCTGAAAAACAACAGGGAATAAAACCCTGAGTACGCAATTACTCAGCAAGACTTACCCGACTAAAGAAAAGACTCTCAAGGGTATGCTGGTTTATTGGGAATCAAGGTAAAGCTTATCAAATTTCAAAGACTCATTTTGCAAAAGAGCTTACTAGTAGTGGATCCTTATGCTAAAATTTTACTTCACTGGTTAAGTACTTTACCTGAATCTAGATTTTCCTAATCTAGAGCATTCACTTGTCCTACACTAACTTTATTTTAGCATCTTTAGTTTCACTTGTTAGCTACGATGCAGGGCAGTGATCCAGTCTTCATATCCGAGAAGTAACGGCGATCCGAATCGATTAATACCCAGCTGGGGATCTCCAACCACACGACATATGTAGCACTTAACCCTTGCATATGTCAACTCGCCACCGGGTTTCTCAAGACCAGAACGGGTTCACGCGACCCGAGAGCACAGCACTCCACCGTCCAGCCGTTGGCCTGGTTGGTACACGTTACTCTCGCCATGGTGCCCGCCATGTTTCCGAGAGTACAGCACCCCACCTTCCAGTCTCTTGCCACGGAGGGTACAAACTACTCTCGCCATCTCTCCACTCCCAGTGCGTGCGAGCTGTTCTGGTATTGGTCCGACCGAGGCAAAGCTTACCCATGATGAGGCATGTGGCCAGTTAAAGGGTCCTAGATCAGCAAGCCTACTTTCGGTACGGTCCTTAATCGACACAGACGGGCGACCTTTCCTGCTCAACGTCTGGTCTTATTTTATTTAAACCATTTCCCAATCTTTGGTACCTGACAGAGGTACTTTTTCTGGATGTTGAATCCATCATGGCCATATGGATTCACCATCGCAATTTCTTTTTCACAACAATTTCCCATATCCCGTGTAACACATCATCTTTTTTAAAAAGAACAACTTTTAATTATCTAAGCAGGGCTAAGCATCTTTAGTTCTCTTTTATAAACAGGAATCAAGGAATAGTAAACAAATTCCAAGGAATGGTAATGCATCAACTGTTTATTCACACAACTCCTATCACCTAATGCAACATATAAGTGATAAAAGTTTTATAACAACAAGGGGGTGGCAAATGCACCGGGGCTTGCCTGGGATAACACTATGTTAGTGTTGTTAAATGAAGGCCAGTTGACGATCAACTTTTGTTCTGACATCTGCTTAGTCCATCCATCTTCGGGCTCATCGGCCGACATTGTCTTGTGGGTTGTTTTGATCCACACCCTTCGCTTAGCACGATTTTTCAGCTAGCGTACCTATTTGGATGTACAATGCACATGTATGAACATAAGAACTAGTATAATATTATATGAAGTTATATGGTATAGGATTAAACATTCTCTAGCAAAGCATTATAAGCAAGCATAAATAATCACTAGATACCTTAACTCTAACACAACAAGCATGATCTTCTAATCAATCGAACCTAACTTAAACACCAAACAATCGTGAACCATGTATGGACCTTCTTTACTAGAACATACACCAAACAATTACCATAATTTAAACTTATTAGCCTTGGACATCTACAGCTTCGAATTTGAATAGAAATACTTTAACTAACTTTTTAAACTATTTCATCGGATTAACTAGCATAGCGCACGAGCTAAATAACACATCACACTATTTGTCCTAGCAAGTGGAGCATCATCAAATATTACATAATCTCATTTGACTATAACCTAGAAGCAAAAGATTCTAAGCGCCTAAATGCACTTCCCACTATATAGCTCTCGGATTACAACTAGAATAAACGTATTGATGCTATTTGCTTCCAACTAATAAGAATAATGAGGAACATTTATTCCAGATGATTAACTTAAGCGACCAATCTCCATTTATGATATTTACTCAATCAACAACCATAGAACATGATAATTACTAAAACAAAGCATCACTTCACCAATTAAGAATCAGCTAAACTTACTTAGCCAAACAATAGTAACTTCAAGCCAACAATTTAATACTTGCAGAATTTTTAGACAGCAGCACAGCGGTTAATTGTTTTATTCATAACTCACAAAATATGCATCCAAAAATAGTAAACTAGGACTTTCTGGAAAGCTTAGAAAGTCCTCTATAACTCTTATATTATCATCACAACATGATTCGACAGTTTGAAAGGTCAAACAGTACTAAACTTTAATCCTGTCCAGATTTGGACAGAATTCGGCTCTTCACTTCAAAAATCCATAACTGGAGTTCCAGAAATCCAAATCAGGTGATCCTAGACTTTTTAGAAAGCTAATAGAATTGTCTACAACTCATTTATAATCATCTTCAGTTAATTCAATGCGTAGAAAGGTCAGTTAACATAAACAGTCTCTTCTGTCTAGATTTGGACAGATTCAGACTTCATATTTCAAACAGCCATAACTTGACTTCTAGACCACCAAAAAGGGTGCTCCAAAATTTGTTGGAAAGCTTAAGAAAAGTACTACAATTCTCCTATAATTACTAAGAGCTGATTCTCAGTTTAGCTTAGCCAAACATTCCAATTTTCGAAACCTGTACAGAATTTGGACAGATTCTGAAACTGGACTTGGAAAAATCATAACTCCTAAACTACTACTCCTATGGTCATGAAAGTTTTACACAAGTAAGATAAAGAAGTGATCTACAACTTTTCTATATAACATTTCTACAGAAAACATGGTTTACTTTATTGAACTGCCTGCTTACTAAAACTGGACATAAAGTCCCAAACAGCAAGCATTCCATTTCGCTCCTATTTGGTTTCTATAATTTTCAGGTGATTAATACTTCAAATATTCTAACACCTTATTATTGTTCAGAGCTAAAACCTTCTACTTCATCATCCAAACAGTAGCAAAGGATCCGACGATAATCAACACAAAGGGTTTGCTAAACACAAGGGAATCATTGACCTATCCACACCTATGCTATACACACCTTGAACCAAATAATAAGCACAAGGAAACGGCTGACTAATAATTTTATCTGACCCCAAAACTTCGCAATAACAACAAGCATCAATTTATTCATTTCATCAAACACCTGGTGGTCGTCGTGATAGAGCTTTCCTTTCCAACCAAACTCTAGAATCTTTCTTTTCGCCACACTTGCACACAAATACACATAACCTCATATCAACATACGCTAACAAAATCTGCTCGCACTAAAAAATTAGTGAAATAAAAGAAAGGAGTTAGGAATCACCATGTCTAATCACGACGACGACGCCGGGGCTGCGGACAGTGGGGAAAAGCAGAGGGTATGGCCGGTGAGGTTGGTGTGCTGTGTCCTGTGGCCAGCCTCCATGCCGAGCCGAGCTTGGGGAGGAGATGGGGGAAGGGCTAGGCGAGGTCGACCATGGAGGCCGAGCATAGAGTATCAGTTGAGGGAGATGAAGACAGGCTGGGGGCAACAGTTTAATCCAGGCGAGGGCGATGTGCGCCATGTCGAGGATGAAGAAAAGGCATGAACTCTCCACAAAACAAAGCAGGGTGACGGCCATGGGGAGCTGCAAGGAAGGAACTTTGGCGTCCGTGATTGGTACCATGGGCGGCGACACGAGAGAGAGAGCAGGAGCAAGGAGCCGAGAGGGTGAGGGCGGCTGGTGCTGCTGCCAGGAGCAGGAAGCGTTGCCATGGAGAGCAGGTGCGGCGGCCAGAGGATGAGGACGAGGGCTGCTGGGAAAAATTTCTAGAGAGCTGGAGAGATGAACGAGCTCTGTACAGGGATAAGCCAAATGCACCTACGAGAGATTTCTAGGCGCTGGCAAGAGATAAGGAAAAGAGAGGATCGGTGGGGAGATGAGTCCAGAGAACGACAGTGGATAGGATAAGAAGAAATGGGATTTTTCCTTCTCCATTTTATTTACAAACGACTACCCAGATAATAAAAGACTACACAGATAATTTAGTTCTCAGATTAAGTCTGAGATGTAAATCGCACGAAACAAAAGATACCAGTCAAACTAGTACAGACTGCACTTGATTTAATTTAGAGCAGATAATTTACTAGACGAATAAATCTCAATTATAAATCCTCGAACGTGATTTCTCAGCTTCGAGCGGAGACAGAATTATTTTACACCGAAAACCTTAGTCGTCGAGTTCTATTTAATTTGTTTGGGATGAAATTGGAGGACTGAACTAAATTTCCAAATTCGTATACGTTAAACAGATTAATTACGAATACTCAGTTTGGTTCTAGTTATCTCGGTCCGATTTAATTTTGCATCAATATTATTGTCGTTGAGTTCTAATAATATTTGCTTAAGACAACAATCACAAGAGTGGGTCGAGATTCCAAAGTCATGTTCTCTTAATATATAAATTTTAAACAGACACAAAACTCGACATTTCACGAAATAAATACGCGAGATCGATATAGCATCGAAATTTGTGATCCTTTCAAAAGCGACGACACGCATCGTTTACGTGGGCGAGAGGCTGTGCGCTGTCCAGACACCGGTTAACGCTCGCCACACGTCACAATGCCATGCCGCAGATAGACGCGCACGATGCAGGCGTGAGGGAATTAAAAATGGATTCTACAGAACCAGATCCGATTTTAAAGGTTAGAGTTTGGGCAAGACGTCGATGGCTCAACCCAAACGATATTGGATCTGATGTTTCGGAAGATTACTAAAGTCTGAATTTTTGCCAACTAAATTAGGAAAATTTAAACATATGGAGACAGACACGATATCAAAATCGTGATAGACGAAGATTATTAAAATTTAGTGTCCATTTTATTCACCGCTATCATGTGTTAAAGTCCGCACTCATGGTCGAGTAGACGATAAACACCTGGGGTGTTACAACCTTCCCCCCTTAAAAGAATCTCGTCCCGAGATTCAGAACGAAAGACTTCTAAGAGTAGATAAGCGTATAACCCTGTCCATAATAGTGACAGCATAAGCTAATTCCAAGCAAAGTCGAGCATCTCAAAATGTTGCTTCTCTAGTGGGTATAGCACATACCACTTTAGTTTAACTAGAGACGTCAATAAACAAGCTATAACCGACAAAAGAACACATAAGGTTCCATGTGTGCAGTTTGCTTTTTCTGATAACACTGTACTATCTGAGTCTGTTGAAAACGGTGGACAAATGGATAGCAATTCCTAGCACATAAGACGAGGATGGATGTCGAATAACATCACAATTAACTCGTGGTTAGCCAGGGAATCCAAGTCCAATAAAAATGATAGAGATTCAAGGAATGAAGGGATCTGTAGATGTTGACCTCGTGTCCAATCCATTTTATCAAGCACTAAGCATGGCTCGGCTGGATCACACATGTTAGAAAATCACATGTGAGGTGATTGAGGCACGACTAGAACTGTGGTCAGGCTGTAATCAGTCAGCTGAGGATGGCAAAGTGCCTCAGCTAACAAGGTAAAGTTAAAATACATACGCTCATAATCTAATCCAATATGGCACAAGATCTGCGCATATGTTCATAACCTTCACTTGATCTTGATAAGGGTTTCTTCAGGATAGGCTGAACTAAAGTGAGTTTGGACAACTCGATAAAACGATCTCTAAACTCAACCTTTGTTCATTGGGCAGTTACAAGTTAGTAAAACCAACTTGTTGAACTACTTTTGACATTGAGCAAGTCCTCCTATTACCCATCAGCAAATCAGAGGTTGGGAGTTCACATTTACGAGTACGAGATCATGCATTTGAATAAGGGTTCATTTGATCAGATTATTTATTCAGCTCTTCCACACGAGACAAACTAACATGTGTAGAAGATGTATGAATCCAATAAGGAAGCGAATGAACAAACTCCTGCATTTCAGCAGCAGGGGAATTCAATCTCCATTTTGAGAACTAATCAGTTGTCTCCCAACACTAAAAAGCTTCAAGGCTTCACCTTTGTAGAAAGGGTAGCGGAGGGAAGCTGTATATGGGTAGTCACCACCAAAATCAAGAAAAATGAGACTACACTGATAAGAATGGTTACAGGTAGAAAGCCAAATAGGTCCTGACCCGATGAAAGGAACACGAGATTGCCAAAACCTAAAATGGTTGATGAGGGAGTACGATGGAAGACTATTATTTCAGCCCCAAGCATATTTCTATGCCCCTCGCAAAGATTACAAGGTCGATGATTAACGTCAGATTAGATATAGAGGGGACACAATCATAAGTCTAAATTTAGAAGCCTTAGAGAGATATTAGAAATCGAAGGCATTAAATTCAAGAAATTAATTGGGCACTCCTTTCCTAGGTTGGACTGAGAAAGCAACAAGGTGATCCTGATGGAGATGCAAACTGACATAGAGATATCAGCTTGCACCAACCGAACAAAGGTATGTTTTAGGATGAAAATATGACCATAAGAGCTACAAGTGAATTGTCAAGATCACAGACCCGAGATCCTTATCTTAAGCTCCGGTCCATTTATTTTCTACGAGAAGATTACCTAAACACCTATTTAGATAAGCTTGGCCCTAAAGTAACAATAGAAATTCAGACTCGTCCACTTTTGGAAACTGGGGAAAAAAAACTTCGGGGAATTAACATCGATTTGGGTCATGGCTCCTAGATGAGGACATGGCCAATTTTTTTAGTTTACACAAACATACCACCAACATTCTACCGGCACAAACACACCAGAACAAAAAAATTGAACTAGCGATCAAATTAAGAAGAACCACAAACCACATAAAGACATGTCTAAAGGGCACAACAAACAAAACTAGAAATTTGCTTATAGGATAGTAATGCTTCACACATTTTCCAATTATTTATTATCGGAATAAAGATGAGGGAAGCACGTTCGTTCACAATCATGAATTATTAGAATAAAGATGAGAGAAGCATATTTGTGCACAAACGACAAACACAATGCAACAATCAGGATGCATGCTCGTCCTATTCGTCCTCACGAATTTCGCCAACATAATGTGGCAATAGCGTTCTATATCGGTGGCATATCTACGTTCTCTCTCGATATGTTGCTAGTCGTCAGCTACACATACGAGTTCGAAGTTAGTGTACCTGCAGAAAATTCCATCACAGCCCAATTCCCAATGATGCAATTCACACATGACAGTTTATCACAGTTTATACTCCATATATTGCTATATGGAGGCCAGCTCCTCATTAAGCGCCGAGCCACGCATAGGCGCCGCTGCCACACTTTAACCACAGGGCAGCTCATTATGGTAACTCACCTTCTTACCTGAGCGTAGGTGCGTCATTGCGAGTACATTACACTTCTCAGTATTCCCATGTTTGTATACCCATACACATCCATGGGGTACTGAATCCCAGAAAATTAAATACTCCACATCGCAACCTTCATATATACATATGTGTAACATGTATATAATCAAGCGATTTTTATGCTCTTCCCTAGACCGACGTTTGTTCGGTCATGCTCTCACATCGCACCTTACCTTGAGCGTCGATCCATTCAAAACTGAATGGCCTCAAAAATAACATTACACATGTATGCATTACCCTTCCCAAGTTGTGGGTTAGTATTCTGAACTAAGCCACCTAGTAGTCCTTAACTTAGGGCTTAACAGAGGATGTCGCTAACATTATAGTTTTTCAAATCTGTTTTTCAAAACCAAACAATGTGTTTAGTTGAAAATAGGTTTTCCAAAACCAAAACTTTTGTTTTGAAAATACGTATGTGACCGTATATACTTAATCAAGCTCCGATACCAGCTGTCGCAGAACCTCCCAAGTTATCGGGCCCACATGCACCTGTCCTTGTCTCAAAGACCTCAGACAGCTATGCGTGTGCACCAAACAACTTAACAGGATCTGTCCGAGTGCCCCGAGGACCCCGGATAAACGACTTACCGCCAAGATCGCAGGATTAAGTAAACACAAATCACACACCAACATTTGCAGCGGAAATAAATTCTTTATTGCAAAATGATTTCATGTTACAATAAGTTTACATTATACAATTATCGGAGTGATTACAAAAGAAAGTGATTCAAAAGAATTACAATTTAAAAGGTATAAAATATTTATAGGTTTTTAAAATACATGCTAGCTTAAGTGACAATCCTCAATAAAGAAGCTAAAGATGGGATACACCTATATAAGAAGGCCGAGCCCACCGGCACTTAGCAGCATCCACAACAGAATAAAATTATAACCTGAAAAACAACAGGGAATAAAACCCTGAGTACGCAATTACTCAGCAAGACTTACCCGACTAAAGAAAAGACTCTCAAGGGTATGCTGGTTTATTGGGAATCAAGGTAAAGCTTATCAAATTTCAAAGACTCATTTTGCAAAAGAGCTTACTAGTAGTGGATCCTTATGCTAAAATTTTACTTCACTGGTTAAGTACTTTACCTGAATCTAGATTTTCCTAATCTAGAGCATTCACTTGTCCTACACTAACTTTATTTTAGCATCTTTAGTTTCACTTGTTAGCTACGATGCAGGGCAGTGATCCAGTCTTCATATCCGAGAAGTAACGGCGATCCGAATCGATTAATACCCAGCTGGGGATCTCCAACCACACGACATATGTAGCACTTAACCCTTGCATATGTCAACTCGCCACCGGGTTTCTCAAGACCAGAACGGGTTCACGCGACCCGAGAGCACAGCACTCCACCGTCCAGCCGTTGGCCTGGTTGGTACACGTTACTCTCGCCATGGTGCCCGCCATGTTTCCGAGAGTACAGCACCCCACCTTCTAGTCTCTTGCCACGGAGGGTACAAACTACTCTCGCCATCTCTCCACTCCCAGTGCGTGCGAGCTGTTCTGGTATTGGTCCGACCGAGGCAAAGCTTACCCATGATGAGGCATGTGGCCAGTTAAAGGGTCCTAGATCAGCAAGCCTACTTTCGGTACGGTCCTTAATCGACACAGACGGGCGACCTTTCCTGCTCAACGTCTGGTCTTATTTTATTTAAACCATTTCCCAATCTTTGGTACCTGACAGAGGTACTTTTTCTGGATGTTGAATCCATCATGGCCATATGGATTCACCATCGCAATTTCTTTTTCACAACAATTTCCCATATCCCGTGTAACACATCATCTTTTTTAAAAAGAACAACTTTTAATTATCTAAGCAGGGCTAAGCATCTTTAGTTCTCTTTTATAAACAGGAATCAAGGAATAGTAAACAAATTCCAAGGAATGGTAATGCATCAACTGTTTATTCACACAACTCCTATCACCTAATGCAACATATAAGTGATAAAAGTTTTATAACAACAAGGGGGTGGCAAATGCACCGGGGCTTGCCTGGGATAACACTATGTTAGTGTTGTTAAATGAAGGCCAGTTGACGATCAACTTTTGTTCTGACATCTGCTTAGTCCATCCATCTTCGGGCTCATCGGCCGACATTGTCTTGTGGGTTGTTTTGATCCACACCCTTCGCTTAGCACGATTTTTCAGCTAGCGTACCTATTTGGATGTACAATGCACATGTATGAACATAAGAACTAGTATAATATTATATGAAGTTATATGGTATAGGATTAAACATTCTCTAGCAAAGCATTATAAGCAAGCATAAATAATCACTAGATACCTTAACTCTAACACAACAAGCATGATCTTCTAATCAATCGAACCTAACTTAAACACCAAACAATCGTGAACCATGTATGGACCTTCTTTACTAGAACATACACCAAACAATTACCATAATTTAAACTTATTAGCCTTGGACATCTACAGCTTCGAATTTGAATAGAAATACTTTAACTAACTTTTTAAACTATTTCATCGGATTAACTAGCATAGCGCACGAGCTAAATAACACATCACACTATTTGTCCTAGCAAGTGGAGCATCATCAAATATTACATAATCTCATTTGACTATAACCTAGAAGCAAAAGATTTTAAGCGCCTAAATGCACTTCCCACTATATAGCTCTCGGATTACAACTAGAATAAACGTATTGATGCTATTTGCTTCCAACTAATAAGAATAATGAGGAACATTTATTCCAGATGATTAACTTAAGCGACCAATCTCCATTTATGATATTTACTCAATCAACAACCATAGAACATGATAATTACTAAAACAAAGCATCACTTCACCAATTAAGAATCAGCTAAACTTACTTAGCCAAACAATAGTAACTTCAAGCCAACAATTTAATACTTGCAGAATTTTTAGACAGCAGCACAGCGGTTAATTGTTTTATTCATAACTCACAAAATATGCATCCAAAAATAGTAAACTAGGACTTTCTGGAAAGCTTAGAAAGTCCTCTATAACTCTTATATTATCATCACAACATGATTCGACAGTTTGAAAGGTCAAACAGTACTAAACTTTAATCCTGTCCAGATTTGGACAGAATTCGGCTCTTCACTTCAAAAATCCATAACTGGAGTTCCAGAAATCCAAATCAGGTGATCCTAGACTTTTTAGAAAGCTAATAGAATTGTCTACAACTCATTTATAATCATCTTCAGTTAATTCAATGCGTAGAAAGGTCAGTTAACATAAACAGTCTCTTCTGTCCAGATTTGGACAGATTCAGACTTCATATTTCAAACAGCCATAACTTGACTTCTAGACCACCAAAAAGGGTGCTCCAAAATTTGTTGGAAAGCTTAAGAAAAGTACTACAATTCTCCTATAATTACTAAGAGCTGATTCTCAGTTTAGCTTAGCCAAACATTCCAATTTTCGAAACCTGTACAGAATTTGGACAGATTCTGAAACTGGACTTGGAAAAATCATAACTCCTAAACTACTACTCCTATGGTCATGAAATTTTTACACAAGTAAGATAAAGAAGTGATCTACAACTTTTCTATATAACATTTCTACAGAAAACATGGTTTACTTTATTGAACTGCCTGCTTACTAAAACTGGACATACAGTCCCAAACAGCAAGCATTCCATTTCGCTCCTATTTGGTTTCTATAATTTTCAGGTGATTAATACTTCAAATATTCTAACACCTTATTATTGTTCAGAGCTAAAACCTTCTACTTCATCATCCAAACAGTAGCAAAGGATCCGACGATAATCAACACAAAGGGTTTGCTAAACACAAGGGAATCATTGACCTATCCACACCTATGCTATACACACCTTGAACCAAATAATAAGCACAAGGAAACGGCTGACTAATAATTTTATCTGACCCCAAAACTTCGCAATAACAACAAGCATCAATTTATTCATTTCATCAAACACCTGGTGGTCGTCGTGATAGAGCTTTCCTTTCCAACCAAACTCTAGAATCTTTCTTTTCGCCACACTTGCACACAAATACACATAACCTCATATCAACATACGCTAACAAAATCTGCTCGCACTAAAAAATTAGTGAAATAAAAAGAAAGGAGTTAGGAATCACCATGTCTAATCACGACGACGACGCCGGGGCTGCGGACAGTGGGGAAAAGCAGAGGGTATGGCCGGTGAGGTTGGTGTGCTGTGTCCTGTGGCCAGCCTCCATGCCGAGCCGAGCTTGGGGAGGAGATGGGGGAAGGGCTAGGCGAGGTCGACCATGGAGGCCGAGCATAGAGTATCAGTTGAGGGAGATGAAGACAGGCTGGGGGCAACAGTTTAATCCAGGCGCTGGGGAAAAAGGCGAGGGCGATGTGCGCCATGTCGAGGATGAAGAAAAGGCATGAACTCTCCACAAAACAAAGCAGGGTGACGGCCATGGGGAGCTGCAAGGAAGGAACTTTGGCGTCCGTGATTGGTACCATGGGCGGCGACACGAGAGAGAGAGAGCAGGAGCAAGGAGCCGAGAGGGTGAGGGCGGCTGGTGCTGCTGCCAGGAGCAGGAAGCGTTGCCATGGAGAGCAGGTGCGGCGGCCAGAGGATGAGGACGAGGGCTGCTGGGAAAAATTTCTAGAGAGCTGGAGAGATGAACGAGCTCTGTACAGGGATAAGCCAAATGCACCTACGAGAGATTTCTAGGCGCTGGCAAGAGATAAGGAAAAGAGAGGATCGGTGGGGAGATGAGTCCAGAGAACGACAGTGGATAGGATAAGAAGAAATGGGATTTTTCCTTCTCCATTTTATTTACAAACGACTACCCAGATAATAAAAGACTACACAGATAATTTAGTTCTCAGATTAAGTCTGAGATGTAAATCGCACGAAACAAAAGATACTAGTCAAACTAGTACAGACTGCACTTGATTTAATTTAGAGCAGATAATTTACTAGACGAATAAATCTCAATTATAAATCCTCGAACGTGATTTCTCAGCTTCGAGCGGAGACAGAATTATTTTACACCGAAAACCTTAGTCGTCGAGTTCTATTTAATTTGTTTGGGATGAAATTGGAGGACTGAACTAAATTTCCAAATTCGTATACGTTAAACAGATTAATTACGAATACTCAGTTTGGTTCTAGTTATCTCGGTCCGATTTAATTTTGCATCAATATTATTGTCGTTGAGTTCTAATAATATTTGCTTAAGACAACAATCACAAGAGTGGGTCGAGATTCCAAAGTCATGTTCTCTTAATATATGTAACACCCGGTTTTAAAGAACAAAGCCGGGTGCATCTCATACATGCGCCAAGAAGACAACATATATAATAACAGAGTGTATAGAGATAAATGTCATTAACATCAGAGTATTTATTACATAGCGGAAGACTTATTACAAAATAAAGTAATAAAGATAAAACAAACTAAGGATCGTCGGCGCCAATGTCGACTGGGAAACGCCACCTAGATCAGATCAAACTCCTCGATACTTGACTCCACTTGAAACACCTGATCTTCTCCTGTGGGGGGGGGTGTGAGACAGCAAGGGTGAGCTCACACATGATCATAGCTCAACAAGTTGTGGGGAAACAGTGGACATAAACTCACAAAGGTGTGAGATCATGTGATGTGTAAGGCTTAATCAAAGACAGGGGTTAAAGCTGAGCATTGCTTTTAAGTAGTTGGTCAAAATTTTATTAGCAGTTACTAAGTGTAAGTAAATACCAAACCATAAGTAAAGTAATAGAACAAAATTAATAACAAACCCATGCAATGCAAATGACAAAATTGAATTTAAGTTCCATAATTTAAACATCAGAGAGTCCTGAGCCGCTCATGACCGTGAGCTCGGCTAGTATACCAGTTTTACACTCTGCAGAGGTTGTACCCTTTACCCACAAGTCATGTTACCCATCTGCCAAGGGGTCGCGACTCCCCATATACCTCTACCTAGGAAGCACGGCAGGGCAACACTACGAGGCCTTTACAAAGTTCCACTAGCTTCCGAAAACCCGCTGCAGTTTATGGGAAGATCCAGTAAAGGGTTCCTGGCTGATAGCCATCGCAGCAAAATCAACTAGGGACCTCCCCGCACTGACCTCTCCCCTACTGCCCTTGCCCCTTTCGGGTAAGGTAGTCTTCCACTAGCTTTCCTAATTAGTCAGCCAAGGGCGTCCCATTCCACCCTTGTGGTGGCACGTGGTTCTCAAGTTAAGCTCTATGTTCCAATTAACATTAATGATCTCAACATGAACATAAACAGAATAACAAGAATAATTGGAACATAGATATAATGAAATATTAACCCAAAAACCACGTAAAGCAATAGCTAACTACCCAAGTGATTCAGGGGTAAACAAGGTAATGAGATAAACAATCTAGGGAGTCCTATTGGGTCCCATCAAAATTAACCTATGCATGGATAAGTGATATTAAAGAACATTAATGGGTAAAATGTGGTCAAGGGCACAACTTGCCTTCAATGAGCTCCTGCTCAGCTACTTCAACCTGCTGCTCACTAGTATCCTCAGCAACGGGCTCTTCTACTCGCCACAATACAAACAAGCACAGTGCATATAGAGAGATTAACATTACACCAAACATATAAACAAAATGCACAGAGATATTCTACTTATGAAAATAAAATTCTAGGAACAGAAATCATAATTTTCTGAGTTATAGATTTTAAGTTATGCATTTTCAAAGGTTTTATGTGCTTTAAATAGGATTAAGTGAGAAATAAATTTCCTTACTGTTTTCATGACATAACAGAGGATCTAGGTGATAGAGAATAAAATTATAAAATTTTAGGAACTGGAATGGATTAATTTGGAGTTAGTATGAATTTTCTATGAATTTATAAAGTTCTAGCAATTATTTTCCTATTAAAAATCCTTTTATAATTCAATTTCTCTGATTTTATTATGTTCTGGACTGGGCCTCATTTAAACAGAAACACAGGGGCTTCTGCGCAAGATATCCTAGACTCAGTGCATAGTAAAAATGGACGGCGGGTTGTTTTCACTAAAGTCCGAGGGTTCTTTAGAAAAATCTCCAGGCCGAAGGGGTATGAAGCGATCCTAGCCGTTCGACTGAGTATTGAAGGCCGAGATTAGATCAAACCCGCCTACACACATGAGCCGTGGATCACGAGATCAACGGCTATCAACCCACGCCCGCACTGGAATGCCGGGTTCCAATCGCAGTCGTAGGATCCCGATCCAGCCGTCACCAGACAAAGTTGCGAAAGGGTAACTTGGCTTCTAATCGCAGCCGTTCGTTGCAGGATCGATGGGCGAGGACCATCCTATGCCAGATCTAATCCTAGGCGCTCATCAACAAATGGACGGACCACAACCGTCATCACCCCCCGTCCTCACCATCGGCGACGGCGAGCTCCACCGTGACAGCACATCGTCGTCGAGTTCGATTACCCTCGCACAGCGCCCCAAAACCCCACCCGAGAGGTGCAATATGCGATAGGGATAAGCGCGAACACAGGGGAGGAAACCATACCGTAATTCACGTAGCGCCGTGACTTGCCCACGAAGACGCGCGGTTCCACGGTCAAATTCGGATTCCAGCGAGGAATTGCGGCGACGACGCGCCCCCACAACACCGAGCGATGCCGCGGCCAGACTCCACTTGCACGGGTGATGCTCTACTCCTTTCCACCCGGGGCTTGGGGCGGCGGCGTCGATTCGCAGGTGCGGCTGGAACCCCACCCTTCTCTCAGTGGTTCTGTTGTCACTGGACAATGGTGGCGCCGGCGAAATTCGTCTCTCCCCGGGATGGCATCGGCGCCCAGAGGTTTTATAAGCCCCGCGAAGGTCAGTCATGGGGGGAGATTGGGTCCTATTGCGTCCGCCCAGGCGCGCGACATTCGCGGGAGCTGTTACCGCCATGGCCGGCCTCGGCGTGGAGGACTGACGAGGTGGGTCCCAGGCGGAAGTCGTCGGTTTGGTGTGTAGGGCACGGCGACTGCACGGTGGGGTCACGGGGTCAGGGAATGGGGAGGTGGGCTGGCACGCGCGGGGGAGGGGATTCCCTGGTGGGCCGAAATGGAAGTCTGTGGCCCATTTAAGGTTTTATTCTTTTTCTTTTGTTTTTCTCTCTTAAATTTAGATTTTTCCTTTCCCTTTTGAATTTCAAATTCAACTTTGAACTTCAGTTATAGGTTTGCACATGTGTCAAATTAAATTTTGTGGATGAAGGAAATATTTTTATGTATATATTTATTTCCTATGTTTTATGTGGTATTTCTTTTCTTTCTCCACTTCTAAATCCTAGATTTTATTTTATATTCTAAATTCCACTTTGGGACTTTAATGTATTTCTTGTCTCATTATTTCCATGAGTGAATGCTCAATCATATAAACACCAGCATGATGCAGAATTTTTAATGGCATATATTCTTTTTATTAATTATTTGCTTTTGAATATGTTGTTCACATGGGATGATGCACAAAGACCAAATTCACATAAAGAGAAATTGTTTTCTCCATTGGTATTCTTTCTAGCAATTACAAAGTGGGTGTTACAAATCCTACCCCCCTTAAAAATAATCTCGTCCTCGAGATTTAAGAAGAACTAGAGAAAAGGTGGGGAAAATCTATGCGAAGCTCTTCTTCTCTTTCCCATGTTGCTTCATCTTCACCGTGGTGACTCCATTGTACTTTACACATCTTTATCACCTTATTTCTCGTAACCCGAGTCAAAGTATCCAAAATCTTGATCGGGTACCCCGTGTAAGTCAAATCACCCTGAACATTGAGCTCTTCCATTGGTAACTGTTCCTCGGGGACACGGAGACACTTCTTAAGTTGAGATACGTGGAACACATTATGCACATCTGATAGACTAGCAGGTAACTACAGTTGGTGTGCCATCTCTCCAACTTGCCTAAAAAAACTCTGAATGGTCCAATAAAGCGAGGGGACAATTTGCCCTTAACTTTAAATCTCCTCATTCCACGAAGTGGTGACACTTTGAGATACACATAATCTCCCTCTTCAAATTCCAGTGGCCTTCTTCTATTATCAGCATAACTCTTCTGCCTGGTGTGAGCCACCCTCAAATTTTCTCGAATTATACGGACTTGTTCCTCTGCTTCTTGAATCAATTCAGGACCAAAGAACTGTCTCTCTCCAGTCTGATCCCAATATAGAGGAGTCCTGCACTTTCTCCCATATAAAGCTTCAAAAGGTGACATCTTCAGACTGGCCTGGTAACTATTCAGCATAAGGTAGGCTCTTGTCCCAACTACTACCATGCTGAAGGGCACAAGCTCTCAACATATCTTCCAGTACTTGGTCAGTCCTTTCAGTCTGTCCATCAGTCTGCGGATGGTAGGCCGAACTAAAATTCAACTTCGTAACCATATTCTCACGAAAACTTTTCCAAAATTCTGGGGGTAAACTGTGATCCTCTTATCCAAAATGATCCACTTCGGTACACCGTGTAGAGACTCAATCCGAGACATGTATAACTTAGCCAATTGGGATCCCTTATAAGTAGTCTTAACCGGGATGAAATGAGCCACTTTGGTTGGTCTATCCATAATAACTCATATAGAACCATATCCTTTCGAGGTGCGAGGCAATCCAGTAATGAAGTCCATACCAATCTCTTCTCACTTCCACTCGGGTATCTTTAATGGGTATAATAGTCCAGCTGGTCTTTGGTGATCGGTCTTAACTCTTTAGCACACATCGCACATAACCACATGTGCAGCCATATCTCTCTCCAGTCCATATCACCAGCACTTCTGCTTTAAATCCTGATACATCTTGGTACTACCAGGATGAATAGAATAATCCAAGTCACGAGCTTCCTTTAAAATAGTCTCACGAAGGCTTTCAATCTCCGGAACACATATCCGATCCGTGAACCATACGGTGCCTTGCTCATCTTCCGTGAACTCTGGGCCTCTACCCTCAGTAATAAGATCCTTAATATCTTGTATCTTAGTATCACCAATTTGTCCTTTGCGGATTTCTTGCTCCAAGGTAGGTTCCAATTCAATAGTGACTCCTTCCGTATGTGTAACAATTCCCAGGTTAAGTCTCCTGAAATTCTCAACAATCTCATCAAGTGGCTGGGCAACAACAGCCAAATGAACATGCTGCTTTCGACTCAAGGCATCTGTAACCAAATTTGCCTTGCCCGGGTGATAGTGACTTTCCAAATCGTAATCCTTAATAAGCTCCAACCATCGGCGTTGCCTAAGGTTGAGATCCTTCTGAGTGAATATATACTTCAAACTCTTATGATCCGTATATACTTGGCACTTCTCGTCCTACTTAAATTCTTTTCCTTTCCCCAAAAGCGAAGTCATAAGCTTAGCAATTTTAGAAAATCCTTCAATAAATCTCCAATAGTATCCTGCAAGTCCCAAGAAACTTCGGTCCTCCGTAATCGTAGTGGGTATGCTTCACACCACTATATTCTTGACTTTAACAGGATCCACTGATATCCCTCCATTAGGAATGATATGTCCAAGAAATCCAAAACTCGCATTTACTGAACTTAGCATAGAGTTGATCATCTCGTAGCTTCTTGTAGCACCAATCTCAGATGTTCCTCATGATCACTATCATTCTTAGATTAGATAAGAATATCGTCGATGAACACCACGACGAATCTGTCCAAATACTCCAAAAACATCTTGTTCATCAAATCCATAAAATAAGCTGGTGCATTAGTTAATCCAAACGACATAACGATGAACTCATATAATCCATATTGAGTCGAGAAAGCCGTCTTAGGAATATCTGATGGTCTAATCTTCATTTGATGGTAACCCGATCGGAGGTTAATCTTCGAGAACACTCTGGCTCCTCTCATCCGATTAAATAAATCCTTAATGCGGGGTAACCGAAACTTTTCTTCACAGTGACATCATTAAGGGACTTTTAATCCATGCACATCCCTTGCAATCCATCTTTCTTCTTTACAAACAAAACTGGTGCTCTCCAAGGTGAGGAACTCGGACGTAAGTAACTAGCCTCTTGTGATTCCGTTCATTGATTCTTCAGTCCCTTTAGGTGTAATTACTCTCATGGGTTTTCTCATATTGTCCAACACATATGCTCAAACCAAAATCTCAGCATGACGCATAATTTTTATTAGCAACTCATGGGGTCAAATAGACCTTTTTATTCCTCCTAAAATGGTATCATACCGAATACTAACTAAAGGAACATGTAGATCTTACAAATAGTAGTAATTTACATATATGTTTATGTAGCTTGGTGGAGCCGGTGGCGGTGGAGATGGTGGTTGCTCTTGTTGTTGTCTCTCCAACCGTGATTGCCTTATTTCTTGCTGTATCTCCAGACGGGCCTGACGTATTTCCTCGCGTTCTTGTCTTATCTGGCTTTGCATTTCGGTCATCATGTCTGTCAATTGCTGTATTACCAGCCTTTGGGTTGCGATCACTTGCTCGGTTTCAACAGGTGGGGGATTTGGAGGATTCATTTCTGTTTGCTGTTGCGTGATAATCTTTCCTTTCCTGGTATTGACCATCTGAGTTAGATACATAAGGTAAGAAAGAGCAGTAGGCAAGGCAGTAATTACAATCATGTTACTTCGGGGAACTTATTAGCTAAGTAGATTAGTGTGTCACCTACTAAAGCTAATACACTACCTTATAGTGGTACATGCTAAAATGTCCATATATAATATCTCAATCAATCAAAGAAGCAAATCAGGCATTGATCATCAGAACAATCAACCAATATTTTTAATAGAGAAAATAGTTTTGATTTGGTCTTAGGCCTCCTATCTCTTAAAAATGTCATAGGGGTAGGGATTCCCAGGTGTGAAATCCATCTTGTCTAAGAGTAGAAAAGGTAAGAATGATCAGAGTAGAACAGTAGAAGGTGAGACAGGATCAAGATAAGGTAAGTATGGAATGAATCAGAGTAAGATAAGTATAGAATGAATCAGAAGAAGGTAAGTAGGAAAGGGTTTTGTCCATTTCTATCTAGGTTTCGTCCTACAGTCAACATTTCCTCTGATACCACTTCTGTAACACCCGGTTTTAAAGAACAAAGCCGGGTGCATCTCATACATGCGCCAAGAAGACAACATATATAATAACAGAGTGTATAGAGATAAATGTCATTAACATCAGAGTATTTATTACATAGCGGAAGACTTATTACAAAATAAAGTAATAAAGATAAAACAAACTAAGGATCGTCGGCGCCAATGTCGACTGGGAAACGCCACCTAGATCAGATCAAACTCCTCGATACTTGACTCCACTTGAAACACCTGATCTTCTCCTGTGGGGGGGGTGTGAGACAGCAAGGGTGAGCTCACACATGATCATAGCTCAACAAGTTGTGGGGAAACAGTGGACATAAACTCACAAAGGTGTGAGATCATGTGATGTGTAAGGCTTAATCAAAGACAGGGGTTAAAGCTGAGCATTGCTTTTAAGTAGTTGGTCAAAATTTTATTAGCAGTTACTAAGTGTAAGTAAATACCAAACCATAAGTAAAGTAATAGAACAAAATTAATAACAAACCCATGCAATGCAAATGACAAAATTGAATTTAAGTTCCATAATTTAAACATCAGAGAGTCCTGAGCCGCTCATGACCGTGAGCTCGGCTAGTATACCAGTTTTACACTCTGCAGAGGTTGTACCCTTTACCCACAAGTCATGTTACCCATCTGCCAAGGGGTCGCGACTCCCCATATACCTCTACCTAGGAAGCACGGCAGGGCAACACTACGAGGCCTTTACAAAGTTCCACTAGCTTCCGAAAACCCGCTGCAGTTTATGGGAAGATCCAGTAAAGGGTTCCTGGCTGATAGCCATCGCAGCAAAATCAACTAGGGACCTCCCCGCACTGACCTCTCCCCTACTGCCCTTGCCCCTTTCGGGTAAGGTAGTCTTCCACTAGCTTTCCTAATTAGTCAGCCAAGGGCGTCCCATTCCACCCTTGTGGTGGCACGTGGTTCTCAAGTTAAGCTCTATGTTCCAATTAACATTAATGATCTCAACATGAACATAAACAGAATAACAAGAATAATTGGAACATAGATATAATGAAATATTAACCCAAAAACCACGTAAAGCAATAGCTAACTACCCAAGTGATTCAGGGGTAAACAAGGTAATGAGATAAACAATCTAGGGAGTCCTATTGGGTCCCATCAAAATTAACCTATGCATGGATAAGTGATATTAAAGAACATTAATGGGTAAAATGTGGTCAAGGGCACAACTTGCCTTCAATGAGCTCCTGCTCAGCTACTTCAACCTGCTGCTCACCAGTATCCTCAGCAACGGGCTCTTCTACTCGCCACAATACAAACAAGCACAGTGCATATAGAGAGATTAACATTACACCAAACATATAAACAAAATGCACAGAGATATTCTACTTATGAAAATAAAATTCTAGGAACAGAAATCATAATTTTCTGAGTTATAGATTTTAAGTTATGCATTTTCAAAGGTTTTATGTGCTTTAAATAGGATTAAGTGAGAAATAAATTTCCTTACTGTTTTCATGACATAACAGAGGATCTAGGTGATAGAGAATAAAATTATAAAATTTTAGGAACTGGAATGGATTAATTTGGAGTTAGTATGAATTTTCTATGAATTTATAAAGTTCTAGCAATTATTTTCCTATTAAAAATCCTTTTATAATTCAATTTCTCTGATTTTATTATGTTCTGGACTGGGCCTCATTTAAACAGAAACACAGGGGCTTCTGCGCAAGATATCCTAGACTCAGTGCATAGTAAAAATGGACGGCGGGTTGTTTTCACTAAAGTCCGAGGGTTCTTTAGAAAAATCTCCAGGCCGAAGGGGTATGAAGCGATCCTAGCCGTTCGACTGAGTATTGAAGGCCGAGATTAGATCAAACCCGCCTACACACATGAGCCGTGGATCACGAGATCAACGGCTATCAACCCACGCCCGCACTGGAATGCCGGGTTCCAATCGCAGTCGTAGGATCCCGATCCAGCCGTCACCAGACAAAGTTGCGAAAGGGTAACTTGGCTTCTAATCGCAGCCGTTCGTTGCAGGATCGATGGGCGAGGACCATCCTATGCCAGATCTAATCCTAGGCGCTCATCAACAAATGGACGGACCACAACCGTCATCACCCCCCGTCCTCACCATCGGCGACGGCGAGCTCCACCGTGACAGCACATCGTCGTCGAGTTCGATTACCCTCGCACAGCGCCCCAAAACCCCACCCGAGAGGTGCAATATGCGATAGGGATAAGCGCGAACACAGGGGAGGAAACCATACCGTAATTCACGTAGCGCCGTGACTTGCCCACGAAGACGCGCGGTTCCACGGTCAAATTCGGATTCCAGCGAGGAATTGCGGCGACGACGCGCCCCCACAACACCGAGCGATGCCGCGGCCAGACTCCACTTGCACGGGTGATGCTCTACTCCTTTCCACCCGGGGCTTGGGGCGGCGGCGTCGATTCGCAGGTGCGGCTGGAACCCCACCCTTCTCTCAGTGGTTCTGTTGTCACTGGACAATGGTGGCGCCGGCGAAATTCGTCTCTCCCCGGGATGGCATCGGCGCCCAGAGGTTTTATAAGCCCCGCGAAGGTCAGTCATGGGGGGAGATTGGGTCCTATTGCGTCCGCCCAGGCGCGCGACATTCGCGGGAGCTGTTACCGCCATGGCCGGCCTCGGCGTGGAGGACTGACGAGGTGGGTCCCAGGCGGAAGTCGTCGGTTTGGTGTGTAGGGCACGGCGACTGCACGGTGGGGTCACGGGGTCAGGGAATGGGGAGGTGGGCTGGCACGCGCGGGGGAGGGGATTCCCTGGTGGGCCGAAATGGAAGTCTGTGGCCCATTTAAGGTTTTATTCTTTTTCTTTTGTTTTTCTCTCTTAAATTTAGATTTTTCCTTTCCCTTTTGAATTTCAAATTCAACTTTGAACTTCAGTTATAGGTTTGCACATGTGTCAAATTAAATTTTGTGGATGAAGGAAATATTTTTATGTATATATTTATTTCCTATGTTTTATGTGGTATTTCTTTTCTTTCTCCACTTCTAAATCCTAGATTTTATTTTATATTCTAAATTCCACTTTGGGACTTTAATGTATTTCTTGTCTCATTATTTCCATGAGTGAATGCTCAATCATATAAACACCAGCATGATGCAGAATTTTTAATGGCATATATTCTTTTTATTAATTATTTGCTTTTGAATATGTTGTTCACATGGGATGATGCACAAAGACCAAATTCACATAAAGAGAAATTGTTTTCTCCATTGGTATTCTTTCTAGCAATTACAAAGTGGGTGTTACAATATATAAATTTTAAACAGACACAAAACTCGACATTTCACGAAATAAATACGCGAGATCGATATAGCATCGAAATTTGTGATCCTTTCAAAAGCGACGACACGCATCGTTTACGTGGGCGAGAGGCTGTGCGCTGTCCAGACACCGGTTAACGCTCGCCACACGTCACAATGCCATGCCGCAGATAGACGCGCACGATGCAGGCGTGAGGGAATTAAAAATGGATTCTACAGAACCAGATCCGATTTCAAAGGTTAGAGTTTGGGCAAGACGTCGATGGCTCAACCCAAACGATATTGGATCTGATGTTTCGGAAGATTACTAAAGTCTGAATTTTTGCCAACTAAATTAGGAAAATTTAAACATATGGAGACAGACACGATATCAAAATCGTGATAGACGAAGATTATTAAAATTTAGTGTCCATTTTATTCACCGCTATCATGTGTTAAAGTCCGCACTCATGGTCGAGTAGACGATAAACACCTGGGGTGTTACAATCGTCTTCCGGGGCTGAGCCCGAGTCCGAGCCCTAGGGTCGGGCGAAGCGGAGTTTCCTATGACGCCTGAGGCCGGACTTGGCTGCTGTCAGCCTCACTCTGTCGAGTGGCTCAGCAGTCGGAGCGGCGCAGGCGGCGCTGTCCTCTTGTCAGACCGGTCAGTGGAGCGGCGAAGTGACTGCGGTCACTTCGGCTCTGTCGACTGGAGGGCGTGCGTCAGGATAAAGGTGTCAGGCCACCTTTGCATTAAATGCCCCTGCGATTTGGTCGGTTGGCGTGGCGATTTGGCCAAGGCTGCTTCTTGGTGAAGACTGGGCCTCGGGCGAGCCGAAGGTGTGTCCGTTGCTGGAGGGGGTACTCGGGCGAGACGTAGATCCTCCGGGGTCGGCTGCCCTTGCCCGAGGCTGGGCTCGGGCGAGGCGTGATCGCGTCCCTCGAATGGACCGATCCTTGACTTAATCGCACCCATTAGGCCTTTGCAGCTTTGTGCTGATGGGGGTTACCAGCTGAGATTTAGGAGTCTTGAGGGTACCCCTAGTTATGGTCCCCGACACTATTAAATACATTGGGATCCCCTTGATGGTTGTGAGGCTCAAAAAAGTTGACTTCCAGTACTTACTCGATAAGGTTAGCAACAAGTTGACATGCTGGCAAGGTCATAATTTCACTATTGCAGAAATACTTGCCTTGGTCAAATCCATGTTGTTTGCGCAACCTGTTCACACACTTACTACCATTAATGTACCAAAGGAGGTGCTCGAAGAAATTGACAAATTTAGGAGGCGATTCCTCTAGGCAGGGAATGAGAACCTCACCGAGGACAAGTGCAAGGTTCACTAGCTGACGGTGGTGGGGCCGTTGGATCTGGGGGGGGGGGGCTTGGTGTCCTCGATATCCACCGATTTGCGAGGTCTATACGGCTTCGCCGGCTGTAACGGGAATGGGATGATCCAAATGCCCCTTGGGCGGGCCTAGAAACTCCTTGGAACGACACTGATAAACTCCTCTTTGCAGTAGCCATGAAAATCACAATTGGTGATGGAGCCAATACCTCCTTCTAGCATTGCGCTTGAGTCAAGGGTCGACGACCCAAGGACATTGCGATTGACATCTTCGCTGCCTCTCGTGACTACAAGCTCTCTGTTCAGGAGGCCTTGACTGATAACACTTGGGTGGCCCGCATTGATCTTCAGGCAATCCATACAGCTGATCACTTAAAACAGTTTGTGGAGCTCTGGTCCTTTGCCCATTCGATCTCCTTGGCACCAAACATAGAGGATCACAGAGCCTCCAGTGAATATTCTGCAGCCTCTGCTCACCAGATTCAATTCACGGGTCACACTTGTTTCAATTCCAAAGCCCTTATCTAGAATCCATGGGCCATCTAAATGCAAACTCTTCGCTTGGCTCATCATCCGCAACCGAGTTTGGACCTCTGATAGGCTTGCAGCCCGTGGATGGTCACGTAGTCCCTCTTATCCACTGTGCAAGCAGCACCCGAGACAGTTCATCACATTATTGTTTGTTGCCGCTAGTCGAGAAGAATTTGGGAGGCCCTGGCATCTTGGCTATCCATCGGTCCTTTAGCTCCAGCTACCTGGCCGGACTCCTCTTCGATCAAGCAGTGGTGGTTTATAGTCGGCTCATCCACATTGCCGAAAAAGGGGACGCGCTCCCTGCTTCTGCTGGTGGTCTGGTAAATTTGGCTGGAAAGGAACGCCCACACTTTCCAAAGGCGAGAGAGGTCAGTGGCAGACCTACTAGCAGCAATTAAGACGGAGACAAGGCCGTGGGGTGTTGCAGGTACTAAGCAACTTTTTGTGCTTTTACCGTCCGGTGTAATTATGTAATCTATTTGTACTCTCGCTCGTTGCTCGTTGTGGTGCATCTTGGCCCCTGTTTGACTCTCTTCTTTATTAATAGAAATGGGCACATTCTCGTGTCGTTCGTTCAAAAAAAACAAGGCAATGTACATGTGTCTAAGTTGGACAGTTAGACGACAATTTGAAGCCACTACAAATTCAACACAGCACATGCAATGAGGTTGGGTCCTCAGCAAAGGAAGTGCATATTAAAATTCTGCCAGTTGCTTAGATGTTACATTTTACAGTAGACGGGCTAATAATTAAGCTGCTAAGGTCATAGCTAGGTAGTCACCACACAACTCATACAGCAGATGAACCTTCCTGGGTTAAGCTAATTAAAGGCGGCAGGCAGCTTTGCACATGGATGCCTGCCTGTGCCTCTCAAAACCCATATGGAAGAACATCTGATCGAACACAATCAGCAGGTTGCCGGCCAGAGTTCACGTCTGGGGCCGGGAGCTGAGCTGAGACGATGGGGTAATGTATGTAGATCGAGGAGGGTTATTACTCCTAGGGTAGTGCAACAATTAATAAACTAACTAACTAACTATAATTAAACACGATTAGCGATCTGTTGTTGTCGTCGTCTGTTACTGCTTTCGCCCCCTTGGGCGCGCCGCTGGCGATGGTGATCGCAGTGGCTTCCACTGCTCCAGACGGACCAAGAACTCCATGACCTGGAAAACCAAGGACATGTAGGTGTTATTAACCGACAGCTTGCTTAGTTTATTCATCTGCTGACACAGTAATTGTATACATACACATACCTCAGTGGGATCTTTGAGAGAGTAGGTGGCATCTGTCTCCTTGGGGCATTTCGAAACAAGGATCCCTATCCCTTGACCTCGTCTCTCCCTCAGCACCTAAGAAGACAAGGTTTAATGTTTGTTTTTTCGGTTTTTTTAAGGTGGTGTCCTTAGTTTTTTTGTTAGTGTCCTCCTCTCTGTCCGTGTAGTGCTGTGTACATGTAGTAGAAATGCCGTCGATAGTAGTAGCTCATGTGTATAAAAATATATGCGCACCTTGAAAGCATCCTCGTCGGTCCGGTCGTCCCCGATGTACACCGGCAGGACGTTGGTGCGGTCGTCGTCGAATCCTAAGGGATCCATCAGAGAAGATTTTTACTCTCTCTCTCAGCTAGCTCGTCGCGCGCACGCAGTGACGGGAAGGACGACGACGACAGAGACGACGGCAGCATGCATGATGTGTGTGCAGTGGCACTGGCACGTACGTACTTACCGAGCGACCTGAGCAAGAACTCGACGGCCTTGCCCTTGTCCCACATGATCGACGGCCGGACCTCCACGACTTTCCTGCCCTCGGTGAGCTCCAGCTCGGGGAAGTCCCGGAGCACGGCCTTGACCTTCTCAGCCAATGAGCTCCAGCTCTGCAGGGGGAGGGGGGAGCAGTTGTTGAAGATGACGCGCGTGCACGAGGAGCTAATAGCCAGGCCACATGCATTCATGCGTGACGGTTGCTCATCGCCATTTCAATAATATGAGCTAGCTACTACAAGCTGACATGCATTATTAAGCTTCTTGTTTGACCTGCGAGACTAAATTACTACTAGTAGCAGATAGAGAGGGAGTCGTCGTCGACTAAATTAAAGGTATTGTAAGACTCGGTGAAGAAGCCGCCGGCCGGCCGGCCGGCCGGGGAAGAATCACCTTTTCGTCGACGCATCTGAAGTGCACGGAGAGGCAGAACTTGTTGTTCTCCACCCTGGCCCCCGTCGTGTCCTTCGTCTTCTCCACCAGAGCCTTGTAAGCCTGGCCATACATTTATACATGTAATCGGCGCGTGTGTAAGTTCCTAGCTCCAAAAGCATCGGTGGCGTCAAAATGAATTGGTGATTAAATGTAAAAAAACAGTGATGATAGATGTACCTTGTCGATCACCGGCAGGAACTCGCGAGCTGGTTGCAGCAGCAGGACCGTCTTGTCCTCCTGGAAATTGTTGGCCCCGGAAGAGAGATGTATATATGTATAGCGATGGAGTCAGGCGAATGAAAATGTTGGCAAAAAGATGTACTAGTATATCATTGAGCGTTGATGCTGCATGGGCAGTGTCGTCGCTAGTTGAACGAATAGATAGATAGACGATGGCCGGCTACCTTGGAGTTTGGGCCTTTGATGTCCATCCCGTGGCTTCCGGCGTAGTAGAGCTCCGGCAGGCCGACGAAACTGCAGACCTGAACGGGAAACAAGGAAACGTACACTTGATTAGCTAGCTATCCCGCGCCGCCGCGCGTCGTCGA
Source organism: Zea luxurians (assembly GCA_029449295.1). Taxonomy (NCBI): domain Eukaryota; kingdom Viridiplantae; phylum Streptophyta; class Magnoliopsida; order Poales; family Poaceae; genus Zea; species Zea luxurians. The sequence goes on along the minus strand of JAOPSE010000018.1, from coordinate 39,171,127 downwards.
TATCGATGGTGCGTGTGTGATGAAGTGCGTGCAGAGCGCAGAGAGTTTTGATTCTGATCGACATGATGATGCTTGAATGCATGAATGCGCGCGCGTAATACCTTCTCGATGCACCGGCCGGTCACGATCGCCGTCGGGAAGCGCTTGGCGACGTTGCGCACCGCCGCCCTCATCTGCTGAGCGCACCGCGCCGTTATATAGTTACGCTCTTACGCACGCGTGAGCGAGAGGATTTTTCATGGCAACGTAACCTCAATCAACGAGCACAACGGAACGGTCACCTCGGGGGTCATGAACGCCATGTCGGGGTCGGCGACGATCGGGGAGAGCGTGCCGTCGTAGTCCATGAACATGACGACCCTCTTCCCCTTGGCCGCCGCCGCGATCTGGTCGAAGCTGCCCAGCGCCGACGGGTGCTTCCTCTGCGCAACAAGAGATTTAGAACCGAACCGAACGACGACGCAACGCAACCAACCGGCGGCCCGCGCGGTACACAACACAAGAAGGAATGGCTGGCTAGCGCGCGCGGCGACGAGCTCACCGTCCACGCGTCGTACTCGTCGACGGCGGGGCAGCGGGCGGGCGACGACGCGCGGATGGCCTCGACTACCCGGCTGGTGCAGCTGGTCCGACCCGGCGGCGCATTCGCCGCCGCCGCCGCCGCAACGGGGACACGAAACTCGCCACCGTCGGCGGCGCCGCCGGGGAGGCCAAGGCCGCCGTACGTGCCCCGCAGCGACGACACGGCCCCCGCGACGCCGCGGCACGCGAAGAGGCCGGGGGGCGGCAAGGCCGCGGCCGCCGCAATGCCCATGTCCGGGACCACCACGTCCTGGTTCGTCATGGCTGTGGCGCGCCCGCGCACACGGACGGACACGCGCGCCCCAGCAGGCCTTTGCTTTCCGCGAGAGGACAACACACACTAGTGTGAGCTGTGAGGGTGGCTGTTTTGCAAGGCAGCCGGCGGTTTTCTTGGGTGCGGTGCGATGCGAGTGCCAGGATGTGAGCCGGAAGTGTCGGCACTTTATATAGAGCGGACTGGCATCTCGGCGGCAGTTGCTGGCTCGCTGCTAACACACTCGGGCGGAGGTGGCATGCTTTGCAGCCGTCCAATCGTGCCATGCCATCAATAATGCACGTTCAGTTGCCCTGAAATGAAACACAAGGTGCAGCCTACATTCGCACTTGGACGGGGACCGAGCCGGTTTCTCTCCCAACGGGACTGGCGGGGCGGCCCCCAAAATAAACGGTTTTTTTAAGATGTGCTATTTGTGTACTTATTTTTACCTTTATGGCTAGTTTGAAATTCACAAAATCGAAGATAATTGGAGGTGCTAGAATCCTCTCATTATTTAATTTTGAATAAGACAAGAATTTTAACTCATTCAATCTACTCCGGTTTTTGGACTCCCAAAGTAGCCCTTAGTCGGTTTTTTTTTTTTTGCTCAGTTTTGCCCTTCCAGTGCTGTAGAGCAAAAGGGTAAAATTGAAAAAAAATACGACTAAGGATAAAAATGAGAAAGATGAAAAAACTAAGGTATGAATTTAAATAGCTCAAAAATAAAAGAGGTGTGGATCGGAATAGGTGGGTGTGGATGAGATTATGTTTTTCTAGCGGGGCTTTACCGGAACCGGATAGCCTGTAAAATTGAAGTTCCAATACCATTTGTAAACCATATGTATACAATAATATAGGGGTGGGCACTTTTTACCATAAACCGAACCGTGCCAAACTGAACCAAAATTTTGGTTTTTTCGGTAGTTCGGTTCGGTTTCGGTTTTTTTATCTCAAAAGTTCGGTTTTCCCTATCGTAATCGGTTTTCACCGTATACCGAACCGAAATACCAAAAAACCGAATTACCAAACTTTATCAATTCTAAAATTTGACTATTTGATTATGTGAACTATATGTGTGAAGCAATTAAATTGTTACTCACTTATTTATATGTGATGTATGATGTATCTCTAAATATTTATACCTATATAATTTTTACTTTTTAAAATTATGTGTAATTTATCATATAAACTTGTTGTATGTGTTGTCATGAGTATAAGTTTGGTATTCGGTTTTTACCGGAAAAACCAAAGTAAAAAGCCGAAACCGAACTTCTCAGTTTTTCATTTTCAAGAAAATCGATCGGTTTCTAATGTCTAGAAAACTGAAGTTTTTTAAAACCGAAAAACCGAACCGAAGTTTCAAAAAACCGAATGCCCAACCCTACAATAATACGCCTTTTATTTTTTGTCTTGTTATTACCTTTTGATGATTGATTTGTCTATAATTGTTATCATCTAGTGGTGTCTTTATTATCACTGTATTAGAGAGAATTTTTGTGATAGAGTGTTCCCCGTGGGGCCCAAATGAGGAACGGGGATCCACGGGGACAAGGATGAGGATGGATTTATCCCCGTTAAGGCTTTTCGGGAGAGGGGGACAAAGAATTGGTTTCAAAGAACGGGAACGAGATGTGGGGCTTGTTCCGGGGGCACCCCCAATTGTTGCTCAACAATGCAGCCAGAGGCTTTTAGAAGTAGCCATGATGATTTTCACTGTTCAAAAATATTTAGCTTAGCCATCCTTCTTTGTACTCAAATAAATAAATAGTGAGCATAACTCAAAGATTCTAAAAGAGTTATGCTTATTTATTTTAGTACCTAGGGAGACATCTATACGTTCTCTTATATTTCTTCACCGGTGCTATTTTATAGGAAAGCTGGTCCTAAAAAGATCTAGGGACATAGAACAAAGATTACATAGCATCTTATAGAAAAAGAGGAAATAGAAACAAATGATTTTGTCTATTTTATTAATAAGAAAATTATATGTGTGCATTTCGTATTTATAGGTTCGATTAAACAATCTCACATATAGACATCAAGAGTGTGCAAATGATGATGGTGGAAGAGTTGCATGGAAAGGGTGATATGTATTACATCAAATGTTGGGAGAACATAAGACATGACAATCACATAGCATGGGATCGCTTCCAATTCATAAACATGTCTATTTGACAGTATTCCAGGTGTCAGGTGTCCAACGGGTATGGTATTGTCGAAGTGTCCAACAAGCACACCTGACTGTACCATACATGTTGGACAATATGTTAGGTGTCAGATATATGAGATTGGGATACCTCACCACTTGTATTCTAGCCCATGACTATTGGTTGGGTCAAAGATGATCAATATGAGGCCCACAATTGCCAAATGTCATAGCAGACGTGAAGATCAAGACACTAGACATAGATAAGATTGTGTCTCGTTTATTTTACGGGATATGATTAGATAATATGTTTCATTTTCCATGTAAAAACTAGGAAACATATCGGTTAGCCAATCAACCTTGCCCTGAAACTATATAAGGAGGGGTAGGGGACCCTCGATATTCATCAACACATCCATCATAAGCAATGCTATAATCAGCAGCCACGTTAACTAAGCATACAAACAAAGATCTAGTTCAAACTAGATATGTGGTAACATGTACCTAAACTAGTATAAACCTTATGTTTTATATGTCATCCTTCTAATTTTCTATGCACAGATATATTGATGCATATTGTTAGAGTAAATACTTTCAATTGTTGGCGCACTAGGTAGTGGTATTTTGCGCATAAATTAGTTGTCTCAAATGGGTCTTATATTCAACATCATTAATACTGACAACAAAATCGGTTTTAGCAATCTAGTTTTCATTGCTGACTAGCTCAAGAAACTTGCATTTGTAGGGTTTGAAACCATCCATGCAAAAGGGGGAGTAGTCCCTTGCCATCCGCTTGCTAAACACCAATTTTGAAGATAACATGGAAGAAGGGACATACAACATAGCAACCACATCAATCCCACGCTCAGAAGGCCCTCACTACATTTGGGCAAAAGAACCTCCTTCACTAAACCTTTTGTATCACGGAAGATCAAGGCCATGTCCTTGGCACAGTTTTAGCATCACTACCCCTTTACATCCCATCTGGCTTCTCCACTGGGCTTGGGGACACAGTGGTAGCTTATGCTTCTTGGCATTACCAAGCCATCGATGAACTTAGCAATATAGCTTATGTTATCATCAAGGATATTGACATGGCCCTAATGGATGCAATGTTTTACCAATAGAGAGGCCTACGAGCATATTTTATACCATGTTTCTAATTGATGGGGTTGTTATTGGTTTGATCATTAATTATGTGGTGGTCAATATAGAGTAAACACAAATAGTGGATGCTTGGATCTATTACTTGCCAAATACATAGATAAACAATACTCGACCAAGACAAGATTGCAAGTTTTTTCACTTATTTCTGACTATGCCGAGGGGCTCGAGGATTGTGTATATTTGTCGGGGACCATAATTAGGGGTACCCTCAAGACCCCTAAATCTCAGCTGGTAACCCCCATCAGTACAAAGCTGCAAAGGCCTGATGGGTGCGATTAAGTCAAGGATCGGTCCATTCAAGGGACACGATCGTGCCTCGCCCGAGCCTAGCCTCGGGCAAGGGAAGCCGACCCTGGAGAACCTACGTCTCGCCCGAGGACCCCCCTCCAGCAACGGGCACACTATCGGCTCGCCCGAGACCCGGTCTTCATCGAGAAGCCACCTTGGCCACATCGCCACGCCAACCGACCAAATCGCAGGGGCATTTAATGCAAAGGTGGCCTGACAACTTTATCCTGACGCACGCCCTCCAGTCGACAGAGCCGAAGTGACCGCAGTCACTTCGCCGCTCTACTGACCGGTCTGACAAGAGGACAGCGCCGCCTGCGCCGCTCCGACTGCTGAGCCACCCGACAGAGTGAGGCTGACATCAGCCAAGGCCGGCCTCGGGCGTCATAGGAAACTCCGCCTCACCCGACCCCAGGGCTCGGACTCGGGCTCAGCCCCAGAAGACGGCGAACTCCGCTCCGCCCGACCCAGGGCTCGGACTCGGGCTCAGCCCCGGAAGACGGCGAACTCCGCTCCGCCCGACCCAGGGCTCGGACTCGGGCTCAGCCCCGGAAGACGGCGAACTTCGCCTCGCCCGACCCCAGGGCTCGGACTCGGGCTCAGCCCCAGAAGACAGCGAACTCCGCTCCGCCCGACCCAGGGCTCGGAATCGGGCTCAGCTCCGGAAGACGGCGAACTCCGCTCCGCCCGACCCAGGGCTCGGACTCGGGCTCAGCCCCGGAAGACGATGAACTCCGCCTCGCCCGACCCTAGGGCTCGGACATGGGCTCAACCCCGGAAGACGACGAACTCCGCCTCGCCCAACCTAGGGGCTCGGCCTCGACCTCGACCTCGGAGGAGCCTCCACCTCGCCCAGCCTATGGCACGGACCGACCACGCCAACAGGAAGCGCCATCATTACCCTACCCCGAGCTGACTCGGGCTACGGGGAACCAGACCGGCGTCCCATCTGGCTCGCTCCACCATGCGAGTAATGATGGCGCCCCGCATGCCCTGTGACGACGGCGGCTCTCAGCCCCCTTACGGAAGCATGAGGACGTCAGCAAGGACTCGACAGCCCCAACAGCTGTCCTTCCGCCAGGCTCCAGCGCTCCTCTGATGGCCACGACACCACGCGAACTGGGTGCCAAGACCTCTCCGGCTGCCACGATGGCATGTACTTAGGGCGCTAGCTCTCCACCGCTAGACACGTTAGCACATTGCTACACTCCCCATTGTACACCTGGATCCTCTCCTTACGCCTATAAAAGGGAGGACTAGGGCCCTCTTATAGAGGGTTGGCCCGAGCGGAGAAGGACGGGACGGCGCTCGCGCAAGGCCGCTCGCTCCCACTCCCGCGTGGACGCTTGTATCCCCCTACTGCAAGCGCACCCGACTCAGGCGCGGGGCTAACATGAAGGCCGCGGGATCCACTCTCTCACGCCCGCCTCCCTCCGGCTGCTTCGTTTCCCCCTTCGCGTTTCGCCTCGCGTCGACCCATCTGGACTGGGGCACGCGGCGACAATTCACTCGTCGGTCCAGGGACCCCCCGGGTTTCGAAACACCGACAGTTGGCGCGCTAGGTAGGGGCCTGCTGCGTGTTGACGAACAGCTTCCCGTCAAGCTCCAGATGGGCAGTCTCCAGCAACCTTTCCGGCCCGGGACGGTGCTCCGTTTCGGGAATCTTGAGTTCATGTCCCTCGATGGCAGCTACGACATGATACTCCTTCCCCTGCCGCGCGACAGCGATAATGGCGGTCGACAACCCGCTCGCCGGCGGGGAAATCGACGACGCCTTCCCCACGTGGTGGAAGGATGACATTCGGGCTTGTCCTGTCCCCTCCCCCACCGACGGAGGAGGAGGTGGGGCAACCAAGGCCAAGCGGGAAGCGGCACCTCGTTGGCTGTCGAGCGAGTCGACGGCACCGGCGCCCCAACGGAGGGCGCGTCGGGCATCGATCTCGCGCCTGAGACGAAGACGAGCGCCGCATCCCCGCAACACGCCAATCTCAAGCAAACGCACGACGCCAGCACGCTCGCGAAGGACTTGCTGGGTGTCACCCTCGTACCTGAGACAACGGTGCAGTCAGTCCCAGACGCGACCTCGTCACCGCCCGTCGACCGAAAGGTACCGACCGATTCCCATCCCGCGTCTTTTGGATTCGGCCTCGACCCGCCAAGAGACTCCGCTTCGGTGAGCACTCTCATAGAGGTGAGTCCAAACCCTCTGGGGTATCGTGTGCGGTCACCCTGGGACAGACTGACGGCCGACTCGACCTACGAGCCCTCGGGGTCCGAGGAAGATGGCGAGCCCGACCTCTGTTGGGATTTCTCCGGACTTGGTAACCCCAGTGCCATGCGGGACTTCATGACCGCATGTGACTACTGCCTTTCCGACTGTTCCGACGGCAGCCGTGGCCTCGACAACGAGGACCGCGGCCCAAGTCGTGAATGTTTCCACGTCGATCTAGGGGGTCCCGGTGAAGGCAACCATCTTGGTATGCCGGAAAACGGTGATCCCCCTAGGCCCGTGCCTCGCGTTGACATCCTTCGAGAGCTAGCTGTGGTCCCCATCCCGGTGGGGGGTCCTGATCCACAGCTCGAGCAAATCCGTGAGAGGCAAGCCAGGCTCGACGAGGGAGCAGGAACACTTGTGCCGATCCGCTGGGACATCGGGTAGGAATGGGCGGTCCAACCCCTGGCCGGAGAAGCGCGTCATCTCCCCCAGGACATCCAGCACCGCATTGCCGACGACATCACGGTGAGGCCGCCGCTGGATTCCAGCGGAGTCGGCCAGAACCTGGCTGCAGCGGCAATACTTCTCCGCGCGATGCCGGAGCTATCAACCACCGAGGGGCGGCGTAACTAGGGAGAGCTCAAGAATCTCCTGGAGGACGCCGCGGTCCGACGGGCCGAAAGCTCTGCATCCCGAAAGTAGGGGTTCCCCTCGGAACATCGTGCCGCGACTTCCCGATTCATGCGGGAAGCCTCGGTCCACTCCGGGCGCACGCGCAACACAGCGCCTGCGGCCCCGGGTCGCCTCGGCAACGAGCGCCATCATCACAGCCGTCGGGCCCACCTCGACGACAGGGCGCGCCAAGGCTACCACCCCAGGCGTGGGGGACGCTACGACAGCGGGGAGGATCAGAGTCCTTCGCCCGAACCACCCGGTCTGCAGGCTTTCAGCCGCGCCATACGACGGGCACCGTTCCTGACCCGGTTCCGAACCCCGACTACTATCACAAAGTACTCGGGGGAGACGAGACCGGAACTGTGGCTCGCGGACTATCGGCTGGCCTGCCAACTGGGTGGAACGGACGATGATAACCTCATCATTCGCAACCTCCCCCTGTTCCTCTCCGACACCGCTCGAGCCTGGCTGGAGCACCTGCCCCCGGGGCAAATCTCCAACTGGGACGACCTGGTCCAAGCCTTCGCCGGCAATTTCCAGGGCACGTACGTGTGCCCTGGGAACTCCTGGGATCTCCAAAGCTGCCGACAGCAGCCGGGAGAGTCTCTCCGGGACTACATCCGGCGATTCTCGAAGCAGCGTACAGAGCTGCCCAACGTCACCGATTCAGATGTCATCGGCGCGTTCCTCGCCGGCACCACCTGCCGTGACCTGGTGAGCAAGCTGGGTCGCAAGACCCCCACCAGGGCGAGCGAGCTGATGGACATCGCCACCAAGTTCGCCTCTGGCCAGGAGGCGGTTGAGGCCATTTTCCGGAAGGACAAGCAGCCCCAGGGCCGCCCACCGGAAGATGCTCCCGAGGCGTTAACTCAGCGCGGTGCCAAGAAGAAAGGCAAGAAGAAGTCGCAAGCGAAACGCGACGCCGCCGACGCGGACCTTGTCGCCGCCGCCGAGTACAAGAACCCTCGGAAGCCTCCCGGAGGTGCCAACCTCTTCGACAAGATGCTCAAGGAGCCGTGCCCCTATCATCAGGGGCCCGTCAAGCACACCCTTGAGGAGTGTGCCATGCTTCGACGACACTTCCACAAGGCCGGGCCACCCGCGGAGGGTGGCAAGGCCCTCAACGACGCAAAGGAGGAAGATCACAAGGCAGGAGGGTTCCCCGAGGTCCGCGACTGCTTCATGATCTACGGCGGGCAAGTGGCGAACGCCTCGGCTCGGCACCACAAGCAAGAGCGTCGGGAGGTCTGCTCGGTAAAGGTGGCGGCACCAGTCTACCTAGACTGGTTCGACAAGCCCATCACCTTCGACCAGGCCGACCATCCAGACTACGTGCCGAGCCCGGGGAGATACCCACTCGTTGTCGACCCCATCATCGACAACGTCAGGCTCACCAAGGTCCTCATGGACGGAGGCAGCGGCCTCAACATCATCTACGCCGAGACCCTCGGGCTCCTACGGATTGATCTGTCCTCGGTCCGGACTGGCGCTGCGCCTTTCCACGGGATCGTCCCCGGGAAGCGCGTTCAACCCCTCGGACAACTCGACCTACCCGTCTGCTTCGGGACGCCCTCCAACTTTCGAAAGGAGATCCTCACGTTCGAAGTGGTCGGGTTTCGAGGAACCTACCACGCAGTGCTGGGGAGGCCATGCTACGCCAAGTTCATGGCCGTCCCCAACTACACCTACCTCAAGCTCAAGATGCCGGGCCCCAACGGGGTCATCACCGTCGGGCCCACGTACCGACACGCGTACGAATGCGATGTGGAGTGCGTGGAGTACGCCGAGGCCCTCACCGAATCCGAGGCCCTCATCGCTGACCTGGAGAGCCTCTCTAGGGAGGCGCCCGACGTGAAGCGCCACGCCGGCAACTTCGAACCAGCGGAGACGGTCAAGTCCGTCCCTCTCGACCCCTGCAACGACGCCTCCAAGCAGATCCGGATCGGTTCCGAGCTCGACCCCAAATAGGAAGCAGTGCTCGTCGACTTTCTCCGCGCGAACGCCGACGTTTTCGCGTGGAGTCCCTCGGACATGCCCGGCATACCGAGGGAAGTCGCCGAGCACTCTCTGGATATTCGAGCTGGGGCCCAACCCGTGAAGCAACCTCTGCGCCGATTCGACGAAGAAAAGCGCAGGGCCATAGGCGAGGAGATCCACAAGCTACTGGCAGCAGGGTTCATCAAAGAGGTATTCCATCCCGAATGGCTTGCCAACCCTGTGCTTGTGAGAAAGAAAGGGGGGAAATGGCGGATGTGTGTAGACTACACTGGTCTAAACAAAGCATATCCGAAGGTTCCCTACCCTCTGCCTCGCATCGATCAGATCGTGGATTCCACTGCTGGGTGTGAAACCCTGTCTTTCCTCGATGCCTACTCAGGGTATCACCAGATCAGGATGAAAGAGTCTGACCAGCTCGCGACTTCATTCATCACACCCTTCGGCATGTATTGCTATGTTACAATGCCGTTTGGTTTGAGGAATGCGGGGGCAACGTACCAGCGATGCATGAACCATGTGTTTGGCGAACACATCGGCCGAACGGTCGAGGCCTACGTCGATGACATCGTAGTCAAGACGAGGAAGGCCTCCGACCTCCTTTCCGATCTTGAAGCGACATTCCGATGTCTCAAGGCGAAAGGCGTGAAGCTTAATCCCGAAAAGTGTGTCTTCAGGGTCCCCCGAGGCATGCTCTTGGGGTTCATCGTCTCCGAGCGGGGCATCAAAGCCAACCTGGAGAAGTTTGCAGCCATCACCAGCATGGGGCCAATCAAGGACTTGAAAGGCCTACAGAGGGTCATGGGATGTCTCGCGGCTCTGAGCCGCTTCATCTCGCGCCTCGGCGAAAGAGGTCTGCCTCTGTACCGCCTCTTAAGGAAGGCCGAGTGCTTCGCTTGGACTCCCGAGGACGAGGAAGCCCTCGGGAACCTGAAGGCGCTCCTCACGAACGCGCCCATCTTGGTGCGCCCCGCTACCGGAGAAGCCCTCTTGATCTACGTCGCCGCAACCACCTAGGTGGTTAGCGCCGCGATCGTGGTTGAGATACGAGAAGAGGGGCATGCATTGCCCGTCTAGAGGCCAGTCTATTTCATCAGTGAGGTACTGTCCGAGACCAAGATCCGCTACCCACAAATCCAGAAGCTGCTGTACGCGGTGATCCTGACACGACGGAGGTTGCGACACTACTTCGAGTCTCATCCGGTGACTGTGGTGTCATCCTTCCCCCTCGGAGAGATCATCCAGTCCCGAGAGGCCTCGGGTAGAATTGCGAAGTGGGCGGTGGAGATCATGGGCGAGACGATCTCGTTCGCTCCTCGGAAGGCCATCAAGTCCCAGGTCTTGGCGGACTTTGTGGCTGAATGGGCTGACACCCAGCTCCCGACGGCTCCGATCCAACTGGAGCTCTGGACCATGTTTTTCGACGGGTCGCTGATGAAGACGGGGGCCGGCACAGGCCTCCTCTTCGTCTCGCCCCTCGGGAAGCACCTACGCTACGTGCTACGCCTCCACTTCCCGGCGTCCAACAATGTCGCAGAGTACGAGGCTCTGGTAAACGGGTTGCGAATCGCCATCGAGCTAGGGGTCCGACGCCTCGACGCTCGCGGTGACTCGCAGCTCGTCATCGACCAAGTCATGAAGAACTCCCACTGCCGCGACCCGAAGATGGAAGCCTACTGCGATGAGGTTCGGCGCCTGGAGGACAAGTTCTACGGGCTCGAGCTCAACCACATCGCCCGACTCTACAACGAGACTGCGGACGAGCTGGCTAAAATAGCCTCGGGACGAACAACAGTTCCCCCGGACGTATTCTCCCGAGACCTGCATCAACCCTCCGTCACGACCAAGGACACGCCCGAGCCCGAGGCACCTTCAGCTGAGTCCGAGGTATCCTCGGCTCAGTCCGAGGTACCCTCGGCACGGTCCGAGGTACCCTCGGCTCAGCCCAAGGTACCCTCGGCCCCAGAGGGTGAGGCACTGCGCGTCGAGGGGGAGCAGAGCGAGGTCACGCCTAATCAAAGCTGGCAGACCCCGTACCTGCAATATCTCCACCGAGGAAAGCTGCCCCTCGACCAAGCCGAAGCTCGACGGTTGGCGCGGCGCGCCAAGTCTTTCGTCTTGCTGGGAGATGGGAAGGAGCTCTACCACCGCAGCCCCTCAGGCATCCTCCAGCGATGCATTTCCATCGCCGAAGGCCAGGATCTCTTGCAAGAGATACACTCGGGGGCTTGCGGCCATCATGCAGCACCTCGGACCCTCGTTGGAAACGCCTTCCGACAAGGATTCTACTGGCCGACGGCGGTGGCCGACGCTACTAGAATTGTCCGCACCTGCGAAGGGTGTCAGTTCTACGCGAGGCAGACCCACCTACCCGCTCAGGCTCTGCAGACCATACCCATCACCTGGTCGTTTGCTGTGTGGGGTCTGGACCTCGTTGGCCCCTTGCAGAAGGCACCCGGGGGCTACACGCACCTGTTGGTCGCCATCGACAAATTCTCCAAGTGGATCGAGGTCCGACCCCTAAACAGCATCAGGTCCGAACAGGCGATGGCGTTCCTCACCAACGTCCCCGTTCACACACAAAGTCTGGTCGATAAGGAAGGGTCAGCCTTGCCTCAGCAAAGCCCGACCCTCCCTCGGGGGCTAAAAGGGGGGAACCCCCTCCGCGTCAAAATTTTCAACCAAAAAGGCTTCCGCGCCCCCCCCCCCCGGCTATGTCGGTAGCGGGACCCCAAGAAGCGAACATGGGTGCATGTAAGTGGCAAGGCCGACCGAGCCGAGAGACTCCTACACCCCTGGGTTATGGATACCTCACTCGTCACCTACCCCGAAAAATGACCCCTACTTGGGCAAGCCACCCTGCTACTGGCGAACGGGGCCAGACACGCAAAATGGAAGAGAAAGAGCCACGACTTTATACTACGACAATAAAAGTGTTCGGGCCTCAGCGGCCGCAAAAGACACAAGCGCATTCAAAAGGAACTGCTCTGGCAGAGTTAGGCGTCGCCTGGGGAAGGAGCCGCGCCTTCGGCCTCGTCCACACCTTCGGCAAAGCTCACCCCAGCTTCGGGCGACGACGCAGGCGGGAGGATCTCTGCCTCGAAGGTGGTCGCCAGCACTGCGCTCGGGCCCGCGGTGGCTGCGTCGAGCCTCTGGACTTCAGCCAGGGTGGCTTCGTCTTCATCAGGGAGGCAATACCCCTCGCTGACCCGCTCCATATCAACGACGTAGTGGGAAGCAAGCACAGCGAAGGCCCGCCTGACGCCGTGGTGCAGCGCCTCGTGGAGTCTGCCGCGCACATGGTCACCCAAGGCCTGCAGGCGACTCTGAGGGGAGCTCCCTAAGGGGACGTCGCCGAAGCCAAAGACCCGGCAGAAGTCCGAGATGGCCTCGGACATGGCCGCGTGGTCGGCCTCCCTCTGCTCGGCTGCTTGGGCAAGGGCAGACTCGAGCTCTGCGAACAGCCAGAGCACAAGGCCTCAAACACAAGTGGAGAAAACAAGCTGAAGCGAAAGCCGAAAACAGCCAGGACATACCTCCAGCTCGGGCACGCTGCTCCGAGGCTGCGGCTTGGGCTACGGCCAGGTCTACTGCAAGGGTTATGGCCCGGCTTTCGGCCTCGGCAGCCCGGCCCCGAGATTGATCTCGCTCATCGACGACCCGATCGAACTCCAACTGCCGACGCTGTACCTCTACACGCGCCGCCGCTGCCTCTGCTCCCAGATCGGCGCAGAGCAACCGAAGGTCCGCTACCTCGGCGCCCCGCTGGGAGAGGCGCGCGGTAGCCCCGGCGAGCGAGGTCCTCAGGGATCGCATCGAGCCCCAGACGTCGACCTCGCGACGGATAAACGACGACTTGGCGGCGCTCAGATCTGTCAGATCCTGAGGGAAGGAAGCGGGGCATTACAAAGGACGCCTGGATCACAAAAAAGGTTTGCTTGAAATCATTACCTGGAGGATCTTGGGGACGTCCCTGCAGAAGACCTCCAAGGATGACCGGAGCGACCCCACCGTCGCTTCGGCACACTCGCGGAGCTCGTCCCAAGACTGCTCCTCCCGCTCATCGTCGAGGACGAAGAAGGGATCTGAGGCCTCACGGGTCCGGAACCGGAGCAACGGATGCCGCCCCTCAAAGCTCCGCTGCGCAGGGACAAGGCCGCCGCTCGGTGGGACGAGTCGCAGTTCCACGCCCCCTCCTCCGAGGCACCAAGCGCCGATGCCTCGACCATCTCAGCATCGGTGGTGACAGGTCGCTCCCCGACCGGGACGACAGCGGCTTCGGCAGCAGCTGGCGCCAGCACCGGCGGCATGTCTGGCGAACCCGAGGTCACGTCCGCGCCAGCTGCCTCCCCCAGCGCGACGGCCACCTCGACAGAAGAGCCAACCTCGGGAACTCGCTCCACGGCGACTGGTGCCGCCTGAGCCTCCCACTGTGGGGTGCCTTGCGAGAAGGACAGCTGGACGGCGAGCCCCAGAGCGGCGCCGGCTGCGGAAGCCGACGCTGTCTTAAGGGCTTTCCGGGGAGCCAGATCGGTCAGGCCATGGCTTCGCTTGCTGAGGAAGAGAGGAAAGTCATGGTCGGGATGTACAAACGAGGAGTCAAGACGAAGACGTTCTGAGGTACTTACCCGCTGCGGGCCATGATCAACCGTGCCTGAGGAGAGGTCTCCCGGATCCTGACCCCCGAAAATACCACCAAGGTCCGCCTCGCCGCCAGCTTCGGTACCGTCCTCGCCTTGGGCGCCTCGAACGCCTGGGGGACGGACTGCCCAGGCGCTGCCACAGCGATCTGAGGGTCGCTCTCCTGCGTTGCAGGCATGGGCAATGGCCCTCGGGGAACAGGCACCTCGGCCTGACTCCCCGGGGGCACCTCAACTCCCCCAGCCGAGGGGTCGAGTACCCCCACGGTCTGCCCCCGCTCTTCGGGCCGAGACCTTGGCGTCCCGACCTCGGGAACTGACGGCGCCGACCCGCTCGGAGGCTGGCTTGACGACTCCTGGCTTAGCCTCAAACCCGAGCTGAGGCCAAGGCGGGCAGCCATGTCGTCATCCTCGTCATCGTCTTCATCGTCGTCGTCGTCGTCAGGCGTCTCCGGCGACGGCTCCCTCGGGAGTCCATCCCTCTCCTGCCGGCGACGGAGCTTTTCCAAGGCGTGCCGAGCCCGCGTCCGCTCACGGGCCTGAGCCTTCTCCGCGTCCATTTTCTTCTTCTTCTCCTCCGCGGCGACCCACCGCGCTGCCCGGTCCACCGCGTCCTCCGGGACTCGTGGCCGGGAAGGCTTGTGCCACCCTACCTCCTAGAGGCCGATGAAAAGTCTCGACCGTAAGGACCAAGAAGAAGGGCAATCCGGCGCAAAAAAGAAAGAAGGAGCGAACACTCACCAGAGACACGCACCCGCAGTCGGGGCGCATCAAGGCCTGGGAGAAGGCGCTGGCGTCCGGCTTTCCCAGCGCGGCGGCCACCCGCCCGAAGAGAACGTCGATGGGGAGGGGGTCCGAGGACATCCGCGAGCCCTCCACATCAGCCTCTGGCGTCATCTCCCAAAGCGGCAATCGCCGCTCCGCTAAAGGAAGCACCCTCCGGCGATGAATGGCGGCTATCACCCCCGCGGCGGTAAGCCCTCCTTTCCGCAACGCCTCCAGGGCCTTGAGAAGGGGCTCGAGATTTTTCTGCCTGTCGTGCGGGGTCCCGTAGCGCCAGGCATCGGCGGCGATGGTGACCACTCGCTGAGAAAACGACGGAAGCCTCCCGTCGTCATTCCGGAGATAGAACCACCGGCGCTGCCACCCTTTATTCGAAGATGCAAGGACAGCGGGAATATACTGTGGCGCCCGCGACTGCCTCAGCTGGAGGATACAGCCGCCGGCCCGCACTACCGCACGGACCCTCCTCTCTCCCATCGGCGAAGCGAAAAGCTCCGCGGAGAAGAGATAGGTCCACAGGTCCCAGTGGGGATCGATCCCCAAGTATCCTTCGCACACCGCTACAAAGATGGCGGCTTGCGAGATGGAGTTGGGGCTGAGGTTGTGCAACTCCACCCCGTAGTGATGCAGGATCGCCCGCATGAAGCGGCTCGCCGGCACGCCGAATCCCCGCTCATGGAAGGAGACAAAGCTTACGACGTACCCCGGCGGCGGGGATGGGGCGGCTCCGTTTGAGGGAGGAATCCACTCCGGCTGCCTCTCATCAGAGAGAGGGCAAAGCAAACCTTCAGCAACGAGGTCCTCCAAGTCACCCGCCGTGACTGTTGAGGAAGGCCATGGGTCGCATGGCGGAACGATGGTCACCCGGTTAGCCATCATCGAGCAGAAGGGGCGGCGGCGGAAAGGGCTGGGCGAGCGGTTTCCTTTTCTCTGGCTAAAATCTCTCAGGTTGCGAAAACCTAAGAAGAAGGCAAGAGGCAGAGCAAAGAACCGTCACCAGGCCCTCCCCCAGGTATATAAGGACCAAAACGAGACCCGTTCAACGCGTCGCCCGAACCCGCCGCGGGTTTCCAAGATTCAAAGGCGAAACGACCGTTCCTCGAACGGCCCGCGCAACAACCGCCTCGTGAATCGCTCGCCCTGTCGCATTAACTCCACGGCGGGACATGCGGCGCCTCAGGCGGGAGAAGCAAACGACGCTTCGCCCTCGCCATAATGACCGCGTCGAAAGAGGTACGCCACGTCATTCGACTTCGTATCCTTTTCCTCTTTCTCTCTCTTACAACAGGGACCGGGAAAGGAGGATACCCCGAAAAGGACCCTTCTCCGTAAAGGAAACAGGCTCCGAGCCTCCCTACTGATCAGAGGTTCGAAGGCTGGCCCCTCGGAGGGGTTCAACGGCCGCCTCAGATCGATTGGGTTCTGCGCCCACTACTGGTCAGAGGTTCGATGGCCGGCCCCTCGAAGGGTTCAACGGCCGCCTCAGGCCACTCGGGCTCCACGCCCATTACTGATCAAGGGTTCGTAGGCTGGCCCTCGAAGGGTTCACAGTCGCCTCAGACACAGAGCGAGGGATGACCCTGGGTACATTCGATACATAACCAAGGCTCGGGCTACGCTCCCGAGGTACCCTAGGACATTTCCGAGACCAGCAGGAGCGATCTTGTAACGGAATCCCATCAGAGGGAGGCATCGAGCCCTCGGACCCCGTCAAAGGGGACCGGGTCCGGCAGATCACCCGCAGGTACTTTTGGAGCGCGCCTCCGGGCCTCTAGCCGACCCCTAGCAAATGGGGCATGGGCGTCCGCTCGGATTACTCGCCAGCAGCTCACCGGAAACACCATGTTCGACGCCCTCCGAGGGCAACATGGCGCTTTCCCCCCTCCTCCTTGCGGAAAGGCGATGCAGGGGCGTATGTAAAAAAGACGAGTCTATCCTCGACCGTCCTCTCGCCCTGTGCAAAGGCTTGGGGGCTGCTCTCGCAAACCCGGCTCCGGCGAAACCGTTGACAGCGTCAACATACCAGCCCGAGAACTTGGGACCCGACCGTGCACTCGGGCTACGGCCAGCTCGCATGAGGGAACAACTAGACCAGCCAAAGTGTTGCGAAATGCACTAAGACCTCGAAGGAGTAAAACTACTCCTCTGAGGCCTCGGGGGCTACACCTGGCGGGTGCGCTCGCGCGCACCCAACGGAACAGAATGCAACCGAAAAAGGCTGGTCCCCTTGCAAAAAAGTGTGGCAAAAGCCTCCAAGCGAGTATTAGTACTCCCTTGGAGGCTCGGGACCCCTAAATCTCAGCTGGTAACCCCCATCAGCACAAAGCTGCAAAGGCTTGATGGGTGCGATTAAGTGAAGGATCGGTCCATTCAAGGGACACGATCGTGCCTCGCCCGAGCCTAGCCTCGGGCAAGGGAAGCCGACCCCGGAGAACCTACGTCTCGCCCGAGGACCCCCCTCCAGCAACGGGCACACTATCGGCTCGCTCGAGACCCAGTCTTCACCGAGAAGCCACCTTGGCCACATCGCCACGCCAACCGACCAAATCACAGGGGCATTTAATGCAAAGGTGGCCTGACACCTTTATCCTGACGCACGCCCTCCAGTCGACAGAGCCGAAGTGACCGCAGTCACTTCGCCGGTGTACTGACCGGTCTGACAAGAGGACAGCGCCGCCTGCGCCGCTCCGACTGCTGAGCCACCCGACAGAGTGAGGCTGACATCAGCCAAGGCCGGCCTCGGGCGTCATAGGAAACTCCGCCTCGCCTGACCCCAGGGCTCGGACTCGGGCTCAGCCCTAGAAGATGGTGAACTCCGCTCCGCCCGACCCAGGGCTCGGACTCGGGCTCAGCCCCAAAAGACGGTGAACTCCACTCCGCCCGACCCAGGGCTCGGACTTGGGCTCAGCCCCGGAAGACGGCGAACTCCGCCTCGCCCGACCCCAGGGCTCGGACTCGGGCTCAGCCCCGGAAGACGGCGAACTCCGCTCCGCCCGACCCAGGGCTCGGACTCGGGCTCAGGCCCGGAAGACGGCGAACTCCGCTCCGCCCGACCCAGGGCTCAGACTCGGGCTCAGCCCCGAAAGACGACGAACTCCGCCTCGCCCGACCCCAGGGCTCGGACATGGGCTTAACCCCGGAAGACGACGAACTCCGCCTCGCCCGACCCGGGGGCTCGGCCTCGACCTCGACCTCGGAGAAACCTCCACCTCGCCCAGCCTAGGGCACGGACCAACCACGCCAACAGGAAGCGCCATCATTACCCTACCTCGAGCTGACTCGGGCTACGGGGAACCAGACCGGCGTCCCATCTGGCTCGCTCCACCATGCGAGTAATGATGGTGCCCTGCATGCCCTGTGACGACGGCGGCTCTCAGCCCCCTTACGGAAGCAAGAGGACGTCAGCAAGGACTCAACAGCCCCAACAGCTGTCCTTCCGCCAGGCTCCAGCGCTCCTCCGACGGCCACGACACCACGCGAACTGGGTGCCAAGACCTCTCCGGCTGCCACGATGGCATGTACTTAGGGCGCTAGCTCTCCATCGCTAGACACGTTAGCACATTGCTACACTCCCCATTGTACACCTGGATCCTCTCCTTACGCCTATAAAAGGGAGGACCAGGGCCCTCTTACAGAGGGTTGGCCCGCGCGGAGAAGGACGGGACGGCGCTCGCGCAAGGCCGCTCGCTCCCACTCCCGCGTGGACGCTTGTATCCCCCTACTGCAAGCGCACCCGACTCAGGCGCGGGGCTAACACGAAGGCCGCGGGATCCACTCTCTCACGCCTGCCTCCCTCCGGCTGCTTCCTTTCCCCCCTTCGCGTTCCGCCTCGCGTCGACCCATCTGGGCTGGGGCACACGGCGACAATTCACTCGTCGGTCCAGGGACCCTCGGGTTTCGAAACACCGACAATATTATTAATTTCAAGGCCATATGACTAAATTTTGGAGTTAGTTACCACTAGTGTATATAAGCTCAATAGGTGGTACTCTACTGTCATAGTGGATAGAATTAAAGATTTTTCACCACCATTTATAAGTGATCCACATGTGGCAAACCACTCAATGAAAAATGTTATTTGATCATTTCCATCGGGTGGTACTCTACAAAATGGTAAGGATGTATAAGGCCCCAATAACCGATTTTGTATATTCGAATCTTTTTTTGTTAGGCTCGGTGGCATGAGATATATGTCCTTAGTGGATGCATTTAAAACTTTCAAATAAAAGACACATTAAATTTAGAAGATTATAGAATATTGACCCTCAAGCTCTTGATGATAAATAATGAGGCTAGAGGCTACACCTAGTTCGTGCACTTTGCATGAAAGCGCACACCTTTTGAAGAAGATTTAAAGAGCACTTCATGTCTTCACTCAAGCAGGTACTCAGATACTGCTTGATTTTACTTAGCAATGACATGGAGATTCAAGAAGACTTCAAAATTGAACCAAGAAGAGCTCGAGTGCTTGATGAACCAAGATCCTAAGGGTTCCACATAGGACCTACTACCGGGCAAGTGGATGGACCGACCAACAAAATGCTAGGAAGACACAAAAGATGGTGTGAATTCCATGACAAGCAAACTAAGTTACTTAGCTATATGAAGGACAATCTTTGTAATAGAATTAGAACTCTTCTATCATAAACAAATAGGACTAGAATCATGCACCTACACTCTGGACTATATAGAGGTAGTGGTACTCCCCTTGTAACAGATCATATTCAATATATTGACATAAGGCAATCCAACATATAAGACGTAGGGTATTACACTATCTAGCAATTTGAACATATCTAAATCATTGCCTTTTTATTGCCATTGAATTTGATTTTTTGTCGATACCCGCAAACTTTACCCTTGTAATCCTATAATAAGATTATCGGTCATCAAACACTGATAATCTGTAACAACGATGACTTTGTGTGTGAGGAATGATGAGACCCTTTACTTTGTGGGAATGGTTCTTAGTGAATGATGCTAGGGGTGACTAGGAGTGTTCTATGGCAAAGGTGAGTCTTAGTGGCTAACTACCCATGCCTTTAGTTACCACAAGTGTTTTTTATAAGCCAAACATCGTCAAGTATAAGACTGTGACTAGGAGCACAATTTACTGGTAGGTGTTTGTCCTTCCTACTTCATCCTAAATTTTGGGACCTTATATTATTTGAAATTAAAAGGTTAACAACTACAATGTTTTAGATCTTTTTAAATCCACAATTTTTTATGTTGGTCATTTCTTTAATCAAACCCATCTGAAAAATTCAAAAAATGAAATTTAATATATGAGAACTTTGAAATTAATTTATGGAATTTGTTTTTAAAATTAAAATATTGTAAACAACAAAGTTGTACATCTCGTCGAGATAAGTAACTTTGATATAAATTTTACATTAATTAGACTCCAATCATAAAAGTTATAAAATTTATTGTGTTGCATGTATTTTTAGAGACTGTTCTAAATCCAGTCGCCCACCGATCCATAGGGTACGCCGGTATGCACCGGCATACCCTGCAAAACCTATGGCATACAACCATACACTATATATACGACGTATGCCCCATGCCCGTATATGTAAAAAAGAAAAAAACCTAGACGCCAAACGCCTTGACGGATTGACGACGAGAAGCCCATAGCCCATTAAGTGACGCGACCCGAGTGCAGTCATGGAGGAGATCAAGTGCTGCAGCCCATGTGCCGGTGAAATCAAAATCAAGAAATAAGCTAAGTGATACTATTTTGTAAGATTGTCTACTCACATTTATTGAGCGTGATATTTTCTTCTAAGTTCATGAAGATGATATAGTTGAGACATTCATGTCATTGAGAAAGTGGAGGATCAACATGTAATATTGTAAGTCTCTTCTATAGTATATTTTACAATATTTGTATTTCATTTAAACAATTTGTATCAAGATCTGTTGTCGTACTTTGGTTTTACCCATTTGTAAATGATTTACCGAATTGCAAAAGATATTTTTTTGCATCGCATACCCAGTGGTCAAATCCTAGGACCGCCACTGCAGTCGCCTCTATCAATTGAGATGGCTTTAGATCCAACTATCTCTGAATAAAAGATTTTTGTATTAGTATCCTGGGATTCAATTTTAGTCTCTATAGAAAAAATATCTATGTTGCAAAATCCAAAAATATCATGCATAATAGTGTAGGTATCTATCATGTATCATTCCCTCGTTAGATGATATATACTAAGGCTGGGTCCAACGCCAGTCGATACGGACCACTAGCATGGCAACCCAGTCGGTTGGTATTGACCGGCATGTGGCAGCGATCGGCTAGGCTATTGACTAGTCGGTTTGGGTGATAGCGCCATCGTTGGAACCCGTGTGGTCAGTACCGACTGACCGGTACTAACCATGCGTTGGGGGCCTTGGGGCCGCTGCCGAAACCGACCGAGCGCGATCGGTAACGCCTAGCTTTTATACATGTGGTAACATCTGATTCACCCATTCAATTTGAACTGTTTGGATTTTTTAAAAAACCCAAAAATCAAAACAAAATTTGATTTTTTCCTGATAAATAGAACAAGGTTCTTCCCTTCTTTCACACGCATTCACCTTCTGCTCTCAAGTGCCTCTAATGTCACATAGTTCTATCTCTGTTTAGGGTTTAGGGTCTTCTCAACTTTCAAATTTGATATGTATTCGAGGTGGAGTCCCAACTTCGATACTTTCACGTAGTTGCTAAACAAGCAATCTCCCCAACATCTTGAGACCCATGTGGGTGTCACACAATTTGTTTCGATGGCCTTTCTCTTGTTCACCAATGACGAGAGGAAGTCCCTACTCGGCCATATGGCCTAACGACTCAACCCCTCTTTCCTTACCCAAATCCTCGTTCTCCATTTGTTTACTGACCAAATGTCGATCCCCTCCTAGTACTACTGAGCCTCCAACCGATGAAGCTCCTCCTCGTAGCACTAATGAATCC
Source organism: Zea luxurians (assembly GCA_029449295.1). Classification (NCBI taxonomy): domain Eukaryota; kingdom Viridiplantae; phylum Streptophyta; class Magnoliopsida; order Poales; family Poaceae; genus Zea; species Zea luxurians. The sequence continues at coordinate 39,149,428 of JAOPSE010000018.1, read as the reverse complement.
GCATCTACCAAAGCTCGTCCCCCCCATCCTTTCACTTATCCATATCCTTCTCCATACTCATACGGGTATCCATACTCTCCCTCATCGTATGGCTCGTATGGTGTTCCTCCTCCTTATGGTCTCCCTTATGAGGTTCTCCCTATGTTCCCTCCCACATATGGTGTTCCTCCCGCAAATGGAGCCTATGCCCCTTCTCGTGCTCCCACAGATACTGCAGTGCCACCAAGCAACCATAGCGATGCAACATCGAACCTGTCTACGTTGTCTACTGCGTCGCAGGGCCAACACCGACGTGATTGGACAAAGACAAGGGATGCAATGCTTGTAAGTAAATATGTTTATAAAATATATTGATTTTGTATGAAGCGAACATTTTGTGACTGTGCACATTTTAGGTGCATGCATGGTTAACCCACTCCATTGACCCTATTGAGGCAATAGCAAAAAGGTGTTTGCCTTTTGGGCCCAAATAGCGGACATGTTCAACTCTAGCACCGAGCATCCTTGCCATTGTACCGCCAAGCAACTGAAGGATTGATGGTCCACGACCAACCAAAAAATCAATCTCTTCAACGAAATATACAACCACTATGTCGTGGCATGGCCTGGCGGAGCAAATGATACTCAACTACTCCAAGCGGCAAACCTCACCAGGGGTAGATGAGAAAGAATTTAAGCAAAGTGGTGCGCGTGCCATGGTAACTCTATCGATGCAAGCAAACAAACCCACCTCAACTTAGAGGTGGATTATAGCTCAAGATTAGCCAAAAGTGTCGAAGCAAGAAACCCTATTGGTTGCGATAGGGCGAGAGTGCAACAAAAGGTCAAAGGGCATGCAACAAGCGGCGTATAAGGCCAACGAGAAGTTAAATTATGCAAAGTTGTACGATTGATTCACCAAATTGATGAATCAGGACACCGACAACGTGACCAAAGACATGAGAAGGGTCCATATTGTGGTCGTTAGATGGTTCGTCAAACAATTAAAACTAGATGATCAAGGAAACTAGAAAGATGGCGAGGTGGACGAGGACAAGGATGATGACAAGTAGTTTTTATATGCACTTTGTATTTTATCTGTTTCTAAATTTATCGTATTTTGTGAACTTTGTTTAATTTATGTAGTCTTTAGCTAACTATGTTTTTAATGTATTTACATTTCATATTTTACTTGAATTAAAAATCTTGTTTCGCTAAGTATATGAGTCTGTACAAGAAAAGCCGACGTGACAATGATATGATTGTAGGCTGACCGTAAAAACCGTCCCCTGAAAACTTCTTATAGATAAATAAAGATTGACACTATCACACTAGCAGGTACAGACCGGTCGACAGTAGTATGGCAGTAAATATCAACCATATGCATGGGAACCAGCATAAGTGCATCTTGCCAAAGTTATTTGATTGATCAGAACCGTTCATTGTACTCTGATCTCACAGGTACGTACGTGGGCCATCCCACGTGTACTTACCACGCTGAGGTGGCTCATATGTACAACCAATCCCGCATCTTATATTTTTTCCCCAGTTTGTGTCCGATCGATCGGCCACACGAGCATGGGCTAGTCCGTCATTAGTTTCGCTCCGTGCATGCATGTGCTATTATTGACGTCTCTATAGTCAGACACCTGCACTAAGACTGTATAGTGGTTATAGTTAACAATGAATGTATACTGGTTATTGCTAGCTGTCGAGCTGTTAGTCCGCCATGTTTCTGTGAAAGGGAGTCGAAATTTCGCTGCTTCTGCGCCGTTGGTTGGTGCTGACGACGGCGAGAGACGATGACATCTCGACGACGGCCGAGGTCGAAAGGGTTCCGACGGGGGACTCGACGACCGACGACAGCGTATACGTGTGCATATATTTGCCCTGAGCAGCGGAGAGTTCGATGGTATCATGGATACGGCTGATGCGACTCCCGCTTCTCGTCTACTAATAAACTGTTATATAGATGGACTGTCAGGCTATTTTTAACAACGTCCATATGTCACTCTTTATCTCACTTTATATTTCACCGGCTATAAAAAAGGTTCACCTTTTCAATTATATTGGTGGTCCACGTCACCCTTCTCTTTTGGGTTTAATGCAAAAAATAAAATAATATTGTGCAGTAAGATTTAAACTTTAGTTGTTGGCTCCATATTCATACTCATCTAACTAATCACTACCGGAATCAATCGCTTTAAAGCCTTCAAAACACTCGACAAAAGCTTTGCCGAATGTTACACTCGGCAAAGAAGGCTCGATGAACAGTGCATCGGCAAAGTCTTCTTTGCCGAGAGCTTTTTCTCGGACACTCGGCATGCCAGAGAGCACTCGGCAAAGAAAAGCGGCCGTTACGGCGCCGGGTGACGGAGACGGCGGCTTTGCCGAGTGTCCCTTGTCACACTCGGCAAAGAAGTTAGTTTTGCCGAGTGTCTTCCGTGCAGCACTCGGCAAAGAATCCATCTTTGCCGAGTGCCACTTGGGACACTCGGCAAAGAACCCGCCAGGGAGGGTCCCCATGTCAGGTTCTTTGCCGAGTGTCCCAAGTGGCACTCGGCAAAGCCGACCTCTTTGCCGAGTGCCAGGGACATAACACTCGGCAAAGAACCTAAGCCGGTGCCCAGGTCTGTGCTCTTTGCCGAGTGTTATGACCCGGACACTCGGCAAAGAGCCTCTTTGCCGAGTGTAACACTCGGCAAAGTGACCAGTATATACCTTTTTAATTTGTTTTTTGTATTCCATCCACACAAACAGAAGATATCACATATATATCACATATATACATCACAGATATCATCACAGACATAAATAGCCAACACAAACATAAAACCGTCACCACAAACATAAATATCCATCACAAACATAAGTGTTCAACACAAGTATTAAACACAAACATAAGTCTCAAACGTCGCAAGCTCTCACATAAGTATCAAACACAGACATAAGTATTATACATAAGTTCTGAAGTCTAAAACAATGAAAACACAACACTCATGGAGGTGGGCGGTTTGACTGGGGCTGCGTTGGGCTGAACCCTTCCGGAGGGTTGTTGGATGCCGCCCCAGATTGGCCCTGCACAGAGAAGAGATTGCATGTGTTATACCAGATGCATTACAAACATCTAACTACAATTTTGATACTCACAGGAGTGTGGAAGAGAGTAGGGTCAACTGGAGGGAACAATGGAGGTGGCAGAGGGATGCCCTGTGCGGCGCCAAGGCTCTGCATGTACTGGAACATCTCTGCCATCCTCTGATCAGCCGCCGCCCGCTCCGCCATTATCCTCGCCTCCATCTCTTGACGTTCCCTCCTCTCTTCTTCTAGTTGGGTCTGTAATATTACAAGCCAACGTTATAGTAACTCAAAGAGAAGGTATATAACTCAAGAAAGGACGAGTTACATAAGCACTAACCTCGAGTTGCTGTATGCGATGCTGTGAGCTGTCGTGCCGAGGTCGTATGGCTGGACTCGAGCCCGTGCTCCTTGCTCTCACCTGAGACAGAGTGGGAGTGGAGGACGAGTCGATTGCCCCGTCGGCAATCCAGTACCGCCCATGTCTCTTGCCTCCTCCGACCCTCATGAGCACATCGGTGTCGATCGGCTCGGTGCTCGGATCATAGTCTGGGCCATGGACCTCCTGCGCCATGGCGGTGTAGTCATGGAGGCGGCTGTAGACGGCGGGGTTGGTGTAGGCCTCGGGCCCGTCATCCGGGTTGTAGGTGACGTCGGACGTCGCCTTACCCTTATGGGCCATAGCATAGGCCGAGAAGGTGGAGCAAGGCCTGCCACCATGTGACGCCGACTGCAACGAAAACCAACGAGATAGTTAGAAATAATATCTAACTTAGTGCTATATATCTAAATAAAAAAGGTGGCGTACCCATGCTTCGGCATATTGGCCCAGGCTCCGGCTGCCTTGGTGGTGGGAGGGGCCTTGCATCATCAAACGCCGTTCCCGGCTAGTTGTGTGCGCCTCGTCCCACTCAGCCGAACACCACCTATCCACCATCTGCTCCCAGCACAGAGGATGTGCGGCGCACCAATGTGGAATCATCTGCAAAGTAAACACGTAAAGTGCATATCAGAAGATAAAATAAAATTCATGTATGGAGTACTGGTACCAAACATGCATGACTTTACCTGCAGGTACTGCTCCCTGGTCAACGACATGGTTTGGGCTTGAGTTTTGGTCACCTTCTCCCCAAGGACGGAGCCGTGGTAGGTGATGATGGCCTGGATGTGGGCCTCATAGTGCATGTCCACGACGAGCTTCTTACAGCTCGTGGTGGCCACCACATCCGCCCTAGCCTCGTATCCAGCATCGCATCTGAAGAAATCCTGCATACAAAAACGATGTATCCATACATTATTTCAAGAATTTGCAACGAATGCGACATATTTTACATTATACTAAGACTTACCCACAGCTCTTGCTTCACCCGCTCCGCCTTGTTATTGAATTCCCTACCGTCCCGGTCTACTGCATCGGGGGCGACGGCGTAGTGGTCGAAGGTGAAGGCTGGGCCCGTCACTCCGGCGTACTCTACAAGTCCAGGGAAGTGTTCCCTGCACAGCAGGCCGAGGATGCCATTGGGGGGGCGACGATGACCCCCAGCATAATCCAAAACCGTCCAAGACCTGTCCAAGTGATAAATAAAAAGTATTAGTTTATATTATGATTTTGAACACATAATATGAACAAGAATGAAGAACATAAAGTTACATACCTCTCCCCTTCCGGCCGAATCAGCGGCCGTCTGTCCCGAAGTATGGGACGCTGAGGGAGACTCGCGGGGCCTCGTAGGTAGATGCTCCTCGAACTAGAGCCGCCTGAACCTGAGGCGTCCTGCTGCTGGTCGTCGTCGTCCTGAGGCGCCGCCTGCTGCTGCGCTGCCTGCTCTGCCTCGTCCTGCTGGGCTGCCTGCTCTGCATCGTCCGCCGTCCTACTCCTCCTCCCCCTCCTCCTCCTCAGGAAACCGCCCACCATATTTGTCCAACAACATGCAATTAAGAGTAAACAAATAAGCACATATAAAAAGATGTATTTAAAAACAGGTGCGAAATAAAAAGTCATATAGCATTACATCGATTAAAAATAATCTTCATATGTGTCGGGGTTAGCCGGATCATAACTCTCATCATCACTATCAAGCATTTCAATCTCCACACCATCGGAAGACGCAAGTTCGTCAGTAATGTCATTGCCTTCAAGGATTACTAAGTCATTATCATTTTGCACCTCATCATCCTCCTCATCAACAACCATTTCAATATCTACGTCCATTCCGATAGCTTCGGTTAAGTCTATCTCAAATCGCCCTTCTAGCCCATCTTCTTGGAAGAACTCTCCATCATATGTGTCCGGGTCTAAGTTGTAATCTTCATCGTTAGGAACAGGTAACCTCCCGTGCGGCGATACCTTATACACAACATCCCAACCCTTAAGATGTTCTTTCGTTTGACACGCATATGGGAGATAATACACTTGTGTGGCCTGTTGGGCAACGATATAGACATCGTCTCCTGCTAAGGTGGAATCTTGTCGAGTTTCGACTATCCCAAGATTAGAATGTGTCCGTCTCGTCACTTGAGGGTCAAACCAATGACATTTGAATATCACTGGAGTAAGAGGTTTGGAACCATACAAATTGAGCTCATATATTTCTTCGATTCGTCCAAAATAATCGACATTGTCAAGGCCCGGCGTAAAGACCCCAGAACACGTTGTTTTCCGATTGGGTCGACTTTTGTCGTAGTGTGTTGTGCGAAAACGGTATCCATTGACGTCATACCCAGAATATTTCTTGACCCTATAAGCAAAGCCGTTGGCTACTTGTCTCAATTCGGCACTCATAGACGGATCTCTTTGGCCCTGCAAGTATTCGCAAGTTAAAAGACGCTAAATTGAGTTTAAAGACGTATCTCTTTTACAAACTAAGCACGTACCTTATGTTTGATCCAGGAAATGAAATCGGGCAACCCATTTCTCGCACCCTTTCTAAGAAGAGCGTCATATTCCTGTGGAATGGGGTCCCTTGATCGACGCCAGAATTCATGAAGAAATTGTTCCATGTATGGCGTCACCTCTTCAAGGTTGGTCAATACGTATAGCATGATATGCCGCCACTCTTCATGTGTCAGGGTCTTGGTGGTCGAGCCACTTGCGCTTCCGAGTTGGCCTCGAAATATGCTAAGGTTCGATTCATTGTCGCCATCATTGTAACGAGGGGGTGGATTATGCACGCTCGGCAGTTTGTCACCATAATAAGTTGTTGTGAAGTTTGAGACCTCCTCTAGAATGTATGCCTCTGCAATGGAAGCCTCGATTTTGCATTTATTTCTACATTTCTTTCGAATAGTCTTTAAACATCTCTCGATTGGATAGCACCAACGTCCCTGCACGAGGCCCCCCATTCGTGCCTCATAGGGGAGATGAAGAATCAAATGCTGCATTGGATTGAAGAAGCTAGGTGGTAATATCTTCTCAAGCTTACACAGTAACATGGGGGCCAATCTTTCCAAGTCTGCAACCACGGTCCGAGATAACTCTTTTGCACAAAGCTGACGGAAGAAATAGCTCAACTCTGAAAGCGCTAGCCAGACATGCTCAGGGACATAGCCTCGAACCATCGCAGGAAGAATCCGTTCAATCCATATGTGGAAGTCATGACTCTTCATCCCTAAGACTCGCATAGTAGATAAGTTCACCCCCCTACTCAGGTTAGCTGCATATCCATCAGGGAACATCAACATCTTTATCCACTGAAGTACTTCCTTCCTCTGGGCCCTGCTTAGGACGAAATCGGCCTTAGGCCTTCTCCACATCTTTCCGCCACTTGGCGGCTTCATCTCTAGTTTTGGTCTATCACATAACGCTGCCAGATCCACTCTTGCCTTCACATTATCCTTTGACTTATCAGGAATGTCCATAATTGTTGCCCACAGTGCCTCGGCAACATTCTTTTCAGTGTGCATCACGTCAATGTTGTGTGGAAGGAGCAGGTCATCATAATAGGGGAGCCGAGTCAAGCCAGACTTATGTGTCCACATATGCTGCTCACCATATCCCACAAAACCACCTTCTGTATTGGCCACGAGCCCATCTATCTGTTGACGAATTTCGGCACCAGTCATCGTTGCAGGTGGGCGGTCTGTCACTACGACACCTTTCGTAAAGTTCTTGATGTCTAGGCGGAATGGATGGTCAGCAGGAAGAAATTGTCGATGTTTATCGAAGGACGAATATTTGCCACCCTTTTTCAACCAAATGAACCTGAGAGCTTCCTTGCAAACTGGGCATGGGAATTTACCGTGAACACACCAGGCACAGAATAGCCCATACGCCGGTAAGTCATGCATGGAGTACTGGTACCAAACATGCATTCTGAAGTTTGTCTTCGTAGCTCGGTCATATGTCCATACCCCTTCCTCCCAGGCACGTACCAATTCATCGATCAAAGGCTCCATGTACACGCCCATTTTGTTCCCCGGGTGTCCGGGAATTATCAACGACACGAATATATTCTGTCTTTGAAAGCACACACCAGGGGGGAGATTGATTGGGATAACAAACACGGGCCAACATGTGTACGGGGCAGCGCTCATTCCATAGGGATTGAACCCATCTGTGGCCAACACAACACGTACATTACGAGCCTCTTCGGCTTTCTCACGGTGAATGTCATCAAAGTGTTTCCTTGCTTCACCATCGGACGCGTGCACCATCTTGTCAGGATTGTATCGTTTTCCATTTTTGTGCCATGTCATCTGTTTCGCGGATTCCTCTGTCATGTAAAGACGCTGGATCCTCGGTATGAACGGAAGGTGTCGTAGGATTGTCAAGGGGATGTCGAGCTGCCTCTTCTGTCCATCACCAGAGTCTACCTCCATAAACCTAGACGAATTACACTTGGGACAGTACTTTGCCTCCGCGTATTCTTTCCTAAATAGCACGCAGCCCTTCGGACAAGCATGAATCTGCTCATACGTCATCTTAAGTGCACGAAGTAGTTTCTGTGCCTCGTACATGCTCTTTGGCAGAACGTGATCATCCGGAAGCAGACTCCCAATAACCGTCAACAAGCCATCGAATGCATCTCTACTGATGCTGTACTGCGACTTGAACGCCATTACACGCCCAATGGCATCCAGTTGAGAAACCTTTGTCTGGCCGTGAAGGGGCTTCTGTGCCGCGTCGAACATGTCATAGAACGCCTTTGCAGTCGGCTCTGGCTCGTCATCCATACATCCTCCCGTGTACTGTGCCTCCTGATAGTCGTTCAACATATCTGCTAACCCCGCATCCGCGTCATAATCCTCGACACGTTGTCTCAGCACCTCTTCTCTCGTACGATGCGCTTCACCATGAAATATCCACCGAGTATAGCCCAGCGTAAATCCATTCTTCCAAATATGTTCTACCATGGTCTTCTTTGGTTTTCTTTTCCGGTTGTCACATTTGTCGCACGGGCATGGGACTAGACTCGCTCCTTTAGCAGCTTCGCCATATGCCCGTTCCACGAAATCATCAGTCTTTCTAATCCATTCAGTGGTGACATCGTTCCTTCCTCTACGGCCCATGTACATCCACTCACGGTCCTCCATCCTCTAACATATATAACCGAGTATAGTTTAATATAGACATGTAATGCATGTACACTATGTTCCTACCTTCTAATAGGTGATGATAGGTCCTAATCCCACCCGCGGTTGCATAGATGGAGTTAGTTTCCATGCTCTACTCCGATCCGAGATAGAATTTCGGCAGCACCTCCCCGCTGTTCTCCGGATACACGTCCTGGCAGGGAGAGTGTACTGTCCGGAGAACAACAGGGAGGTGACGCCGAAACTCTATCTTGGACCTGAGTAGAGCATGAAACTAACACCATCTACGCAACCGCGGGCTGTCCAAAAAACGTGGACAATTCGAAACTGATACATTTGTAGATATGCAAAGATCTGCATATCTACACCGTATCACTTTCGAACGGGAGACGCCTAACTGGGTTAGGTGATCTACGACCATGATGTGGATGTAGAGGTTATACCTAGGGTGGCGGTGGAGTCAGGCTAGTGGGGCTGTGGCGGGTCGGTGCAGTGGCGACGGGACGCGGTGCAGACAGACCCACAGCGGCTAGGAAGACAAGTATCTTCTCTGTAAAAAAGAAACACAAGTCTGTTAATACAAAAAAATTGACGGGGAGGTTTTCAAAGCTTATCAACAAAAAAATCCGGCAGCACCTCCCCTGCACGGGGAGGTTTTCAAAGCCTGTAAATATAAGTAGCAGCACGATGGCTGACATCCACACATATACATATCCACACATATACATTAATGCCTAAATAACCACATAAACATTTATTTGACAATATTTAGCAACTAAAATCTCAAAATGAGTTTATACCTAGTTGCTCGGCGTGGACGGTGCACGACGACGAACGGGCGTGACGGCGTGGAGGTCGCGACGGCGTGGAGGGCGCGACGGCGGGCTTGCGAGGGCGTGGAGGGCGCGATGGCGGCGAACCGGACGGCGAGGGGCGCGGCGAGGGCCGCGACGGCGGCGAACCGGGCGGGCGCGGCGAGGGGCGAGGGCGCGGCGAGGGGCGAGGGCGCGGCGGGCGGCCCCGGCGCGGCGAGGGCGAGGGCAAGGGACGCGGCCCCGGAGCAGCGCGCGCTGCGGCGCGGCGAGCAGCGAGCGCACGGCGGCGGCCGGGCGGGGCACGTCGAGGGCGAGGGGCGCGGCTGCGGAGAAACCGACGGCGAGGGCGAGCGCGAGGGGCGCGGGCGGCTGCGGTCTCGGCGCGGCGAGGAGCTCGGGCGGGCGAGGGCGACGGCGAGGAGCTCGGGCGGGCGAGGGGCGCGGGCGGGCGGCCCCGGCGCGGCGATGGCGTGGGCGGGCGGCCCCGGCACGGCGAGCTCGAGGGCGGGGGGCATGGCGGCGGCGAAACGGGCGGCGAGGGCGCGGCGGCGGCGACGGTGAGTGAGAGAGTGAGAGTGAAGTGAGGAAGAAAGGTTAACTGGCGTATGTATAGGGTCTTTGCCGAGTGCCCGCGATCTGGCACTCGGCAAAGATTTTTTTTAATTTTAAAGCACACTTTGCCGAGTGCCCTAGATGCGGCACTCGGCAAAGGCGCCTTTGCCGAGTGTCAACCGGGAGACACTCGGCAAAGATTCTTTACCGAGTGTCCCCCGTTGCGGCACTCGGCAAAGATTCTTTACTACCTCTTTGTCGAGGGCCACACATCTAGCACTCGGCAAAGACAGCTTTGCCGAGTGTCATCTCTAGACACTTGGCAAAGTATATTTTTATTTGTTTGATTTTGTCTCCCAAACTTTTTGTGGTATGTTCCTACACTACGTAGACCTACATGTATCATTTGTGGACAATTATAACATAGTTTCAATCGTTAGTAGATTTAGTTCGTTTATTTGAATTTCTTCGGAAAATTCAAATTTGAACTGCAGGTCACTCGAAACTTGGAAAACCGTGCATGAAAAAATGATATCCATGTTACTTAGCATAAGTTACGACCGATTGCAGAAGCGGACCGGAAACTTCAAGCAACATGCTCACTAAACATGGTCGTGAACTTGGCATCCACATGTTTAAAAATTGTATAAAACACAAACAAAGTCAGAAAATCATGAAACTTGTCCACGTGTCATGATATCATATGTACAGGCTGTGATAAAAATTTTAGAATGTTTGGAGAAAGTTGTGATACACTATGTGTAGAAACCTAAGAGATCCACATTGAAACTCTTTGATTTCATGTGTAGTCCTCTAGGTTTCTACACATAGTGTCTCACAACTTTCTTCAAACATTCTAAAATTTTTATCACAGCCTGTACATATGATATCATGACACGTGGACAAGTTTCATGATTTTCTGACTTTGTTTGTGTTTTATACAATTTTTAAACATGTGGATGCCAAGTTCACGGCCATGTTTAGTGAGCATGTTGCTCGAAGTTTCCGGTACGCTTCTGCAATCAGTCGTAACTTATGCTAAGTAACATGGATATCATTTTTTCATGCACGGTTTTCCAAGTTTCGAGTGACCTGCAGTTCAAATTTGAATTTTCTGAAGAAATTCAAATAAACGAACTAAATCTACTAACTATGGAAACTATGTTATAATTGTCCACAAATGATACATGTAGGTCTACATAGTGTAGGAACATACCACAAAAAGTTTGGGAGACAAAATTTAAAAAATGAAAATACACTTTGCCGAGTGTCAACAGGTGACACTCGGCAAAGATTGCTTTGCCGAGTGTCAAAAGGGTGACACTCGGCAAAGAAGTCTCTTTGCCGAGTGCCAGCCGTTGGCTCTCGGCAAAGACTGACGGCCGTCAACTCTGGGACGGCCGCCGACGGCCCTTTGCCGAGAGCCACCTTTGTCGAGTGTTTGACACTCGGCAAACTATTCTTTGGCGAGTGCCGCCCTGTGCCGAGTGTTCAGCCCTCGGTAAAGGGGCTCTTTGCCGAGAGCCTAACTTTACCGAGTGCGGCTCTCGGCAAAGCCTTCTTTGCCGAGTGCCCGACAAAAGGCACTCGGCAAAGAATACAACACTCGGCAAAGCCTCGGATTCCGGTAGTGAATATAATCCATTTTTTTTTTGTTTTTTATACGAAATTTGCTCATGATATATCTCTACTATACTTAAAGCACCAGTTTCAACGGTCATCGCGCATCATCTTTTTACAAATAACCCCTCACAATTATTTCAAATTAATCTGTTGCACGCCTATAGATGGCCAAACGGCGGCCCGACATGAGCCAGACGCCATGAGCCACAACTCTGGCTCAGGCACGTCATGCCGGTTTGCTGACTGTGTAGGGCCAGCCCGTTAGCCCATTTGATTAAATCAGCGTAAAATGTTAAGAAAAATATGTTGCACGCCTATAGATGGCCAAACGGCGGCTCGGCATTGGCCAGACGCCATGGGCCACAACTCTGGCTCAGGCATGTCATGCCGGCTTACTAACTATGTAGGGCCAGCCCGTTAGCCCATTTGATTAAATCAGCGTAAACTGTTAAAAAACGGTGCAGGAGGTGGGGTTCGAACCATGCCCTGATGGAAGAAGGGTAGGAGACACTGAGTAAAGATGTCTAACCAGTAGAACATTATGCTAAAATGTTTTTAATATTGAATATAAAATATATATGTTTATACTTTTTTAAATAAAAATATATAATCGTGTCGGACCGGACTAGCACTACGGGCTGAAGCTACATCCCAAGCACGACACGACGTTCTTGGCTCTTGCAAGCATTATGTCGTTTCTGAGACCATATTGGCGCAATGGACTCAATGGTGTTTGAGGTTGCTGAATTGGATGTAGCAATAATGATTTGTCACACTAACAGTAAAATGAAAGGTTATTTATTGGTTTTAAACATTAGTAATTTCTACGAAGTAGCATAATTTATATGGAGCACATCCTGTTTTTATTGATGCCTGACTTTAGTAATCACTCCATATTTTGATCTATTTTTTTTATAAGTTTGAGTTCATGTGACTTATTTTAAAAACTTGAGCTCACAAACTTTCTCTTATTTGGTCTCTATATGGTGGAATTATATCATTTTATAATCTCTGTTCGTTCAGTCAGCCATTGTAGACTCTCTTCTAATCGCTCACTTCATTGGCCATGTTGTACCAAAACATATTGGATGGAGTAAATAATAACATCAGTTAGCCAAATCAAAAAAATATTATACAGAAAGCGGAGACAATCAATAAAAAATCTTGAAATTTTTTTGGTGGATAGTTTACATGGGTATTGTTGTAAGCCGTAGCAACGCACGGGCAACCGACTAGTGATATATAGAAAGTGTGAAAATGCACGTTAATATTCGACGAGCAATACAAATAACTATGCATGAAACGAGATGTTTGCACTATTTGTGTGCACGTTAATATTCGGGTATGAGCTCAGACCGTTTGGCCCAGCAGTGGCTGGCCCGTCCTTGATGATGAACCACCGAGGTCCGTGCCAAGACCACCTACCTTGTGTGAGGGATAACAACTATGCTCGGACCGTCCGCGTATCACACCGTACAGTCCGAGTACACCTCTGTACCGTCCGCATATCACACCGGACTGTCCGGTGTAGGATACATAGAGTAGGATGTAAGTAACTACGAGCAATCTTTCTACCCACCTCCGCAAACATCTCTCTACCACCCACAACTCCTCAAAATCATGGGTTGGCTCCACAAACGCATGGGTATGAGCCCTTTTCGGCCCCCAAGAGTCCAGAAAGTATGGGGCACCTAGGGCCAACGTTAATGCCTCATCGAACCCCAACCCATGGGCAAGGGGACAACATAATGATACAAAGTCACCCACATCTATGGAGCCAAGGCCGACGGATTACCACCGTCTGCCATTGATATAGTAAGGAAAAAAATATCTAGGGCATTCCAAGACAAACTCGGATTTAACATATCCTAAGGGGGCAGTCGTATCGAAAACCATATGACAGCCAATTGGATTATGACCCATGCCCACAGGGGACAAGGATACTCGAATTTTCAAAATTTTCAGGTGACCAGAGTAAAAGTACACATGAGCACATAAGCGAGTTCCTAGCATAATTAGAAGAATTGGCTGATAGGGAGGCTTTCTGCATTCACTTATTTTCATTATCCCTATCTAGTACTGCTTTTGCGTGGTATGCCACCCTGCCACCTAGCCCCATCTACTCTTGGGGGATTTAGAACAGAAGTTCCATGACATTTTTCTCCATAGAGTATGAGTTAGACTTGATAGATTTAGCAGCACTGCGACAGGGATGGGATGAGACGGTTAATGATTACATCTGAAGGCTCCGAGACACAAGAAACCGATGTTTCTAGATTCACGTTGCAGATAAACAACTAGCAGGGTTATCTATTAATGGGATGAGGTCATACTTAAAAGAAAAATTAGAAGGCATTCTATTCTTTACAATATATCAATTGCACCAGCGGGCTTTGGATTGTGAAAGCCGAAGCAAAGAAACATCTAAGAGGACTCATCACAACATTCACATACTTGAGTGTGATGAGAGTAGTTCAGAAGATGTGTCTCCAAGAGTATATGATGCTGAATTAGTTTGGCCGGTAAAAGCCAAGCCATCAGCTTGCTTCTCTTTATAGCCGATTCAAAATACCCGGCAAGAAGAGGTTAAGTTTACTTTTAATATTGCCAAATATGATCAAATAGTTGATGAATTACTTAAAAGTGGCATTATTAAAATAAATCATACTATTCTATCTGTTGATGAGCTCAAGCGGCGTGCTTATTATAAGCGGCATAACTCATTTTCTCATGCTATTAATTATTGTAACGTGTTTCGTCGGCAGGTACAATCAACCATTAATGAGGACCTTGTTGAATTTCCAAGAAATGCAGGTTGACAAAGAACCTTTTCCTGTCAATGTCATGGATTTTAATGATAAAAAGTCTTGGTTCGGTCAAAGGTGGCTGATAAGGACAAAGGCAAAGGTGTTAGCATCGGCGACCCTCAGGCCCTCGATGAAAACACAAAATTATGTTCTAGGGAAGTTCTTGCAGAATGAACCCCAGGTGGAGGAGAAACAATGAAGATCACCATCAGACCCGCCAATGCTAGGGGGTAGACACAGGTGGGTGGCTAGGCTTAGTCACCTGTTCTGCGCATCGTGGATGGTCCGGCTAGACATCGTGGATGGTATGAATCTTCATCGGACGGCACGAGCAGCTTGAGCGGGCGGTCCATCAACATCTAGGGACACTGGCGACTACGCACCTTCAAGCCACGATGACCCAAAATAGGTATGTGTAAGCAAAATTTAGCAAAAGCACCTAGTTAACTGATTAATGTTGGCCCAACTTTTGTTCAATCATTGTCCAAATATGTCAACAAAAGGGTCGGGCCTCGTGACCGACCAGCAAAACGACCTCGCTCGCCCACCCAAAAAAGACAGGCAAAAGCAATTGGACCATCTCAAAAAATAAGGCTAAATAAATCGGCCCGAAATATTGTCCAATTAACACCAAACACACTAGCATGAGCACCTCCACCTCAATATGTACCTATGGCATACCCACCTCATCATCCATATCCTTACGCATACACCTCCACCATATGTGACTACCCAAATGTGGGGGATGCCCTTGATCCACCCACAATATCCTTATGGGTTGCCACCACACCCGGCTTGGGGGGCACCCCAAATATCTTTGTTTGATAGGCTAACACCACCGGTGCAAGTCCGATTGGGTGTTCCTCAATCTAGTCAGTAGGTTCAATCACAGCAAGAATGTTGGACTCCTCAGCCATAAAGGCCGACCAATCTGGTAGGGGGCATAGGGAGAAAACGTCTACAATTGTAGCTACAACTACCGAATGAATGGTAATTGGGGACATAGTTAAGATAGGCACAATAGAGGTGGTCATAGAAAGCAACAATGAGGGGTCGATGATCTTTGGTGAGTCGACCAAAACAAATGAGGAAAAGGACAAAATTCCTACTAGTAAAATGTCTTACCCAAAGTACTTGTAACATCCTGAATTTGGGGGTATAAAATTTCTTTCTAATTATCATCCAAATTCAGGTGTTACTCTTCTCTCTCTCACCCTAGGTTTTATCTCTCTCTAGATCCTCTCTCCCTTTTTCCCTTTTAAGTAGAATTAAGCTTAAGTTAGGGGGTTTTAATTATTTATTTTTGCCAAAATATTATGAGTCATGACATGTTGCATCATGTTGAGCTTAAATATTCTTTGAAGTGTTGCACGTGTTTGAATTAATTTGAATTTGAAACCTAATTTGAATTTGGAATTTAAAACCTAGAGAAAAGAAACAGAAAAGGAATTAGAAAATACAGGGAAAAATAAAAAGAAAATGCAGCCCAACTGGACCAACTCGGCCCAGCCAGGCCGCGCGCTCGCGCCACCTGACAGGTGGGATCCACCTACCAGCGGCAGCTTCCTCTCCCGCGCGCTCTCTCTCTCTCGCTCTCTCTGCCCGGTGGGGCCAACCTGTCGGTGCCAGTCGTTTTCCCCTCCGCGCCTCTCTTCCCTCTCTGCCTCGCAGGCCCGTTCTACAAGGCGCTGAGCCGTTGTCCCGAGCGACCTCTCTCCCTTTCTCTCTGCGCCATGGGCCTTCCCTGTCAGTTCCGCCCTCCCCGCGCCCGTCGTGGACCAGCGCGTGCGCACTCGCGCACATCGCCGGAATTCTCGGCCACGATGCCAGCCCATGCACCCTGGCTCCCTCTTTGAGCCCCGCCAGCGCCCGCACTCATTTCACACAGCTCCGCCCTCTCTCGCGCTCTGCCCACACCACCAGACGCGGGCGGAGACCCATGCCCGCTTCCCCAGCCATCTAGCTTGCTAGAGACTGCGCCAAGCCACCTCGAGCTTCGCCCCAAGGTAAGACACCCGTGCCCGTGCTTTAATTTCCCCAATTTTGCTCTGTGCTCGGCCAATATTGGCTTCGCCGGTGTTCGGCTGTGGCGGTCCACCGCGCCCACGCGGTGACTGGCCAATTTAGCATGGTCTAGTGCCTTGGTGTTGATCCCTATGTTACCCCTGCCTTTGCTGAAGCTATCCCAGGCCTTAGCGCGCCTCAAGCCCCCTCCCCGTGGCCGGAATCCCTCACCGGAGTTCCTCCGGCCCGCCCTTGGCCTTCTCCCCGCCATTCTCCCCTCTCTGTCCTCGGATTCGTGGCCTTTTCCCTGCCACTGAGTTCGCCATAGCATTCTCTCCCTCTCTACCCAATCCCGGCGACCCCGGAGGCACCCTAGCACGCGCCTGCCCCACCTCCGGCGACTTCACCTCCATGGAGAGGAGCAGCGCCACCTGGAGCCGTTCATCCTTCCCCGGTATGATTTCTGCCGTTCGATCTTAATCGCACGGCCTAGGTCGCGGATAACGCTTCACGCACGCGCGCCTTGTGCCCCTAGCCCGCCTGTCAGCGCCCGTGTCCCCTGGCGCTGGGCCCACTCGGTCAGTGCACTCTCCCCCTTGGTCGCTGACACCCCCTGGCCCGCCTGTCAGCGCTCGCCCGCCTGCGCGCGCGCGCCCTCGGCCGCAGATCTAATCTCGGACGTCGGTTTCTAATCTAACGGTTTGAATCGTCTGATAGCCCTTCGTGCGGTAATTTTATTGAAGAGACCCTCGGTTTGTTTAGAATCAACCCGCCGTCCCTGGTTTTCGTGCGCAGGCCCTTGTATTCTTGCAGATTGAACCCTGGACTTTTAAATATTCATAGAATTAGACCTCATTTCATATTTTGAATCCCAAACTTGTTTATTTTATATCTTTTGCATATGAACTCCAAATTTAGTGATTCAAAT
Source organism: Zea luxurians (assembly GCA_029449295.1). Lineage (NCBI taxonomy): Eukaryota > Viridiplantae > Streptophyta > Magnoliopsida > Poales > Poaceae > Zea > Zea luxurians. The sequence goes on along the minus strand of JAOPSE010000018.1, from coordinate 39,132,110 downwards.
TGCAAAATGTTCATAAGATTATTCTTTGTTTAAATAAATTAGTTTCAGTTGCTATCTACATATTCTAATTTTTATGGTTAATTATGAACTAGTGTAGGTGTAGATTTATTTATTTAATAAAAATAAATAAAAGGAGAACCCTAGAGATTTAAACATGATTAATCTGGTGAAATTAATAATGTGTATTACATGAATTCATCCCTAGTCTAACTTTTAGGTCACAATAAAATAAACTGAACTATGTTATGTGTTGGTGGGCAACACTTAAAGAAATAATAATCTATTTCTAAAGTAAGTTGTTTATGTTGTAGTTCATATTATACTTTAATCTCATTTTTCCTTATTTAGTATTGTGACTTTGTAAGATGTATTCCTATGTTTGAACATGTTTTGGTGTGCTGTTCATTTGTACTTTCCAAATGTATTGAATGCATGCTCGCTTTATTAAGACAACGAGCAGTCCGAGGTTCCTGAGTGTGTTGTTGGAGACCTCCCTAAGCAACAACCTAGTGAAGGCAAGTGTCCTATGACCTATTATGTCCTACATACTTTATGATTCACTGACCCGCATTACATTACTTAAACCTAAGGACTGACTAACTTTCTATTTACCTTATCCTTGTTTACCTTTTGGGTTATCATGGTTAGCATTTTGCTATTGCCTTAACTTAATCAATGAACATGATGTGAACATTTATGATACGATACTGTTATCTTGATTATGTTGATGATCTTGTGACACTCTAGGGGGCTCAGCCCTTTTTCCTGAGTACCTCTCCATAAGGACCTGTTTGTGGAGTGACCACCCAGGATAACAGTGCAACCATGAGGGTGGAATGGGACACCCTTAGCTGATTAATTGGATGAACCTGAGGGTGTAGTTGGCTTTGCCTGAGGGCCGTCAATGGGGGCCGGGGTGTAGTGCTCGCTCTACCAAGGGGGGGGTGCAGAGGTTCTTTCGATTTGGTTTTGTTAGTCACCCACCTTGGGGAGGTGTACTGCGTTTGTACGATTGGCGAAACCTAATGAGCAGCTATGCACCAGGGGAGTCTTTGTAAAGGCTACGTAGTGTATCCCTGGCCATTCACCTCGGTAGTGAAGATCGAGTCTGTACAACCCAGGCTAGAAAGGGATCACGACTTGTGGGTAAAGTGTACAACCTCTGCAAAGTGTTAAAAACTAGTATATTAGCCGAGCTCATGGTTAAGAGCAGCCTTGGGATCCTCCTTGATTAGAAGAACTCTGGATATTTTTATGATGATGGTTAATAATGATGATATAAGTCTGATCTCTGGTATTTCCTCTTTGAGGGAGTACTTGAGGGTAATAACTGGGTTTATTACTAAAACTTGGTTCTACTAATAATAATAAATACTTGACCAACTAAAAGCAACTGCTTAACCTCAACCCCACATACATCTTGTCCACCTTAGCCAAATAGGACATTTGCTGAGTACGTTGATGTGTACTCATCCTTGCTTTACAAACCACCCCACCCCAGGTTGTCCCCACTGTACTCAGTGCTCAGGAGGTGATGCTGGCAACATGGAAGATTTCGAGGAGTTCCAGGACTACGACGAGTTCTAGTTCTTTCTTAGTGGCAAACCCCCAGTCAGTTGCCTATGTAGGCTTATCTTCTATGTTTCGTTTCTCCGCACTTTGATGTTTATGTTAAAAACAATGGTTATGTATCAGACTCTATGGATGTCTTGGACATCTTGATGTAACTAAGTACCTTTTTGTTATTTAATCCGAGCATTGTGTGATGATGTCCAATTATGTAATCGCTGTGTACGTGAGTTTCTGATCCTGGCATGTACATGGTTTGCATTCAATTTGCCTTTCAAAACTGGGTGTGACATAAGTGGTATCAATGCCCATGCTGACTATAGGACCGCTAACCTAGACTAGAATGGTCGCCCTAAGGACTATAGACCCCTACTCTTACCTTGACCTTAGAGTCCTTTCAAAAGTTAGTCATCTTGACCAACTCTATGTTATCTACTTATCTCAAAAAGTTTTGTCTCACTTTTCTTTCTGTTTACTTTCTAGTCTCATAGTTCTACTCTTACTCTTGTGCTTACGATGCCTTTTGTAGATGGCCCGTATCAGGTGCACTGCACGTAAGTCTGTGATCCCCTTTTTGCCTTCTCGCCTAGCGGAGCGTCCACTGCGTCGCACGGTGTCAGTTCAGTCCAGTCACCTGGAGAGACTGCATCGTCGCCTGCATGAGGAGTAGGAGCGCCGATGCCAGGAGCAGGAGCAGTAGGACTCTTCCCCCTCGCCTTAGCAGGAGGTGGAGTCTGAGAGGCCACCTTCCCCTACACCTCAGCCAGAGATGCCCCCTTCACCACCACAGGGCATCCCAGCTACTGGAGGAGACCCTGATGGAGACAGAAACAACGACGACGACGGTGGCAGTTCGAGCCACGGCACGGAGCTCTCGGATGAGCCGGAGCCGGAGGGATGGATCTCTAGACCCATCACTCGTGACGTCGCTCGCGGGTGTCACTTCCACGATGCTCTCGATACCCTGCTGCGTCGGGCCTTCGACCGACACACTTGGTCCATCGAGTACCGTTGTGTAGTCTACCAGCATCGCCGCGGGTTATACCCGGACCAGTGGGAGGCTACTTGCTTGGTGCGCCGACCGGACGATGATCTCCGGGGTGCAGAGGCCTTCTCAGAGCACTATTCTATTACTGAGAGGGATACTGCCGAGGCAGCCATGCAAGATGCAGCACGACGGGCATTTTCTTAGTATTGCTCGTTGTTCAGCGGGGTAGCTGATGGCCTTGACCTAAAGTACTACCCTCACCATTTGACCGGCAGTGCTGGAGGTGTGATTGTCTCGCTAATCGGTGAGGGCAATCCTAAGCTGAACAACATGGTCAACCTGGTCGCCATGCTCAACACAGAGTTGGACCACACCCTTGATGAGTTGGGAAAGGTTTGGGCAGAGGTTGCTGTCACACCCGGTTTTGGAAGGTAAACCGAATGTGAACCATGTACGTGCCAGGATTAGAAACTCACGTACACAGCGATTACATAATTGGACATCATCACACAATGCTCGAAATAAATAGCGGAAAGGTACTTTATTACATCAAGATGTCCAAGACATCCACAGAGTCTAATACATAACCATTGTTCAACATAATTATCAAAGTGCAGAAAAACGAAACGTAGATGCTAAGCCTACACAGGCAGCTGACTGGGGGTTTGCCACTAAGAAAGAACTAGAACTCGTCGTATTCCTGAAACTCCTCGAAATCTTCCATGTTGCCAGCATCACCTCGAGTACTGAGTACAGTGGGAACAACCTACGGTGGGGTGGTTTGTAAAGCAAGGGTGAGTACACATCAACGTACTCAGCAAATGTCCCGTTTGGCTAAAGTGGACCAGCTGTATATGGGGTTGAGGTCAAGCAGTTGCTTTTAGGTTAGTCAAGTATTTATTATTAGTAGTAGAGCCAACTTTTAGTAATAAACCTAGTTGTTACCCAAAAGTACTTCCTCAAACGAGGAAATACCACAAATTAGATTTTATGGCATCATTGTTAATCATCATCATAAAAGTATCCAAAGTTCTTCTAATCAAAGAGGATCCCAAGGCTGCTCTTAACCGTGAGCTCGGTTGATATACCAGTTTTTAACACTCTGCAGAGGTTGTATATTTTACCCACAAGTCGTGATCCCTTTCTAGCCTGGGTTGTACAGACCTGATCTTCACTACCAAGGTGAATGGCCAGGGATACACTACGTAGCCTTTACAAAGACTCCCCTGGTGCATAGCTGCTCGTTAGGTTTCGCTAGTCATACAAACGCAGTATACCTCCGTAAGGTGGGTGACTAACAAAACCAAATCGAAAGAACCTCTGCACCCCAACCTTTGCAGAGCGAGCACTACGCCCCGGCCCCCATTGACGGCCCTCTGACAAAGCCAACTACACCCCAGGTTCATCTAATTAATCAGCTAAGGGCGTCCCTTTCCACCATCATGTTGTACTGTTATCCCGGGTGGTCACTCCACAAATAGGTCCTTACGGAGAGGTACTTAGGAAAAAGGCCTGAGTCCCCTAAGGTATCACAAGATCATTCACATAATCAGGATAATAGTATCGTATCATAAATATTCACATCATGTTCATTGATTTAAGTTAAGGCAATAGCAAAATGCTAACCATGATAACCCAAAAAAGTAAACAATGATAAGTGAATACAGACTAGTCAATCCTTAAGTTTCATAAAGTAATGCGAAACAGTGAATCATAAAGTATGTAGGACATAATAGGTTAGAGGACACTTGCCTTCACCAGGTTGCTGCTCAGGGAGGTCTCCAACAACACACTCAGGAACCTCGGACTGCTCGTTGTCTAAGTAAAGTGAGCATACATTCAATACATTTGGAAGGTAAAAATGAACATCACATCACACATGTACAAATATTGGCACACAACTCGAGAAGGTACAGTCTTAAGTACAGAGGAATGAGGTCAAGTTATAAAAATGGACTAATATTAATTGGGGAATTGATTACTCTCTAAATGTTTGGAACATAGCTCAAAAGGTTAAGTAGTGATTAAAACAAATGAAAGCTAGAATTATAAGATAAACTACTCTCATTTAGAAATTTGATTATCTTTTAATTATTATCCATAATTACATTCCTAATTCTATTTATGTCATTAAGGCCTAGAGGTTAAGCCAAAAATAAATCCAAGTAATGCATAACACTAATCTCTCAAGATTGAATATACTTTATTCCTAGGGCTCTCCTTTTATTTATTTCATTAAATAAATAAATCAACATATACTTTAATTCTATATTCTAAGTGTAAAAATTAAAGTGTACAGATTACAGTTGGTCATATTTTATTTGAAGAGAGAATAATTTGGTGAACATTTTGTAATTTGAACCACTAAATTTAGAGTTCATATGAAAAATATATGAAATAAACAAGTTTTGAAGTTTGAAATATGAAATTAGGGCTAAATCTATGATTAAATAAAAGTCTAGGGGTCTAATTAAAACAAACCAGGGACCTATGCGCTAAAACAGAGGACGGCGGGTTGATTTTTTAAAACCAGGGGGTTTCTTAAGCAAAACAGACACACGAAGGGGTATCGGGCTCCCTCAACCGTTGGATCAGAAACTGACGGCTGAGATTAGATCGCGCGGGTGCGCAGGCGTGGCTAACAAGCGGGGCTAGGGGCATCAGCGGCAATGGGGGAGGGCGCACTGACCGAGCGGGCTCAGCGCCAGAGGACTTGGGCGCTAACAGGCGGGCCAGGGCGTCAGGGCACGCGTGCGCGAAGCGGTATCCTGCGGTCCGGGCCATTTGATCTGAATAAGATGGAGGGGACCAGACCAGGGGGGATGAGCGGTCCGGGCCGTGCGATCAAGATTGGACGGGGGAGATCAGACCAGGAAGGATGAGCGGTCCGGGCCGTGCGATCAAGATCGGACGGGGGAAATCAGACCGGAAAGGATGAGCGGTCCGGGGCGTGCGATCAAGATCGGACGGGGGAAATCAGACCGGGAAGGATGAGTGGTCCGGGCTGTGCGATCAAGATCAGACAGGGGAAATCAGACCAGGAAGGATGAGCGGCTGTGGGCGGCACTGTTCGTCTCCGTGGCGGTGAGGTCACCAGAGTTGAGGCTAGCACGAGCTAGGGTGGCTCTAGGGTCGCCAGAGTTGGGCAGAGAGGGAGAGGGCACCACGGTGAACTCAATGGCGGGGAAGAGGCCATGAATCCATGGTCAGAGAGGCAGAACGGCGGTGAGAAGGTCTCGGGCGGGCTGGAGTAACTTCGGTGAGCCATTCCGGCCACGGGGAGGGGACTTAAGGCGTGCTAAGGCCTTGGCTAACTTTAGCAGAGGCAGGGGTGACACAGGGACCTGCTCCTGGGAACTAGACCAGGCAAAATCGGCCAGCCACCGCGCGAGCACGGTGGACCGCCGCGGCCGAGCACCGACGAAGGAGAAATTGGCCGAGCACAGGGCGCAATATGGGAAATTGGGCACGTGGACGGGTGTCTCACCTCGGGTGAAGCTACGCAAAATGAGGTGAGGGGTGTGCGCGGGGCACTGGCGGGGCTCTATGAAGGGAGCTGGGCGCGTGGGCGAGCGTCGTGGCTGAGAAATTCGGTGACGTGCGCGAGTGCACACGCGCCGGTCCACGGCGAGCGCGGAGCGGGCGGAACTGACAGGTAGGGTCCACGGCGCAGAGAGAGGAGAAAGGGGCGTGCGGGGCAACGGTTCTACGACTGGCGGACCGGGTCCGCGAGGCAGAGAGATAAGGGGCGCGCGGGGAAGAAAACTAGCGCCGACAGGCTGGCCCCACTGGGCAGCTAGCGAGGGAGGGAGGGCGCGCGCGAGGGAGAACTGCCGCTGATAGGCAGGGTCCGCCTGTCAGGCAGCACGGGCGCGTGGGCACGCGGCCTGGATGGGCCGACTGGGCTGGTTTGGGCTGCTTTCTCCTTTTCTTTTTCTCTAAATTTTCTAATTCCTTTTCCATTTCTTTTTCTATAGGGTTTTTCAAATCCAAATTCAAACTAGGTTTCAAATTCAAATAAATTCAAACTTGTGCAACACTTCAAAGAATATTTTAACTCAGCATGATGCAACATGTCATGATCCATAAGGTTTTGGCAAAAATAAATAATTAACCTCCACTAGTTTAGGCTATCTCTAATCAAAAAGGAAAAAGGGAGAATGAATCTAGAGAGAGAGAAAACCTAGAGTGAGAAAAAGAAGAGTAACACATGATTTTGGGTGATAATTAGAAAGAAATTTTATACCCCCAAAATTAGGGTGTTACAGACCTATCCCCCTTAAAAGAATCTCGCCCTCGAGATTTAGGGCTAGCTAGAAAAGAGCTCAGGGTACTTGGCTTTTAAATCATCTTCTCGTTCCCAGGTTGCTTCTTCTTCTGAGTGGTGACCCCATTTGACTTTGCACATCCTGATGGTACTTCTCCGAGTGACCCGATCTGCTGTCTTCAGAATTTGAGTTGGCTTCTCAATATAAGTCAGATCTTCTTGAACTTCAAGATCCTCTGTTGGCAACTTCTCTTGTGGCACTCTCAAGCATTTCTTCAACTGAGACACATGGAACACATCGTGAACAGCGGACAGATTCTCTGGTAAGCTGAGTTGATAAGCCACTTCTCCACGTCTGGCTTGAATCTGATACGGTCCAATATAACGAGGTGCTAGCTTGCCTTTGACTCCAAACCTTTTGGTTCCTCTAATGAGTGACACTTTTATGTAGATGTAGTCTCTCACTTCAAAACTGAGTTCTCTTCTTCGGGTGTCAGCATAGCTTTGCTGTCTGGACTGCGCTGCCTTCAAATTCTCTCGGACCATTCTGATGTTCTCTTTGGCTTCAAGCAAAATATCTGGACCGAACACCTGTCTTTCACCAAGTTGGTCCTAATGCAGTGGAGTTCTGCAATTCCTCCCATAGAGCGCCTCGAATGGTGACATCTTTAGACTGGCTTGATAGCTATTGTTGTAAGAGAATTCTGCATATGGTAATCTCTTGTCCCAAACTATCTTGTCTTGCAAGGCACAAGCCCTCAACATATCCTCCAAAATCTGATTAGTTCTCTCTGTTTGACCATCTTTTTGTGGGTGATAAGCTGAGCTGAACTTCAAGTGTGTGCCCAAGGCTTCATGTAACTGCTGCAAAAAATGAGAGGTGAACTGGGTGCCTCTATCTGGTACTATCTTCTTCGGAACTCCATGCAAGCACACAATCCAATCCATGTATAGTTCGGCCAACCCTGCACTGTTGTAGGTGGTCTTGACTGGTATGAAATGGGCCGCCTTTGTCAAATGGTCCACTACTACCCAGATAGAGCATAACCAGTACGAGTGCGAGGCAAACCGACTATGAAATCCATTTCGATCTCATTCCATTTCCACTGAGGGATCTGCAACGGTTGCAACAAACCTGTAGGTCTCTGATGTTCTGCTTTAATCCTCTAACAACTATCATATACAGCCACATACTCTGCTATCTCCCTTTTCATACCGTACCACCAGAATCTTTTCTTTAGGTCTTGGTACATCTTCTCACTACCAGGGTGCATAGAGTATGCTGTCTCATGGGCTTCCTTGAGAATCATTTCTCGGATCGATTTGATGTCGGGGACACACAGTCTGTCCTTGAACCATACCACTCCTTCTGCATCTTCATGGAAATCCTTGCCTTTTCCATCTATGATCAGCTGTCGGATCTCATTGATTTTCGCATCATCCTTCTGACCCTTCCTGATGTCTTGCTCTAGAGTGGGCTCCAACTCAATTGTCACTCCTTGGGTGTTGTTTAGAAATCCGAGACTCAATCTGTCAAACTCCTTTGCTAGCTCATATGGCATCGGGTGAGCGGCCAACATATTGACTTGACTCTTCCTGCTAAGAGCATCTGCAACTACATTTGCTTTGCCTAGGTGATAATGAATCTCCAGCTCATAATCTTTGATCAACTCTAGCCATCTTTGCTGCCTCATGTTTAACTCTGACTGAGTGAATATGTACTTGAGGCTCTTGTGGTCCGTGTAGATATCACACTTCTGCCCATAAAGCTAATGCCTCCAGGTCTTCAATGCATGAACCACGGCTGCTAACTCTAGATCATGAGTAGGATAGTTCTTCTCATGAATCTTCAACTGTCAGGATGAGTATGCCACTACTCTCCCTTCCTGCATCAACACACATCCCAGTCCGGTGTACGAAGCATCGCAATACACTGAGAATGGCTTGTGAACATCTAGCAGAATCAGTATTGGTGCCGTTGTCAGCTTCTCCTTCAATGTCTCAAAGGACTTCTGGCATGCTGGGGTCCACTTGAACTCAACCTTCTTTGCCAACAAGGCTGTCATTTGCCTGGCAATCTTGGAGAAACCTTCAATGAAACACCGATAATAACCGGCCATTCTGATGAAACTCTTGATTCCTCGGACATCTTTTGGTGCTTTCCAATCCAAGATAGTTGTTACCTTCTTTGGATCTACAGCCAATCCCTCTTGGTTTATAATGTGACCCAAGAATAGGACTTCACTGATCTAGAACTCGCACTTGCTAAGCTTGGCATACAGCTGACAATCTCATAGCCTCTAAAGTACTTTCCTCAAATGCTCCTCATGCTCTTGCTCATTCTGGGAATATACAAGAACATCATCAATGAACACCACTACGAACGTGTCGAGGTAGTCCATGAACACACTGTTCATCAGGTACATGAAGTAAGCTGGCACATTCGTCAATCCAAATGACATGACCGTGAACTCATACAGTCCATACTTGGTGATGAATGATGTCTTCGGTATATCCCAGGGTCGGATTCTAAGCTGATGGTAGCCTGACCTCAGATCTATCTTCGATAACACATTGGCTCCTCTCAACTGATCGAATAAATCTTCAATTCTAGGCAGGGGGTACTTGTTCTTGATAGTGACTTCATTCAAAGCTCGGTAATCGATGCACATCTTCTTCGTGCCATCCTTCTACACAAATAGCACTAGGGCTGCCCAAGGCGAGGTACTTGGTCTGATGTAGCCTTTCTCTAACAAGTCATCAATCTGCTTCTTGAGTTCCACCAACTCTGGTCCGAACACTCGATAGGCTCTCTTGGAAATAGGGGCGGTGCCTGGAATAAGCTCTATGGCAAATTCAACCTTCCTCTCAGGTGGCATACCTGGTAACTCTTCGAGAAACACATCTGGGAAATCCGATACTACACTGATAGTCTCTGATGGTTTAATCTCCTCAATGTGAGCGGTGACTTGGTGACAACTCCCTTTTCTGGGTTCTGACAAGACCAACTCTACTAACACTTCTTCTCCCGATGGGGACACTAACTTCACTGTCCTCTTATCACAACTAAGACTGGCCTGATACTAGGTTAGCCAATTCATCCCTAGGACGACATCTATAGTTGTATCCTGGTTACCCATAACTATTAAATCAGCGGGGAACTCTATCCCCCTTATTTGGACTCTTGCACTAGGGCAAAATCTATCTGTTTGGGCTCTTCCACCAACTGAACTAACCCTCATAGGTGGATACATGGGTGCTACTGGTATATTATGTGATTCTACCCATGATGTAGTCACAAAAGAAAGCGTTTCTCCAGTATCAAATAAGACGTTTGCAGAATGGTACTCGACTGAAAATGTACCTAGTGCCACTCCTGGAGTCTCCTGGACTATGTCGGCCTCCAAGTGATTCACCTTTCCATACTGGGCACGAGATTGCCCACGGTTGTTGCTTCCTTGCTGCATTGCATTCTGCCTATCTGGGGCATTGGGAGCTGGCTGCTGCTGAGCTGCTTTCTTTGGGCAATGATTCGCCCAATGGCCATGTTCCCCACAGTGGAAACATGCACGACTTCCTCCTTGCGCTGGCGCTGTTTGGTTGCTCTGGTTGGTTGCTGGGTGTAACGCCCTGAATTTGGGGGTAGAATTTTTTTCTTCTTTTCACTCACCAAATTTGGGCGTTACTCTCTTTTCTCTTCGCGTTTCGCTCCTTCTTCCCAATTTCAAACCAGTATAGTGACAGGTGTCCGTGTCACGTATAAACAAAACCTAAGTGTCATGGGTGTTGCATCATGCCGAAGTGCATTTCTTTGTCTGATGTCGCGTGTTTGTCTCGTCCCGTTTCAGATTTCGGTTCGCGATTGGATTCCATTTAGTTGTCGTGCGTGTTGTGGGTTTCGATCCGCGTTGTGGCCTAGCCCGGCCCGGTCCGGCCCGGTCCAGCCCGCGCGCCCCTGGCGCCCCTTGCCCTCTCTATGCGCGCGCCCCCTCCCCCTGATCCATTTGTCTCATTTGATTTCCTCCTGCGCAGTAACCTCCCTCTCCCTCTTCCACCTCTCTCTCTCTCTCCCCGTGGTGCCCTAGGGTTTGGAGACGTGATCGCCGGAGTTTGGATCCCCGAAGGTGAGTTTTCCTCTCCCCTTCCATCTCCCTCTCTCTCTCTCTCCTCCCCCTCCCCTTCTTCTTCCTCGCGTGGCCTCCCTGCCAGCGCTCCGCGCCGCCTCCCAGCCCACGCTCCGCGCCGCCCTCGGCCCCGCACCCTACGCGCCGCCCTCAGCCCCCGCGCGCCCCGCGCCGCCTCCCTGCCCCACGTCCGCGCGCCCTCCTGGCCCCGCGCCCGCGCGCCCTCCTGGCCCCGCGCCCGCGCGCCGCTCCCAGCCCCGCGCCCCGCGCCGCCCCCTCGGCCTCCCCGGTCGCGCGCCCGCCCTCGGCGAGCCCCTCCCCGGCCGTGCCCGCCCCCGGCGAGCCCCTCCCCCGGCGGCTCCCATTCCCGGTCGCGCCTGCCCCCGGCGAGCCCCTCCCTGGCCGCGAGCCCCTCGGCCTCGCGTCTCGCCCTGGCCACGCGCCCTCGGCCGCGCCCTCGCGCGCCCCGCGCCGCGCCCTCAGTCGTGCGCCCTCGGCCGCGCCCTTGCCCACGCTCGTGCCCCAGAGATTCGCGTCCCGCGTGCCTGCATAGTTCACGTGCCCTCGGCACGCGTAGCAAGCTCTCGCGCGTGCGACCGTAGTCGCTCTTCGTTTAACCCTCGTTTAATCCATTTTAATTTTGTTTAGTCAGTGTGCTGCGTTGTGCGCTTTGCCGCGCGACGGTTCATTCTAATTTCATCTTTATTAATGTGCTGCATCGCGCGCTTCGTCGCGCGACGGTCCTTTTAAATTTATATTTATTAATATGTTGCCTCACGCGCTTCGTCGCGCGACGATTCGTTTAATTTATATTTATTACTGTGCTGCGTCGCGCGCTTCGTCGCGCGACGATTCATTTTAAATGCAGTTCTGTTGACGTAAACCGTCGCGCGTTTCGTCGCGCAGCGCGTAACGTTTGTCTTTAATTAATGCAAGAATCCCGTTGCGCGCTCTGTCGCGCGGCGAATCATTTATTTCTTAATTCAATTTAAATGTTGTGTCATACGTCTCGCCATGCGACCACTCCCTTTTATTCATCTTTATCTATTTATAATGATTAAACATGGAACATGACCTTACTTTGTGCTAAATGCAGTAGCCAAATTAATGCCTTTCTGTTAAGCGAGTGGTTTAATTTATAATTATGTAACATAATCGCTTCTCGACCGTAGACCTGACTGTTATTTCCTCTTTCTCTTAACCATAATTGCGAGCCCCGCGTGGAACATCTGTTATTTATTGCATTCTATTATATGGTGTACTGTTCCTTTGTATTAAATGTGTGGATGTATGTATGTATGCGCTCGTATAGAGAATCATCTGGTTGAAGAGCCCGAGGAACTTACAGGAGAAGCCCCTGAGCAGCAGCTGGTTGGTGGAGGCAAGTGTCCCTTGACCTATCTTTGTCCTATCCATTCTATAATTCACTTCCCGCATTTACACAGTTATACCTAAGGATTGACTAGCTTTTGTTATCCATGTCCTTGTTTACCTATTTGGGTTGGATTATTATTGCTTAGCTTATTGCTAGTGCTTAACATTAATCAATGAACATGATGAGAATTATCTATGATACGCTGTTTTCCCTCATATTTACGATATTATACTTGTGGCATTTAAGGGGGCTCGAGTGGTTTCTCGAGTGCCTCTCCGTAAGGACCTGTTCGTTGGATGACCGCCCAGGAAAACAGTGCAACCATGAGGGTGGAGTGGGACGCCCTTAGCTGAGTAATTAGAGGAACCGGGGTGTAGTTCGCTTAGCCATCGTGCCGTCAATGGGGCTCGATGTATGCGGCTCGCTCTGCCAAGGTTGATTTGTCCCTTGGGGAGGAGTGCGGTACATTTAAGAAACCTAACGGGTGGCTACAGCTCCAGGGAATCTTTGTAAAGGCTATGTAGTGATACCCTACTGGGTCACCTTGGTAGTGATCAATGGAGAGTCATGATCTCCGGGCAGAAAGGGAAATCATGGCTTGTGGGTAAAGCGCGAAACCTCTGCAGAGTGTATGAAAACCGATATATCAGCCGTGCTCGCGGTTATGAGCGGCCAAGGGAGCTCCAGTGATTAGTGGCACTTGATCACAGATGTTCGGATTACAGGTGGCAATGAGATTGATGGTTTTTGGTATTGACTCTGGTAATGGTAAGTGGTACTCTTTCCGTTTGGAAAGGAGTACATTTGGGTTAATAACGTGGGTTAATTCTAAAACTTGGCTTTCTCTACTAGTAATAATAATTTGACCAACTAAAAGCAACTGCTTGACTTACCCCTACATAAAGTTAGTCCACTACAGCCAAACAGGACACTTGCTGAGTATGTTGATGTGTACTCACCCTTGCTCTACACACCAAACCCCCCTAGGTTGTCCGCATTGCAACCACTGCTCAGGAGAAGATGAAGCCGTGGAAGAGACTTCCAGGAGTTCCAAGATTACGACGAGTTCTAGGCGTGGGTTAGCGGCAACCCCCAGTCGGCTACCTGTGAAGGCCGCGTGTATCTACGTTTCTTTTCCGCACTTTGATTATTGTAAAGACTATGTGGATGTCTCAGACATATGATGTAATCGACTATTATTACCTCTTTTATGTTATTATTTGAGCACTGTGTGATGATGTCCAGTTATGTAACTGCTGTGTACATGAATTGCTGATCCTGGCACGTACATGGTTCGCATTCGGTTTGCCTTCTAAAACCGGGTGTGACATAGGTGGTATCAAAGCCGTGGTGACTGTAGGACCGCTAACCTAGAGTAGAATGGTCATTTTATGGATTATAGACCCCTATTCCTACCTTGACTTTGGTATCCCTTCAAAAGTTGGTCATATCGACGAAACCTATGTTCTACTATATATTATACCTTGCTGAAAATTGTGTTTTATTTTAAACCTTCATTTATTTATGGTTAATTACTTGCTGGTCATATTAGTTCTGTTCTCACTCTTATGCTTACGGTGTCTTCTGTAGATGGCTCGTCTTAGACACACTGCATGGAAGTCTGTCATCCCCTTCTTACCCTCCCGTCTCGCGGAGCGTCCGCTTTGCTGTCCAGTGACCGGTCAGTCCAGCCATTTGGAGAGGCTGCACCATCGCCTGCACGAGGAGTAGGAGCAGCAGGGCTCTTCTTTCTCGCTCTAGCAGGAGATAGAGTCTGTGAGGAGCTGCTCCCCCGTGCTTCCGCTGGAGGCGCCCCCTACACCACCACTGAGCGCCCCAGCCCTTGGAGTAGCTGCTGGAGGAGACCCAGACGACGGAGGTGGCGACAGCAGCTCGAGCCACGACACCGACCTTGCCGCCGACCAGGAGTTGGAAGGATGGGTTGCTCGACCCATCACTCGCGACGCTGCTCGTGGGTGTCACTTCCACGATGCGCTCGACACCCTGCTACATCGGGCACTCGACCGGCGTACTTGGTCTATCGAGTATCGCTGTGTGGTCTTCCAGCAACGTCGCGGGGTCTACCCGGACCGCTGGGAGGCAACCTGCTTAGTGCGTCGTCCGGAGAACAGTCTCCGGGGTGCGGAGGTCTGCTCAGAGCACTATTCCATCTCTGAGCGGGACTCAGCTGAGGCGGCCATGCAAGATGCCGCACGGCGTGCACTTTCGCACTACTGTTCAGTGCTCGTTGGGGTAGCTGATGGTCTCATCCTGAAGTATTACCCTCGCTGTCCATCTGGCAGCACAGGAGGCGTGATTGTCTCACCTGTTGGCAAGGACAATCCTAGGTTGAGCAGCACAGTCAACCTAGCCGCCGTGCTAAACACGGAGCTGGATCATGCACTAGACGAGCTAAGTAGGGCTCGTGCTGAGATTGCCCAGATGCGGGCTGAGCGCGCGGAGCGTCGTCACCTGGATGATGGCTCCCCCGCTCTCGTCGAGACTCAGCACCCGTACCGCTCACCTCGGCATGGACACCAGTCTTATGGCAACCCCGACTGCAAGACCAAGATAAATTTAGAATCATAGATCGTCAGAGTCAGATCTTGTAATTAATACGAAAATATATACATAGAAGCTATAGTCTTAGCATTAGCCTTGCTTTTAGTTAGTCTTAGTTAGACAGGGTAGTTTGCTTATCCTGTGCATTTATGTTTGTCATGGTGAACTATGCTAGATTTGGATCTTTGTAATGACTGTCACCAGAGTGTGGGTATCCCCTGTATTTTGGTTTATCTGTTATATGTTAGTAAAGTTAGTTGTCTAGTTGGGAAGCCTTTTTATTCTACTTTCCTCTTTATCTGAGAAGCTGTGTTGGAGATCAGTGAAGATGTTCATCTGTTCAGTGCCGTGGAGAATTCTATACCCTTTTATTATGCTGCAAGATTTGCTAGATCAGTTCTGATGTGTGGTTGCATTCTGCAGATGTCAGAAAACAGGCGCAGAGGAGGAAGGCGTGCTCAGCAGGAGCAGGCATCTCAGTAGGATGAGGCACCCTAGCAACAGCAGCTGCCACCCCCGCCCCCAATGTCGATCGAGCAGATGTTCATGATGCAGACTTAGGCAGTTCAGGCCATCGGTCAGACTTTGGCCGCCATTCAGTAGCAGCAGCAGCAGCCACCACCTCAGCCCCAGATGCCTTAGATGCCTAGGGACAAGCGTGTCGAGTTCATGAGAGGTCATCCCCCGACGTTCGCTCACTCTTCTGACCCCATGGATGCTAAAGACTGGCTGCACACTGTGGAGCGGGAGTTGCATACCGCTTAGTGTGACGACAGGGAGAAAGTTCTGTATGGTCCCCGTCTGTTGAGAGGAGCAGCTCAGTCCTGGTGGGAGTCTTATCTCGCCACCCATGACAACCCTGACACCATCACCTGGGAAGAGTTCAGAGGTAGCTTTCGTCAGTTCCATGTTCCTGCAGGTCTGATGACAGTGAAGAAGGAGGAGTTCCTGGCCCTCAAGCAACGGTCAATGTCTGTTAGTGAGTATCGGGACAGGTTTCTGCAGTTGTCTCGCTATGCTCCCAAAGATGTCAACACCGACGCCAAGCGACAGTATCGTTTCCTGAGAGGCTTGGTCGACCCTCTTCAGTATCAGCTGATGAATCATACCTTCCCGATGTTTCAGCACCTGATTGATAGAGCAATCATGACAGAGAAGAAGCACAAAGAGATGGAGGATCGCAAGCGCAAGGTTAGTGGACCCCAGCTTGGAAGCACCAATCGCCCTCATTTCTCAGGCAATCCACCTTAGCAGTTCAGACAGAACCAGCGTCCACCTCAGCAACAGCAGTTTCAAAGGCAGTACCCTCAGCACCAGCAGCAGAATCGCCAGAACAATCAGTCAGGAGGAGATCAGTTCCAAAGGTAGAATCAGCAGGCACCTCGCCTTCCTGCCCCAGCGACCCAGCAGAACAGTCAAGCAGCACCAGCTCAGGGTGGAAGCAGGGCATGTTTCCACTATGGAGAGCAAGGCCATTGGGTGATGCAATGTCTGAAGAAGGTAGCCCAGCAGCAGTCAGGCCCCAATGCCCCAGCAAAGCAGAATGTGCCTCAGCCTGGAGCAGGCAACCGCTCTCAGCCACGCTATAACCATGGGAGACTGAACCACTTGGAGGCTGAAGCAGTTCAGGAAACCCCCGGCATGATAGTAGGTATGTTTCAAGTCGACTCCCATATTGCAGAAGTGTTATTTGATACTGGAGCAACACATTGTTTCATTACTGCGTCATGGGTAGAAGCACATAATCTTCCAGTAACTACCATGTCAACCCCCATTCAAATTGACTAAGCCGGTGGTAGAATTCGAGCCGATAGCATTTGCTTGAATGTAAGTGTGGAAATAAGGGGGATAGCGTTTCCCACTAACCTCATAGTAATGGGTACTCAGGGAATAGATGTCATCCTAGGGATGAATTGGCTAGATAAGTATCAGGCAGTTATCAGTTGTGATAAGAGGACAATCAAGTTGATGTCCCCACTAGGAGAGGAAGTGGTGACCGAGTTAGTCCCGCCTGAGCCAAAGAAAGGAAGTTGTTATCAGATGGCTGTTGATAGCAGTGAAGCAGACCCACTTGAGATTATCAAGGTTGTGTCCGAGTTCCCAGATGTGTTTCCAAAGGACCTACCAGGTATGCCACCTGAGCGAAAAGTTGAGTTTGCCATAGAGCTTCTTCCTGGAACCGCCCCCATCTTTAAGAGAGCTTACAGAGTATCTGGACCAGAGTTGGTAGAGCTTAAGAAGCAGATTGATGAGCTATCAGAGAAAGGTTACATCCAGCCAAGCACCTCGCCTTGGGCCGCCCCTGTCTTATTCGTGGAGAAGAAAGATGGCACCAGAAGGATGTGTATCGATTATCGAGCTTTGAATGAAGTCACAATCAAGAACAAGTACCCCTTGCCCAGAATAGAAGATCTATTCGACCAGTTGAGAGGAGCCAGCGTGTTCTCAAAGATAGATCTGAGGTCAGGTTATCATCAGCTTAGGATTCGACCTTTAGATATTCCGAAGACGGCATTCATTACCAAGTATGGGTTGTATGAGTTCACTATGATGTCTTTTGGTCTAACAAATGTACCAGCCTTCTTCATGAATCTGATGAACAGTGTATTCATGGATTACCTTGACAAGTTTGTGGTGGTATTTATTGATGATATTCTAATATATTCTCAAAGCGAAGCAGAGCATGCAGATCATTTGAGGATGGTTTTGCAGAGATTGCGAGAGCACCAGCTGTATGCAAAGTTGAGCAAGTGCGAGTTCTGGATTGATGAAGTCCTGTTCTTGGGTCACGTAATCAACAAAGAAGGATTGGCTATGGATCCGAAGAAAGTGGTAGACATTTTGAACTGGAAAGCACTAACAGATGCCCGAGGAATCAAGAGCTTCATTGGAATGACCGGATATTATCGGTGATTCATTGAAGGGTTTTCGAAGATTGCAAAACCAATGACAGCTTTGCTAGGAAACAAAGTTGAGTTCAAGTGGACCCAGAAATGTCAAGAGGCCTTCGAAGCGCTGAAAGAGAAGTTGACTACAGCGCCAGTTTTAGTCTTGCCTGATGTGCACAAGCCTTTCTTAGTGTATTGCGATGCTTGTTACACTGGTTTGGGATGTGTGTTGATGCAGGAGGGAAGAGTTGTGGCTTACTCGTCCCGAGAGTTGAAAGTTCATGAGCAGAACTACCCAATCCATGATCTAGAGTTGGCAGCAGTTGTTCACGCACTGAAGACATGGAGGCACTATATGTATGGGCAGAAATGTGATGTTTACACATGTCGGCGTTCCGAGACCGGGGGGTCCTCGAGCCGACGAGTGAGAGTGCCGCGTGCCCCAGCCCAGATGGGTCGAGCGCGTGGAGCGAGCGCAAAAGGGGGGAACGGAGTGAGAGAGAGGTCGGTGGCCGGAGCCGGATCGCGAGGGAGTCGGAGAAATTCCCACGGCCTTCGTGTTCGTCCCGCGCCCAGGTCGGGTGCGCTTGCAGTAGGGGGTTACAAGCGTCCGCACGAGGTGAAGGGAGAGGGCGGCCCCGAGAGAGCGCCTGCCCCTGCCTTTCGTCCCCGCGAGGCCAACCTTCTCTAAGAAGGCCCTGGCCCTTCCTTTTATAGTCGTAAGGAGAGGGTCCAGGTGTACAAGACGGGGGTGTAGCAAGGTGCTACGTGTCTAGCGAGGGAGAGCTAGCGCCCTATGTACATGCCCAGGTGGCAGCCAGAGAGATCGTGGCACCCTGTTGGAGTGGCGTCGTGGCTGTTGGAGGAGTAACGGAGCCGGACGGGGGGGACAGCTGTCGAGGTGGCTGGGTCCTTGCTGACGTTCTCCTGCTTTCGTAAGGGAGCTGTGGGCCGCCGTCGTCATGATCTAGCGGGGCGCCATCATGGCCTATCTGGCATAGCTGGCCAGATGGGATGCCGGTCTTGTTCTCTGCGACCCAAGTCGGCTCAGGGCAGGGTGATGATGACGCTTCCTGTTGACGTGGCGGTCTCGTATCCTAGGTCGGGTGTCGTGGAGGCTCCTCCGAGGCTGTGGCCGAGTCCGTCCTGCAAGACAGAGACAGAGTCCGAGCCCTGGTCGGGCGAGGCGGAGATTATTCGGCAGAGGCCGAGGCGGAGTCCGAGCCCTGGGTCGGGCGAGGCGGAGGTCGCCGTCTTCCGGGGCCTTGGCCCGAGTCCGAGCCCTGGGTCGGGCGGAGCGGAGTTCGCCGTCTTCCGAGGCCTTAGCCTGAGTCCGAGCCCTGGGTCGGGCGGAGCGGAGTTCGCCGTCTTCCGAGGCCTTAGCCTGAGTCCGAGCCCTGGGTCGGGCGGAGCGGAGTTCGCCGTCTTCCGAGGCCTTAGCCTGAGTCCGAGCCCGGGGTCGGGCGGAGTCTCCTATGGCACCACTGGCGAAGTCTGGCCGCCCGTCGGTCTTACCTTTTGTGTTAAACGCCCTGGTGACCCGGTCGGTTGGTGCGGTGATTTAGTCAGGGTTTCTCCTTATCGGAGGCGGGGCCTAGGGCGAGCCGGGGATGCGCCTGCCGTGAAAGAGGAGACCTCAGGCGAGACGGAGTCATCTTAGGGTCGGCTGCCCTCGCCCGAGGCTAGGCTCGGGCGTGGCGTGGTCAAGTCACTCGTGTGGACTGATCCCTGACTTAATCAAACCCATCAGGCCTTTGCAGCTTTATGCTGATGGGGGTTACCAGCTGAGAATTAGGCGTCTTGAGGGTACCCCTAATTATGGTCCCCGACAGTAGCCCCCGAGCCTCGAAGAGAGTGTTAACACTCGCTTGGAGGCTTGCATCGCACTTTTTTGCAAGGGGACCAGCCTTTCTCGGAGGTACCTTGTTCCGGTGGGTGCGCGCGAGCGCACCCGCCGGGTGTAGCCCCCGAGGCCTCGGAGGAGTGGTTTCACTCCTTCGAGGTCTTAATGCCTTGCGCAATGCTTCGGCGTGACTAGCGGTTCCCTCATGCGAGCAGGGCGTAACCCAGGTGCACTGTCGGGGCCCAAGTTCTCGGGCTGGTATGTTGACGCTGTCAACGGTTCGGCCGGAGCCGGGTTTGCGAGAGCAGCCCCCGAGCCTTCGCACGGAGCGAGAGGACGATCAGGGACAGACTCGACTTTTTATATACGCCCCTACGTCGCCTTTCCGCAAGGAGGAGGGGGGGAGTGCGCCATGTTACCCTCGATGGGCACCGAACATGGTGTCTCCGGTGAGCTGCGATCGGGTAATCCGAGTGGACGTCCGTGCCCCGTTCGTTAGGGGTCGGCTAGGGGCCCGGAGGCACGCCCAAAAGTACCTGCGGGTGATCTGCCGGACCCGGTCCCCTAGCGACGGGGTCCGAGGGCTCGTTGCCTCCCTCCGATGGGATTCCGTTACAGAGTCGTTCCCGCTGGTCTCGGAAATGTCCTAGGGTACCTCGGGAGCGCAGCCCGAGCCTTGGTTATGTATCGAACGTACCCCTGGTCATCCCTCGCTCGGCGTCTGAGGCGGCTGTGAACCCTTCGACAGGCCAGCCTTCGAACCCCTGATCAGTAGGGGGCACGGAGCCCTAGTAGCCTGAGGCGGTCATGGAACCTTTCGGGGGCCGACCTTCGAACCCCTGACCAGTAGTGGGTGTCGGGCCCACGCGATCTGAGGCGGCTGTCGAACCCTTCGGGGGGCCAGCCTTCGAACCCCTGATCAGTAGGGAGGCTCGGGGCCTAGTTCCTTCACGGGGAAGGATCCCTTTGGGGTTATCCCCCTTCTCGGTCCCTGTTGCAAGAGATAGAGAAAGAAGGAAAAGGGAAAAAGGGATTCGAAATTGAACTTCGTGGCGTACCTTTCTCGGCGTGGCCGTTTTTGGCGGAGGCGAAGCGCCGCCAGCTGCCCCTGCCAGAAACGTCACCTATTTCGCCGTGGAGTTAATGCGCTGGGGTGAGTAGTTGGTGAGGTTGCCGTTGCGTGCGCGAGCCGTTCGAGGGACGGCTGTTTCGCTTCGCGTTTTTTGAACCGCGCGTCCGGTTCGGGCGATGCGTTGGAACCGTCTCGCCCTTGGTCCTTTATGTACCCCTGAGAGGGTCCTGTGACGATTCTCGAATCCACTTTTCGCCTTCTTCTCAGGTTTTTTGCAACCTGAGAGATCTAGCCAGGAAAAGGAAACCGCCTTCCCCTGTTCTTCACGCCGCCATTCCTTCTGCCTTGGCGATGGCCGACCGGGTGACCATCCTCCCGCCGCGCGACCCGTGGCCCTCCTCCACGGTGACGGCGGGTGACCTGGGGGACCTCGTCGACGAGGGTTTGCTCCGCCCCCTCACCGATAAGGAGCGGCCGGAATGGATCCCTCCCTCGGGCGAAGTTGCTCCGTCCCCTCCGCCGGGGTATGTCGTGAGCTTCATCTCCTTCCATGAGCGGGGGTTTGGAATGCCGTCGAGCCGCTTCATGCGGGCCATCCTGTTCCACTACGGGGTGGAACTACACAATCTTACCCCCAACTCCATCGCACAAGCCGCTATCTTTGTAGCGGTGTGCGAGGGGTATCTGGGGATCGCCCCCCATTGGGATTTGTGGACTCACCTCTTCTTTGCTGAGCTTTTTGCTTCGTCGACGGGGGAGAGGAAGGTCCGTGCGGCGGTGCAGGCCGGCGGCTGCACCCTTTTGCTGAGGCAGTCACGGGCGTTGCAGTATATCCCTGCCGTCCTTTCGTCCTCAAACAAGGGCTGGCAGCGCCGGTGGTTCTATCTCCGGAATGACGGAGAGTCGCTCCCGCCGTTCTCTCAGCGGGTCGTCACCGCCGCCCCCGACGCCTGGCGTCACGGGACTCCACACGAGAGGCAGAAGAAACTCGAACCTCTTCTCCAGGCTCTGAAGGTGTTGCGGGAGGAAGGGCTCACCGTCGCGGGAGTGGTTGCCGCCATCCACCGCCGGAGGGTGCTTCCCCTGGCGGAGCGGCGGTTGCCGCTTTGGGAGATGACCCAGGAGGCCGACTGGGAGGGGTCACGGATGTCCCCTGATCCTCTTCCCCACGACGCCCTCTATCGGCGGGTGTCGGTCGCGATGGGGAAGCCGGACCCCCATGCCCTCTCCCAGCCTCGAATGCGCCCCGACCAGGGGTGCGTCGCTCTGGTGAGTGCTCGTCCTTTCCTTCTTCATATACCGGGTCGCTCCCGATTCTGGCTATCGATTTCCTTTCCCCCCCCCTCTTTTTAGGAGGTGGGGCGGCACAAACCCTCCCTGCCGCCGGTCCCGGAGGACGCGGTGGGTCGGGCGGCGAGGCGGGTCGCCGCGGAGGAGGAGAAGAAGAAGAAGGACGCGGAGAAGGCTCGGGCCCGCAGGCGGAGGCGGGCTCGAGACGCCCTGGAGAAACGCCGTCGTCAGCAGGAGAGGGAAGGGCTTCCCAGGGAGCCGTCGCCGGAGACGTCCGATGATGACGACGACGTCGACGATGAAGAGGAGGAGGACGACATGGCCGCACGTCTCGGCCTCAGCCCCGGCTTGGGATGTGGCCGGGGGTCGTCGAGCCAGCCCCCGAGCGGGCCTACATCGTCGGTCCCTGGTGCCGAGGTGCCGGATCCCCGACCTGAGGAGCAGGGGCAACCCGAGAGGGTTCTCGTCTCCCCGGCTGGGGGAGCTGACGTCACTCTAGGGAGCCGAGCCAAGGGGTCCGTTCCTCGGGAGCTGTTGCCCGCGCCGGCGGCATGCGGGAGCGGTCCTCAGGTTGTCATGGCGGTGCCTGGGCAGTCCGCCACCCGGGCCTTAGGGGTGTCCGAGGCGAGGGCGGCGCCGGGGCTGTTGGTGAAGCGGACCACGGCGGTGGTTCCAGGAAGCGGGAGCCAGGAGACCTCCCCCCAGACGCCGTGGATCATGATCCGGAGCGGGTAGGTACCTTGGAATCTTTCCGTCCCGGCGCTTCATCCATATGTACGGGCCGTAATCTTCCCTTACTTGTTTTCTTCAGCAAACGGAGCCATGGCCCCACCGACCTGGCGCCTCGGAAGGCCCTCAAGACGGCGTTTGTCCAGGCAGCTGGCGCCACCTCGGGCTCTCCCGCTCAGCCGACCCTTTCGCAGGGTGCCCCGCAGCGCGGGGCTCAGGCGTCGCATATTTCGGGGGAGCAGGTCCCCGAGGTGGGCTCCTCTGCTGAGGTGGCCACCGTGACCGGGGAGGCGGCCAGCGCCGATGCGGTCACGAGCTCGCCAGCCATGTTGGCCATGCCGGTGTCTGCCGCTACCGCAGCCGGCACCGTTCCGGTCGGAGAGCGCCCAGTCGGCGCCGACGTCGGGACGGCCGCGGCGTCGGCGCCCGAGGCCTCGGGAGAGGTGGGCGCGGATGCGCAGCGTTCCCAGGCGGGCGGCAGCCTTGTCGTTGTGGGGCGAAGCCCCGAGGCCCGGGGCCAGTTGCTCCGATTCCGGACCCGTGAGGCTTCGGACCCCATCTTCGTTCTTGACGACGAAGAGGAGGACCAGTCCTGGGACGAGCTCCGCAAGCGTGCTGAGGCGACAGTGGGGTTGCTCCGATCGTCGCTGGAGGTTCTCTGCGGGGACGTCCCCAAAATCCTTCAGGTAATGGTTTCAGACATACCTTCTTGCTTCCGCGAGCGAGGCGTTCGTCGTGAAATCTTGTTTTCCTTTCCAGGACCTGACGGACCGGAGCGCCGCCAAGTCGTCGTTCATTCGCCGCGAGGCCGTCGTCTGGGGCTCACTGCGGTCCCTGAGGACTTCGCTCGCCGGGGCTACCGTGCGCCTCTCTCAGCAAGACGCTAAGATAGCGGACCTCCAGTTGCTTTGTGCTGACCTGAAGGCCGAGGCGGCGGCAGCGCGCACGGAGCTTGCCCAGGTTGCCGAGGAGCGGGACCAAACTCGGGGCCGAGCTGCCGAAGCTGAGAGCCGGGCCCAGATCCTTGCGGCCGATCTGGTCGCAGCCCAAGTCGCAGCCTCGGAGCAGCACGTTCGAGCCAGAGGTATGGCTCGACCGTCCTCGGTTCTCAATCCTGTCCGTTTCTTCCGCTTGGGTTTGAGATCTTTCTTCTGGTTGTTCGCAGAGCTCGAGTCTGCCCTTGATGAGTCTGCCAAGGCTCTTGCCGAGGCGCTCGACGGGGCTGCTGAGCAAAGGGAGGCCGATCTTGCGGCTATGTCCGAGGCCGTCTCGGAGGTCTATCGGAAACTCGGTCCCGGCGACGTCCCTTCAGGGAGCTCTCCCCAAAGCCGTCTTCAAGCCCTTGGCGATTACGTGCGTGGCAAAGTCCGCGGGGCGCTGCACCACGGCGTCAGGCGGGCCTTCGCCGTGCTCGCTTCCCACTACGTCGTGGACTTGGAGCGGGTCAGTGAGGGGTACTGTCTGCCTGACGAGGACGAGGCAGCCCTGGCGGAGATTCAGCGGCTCGACGCGGTCGCTGCGGGTCCGAGCGCGTCGCTGGCGACCGTCTTCGAAGCGGAGATCCTTCCTCCTGCGCCGCCACCGGAAGCGGAGGTGGGCTTTACCGACGGCGGGGGCGGAGTTGAGGGCGCGGCTCCTGCCCGAGGCGACGCCTGATTTTAGTTGGGACAATTTCTGATGGGTGTGTGATTTGCCGTGGCCACTGGGGCCTGAACATTTTACTTCTTCTTTCGTGAAGTCATGCTTCTTTTCGTTTCGATTTTCGCGCCTGGCCCGTAGTGTCGACAACAGGGTGATTTCCCGAGCTGGGTCCTTTTTCGCGGCAGGCGACGAGCGAGGCGTCCCTAGCCCGGAAGCATAGGTGCTCCCCAGCTCAGTCGGTCTCGCCACTCTACTCGTACCCCAATTCGCTCCTCAGGACTCTGTTTCTGGCGCATCCGGGAGAACGCGGAAAACCCTTTTTGACCGAAAAAAGAGCTTTTCTGACGCGGAACGGTACGTTCGAACCCGATGAGAGGGGTTCCCCTTTTTTAGCCCCCGAGGGAGGGTCGGGCTCTGTCGGGGCGAGGCCGACCCTTCCTTGATAATTGATTCGTATGTATGAGTGGGGAAAGGGCGCAGCCCCCGGGTGTCGTTCGCGCAGAGGCCGTTTGGCGAGTCGGGCTCCTGCCCAGATATGCGGCGAGTGCTCGGTGACATCCCCGGCATGGCGGGCACGCCCGAGGGACCCTATGCAAACACGTCAATGTTTGCGCGAGGGAAGCCGCCAAGCACTGCTTCCTATCTAGGGCCGAGCCCAGAGCCGATCCGGACACGCCTGGAGGCGTCGCCACTGGGGTCGAGAAGGACGGCCTTAACCGTCTCCGCTGGCTCGAAGTTGCCGGCATGCCGCTTCACATCCGGCACCTCTCGGGAGAGGCTTTCCGGGTCGGCAATGAGGGCCTCGGACTCGGCGAGGGCCTCGGCGTACTCCACGCACTCCACATCGCATTCGAATGCGTGTTTGTACGTGGGGCCGACGGTGATGACCCCGTTGGGGCCCGGCATCTTGAGCTTCAGGTAGGTGTAGTTGGGGATGGCCATGAACTTCGCGTAGCATGGCCTTCCCAACACCGCGTGGTAGGTCCCTCGGAACCCGACCACCTCGAACGTCAAAGTCTCCCTTCGGAAGTTGGAGGGTGTTCCGAAGCAGACAGGGAGGTCGAGCTGTCCGAGGGGCTGGACGCGCTTCCCGGGAATGATCCCGTGAAAGGGCGCAGCGCCTGCTCGGTCGGACGACAAGTCGACGCGCAGGAGCTTGAGAGTCTCGGCGTAGATGATGTTGAGGCAGCTGCCCCCATCCATCAGGACCTTGGTGAGCCTGACGTCGCCAATGACAGGATCGACGACGAGCGGGTACTTCCCCGGGCTCGGCACGTGGTCGGGGTGGTCGTCCTGGTCGAAGGTGATGGGCTTGTCGGACCAGTCTAGGCAGACTGGCGCCGCCACCTTCACCGAGCAGACCTCCCGACGCTCTTGCTTACGATGCCGAGCCGAGGCATTTGCCACATGCCCTCCGTAGATCATGAAGCAGTCGCGGACCTCGGGGAACTCTCCTGCTTGGTGATCCTCCCTTTTGTCGTCGTCGTGAGCCTTGCCACCCTCGGCGGGTGGCCCGGCCCGATGGAAGTGACGCCGAAGCATGACGCACTCTTCGAGGGTGTGTTTGACGGGCCCCTGATGGTAGGGGCACGTCTCCTTGAGTGCCTTGTCGAAGAGGTTTGCACCTCCGGGGGGTTTTCGAGGGTTCTTGCGCTCGGCGGCGGCGACAAGGTCAGCATCGGGAACGTCGCGTTTCGCTTGCGACTTCCTCCTGCCTTTCTTCTTGGCGCCGCGCGGAGCAGACGCCTCGGGAGCATCTTCCGACGGGCGGCCCTGGGGCTGCTTGTCCTCTCGGAAGATGGCCTCTACCGCCTCCTGGCCGGAGGCGAACTTGGTAGCGATGTCCATCAGCTCGCTCGCCCTGGTGGGGGTCTTGCGACCCAACTTGCTCACCAGGTCGCGGCAGGTGGTGCCGGCGAGGAACGCGCCGATGACATCGGAGTCGGTGATGTTGGGCAGCTCGGTGCGCTGCTTCGAGAACCGCCGGATGTAGTCCCGAAGGGACTCTCCCGGCAATTGCCGACAGCTTCGGAGGTCCCAGGAATTCCCGGGGCGCACGTACGTGCCCTGGAAGTTCCCGGCGAAGGCCTGGACCAGATCCTCCCAGTTGGAAATCTGCCCCGGGGGCAGGTGCTCCAACCAGGCACGAGCGGTGTCGGAGAGAAATAGGGGGAGGTTTCGGATGATGAGGTTGTCATCGTCCGTCCCACCCAGCTGGCAGGCCAGGCGGTAGTCTGCAAGCCACAATTCCGGTCTCGTCTCCCCCGAGTACTTCGTGATAGTAGTCGGGGGTCGGAATCGGGGCGGAAACGGCGCCCGCCGAATGGCTCGGCTAAAGACCTGCGGACCGGGTGGTTCGGGCGAGGGACTTCGATCCTCCCCACTGTCATAACGTCCCCCACGCCTGGGGTGGTAGCCTCGGCGCACCCTTTCGTCGAGGCGTGCCCGACGGTCACGATGAGGGTGCTCGTCGCCGAGGTGGCCCGGGGCCGCGGGCGCGGTGTTGCGCGTGCGCCCGGTGAAGACCGAGGCTTCCCGCGTGAGTCGGGAAGTCGCGGCACGAGGATCCGGGGTGTATCCCCGCCTTCGAGAGGCAGAGCTCTCTGCCCGCCGGGCCGCAGCGCCTTCCAGGAGATGCCTGAGTTCTCCCTGGATCCGCCGTCCCTCGGTGGTTGATGACTCCGGCATCGCGCGGAGGAGCATTGCTGCAGCGACCAGGTCCTGGCCAGTCCCGCCGGATGCGGGTGGCGGTTTGTCCCTGGCATCGTTGGCGATGCGGTGCTGGAGACCTTAGGGCAAGTGACGTATTCCTCCGGCCGGGGGTTGGCTCGCCCATACCTGCCCGATGTTCTGACGGATTGCCTCGAGCGCTCCTGCTCCTTCATCGAACCCGGCCTGCGCCCCGCGGACTTGCTCGAGCTGTGGGTCGTGACCTCCCGCCGAAGCGGGGACCACAGCTAGCTCCCGCGGGATGTTAGCGCGAGGCGCTGGCCTAGGGGGATCACCATCCTCCGGCATGCCGAGACAGCCGCCTCCGGAGGGATCCCCTAGCTCGATGTGGAAACATTCGCGACTCAGGCCGCAGTCCTTGTCGCCAAGGCTGCGGCTGCCGTCGGAACAGTCGGAGAGGCAGTAGTCACATGCGGTCATGAAGTCCCGCATGGCACTAGGGTTGCCAGATCCGGAGAAATCCCAGCAGATGCTGGGGTCATCGTCTTCCTCGGACCCAGAGGGTCCGTAGGTCGAGACACCCGTCAATCGGTCCCAAGGCGACCGCACAGGAAACCCCAGAGAGGTTGCACTCGCCTCAATGTGAGCGCCCGCCAAAGCGAGATCGCCAGGCGGGCTGAGGCCGAGTCGAAATAACGAAAGATGGGTAGCAGTCGGTACCTTTTTGTCGACGAGGAGCGATGAAGTCGCGTCGGGGGCTGACCGCGTCGTCGTCTTGGGTCCGAGGGCGACGTCCTGCAGGCCTTCCGTGAGCGTGCTGGCGTCGTCCACTTGCTCGGAGTCGACGTGTTGCGGGGGGATGGCGCTCGCGTCTGCCTTGAACGCGAGGGCGACGCTTGGCGTGTCCTCCGTCGAGGCGCCGAGGATGTCGATTTGCCCGACAGCCGTCGGAGCGCGACCTCCCGCTCGGCCCCGGTTGCCCTGCCTCCTCCTCCTTCGACGGCGAGGGAGAGGATGGGGCGAGCTCGAAAGTTGTCCTTCCCCTACGCGGGAAAGACGTCGTCGATTCCGCCGCCGGCGGGCGGGCTGTCCGCCACCAATGTCGCTATCGCGCGGCGGTGGAAGGAGTATCATGTCGTAGCCGCTGTCGAGAGACATGAACTCGAGGCTCCCGAAACAGAGCATCGTCCCGGGTTGAAGAGGTTGTTGGAGACTGCCCATCTGGAGCTTGACGGGAAATCGAACGTCAACACGCAGCGCAGCCCCTACCTGGCGCGCCAACTGTCGGCGTTCCGAGACCGGGGGGTCCTCGAGCCGACGAGTGAGAGTGCCGCGTGCCCCAGCCCAGATGGGTCGAGCGCGTGGAGCGAGCGCAAAAGGGGGGAACGGAGTGAGAGAGAGGTCGGTGGCCGGAGCCGGATCGCGAGGGAGTCGGAGAAATTCCCACGGCCTTCGTGTTCGTCCCGCGCCCAGGTCGGGTGCGCTTGCAGTAGGGGGTTACAAGCGTCCGCACGAGGTGAAGGGAGAGGGCGGCCCCGAGAGAGCGCCTGCCCCTGCCTTTCGTCCCCGCGAGGCCAACCTTCTCTAAGAAGGCCCTGGCCCTTCCTTTTATAGTCGTAAGGAGAGGGTCCAGGTGTACAAGACGGGGGTGTAGCAAGGTGCTACGTGTCTAGCGAGGGAGAGCTAGCGCCCTATGTACATGCCCAGGTGGCAGCCAGAGAGATCGTGGCACCCTGTTGGAGTGGCGTCGTGGCTGTTGGAGGAGTAACGGAGCCGGACGGGGGGGACAACTGTCGAGGTGGCTGGGTCCTTGCTGACGTTCTCCTGCTTTCGTAAGGGAGCTGTGGGCCGCCGTCGTCATGATCTAGCGGGGCGCCATCATGGCCTATCTGGCATAGCTGGCCAGATGGGATGCCGGTCTTGTTCTCTGCGACCCAAGTCGGCTCAGGGCAGGGTGATGATGACGCTTCCTGTTGACGTGGCGGTCTCGTATCCTAGGTCGGGTGTCGTGGAGGCTCCTCCGAGGCTGTGTCCGAGTCCGTCCTGCAAGACAGAGACAGAGTCCGAGCCCTGGTCGGGCGAGGCGGAGATTATTCGGCAGAGGCCGAGGCGGAGTCCGAGCCCTGGGTCGGGCGAGGCGGAGGTCGCCGTCTTCCGGGGCCTTGGCCCGAGTCCGAGCCCTGGGTCGGGCGGAGCGGAGTTCGCCGTCTTCCGAGGCCTTAGCCTGAGTCCGAGCCCTGGGTCGGGCGGAGCGGAGTTCGCCGTCTTCCGAGGCCTTAGCCTGAGTCCGAGCCCTGGGTCGGGCGGAGCGGAGTTCGCCGTCTTCCGAGGCCTTAGCCTGAGTCCGAGCCCGGGGTCGGGCGGAGTCTCCTATGGCACCACTGGCGAAGTCTGGCCGCCCGTCGGTCTTACCTTTTGTGTTAAACGCCCTGGTGACCCGGTCGGTTGGTGCGGTGATTTAGTCAGGGTTTCTCCTTATCGGAGGCGGGGCCTAGGGCGAGCCGGGGATGCGCCTGCCGTGAAAGAGGAGACCTCAGGCGAGACGGAGTCATCTTAGGGTCGGCTGCCCTCGCCCGAGGCTAGGCTCGGGCGTGGCGTGGTCAAGTCACTCGTGTGGACTGATCCCTGACTTAATCAAACCCATCAGGCCTTTGCAGCTTTATGCTGATGGGGGTTACCAGCTGAGAATTAGGCGTCTTGAGGGTACCCCTAATTATGGTCCCCGACAACACAGACCACAAGAGTCTGAAGTACATATTCACTCAGTCCGAGTTGAACATGAGGCAGCGAAGATGGTTAGAGTTGATCAAGGACTATGAACTGGAGATTCATTACTATCCAGGCAAAGTGAACGTAGTGGCAGACGCTTTGAGCAGGAAGAGTCAGGTCAATCTGATGGTCGCTCATCCGATGCCTTATGAGTTGGCCAAAGATTTTGACAGGTTGAGCCTCGGATTTCTGAATAATACGTGAGGAGTAACAGTTGAGCTAGAACCCACCTTGGAGTGGGAAATCAAAGAAGCGCAGAAGAATGACGAGAAGATCAATGAAATCCGACGACTGATTCTAGACGGTAGAGGCAAGGATTTTCGGGAAGATGCAGAAGGTGTGATATGGTTCAAAGACCACTTGTGTGTTCCCAATGTCCAGTCTATTCGGGAGTTGATCCTCAAGGAAGCTCATGAGACAGCTTACTCGATACACCCTGGAAGTGAGAAGATGTATCAAGATCAGAAGAAGAAATTCTGGTGGTACGAAATGAAGAGGGAACTCGCAGAGCATGTGGCGATGTGTGATAGTTGTCGACGGATCAAGGCAGAGCATCAGAGGCCCGCTGGATTGTAGCAACCGTTGCAAATTCCTCAGTGGAAATGGGATGAAATTGGTATGGATTTCATAGTCGGGTTGCCTCGCACTCGAGCCGGCTATGATTCCATTTGGGTAGTGGTGGACCGCTTAACCAAGTCAGCCCACTTCAAACCTGTCAAGACCAACTATAGCAGTGCAGTATTGGCAGAGCTGTACATGTCTCGGATCGTTTGTCTTCATGGTGTGCCAAAGCAGATAGTGTCAGATAGAGGAACGCAGTTCACCTCTCATTTCTGGCAGCAGTTGCATGAAGCTTTGGGCACACATCTGAATTTTAGTTCAGCTTATCATCCATAGACAGATGGTCAGACCGAAAGAGCCAATCAAATCCTTGAAGATATGTTGAGAGCCTGTGCGTTGCAAGATCAGTCCGGATGGGACAAGAGGTTGCCTTATGCAGAGTTCTCCTATAACAACAGTTACTAGGCCAGCTTGAAGATGTCACCATTTCAGGCGCTTTATGGGAGGATTTGTAGAACTCCCTTGCAATGGGATCAGCCTGGAGAAAAGCAAGTGTTTGGGCCAGACGTTTTGCTTGAAGCTGAAGAAAACATCAAGATTGTTCGGGAGAATTTGAAGATAGTGTAATCAAGGCAGCGAAGTTATGCAGACACAAGAAGAAGAGAGCTGAGTTTCGAAGTTGGAGATTTTGTCTATCTGAAAGTGTCACCGATCAGAGGAGTCAGAAGATTCGGAGTCAAAGGCAAGCTAGCACCCTGATATGTTGGTCCGTATCAGATTCTTGCAAGGCGTGGAGAAGTGGCCTATCAACTCAGTTTGCCAGAAGGCTTGTCCACAGTGCATGATGTCTTTCATGTGTCTCAGTTGAAGAAGTGTTTGTGTGTGCCAGAAGAGCAGTTGCCAGTGGAAGGTCTGGAGGTCCAGGAGGACTTGACCTACATAGAGAAGCCGGCGCAGATTCTTGAGACTACAGACAGAGTCACTCGGAGGAAGACTATCAAAATGTGCAAAGTCAGATGGAGTCACCACTCTGAGGAAGAAGCAACCTGGGAGCGTGAAGATGATCTGATGGCCAAATATCCTGAGCTCTTTGCTAGCCAACCCTGAATCTCGAGGGTGAGATTCTTTTAAGGGGGATAGGTTTGTAACGCTCTGAATTTGGGGGTGGAATTTTTTTCTTCTTTTCACTCACCAAATTCGAGCTTAATCTCTTTTCTCTTCCCGTTTCGCTCCTTCTTCCCAATTTCAAACCAGTATAGTGACAAGTGTCCGTGTCATGTATAAACAAAACCTAAGTGTCATGGGTGTTGCATCATGCCGAAGCGCATTTCTTTGTCTGATGTCACGTGTTCATCTTGTCCCGTTTCGGATTTTGGTTCACGATTGGATTCCGTTTAGTGGTCGTGCGTGTCGTGGGTTTCGATCCACGTTGTGGCCTAGCCCGGCCCGGTCCGGCCCGCGCGCCCCCGGCACCCCCTGCCGTCCCTAAGCGCGCGCCCCCCTCCCCCTGATCCATTTGTCTCATTTGATTTCCTCTCGTGCAGTAACCTCCCTCTCCCTCTTCCACCTCTCTCTCTCTCTCCCCATGGTGCCCTAGGGTTTGGAGACGTGATCGCCGGAGTTTGGATCCCCGAAGGTGAGTTTTCCTCTCCCCTTCCCTCTCCCTCTCTCTCTCTCCTCCCCCAACCATTCTTCTTCCTCGCGTGGCCTCCCTGCCTGCGCTCCGCGTCGCCCTCAGCCCCGCGCCCGCGCCGCCCTTGGCCCCGCGCCCTGCGCACCGCCCTCAGCCCCTACGCGCCCCGCGCCCGCGCACCCTCCCGGCCCCGCGCGCCGCCCCCTCAGCCTCCCCGGCCGCGCGCCCACCCTCGGCGAGCCCCTCCCCGGCCACGCCCGCCCTCGGTGAGCCCCTCCCTGGCCGCGCCCGCCCCCGGCGAGCCCCTCCCCCGACGGCTCCCCTTCCCAGCCGTGCCCGCCCCCGGCAAGCCCCTCCCTGGCCGCGAGCCCCTTGGCCCCGCGTCACGCCCTGCCCGCGCGCCCCGTGTCGCGCGCCCTCGGCCGCGCCCCTGCCCGCGCTCGTGCCCCGGCAAATCGCGTCCCGCGCGCCTGCACGGTTCGCGTGCCCCCAGCACGCGTAGCGTGCTCTCGAGTGTGCGACCGTAGTCGCGCTTCGTTTAACCCTCGTTTAATCCATCTTAATTTTGTTTAGTCAATGTGCTGCGTCGCGTGCTTCGCCGCGTGACAGTTCATTCAAATTTCATCTTTATTAATGTGCTACGTCGCGCGCTTCGTCGCGTGACGGTCCTTTTAAATTTATATTTATTAATGTGTTGCGTCGCGTGCTTCGTCGCGCGATGATTCGTTTAATTTATATTTATTACAGTGCTGCATCGCGCGACGATTCGTTTTAAATGCAATTCTGTTGACGTAAACCGTCGCGCGTTTCGTCACGCAACGCGTAACGTTTGTCTTTAATTAATGCAAGAATCCCGTTGCGTGCTCTGTCGCGCGGCGAATCATTTATTTCTTAATTCAATTTAAATGTTGTGTCGTACGTCTCGCCGTGCGACCACTCCCTTTCATTCATCTTTATCTATTTATAATGATTAAACATGGAACATGACCTTACTTTGTTCTAAATGCAGTGGCCAAATTAATGCCTTTCTGTTAAGCAAGTGGTTTAATTTATAAATATGTAACATAATCGCTTCTCGACCGTAGACCCGACTGTCATTTCCTCTTTCTCTCTTAACCATAATTGCGAGCCCTGCGTGGAACGTCTGTTATTTATTGCATTCTATTGTATGGTGTACTGTTCCTTTGTATTAAATGTGTGGATGTATGTATGTTTGCGCTCGTATAGAGAACGATCTGGTTGAAGAGCCCGAGGAACTCACAAGAGAAGCCCCTGTGCAACATCTGGTTGGTGGAGGCAAGTGTCCCTTGACCTATCTTTGTCCTATCCATTCTATAATTCACTTCCCGCATTTACACAGTTATACCTAAGGATTGACTAGCTTTTGTTATCCATGTCCTTGTTTACCTATTTGGGTTGGATTATTATTGCTTAGATTATTGCTAGTGCTTAACATTAATCAATGAACATGATGAGAATTATCTATGATACGTTGTTTTCCCTCTTATTTACGATATTATACTTGTGGCATTTAAGGGGGCTCGAGCGGTTTCTCGAGTGCCTCTCCGTAAGGACCTGTTCGTTGGATGACCGCCCGGGAAAACAGTGCAACCATGAGGGTGGAGTGGGACGCCCTTAGCTGAGTAATTAGAGGAACCGGGGTGTAGTTCGCTTAGCCGTCGTGCCGTCAATGGGGCTCGGTGTATGCGGCTCGCTCTGCCAAGGTTGATTTGTCCCTTGGGGAGGAGTGCGGTACATTTAGGAAACCTAACGGGCGGCTACAGCTCCGGGGAATCTTTGTAAAGGCTACGTAGTGATACCCTGCTGGGTCACCTTGGTAGTGATCAATGGAGAGTCATGATCTCCAGGCAGAAAGGGAAATCACGGCTTGTGGGTAAAGTGCGCAACCTCTGCAGAGTGTATGAAAACTGTTATATCAGCCATGCTCGCGGTTATGAGCGGCCAAGGGAGCTCCAGTGATTAGTGGCACTT
The DNA here is from genome assembly GCA_029449295.1 of Zea luxurians. Taxonomy (NCBI): domain Eukaryota; kingdom Viridiplantae; phylum Streptophyta; class Magnoliopsida; order Poales; family Poaceae; genus Zea; species Zea luxurians. Next base: position 39,098,137 of record JAOPSE010000018.1, on the reverse strand, counting down.
GATCAGAGATGTTCGGATTACAGGTGGCAATGAGATTGATGGTTTTTGGTATTGACTCTGGTAATGGTAAGTGGTACTCTTTCCGTTTGGAAAGGACTACGTTTGGGTTAATAACGTGGGTTAATTCTAAAACTTGGCTTTCTCTACTAGTAATAATAATCGGACTAACTAAAAGCAACTGCTTGACTTATCCCCACATAAAGCTAGTCCACTACAGCCAAACAGGACACTTGCTAAGTATGTTGATGTGTACTCACCCTTGCTCTACACACCAACCCCCCCCCCAGGTTGTCCGCATTGCAACCACTGCTCAGGAAAAGATGAAGCCGTGGAACGAGACTTCCAGGAGTTCCAAGATTACGATGAGTTCTAGGCGTGGGTTAGCGGCAACCCCCAGTCGGCTGCCTGTGAAGGCTGCGTGTATCTACGTTTATTTTCCGCACTTTGATTATTGTAAAGACTATGTGGATGTCTCAGACATATGATGTAATCGACTATTATTACCCCTTTTATGTTATTATTTGAGCATTGTGTGATGATGTCGAGTTATGTAACTGCTATGTACGTGAATTGCTGATCCTGGCACGTACATGGTTCGCATTTGGTTTGCCTTCTAAAACCGGGTGTGACACTGGGGCAGGAAGACGGGCTGCCTGGTTGCTCTGACGCTGGTACTGATTTCCTCCTTGTTGGCTATTCTGACGGTACTGCTGCTGCTGAGGAAACTGTCGTTGGTACTGCTGCTGGTTCTGACGCTGATGTTGGTGCTGGTGATGGTGACCTTGCTTGAATGGCTGAGGTGGGTTGTCTAAGTAGCAAGGACGGTTGCTACTCCCAACTTGAGGTCCAGCAATCTTGCATTTCCTGTCCTCCATCTCCCGACGCTTCCTTTCTGTCATGATTGCTCTGTCGATCAGATGCTAGAAGGTAGGGAAGGTGTGGTTCATCAGCTAATAATGGAGAGGGTCAACCAATCCTCTTAGGAAGCGGTACTGCCTCTTGGCATCTGTGTTGACGTCTTCTAGGGCGTAACGGGACAGCTGTAAAAATTATCCCTGTACTCACTGATAGACAAGGGACCTTGCTTCAGGGCGAGAAACTCCTCCTTCCTTAGTATCATCAGTCCCTCGGGCACATGGTAGCGATGGAAGTTGTCCCTGAACTCCTCCCAAGTGATGGATTCAGGGTTGGCATGGGTGGCGAGGTAAGACTCCCACCAAGACTGTGCTGCTCCCCTTAGCTGTCGGGGACCGTACAACACCTTCTCTGGATCATTGCACTGGGCAGTGTGCAACTCATGCTCCATGGTACGTAGCCAATCTTCCGCGTCCATGGGATCAGCAGAGTGGGCAAAAACTAGGGGATGGCCCCTCATGAATTCTGCCCGCTTGTCTCTAGGCACTTGTGGCATCTAGACTTGCATAGGAGGTTGAGGCGGTGGTGGTTGCTGCTGCACCTACTGCATGGCTGCTAATGTCTGACCAATGGCCTGGACTGCTTGAGTTTGCATCATGAACATTTGTTCAATGGTCATCGGGGGTGGCGGCGGCAACTGCTGCTGCTGGGCTACATCCTCCTAGGGTGCCTGCTGTTCTCGTCGAGCACGCCTCACACCTCTGCGCTTGTTCTCAGACATATGTAGGAATCACACACATATCAGATCTGACACACATATCAGATCCTCCATAGCACTGAACGCATGACCATGTTCACTGACAGCTTCTCAGATAAAGAGGAAAGGGGAAATAAAGGGATTACCCAACTAAATAACTGACTTTATTAATAACTACACCAAGTTGCAGGGGATACCCACACCTTGGTGACCATCATTACAAAGATCCAACTTCAGTACATGTCCATCATAACAAGCATCCAACATACGATAAGCAAATAACTCTAACTAAGACTGACTAGACTAAGATACTGAACTAAGCATTATTACAGACTCCAACTCTATCGATCTAAGGATCCAAATCTATGCGGGTCCTACAGTCTGGGGTACCATAGTCGAAGCGACCATGGGGCGGTGAACGGTAAGGGTGCTGAATCCGGACAGGGGTGGGAGAACCACCATCCAAATAGTGGTGTGCTGCACACTCAGCACGCAATTCCGCAACCTCCGCCCGAACCTTGCCCAACTCATCAAGGGCGTGGTCCAACTCTGTGTTGAGCACGGCGACCAGATTGACCATGCTGCTCAGCCTGGGATTGCCCTCACCCACTAGCGAGACTATCACACCTCCAGCACTGCCAGTCGAATGGCGAGGGTAGTACTTCAGGTCAAGGCCATCAGCTACCCCGCTGAATAACGAGCAATACTGAGAAAGTGCCCATCGTGCTGCATCTTGTATGGCTGCCTCGGCAGTGTCCCTCTCAGTAATAGAATAGTGCTCTGAGAAGGCCTCTGCACCCCAGAGATCATCGTCCGGACGGCGCACCAAGCAAGTAGCCTCCCACTGGTCTAGGTATAGCCCGCGACGGTGCTGGTAGAACTACCACCGGCATCGTTGTCGTCGTCTCTGTCTCCGTCAGGGTCTCCTCCAATAGCCGGGATGCCCTATGGTGGTGCAGGGGGCATCTTTGGCTGAGGTGCAGGGGAAGGCGGCCTCTCAGACTCCACCTCCCGCAGAGGCGAGGGGGAAGAGTCCTGCTGCTCCTGCTCCTGCTCCTAGCATCGGCGCTCCTGCTCCTCGTGCAGGCGACGATGCAGTCTCTCCATTTGACTGGACTGACCTGACACTGTGCGACGCAGTGGACGCTCCGCCAAGCGAGAAGGCAAAAAGGGGATCACAGACTTACGTGCAGTGCACCTAAGACGAGCCATCTACAAAAGACATCGTAAGCACAAGGGTAAGAGTAGAACTATGAGACCAGAAAGTAAACAGAGAGAAAAGTGAGATAAAACTTTTGAGGTAAGTAAACAACATAGAGTTGGTCAAGATGACCATCTTTTGAAAAGACACTGAGGTCAAGGTAAGAGTAGGGGTCTATAGTCCTTAGGGCGACCATTCTTGTCTAGGTTAGTGGTCCTACAGTCAGCAAGGGCTTTGATACCACTTATGTCACACCCAGTTTTGGAAGGTAAACCAAATGCAAACCATGTACGTGCCAGGATCAGAAACTCACGTACACAGAGATTACATAATTGGACATCATCACACAATGCTCGAAATAAAAAGCGGAAAGGTACTTTATTACATCAAGATGTCCAAGACATCCATAGAGTCTAATACATAACCATTGTTCAACATAATTATCCAAGTGCGAAATGAAACGTAGATGCTAAGCCTACACATGCAGCTGACTAGGGGTTTGCCACTAAGAAAGAACTAGAACTCGTCGTATTCCTGAAACTCCTCGAAATCTTCTATGTTGCCAGCATCACCTCTTGAGTACTGAGTACAATGGGGACAACCTGGGGTGGGGTGGTTTGTAAAGCAAGAGTGAGTACACATCAACGTACTCAGCAAATATCCCGTTTGGCTAAAGTGGACTAGCTGTATATGGGGTTGAGATCAAGCAGTTGCTTTTAGGTTAGTCAAGTATTTATTATTATTAGTAGAGCCAACTTCTGTAATAAACCCAGTTATTACCCAAAATTACTTCTTCAAACGAGGAAATACCACAGATTAGATTTTATGGCATCATTGTTAATCATCATAAAAGTATCCAAAGTTCTTCTAATCAAAGAGGATCCCAAGGCTGCTCTTAACCGTGAGCTCGGCTGATATACCAGTTTTTAACACTCTGCAGAGGTTGTACACTTTACCCACAAGTCGTGATCCCTTTCCAGCCTGGGTTGTACAGACCCGATCTTCACTACCAAGGTGAATGGCCAGGGATACACTATGTAGCCTTTACAAAGACTCCCCTGGTGCATAGCTGCTCGTTAGGTTTCACCAGTCGTACAAACGCAGTACACCTCCCCAAGGTGGGTGACTAACAAAACCAAATCGAAAGAACCTCTGCACCCCAACCTTGGTAGAGCGAGCACTACGCCCTGGCCCCCATTGACGGACCTCTGGTAAAGCCAACTACACCCTCAGGTTCATCTAATTATTCAGCTAAGGGCGTCCCATTCCACCCTCATGGTTGTACTGTTATCCCAGGTGGTCACTCCACGAACAGGTCCTTACGGAGAGGTTCTTAGGAAAAAGGCCTGAGTCCCCTAAGGTATCACAATATCATTCACATAATCAGGATAACAGTATCGTATCATAAATATTCACATCATGTTCATTGATTTAAGTTAAGGCAATAGCAAAATTCTAACCATGATAACCCAAAAAGGTAAACAAGGATAAGTGAATACAGACTAGTCAATCCTTAAGTTTCATAAAGTAATGCGAGATAGTGAATCATAAAGTATGTAGGACATAATAGGTCAGAGGACACTTGCCTTCACCAAGTTGCTGCTCAGGGAGGTCTCCAACAACACACTTAGGAACCTCAGACTGCTCATTGTCTAAGAAAAGCGAGCATACATTCAATACATTTGGAAGGTAAAAATGAACATCACATCACACATGTACAAATATTGGCACACAACTCAAGAAGGTACAATCTTAAGTACAGAGGAATGAGGTCAAGTTATAAAAATGGACTAATCCTAATTGGGAATTGATTACTCTCTAAATGTTTGGAACATAGCTCAAAAGGTTAAGTAGTGATTAAAACAAATGAAAGCTAGAATTATAAGATAAACTACTCTCATTTAGAAATTTTATTATCTTTTAAGTATTATCCATAATTACATTCCTAATTCTATTTATGTCATTAAGGCCTAGAGGTTAAGCCAAAAATAAATCCAAGTAATGCATAACACTAATCTCTCAAGATTGAATATACTTTATTCCTAGGGTTCTCCTTTTATTTATTTCATAAAATAAATAAATCAACATATACTTTAGTTCTATATTCTAAGTGTAAAAGTTAAAGTGTACATATTACAGTTGGTCATATTTTATTTGAGCAGAGAATAATTTGGTGAACATTTTTCAATTTGAACCACTAAATTTAGAGTTCATATGAAAAATATATGAAATAAACAAGTTTTGAAGTTTGAAATATGAAATTAGGGCTAAATCTATGATTAAATAAAAGTCCAGGGGTCTAATTAAAACAAACCAGAGACCTATGTGCTAAAACAGAGGATGGTGGGTTGATTTCCTAAAACCAGGGGGTTTTTAAGCAAAACAGCCATGCGAAGGGGTATCGGGCTCCCTCAACCGTTGGATCAGAAACCGACAGCTGAGATTAGATCGCGCGGGCGTGGGCGCGCAGGCGCGGCTGACAAGCGGGGCCAGGGGCATCAGCGGCTGAGGGAGAGGACACACTAACCGAGTGGGCCCAGCGTCAGAGGACTTGGGCGCTGACAGGCAGGCCAGGGCGTCAGGGCACGCGTGCGCGAAGCGGTATCCTGCGGTCCGGGTCGTTTGATCTGAATGGGACGAAGGGGACCAGACTAGGGGGATGAGCAGTCCGGGCCGTGCAATCAAGATTGGACGGGGGAAATCAGACCGAGAAGGATGAGTGGTCCGGGCCATGCGATCAAGATCGGACGAGGGAAATCAGACCAGGACGGACGAGGGGTCTGGGCCGTGCGATCAAGATCGGACGAGGGAAATCAGACCGAGAAGCATGAGCGGCTGCGGGCGGCGCTGTTCGTTTCCGCGGCGGTGAGGTCGCCGGAGTTGAGGCTGGCACGAGCTAGGTTGGCTCCAGGGTCGCCGGAGTTGGGCAGAGAGGGAGAGGGCACCACGGCGAACTCAATGGCGGGGAAGAGGCCATGAATCCATGGGCAGAGAAGGGAGAACGGCGGTGAGAAGGTCTCGGGCAGGCCGGAGTAACTCTGTTGAGTCGTTCCAGCCACGGGGAGGGGACTTCAGGCGCGCTAAGGCCTTGGCTAACTTTAGCAGAGGCAGGGGTGACATAGGGACCTGCTCTGGGGAACTAGACTGGGCTAAACTAGCCGGCCACCGTGCGAACACGGTGGACCGCCGCGGCCGAGCACCGGCGAAGGCGAAATTGGCCGAGCATAGGGTGCAATAAGGGAAATTGGGCATGGGGACGGGTGTCTCACCTCGGGGCAGAGCTCGGGGAGGCTTGGAGCGGTCTCCAGCGAGCTGGATGGCCGAGAACGTGGGCGCGGGTCTCTGGCAGCGGCTGGTGGCATGGGCAGAGCGCGAGAGAGGGCGAAGCTGCGTGAAATGAGGTGAGGGGTGTGCGCGGGGCACTTGCGGGGCTCTATGAAGGGAGTTGGGCGCGTGGGCGGGCATCGTGGCTAAGAAATCTGGCGACTTGCGCGAGTGCGCACGCGCTGGTCCACGGCGAGCGCAGAGGGGGTGGAACTGACAGTTATGGTCCACAGCGCAGAGAGACGAGAAAGGGGCGTGCAGGGCAACGGCTCGGCGACTGGCGAACCGGGCCTGCGAGGCAGAGAGAGAGGAGAGGCGCGCAATGAAGAAAACTGGCACCGACAGGCTGGCCCCACTGGGCAGCGAGCGAGGGAGGGAGGGCACGCGTGAGGAAGAACTACCGCTGACAAGCGGGGTCCGCCTGTCAGGCAGCGCAAGCGCGCGGGCGCGCGACCAGGCTAGGCTGACTGGGCTGGTTTGGGCTGCTTTCTCCTTTTATTTTTCTCTGAATTTTCTAATTCCTTTTCCATTTCTTTTTCTATAGGGTTTTCCAAATCCAAAATCAAACTAGGTTTCAAATTCAAATAAATTCAAACTTGTGCAACACTTCAAAGAATATTTTAACTCAGCATAATGCAACATGTCATGACCCATAAGGTTTTGGCAAAAATAAATAATTAACCTCCACTAGTTTAGGCTATCTCTAATCAAAATGGAAAAAGGGAGAATGAATCTAGGGAGAGAGAAAACCTAGAGTGAGAAAAAGAAGAGTAACACATGATTTTGGGTGATAATTAGAAAGAAATTTTATGCCCCCAAAACCAGGGTGTTACAATTGAGGAATTGCGTGAAGAATGCGCAGCACGCAACTATCTGGATGGTGGTTCTTCCGACCCTGTCAGGATTCAGCACCCTTACCGTTCACCGCCCCGTGGTCGCTTCGACTATGGTACCCCAGACTGCAGGATCCAAATAGATTTGGATCCCTAGATCGATAGAGTCAGAGTTTGTAATAATGCTTAGTTCAGTGTCTTGGTCTAGTCATCTTAGTTAGAGTTAGTTTGCTTATCTTATGTTGGATGCTTGTTATGATGGACATGTATTGAAGTTGGATCTTTGTACTGATTGTCACCAAAGTGTGGTATCCCCTGCAACTTGGTGTAGTTATTAGTAAAGTTAGTCATTTAGTTGGGTAATCCATTTATTTCCACTTTCCTCTTTATATGAGAAGTTGTCAGTGAAGATGGCCATTTGTTCAGTGCTATGAAGATTTTCTATACATTTTTTCTTATGCTGAAAGACTGTAGAGGCAGATTTGATATGTGTGTGATTTCTACAGATGTCTGAGAACAGGCGCAGAGGTGCGAGGCGTGCTCAGGTAGAACAGCAGGCACCCCAAGAAGAGGCAGCCCCGCAGCAGCATTTGCCACCGCCACCCCCGATGACCATTGAGCAAATGTTCTTGATGCAGACTCAAGCTGTCCAAGCAATTGGACAGACTCTAGCAGCGATGCAGCAGGTGCAGCAGCAGCTACCATCGCCTCAGCCTCAGGTGCAAGTTCAGATGCCACAAGTGCCTAGAGACAAGCGGGCAGAATTCATGAGGGGCCATCCCCCAATCTTTGCCCATTCTGCTAACCCCATGGACGCCGAAGATTGGCTGCGTACCGTGGAGCGTGACTTGGACACTGCCTAGTGCAACGATCGTGAGAAGGTGTTGTATGGTCCTCGATAGCTGAGGGGAGCATCACAGTCTTGGTGGGAGTCTTACCTTGCCACCCATGCCAACCCTAAAGCCATCACTTGGGAAGAAATTAGGGACAACTTCCGTCGCTACCATGTGCCTGAGGGACTGATGATAGTAAGGAAGGAGGAGTTTCTCGCCTTGAAGCAAGGTCCCCTGTCCGTCAGTGAGTACAGAGATAAGTTTCTGCAGCTGTTGTGTTATGCCTCAGAAGATGTCAACACGAATGCCAAGAGGCAGTACCACTTCTTGAGAGGATTGGTTGATCCCCTCCACTATCAGCTGATGAACCACACATTCCCTACCTTCCAGCATCTGATCGACAGAGCAATCATGACTGAAAGGAAGCATCGGGAGATGGAGGACAGGAAACGCAAGATTGGTGGATCTCAAGTTGGGAGTAGCAGCCGTCCTCGCTACTCAGGCAACCCACCTCAGCCATTCAAGCAAGGTCACCAGCACCAGCACCAGCATCAGCGTCAGAACCAGCAGCAGTACCAGAGGCAGTTTCCTCAGCAGCAGCAGCAGCAGTACCATTAGAATAACCAGCAAGGAGGAAATCAATATCAGCAACAGAGCAACCAGGCAGTCCGTCTTCCTGCCCTAGCAACCAACCAGAGCAACCAAGCAGCGCCAGCGCAAGGAGGAAGTCATGCATGTTTCCACTGTGGGAAACAAGGCCATTGGGCGAATCATTGCCCAAAGAAAGCAGCTCAGAAGCAGCCAACTCCCAATGCCCCAGCCAGGCAGAATACAATGCAGCAAGGAGGCAACAACCGTGGGCAGCCTTGTGCCTAGTATGGAAAGGTGAACCACTTGGAGGGCAACACAGTCTAGGAGACTATAGGAGTGGCACTAGGTACGTTTTTAGTCGAGTACCATTCTGCAAATGTGTTATTTGATATTGGAGCAATGCATTGTTTTGTGACTGCATCATGGGTAGAATTACATAATATACCAGTAGCACGCATGTATCCACCTATGAGGGTTAGTTCAGTGGGTGGAAGAACCCAAACATATAGATTTTTCCCTAGTGCAAGAGTCCAAATAAGGGGATAGAGTTCCCTGCTGATCTAATAGTTATGGGTAACCAGGATACAACTATTGATGTCATCCTAGGGATGAATTGGCTAACCAAGTATCAAGCCAGTCTTAGTTGGGACAAGAGAACGGTGAAGTTAGTGTCCCTATCAGGAGAAGAAGTGTTAGTGGAGTTGGTCTTGTCTGGATCAAGGAAAGGGAGTTGTCACCAAGTCACTGCCCATGTTGAGGAGATTAAACCATCAGGGACTATCAATGTAGTATCACATTTTCCATATGTGTTTCCCGAGGAGTTACCAGGTATGCCACCGGAAAGGAAGGTGGAATTCGCCATAGAGCTTATACTGGGCACCGCCCCTATTTCTAAGAGAGCCTATCGAGTGTCCGGGCTAGAATTGGTGGAACTCAAGAAGCAGATTGATGAATTGTTAGAGAAAGGCTACATCAGACCAAGTACCTCGCCTTGGGCAGCCTCAGTGCTATTTGTGGAGAAGAAGGACGGAACAAAGAGGATGTGCATTGACTACAGGTCCTTGAATGAGGTTACTATCAAGAACAAGTACCCCCTGCCCAGAATTGAAGATTTATTCGATCAGTTGAGAGGAGCCAGTGTGTTTTTGAAGATAGATCTGAGGTCAGGCTACCATCAGCTTAGAATCCGACCCTCGGATATACCGAAGACAACATTCATCACCAAGTATGGACTGTATGAGTTCACGGTCATGTCATTCGGTTTGACGAATGCGCCAGCTTATTGCATGTACTTGATGAACAGTGTGTTCATGGACTACCTCGACAAGTTCGTAGTAGTGTTCATTGATGATATCCTTATATATTCCTAGAATGATCAAGAGCATGAGGAGTATTTGAGGAAAGTACTTCAGAGGTTACGAGAGTGTCAGCTATACGCCAAGCTTAGCAAGTGTGAGTTCTGGATCAGTGAAGTCCTGTTCTTGGGTCACATTATAAACCGAGAGGGATTGGCTGTAGATCCGAAGAAGGTAACAGCTATCTTGGACTAGAAAGCACCAAAAGATGTTCGAGGAATCAAGAGTTTCATTTGAATGGCTGGTTATTATCGGCGTTTCATTGAAGGTTTCTCCAAGATTGCTAGGCCAATGACAACCTTGTTGGCAAAGAAGGTTGAGTTCAAGTGGACCCCAGCATGCCAGAAGTCCTTTGAGACATTAAAGGAGAAGTTGACAACGACACCAGTATTGATTCTGCTAGATGTTCACAAGCCATTCTTAGTATATTGTGATGCTTCGTACACTGGACTAGGATGTGTGTTGATGCAGGAAGGGAGAGTAGTGGCATACTCGTCCCGACAGTTGAAGATTCATGAGAAGAATTACCCTACTCATGATCTGGAATTAGCAGCCATTGTTCATGCATTGAAGACTTGGAGGCATTATCTGTATGGGCATGAAGCGTCCCGATCCTTTGGGACTCAAATGTGAAACAATTACTAGTCCCAGGAGGCTAGTAAACACATTTCTTACTTCAAATAGTACAGAGTTTTAGATAAATTTATTACAATACCGGGGTACAAGCTCGAGAGAGCCAAATAGAGAAGCGCAGTAGGAAAAATACACTAGCCCAAGCCACAGGCAGAACTGGGTGCAGACACAGCCCTCTTAATCAAGCATAGCAGAAAAGAAGTCCTCGGCTGCTGAAAAACATAAATAAATTTGGGTGAATACACTAGGTATTCCGCAAGCCCACCCCGCTCCCGTAGAGAGAAAGAGACCTATGATGTACATGCTCAATTTGGTGGAGTTGTAGTCACTCATCATTTTCTTAGAGAGAGGCAGTTGTTTGAAGGTTTTCCCATGGTCTTAAAAGTAACCAAGACTCAACCACCACTGAGCTTCCCGCTCCCGTGGCCTTATTTTCTTTTTCAACACCCATTTGATCACACATTTCCCTTGGCAAGCAACTTAGAGAAAAAATAAAAACTCTAATTGCCATACCATACCAGACTCATCCATACCAGTGGACACGGACTATTCGAATAGGTTTTCAAACTCTGCGCAGAGGTGTACACTTTACCCACTAGTCCGGTTTCTGCGATCTCACCGTCGCGAGACCCGAATGCCGGATCTCTTTCCTTACTCGCGCGTCCTAACCTTAACGGTTATCCGGAAGGAGTCAGGCCACCACCATGCCCAAACCGGACAAAACTTTCCCCCTCCTTATCCTCCCGGTGCTCCCCAGCCTTCTTAACCCTGGGGTTGGACCGCACGAGTTCAGATTGAGTGACTGCCCACACAGTCTCGAGTGGTTGTACGATAAGGAGTACAGGTAGTGAAAAATGACAAACCGGTCCTTATATGAGGGGACAATCCTTCTGCTCACGCCTAAACCAGCTGAGCCAACACCTTAGGCCCTCCCCTAAACCAGGGAGTCCCTGATCATCCCACTCCCAGGTGATGAGGGTGAGTACCCTTCATCGCATAACTTTTCAAAAAGAGATTTTATTTGGAGAAACACATGGCCCTTCTTCCCAATCCACTTTACGTATCCAGAATGTGTATGTTAATGCGGGCCATCTCTCACTCACAATGCAATATTCCCCATAATTCCCGGCCTAGGCAGTGGTAGAGAGAATAGGTAATTTATGCATCAAGGGAAGGATGGACTTGCCTTCGTCGAAGCTTTCCTGGCACAGAAGATCTACTTCCGGAAGTTCGGGCTCTGGCCCTTCTTCCGGGGCTACGGGTTCCGGATCCGCGGTCCCCGCTTCTTCTAGTCAAACAGTCAACAAAACAACACATCAACGGTAGTTTACTTAATTATAGTGTGTCATTTACCAACATTATTAATACTTAGGACTTTAGAAATTATTTGGGTGGTTTTTGGTACATAAAATATTGAAGGAAACTAATTAAATGAGAAAAGGTGAAGAAAAGAAAATAGAAAGGGATTTTCTCCTCAGACGGGCCGGGGGGGGGGGGATTTTGGCCCAGCTCGGCGCGGGGCAGACGCGCGGGCGCGCTTTCGGCCCAGCAGCGGCCCACGGGTGGGGGAGACGGCGCGGGTGTGCGGGGCGACGGCGTCATCGCGGGGCCCACGCGACAGAGAGCGGAAGGGGGAAACGGCGCGGGCGCGATTGACGACGGGGTGAACCGGCCGAGGGGGGGGGGGAACCGGCCGCCGGGGGGGGGGGGGGGGGGGTTCGACGGCGGCTTGCCGCCGGTGGCCCGGTTCCCGGTCCAAGTGAGGGTGGTTTAGCACGGGCGGGGGCTGGTGATTCTAGGGGTAGGCTTAATTTGGCCGGAGGGGGTTGGGAGGGGGCTGCCCACGGGGAGGGGGCGGAGCTCCGTGGCGGGGATCGCCGCCGGTGGGCTCTGGGTGAGGGACTGGGGCGGGGGAGTGGTGTTTTGGGTTCGCGGCTTTGTGAGGGAGCTGCTTGGTTCCCTTAATTTCTCGCTGGACCAACGGAGCGGGAGGGAGAGAAGGGGGGAGGGACTCACCGGAGAGGGGGAAGACGGCGGTGCTCTGCGAATTGCGCTCGGGCGAGGGGAGGAAGGTAGTGGCCGAGGCCGGTGCGAGGAAGAAGGAGCCCGGGCGAGCTTTTTATAGGCGCGCGGGGGCAAGGGGGGGCGGTGGAGCTCCCTGACTCCGGTGAGCCTCCCGGTGTCGCCATAAATGGCGCACAGCGCCGCCGAGGGGACGCTACGGCGGGGCGGGTACCCGGCGAGGACGCGGTCAAGGGGAGGAGGACGGAGCGGTGCCAAACTTTCCTGTGTGGCCGGACGGCAGAGGGGAGGACGGAGGCGACGGCCGGAGGTGACTTCGGCGAGGGGACGGCGGACGGACGACGAAGCGGCTGACCCGTGGGGTCGCTTGGTCAGAGGGAGCGAGCGAGCGAGCGAGCGAGCGGGCGGGCGAGCGAGCGAGCGAGCGGGTGGCTGACGGGTGGGGCCGCCTTGTCGGCGAGAGAGAGGGCGAGGTGCGGGGCGGCTGCCGCGCGCGCGGGAGCAGGCCGCAGTTGGGCCGGGAGAGGAGGAGTGCGGCGCGAGGGAGAGGGGGGGGGGGGGCGGCCGCGGCTTGGGCCGAACTCGGCCCAGCTGGGGAGGAAAGCTTTTCCATTTTTTTCCTTTTTATTTTCTAATCCTTTTATCCATTTTTATACCCTTTTCTTTTAAACAATAAATTTTAATAGATAATCTTAGGTGTTAGAAAATAGAATCTAAGTGAGGTGCTTGTGATCAAATAAAGTGTATGCATATGATGAAAGAAGACCTAGGGGAGATCTTGGAATTAGAGGATGAAAGGAGGGGAAAGGGTAGATTAGGGTTTCAAACCTGGGTTAGGATTTTGGGATGCTACAAACCTACCCCACTTAAAGGAATCTCGCCCTCGAGATTAGACGGGGCTCGAGAAAAGGTAAGGGTATTCCTTCCTCAGAGAGTCTTCACTTTCCCAGGTGGCTTCCTCTTCTCCATCTCTGCTCCACTGAACCTTACAGAGCCTTACTTCTGAATTGCGGGTCCTTCTGACTGCTGAGTCGAGAATCTTCACTGGTTTTTCCCGGTACTGGAGATCTTTTTGAATCTGAATTGTCTCTGCCTCGATACGGGTTTCTGGTACTTTTAGGCATTTGCGGAGTTGAGATACATGGAACACATTGTGAATATCTGACATGGATTCTGGTAGCTCAAGACGGTATGCCACGGGTCCTATTCGGGAAATGACAGGGTAAGGACTGACGAAACGGGGTGCTAGCTTTCCCTTCATCTGGAACCTTCTGACACCACGCATTGGAGAAACCTTGAGATAAACAAAATCTCCTTCCTCAAATCTGAGTTCCCTTCGCCTATTGTCTGCGTAACTCTTTTGTCGACTCTGAGCTTCAAGTAACCTTCTGCGGATCAAGGCAACTTTTTCTTCGGCTTCTTTAACGAAGTCGGGTCCTTCTAGTGTCCTTTCCCCTACATTGGACCACATTAGGGGAGTTTGGCATTTTCTTCCATACAGTGCTTCGAACGGTGACATTTTGATGCTGGCCTGATGGCAATTGTTGTATGAGAATTCGGCGTACGGCAAACTAGACTCCCAATCTCTGTCGAAGGCTAATACGCAGGCTCTGAGTAAATCTTCAAGGACCTTGTTGACTCTCTCTGTTTGACCATCTGACTGGGGGTGATAAGCAGTGCTGAAATCTAGCTTGGTGCCCATTGCTTGCTGAAGGCCCTTCCAAAACTTTGAAGTGAACTGCGTTCCTCTATCTGATACTATCTTCCGTGGAATGCCATGTAGCCTGACTATCTCTTTAAGGTATAATCGGGCGAGGGCTGCTCCTCCAAAAGTGGTCTTTACTGGAATGAAATGGGCCACTTTGGTGAGACGATCGATTATTACCCATATGGAATCATTTCCTCTTTGTGATCTGGGTAGTCCGGTTACGAAATCCATGCCTATTTCTTCCCACTTCCATTCGGGTATTGGGAGGGGTTGAAGCAGGCCTGCAGGCTTCTGATGTTCGGTCTTTGTTCGCTGACAGGTGTCACATCGGGCCACATACTGTGCTATTTCCTTCTTCATCCCTTTCCACCAATATCTGGTTTTGAGGTCCAGGTACATCTTGGTGGTCCCTGGGTGGATAGAGTAAGCTGAGTTGTGGGCTTCATCGAGCAGGGTCTCCCGTGCCTTTCCAATCGGCACGCACAGACGGTTCTTGAACCAGAGGATTCCTTGCTCGTCTGTTCTTAGGTCCGGAAGTTGCTCCTTGCGTGTTCTTTCCTTAAGCCTGGTTGTTTCTGCGTCGAGGCATTGGGCCTTGCATATGAGATCTTCTAGATTTGGCTTGACTTCCAGGCCACCGTCGTCTCCCAGACATGCATTCAGCTGAGCTGATTCTTTCTTCCAATCTTCTAGGAAGTTGGTTCCTTTAACCCCGAAAGGTTTCCGGCTGAGGGCGTCTGCTACCACATTGGCCTTTCCGGGGTGGTAGTGGATTTCGAGGTCGTAATCTTTGATCAATTCGAGCCACCTTCTTTGACGGAGGTTGAGGTCCGGTTGCGTGAAGATGTACTTTAGACTCTTGTGATCAGTGAAGATGTGGCATTTGTTCCCAATCAGATAATGCCTCCATATTTTTAGAGCGTGCACTATGGCTGCCAATTCCAGATCGTGGGTAGGATAGTTCTGTTCGTGCGGCTTGAGTAATCGGGATGCATAAGCAATGACTTTCTCATTTTGCATTAAGACACACCCTAAGCCTTGCTTGGAAGCATCACAGAAGATGACAAAATCCTGGTGTATGTCTGGTAGAGTCAAAACTGGCGCGGTTGTAAGCTTCTCCTTGATGATTTGGAAACTTTCTTCACAATCGGGAGTCCATACGAACTTATTGTCCTTTTTGAGAAGTTCCGTCAAGGGCTTTGCTATGCTGGAGAATCCCTTGATAAAGCGGCGATAATACCCTGCCATTCCCAGAAAGCTTCGAACTTCACTGACGTTGGATGGTCGCTTCCAATTTGAAACAGCTTCTACCTTAGATGGGTCCACTTCTATCCCTTCAGCAGTCAAGATATGCCCTAGGAAGGCTATCTTCTCTAACCAGAACTCACACTTGCTGAGCTTAGCATAAAGTTGATGTGCTCTGAGTCTTCCGAGGACGGTTCGAAGGTGCTGCTCATGGTCCTTGCGACTCTTGGAATAGATGAGGATGTCGTCGATAAAAACCACGACAAACTTATCCAATTCTTCCATAAATACCTTATTCATGAGGTTCATGAAAAAGGCGGGTGCGTTGGTTAGTCCAAATGGCATCACCGTGAATTCATATTGCCCGTATCTGGTGACGAATGCAGTTTTCTGACTGTCTGCTTCCTTAATCCTGAGTTAGTGATACCCTGACCTGAGGTCTATCTTGGAGAAGTATTTGGCTCCTTGCAGCTGGTCGAAGAGGTCATCGATCCGGGGAAGGGGGTACTTATTCTTGATTGTAACTTCGTTCAAGGATCGATAATCAATACACATCCTCATACTCCCATCCTTTTTGGTAACGAAAAGAACGGGTGCTCCCCAGGGAGACGAACTGGGACGGATGTACCCTTTTTGCTGTAGTTCTGAAAGCTGAAGTTTCAGTTCTGCCAATTCAGTGGGGGCCATGCGGTATGGTCTTTTTGCGATGGGCGCAGTGCCGGGAATGAGGTCTATATAGAACTCTACTTCTCTTTCTGGTGGCATCCCGGGCAACTCTTCTGGAAATACATCTTCAAACTCCTTGATTACAGACATGATTTCTACTGCCAGGCTAAATATCATTGGATCATTTGCGGGCGGTTGGGCTTGGCAGGAAACTGCCTTTCCTTGGTGATCTATGAGAAGAACAGTCTTGCTTGCGCAGCTGATAACACCCTTGTGCTTAGCTAGCCAATCCATTCCTAGGATTACATCAATTCCTTGGGATGGCAAGATGGTTAAGTCTGCCAGGAACACTACCCCACTTAAAAGAATTCTGACTTGTGAACACCTGAGTTTGCACAGGAGGTCTGATCCCGGGGTTCGGGTGACCAAAGGGATAGCTAAAGGTGTAGAGGGTATGCCATGCTTCTCCACAAACTTAGCGGCTATAAATGAATGGGATGCTCCTGAATCAAAAAGCACAGAAGCGGGAGTAAATTCAACGAGGAACTCACCGAGCACTACTCCCGGGGCCTGCTGGGCTTCCTGGGCGTCGACGTGGTTGACTCGGGCCCTGCCCTGGTACTGAGCCCTGCTCTGCTGGCTGCTGGAAGGAAGCGCCTTGGAGGTAGGTGCTGATGGAATCTTGGGGCCATTCACCGAGTTGGAGTAGGTTGGCCCGGGTGCCTTCAGCTGAGGGCAGTTGTTCTTGAAGTGCCTGGGGTCTCCGCAGTGCCAACAGGCGTTTACTGGTGGCTGGTTACTTGCAACAGAGGGTGCCTGAAGGGAGCTCTGGTTCTGCTGACTGTAGCGTGATGGAGTGGGTCCAGATTGTTTATCGAAGCCTGGACCCCTGGGTGGGAGCCCAAAGGGTCGAGCTCTCTGGTGACGCTCTTGCTGTTGAGCTCGAAGAACTTGGAATTTCCTCTTGATGTGCCCTTTTTCTTCCTCTTTTGCTCTTTCCACTTGAATAGCTTTGTTGGAAAGGTGAGAGAAGCTGTGGAAGTCCTGGCTGGCGAGGATGGTCTTAAGCTCGGGTCTTAACCCTCTCAGGAAACGGGCCATTTTCCTGGCCTCGGTGCTGACATCCTCAGGCGCGTAGCGGGCCAGCTCTGTGAACTTGTGCACGTACTCACTGACTGATCGCCCACCTTGGGTTAGCTCCCGGAATTCATCTTCCTTGAGTTGAACTATCCCTTGGGGTACATGGTGCTCACGGAAAGCTGTTTCGAATTCTGCCCAGGTAGCATCTCTGACGGCTTCACTGAAAGTGTCCCACCATGCTAAAGCCATTCCTGAAAGCTGATGAGCTGCCAGCTGAACACGCTGATTCTCAGGGCAAGCGATGGCTTCCAACTTCCTCTTGATCGTGCGAAGCCAGTCATCTGCATCGAGGGGATTGCTGGACCCTGCGAATGTGGGAGGCTTGAGTCTCAGGAATTCTCCCATCCTGTCCTGGGGCCTTCCACCACCTGGGCGCTGGTTCTCCAGACTTCGAGTGAGGACTTCAATGAGTCTGGTTTGATTGGCTAGGACTTGGGCCAGATCTAGTGGTAGTTCTGGAGGTGCGGGGAGGTGGGTCCCATCCCCTTCTCCACCGGCTCCTCCTTCAGCTCCTAAGGGAAAACCTGCTCCAATCCCGGAGGCGGTAGGCGTGGTTTTATCCGAAGCCATCTGCCATGGGAAGAGAGTCACTATTATGCACATGCCATTTTTTTTAACTGGTTATTTTATTCATTACATCAAGCCATTACATGACACAACACCCTGCCATCATAAGTTCGTCACACACGAGTGCTATCTAGGGTACTCCCGCACTCCTTCTCTAATGTGTCCCCAAATTCCTTGAGAAGGTCATCAAGGCTAGCCAGGGACATCTCATCGGTGTCGGATAGGTTCCTTGGAGGGTTTTCTTCCTTCTGCTCAGTCTGGCATCCTTGGCTTTTGGTCTTCTTGCGGATTTTCTTTGCGGGGGCGAGCTTCTTCAGTTTCTTGTCGAAGTCCATCTTCAGTGTGCGGTAGGCCTCTCGGGTATTGGCTTCCTCACCTTCAGCTATTGCGAGGCTCTCTTGAAGGGACACTTTTTCTTCTGAGAGTTCCCTGACTTTCTGCTCCAGGCTTTCCACCCGGGAGGTTAGAGAGGTGCAGTGGAGGGTGAGGTCATCATATTGGTTATCAAGGGTATGAAGGTATCCAGCCATGTAGACAATGGTGGGATCATTCTCAGTAGGATCTCCTCCTGATAGGGCCTGAAGTCTTTTCCTCCAGGTGGGGGTATTCTTGTTGCTGGGTGGAAAGTAGCGAAGGGGGGTTTCAATGATTACTTTGTTGTAGTTCTGACATAGCTGACGGAGGGCTTTTCGGGCGACATTTTGGCAAGCATCTAGGAAATGGACTCCGGTAAAAGTGACTTGGAAGGAACGTTGGTTTGGATAGCTTTGGCTTTCCCCCAGGTAGACTGCCATAGAGCATCTTATCATCCCGCCCTCGAAATGTTCCGTCCAGACATATTCCGGCTTTTTGCGGATTCCCATGCGGAGCGCACAGCTTCGCAAGAGGCGTGGGAACCCTTCCACTTCTGAGCAGTAGGATGACTTAATGGCCAGAGAGTCTTCCATCTGGAATAGGAAAAGAAGGGTCTTGTTAAAACCGGGGAAGGGAAGAGAAAACTTTTCTTGAGGTAAGAGGTATTTTCTTTTTAAGGTAGGTTTTAGGGTCAGGGCTGCGACCTACGGCTAGTCCTATGGCTCTGATACCACCTGAAGCGTCCCGATCCTTTGGGACTCAAATGTGAAACAATTACTAGTCCCAGGAGGCTAGTAAAAACATTTCTTACTTCAAATAGTACAGAGTTTTAGATAAATTTATTACAATACCGGGGTACAAGCTCGAGAGAGCCAAATAGAGAAGCGCAGTAGGAAAAATACACTAGCCCAAGCCACAGGCAGAACTGGGTGCAGACACAGCCCTCTTAATCAAGCATAGCAGAAAAGAAGTCCTCGGCTGCTGAAAAACATAAATAAATTTGGGTGAATACACTAGGTATTCCGCAAGCCCACCCCGCTCCCGTAGAGAGAAAGAGACCTATGATGTACATGCTCAATTTGGTGGAGTTGTAGTCACTCATCATTTTCTTAGAGAGAGGCAGTTGTTTGAAGGTTTTCCCATGGTCTTAAAAGTAACCAAGACTCAACCACCACTGAGCTTCCCGCTCCCGTGGCCTTATTTTCTTTTTCAACACCCATTTGATCACACATTTCCCTTGGCAAGCAACTTAGAGAAAAAAGAAAAACTCTAATTGCCATACCATACCAGACTCATCCATACCAGTGGACACGGACTATTCGAATAGGTTTTCAAACTCTGCGCAGAGGTGTACACTTTACCCACTAGTCCGGTTTCTGCGATCTCACCGTCGCGAGACCCGAATGCCGGATCTCTTTCCTTACTCGCGCGTCCTAACCTTAACGGTTATCCGGAAGGAGTCAGGCCACCACCATGCCCAAACCGGACAAAACTTTCCCCCTCCTTATCCTCCCGGTGCTCCCCAGCCTTCTTAACCCTGGGGTTGGACCGCACGAGTTCAGATTGAGTGACTGCCCACACAGTCTTGAGTGGTTGTACGATAAGGAGTACAGGTAGTGAAAAATGACAAACCGGTCCTTATATGAGGGGACAATCCTTCTGCTCACGCCTAAACCAGCTGAGCCAACACCTTAGGCCCTCCCCTAAACCAGGGAGTCCCTGATCATCCCACTCCCAGGTGATGAGGGTGAGTACCCTTCATCGCATAACTTTTCAAAAAGAGATTTTATTTGGAGAAACACATGGCCCTTCTTCCCAATCCACTTTACGTATCCAGAATGTGTATGTTAATGCGGGCCATCTCTCACTCACAATGCAATATTCCCCATAATTCCCGGCCTAGGCAGTGGTAGAGAGAATAGGTAATTTATGCATCAAGGGAAGGATGGACTTGCCTTCGTCGAAGCTTTCCTGGCACAGAAGATCTACTTCCGGAAGTTCGGGCTCTGGCCCTTCTTCCGGGGCTACGGGTTCCGGATCCGTGGTCCCCGCTTCTTCTAGTCAAACAGTCAACAAAACAACACATCAACGGTAGTTTACTTAATTATAGTGTGTCATTTACCAACATTATTAATACTTAGGACTTTAGAAATTATTTGGGTGGTTTTTGGTACATAAAATATTGAAGGAAACTAATTAAATGAGAAAAGGTGAAGAAAAGAAAATAGAAAGGGATTTTCTCCTCAGACGGGCCGGGGGGGGGGGATTTTGGCCCAGCTCGGCGCGGGGCAGACGCGCGGGCGCGCTTTCGGCCCAGCAGCGGCCCACGGGTGGGGGAGACGGCGCGGGTGTGCGGGGCGACGGCGTCATCGCGGGGCCCACGCGACAGAGAGCGGAAGGGGGAAACGGCGCGGGCACGATTGACGACGGCGTGAACCGGCCGAGGGGGGGGGGGGGAAACCGGCTGCCGGGGGGGGTTCGACGGCGGCTTGCCGCCGGTGGCCCGGTTCCCGGTCCAAGTGAGGGTGGTTTAGCACGGGCGGGGGCTGGCGATTCTAGGGGTAGGCTTAATTTGGCCGGAGGGGGTTGGGAGGGGGCTGCCCACGGGGAGGGGGCGGAGCTCCGTGGCGGGGATCGCCGCCGGTGGGCTCTGGGTGAGGGACTGGGGCGGGGGAGTGGTGTTTTGGGTTCGCGGCTTTGTGAGGGAGCTGCTTGGTTCCCTTAATTTCTCGCTGGACCAACGGAGCGGGAGGGAGAGAAGGGGGGAGGGACTCACCGGAGAGGGGGAAGACGGCGGTGCTCTGCGAATTGCGCTCGGGCGAGGGGAGGAAGGTAGTGGCCGAGGCCGGTGCGAGGAAGAAGGAGCCCGGGCGAGCTTTTTATAGGCGCGCGGGGGCAAGGGGGGGCGGTGGAGCTCCCTGACTCCGGCGAGCCTCCCGGTGTCGCCATAAATGGCGCACAGCGCCGCCGAGGGGACGCTACGGCGGGGCGGTACCGGCGAGGACGCGGTCAAGGGGAGGAGGACGGAGCGGTGCCAAACTTTCCTGTGTGGCCGGACGGCAGAGGGGAGGACGGAGGCGACGACCGGAGGTGACTTCGGCGAGGGGACGGCGGACGGACGACGAAGCGGCTGACCCGTGGGGTCGCTTGGTCAGAGGGAGCGAGCGGGCGGGCGAGCGAGCGAGCGAGCGGGTGGCTGACGGGTGGGGCCGCCTTGTCGGCGAGAGAGAGGGCGAGGTGCGGGGCGGCTGCCGCGCGCGCGGGAGCAGGCCGCAGTTGGGCCGGGAGAGGAGGAGTGCGGCGCGAGGGAGAGGGGGGGGCGGCCACGGCTTGGGTCGAACTCGGCCCAGCTGGGGAGGAAAGCTTTTCCATTTTTTTCCTTTTTATTTTCTAATCCTTTTATCCATTTTTATACCCTTTTCTTTTAAACAATAAATTTTAATAGATAATCTTAGGTGTTAGAAAATAGAATCTAAGTGAGGTGCTTGTGATCAAATAAAGTGTATGCATATGATGAAAGAAGACCTAGGGGAGATCTTGGAATTAGAGGATGAAAGGAGGGGAAAGGGTAGATTAGGGTTTCAAACCTGGGTTAGGATTTTGGGATGCTACAGGGCAGAAGTGTGATATCTACACGGATCATAAGAGTCTCAAGTACATATTCACTCAGTTAGAGTTGAACATGAGGTAGCGAAGATGGCTAGAGTTGATCAAAGATTATGAGCTGGAGATTCATTATCACTCAAGCAAAGCAAATGTGGTTGCAGATGCTTTGAGCAGAAAGAGTCAAGTCATTATGTTGGCCGCTCACCTGATGCCGTATGAGCTAGTGAAGGAGTTCGACAGGTTGAGTCTTGGATTTCTGAACAACACCCAAGGAGTGACAATTGAGTTGGAACCCACTCTAGAGCAAGACATCAGGAAAGGTCAAAAGGATGATGAGAAGATCAACGAGATCCGGCAACTGATCATAGATGGAAAAGGCAAGGATTTTCGTGAAGATGCAGAAGGAGTGGTATGGTTCAAGGATAGACTGTGTGTTCCCGACATCAAATCGATCCGGGAACTGATTCTCAAAGAAGCTCATGAGATAGCCTACTCTATACACCTCGGTAGTGAGAAGATTTACCAAGACCTGAAGAAAAGATTCTGGTGGTACGGTATGAAAAGAGAGATAGCAGAGTATGTGGCAGTATGTGATAGTTGTCAGAGGATTAAAGCAGAACATCAGAGACCTGCAGGATTGTTGCAACCGTTGCAGATTCCTCAGTGGAAATGGGATGAGATCGGAATGGACTTAATAGTCGGTTTTCCTCGCACTTGTACTGGTTATGACTCTATCTGGGTAGTAGTGGACCGTTTGACAAAGGTGGCCCATTTCATACCAGTCAAGACCACCTATAACAGCACGGTGTTGGCCGAACTATACATGTCTCGGATTGTGTGCTTGCTTGGCGTTCCGAAGAAGATAGTATCCGATAGAGGCACTCAGTTTACCTCTCAATTTTGGCAGCAGTTGCATGAAGCTTTGGGCACACACTTAAAGTTCAGCTCAGCTTATCACCCACAGACAGATGGTCAAATAGAGAGGACCAATCAGATTCTTGAGGATATGTTGAGGGCTTGTGCTTTGCAAGACAAGATAGGTTGGGACAAGAGGCTACCATATGCAGAATTCTCTTACAACAATAGCTATCAGGCCAGTTTGAAGATGTCACCATTCAAAGCGCTTTATGGGAGGAATTGCAGAACTCCATTGGATTGGGACCAACCTAGTGAAAGACAGGTGTTCGATCTAGATATTTTGCTTGAAGCCGAAGAGAATATCAGAATGGTCCGAGAAAATTTGAAAGCAGCGCAGTCCAGACAGCGAAGCTATGCTGACGCCCAAAGAAGAGAACTGAGTTTTGAAGTAGGAGACTTTGTCTATTTGAAGGTGTCACCCATCAGAGGAACCAAAAGGTTTGGAGTCAAAGGCAAGCTACCACCTCGATACATCGGACCGTACCAGATTCAAGCAAGACGTGGAGAAGTGGCATATCAACTCAGTTTACCAAAAAATTTGTCCACTGTACACGATGTGTTCCATGTGTCTTAGTTGAAGAAATGCTTGAGGGTGCTAGAAGAGCAGTTGCCAACAGAGGATCTTGAAGTTCAAGAGGATCTAACCTATATTGAGAAGCCAACTCAGATTCTGGAGACAGCAGATCGGGTCACCCGGAGAAGTACCATCTGGATGTGCAAAGTCAGATGGGGCCACCACTCAGAAGAAGAAGCAACCTGGGAATGAGAAGATGATTTGAAAGCCAAATACCCTAAACTCTTTGCTAGCCAGCCCTGAATCTCAAGGGCGAGATTCTTTTAAGGAGGATAAGTCTGTAACACCCTGAATTTGGGGGTATAAAATTTCTTTCTAATTATCATCCAAATTCAGGTGTTACTCTTCTCTCTCACCCTAGGTTTTATCTCTCAAGATCCTCTCTCTGTGACGGAACCTCCCAAGTAATTAGGCCCACCTACAGTTGTCCTTGTCCAACGGACTTCAGACAACCCTGTAGGTGCCCCTGAACTACTTGACAAGTTCGGTATCTTTCCTTACCTTACCAGGAACGATTCACCCGTCTTGCAGACATTACAGAACATCGGAGATAAAGAATTGCGGAAGCGATTACATAATTCACATTTATTTAAAAGCAAGCTCAAGTTGTTTTATTACAGACCAGAACTAAGAGCGAGTGCTGAGTAGTAATATTATACAAACCAAGGGAGGCAAAAACTCCTCCCGATAAGTTTTAAGTAAAAGATCTAGATGGAGGACCAAGTCCTCCCGCACTTCAGTCTTGTGTTTCTTCTTTAGGAACCACCCTGGCACAAAAGCAGCAGAAATCTGCTACTTCCTCACCTAAAAACAACGAAGGGATAAACCCTGAGTACGGAATTACTCAGCAAGTCTTACCCGACTAAGGAAAAGACTCTCAAGGATATGCTGGATATATGGGAGTCAAGGTAAGGCTTTTCAATAATCAAAGACTCTGTTTTGCTGAAATGCTTACTAAGTGGATCCTTAAAAATCCAAATTTTATTTGTCAAGTTAAGTACATTTACCTGCAACTAGAGTTCTTTCTACCCTAGTTCAATCACTGGTCCTGTACTAGCCAATTTCTTCAACAAAAACCCATCATCTTTAGTGGAATGCTACGTGTAGGTCAGTGACCAAGTCTTCATAACCGCGAAGGTACGGCGATCCGAATCGATTATACTCAGCTGAGGATCTCCAATCACACGACATATGTAGCACTTAACCCTTGCATATGTCAACCCGCCACCGGGGTTCTTAAGACTGGATCAGGTTCACGCAAACCAAGAGCACAGATACACCACCGTCCAGCCTCTTGCCACGGAGGGTACACGCTACTCTCGCCACCGCTCCACGCCCATTTCGTGTTATCTTATTCCGGCCTTAGTCTGCCCGAGGCAAGGCTTACCCATGACGAGGCATGTGACCAGCTAAAGGGTCCTCGATCATCAAGCCTACATCGAGACGGTCCTTAATCGACTCAGACGGAGAAACTACACCGAGACTCTCTTCTCGTGCAAGTCACCCGCCCGGTCTCAGCCTAAGCATTTTATCCCAAAAACTTGGTACCTGGCAGAGGTACATCTTTTCTGATGTTGAATCCATCAAGGCCTTTGACAGATTCACCATCAAGTTTTATTTTTGAAAACATCCCACCCACTTTTGCCACATCATATTTTGTAAAAACCAAACATTTTGTTTTTCTAAAGCAAGACTAAGCATCAAAAATCTTTTATAAAACGGGTGATCAAGGAAGGTAATCAAGTTCAAGGAAGGTAATGCAGGAATTGTTTTAGCAATCAACTCCTATCACCTAATGCAGCAATCAAGTGAGAAAGATTTTAAAAACATCAAGGAAGGTGGCAAATGCACCGGGGCTTGCCTTTGTTAACAGGTGAGTCCGGCTCGGATCCGCAAATATCAAAGTAAAAGCAGTTGCCTGCTTGAGAATCCGAGGGTGGTGGTGTCCTTTCTTCGGTGACTTCTTCTTCTTCTTCTTCGTGTTCTAACATAACCATATATATGCATAAGAATGGATGCCATGGGATGCTCATGAGGATGCAAAGATAATATAAACTTATTATCTAAGTCTTGAGTACAACTTTCCTTCACGGTACTCCGAGAACCTAGGGTTTCCGGAGTGAGTAAAGGAGTTCATAGGGCAGGGGGTGTTTTGGGGTTTAGTGATCAAACAAGGTCCAAATCAACCCAAATTCTACCCAAGGCTTCTAAATATTGTTTTAAGTGCCCATAAAAAGTTTGGGCATTTTTGGACTTACTCATTATTTCCTAAAAATCCATAACTAATACTTTTAACTACTTTAAATGCCCTAAAATTTCTTATTTCCACTAAAAATCACAAAACTATTTTTATTAAATTCTAGGGAAAATTATGAACCTAGGAAAATTGGTTTTACAATTTTGCCATTTTTCTACTGTTTTCTATAATTGTTTTGGCTCTAGAGATAAAAGAAAAAGAAAAACAGATGAATAGTATTGGACGAAAACCAGCCCAGGTCGGCCCACTACCAGCAGAAGCACGTCCACGCGCGCGCGCCCGCGCCCGCCGTGGAGTTTTTGCAACAGGGCCCTTGCAGTTTCGGTTATCCGTTAAGAACCCCAGGTGACTGTTTAACGTCTCACTGACAGTTTGCAGAAACATCCCCGTGCTTCTAACCTTTCTCAGTCTGAGTCCACAGCGGCGAACCGTGCTGGGGGCTGAGCTCCGGCGAGCTAGACCGGCCGGATGACGCGACAGCTGGAGCTCCCGAGCGACAGGAACACAATTGAACTCCTACCGATCATTTCCCCCAAATCAATTTTATTGTTGGGACTACGAATCAATCGGTCCACGGTGACCGAGCGGATGGGTAAGAGGATGAACGCATTCCGAGCAAACGACGGCGAGGACGACCGAATTAAGGCTGGGGAAAGGTTCACGGGTGCACTAGGGTCTACGAACATTCTTTGATTTGGATAGAACAAGACCCGAAGAGCGGATCGACGGTGAGGGGGGGTTACGGCGGCGTTTTACAGAGCAACCGCACGTTCCGGTGAAAGGTTTCGGCTTAAGTTCGATTGGTTGGTACTGGGAGCAATAGGGGGCTAATAGCAAGCAAGAACATGAAACAATTGGGTAAGTACTCACTCGAGGAAAGCTGGCCACGGAGATGTTCTTCACGGCGGAGTTAAGAACAAGGGAGCGAGGGATTTGGGGACTGCGTGGGTTTTCTGGTGATCTTGAGTCGGGCGCTTAGTTGCTGAGATGTGGGATATAGTGAAGAAGCAACGCTCGCCCTCAATTTATAGTCTACCGGCCGGAATCGGATGAGCTTCACCGGCAGTAATCGTGCTGGCGAGCTCACCCGCACGGCAGAGCCACGACACAAGTCCGGTGGCCGCCGTTTAACCGGGTTGCGCCACCTCAGTAACTTTTGGCCACGTCGCCAGGAATCCTTTACCGCACACGCCAGCGACCCATCCCACGCCGCGGTGGCGTCCTTATCGCCGGCGAGGGGCTGATCTTTATCCCCCCCAAGTACTGTACCATGGCCAGTTTCATTCAGATGAACCTGACAGTGCAACTTTAGGTCCTATTTTCTCCAGATTTCCTATTGTACCAAGCCCAAACATCTATAGCAAAGTTGTTCTATTATAAAGGATCTACAACTTTGTTATATTAACTTGGGGCAAATTCCTTGAAGTTCCTGATCTGTAGAGCTCCAAAGATGTTTCAGTACCACTGTTAATCTGAACTTCAGAATCCAATAGCCTGACAGTCTGACTTTGGGTGTGATTATCTCCAAAATCTTCATAACAACTATGCTTACACTCTTAAGCAAAGTTGTTCTCCTTTGTTTGCTCTATAGTTTTTATGTGGTGACCTAGGGCAAAAACCCTAAATTTTGAAAGATCCAAAGCTCCAGAGTTGAGCAAAAACTCTGAAATTCAGACTTAGGTTATTTTAGGACTTAAGAGGTGATTTTTGCAATTAAGCCCAAAACTTAGGGTTTAACTTTCAAATTCACATATTTGTGAACCAAATGACTTTATATATTTAAACATAGTAGTTTTTACACTTTAGTCCAAAGGTGAATCAATTTTGCACATAAGCCCCTAGGTTTTAGACTTAGGGTTTTCCAGGGTTCAAATGGGGATTTTTGGTATCCCAGGGGTATAAAAGTTATTCAAGTTCATTCTTGGGAACCTTTTATGACTTTTCTCATAAATCTTTTAGGTTTTCTCAACTTGGGTTAAGTTTTACCCCTTTAATCCCTATTTAGGGTTAAGTTTTTTATCCAGGGTTCTATTTGCAAAACACTAAAACAATACAACTTGTTTGAAATTTTTGCCTAGTGAATGCACTCTAGGTGTATCAAACATATGCAATGCCAATGCTTATGATGCCATGCTCAGGTTTTAGTTACAGTAACACCAGGGGTGTTACATCCTTCCCCCCATAAAAGAATCTCGTCCCGAGATTTAAAGTCCTAGGGTGAGTAATGGAAAAGGAAATGCTTCATATTTGTATTCCCTTATTTCTGGTACAAGGCAGGGGTGGTGTGGGGGTTCACTCCTTTATTGCAATAACTATATACACTTTACAAATTACATGAGGCTAGAAAGCCTGGGAAATTCTGATTCAAGAAGTCTTGAGTTTCCCACGTAGCCTCTTCCTCAGAATGCTGGTTCCATTGTACCTTGTAGAACTTGAGAGTCTTTCTCCGGGTAACCCTGTCCTTTTGATCCAGAACTCGAATAGGATGTTCCGAGTATGTTAAGTCTGGTTCCAGGACAACATCAGTCACTTCAATGGTTCGATCGGGAACCCGAAGACACTTCTTCAATTGCGATACATGGAACACATTATGTACAACAGACAATGTTTCGGGAAGTTGAAGTCGATACGCCACTGGCCCATATCTTTGAAGAATAGGAAATGGACCAATGTACCTGGGTGCAAGCTTTCCCTTTACCCCGAAACGCGATACTCCCTTCATTGGTGAAACCTTCAAGTAGACGTAGTCTCCTTCCAGGAAGTATAAGGGCATTCGCCGTTTGTCTGCATAACTCTTCTGACGAGCTTGTGCTTTCTTCATATTATGAATAATTTTCTGAACCTTATCCTCGGCTTCTTTCACCAGATTAGGTCTAAAGAAGCACCTTTCACCAGGTTCAGACCAATTTAGCGGAGTCTGACACCGTCGTCCATATAAAGCTTCAAAGGGTGCCATCTTGATACTTTCTTGATAGCTATTATTATATGAAAACTCCGCCAAAGGTAAACATTCATCCCATTTCTGTGAGAAGTCCAGAACACATGCCCGCAGCATATCTTCAAGTATTTGGTTCACTCTCTCAGTCTGCCCACTGGTTTGAGGATGATAGGCCGAACTGTGGAGTAACTTAGTACCCAGGGATTTATGAAGTTTTTCCCAAAATTTGGATACAAATTGTGGTCCACGATCCGACATTATAGTCTTTGGGACACCATGCAAACTGAGAATACGGGCAATGTACAACTCCGCATAGGTAAGTACCGGATAATATGTCTTGACCGGTAGAAAGTGAGCAATCTTTGTAAGTCGATCAACAATCACCCAAATAGAGTCATATCCTTTTGCGGTCCTGGGCAATCCCACAATGAAGTCCATGCTTATGTCTTCCCATTTCTATGTTGGTATTGGTAATGACTGCAATGGACCGGCAGTTTTCATGTGTATGGCTTTGACACGTCTGCAAGTGTCACACTTAGCCACATAGCGTGCAATTTCAATTTTCATCTTCGTCCACCAGTAGTGCTGTTTTAGATCATGATACATCTTAGTGCTTCCCGAATGAATAGAATAGCGACTAAGATGCGCTTCATCTAAGATTTGCTGGCGGAGTTCTTCATTCTTTGGCACTACTATGCGGTTGTTAAACCATAACACACCTTGATCGTCTTCCTTGAAACATTTGGCTGTTCCAGCCCTTATCTTCTCTCGTATGTGCTTCATACCCAGATTATCCTTTTGAGCATCAATTATCCTTTGCAAAATGATTGACTCAAGCTTTAGCTGATTTAGAGTCCCTTGTTGGATTATCCCCAGGTTTAACTTTTCCATCTCTTGACATAAAGTGTTGTCAGGGGTTTTCACCATAAGGCAGTGGCAGGAAGCCTTACGACTTAGTGCATCTGCCACCACATTGGCCTTGCCTGGGTGATAATGGATTTCCAGTTCATAGTCCTTAATAAGCTCAAGCCATCGCCTTTGCCTCATATTTAATTCTGACTGGGTGAAGATGTACTTCAAGCTTTTATGATCTGTATATATATGACAGATATTTTCTAGCAGATAGTGACGCCAAATTTTCAGGGCATGAATCACAGCAGCTAGCTCCAGATCATGAGTTGGATAATGCTCCTCATGTCGGCGCAACTGCCTTGAAGCATACGCAATTACTCGGCCCTCTTGCATTAATACACAGCCGAGTCCACTGCCAGATGCATCACAATATACATCAAAAGGCTTAGTGATGTCCGGTTGAGCAAATACCGGAGCAGTGGTTAATAATGTCTTCAATTGCTCAAAGGCTTCATTACACTTAGAAGACCAATTGAACTTAATGTCATTCTTCAATAAACTCGTGATTGGCTTCACAAGCTTAGAAAAATCGGGTATGAATCTGCGATAATATCCAGCTAGTCCAAGAAAACTCCGAACTTGGTGGACAGTGGTTGGGGGTTTCCACTCCAGAATATCTTTGACTTTGCTAGGATCTACCGCAATTCCTTTGGCTGATAACACGTGCCCCAAAAATTGAATTTCCTCCAGCCAGAACGCGCACTTACTGAACTTGGCATACAGCTGATGTTCCCTCAGGCGCGTCAATACAATCCGTAGATGCTGAGCATGCTCCTCTTCATTTTTAGAGTATATCAAAATATCGTCGATGAAGACCACCACGAACTTGTCCAACTCGGGCATGAACACCGAGTTCATCAAATAGGTGAAGTGGGCAGGAGCATTAGTGAGCCCGAAAGACATTACCAAGTATTCAAACAATCCATACCGCATAGTAAATGCGGTCTTCGGTATATCCTCGGGCCGAATACGGATTTGATGATAGCCCGACCTGAGATCAATTTTGGAAAATACCCTCGCCCCAGTCAGTTGATCAAATAAGATGTCGATCCTTGGAAGAGGGTACTTATTCTTGATGGTGACCTCATTCAGGGGCCGATAATCCACGCACATCCGCAAGGTTTGATCCTTCTTTTTAACAAAAATGGCGGGGCAACCCCATGGAGACGAGCTTGGCCGGATGAATCCCTTATTCAGTAGATCTTGTAATTGAATCTTCAATTCCGCCAACTCATTAGGGGGCATACGGTACGATCTTCGGGAGATGGGAGCTGTACCGGGCTTTAGCTCAATTACAAATTCTACCTCTCTTTCTGGGGGCAGTCCAGGCAAATCTTCCGCAAATACATCTGGAAACTCACATACTACCGGAATATCCTTGATTTCCGGTACAATGGCTTCGTATACTCTACCAGAAGCTTTGGCCGGATTGGTCACGGGGAGAGACAAAAGAATTTCTTCTTGATTATAGCTCAACCTGACGGTTCTGAGTTCAGTGTTGAGTATTGCCTTGTATTGGGCTAACCATTTGATACCCAAAATTACATCTATATCCTGGCCTTTCAGAACAATCATGTTAGCAGGAAAGTTCCGTCCGGCCATTATTACTGGCACTTCATAGGCCACTTCTCGAGTAAAAATATATCCCCCAGGTGAATGAATTTTAAATCCCTCTTTTGATTCATGGCATGCAATGTGATGTTGCTCCACAAATTTCTTGCTAATGAAGGCATGCGAAGCACCAGAATCAAAAAGAATAATTGCAGGGTGACTGGCCACAGGAAACATACCCATCATCACCGGCTCTCCTTCCGGTGTAGTAGCCACTTGGGTGTAGTATACACGCCCCGTTTTCTTGGTATTCCTCCCCACCGCATTTCCCTTGGGCTGAGTGGACTTTCCAGTTCCTTGCTGAGCATTGGATTGATTTTGCTTGGGGTATGGGCAGTCTTTGATAAAATGTCCCGACTTGCCGCAGTTGAAACACCCAGTTGAAGAGCTGGGCAAGGCAGGGAATCGAGTGCCTGGGGCACCCGGCTGATTTGGGGAAGTGGGGGTATTGTTGGGGCGAATAATAATGGGCTGTTTGAAAGGGAATGCTGGTGGGCGAGAAAAAGTACGGTTTTGGCTAAAAGGCCGGATGACGAACCATTGCCTCTTCGCCTGACCCTAATTAGGCCTCTCACCACCGAATCCCTTATTCTTCCTAGAACTTGCGTATTTTGCTTCCACAGATAAGGCTGTACTGACAGCCTTTCCATACGTGAGATCAATACATGTGGCCATCTTTCGCTGCAACCGGTCATTTAGACCCCTCATGAAGCAGTTCTTTTTCTTCAAATCAGTATTCACCTAGTCGATGGCATACTGCAACAGGTGATTAAACTTGTTGAGATACTGATTGAGGGTATCTCCTCCTTGTTTCAGCTTCATGAATTCCTCTTGTTTCATATGCAGCACCCCTTCAGGTATGTAGTGCTCACGGAAGGCTGCTTTAAATTCTTCCCAAGTGATTTGATGGTCGGCAGGTTGGATAGCCACAAAATTTCCCCACCAAGTACTAGCAGGGCCACGTAGTTGCTGTGCCGCGAACAATGGCTTCTGCGTTTCAGAACAACGAAGAAGACTAAACTTTTGTTCAATGACCCGTATCCACTCGTCGGCTTCGAGCGGGTCTTCTGCCTTGGTGAATAGGGGTGGACGAGTTTCGGAGAAGTCCAGATAGGTGGTTTCACAGGGGCCTTGCTGAAAACCCCTTCCTGCCTGCTGTTGGAACTGCTGTAGACCCGCCATTTCTCTAAGGAAGCGGGTATTATCGGCGGTGGCATTTACCAAGGCGGCAATCGCCTTGGCTAGCGTGGGTGGAAACGGAGGTGGATTTGGTGTGACATCCCGACCCCCAGAAGTTCCGGCTGCGTCCTGTCCGCGAGTCCTGGTCGGCATCTGAGGCAAAAACATTTGAAATAAACATAATATGCCAAAGAGACCTTCCATTTTACATTACTATAAAAAGTATTGATACAGACTCGATATTACATAACAGGACACATTATCCATTGTACAAAAGTTCCACCTATTATACAACTTACTATTTCTACTTTTACAAGCTACACTACTATTCCTGCTTATTCTTGGTAGCTTCATCGTCAGGGGTGGGAGACCATACGTCGACCAGCCTCAAAGAAGGAGGGGGCCTAAAAAGGTCTAGCTCTCCACCAAGCGCTTCAGCCGCAGTATGCGAGGGTCCGGCTTCAGACCTGACGGGATCCGTGGGGACATTTGGGTGTAGTTGCGAATACAGTACATGAACTTCTTCATGCAAAGTATTGCAATATACCTGCAAGTTATCAACAACAATGCTAAGTTCGTTGACTCGTGCTCGAGCCTTTCCTTCCTTAGCTAAAGCCACCGAACGAGACTGCACTGCCCAATCAAGTGCCAAATCTCGATCAGCTAGTTGATCTTGCAGGGTGCGGATGTAACTTCTTAAATCATAGATTCGGTCACCGTCCGCAACCCATAGATTAGTCCTGCGTTGTAACTCCTCTTGGAGATGATTCACGCGAGCTTCGAGATCACCAATGGGATCGTTGCTCCCGCTACTGCTGTTTTTTTCTTGCTCTCGTGGGGCAAGTTGATGCCGAGGCACACCAATGGGTCCAGTATGCTTACGTGTCGTTTTCCTTGTACGTGGCGGCATTTGCTAAGGGGGAAAATTTATTAGTATAATTCATAGCATGATGCATGAATAAGTACAGAATCAACCTTAGTCGATTCAACCTTCTATACATTGCACTCTTCCTATCTGGTCCTTGGAATAAACTCTTCAGAAATGCTTAGGTAAGAAGAGAAGCAATTTTCTAGATAAGTCTTAGAAAATCCTTTTGAAGATGCCACATAATATCTGACAAGAAGGGCTACGCTCCGATACCAGCTGTGACAGAATCTCCCAAGTAATTAGGCCCACCTACAGTTGTCCTTGTCCAACGGACTTCAGACAACCCTGTAGGTGCCCCTGAACTACTTGACAAGTTCGGTATCTTTCCTTACCTTACCAGGAACGATTCACCCGTCTAGCAGACATTACAGAACATCGGAGATAAAGAATTGCGGAAGCGATTACATAATTCACATTTATTTAAAAGCAAGCTCAAGTTGTTTTATTACAAACGAGAACTAAGAGCGAGTGCTGAGTAGTAATATTATACAAACCAAGGGAGGCAAAAACTCCTCCCGATAAGTTTTAAGTAAAAGATCTAGATGGAGGACCAAGTCCTCCCGCACTTCAGTCTTGTGTTTCTTCTTTAGGAACCACCCTGGCACAGAAGCAGCAGAAATCTGCTACTTCCTCACCTAAAAACAACGAAGGGATAAACCCTGAGTACGGAATTACTCAGCAAGTCTTACCCGACTAAGGAAAAGACTCTCAAGGATATGCTGGATATATGGGAGTCAAGGTAAGGCTTTTCAATAATCAAAGACTTTGTTTTGCTGAAATGCTTACTAAGTGGACCTTAAAAATCCAAATTTTATTTGTCAAGTTAAGTACATTTACCTGCAACTAGAGTTCTTTCTACCCTAGTTCAATCACTGGTCCTGTACTAGCCAATTTCTTCAACAAAAACCCATCATCTTTAGTGGAATGCTACGTGTAGGTCAGTGACCAAGTCTTCATAACCGTGAAGGTACGGCGATCCGAATCGATTATACTCAGCTGAGGATCTCCAATCACACGACATATGTAGCACTTAACCCTTGCATATGTCAACCCACCACCGGGGTTCTTAAGACCGGATCAGGTTCACGCAAACCGAGAGCACAAATACACCACCGTCCAGTCTCTTGCCACGGAGGGTACACGCTACTCTCGCCACCGCTCCACGCCCATTTCGTGTTATCTTATTCCGGCCTTAGTCTGCCCGAGGCAAGGCTTACCCATGACGAGGCATGTGACCAGCTAAAGGGTCCTCGATCATCAAGCCTACATCGAGACGGTCCTTAATCGACTCAGACGGAGACACTACGCCGAGACTCTCTTCTCGTGCAAGTCACCCACCCGGTCTCAGCTTAAGCATTTTATCCCAAAAACTTGGTACCTCGCAGAGGTACATCTTTTCTGATGTTGAATCCATCAAGGCCTTTGACAGATTCACCATCAAGTTTTATTTTTGAAAACATCCCACCCACTTTTGCCACATCATATTTTGTAAAAACCAAACATTTTGTTTTTCTAAAGCAAGACTAAGCATCAAAAATCTTTTATAAAACGGGTGATCAAGGAAGGTAATCAAGTTCAAGGAAGGTAATGCAGGAATTGTTTTAGCAATCAACTCCTATCACCTAATGCAGCAATCAAGTGAGAAAGATTTTAAAAACATCAAGGAAGGTGGCAAATGCACCGGGGCTTGCCTTTGTAAACAGGTGAGTCCGGCTCGGATCCGCAAATATCAAAGTAAAAGCAGTTGCCTGCTTGAGAATCTGAGGGTGGTGGTGTCCTTTCTTCGGTGACTTCTTCTTCTTCTTCTTCGTGTTCTAACATAACCATATATATGCATAAGAATGGATGCCATGGGATGCTCATGAGGATGCAAAGATAATATAAACTTATTATCTAAGTCTTGAGTACAACTTTCCTTCACGGTACTCCGAGAACCTAGGGTTTCCGGAGTCTATAAAGGAGTTCATAGGGCAGGGGGGTGTTTTGGGGTTTAGTGATCAAACAAGGTCCAAATCAACCCAAATTCTACCCAAGGCTTCTAAATATTGTTTTAAGTGCCCATAAAAAGTTTGGGCATTTTTGGACTTACTCATTATTTCCTAAAAATCCATAACTAATACTTTTAACTACTTTAAATGCCCTAAAATTTCTTATTTCCACTAAAAATCACAAAACTATTTTTATTAAATTCTAGGGAAAATTATGAACCTAGGAAAATTGGTTTTACAATTTTGCCATTTTTCTACTGTTTTCTATAATTGTTTTGGCTCTAGAGATAAAAGAAAAAGAAAAACAGATGAATAGTATTGGACCAAAACCAGCCCAGGTCGGCCCACTACCAACAGAAGCACGTCCACGCGCGCGCGCCCGCGCCCGCCGTGGAGTTTTTGCAACAGGGCCCTTGCAGTTTCGGTTATCCGTTAAGAACCCCAGGCGACTGTTTAACGTCTCACTGACAGTTTGCAGAAACATCCCCGTGCTTCTAACCTTTCTCAGTCTGAGTGCACAGCGGCGAACCGTGCTGGGGGCTGAGCTCCGGCGAGCTAGACCGACCGGATGACGCGACGGCTGGAGCTCCCGAGCGACAGGAACACAATTGAACTCCTACCGATCATTTCCCCCAAATCAATTTTATTGTTGGGACTACGAATCAATCGGTCCACGGTGACCGAGCGGATGGGTAAGAGGATGAACGCATTCCGAGCAAACGACGGCGAGGACGACCGAATTAAGGCTGGGGAAAGGTTCACGGGTGCACCAGGGTCTACGAACATTCTTTGATTTGGATAGAACAAGACCCGAAGAGCGGGTCGACGGTGAGGGGGGGTTACGGCGGCGTTTTACAGAGCAACCGCACGTTCCGGTGAAAGGTTTCGGCTTAAGTTCGATTGGTTGGTACTGGGAGCAATAGGGGGCTAATAGCAAGCAAGAACATGAAACAATTGGGTAAGTACTCACTCGAGGAAAGCTGGCCACAGAGATGTTCTTCACGGCGGAGTTAAGAACAAGGGAGCGAGGGATTTGGGGACTGCGTGGGTTTTCTGGTGATCTTGAGTCGGGCGCTTAGTTGCTGAGATGTGGGATACAGTGAAGAAGCAACGCTCGCCCTCAATTTATAGTCTACCGGCCGGAATCGGATGAGCTTCAACGGCGGTAATCGTGCTGGCGAGCTCACCCGCACGGCAGAGCCACGACACAAGTCCGGTGGCCGCCGTTTAACCGGGTTGCGCCACCTCAGTAACTTTTGGCCACGTCGCCAGGAACCCTTTACCGCACACGCCGGCGACCCATCCCACGCCGCGGTGGCGTCCTTATCGCCGGCGAGGGGCTGATCTTTACCCCCCCCCCCAAGTACTGTACCATGGCCAGTTTCATTCAGATGAACCTGACAGTGCAACTTTAGGTCCTATTTTCTCCAGATTTCCTATTGTACCAAGCCCAAACATCTATAGCAAAGTTGTTATATTATAAAGGATCTACAACTTTGTTATGTTAACTTGGGGCAAATTCCTTGAAGTTCCTGATCTGTAGAGCTCCAAAGATGTTTCAGTACCACTGTTAATCTGAACTTCAGAATCCAATAGCCTGACAGTCTGACTTTGGGTGTGATTATCTCCAAAATCTTCATAACAACTGTGCTTACACTCTTAAGCAAAGTTGTTCTCCTTTGTTTGCTCTATAGTTTTTATGTGGTGACCTGGGGAAAAAACCCTAAATTTTGAAAGATCCAAAGCTCCAGAGTTGAGCAAAAACTCTGAAATTCAGACTTAGGTTATTTTAGGACTTAAGAGGTGATTTTTGCAATTAAGCCCAAAACTTAGGATTTAACTTGCAAATTCACATATTTGTGAACCAAATGACTTTATATGTTTAAACATAGTAGTTTTTACACTTTAGTCCAAAGGTGCATCAATTTTGCACATAAGCCCCTAGGTTTTAGACTTAGGGTTTTCCAGGGTTCAAATGGGGATTTTTGGTATCCTAGGGGTATAAAAGTGATTCAAGTTCATTCTTGGGAACCTTTTATGACTTTTCTCATAAATCTTTTAGGTTTTCTCAACTTGGGTTAAGTTTTACCCCTTTAATCCCTATTTAGGGTTAAGTTCCTGTAACACCCGGTTTTAAAGAACAAAACCAGGTGCAACTCATACATGCGCCAAGAAGACAACATATATAATAACAGAGTGTATAGAGATAAATGTCATAAAACATCAGAGTATTTATTACATAGCGGAAGACTTATTACAAAATAAAAGGTAAATATAAAACGAACTAAGGATCGATGGCGCCAATGTCAACTGAGAAACGCCACCTAGATCAAGTCAAACTCCTCGCCTTGAGGCTCCTCCTGAACCACCTGTTCTTCTCCTGTGGGGGGTGTGAGACAGCAAGAGTGAGCTCACATACGTTCATAGCTCAACAAGTTGTGGGGAATAATGTGGCATGAACTCACCAAAGGTGGGAGTTCATGTAGTGTAAGGCTGATCAATGAAATAGAGGCTAAGGCTGAGCATTGCTTTTTATAAGTTGGTCAGAATTTTATTAGCAATTACTAAGTGTAAGTAAATACCAAACCTTAATAATAATAAAGAACAGTGATAGTAAAATAATCCCAAGTGCGATGCAAATGTCAAATTGAATTTAAGTTCCATAATTAATCATGTGAGGGTCCGAGCCGCTCTTGACCGTGAGCACGGCTAGTATACTAGTTTTACACTCTGCAGAGGTTGCGCATCTTTACCCACAAGTCATGTTACCCATCTGCCAAGAGACGGCCAATCCCATACACCTCTACCGAGGAGGCGAGGCAGGGTAACACTACGAGGCCTTTACAAAGTTCCACTAGCTTCAGACTACCCGCTACAGTTTATAGGAAGCTCCAGTGCAGGGTTCCTGGCTGACCGCCATCGCAGCAAAATCAACCAGGGACCTCCCTACACTGACCACTCCCCTACTGCCCTTGCCCCTTTCGGGTAAGGTAGCCCTCCCCTAGCTTTCCTAGTTAATCAGCCAAGGGCGTCCCATTAAACCCTTGTGGTAGCACTGTTTTCCCGGGTGGTTCTCCATGTTCCCATTAACATAATGATCTTAACATGAACAGTAAAGAATAAAATAGATAATAAAAAGTATAACAATGAGTGATGAATATCTCTATACCCAAATCCACATAAAGCAATAGCATGTACTACCCAAAACTTTAGTAGTAAAACCAGTGGTGAAGCAAGGTATAAAGATAGTCAAATCTAGGGTATCCTATTGGGTCCCAGCAAAATTATCCTATGCAGATCATTATAAATAATAAGAACATGAATGGGTAAAAGAAGTGATCAAGGGCACAACTTGCCTTCAATGAGCTCCTGCTCAGCTATCTCTACTTGTTGAACCTCAGATTCCACAGTGGCTTGCTCGTCTATTCGCAACAACACAATACATACATAGTATAGCCAAAATCAACATCACACCAAACATATAAATAAAATATACAGTAAAAATCTACACCTTAAAATGAAATCATAGGAACTGGGATCATTAAATTTGGAGTTATAGATTTCAAGTTATGAATTTCCTAAGATTTAAGGTGATTATAATAGGATTAGATGATAAATTAATTTTCTAACAGAGTTCATGTCAAAACAGTGACTCTAAATGGTAGAGAATAATATTACAAAATTTTAGAAACTAGAATGGAGTGATTTGGGGCTCACATGAATTTTCTACAATTTAATCAAGTTTTTGCATTTAAATATGTGCTAAAAACTATTTTCTAAATGATTTTCCCTATTTTATCATTTCTCTGGACTGGGCGTCATTTTCTGGAAAATGCAGGGGTTCCGACGTAAAAATCCCTAAGACACAGAGCCCCACAGCGCAGGACGGCGGGTTGATTTCACCATTTCACAAGGTTTCTTATGTAAGAGTGCTCGACGAAGGGGTATGGGTGATTTTAGGCCGTCCAGATCAGATCCAAAGGCCAGGAATAGGTCGCGACCGGGCAAACTGACACGCGAGCGCGTCCACTCGATCCATGATCGACGGCCTCGATTTAATGAAGCCAGGTGTGATCGGCACCGAAGGATCAAAGATCTACGACGCGGATCAAATTTCGCTCCAACGATCAACGCGCCCGATCACAACCGTTGTTTCCCCGATCTACGGGCGACGCGCAATCTCCCTACGCTCTCAGTACCGGGCGGCGGCCGACGGCCAGGGCGGCGGCGCCATCACCGGAGAACTCTTCCCCTCGCAATCCCACAGCTATTCTCTAATCAGTCTTAGGGTATAGGTAGAGGAGGACAACGCGAAGCCGACGGGGCATACTCACCAAGGAACGCGACGGAAGAGACTGCCGCCCACGGCGAAGGGCGGATCCACGGCGGCTTGCAACCACGATGAGCAATTAAGCTGACTCTGGTAACGCTCCGAGCCCGATACCGCTGTCCCAACGTCCCACGCACCACGACGAAACTCCGGGCTGAAACGCCGAAGGTAGTTCGCCAGTACCGGCATAGATTCCCGGCGGCGCTCGGAGTCCCTCGCAGATGGCGGCGATGAGAAGAGGAACGAGAAGGAGGCACAAGGGGGAAAGGTCTCGGTCCACATTTGAAGCGCGAGGCGAGGTGGAGATATGGGTGCGGGGTTAGCGCGCGGATTCCACAGCCCGTTCCTGTTTCCCCGGCGAGATCGACGCGGAGCGCGCGGAGTTCGTTGCGCCGTTGCGGAGCTGGTACAGATCCGACGGTTTGGGCCCACCAGTCAATGGCTGATGCAAGGGAACGGTCACGGGTCTATGCGCCAGCGACAGAGGCGAAGAGAGCGCCGCGGGCAGGAAATAGCTGGTGGCGGCTGACTTGTGGATCCCGCGGACCAGAGGCAGACCGCGTCTGACGAACGGGCTCCACACAGCAGAGACCCAAGGCGCGCGCGGTGGGAGTTTGGGCCGTGTGCCCGAAATGGTTTGCTGGGCCAGAAGTGAGGCGGCCAGCCCATCTAGGTTAGAATTCCTTCTCTATTTTTCCTTTTTATTTTTGTATTCCCTTTTTCTAACTTCAAACATACTATTTGAATTTCAAATTGATTTGCGGATTTCACAGGTCATGTGCACAAAATAAACATACCACTTTAAGGATATATTTATGTTTTTATATTTTTATATTTTATATTCCTCCTCTTTTCTTTAGAGTTTTGTTTTCAAAGGTAGAAGTTAAACTTTATGTGTCCATTAACATCTTGTGGAATATAAAATAGTAGCATATCTTATTATTATTTATTATTATTATTATTATCCACAAATGCACAATCAAGTAAAACCCAGCATGGTGCATGATTTAGTAGCATATCTTTTATATTTATTTGTTCTCATGTGATGTTCTCATGAAATGATAAATATGGACAACACATATATGTACAAAGGAATGTCCTTTCTCCTTTTAGGTTATCCTCCACAAATTACAAGTTGGGTATTACAAATCCTACCCCCCTTAAAAATAATCTCGTCCTCGAGATTTAAGAAGATCTAGGGAAAAAGGTGGGGAAAATCTATGCGAAGCTCTTCTTCTCTTTCCCAAGTTGCTTCATCTTCACCGTGGTGACTCCATTGAACTTTGCACATCTTTATCACCTTATTTCTTGTAACTCGAGTCAGAGTGTCCAAAATTTTGATGGGGTACACAGCATAAGTCAAATCTTCTTGAGCACTAAGGTCTTCCAGTGGTAACTGTTCTTCAGGTACCCTGAGACATTTCTTCAGCTGAGATACATGGAATACATCATGAACATCCGCGAGATGATCCGGTAACTCCAATTGATATGCAACCTCTCCCACTCGCTTTAAGATTAAGAAAGGTCCAATAAAGCGAGGGGGCAACTTTCCTTTGACTTTAAATCTTCTCATACCCCGGAGTGGTGACACCTTCAAATAGACATAATCACCCTCCTTAAACTCAAGCAGTCTTCTCCGGGTGTCAGCATAACTTTTCTGCCTGGATTGTGCAGTTCTCAAATTCTCCCTTATTTGCTGAACTTGTTCCTCTGCTTCTTGTATAACCTCAGGCCCAAACAACTGCCTTTCACCAGTTTGATTCCAATACAAGGGAGTCCTGCACTTTCTGCCATACAAAGCCTCAAACGGTGACATCTTCAAGCTGGCCTGATAGCTATTATTATATGAGAACTCTGCATACGGTAGACTCTTATCCCAACTTCCACCATGCTGAAGGGCACAAGCTCTCAACATATCCTCCAATACTTGGTTAGTCCTTTTAGTCTGTCCATCAGTCTAAGGGTGATAGGCTGCACTAAATTTCAACTTTGTATCCATATTCTCATGAAAACTTTTCCAAAATCTGGAGGTAAACTGTGATCCTCTTATCCAAAACGATCTTCTTTGGTACTCCATGTGGAGACACAATTCGAGCCATATATAACTCTGCTAGCTAAGATCCTTTATAAGTAGTCTTGACCGGAATGAAATGAGCCACTTTAGTCAATCTATCCACAATCACCCATATATCATCATATCCTTTCTAGGTGCGAGGCAATCCAGTAATGAAATCCATATCGATCTCTTCTTACTTCCACTTGGACATCTTTGGTGGGTGTAATAGTCCAGCTAGTCTTTGGTGATCGGTCTTAACTCTTTGGCACACATCGCACGTAACCACATGTGCAGCCATATCTCTCTCCAGTCCATATTACCAGCACTCCTGCTTTAAATCCTGATACATCTTGGTACTACCAGGATGAATAGAATAATCTAAGCCATGGGCTTTCTTCAATATAGTCTCACAAAGGCTTTCAATCTTAGGAATACATATCCTGTCCTTGAACCATATGGTGCCTTGCTCATCTTCCGTGAATTCTAGACCTCGACCTTCAGTAATAAGATCCTTAATCTCTTGTATTTTAGCATCACCAATTTGTCCTTTGCGGATCTCTTGCTCCAAAATAGGTTCTGCATTAATAGTAACTCCTTTAGTGTGAGTAACTATCCCCAGGTTAAGTCTCCTGAAATCCTCAATAATCTCATGAGGTAGCTGGGCAACAACAGCTGAAGGAACATGCTCCTTTCGACTCAAGGCATCTGTAACCAAATTCGCCTTGCCCGGGTGATAGTGAATCTCCAAATCATAATCCTTAATAAGCTCCAACCAACGGCGTTGCCTAAGGTTGAGATCCTTTTGAGTGAATATATACTTCAAACTCTTATGATCCGTATATACTTGGCACTTAGTTCCCATAACGTAGTGTCTCCAAATCTTAAGTGCATACACAACTGCAGCCAATTCCAAGTCATGAGTGGGGTAGTTCAATTCATGCTTCCGCAACTGACGAGATGCATAGGCAATCACATGACCATCTTGCATAAGCACACATCCAAGTCCTTGGCCACATGCATCACAGTAAATGTCAAATCCCTTCTGCAGATCTGGCATAATCAATACTGGAGGTGACATCAATCTCTCCTTCAACTGATCAAAGCTTTCTTGGCACTTCTCATCCCACTTGAATTCTCTTTCTTTCTCCAAAAGCGAGGTCATAAGTTTAGCAATCTTAGAAAATCCTTCAATAGATCTCCAATAATATCCTGCAAGTCCCAAGAAACTTTGGTCCTCCGTAACCGTAGTGGGTATGCTCCACACCACTATCTCCTTGACTTTAGCAGGATCCACTGATATCCCTCCATTAGAAATGATATGTCCAAGAAAAAGGCACCTCGTCAATCTAAAACTCGTATTTACTGTACTCGGCGTAGAGTTGATTATCTCGTCGCTTCTGTAGTACCAATCATAGGTGTTCTTCATGATTACTATCACTCTTGGGATGAATAAAAATATCGTCGATGAAAACCACGACGAATCTGTCCAGATCATGCACACCTTATTCTTCAGATCCATAAAATAGGTTGGTGCATTAGTTAGTCCAAATGACATAACGATGAACTCATATAATCCATATCGAGTCGATAAATCCATCTTGGGAATATCCGATGGCCAAATCTTCATTTGGTGGTATCTTGATCGGAGATCAATCTTCGAGAATACCCTTGCACCTCTCATCCGATTAAATAAATCCTTAATGCGGGATAATGGACACTTGTTCTCCATAGTGACATCATTAAGGGATCTATAATCCACGCACATCCCTTGAGATCCATCTTTCTTCTGTATGAATTGAACTGGCGCTTCACAAGGTGAAGAATTCGGATGAATGTATCCATCCTCTTGTAATTCCATTAATTGCTTCTTAAGTTCCTTCAACTCCTCTACGGACATTCTATATGGCCGTTTAGAAATAGGGGCGGTTCCAGGTAAGAGATCAATAACAAACTCAACTTCTCTATCAGGTGGCATCCCTGGTAACTTCTCTGCGAAGACATCCGGAAAATCTCTAACTGTATGGGTGTTGTCACCCACCAACTTCTCATCTTCTAAGAATGCTGCTAGTCTGATGGTGGTAGTTACTGAACTTCAACTTCGAATCTTTGTCCTTTGGAACTGGTGAGTTCTATGGTTCCTTTAGCACAGTGTATTAACTGTCTTTACCTTTCTTAACCGTGACATACCAAGGATCAGATCTATACTGCTTGGCTCCAATATTATAGCAGTAACTCCAAATTCTCTACCCATAATGGTCAATGTCAATCTACGTGTCATTTGATTCGCCACAACAGGCCCTTTAGGTGTAATTACTCTCATGGGTTTTCTCATATTGTCCAACACATATGCCCAAACCAAAATCTCAGCATGACGCATAATTTTATTAGCAACACATGGGGTCAAATAGACCTTTTTATTCCTCCTAAAATAGTATCATACCGAATACTAACTAAAGGAACATGTAGATCTTACAAATAGTAGTAATTTATGTATATGTTTATGTAGCTTGGTGGAGCTGGTGATGGTGGTGATGGTGGTTGTTGTCGTTGTCTCTCCAACCGT
Organism: Zea luxurians; assembly: GCA_029449295.1. Lineage (NCBI taxonomy): Eukaryota > Viridiplantae > Streptophyta > Magnoliopsida > Poales > Poaceae > Zea > Zea luxurians. Next base: position 39,054,193 of record JAOPSE010000018.1, on the reverse strand, counting down.
GATTGCCTTATTTCTTGATGTATCTCCAGACGGGCCTGACGTATTTCCTCGCGTTCTTGTCTTATCTGGTTTTGCATTTCGGTCACCATGCCTGTCAATTGTTGTATTACCAGCCTTTGGGTTGCAATCACTTGATCGGTTTCAACAGGTGGAGGATTTGGAGGATTCATTTCTGTTTGCTGTTGCGTGATAATCTTTCCTTTCCTGGTATTGACCATCTGAGTTAGATACATATGGTAAGAGAGAGCAGTAGACAAGGCAGTAATTACAACTCATGTTACTTTGGGGGACTTACTAGCTAAGCAGTTTAATGTTTTACCTACCATAGCTAATTTATCACCTTATACTGGCACATGCTAAGATGTCCATATAATATTTCAATCAATCAAAGAAGCAAATCAGACATTGATCATCAGAACAATCAACCAACATTTTTTTAATAGGGAAAATATTATATATTTTTTTTAATTTTGTCTTAGGCTTCCTATCTCTTAAAAATGTCATAGGGGTAGGGATTCCAAGGTGTGAAATCCATCTTGTCTTAGAATAGAAAAGATAAGAGTAATCAGAGTAGAATAGCATAAGGTGAATCAGGATCAAGATAAGGGTAGAAAGAATCAGAATAAGATAAGTAGGTAAGGGTTTTGTCCATTTCTATCTAGGTTTCGTCCTACAGTCGACATTTCCTCTGATACCACTTCTGTAACACCCGGTTTTAAAGAACAAAACCAGGTGCAACTCATACATGCGCCAAGAAGACAACATATATAATAACAGAGTGTATAGAGATAAATGTCATAAAACATCAGAGTATTTATTACATAGCGGAAGACTTATTACAAAATAAAAGGTAAATATAAAATGAACTAAGGATCGATGGCGCCAATGTCAACTGAGAAACGCCACCTAGATCAAGTCAAACTCCTCGCCTTGAGGCTCCTCCTGAACCACCTGTTCTTCTCCTGTGGGGGGTGTGAGACAGCAAGAGTGAGCTCACATACGTTCATAGCTCAACAAGTTGTGGGGAATAATGTGGCATGAACTCACCAAAGGTGGGAGTTCATGTAGTGTAAGGCTGATCAATGAAATAGAGGCTAAGGCTGAGCATTGCTTTTTATAAGTTGGTCAGAATTTTATTAGCAATTACTAAGTGTAAGTAAATACCAAACCTTAATAATAATAAAGAACAGTGATAGTAAAATAATCCCAAGTGCGATGCAAATGTCAAATTGAATTTAAGTTCCATAATTAATCATGTGAGGGTCCGAGCCGCTCTTGACCGTGAGCACGGCTAGTATACTAGTTTTACACTCTGCAGAGGTTGCGCATCTTTACCCACAAGTCATGTTACCCATCTGCCAAGAGACGGCCAATCCCATACACCTCTACCGAGGAGGCGAGGCAGGGTAACACTACGAGGCCTTTACAAAGTTCCACTAGCTTCAGACTACCCGCTACAGTTTATAGGAAGCTCCAGTGCAGGGTTCCTGGCTGACCGCCATCGCAGCAACATCAACCAGGGACCTCCCTACACTGACCACTCCCCTACTGCCCTTGCCCCTTTCGGGTAAGGTAGCCCTCCCCTAGCTTTCCTAGTTAATCAGCCAAGGGCGTCCCATTAAACCCTTGTGGTAGCACTATTTTCCCGGGTGGTTCTCCATGTTCCCATTAACATAATGATCTTAACATGAACAGTAAAGAATAAAACAGATAATAAAAAGTATAACAATGAGTGATGAATATCTCTATACCCAAATCCACATAAAGCAATAGCATGTACTACCCAAAACTTTAGTAGTAAAACCAGTGGTGAAGCAAGGTATAAAGATAGTCAAATCTAGGGTATCCTATTGGGTCCCAGCAAAATTATCCTATGCAGATCATTATAAATAATAAGAACATGAATGGGTAAAAGAAGTGATCAAGGGCACAACTTGCCTTCAATGAGCTCCTGCTCAGCTATCTCTACTTGTTGAACCTCAGATTCCACAGTGGCTTGCTCGTCTATTCGCAACAACACAATACATACATAGTATAGCCAAAATCAACATCACACCAAACATATAAATAAAATATACAGTAAAAATCTACACCTTAAAATGAAATCATAGGAACTGGGATCATTAAATTTGGAGTTATAGATTTCAAGTTATGAATTTCCTAAGATTTAAGGTGATTATAATAGGATTAGATGATAAATTAATTTTCTAACAGAGTTCATGTCAAAACAGTGACTCTAAATGGTAGAGAATAATATTATAAAATTTTAGAAACTGGAATGGAGTGATTTGGGGCTCACATGAATTTTCTACAATTTAATCAAGTTTCTGCATTTAAATATGTGCTAAAAACTATTTTCTAAATGATTTTCCCTATTTTATCATTTCTCTGGACTGGGCGTCATTTTCTGGAAAATGCAGGGGTTCCGACGTAAAAATCCCTAAGACACAGAGCCCCACAGCGCAGGACGGCGGGTTGATTTCACCATTTCACAAGGTTTCTTATGTAAGAGTGCTCGACGAAGGGGTATGGGTGATTTTAGGCCGTCCAGATCAGATCCAAAGGCCAGGAATAGGTCGCGACCGGGCAAACTGACACGCGAGCGCGTCCACTCGATCCATGATCGACGGCCTCGATTTAATGAAGCCAGGTGTGATCGGCACCGAAGGATCAAAGATCTACGACGCGGATCAAATTTCGCTCCAACGATCAACGCGCCCGATCACAACCGTTGTTTCCCCGATCTACGGGCGACGCGCAATCTCCCTACGCTCTCAGTACCGGGCGGCGGCCGACGGCCAGGGCGGCGACGCCATCACCGGAGAACTCTTCCCCTCGCAATCCCACAGCTATTCTCTAATCAGACTTAGGGTATAGGTAGAGGAGGACAACGCGAAGCTGACGGGGCATACTCACCAAGGAACGCGACGGAAGAGACTGCCGCCCACGGCGAAGGGCGGATCCACGGCGGCTTGCAACCACGATGAGCAATTAAGCTGACTCTGGTAACGCTCCGAGCCCGATACCGCTGTCCCAACGTCCCACGCACCACGACGAAACTCCGGGCTGAAACGCCGAAGGTAGTTCGCCAGTACCGGCAGAGATTCCCGGCGACGCTCGGAGTCCCTCGCAGATGGCGGTGATGAGAAGAGGAACGATAAGGAGGCACAAGGGGGAAAGGTCTCGGTCCACATTTGAAGCGCGAGGCGAGGTGGAGATATGGGTGCGGGGTTAGAGCGCGGATTCCACAGCCCGTTCCTGTTTCCCCGGCGAGATCGACGCGGAGCGCGCGGAGTTCGTTGCGCCGTTGCGGAGCTGGTACAGATCCGACGGTTTGGGCCCACCAGTCAATGGCTGATGCAAGGGAACGGTCACGGGTCTATGCGCCAGCGACAGAGGCGAAGAGAGCGCCGCGGGCAGGAAATAGCTGGTGGCGGCTGACTTGTGGATCCCGCGGACCAGAGGCAGACCGCGTCTGACGAACGGGCTCCACACAGCAGAGACCCAAGGCGCGCGCGGTGGGAGTTTGGGCCGTGTGCCCGAAATGGTTTGCTGGGCCAGAAGTGAGGCGGCCAGCCCATCTAGGTTAGAATTCCTTCTCTATTTTTCCTTTTTATTTTTGTATTCCCTTTTTCTAACTTCAAACATACTATTTGAATTTCAAATTGATTTGCGGATTTCACAGGTCATGTGCACAAAATAAACATACCACTTTAAGGATATATTTATGTTTTTATATTTTTATATTTTATATTCCTCCTCTTTTCTTTAGAGTTTTGTTTTCAAAGGTAGAAGTTAAACTTTATGTGTCCATTAACATCTTGTGGAATATAAAATAGTAGCATATCTTATTATTATTTATTATTATTATTATTATCCACAAATGCACAATCAAGTAAAACCCAACATGGTGCATGATTTAGTAGCATATCTTTTATATTTATTTGTTCTCATGTGATGTTCTCATGAAATGATAAATATGGACAACACATATATGTACAAAGGAATGTCCTTTCTCCTTTTAGGTTATCCTCCACAAATTACAAGTTGGGTATTACAGTTCCCTATCCAGGGTTCTATTTGCAAAACACTAAAACAATACAACTTGTTTGAAATTTTTGCCTAGTGAATGCACTCTAGGTGTATCAAACATATGCAATGTCAATGCTTATGATGCCATGCTTAGGTTTTAGTTACAGTAACACCAGGGGTGTTACACTCTCCCTTTTTCCTTTTTAAGTAGAATTAAGCTTAAATTAGTGGGTTTTAAATATTTATTTTTGCCAAAATATTTTGAGTCATGACATGTTGCATCATGTTGAGCTTAAATATTCTTTGAAGTGTTGCACATATTTGAATTAATTTGAATTTGAAACCTAATTTGAATTTGGAATTTAAAACCTAGAGAAAGGAAATATAAAAGGAATTAGAAAATCCATAGAAAAAGAAAAAGGAAATGTAGCCCAGCCGGCCTAACTTGGCCTAGCCAGGCCGCGCGCCCGCTTGCCCGCGCCGCCTGACAGGTGGGATCCACCTGTTAGCGGCAGCTTCCTCTCCCCCGCGCTTTCTCTCTCTCTCTCTCTCGCTCTCTTTGCCCGGTGGGGCCAACCTGTCGGCGCCAGTCGTTTTCCCCTCCGCACCTCTCTTCCCTCTCTGCCTCGCGGGCCCATTCTGCTAGCCACTGAGCCGTTGTCCCGCACGCCCTCTCCCTTTCTCTCTGTGCCGTGGGCCTTCCCTGTCAGTTCTGCCCTCTCTGCGCCCGCCGTGGACCAGCGCGTGCGCACTCGCACACGTCGCCGAAATTCTCGGCCACGACGCCAGCCCACGCGCCCAGCTCCCTTTTTGAGCCGGCTAGTGCCCGCATTTACTCCCTCGCCTCATTTCGCACAACTCCGCCCTCTCTCTCGCTCTGCCCACGCCGCCGGAGACTTGTGCCCGCTTCCCGGCCATCTAGCTCGCCGGAGACCGCGTCAAGCCACCCCGAGCTCCGCCCCGAGGTAAGACACCCGTGCCCATGCTTAATTTCCCCAATTTCACTCTGTGCTTGGCCAATTTTGGCTTCGCTGGTGTTCGGCCGTGGCGGTCCGCCGCGCCCACGCGGTGACCGACCAATTTAGCCTGGTCCAGTGCCCCAGTGTTGATCCGTGTGTTACCCCTGCCTCTACTGAAGCTATCCCAGGCCTTAGCGCACCTCAAGCCCCCTCCCTGTGGCCAGAATCCCTCACTGGAGTTCCTCCGACCCGCCCGTGGCCTTCTCCCCACCGTTCTCCCCTCTCTGTTCTTGGATTCGTGGCCTTTTCCCTACCACTGAGTTCGCCGTAGCATTCTCTCCCTCTCTACCCAATCCCGGCGACCCCAGAGCCACCCTAGCACGTGCCTGCCCCAACTCCGGTGATTTCACCACCGCGGAGAGGAGCAGCGCCACCCTCAGCCATTCATCCTTCCCTGGTCTGATTTCCCCCGTCCGATCTTGATCGCACGACCCAGATCTCGGATACCACTTCGCGCACGCGCGCCCTATGCCCCTGGCCCGCCTATCAGTGCCCGTGTCCCCTGGCGCTGGGCCCGCTCGGTCAGTGCGCTCTCCCCCTCGGTCGCTGACACCCCCTGGCCCGCCTGTCAGCGCTCGCCCACCCGCGCGCGCGCCCTCGACCGCAGATCTAATCTCGGCCATCGGTTTCTAATCTAACGGTTTGAATCACCCGATACCCCTTCGCGCAGTAATTTTATTGAAGAGATCCTCGGTTTGTTTAGAATCAACCCACCGTCCCTGGTTTTCGCACGCAGGCACCTGTATTCTTGCAGATTGAACCCTGGACTTTTAAATATTCATAGAATAAAGCCTAATTTCATATTTTGAATTCCCAAACTTGTTTATTTCATATCTTTTGCATATGAACTCCAAATTTAGTGATTCAAATTGCAAAATGTTCATATGATTATTCTCTATTTAAATAAATTAGTTTCAGTTGTTGCCTGCATATTCTAATTTTTATGGTTAATTATGAATAGTGTAGGTGTAGATTTATTTATTTAATAAAAAATAAATAAAAGGAGAGCCCTAGAGATTTAAACATGATTAATCTGGTGAAATTAATAATGTGTATTACATGAATTCATCCCTGGTCTAACTTTTAGGTCACAATAAAATAAACTGAACTATGTTATGTGTTGGTGGGCAACACTTAAAGAAATAATAATCTATTTCCAAAGTAAGTTGGTTTATGTTGTAGTTCATATTATACTTTAATCTCATTTTTCCTTATTTAGTATTGTGACTTTTTAAGATGTATTCCTATGTTTGAACATGTTTGGTGTGCTGTTCATTTGTACTTTCCAAATGTATTGAATGCATGCTCACTTTATTTAGACAACGAGTAGTCCGAAGTTTCTGAGTGTGTTGTTGGAGACCTCCCTGAGCAACAACCTGGTGAAGGCAAGTGTCCTCTGACCTATTATGTCCTACATACTTTATGATTCACTGTCCCGCATTACATTATTTAAACCTAAGGACTTACTAGCTTTCTATTTACCTTATCCTTGTTTACCTTTTGGGTTATCATGGTTAGCATTTTTATATTGCCTTAACTTAATCAATGAACATGATGTGAACATTTATGATACGATACTGTTATCTTGATTATGTTGATGATCTTGTGACACTCTAGGGGGCTCAGGCCTTTTTCCTGAGTACCTCTCCGTAAGGACCTGTTTGTGGAGTGACCACCCGGGATAACAGTCCAACCATGAGGGTGGAATGGGACGCCCTTAGCTGATTAATTGGATGAACCTGGGGGTGTAGTTGGCTTTGTCTAAGGGCCATCAATGGGGGTCGGGGCGTAGTGCTCGCTCTACCAAGGGGGGTTCAGAGGTTCTTTCGATTTGGTTTTGTTAGTCACCCACCTTGGGGAGGTGTACTGCATTTGTACGACTGGCGAAACCTAACGAGCAGCTATGCACTAGGGGAGTCTTTGTAAAGGCTACATAGCGTATCCCTGGCCATTCACCTCGGTAGTGAAGATCGAGTTTGTACAACCCAGGCTGGAAAGGGATCATGACTTGTGGGTAAAGTGTACAACCTCTGCAGAGTGTTAAAAACTGGTATATCAGATGAGCTCACGGTTAAGAGCAGCCTTGGGATCCTCTTTGATTAGAAGAACTCTGGATATTTTTATGATGATGGTTAATAATGATGATATAAGTCTGATCTCTGGTATTTCCTCTTTGAGGGAGTACTTGAGGGTAATAACTGGGTTTATTACTAAAACTTGGCTCTACTAATAATAATAAATACTTGACCAACTAAAAGCAACTGCTTAACCTCAACCCCACATATAGCTTGTCCACCTTAGCCAAACGGGACATTTGCTAAGTACGTTGATGTGTACTCACCATTGCTTTACAAACCACCCCACCCCAGGTTGTCCCCACTGTACTCAGTGCTCAGGAGGTGATGCTGGCAACATGGAAGATTTCGAGGAGTTCTAGGACTACAACGAGTTCTAGTTCTTTCTTAGTGGCAAACCCCCAGTCAGTTACCTGTGTAGGCTTATCTTCTACGTTTCGTTTCTCGCACTTTGATGTTTATGTTAAAAACAATGGTTATGTATCAGACTCTGTGGATGTCTTGGACATCTTGATGTAACTAAGTACCTTTTCATTATTTAATCCAAGCATTGTGTGATGATGTCCAATTATGTAATCATTGTGTACGTGAGTTCCTGATCCTGGCACATACATGGTTCGCATTCGGTTTGCCTTCCAAAACCGGGTGTGATAGTACTCCATGCCTCAATGGTGTCCATCGAGACTAACGCACTCTCAAAAGCACAAACTTTAGTGCCTGAGAGCAAAGGAAAATAGAGAAATGGAGGCAGAAAAGATATTTAATGATACAGATCCATTGTTCCCACCACCACACAAAAAATGGAGACCAAAGGTCGCTGAAACTAACACAAAATAACAAGTGACCATAAAAATCAAAATACAATGACAACTATGCCGGTACGGCGAAACCGTTGGGCTCTAGCAGTCGGACCGTTTGGCTCTAAGGCGTATAGTCCACGTCTAGCACCCGGGCCATTTGCGCCCCACCAAGAAGCTCTCGAGTACTTGCTAGTTGCCATGGACCAAGATGGCGACGAGGACGATCTATTGAGGAGAAGATGGTGGATTACGAGGCATCACTAGAGCAACCAGGTATGGAGATTAATGTAATTATGTTTTAGCAAATTATACTATCATCAGTGATGATGGTCCTAAAGAAATGATCTTCACCAAACCCAAAGAATTAGTCAATCATATGATACCGCTCTATGTGCACGATCACATCGATGGGACACCGATTTCTAGAATGTTGATTGATGGAGGAGTGGTCATCAATTTAATGCCTTAGACCTTGTACTGGAAGCTTGGTAAGTAGAATAACGAGTTGATAAGGACCAATATGACGATCAAAGGTGTCGGGAGCAACATTTTGATCGAAGCTAAGGGTGTCACATCCACTGAATTAACCATCAGGACAAAGACCCTCGCTATTGCTTTCTTCGTCGTTGAAGTAGAAGGAAATTGTAGTGTTATCTTAGGCAGATATTGGGTACATGTCAATCAATGTGTACCTTCTACTTTACATCAAATTTTAATACAATGGGTAGGTGATGAGGTAGAAACAGTACATGCAGACTCATTGACTTGCATTGCAATGGCCGATGCCCCTATACTTTGGACTTATGAAACTGCAAAAATGTTTGACACGGGTTGATTTTTAGATTACCAATTGATAAGCGTATGAAGCAAAGGCTTCAGTCTTGTAATATTAGAGCCAATGGAAAAATGGACTAAATCATAAGTGAATAATGATGCATACACCAGAAAAAATATGTCAAGTTGCAGGCAATCCAGGCCTCGAGGTGGGACAAACCGGAGTGCAGGAGAGAGGTCTGCAGTGTGCAGGCTGTCTCGCAGATGGTCCAGCCCCTTTGGCCAGATGGTCTGGAGTCAAGCAGAGAGGTTTAGTTCTATAACACCCTAAATCTCATTTTGGGAATATAGTAAAAAATTTTCAAAAATCTTGCATTAGAATTTTTCTTTTTCTCTCTCTTTAGAACTCTCATAACATTTGAAGACTCATCTCCCTATTTAAAAGCATTTGCTTAAGTGAATAAAATAATAAATAGAACCATATTTGGCACTCATGATGGAGTTTTAATTGTATGTGCATTTAAAATAATAATAAAATACAATAAATAAGATGGAGATTTGAATTTAACCAAAGTTGCACTTTGGGGTTTTTAGAAATAATATGTAAAAGAGAAAAGAGAAGGAAGAAATTACTATGTGAATAAAAATAATTATAATATATACATTATTCTTGTACAGATTTGATTTGGTACATTTGACTCAAAAGTGAAGTTCATAACAGGATTCAAATTCAAATTAGAGATTCAAATGGAAAGGAAATAAATCAAAAAGGAAAAAAAGGAAAAATAGAAAAGAAAAAGGAAAAAGAAAAAAACCTTATCTGGGCCGCAACCTGGAATTCGGCCCACTTGGCCTTTCTCCCCCGCGCGGCCCATTTAAACCACGCGCGCGCCCAAACGGGCACTGACAGGTCGGGCCCGCGCGTCATACGTCGCTCCCCCGCGCCCGCGTATTCCTTCTCTCGCTGACATCGTGGGGCCCCCTGCCCAGTCCCTCTCACCCACGCTCGCTCCTCCCTCCCTCTCTCTGGTCCGCGGGGTCCGCATGTCGGGCTCGTCTTCAACAGCTCGCCGCAACGAACGCGCGCGGACTCCGAAGCTCGCCGGTAATCTCGGCGTCCGTGCAACGACCGTGGGTGCGCTCCGGGTATAAAGCTCACCGGGCTCGCCTCTCCTCCCTATCTCCCTACTATCGCGATTCCACTCACAAGCACTCGCGAACCTCGGACGGAGGCGAATCCGCACCCTGTCGACCACGCCGCCGGCGACTCTCCTTTGTGCTCGCGCTCGGGTTTGCGCGTGTGGTCGGGGAGCTTCGCCTCGACTCGGCGGGTGTTTCCGCGGCATCGGCATCGGGTTGGGGGGCAGTCTACACCGGCAAATTCGTCACCGGAGCTTCACCCTCGTCTCAGTTCGCCACGCACCGTGGCCAGCGTCGACGAGTCATCGATCCTCGGTAATAAGCGTATCCTCGTTCTCATTATGCCTTCCGCAGTAAGAAACTCAGTCAAATTGGGAAACGGGCGTAGGAATATGGGGATTGACTTCGCCGGTCTGGGCTCGCCGCCGCGGCTGTCCTGTTCATCGCCGTCGTCGTTGGATAGGGGTAGGTGACGATCTTTTGGCCGTCGGATCGGTGGTGGATGGACGAGATCACACCATCACATACCCCTTCGCCCGTCGAATTCGTACCGTAGATCGTCGATCGGATGGATCGGGGTGGATCTCCAGTATTTAAAATGTGGTGCGTTGGATGGCGATCCGATGGTCTTGATGCGGTAACGGTTCGGGCGGGGGTCGATCTAATCTGGGCGCTCGGCTTTCGATCCAACGGCCCACGAAGACCGATACCCCTTCACCGAGCCATCTTTGCATAAGAGCCCCTCGGTTAGTTAGGAATCAACCCGCCATCCTGAGTCACTATTCCCTGTGCCTTAGAAATATTACACCGAGCCCCCTGTGCTTCTGTTAAATTGAGGCCCAGTCCAAAGCAGTGTAAAACCAGAGAAAATAATTTATAAATAGATTTTTAATATGAAAATAATTACTAAAACTTTATAAATTCATAGAAAATTCATTTTAGCTCCAAATTGAACCATTCCAGTTTCTAAAATTTTGTAATAATATTCTCTATCATTTAGAATCACTGTTTTGACATGAACTCTGTCAGAAAATTTATTTATCATTTAATCATATTTTAATCACATTAAACCTTTGAAAATTCATAACTTAAAACCTATAACTCCAAAATTACTAATTCTTTTTCCTGTGATCTTATTTTAATATGTAGATTATTAATATGTATTTTGGCATACATGTTTGGTGTAATGTTAATTTTGCCTATACACTGTTTGTTTGAATTGCTACGACTAGCAGTGAGGTCACGTGTCACCTGAGGATCATCCTGGTACCTGGATTCTCAAGGCCCAGGCAAGTTGTGCCCTTGATCACTTCTTTTTACCTACTCATGTTCTAATTAATCATAATGATCTGCATAGGTTAATTTTGATGGGACCCAATAGGTTACCCTAGTTTGTCTATCTTTACACCTTGTTTACCACTGAACTTTCTGGGTAGTACTTGCTAGTGCTATATGTGGTTTTGGGTATGAAGATTACTCTATTCATGATTATACTTTTGTTATCAGTTGTTATTTATGGTTCATGTTAAGATCATTATGTTAATTGGAACATGGAGAACCACCCGGGAAAACAGTGCTACCACGAGGGTGGAATGGGACGCCCTTGGCTGATTAATTAGGAAAGCTAGTGGAAGACTACCTTACCCGAAAGGGGCAAGGGCAGTAGGGGAGAGGTCAGTGTAGGGAGGCCCTCGGGAGGATTTTGCTGCGATGGCGGTCCTGCAAGGGATTCCTGCACTGGATCTTCCTATAAACTGTAGCGGGTTTTCGGAAGCTAGTGGAACTTTGTAAAGGCCTCGTAGTGGATCCCTAGCCATTCACCTCGGAAGTGTCTAAGGGCCTTGCAAACCCTGGCGACATGGGATACACGACTTGTGGGTAAAGATGCGCAACCTCTGCAGAGTGTAAAACTGGTATACTAGCCGTGCTCACGGTCATGAGCAGCTCGGACACTCACATGATTAAATTATGGAACTTAAACTCAATTTGTCATATGCATTGCATCGCAGGTAAAGCTGTTACTTTTGTTCTATTACTTAATTGGGTTTGGTATTTACTTATACTTAGTAATTGCTAATAAAATTTTGACCAACTTTAAAAGCAATGCTCAGCTCTAACCATCTTCTTTGGTAAGCCTTACACTTCACGTGAGCTCCCACCTTTGGCGAGTTCATGCACATTATTCCCCACAACTTGTTGAGCGATGAACGTATGTGAGCTCACTCTTGCTGTCTCACATACACCACAGGTCAAGACCAGGTACTGCAGGATGATGCTCATGGAGGATGCTGCGATGTGTTCGTGAGAGGTCTAGGTCGTCGTCTCCCAGTCAACTTTGGGTTGCTGGACCGTTGTCTCCTTATAATGTAATTATTTATTTTGTATAGGACTCCTGTTATATATAAAGTTGTGACATTCGATCCTGTGCCACTATACATCATATGTATGAGACTTGGTCCCAGCATACCTGGTGTTTATGTTAACCCCGGGTTTTGGACCCCTAAAATCCGGGTGTTACAGAAGTGGTATCAGAGGAATGTTGAGTGTAGGACGAAACCTAGATAGAACTGGACAACCAATACTTACTTACCTTTGCTACTCTGATCTTTTCTAAACTTATCTTAATCTTTTCTCATCTATTTCCGCTTTACTCTGATTATTCTTATCTTTTCTTTCTAAAGACAAATGTGGATTTCACACTTTGAAATCCTGTGCCTAAAGTGACCTTTAGGAATAGGAGACCTACTCTTAGGAACAAAGACAAAACTATTTTTATCTATGTGATTGAATGTTTGTTCTTATGATACTTGTCTGATTTGGATCTTTGATTGAGTGTGATGGGTTGTGGAATAATGTCCACAATTGCATCTGCATATACACATAGGTATAAGAATATATATATATAAAATAACTAGACACCCTAGATTATCCCCATTGGAACATATCTAGCATAAGAGATTTATCTTATCCTAAAAGATCTCATTCTAACCAATTCATCTTATCTTAAAAGATTCTCCCTTATCTTAATAGATCCATCTCATCTTAAAAGATACTCATCTTATCTTGAAGAGATTCTATCCTACACTCATAAATCTATCTTATCTCAAAAGGTCTTAACTTATCCTAATGTATATAGATCCATCTTATCTTAAGAGGTTTTCTCTCATCTTAATAGATTTATCTTATCCTGAAGAGATTCTAACCTACATACATCATATAATCCATCTTATCCTAAAAAGATACTCATCCTATCTTGAAAAGATTGTATCTCATCCTAAATAGATCTAACTGGTCTCAAAAGATTCTATCTTATCTTTATAGATCCATCTTGTCCTAATAAGCATACTTATCCACCCTAGTTTAACAACCATGATCTAATGCAAATTAATTAGATCTTATCTAGTCAAACAAGTCACACCAATCTAACCTAGATCTGATCAAATCTAAAGTGACTTATCAAACATGTTAGATAATACTGATGAAATAGTTTAGACTCTACCCCTATAGAACAAGTCTTAACCTAGTTCACCCTGCACTAAATTAAGAATGATAGATCGGCTTGGCCATATGCAACTACCTTAACCATCTGATAGTTGCATAACCTCTCGATTATAAACTAGCAAGAGACTCTATCTTATCATAACATATCTAACTAATCTCAAAACATCCTAACATATTCTACCCTGTTGGACCTATCTAACCTAAACTAGTCTAATCTAGTCATATCCAATTCAATCTAGATCATATCTTACCTAATGTGACCTGATCCAGTGTGGTCTAATGTTATCTAACTTAATGTGGTTCACTTAAACAGATTAATGACACTAGTAGAAGAGATTAGACCCCACTAGCCATGTATTAACTTATCTTAGCACATTGGATCAATTCAACCATGAGCTAACCCAACCCATAGAACCATGATGAATGGTATAACCTTTCTATTCCCACCTAACATCACACAAACTTGTAACCTACAACATGTAATCTATCTCATCCATACCTATATTAACCATATTCCCCAGCCAATAATATACACTAACTCCTAATCAAAGAGACAAGACCGAAGAATATGATCAACTTCATCAAGTAAGGATGAGCACCAACTCAAGTCTTCAAGGATCAAGTGAGATCACCAGATGAGTCAAAAGCCACAATCTAGGATGGAATCTTTTCTTACCTTGCACTTTCTTAACCAAACCTATATATGCCCTCAAGACATCTTCTATTTTACATAATAAAGTGGACATACCTATATTACCCATGCTCTCCTATCACTTACTAATAATAAAAAGAGAGACTCCTGATTTTGAACTAAATAGAAACTAAAAGCTAAATTTCAAATCACTCTTCCTATATCCTCTTTCTTACAAATCTCGAGGACGAGATTATTTTTAAGGGGGGTAGGATTTATAACACCCTAAATCTCATTTTGGGAATATAGTAAAAATTTTTCAAAAATCTTGCATTAGAATTTTTCTTTTTCTCTCTCTTTAGAACTCTCATAACATTTGAAGACTCATCTCCCTATTTAAAAGCATTTGCTTAAGTGAATAAAATAATAAATAGAACCATATTTGGCACTCATGATGGAGTTTTAATTGTATGTGCATTTAAAATAATAATAAAATACAATAAATAAGATGGAGATTTGAATTTAACCAAAGTTGCACTTTGGGGTTTTTAGAAATAATATGTAAAAGAGAAAAGAGAAGGAAGAAATTACTATGTGAATAAAAATAATTATAATATATACATTATTCTTGTACAGATTTGATTTGGTACATTTGACTCAAAAGTGAAGTTCATAACAGGATTCAAATTCAAATTAGAGATTCAAATGGAAAGGAAATAAATCAAAAAGGAAAAAAAGGAAAAATAGAAAAGAAAAAGGAAAAAGAAAAAAACCTTATCTGGGCCGCAACCTGGAATTCGGCCCACTTGGCCTTTCTCCCCCGCGCGGCCCATTTAAACCACGCGCGCGCCCAAACGGGCACTGACAGGTCGGGCCCGCGCGTCATACGTCGCTCCCCCGCGCCCGCGTATTCCTTCTCTCGCTGACATCGTGGGGCCCCCTGCCCAGTCCCTCTCACCCGCGCTCGCTCCTCCCTCCCTCTCTCTGGTCCGCGGGGTCCGCATGTCGGGCTCGTCTTCAACAGCTCGCCGCAACGAACGCGCGCGGACTCCGAAGCTCGCCGGTAATCTCGGCGTCCGTGCAACGACCGTGGGTGCGCTCCGGGTATAAAGCTCACCGGGCTCGCCTCTCCTCCCTATCTCCCTACTATCGCGATTCCACTCACAAGCACTCGCGAACCTCGGACGGAGGCGAATCCGCACCCTGTCGACCACGCCGCCGGCGACTCTCCTTTGTGCTCGCGCTCGGGTTTGCGCGTGTGGTCGGGGAGCTTCGCCTCGACTCGGCGGGTGTTTCCGCGGCATCGGCATCGGGTTGGGGGGCAGTCTACACCGGCAAATTCGTCACCGGAGCTTCACCCTCGTCTCAGTTCGCCACGCACCGTGGCCAGCGTCGACGAGTCATCGATCCTCGGTAATAAGCGTATCCTCGTTCTCATTATGCCTTCCGCAGTAAGAAACTCAGTCGAATTGGGAAACGGGCGTAGGAATATGGGGATTGACTTCGCCGGTCTGGGCTCGCCGCCGCGGCTGTCCTGTTCATCGCCGTCGTCGTTGGATAGGGGTAGGTGACGATCTTTTGGCCGTCGGATCGGTGGTGGATGGACGAGATCACACCATCACATACCCCTTCGCCCGTCGAATTCGTACCGTAGATCGTCGATCGGATGGATCGGGGTGGATCTCCAGTATTTAAAATGTGGTGCGTTGGATGGCGATCCGATGGTCTTGATGCGGTAACGGTTCGGGCGGGGGTCGATCTAATCTGGGCGCTCGGCTTTCGATCCAACGGCCCACGAAGACCGATACCCCTTCACCGAGCCATCTTTGCATAAGAGCCCCTCGGTTAGTTAGGAATCAACCCGCCATCCTGAGTCACTATTCCCTGTGCCTTAGAAATATTACACCGAGCCCCCTGTGCTTCTGTTAAATTGAGGCCCAGTCCAAAGCAGTGTAAAACCAGAGAAAATAATTTATAAATAGATTTTTAATATGAAAATAATTACTAAAACTTTATAAATTCATAGAAAATTCATTTTAGCTCCAAATTGAACCATTCCAGTTTCTAAAATTTTGTAATAATATTCTCTATCATTTAGAATCACTGTTTTGACATGAACTCTGTCAGAAAATTTATTTATCATTTAATCATATTTTAATCACATTAAACCTTTGAAAATTCATAACTTAAAACCTATAACTCCAAAATTACTAATTCTTTTTCCTGTGATCTTATTTTAATATGTAGATTATTAATATGTATTTTGGCATACATGTTTGGTGTAATGTTAATTTTGCCTATACACTGTTTGTTTGAATTGCTACGACTAGCAGTGAGGTCACGTGTCACCTGAGGATCATCCTGGTACCTGGATTCTCAAGGCCCAGGCAAGTTGTGCCCTTGATCACTTCTTTTTACCTACTCATGTTCTAATTAATCATAATGATCTGCATAGGTTAATTTTGATGGGACCCAATAGGTTACCCTAGTTTGTCTATCTTTACACCTTGTTTACCACTGAACTTTCTGGGTAGTACTTGCTAGTGCTATATGTGGTTTTGGGTATGAAGATTACTCTATTCATGATTATACTTTTGTTATCAGTTGTTATTTATGGTTCATGTTAAGATCATTATGTTAATTGGAACATGGAGAACCACCCGGGAAAACAGTGCTACCACGAGGGTGGAATGGGACGCCCTTGGCTGATTAATTAGGAAAGCTAGTGGAAGACTACCTTACCCGAAAGGGGCAAGGGCAGTAGGGGAGAGGTCAGTGTAGGGAGGCCCTCGGGAGGATTTTGCTGCGATGGCGGTCCTGCAAGGGATTCCTGCACTGGATCTTCCTATAAACTGTAGCGGGTTTTCGGAAGCTAGTGGAACTTTGTAAAGGCCTCGTAGTGGATCCCTAGCCATTCACCTCGGAAGTGTCTAAGGGCCTTGCAAACCCTGGCGACATGGGATACACGACTTGTGGGTAAAGATGCGCAACCTCTGCAGAGTGTAAAACTGGTATACTAGCCGTGCTCACGGTCATGAGCAGCTCGGACACTCACATGATTAAATTATGGAACTTAAACTCAATTTGTCATATGCATTGCATCGCAGGTAAAGCTGTTACTTTTGTTCTATTACTTAATTGGGTTTGGTATTTACTTATACTTAGTAATTGCTAATAAAATTTTGACCAACTTTAAAAGCAATGCTCAGCTCTAACCATCTTCTTTGGTAAGCCTTACACTTCACGTGAGCTCCCACCTTTGGCGAGTTCATGCACATTATTCCCCACAACTTGTTGAGCGATGAACGTATGTGAGCTCACTCTTGCTGTCTCACATACACCACAGGTCAAGACCAGGTACTGCAGGATGATGCTCATGGAGGATGCTGCGATGTGTTCGTGAGAGGTCTAGGTCGTCGTCTCCCAGTCAACTTTGGGTTGCTGGACCGTTGTCTCCTTATAATGTAATTATTTATTTTGTATAGGACTCCTGTTATATATAAAGTTGTGACATTCGATCCTGTGCCACTATACATCATATGTATGAGACTTGGTCCCAGCATACCTGGTGTTTATGTTAACCCCGGGTTTTGGACCCCTAAAATCCGGGTGTTACAGAAGTGGTATCAGAGGAATGTTGACTGTAGGACGAAACCTAGATAGAACTGGACAACCAATACTTACTTACCTTTGCTACTCTGATCTTTTCTAAACTTATCTTAATCTTTTCTCATCTATTTCCGCTTTACTCTGATTATTCTTATCTTTTCTTTCTAAAGACAAATGTGGATTTCACACTTTGAAATCATGTGCCTAAAGTGACCTTTAGGAATAGGAGACCTACTCTTAGGAACAAAGACAAAACTATTTTTATCTATGTGATTGAATGTTTGTTCTTATGATACTTGTCTGATTTGGATCTTTGATTGAGTGTGATGGGTTGTGGAATAATGTCCACAATTGCATCTGCATATACACATAGGTATAAGAATATATATATATAATAACTAGACACCCTAGATTATCCCCATTGGAACATATCTAGCATAAGAGATTTATCTTATCCTAAAAGATCTCATTCTAACCAATTCATCTTATCTTAAAAGATTCTCCCTTATCTTAATAGATCCATCTCATCTTAAAAGATACTCATCTTATCTTGAAGAGATTCTATCCTACACTCATAAATCTATCTTATCTCAAAAGGTCTTAACTTATCCTAATGTATATAGATCCATCTTATCTTAAGAGGTTTTCTCTCATCTTAATAGATTTATCTTATCCTGAAGAGATTCTAACCTACATACATCATATAATCCATCTTATCCTAAAAAGATACTCATCCTATCTTGAAAAGATTGTATCTCATCCTAAATAGATCTAACTGGTCTCAAAAGATTCTATCTTATCTTTATAGATCCATCTTGTCCTAATAAGCATACTTATCCACCCTAGTTTAACAACCATGATCTAATGCAAATTAATTAGATCTTATCTAGTCAAACAAGTCACACCAATCTAACCTAGATCTGATCAAATCTAAAGTGACTTATCAAACATGTTAGATAATACTGATGAAATAGTTTAGACTCTACCCCTATAGAACAAGTCTTAACCTAGTTCACCCTGCACTAAATTAAGAATGATAGATCGGCTTGGCCATATGCAACTACCTTAACCATCTGATAGTTGCATAACCTCTCGATTATAAACTAGCAAGAGACTCTATCTTATCATAACATATCTAACTAATCTCAAAACATCCTAACATATTCTACCCTGTTGGACCTATCTAACCTAAACTAGTCTAATCTAGTCATATCCAATTCAATCTAGATCATATCTTACCTAATGTGACCTGATCCAGTGTGGTCTAATGTTATCTAACTTAATGTGGTTCACTTAAACAGATTAATGACACTAGTAGAAGAGATTAGACCCCACTAGCCATGTATTAACTTATCTTAGCACATTGGATCAATTCAACCATGAGCTAACCCAACCCATAGAACCATGATGAATGGTATAACCTTTCTATTCCCACCTAACATCACACAAACTTGTAACCTACAACATGTAATCTATCTCATCCATACCTATATTAACCATATTCCCCAGCCAATAATATACACTAACTCCTAATCAAAGAGACAAGACCGAAGAATATGATCAACTTCATCAAGTAAGGATGAGCACCAACTCAAGTCTTCAAGGATCAAGTGAGATCACCAGATGAGTCAAAAGCCACAATCTAGGATGGAATCTTTTCTTACCTTGCACTTTCTTAACCAAACCTATATATGCCCTCAAGACATCTTCTATTTTACATAATAAAGTGGACATACCTATATTACCCATGCTCTCCTATCACTTACTAATAATAAAAAGAGAGACTCCTGATTTTGAACTAAATAGAAACTAAAAGCTAAATTTCAAATCACTCTTCCTATATCCTCTTTCTTACAAATCTCGAGGACGAGATTATTTTTAAGGGGGGTAGGATTTATAACACCCTAAATCTCATTTTGGGAATATAGTAAAAATTTTTCAAAAATCTTGCATTAGAATTTTTCTTTTTCTCTCTCTTTAGAACTCTCATAACATTTGAAGACTCATCTCCCTATTTAAAAGCATTTGCTTAAGTGAATAAAATAATAAATAGAACCATATTTGGCACTCATGATGGAGTTTTAATTGTATGTGCATTTAAAATAATAATAAAATACAATAAATAAGATGGAGATTTGAATTTAACCAAAGTTGCACTTTGGGGTTTTTAGAAATAATATGTAAAAGAGAAAAGAGAAGGAAGAAATTACTATGTGAATAAAAATAATTATAATATATACATTATTCTTGTACAGATTTGATTTGGTACATTTGACTCAAAAGTGAAGTTCATAACAGGATTCAAATTCAAATTAGAGATTCAAATGGAAAGGAAATAAATCAAAAAGGAAAAAAAGGAAAAATAGAAAAGAAAAAGGAAAAAGAAAAAAACCTTATCTGGGCCGCAACCTGGAATTCGGCCCACTTGGCCTTTCTCCCCCGCGCGGCCCATTTAAACCACGCGCGCGCCCAAACGGGCACTGACAGGTCGGGCCCGCGCGTCATACGTCGCTCCCCCGCGCCCGCGTATTCCTTCTCTCGCTGACATCGTGGGGCCCCCTGCCCAGTCCCTCTCACCCGCGCTCGCTCCTCCCTCCCTCTCTCTGGTCCGCGGGGTCCGCATGTCGGGCTCGTCTTCAACAGCTCGCCGCAACGAACGCGCGCGGACTCCGAAGCTCGCCGGTAATCTCGGCGTCCGTGCAACGACCGTGGGTGCGCTCCGGGTATAAAGCTCACCGGGCTCGCCTCTCCTCCCTATCTCCCTACTATCGCGATTCCACTCACAAGCACTCGCGAACCTCGGACGGAGGCGAATCCGCACCCTGTCGACCACGCCGCCGGCGACTCTCCTTTGTGCTCGCGCTCGGGTTTGCGCGTGTGGTCGGGGAGCTTCGCCTCGACTCGGCGGGTGTTTCCGCGGCATCGGCATCGGGTTGGGGGGCAGTCTACACCGGCAAATTCGTCACCGGAGCTTCACCCTCGTCTCAGTTCGCCACGCACCGTGGCCAGCGTCGACGAGTCATCGATCCTCGGTAATAAGCGTATCCTCGTTCTCATTATGCCTTCCGCAGTAAGAAACTCAGTCGAATTGGGAAACGGGCGTAGGAATATGGGGATTGACTTCGCCGGTCTGGGCTCGCCGCCGCGGCTGTCCTGTTCATCGCCGTCGTCGTTGGATAGGGGTAGGTGACGATCTTTTGGCCGTCGGATCGGTGGTGGATGGACGAGATCACACCATCACATACCCCTTCGCCCGTCGAATTCGTACCGTAGATCGTCGATCGGATGGATCGGGGTGGATCTCCAGTATTTAAAATGTGGTGCGTTGGATGGCGATCCGATGGTCTTGATGCGGTAACGGTTCGGGCGGGGGTCGATCTAATCTGGGCGCTCGGCTTTCGATCCAACGGCCCACGAAGACCGATACCCCTTCACCGAGCCATCTTTGCATAAGAGCCCCTCGGTTAGTTAGGAATCAACCCGCCATCCTGAGTCACTATTCCCTGTGCCTTAGAAATATTACACCGAGCCCCCTGTGCTTCTGTTAAATTGAGGCCCAGTCCAAAGCAGTGTAAAACCAGAGAAAATAATTTATAAATAGATTTTTAATATGAAAATAATTACTAAAACTTTATAAATTCATAGAAAATTCATTTTAGCTCCAAATTGAACCATTCCAGTTTCTAAAATTTTGTAATAATATTCTCTATCATTTAGAATCACTGTTTTGACATGAACTCTGTCAGAAAATTTATTTATCATTTAATCATATTTTAATCACATTAAACCTTTGAAAATTCATAACTTAAAACCTATAACTCCAAAATTACTAATTCTTTTTCCTGTGATCTTATTTTAATATGTAGATTATTAATATGTATTTTGGCATACATGTTTGGTGTAATGTTAATTTTGCCTATACACTATTTGTTTGAATTGCTACGACTAGCAGTGAGGTCACGTGTCACCTGAGGATCATCCTGGTACCTGGATTCTCAAGGCCCAGGCAAGTTGTGCCCTTGATCACTTCTTTTTACCTACTCATGTTCTAATTAATCATAATGATCTGCATAGGTTAATTTTGATGGGACCCAATAGGTTACCCTAGTTTGTCTATCTTTACACCTTGTTTACCACTGAACTTTCTGGGTAGTACTTGCTAGTGCTATATGTGGTTTTGGGTATGAAGATTACTCTATTCATGATTATACTTTTGTTATCAGTTGTTATTTATGGTTCATGTTAAGATCATTATGTTAATTGGAACATGGAGAACCACCCGGGAAAACAGTGCTACCACGAGGGTGGAATGGGACGCCCTTGGCTGATTAATTAGGAAAGCTAGTGGAAGACTACCTTACCCGAAAGGGGCAAGGGCAGTAGGGGAGAGGTCAGTGTAGGGAGGCCCTCGGGAGGATTTTGCTGCGATGGCGGTCCTGCAAGGGATTCCTGCACTGGATCTTCCTATAAACTGTAGCGGGTTTTCGGAAGCTAGTGGAACTTTGTAAAGGCCTCGTAGTGGATCCCTAGCCATTCACCTCGGAAGTGTCTAAGGGCCTTGCAAACCCTGGCGACATGGGATACACGACTTGTGGGTAAAGATGCGCAACCTCTGCAGAGTGTAAAACTGGTATACTAGCCGTGCTCACGGTCATGAGCAGCTCGGACACTCACATGATTAAATTATGGAACTTAAACTCAATTTGTCATATGCATTGCATCGCAGGTAAAGCTGTTACTTTTGTTCTATTACTTAATTGGGTTTGGTATTTACTTATACTTAGTAA
This sequence comes from Zea luxurians, assembly GCA_029449295.1. Taxonomy (NCBI): domain Eukaryota; kingdom Viridiplantae; phylum Streptophyta; class Magnoliopsida; order Poales; family Poaceae; genus Zea; species Zea luxurians. The sequence continues at coordinate 39,031,825 of JAOPSE010000018.1, read as the reverse complement.
TTGCTAATAAAATTTTGACCAACTTTAAAAGCAATGCTCAGCTCTAACCATCTTCTTTGGTAAGCCTTACACTTCACGTGAGCTCCCACCTTTGGCGAGTTCATGCACATTATTCCCCACAACTTGTTGAGCGATGAACGTATGTGAGCTCACTCTTGCTGTCTCACATACACCACAGGTCAAGACCAGGTACTGCAGGATGATGCTCATGGAGGATGCTGCGATGTGTTCGTGAGAGGTCTAGGTCGTCGTCTCCCAGTCAACTTTGGGTTGCTGGACCGTTGTCTCCTTATAATGTAATTATTTATTTTGTATAGGACTCCTGTTATATATAAAGTTGTGACATTCGATCCTGTGCCACTATACATCATATGTATGAGACTTGGTCCCAGCATACCTGGTGTTTATGTTAACCCCGGGTTTTGGACCCCTAAAATCCGGGTGTTACAAGTTCGCAGCACCTCTCATGGATGGTTATACTCCTATGGTTCGACGGTCCGCCACCCAACAGAAGGCGTCAAACTGCTCTAACATAAGCATAATAGAGGAGTTTAGGGATTTAGGAAAGTTAGGTCAAGGGTTTACATCGACCGATCCTTTGGAAGAAGTTGGCATAGAAGATGGTAGCAATCCAAGACAATTTTTGTAAATGAGAACCTAAAATATGGTCCTAAGAATAAAATGATCGGGTTATTAAAAGAATACTCTGATTGCTTTGCTTGGAGTTATAATGAGATGCCACGTTTAAACTAGTGGAGCATCGATTATCGATTTGTTTTAGGCCATTCAAGGAAAGACCAACTTTATTAGACCTTGCAGGTATGCAGATTGCGTCTCTAATATTGTGCCGGTGGAAACGAAAGACTCTGGTAAACTCAGAGTATGCATTGGTTTCCGCAATCTAAATAGAGCATCTCCTAAAGATGGATACCTATGCATGCAGCCAACATCTTGATTAATAATGCGTTAGGAAATAGAGTCATTAGTTTCCTTGATGGAAATGTCAGATATAATAAAATCTTTATGGTCGAAGAATATGCTTCCAAAAATAGCATTTATATGTCTAGGCTTTATTGGATTATTCGAGTGGGTTGTCATGACATTTAGGATAAAGAATTCTGGTGCACCCTATCAGAGGGCTATAAATTTTTATCTTCCATGAGTTATTAGGAATCATCGTCGAGGTCTATATTGATGAACCCACTCAATCCTCCTCCAATCCACATGAATTGATAGGAAAACAAACATGCCCTTAGAGTTGCTCGTGTCGCCTCCTCTAAACCCACACCACCATCTTGAACTCAAGTCTCTCACCTACAACTATAACCAGTATTGTCTTAAATAGTAAACCATTTGTAAGGAAAATGGACCCATCCCATTTGACTAAGTGATTTTAGTGTTTGATGAACAACATAACCTATGGACTAATGGTTTTCCAAGTGTTTGGGTTTTGTAGTTCACAGGATGTGAAGTGGATTGGACTAAGGCATTGAGGTTGCAACACCTCCAAGAAGGCACCTAAAGATTCATATAAGACCTTCAAATATCAAGAAAACTCCAAGTCACAAGCCAAGGATCAAGCCTAAGCAAATAGGATTGAAGAAATCAAGGATGGGCTAAAACTAGGTGCACCGGGCCACTTTACCAGAGAGCCCCTTCTTCAGTATTTGGCAAACTGACACACTAGATCATGTGGGTGTACATCGGATTGATTACTCAGTGCTGATGTTTTTTGGACACTCGGCCTGCTAGTGCACTGGATCGTGCGGGTGTGCACCAGATCAGTTTCAAAGGTCGGCAACAGCTAGTTCCAATGGCTCTCTAGGCACCAAATCGAGTCTGTATGCACCAAACCTCTGCGACACTACAAAGAATCTAGCGAGTTCCAAAGGATAGCTGACATGGAGGCACCGGACGCTCAGTCCGGTGCGACATAGATGGAGATGCTTCCTCCAACGGCTATTATTGGGGTTGGGCACTATATATACCCCCTAGCCGACCATTTGCAAGTGTGGAGAGTTGAGCAACTTTGCCATTAAAGTGACACACACATCCATTGCTCCATACACCAAGTACTTAATAAAATCACTCGATGATTAGCGTAGGTGCTTTCCAAAGTGCTTACATTTGTTAGACCACTATTGCTCTTGCTCTAGGTTAGTTCCTAGTTGATTGAGTGAGGTTAGAAAAACTCTCAAAACCCTCGACTCTTACGTAACTCGTTGTAATATTGTACCGAGTTGGGAGAGAGTCTTGCTAGACCACACTAACTTTGTTTGTGGTGTGGCCGCCACCGTGTACCAGAGAGAACGAGGCCCGCAATGTTTTGGCTAGAAGCTTGATAGTGAAGACGGCGAGTAGGCCTGCTAATGGCAAAATATCCAACCCACGCCCACCCATACCCAAATCTAGTAACTTTGATATCCATCCCACACCCACCCAAAAATATAAGAAGGAAATTAAACCCAACCCATCCAATAATATTATTGACCCCAAACCAACCCGTAATTGGGTGGAAACCCATGGAAACCCGTGGATTCAACTTATTGTCTCACATCAAGCCAACTGCATACACGTACACTGATACACAGTGACAATTTTATAGTTAGTTTCAATGACATACAAAAACATAGTCCACAACATACAAAAACAGTGACAATAATATTATACACTAATACAAAACAAGTTTGGTCGATGAACATTTAGATCTCTAGAAAATAACAAAAAACATCTATTAAAGATCCTTAATGAACAATTATATTTTTGGTAAGAAACATAAACTAGCAGCAGTGGAAAGAGTCTCTGATCAAGCTCGAAGCTAGCAACAGTGGAAGGGCACATCTAGGTAGCATCAGAAGCCCATCGAACGACGTATAAATCTCCCTGGAAGTGAAAAGAAAAGAACCATGTGTGAACGGTCCCTGGGGCGATAGTGTGTTCACTTCGTAGGCAAGAGCACGCGCCAGGTATAGATGGCCAAACGGCCTGGCCCGACCCGTGTTGGGCACGGCTAGCGAATCGTGCCATGTCGGACGGGCCCACGTGCTACGGTAGCGGCTCAAGCACGGCCTGTCGGCCTGCTAGCCGTGCCGGGCCGGCCCGGTAGCAAGCTGGCCCATCTGATTATATTGTATAATTTAACAAAAAATGTGTAGCTATGGGGTTCAAACACGCTCCCACGTGTACGAGAGACAAACAAACTGACCTAGCCAATGCGATTGCAATTTTATTGTGTTATATGTTGAATTATTATATTTAATATATGTAAACTATTATCTTGAAAATAAAAAATGTAACCGTGTCGTGCCCGTGCCAGCACTACAGGTCAAGATAGCGGCCCAGGCACGTCACTATAGCACTAGGGGTAGGAAGCAGGATGTGACCGTCGATGCATGGGTGAAGACTTGGAGAGTTAGGGTTAAGTTAGGTATGTTGGAACTTGGGACTAAGTTGGGAGTCAACTCGAATACAGTCCTATGGTCATGGATGGGTGAAGACCCATGGAAGCCCATGCCTATGCGAACCCATCTACACCCATAGGTATCAACCATTTTGACCCACAATACAAAATAAACCCACCCAACCCAACCCATTCACAATTAAAACCCATCACAACCCACCAAAACAAACCCATTTCTTAAACCCACCTAAAATACCCGCTTACACCCACCCCATTTGCAGGCCTAACGGCGAGAAGCATCCAAGAGGAACCCGGAAGTGGAGCACCACTTGCGCTTGAAGAAGACCCACGACTCTCTACAGAGTTACCTGTCCGAGGTGCTTAGTCCTCGCGTGGGCTTCCCTTAGTGTATGGGCACCAACAAACATTAGCCAAAACCATACGTCGTTCTAGATACCTTGGTAAAAATACTGCCGCGTCCATAGGAGTTTGCTTTCTCTACCTTTGCCTTTAAGCTTCCGCATTTACATTGATTACTTAGTTGCAATCTTTACTATTCTTAGTTTAGAATATTTAAGATTGGAACTTTGGTTGCATAACTCCTTTTTGTAGTAGAGATAGCAATACTTAGACAAAACCTAGTTTGCACTTTATTGTTTAGTTATTTGCATAGGTTTTGTTTAGGAGAATTATTTGTGGCCTAGATTAGCGCAAAAAATAGAAGTCCTAATTAACCCCCTCTTAGGCTTCTGTGTTCCTTTCAATTGGTATCGGAGCCTGGTTTGGCTCATTTAGAACTTTTTAGCTTAACCGCTAATCGAGTCGATGCTTTTTAGAGAGAAGGGATGGATACCTATAGGCCACCATACTTTTACGACACTAACTTCCCCTATTATAGTGCTAGAATGGCTTGTTACCTAGAAATTGCTGATCTAGGTGTTTTGAGAGTCACTCACGATGGGGCGAAACCCCCCTAAGAACCTCGAAAAGCTTACCATGACTGACGAGAAAGAAATTCATTCGAATGCTAGAGCCAAAAATTGCTTGTATGAATCCTTTAGATGGGAATTTTTCAATCAAGTATTTACTCTAAAAACTGCTAATGAGATTTGGCTAAAATTGCATGAGCTCCATGATGGCACATCAAATGTCCATGAGCAAAAAACAATGTCTAGTCTTGAATGAGTATAATTCTTTTAAAAATAAAAGAAAATGACCTTGTTAGAGATATATATTCTAGTTGGAATATTATTATCAATGAGCCCAATTCTATTGGAATTAAGAAACTAGGTGATGTGAACATTGTGAGGAAGATCATCTCCATACTACCTTAACAAAAATATGGGACCATCATCACCATCCTTCAAAACTTGGAGGATTTGAGCCAAATGATCCTAACCATTTTGATCGGGAAGGTTGCGACATTTGAAATGTCATGCAAGATGGGTCAAGAGGAGCTTACTTTTTTGCCTGTGATAATCACAAAAAGGTGAAAGATAAGAAGAAGGCACAAAGCTCAAGTTCTTTGAGTGAAGAAGAGGAATATGAAGAAGAAGAAGATAAAAATGATCACCCTCTGTATCATCCTCCGAGGATGAAGAAACAATCTGTCACATCGAAAAGGTAATGAGGATGATTTGAAAGATTAATCTAATAGGTGTGCCACTGTAGGTAGAGGATCTTGTCTTTAACATTGATAGGAAAAAGGAAAGAAAGTGGATGCTTCGCATGCAAAGAGAAGGGCCACTTTTAGGATAATTGCCCAAATATGGCCGAACCTAAGAAGAGGAGGAGCAAGGCAAATCGCTCACATGTGTCAAGACTTGGGATGAGTATTTATGTGAAGATGAACCTCCAAGGATCCTCGACCATCCCTCTTCATCATGCTCTTCACGTTCATCATACAAATGCCTTACGGCAAGAGGTAACACGAGTATCACATCCTCAAGTGATGATGATAAGCCCTCTATAAATGAACTTGTGCATGCTGTTAAATGTTTTGAGGATGTATGCACCAAACAAAAGGCTCAATGAAAAGTGCTAAAATTTAAGTTTCTTAACTCTCAAAATGATTATAAGAATTTGCTAGAAAAAATTGAATGTTTTGAAAATTTGAATGTTAATCTAACAATTAAAATTGAGTAGTTAGAGTCTAAAGCTCTATTGTCATCTATTGATGATAGCCTGCTTAAAAAGAATGAAAAAGTTAAGGCTAAGTAAGCTAGCTCTCAAGATGCTATTGAAAACTTGCTAGAGAAAATAGAAATTCTTAGCATACATAATAATATGCTAAGAACTAAGCTAGAAAGTTTTAGTAGTACCGAGAAGCACCTTTAGCTGAAATTTCTAAAATTATTAAAATGGATGCTTCTACTTCTTGCTTAGATTTAATTGGTGTTAATTCTGAACCATGCAATCAAGTCCATGTTAATTGTAGAAACTTGTTCTGATGAGATTGCTATGGAGAATGAATTGTTAAAGCAAGAATTGGCTCGCCTTGGTAAGGCTTTGTACGATAAGAAAGGCAAAGCCAAACAAACCCAGTCTCCTCAGGATAAAACTACTTGGGGACTGAACAAGCATGTGGAGGATGAAATCGTGGTTTGTTGGCTATGTCACAAAGAAGGACACAAGTCTTATCAATGCAAGGTGAAAACCGGAGGAGATAACATGGAAAAGCCAACAAGCAAGATGTCACACCCAGTTTTGGAAGGTAAACCGAATGCGAACCATGTACGTGCCAGGATCAGAAACTCACGTACACAGCGATTACATAATTGGACTTCATGACACAGTGCTCAAAGTAAATAGCAGAAAGGTACTTTATTACAACAAGATGTCCAAGACATCCACTGAGTCTATAACATAGTCATTAACATCAAAGTGCGGAAATACGAAACGTAGAAGATAAGGCCTTCATAGGTAATTGAGTGGGGGTTTGCCACTAAAATAAACTAGAACTCATCGTAGTCCTGAAATTCCTCAAAGTCCTCCATGTTGCTAGCATCTCCTCCTGAGCACTGAGTACAGTGGGGACAACCTAGGGTGGGGTGTTTTGTAAAGCAAGGGTGAGTACACATCAACATACTCAGCAAATGTCCCGTTTGGTTAAAGTGGACTAGTTATATATGGAGTTAAGGTCAAGCAGTTGCTTTTAGTTGGTCAAATATTTATTACTATAAGTGGAGCCAAGTTTTAGTATAAACCCAGTTATTACCCAAAAGCACTCCCTCCAAGAGGAAATACCAGAGATCATATTTATACCATCATCATTAATCATCATCATAAAAGTAACCAAAGTTCTTCTAGTCAAAGAGGATCCCAAGGCCACTCTTAACCGTGAGCACGACTGATATATAAGTTTCTAACACTCTGCAGAGGTCGCACACTTTACCCACAAGTCATGATTCCCGTTCTGCCCAGGGTTCTAGCCTCCCCATTGATCACTACCAAGGTGACCTAGCAGGGTCTCACTACGCAGCCTTTACAAAGTTTCCCCAGAGGTCATATCCGCCTATTAGGTTTCTCCAGTTTGATAAACACAGTACCTCTCCCAAAAGGAAGGGTGACTAACCAAAACCAAATCAAGAACCTCTACAACCAGCCTCGGCAGAGCAAGTACTGTGCCCGGACCCCATTGACGGCCCTACGGTGAAGCCAACTACTCCTCTGGTTCCTCTAATTAATCAGCTAAGGATTCGCATTCCACCCTCATGGTTGCACTGTTATCCCGGGTTGTCACTTGTGAAGCCAAAATTTGTATTAGAAAAAATAATAATGATATAAATAAATAAATATAATTTTGTAGTGTTTTGGGATTATGGAACCATTAGAGATTATTTGGTTTTCTTTTCGTTGTGCATATCCAATTAATGAGATTACGTTGGGCAAAATAACAAATAAATAAAGAAATATGCATCTCATGCTGAAGTTTTCTTATATGTTGCAATTGTATTCAAATTTATGAGGCAAGTTTAAGTTTGAAGATTGGGCTTTGAAATTGGAAATAGGAAAGAAAAGAAAAGGGAATATTGGGGGTCTGCTTCATCGCTGAAGGTCCTTTGAGAAGAAACACCTTCGAAAGATCAACACAGAAGCAAGCATAGCTCGAAGGTACATGCCGAAGCTACCTTCGAGAGAGCTTCGGCATAGCGACATGCTTTGATACGAAGGGTTGCACCGACTTAGAGATGAAAAGACCAATCGGCCCATGGTAATTTGTGTCATGATTGTAACTAGTTGTAGAGGACTTAAATGTAATTTTAACCGGGCTGCGTCCCGTGCCTATAAATAGGTGAACAGTACCCCTGTACTGTTCACGCTGACTGGTATTCACTCGTGCGTCACACTCGTACCTTTGTCAAGCCGAAGGTACAAATGTAATCCGATATTGTTCTTATTTATTCATGACTATACAAAAAACACATAAATGATGATATATGATTATTTATGTTATTTCTCATTTTTCATATGCTTCTTCTTTCATCAATGTAAATTGTGATGATGAAGGTATGTTCTTCATGACCTTCGTCCAAAGATCGTTATATCCTAAGGGAAATAATGCTTCGAAGGACAAAGGCCATTAAACTTTAACTTCTTTCTGTGTTGCCTTGTTCCTAATCCATAGCATTTGAGAACAAGTCCCCAACATTGGCGCCCCTACCGTGAACTCACTTCCACTTTTGAGCTGATGGCTTCATTCAGCAACCAAGTTGTAGCACCTTTGGCTACGAAGCTGGTGCTCCCAATAATAGGCGGTTCAAGCTCAGAGCCAGCCAACAAGAAACAGAAGAAAGAAGCGCAGAGAAGGGTGCAGCATGTTGGGGTGCAGGGACCCTTCATCAAGTCAAAATGGTCTCACATCTCAATCACCTTCTCCCAGGAGGATCTTCAGCTCAAGGATTACCCCCACAATGATGCTATGGTCATATCTTGTGTCATCAAGGGGTTTCTGGTCCATAATGTTCTGGTTGACATAGGCAGTGCAGCAGATACAATATTTGCTAAGGCCTTTAGACAGATGCAGGAGCCAGAAGACAAGATTCATGATGCTACACACCCTCTTTGTGGCTTTGGAGGAAGGCAGATTGTGGCACTTGGCAAAATCACGATGCCAGTTACCGTCGGCTATGTCCACAATACAAGAACTGAACAAGTTGTCTTTGACATTGTTGACATGGAGTATCCATACAATGCAATCATTGGCCAAGGGACACTAAACGCTTTCGAAGCTATACTCCATCCAGCATACTTATGTATGAAGATACTTTCGGAGCAAGGGCCCATTGCTATCCATGGAAGTCAAGAGGCTGCCAGAAAGGCTAAAGGAAATTGGACAGAATCAAAAGCAATCCATAACATAGACGAAGCCGAAGCTTGTCAACAGTTTAAGCACAAAAGAGAGAAGGCTGCTTCGGTAGATCAGCCGAAGCCTATGCTCCTATGTGATGACATAGCAGAACAAAGGGTACTGCTGGGATCTCAGCTATCTGAGGAGCAAGAGAAGACTTTGCTAAGATTTTTATTCAATAACAAAGATGTCTTTGCTTGGTCAGCTAATGATCTCTGTGGTGTCAATAGAGATGTCATTGAACATTCACTCAATGTGGATCCATCCTTCAGGCCAAGAAAGCAAAGGCTTCAGAAAATGTCTGAAGATAAAGCTGAAGGTGCTCGTAATGAAGTGAAGAGACTTCTTAGTGCTGGTATTATCAGAGAGGTCAAATATCCAGAATGGCTAGCTAACACTGTGATGGTGAAAAAGGCCAATGGCAAATGGAGAATGTGCATTGATTTTACAGATCTCAACAAGGCTTGTCCAAAGGACGAGTTCCCATTGTCAAGAATAGACTCTCTAGTAGATGTAGCAGCTTCTTCAGAGCTCATGAGTCTACTAGACTGTTACTTAGGCTACCACCAAATTTGGATGAAGAAGGAGGATGAGCCGAAGACTAGCTTCATAACCCCCAGTGGCACATATTGTTATCTTCGTATGCCTGAGGGGCTTAAAACTGCTGGAGGAAGCTTCAGCAGAATGACAGCCAGGGTCCTTCATTCTCAAATAGCCAGGAATGTGCTGACCTAGGTTGATGATATCATAGTCAAAAGCACGAAGCAAGAAAATCACATTGCCATTTTGCAAGAGACATTTACCAATTTCAGGCAAGCTGGCCTAAAGTTAAATCCAGAAAAGTGTGTTTTTGGGTGAAAAAGGGCAAGTTTCTTGGCTGTCTAGTATCAACGAAGGGAATTGAAGCCAACCCAAGCAAGATTGAAGCTATCCTTCGGATGATGCCGCCAAGCACAAAGATGGGGCTCAATGGCTAGCAGGTAGATTAGCATCATTAAACAGATTTATATCCAGATCAGCAGAAAGAAATCTGCCATTCTTTGAAATACTGAAGTCAGCCAAAGTTTTTCAATGGGGCCCGGCTCAGCAAAAAGCCTTCGAAGAGTTGAAGCAATACTTGATTGATTTAACAGCACTAACTCCACCTTTGCTAGGGGCTCCATTGCTCTTATATGTGGCAACTTAGCACTCTGCAGTTAGTGCAACACTTGTGCAGGAGAAGTTAGATTGTCAAGTCAAAAAGCAGTCTCCAGTATACTTCGTCTCTGAAATTTTAAGTTCATCAAAGAAAAATTACACAGAGCTGGAAAAGGTGTTGTATGCTGTGCTAATGGCCTCCAGGAAGCTTCGTCATTATTTTCAAGCATATCACATAATTGTTCCTTCGTCACAGCCTCTTAAGAACATAATGAGGAACAGAGAAGCTACTGGAAGGATTGGAAAATGGGCTGCGGTGCTTAACGAATTCACTATTGACTATGTGCATAGAGCCTCGATTCAGTCCCAGGCGTTAGTAGACTTCATCGCTGATTGGACGCCATGGGCTCAGGAAGAAGAAATAAACAAGACGTCGAAGCTTGGACAGTGTTCTACGATGGTTCCTGGGGAACCTTCGGTGCAGGAGCGGCTGCTGTCCTAGTAGCGCCTTCGAAGGTCAGAACATGTTATGCAGCCATGCTTGACTTTAGTTGTATAAATAATATTGCTAAATACGAAGCACTTCTGTTGGGGCTTCGAAAGTTAAGGGCAATGGGAATAAGAAGGGCCATCATGAAAACTGATTCTCAAGTCATTTCTGGCCATGTAGACAAGAGTAGCAAGGCAAGAGTCCCGAAGCTTGAAAAATATCTGGATACAGTTCGAAGGTTGGATGCTTCTTTCGAAGGTTTTTCTGTCAAGAATATTCCAAGAAGTGAAAATGAGCATGCAGATCTGCTAGCCAAATCAGCGGCTCAGGGGCTCCCTCTACCTTCGGAAGTATTTTTTGAAACAATAAAAGCACCTTCGGTTGAGCTCATGGAGAGAGCAGTGCTTGCAATTTCCCTAGTACATTGTGAAGAATGGAGGACTGAAATTATATCTTTCTTCCAAGGCAATTGTCTTTCGGATGACGAAGCTTATAATAAGAGAATGGAAGCAAGGACAAGACCATATGTGATAATAGAAGGGGAATTGTACAAACATGGAGTCTGTTCACCACATGTGATAATAGAATATTGGAGGACATGGGAATTGTCTAGACCTGAAGGTATTGAATTAATGAAGGAGATACATGCAGGTTTGTGTGGATCTCATATTGGGACTAGGCCCTTTCTAGGGAAAGTGTTTAGACAAGGATTTTACTGGCCGAAGGCAGCTTTAGATGTAGCAGAGCTAGTTCAAATGTGAAAATTGTCAAAAGTGTGCAAGAAACCAGAAACAACCTTCATCTCTAACCCAGCTAATACAGCCCACTTGGCCATTGCAAAGATGGGGCCTACATTTGTTAGGCCCACTTCCACCAGCACAAGGTAATTTGAAATACGTTGTGGTGGCTGTAGAATATTTTTCTATGTGGATTGAAGCGAAGCCTTTGGCTACAATAACTTCAGTTACAGTCCAGAAATTCTTCTAGCAAAATATTGTTTGTCGCTTCGGCGTGCCGAAGAACTGTGGACAATGGAACACAGTTTGATGCCGAAACGTTCAAGGATTTCTGTGACCAAATTGGCACGAAGATTCATTTTGCATCAGTTAGGCATCCAGAGTCAAACGGGCTGGTGGAAAGAGCAAATGGCATTATTATGACGGGAATAATGAAGCTAATCTTCAATCAGCCAAGAGGAAAGTGGCCAGATGAGTTGATTAAAGTGGTGTGGAGCCACAATACAACCATATCAAGATCAACAGGATTCACACCCTTCAAACTATTATTTGGTGACGAAGCTATAACTCCAGAAGAAGCTAAAGCAGGGTCAATAAGAATAGTAGCTTCGGCAGAAGACGAAGCTGATTATCATGTTGCAAAAGATACTATAGAAGGGACTAGACTTCAGGCTATGGAGAACATCAATAAATATCAAGCTGAGACAATAAAATGGCGCGACAGAAATGTTCGGTTGAAGAATATTAAGCCAGGGCATTTGGTACTTCGGAGAGTGGCCAATCCGAACACAGTAGGTAAATTGCAACTGAAATGGGAAGAACCTTTTCTCGTGGTATCTTCGTCGAGGCCCGGTTCTTACAGATTGAAGGACATGGACGGCAACAACATTCCTAGGTCTTGGAATGCGGATGAGCTTCGGCGATATTATGTGTAATTTGATGTAATCTTTTTTCATTTTTTCTATGGCACCCTTTTCCTTTCCAAATGGGGAGAAAGGTTTTTAATGGAGCCATAGCTTGTAATTTTTTCCTCTCTTATTTAACTCCACGAGAGCCAAATCCCCCAAAAGAATGTAAAAAGCAGGGAGAAGCTCGAAAGTTGTCCGCAAGGGGATGCAGAGCACGACGAAGCTACAAAAAGACGTTCCTAAGGGAGCGCAGCATAAGTTTTCTGCTCAAAAGTCGTTCCTAAGGGAATGCAGAGCCAAATACCGCCAAAATATAAGGCGAAGAAGTTCAAAAGTCGTTCCTAAGAGGATTGAGAACTTATACCGCCGAAATAGATGGTGAAGAAGTTCAAAAGACGTTCCTAAGGGGATGCAGAACTTACACCGAAAAATAAACGATGAACACTGAAAAATAAACGGTTGAAAAGCTCAAAAGACGTTCCTAAGGGGATGCAGAGCTTAAGACTGAAAAGATGTTTCTAAGGAGATGCAGAGTTCGGATGTGGCTTCGTATACGTGTATTTGGACATTCATTTGCACATTACATCACATCATTCATTGCATTCATATACATTCATTTAGACATTCATAGGATCATCATCATCATAACATAGAATACAAAAAGATGCTTCGGCTCTAATGGCAAGGCTTCGATGAAGTATAAAAGAAGCAAAGTTATGCTTCATTGTGTACGAAAAGAAGGGAAGGTGTTTTTCGCCTTTGGCTCAAAAATACAAGTTTCGTCCACATCAAAGCAATTCATACAAGGATGGAAAGGTAAAAATATATTACAAGGTATGAACAAATTTACAAGAGCAATGTTTCATTCCTAAATTACAATATCTTCTACAAAGATAATAAAATTTTCTAGAGCTTTTTGCAGCGGCTTCATCAGTATCCATTAAGCTTCGAATCGTTGACTTTCGGCTTCATCATCCTGTATATAACAAAGCGGCGTAAGGTAAATAGAAATCCCAGGGAGAGGTAAGCAACAGGTACAAGTTTAATACCGGTTTGAGATGGCTTCGAGCTTCGTCACCAGCTAAGTTTTGCCCACCCTTCGTCCAAATTTGCATTATAAATCTATTTCCAATGCTTCGGGCTAGGATGGGGATATCAGTCAAGTCTGCTGGTGATAAGCTGAAGTTTGGCCTATTTACAATCTACCTGTGCGTGCAACCAGTCTTCATGAAAGCTACAGCTGTGCCGTGAGAAGCTAGCAGGGCACAGAAGTCACCATGCCTAGCTATAACTTCGTCAAGCGCCTCAACTTCGCCCTCAATATGTTCAAAGGTGCTTGGCAGGTCTTCAGCCGAAGGCTCAAATTTTTAGAACTAGCACCAACTGAGTTGAAAACCTGCTTCAGCCATTGCACGCACCGGTTGCCAAAGTTTAAGCACTTATTCTGAAGTTCTTTCAAGGATTTCCGCAAATTCGAACTTTTTTCAACTTCGGCTTCAAGCTTCATGTTAAAATTCTTCCTCTCTTCCTCGAAGGTTTCGGACTTTAGGAGGAGTTCATTGTTTAATCTGGCAATTTTGGCTCGGGCTTCTGCCAATGAACCCTCCATTGTTTGAAGAATAAAATCTTTCTTTTTAAGGGCAGCTTCATAATCTTTGATTTTATTTTCTAAGCCTCCAATTATAACCTCATTTTTCTTATCTTTGAGGTCCTGTTGCATCCTCAAGGCTTTACTTAGTAGCATACTCTGTGCAAAATAACCTTCATTAGAAATCACCTTCATTGCAAAATAATAAAAAGTTGAGGGAAAAAATTTACCTTGAAATTAGCATAGAATAAGCTGTCGACGATATGTTGTTGTCGGTAGCTGCTGATGTCAGCTTCGAGTTTCGGAAAACCAACACTCTTCGATAGAGTGCTGATAATCTTTGCTCCAGTTCGATCTCGAATACATCCTAAGGCTTCTTCGTTAACTCCGTTGAAGAGCATGGCTCCTGGCTGGTAGCCACAGGATATAGCATACTCCTGTAGCTCCACTTTTTCAGCCTGGGATAACTCTTGACCAATTAAATTTTGAAAACAGAAGCCTTGATCTTCCGAAGTATCTTCGGCAATTTCTTTTCCTTTTCTGGGCACTACGACCATCGCTTTTTCTTTGACTGTAGCGGACTCTTCTGAAGCCTGGACTCCCACTGTAGCCGCGACAGCCTCCTCCGCGGCCAAATCCAAGAGCACTTTATCAATATCAGATAGTGTACTTTCTAGGTTGGTAGCTTCGGCAGTCATATCTTCGGCAGAAGCAGCAACTTCGGCAGCTGGTGTTATTTTTGACGCTGAGGGTGGCAGTGGCGTTTCTTCAATAGCTTGCATAACAGTAACAATCACTCACCTTTTTTGCCCAACCGCCTTCTTCACTGCCGAAGGCTCGTCCTTCTTCTGTAAAAGCTTCGTCAGTTGCGGCCCCAACGGACTAAGCAGCTTGATAGGTAGGGATTCGGTCATTACCTTTAAAATTTCTTCTACTTCGGTAGCAGAAGGTGTTGAAGGAGCTTCCTCTTCTATATCAGCCACCTTCGGTTCTGGAGTTGCAGTTTTTCTTTTCTTCGAAGTAGCCACCTTCGGCTCAGGACTAGATTTTCTCTGTTTCAGAGCTTTTTCGTCCTCCTTAACCATCCTAGCAGCTTGTCTGCTCATAATATTGACAACCATCCTAGCAGCTTGTCTGCTCATAATATTAACCACCCTTGCTCAATCATTCATAGTCAGGGTATTCAAAGTTTAAAGCATCCATTACCCAATTCAACCTTCATTTTGTACGGGTGTCGAAGGCCGCAGTCATCAGTTGATCTTCTTTTTTTGTATAATTACCTAGAATTTCGTTACACATAGTCTCAATCATTTCTAGCCATTCCTGGCAGGGCTCTTTGAATTGCTTCTCAAACTTGAAACGATAGGGCAATCAAACAAGTTCACCCTTCTTCTTTGTTCCTTTCTGCTTCGGCATACTCCATTCACTCAATGTTGGAGATACCCTGTTTGCCAAGTATTCTTGCACTAGATCCCTAGTGCTGACATATTCAGCCACCACTCTAAATTCTACTACATCTAGCTGGCACAGTAACCCTGGTTTCATGTTACACAGGGATCTGGTCATCCCGAAGCTTAGGCTCAGTGGGCTCATAACCAGCGTCTTTAGCTTCTCCCTCTTCTTCTCGTCAGCCTTGATATAAAACCACTCACTTTTCCAGCCAGTTGGCCATTTGGTTTGATAGCTCAGGACCGGGGCCTTCGTATCCTTGCGATACGCGAAGTTATAATAGCCAAAATTTTCGTGGAGCCTGTCCTCTTTGGCCTTTGTCTGGTAATGTAGCTCATGCACTCGGCAAAAAGCTTCTGCATTTGGGTCCATCCCCTGGCTTCGAAGGGCTCAGATGAAAATGCTAAGCCTAACGATGGCGTTAGGGGTTAGCTGATGAAGAAATATTTCATAATTATCCAAAATTTCTCCAATTATATCGTTTAGCGGAAACCATAATCCTGCTCTAAAAAAACTTTTGAAAACTACCACTTCATCATCTTTCAGTGTCGGAGTGGTTTCTTCCCTAGCAAAACGAATCAGCCTCTTCTCGCTTCTCCAAAGTAGCCCAGCTTTATCATCATGGGCATATCAGCTTCAGAAACAGTAGATTTTTCAAAATCCAAGTGGCTGGGTTTTAACGGGATCAGAATACTATAATCCTCTTCTTCTTCATCATGAGCGATTTCTTCCTCAACATCTTGTTCAGTTTCGGCAGCAGGTGCACCTTCTTCAATGGTTCCTTTTGTCACAACTAGTCCCGATTGTCTCATCACTTCGGAGATCGGAGCAGTCTTGGTGGCTTCAGCCTCCTCTCCGTCACGGGTCACCCTCGCAGTTGAGCGTACTCTGGCCATCTAATGTTGAATTTCTTGCAGTTCTTACGAAGTTGATGTTTTTTTACAGTTTTTTGATGAAGCTCCCTCTTTTGCCGAAGCTAATCCAGAACGATGGCTTCCTCGAAAATGCAGTGAAAAAGCTTCGGCTATGGTTAAAATTTTCAACAGCACAACAATGCAATGGCAATGAATGTTGTGGTAACTTCACACCTGCCCGTTTGTTTATATAGTGTTGCAGGTGGGAAAGTGAATCGCGAAGTTACCCGCACCCGTTGAATAGCTAGTCACACCCGCTGAACAGTGGACCACCTGGCGCTTGGGAGGAGAATCGCCAGACCGTGTGTACCCGCTTCATGGTGGGCCACCTCGCTCTTGGAATATTTTAATCGTTTCTCGACAACGAGCTTAGGGAAGGTGTTTTTCGCACCTTCGGCATTCCGAAGCTTTGGAGATATTTTCATGGATCAAACTCGTTACGAAAAACTATCTAGCACCTCAAAGGGGCTACTGTTGGGGTTTGCTTCGTCGCCGAAGGTCCTTTGAGAAGAAACACCTTCGAAAGATCAACACAGAAGCAAGCATAGCTCGAAGGTACATGTCGGCGTTTCGACCCCGGGGGGTCCCTAGACCGACGAGTAAATTGTCGCTGCGTGTCCCAGCCCAGATGGGTCGGCGCGAGACGGAGACACAAGGGGGGAAAATAGTAAGGGGAATCGCGGCCTCGTGTTGTCCTGCGCCCAGGGCGGATGCGCTTGCAGTAGGGGGTTACAAGTGTTCGCGAGGGAGAAAGAGAGAGAGAGCCTGTGCGTCAGTCCATCCTCCCGCGCAGAAACCCTTTTCTATACGAGGGCCCTGGACCTTCCTTTTATAGACATAAAGAGAGGGTCCAGGTGTACAACGGGGGGTGTAGCAGTGTGCTAACGTGTCTAGCAGAGGGGAGCCAGAGCCCCATGTACATGCCGACGTGGCTGTCGGAGAGGTGTTGGAGCCCTGTTCATGTGGCGTCGTGGCCGTCGGAGGAGCGCTTGAGCCCTGTAGAAGTACAACTGTCGGGGCTGTCGGATCCTTGCTGATGTCTCCTTGCTTCCGTAGGGGGCTGAGAACTGCTGTCGTCATGGAGCTCGCGGGGTGCCATCATTACTTGTTTTACCGGGGCAAGCCAGATGGGACGCCGGTCTTGTTCCCCGTAGCCTGGGCTAGCTAGGGGTAGGGTAATGATGGCCCCCCTTGTGGCGTGGTCGGTCTGAGCCCAAGGTCGGGTGAGGCGGTGGCTCCTCCGAGGTCGAGGCTGAGTCCGAGCCCGGGGGTCGGGCGAGGCGGAGACCGTCGTCCGAGGTCGGGGTTGAGTTCGAGCCCTGGGGTCGGGCGAGGCGGAGACCGTCTTCCGGAGTCGAGGTTGAGTCCGAGCCCTGGGGTCGGGCGAGGCGGAGACCGTCTTCTGAGGTCGAGGTGGAGTCCGAGCCTTGGGGTCGGGTGAGGCGGAGACCGTCTTCCGGAGTCGAGGTTGAGTCCAAGCCCTGGGGTCGGGCGAGGCGGAGACCGTCTTCCTGAGTCGAGGTTGAGTCCGAGCCCTGGGGTCAGGCGAGGCGGAGACCGTCTTCCGGAGTCGAGGTTGAGTCCGAGCCCTAGGTCGGGCGAGGCGGAGCTTCCTATGGCACCCGAGGCTGGACTTGGCTGCTGTCAGCCTCACCCTGGCAGGTGGCACAGCAGTCGGAGCAGCGCAGGCGGCGCTGTTTTCCTGTCAGGTCAGTTAGTGGAGGGGCGAAGTGACTACGATCACTTCGGTCTTGTCGACTGGAGAGCGTGCGTCAGGATAAGGTGTCAGGCGATCCTTGCATTGAATGCTCCTGCGATACGGTCGGTTGACGTGGCGATCTAGCCAAGGTTTCTTCTCCGTGAAGCCTTCCCGAGCTGGGCCTCGGGCGAGTCGAAGGTGCGCCCGTTGCTTGAGGAGACCCTCGGGTGAGGCGTGAATCTGCCTTGGTCTACCGTTCCTGCCCGAGGCTGGGCTCGGGCGAGGCGAGATCATGTCCCTTGAGTGGATGGAGCCTTGACCTGAATTGCGCCCATCAGGCCTTTGCAACTTTGTGCTGATGGGGGTTACCAGCTGAGATTAGGAGTCTTGGGGGTACCCCTAATTACGGTCCCTGACAGTAGCCCCCGAGCCTCAAAGGGAGTGTGGGTACTCGCTTGGAGGCTTTGTCGCACTTTTTTGCAAGGGGACCGGCCTTTCTCGGTTGCATTTCGTTCCGGTGGGTGCGCGCGAGCGCACCCGCCGGGTGTAGCCCCCAAGGCCTCGGAGGAGTGGTTTTACTCCTTCGAGGTCTTAATGCCTTTCGTGATGCTTCGGCCGGTCTGGTTGTTCCCTCATGCGAACTGGTCGTTGCCCGGGTGCATAGTCAGGTTCCGAGTTCCCGGGCTAGTATGATGATGCTGTCAACGGTTTGGCCGGAGCCGGGTTTGCGAGAGCAGCCCCCGAGCCTCTGCACAGGGCGAGAGGACAGTCAAGGACTGACTCGGCTTTTTTCATACGCCCCTTCGTCGCCTTTCCGCAAGGAGGAGGGGGGAAAGCGCCATGTTGCCCTCGGAGGGCGCCGAACATGGTGTCTCCGGTGAGTTGCTAACGGGTGATCCGAGTGGATGCCCGTGCCCCGTTCGATAAGGGTCGGCTAGTGGCCTAGAGGCACGCTCCAAAAGTACTTGCAGGTGATTTGCCAGACCCGGTCCCGTTCGATAGGGTCCGAGGGCTCGATGCCTCCCTCTCATGAGATTCCGTTACAGAATCGCTCCTGCTGGTCTCAGAAATGTCCTAGGGTACCTCGGGAGTGTAGCCCGAGCCTCGGCCATGTATCGGACGTACCCAGAGTCATCCCTCGCTCTGCATGCTCTGAGGCAGCTGTCGAACCCTTCGGGGGGCCACCCTACGAACCCCTGATCAGTAGTGGGCGCGGAGCCCGAGTGGCCTGAGGCGTCTATTGAACCCTTCCGAGGGGCCAGCCTTCGAACCTCTGACTAGTAGTGGGGGCTCGGAGCCCGAGTGCTCTGAGGCAACTGTCAAACCCTTCCGAGGGGCCAGCCTTCGAACCTCTGATCAGTAGGGGGGCTCAGGGCCCGCTTCCTTCGTGGAGAACGATCCCTTTCGGAGTATCCCCTTTCCCAGTCCATGTAGCAAGAGAGAGAAAGGGGAAGCGAAAAAGGATACGAAGTTGAACGACGTGGCGTACCTTTTTTGACGCGGTCATTATGGCGGAGGTGAAGCGTCGCCCGCTTCGCCTGCCAAAGGTGTCGCCTGCCCTGCCGCAGAGTTAATGCGATGGGACGAGTGGTTCGCGGGGCAGCCGTTGTGCATGCGCGAGCCGTTCGAGGAACGGAACACGGGCGCGTCGTCTTCACGCCGTGGGAGAGAGCTCTCTTGCTGTCCTAGGAGGGGACGTGAGCCTGCAGATGATTTGACCGCCGCTTCCGCTCGCCTGCTGCCGCCATTACTGTCGGCCCACTTCTGGCCATATCGACCATCGCGCCCTCTCCCGCGGCTGACTGACCCTTGACCGGCGTGCCTGGTTGGCACTGCTGGGCCGTGTGTAGGGTTGCCTCGAGTCGTGGCACCGATTCCGCGGTCGAGGATGCCCGGCACTAGCGCAAGTGGCGGTGCAGTTTCTCGCACGTAGTAACTGGCGCTTCGGTTACATGACGTGTGGGCCTAGGCCTCCATGCTGGATGCGTCGAAGTTGAAAGGGCGCGCTCCCTTGGTGTAGTTGCATGCCGCCTGCATGGCGGTCCGCCCTTTCACCTGCTGTTCTGGGCGAAGGTGGAGGAGTGCTTGTAACCACTAGGCAGTTGTGCGCTCCGTGCGCGGCGGTTTGGCTTCTTCTGTCCTGGGCCAGCTCGCATGACGCGTGGGACCTAGCCCCCGTGTCGTAGGGGGAGGACCTTGGAGCGTGTTGGTGAAGACTTAGTCCGCGACGGCTGAGGACGCAAGCGGGGAGAGTCGTCCTTAAAAAGGGATCGACCTCCTGGGTGGTAGCAATGCCTTCGCACTTTCCTCATGCGTCGCGTCCTTCCGCCTCCCGAGCCCCTGGATGGGGAGCACCCGCGCCGCCTTGCTCTTGCTGTTGTTGGAGGAGCGCGACCTTGTGGAGATCGGCACCTTTTAGCCATCGCTCGGCTTCAAGGATTTTCGTCGTGCAGCCCGGCTGCCTTCCCCCACCAATGGGCAGTTTGGTGGAGGGAAGCAAGCCGGGCTGCAGCCTCCGCCCCGCCCTTAGCTTCAAGGATCTTCGTCATCCTTGCTGGGGAGGGGGGCGAGGCGAGCCAGGGCCCGCCTTGGCGTGGGCTGGCGTCCCGCTTCTTCCTCCAGCTTCTGGGGGTGGAAACCATCCTCCAGCTCTGCGGAGGAGGCGTCCTCCAGCCATGCCGGGGAAGGCGAACTGTTGTTGCCTAGCCAGGGTGCAGCATTCCGTCCTCTATCCGGGCGACGGTGGCCAGCCGCACCGGGGGTTCTCAGAACACGTCGTACGCCACGAGGGCGGTACTCGTGTTCTGGGACGGTCCCATTCTCGTTTTCGTGGCGAGGACGAGAGTGAGGACCTGCCGGTGCGCTTTGGGGCGGCCGGCGCCCGCTGGTGCGGTGTTGGTGGACAGGTGGACGCCGCCGTCGATCCTGTGGTGGCAGCAGCTGGAGAAGGTTTCTCCGCCGACGAGACCGTTAGCGCCACCCACGGACCGACCTCCGGCTCTTTGGCTTTGATAGCTTGTCCTCGCCCCTCGAGTGGGGACGTGGGCGAGGGTCTTGTCGCAGCAACGTCTGCCCTGAGGTCATCGCTACTGCTGTTTGGCCGCCCGGAGCGGAGGTCATTGTTGCTGCTGCAGGAGTGGGCGGCGGTGAGCCGCTTGGAGTTCGTTGTCCTGCGGGCCTCCTGGTATGGAGGTTGTTCATACCCGCGGGAACGGAACTGGAGTCCGGTTTGTAATGGCATTTTGAGTGCTGGCGTATGTTCATTGCGGCTATCGGGGCCTGAACATCTGTGTGTTTGGGCGTAAAGCCGTGTTTCTTCCCCATTTCGAGCACCAGCACTTGCCTATCGGCTAGCTGGACCGCTTAACCAAGTGTGAGTTGCCTTGTGCGGAAGGTGACGAGTGAGGTATCTGTATCCCAGAGGTGTAGGAGTCCCTCGGCTCGGTCGGCCTTGCCGCTCAAGGCTTCTCTTGCTCAGTGAAGGAACCCTCGGCTGCTCTGTGATGAGCCGAAGCCGGAGGCAGCGGTGTCAACACGGACAGAGGCGGAGTCGGCTGGAGAAGAAACTCCGTCGGCCCAGGAGTAGGGGACTTCCCAGGCCGAGGAGGCGTAGCAGCGGCGGCTAGAACCTGGCCAGGTTGTCCGCTGGCGGGACCAACCCTGAAGTCAGGCTGCCGAGGCCATGAGCCGGGCCGATGTCCTCGGGGGACAGCTGGCTGAGGCTATGGAGCGGCCGGTCCGGCCGTCTGCTTGGGCCGAGTTCCTGGAAGAAACCCTAACGATGATGGCCCAGGCGCGGTGCTGATATCTTCCTTCGAGGTGGAGATCCTTTCGACCGTGTTGCCATCCGAGGCCGGGTCGGATTCCACCGAAGGTGGAGTTGATGCGGGGGTTGCTGTTGCTCCCCCTACTGACGTCTGATCCTGCAGGAACAGTTTGTCTGTAGTGTGCGTATGTTTTTTGCGGCCACCAAGGCCCAAACATGTCGTCGTCGTGTTTGTAAACCTGCGTTTCTTTTCCCCTTGTTTCGAGTATCAGGACTTGTTCGTCGGTAACAGAATTGTTTATCCGAGCGAGAGTTGCTTATCGCAGAAGGTGATGAGTGAGGTATCCGTATCCCGGAGGCGTAGGAGTCCCTCGGCTCGGTCGGCCTTGCCGCTTACGTGTACTCTTACTCGTCCGTAGGATTCTGTTATCGATATAGTCGAGATGGCACGAAAAATCATTTTGGCTGAAAAATTTTCGAGCGCTAAGACTTGTTCGGACAGCGGAATCGCTTATCCGAGCGTGAGTTACTTATCGCAGAAGGTGATGAGTGAGGTATCCGTATCCCGGAGGCGTAGGAGTCCCTCGGCTCGGTCGGCCTTGCCGCTTACGTGTACTCCATCATTTTCAGGATTCCACTATTGAAGTAGTCGAAAAGCACGAAAGATGTTCTGGCAGGAAGACTTTTTCCGAGGAAAATTTTGACGCAGAGGGGGTTCCCCCCTTCTAGCCCTCGAGGGAGGGTCGGGCTTTGCCGAGGCAAGGCTGACCCTTCCTTGATGGTTAGACTGTACTTGTGTATGTAAACGAGGTATATGAACGACTTGAAAACATCTTAAGGGTAAAAGCAACGTAGCTATCGGATGTTCCATGCGTTGCTGTAGACCTCGCCTTGACTGTTGGCCAGCTTGTATGTTCCGGGCTTCAAAATATTGGCGATGATGAACGGCCCTTCCCAGGGAGGCGTGAGCTTGTGGCGCCCTCGGGCGTCTTGTCGTAGCCGTAGCACCAAGTTGCCCACCTGGAGGTCTCGGGACCGAACCCCTCGGGGCGTGGTAGCGTCGCAGAGACTGCTGATACCTTGCCGAGTGTAGTAGGGCATGTCCCGAGCCTCCTCCAGCTGGTCCAGTGAGTCTTCTCGGCTGGTCCGGTTGCTCCGGTCATCGTACGCTCTTGTCCTCGGGGAACCGTATTCTAAGTCTGTGGGCAAGATAGCCTCGGCCCCATAGACTAGAAAGAACAGCGTGAAACCCGTGGCTCGGCTTGGCGTCGTCCTCAGACTCCAGACCACCGAGGGGAGTTCCTTCATCCATCGCCTGCCGAACTTGTTGAGGTCGTTGTAGATCCTCGGCTTGAGTCCTTGCAGAATCATGCCATTGGCACGCTCTACCTGCCCATTCGTCATGTGGTGAGCTACGGCGGCCCAGTCCACCCGGATGTGGTGGTCCTCGAAGAAGTTCAAGAACTTTCTGCCAGTGAACTGGGTGCTGTTGTCGGTGATGATGGAGTTCGGGACCCCGAAGCGATGGATGATGTTGGTGAAGAACGCCACCGCCTGTTCGGACCTAATGCTGTTTAGGGGTCAGACCTCGATCCACTTGGAGAATTTGTCGATGGCGACCAGCAGGTGCGTGAAGCCCCCGGGTGCCTTCTGCAAGGGACCAACAAGGTCCAGACCCCACATAGCAAACGACCAGGTGATGGGTATTGTTTGCAAGGCCTGAGCGGGCAGGTGCGTCTGCCTTGCATAGAATTGACACCCTTGGCAGGTGCGTACAATCCTAGTGGCGTTGACCACCGCGGTTTGCCAGTAGAAACCCTGTCGGAAGGCGTTTCCCACGAGGGCCCGAGGTGCTGCATGGTGACCGCAAGCCCCCGAGTGTATTTCTTGCAATAGCTCCTGTCCTTCGGCGATGGATATGCATCGCTGGAGGATGCCTGAGGGGCTGCGGTGGTAGAGCTCCTTTCCGTCACCCAGCAAGACAAATGACTTGGCGCGCCGCGCCAGTCGCCGAGCTTCGGCTCTATCGAGAGGTAGCTCTCCTCAGTGGAGATATTGCAGGTATGGGGTCTGCCAGTTTCGATTAGGCGTGACCCCATTCCGCTCTTCCTCGACGCGCAGTGCCTCACCCTCGGGGGCCGAGGGTGCCTCGGGTGGGGCCGAGGGTGCCTCGGGCGGGGCCGAGGCTGCCTCGGGCTGAGCTGAGGGTGCCTCGGGCTGAGCCAAGGGCGCCTCGGGTAGAGCCGAGGCCGTCTCGGGCTCGGGCGTGTCGTCGGTCTTGACAGAGGGTTGATGTAGGTCTCGGGAGAAGACGTCCGAAGGAACCGTTGTCCGCCCCAAGGCTATCTTAGCCAGCTCGTCTACAGTCTCGTTGTATCGTCGAGCGATGTGGTTGAGCTCGAGTCCGTAGAACTTGTCCTCTAGGCGCCGAACCTCGTCGCAGTAGGCTTCCATCTTCGAGTCGCGGCATTGGGAGTTCTTCATGACTTGGTCGATGACAAGCTGCGAGACGCCACGAGCGTCGAGGCGCCAGACCCCAAGCTCGATGGCGATGCGCAACCCATTAACCAGGGCCTCGTACTCGGCCACGTTGTTGGACACCGGGAAATGGAGGCGCAGCACGTAGCGGAGGTGCTTTTCGAGGGGTGAGATGAAGAGCAGGCCTGCGCCCGCTCCTGTTTTCATCAGCGACCCATCGAAATACATGGTCTAGAGTTCCGGTTGGATCGGAGCTGTTGGAAGCTGGGTGTCGACCTATTCAGCCACAAAGTCCGCCAAGACTTGGGACTTGATGGCCTTCCGAGGGGCGAACGAGATTGTCTCGCCCATGATGTCCACTGCCCACTTTGCAATCCTACCCGAGGCCTCTCGGCACTGGATGATCTCCCCCAGGGGGAAGGATGATACCACAGTCACCGGATGAGACTCGAAGTAGCGTCGCAACTTTCGCCGCGTCAGAATTAACGCGTACAATAGCTTCTGAATTTGCGGGTAGCGGATTTTGGTTTCGGACAGTACCTCACTGATGAAGTAGACTGGCCTCTGGACGGGCAATGCGTGCCCTTCTTCTCGTCTCTCGACCACGATCGCGGCGCTGACCACCTGAGTGGTAGCGGCGACGTAGATCAAGAGGGCTTCTCCGGCAGCGGGGGGCACCAAGATGGGCGCGCTTGTAAGGAGCGCCTTTAGGTTCCCGAGGGCTTCCTCAGCCTCGGGGGTCCAAGTGAGGCGCTCGGTCTTCCTCAAGAGGCGGTACAGGGGTAGGCCTCTTTCGCCGAGGTGCGAGATGAAACGGCTCAGAGCCGCAAGGCATCCCATGACCCTCTATACTCCTTTCAAGTCCTTGATGGGCCCCATGTTGGTGATGGCTATGATTTTCTCCGGGTTGGCCTCGATGCCCCGCTTGGAGACGATGAACCCCAGGAGCATGCCTCGGGGGACTCCGAAGACACACTTCTTGGGATTGAGTTTTACGCCTTTCGCCTTGAGACACTTGAATGTCGTTTCAAGGTCGGAGAGGAGGTCGGAGGCTTTCCTCGTCTTGACTACGATGTCATCGACGTAAGCCTCGACCGTTCGACCAATGTGCTCCCCGAACACGTGGTTCATGCACCTTTGGTATGTCGCACCGGCATTCCTCAAACTGAATGGCATAGTAATGTAGCAGTACATGCCAAAAGGCGTGATGAAAGAAGTCGCGAGCTGGTCAGACTCTTTCATCCTAATTTGGTGATACCCTGAGTAGACATCGAGGAACGACAGGGTTTCGCACCCAGCAGTGGAATCCACGATTTGATCGATGCGAGGCAGAGGGTAGGGAACCTTCGGACATGCTTTGTTTAGACCAGTGTAGTCTACACACATCCGCCATTTCCCACCTTTCTTTTTCACAAGCACAGGGTTGGCTAGCCATTCAAGATGGAATACCTCTTTGATGAACCCTGCAGCCATCAGCTTGTGGATCTCCTCGCCTATGGCTCTGCGCTTTTCTTCGTCGAATCGGCGCAGAGGCTGCTTCACGGGTCGGGCTCCAGCTCGGATATCCAGTGAGTGCTCGGCGACATCCCTCGGTATGCCAGGCATGTCCGAGGGACTCCATGCAAAAACCTCAGCGTTTGCGCGGAGAAAGTCGACGAGCACTACTTGCTATTTGGGGTCGAGCTCGGAGCCGATCCGGATCTGCTTGGAGGTGTCATTGCTGGGGTCAAGAGGGACGGACTTAACCGCCTCTGCTGGTTCGAAGTTGCCGGCGTGGCGCTTCGCATCTGGCACCTCCTTGGGGAGGCTCTCCAGGTCGGCGATGAGGGCCTCGGATTTGGCGAGGGCCTCGGAGTACTCCACGCACTCCACATCGCATTCGTACGCGTGTCTGTACGTTGGGCCGATAGTGATGACCCCGTTGGGGCCCGGCATCTTGAGCTTGAGGTAGGTGTAGTTGGGGACGTCCATGAACTTGGCGTAGCATGGTCTCTGCAACACTGCATGGTAGGTTCCTCAGAACCCAACCACCTCGAACGTGAGGGTTTCTTTTTGAAAGTTGGAGGGAGTCCTGAAGCAGACGGGTAGATCGAGTTGTCCAAGGGGCTGGATGCGCTTCCCGGGAATGATCCCGTGAAAGGGCGCCGCACCGGCCCGGATCCAGGACAAATCGATCTGCAGGAGCTCGAGGGTGTCGGCGTAGATGATATTGAGGCTGCTGCCTCCGTCCATGAGGACCTTAGTAAGCCTGACATTGCCGATGACGGGATCAACAACGAGCGGGTACTTCCTCGAGGGGTCCCTGGACCGACGAGTAAATTGTCACTGCGTGTCCCAGCCCAGATGGGTCGGAGCGAGACGGAGACACAAGGGGAGAAAACAGTAAGGGGAACTGCGGCCTCGTGTTGTCCTCAGCCCAGGGCGGATGCGCTTGCAGTAGGGGGTTACAAGCGTTCGCGAGGGAGAAAGAGAGAGAGAGCCTGTGCGTCAGCCCATCCTCTCGCGCGGCCACCCTTTTCTGTACGAGGGCCCTGGACCTTCCTTTTATAGACGTAAGGAGAGGGTCCAGGTGTACAACGGGGGGTGTAGCAGTGTGCTAACGTGTCTAGCAGAGGGGAGCCAGAGCCCCATGTACATGCTGACGTGGCTGTCGGAGAGGTGTTGGAGCCCTGTTCATGTGGCATCGTGGCCGTCGGAGGAGCGCTTGAGCCCTGTAGAAGTATAACTGTCGGGGCTGTCGGATCCTTGCTGACGTCTCCTTGCTTCCGTAGGGGGCTGAGAACCGCCATCATCATGGAGCACGTGGGGTGCCATCATTACTTGTTTTACCGGGGCGAGCCAGATGGGACGCTGGTCTTGTTCCCCGTAGCCTGGGCTAGCTAGGGGTAGGGTAATGATGCCCCCCTTGTGGCGTGGTCGGTCCGAGCCCAAGGTCGGGCGAGGCGGTGGCTCCTCCGAGGTCGAGGCTGAGTCCAAGCCCGGGGGTCGGGCGAGGCAGAGACCGTCGTCCGAGGTCGGGGTTGAGTTCGAGCCCTAGGGTCGTGCGAGGCGGAGACCGTCTTCCGGAGTCGAGGTTGAGTCCGAGCTCTGGGGTCAGGCGAGGTGGAGACCGTCTTCCGAGGTCGAGGTGGAGTCCGAGCCCTAGGGTCGGGCGAGGCAGAGGCTGTCTTCCGGAGTCGAGGTTGAGTCCGAGTCCTGTGGTCGGGCGAGGCGGAGACCGTCTTCCGGAGTCGAGGTTGAGTCTGGGCCCTGGGGTCGGGCGAGGCGGAGACCGTCTTCCGAGGTCGAGGTGGAGTCCGAGCCCTAGGGTTGGGCGAGGCGGAGACCGTCTTCCGGAGTCAAGGTTGAGTCCGAGCCCTGGGGTCGGGCGAGGCGAAGCTCCCTATGGTGCTCGAGGCTAGACTTGGCTATTGTCAGCCTCACCCTGGCAGGTGGCACAGCAGTCGGAGCAGCACAGGCGGCGCTGTTTTCCTGTCAGGTCAGTCAGTGGAGGGGCAAAGTGACTGTGGTCACTTCGGTCTTGTCGACTGGAGAGCGTGCGTCAGGATAAGGTGTCAGGCAATCCTTGCATTCAATGCTCCTGCGATACGGTCGGTTGGTGTGGCGATCTGGCCAAGGTTTCTTCTCCATGAAGCCTTCCCGAGCTGGGCCTCGGGCGATGTAATACCCAAATTTGTAAATCATATGATAGGAGAATGCTTCTTTTATCTATATGGGTATATCCATTTATCATCACATGTGACCACTCATGTAAAAAAAAGAGTAAATCCTCAATAAGACACAAATAAGCTATTGCATCATACTGGATTCTTGGTTGTTTGTGCATTTAAAACAATGGTAACATGGATAAAAAAAATATATATATTATAATGAGTAGAAGATTTAGATTAAACTCTAGATTTGCATTTGGGATTTAAATAGAAAAGAAGAAAGAAATATTATGAAACACCAAAATAAATCCATAAATAAATAAATTGACCCCACACTGATGTATTCAAAGTGAATGATTAATTTGAACACAAATCTTGTGGAGAAATCTAAATTCAAGTTTTAGATTTGGAAATAAAAAGGGAAAACAAAAACAGAAAATAAAAAGGATAAAAGAATAGGGAATGGCGTATTGGGCCCAATCCCATGTATTCGGCCCACTAGGAGATTACCCCGCGCGGCCCAGGTTCCAACTCCCGCGCGCGTCGTCGCACTGAAAGGCGGGACCAACTACTTGGGGCGCACCGTGGGCATCTCTCTGCAAGGACGGACCCACTGACCAGCCAGCCTCGTGCGCGTGCTTCTGTCCGCCAGCCGCCTGTCGTGCGGGGCCCGCGCATCAGCCACACTATCGGTTTGCCGCCATATCGCTAACCACCTCCGCTCCACCGCCGCGTCTTCCGCCGCGAATCGGTCTGCCGCGCGGCCACCTTGGGATTGGGTTGACCTCCTAGTGGCGTATAAAGTATCTCTTAACCCTATCCCTGCCTCCAACTTCGCTGTACCCGCGGGCCTCGGCTGTGAAATCGAGAGCCGTTCGCCGTATTCGTACACCGTAGCAGAGGGGGGAGAGAGATCCGCAGCCGCGGTGTCGCGCTTGCTCCATCGGCGGGGTCTCGGTGGCGGGCCAGGGAGTTTCAACAGGTACCCAAGTTGGTATCAGTAGCCTCGCCGTGCGTGATTGGTGCGCGGGGAGTTGGAGATTGCTGATCGGAGCTTCATCGTCGCCGTGGGTCTGCTTCGGTGCGTGGGCAAGCACATCTCCGTCTCCGACGCCAGTGAGCAATTCCTCCCATACTTGTGTCTATCTCCGCGTACCCTAGTGTGTATCCGTGCTAAACGTAGGTTCCATTGGGTCGAACGGCCGGGCACCGCCACGCACTAATCCATGGTCGCGGTCAGTGGTGGGCAGTGCTATAACGATCGCAATCCGGGGCAAAACTTATCTCAATCAATTCGGGTGGCATCGAATTTGGGGTCCGCATAGTTATGGGCGCGAGTCATCCACTGGCGTGGCGAATTGGATAGCGCCGGTGAGCTCCGCCGGTTGGGGGTTGGCTGCGCCGCCCAGTGTGTAGCCGGGGGTTGAAGGAGGGCGGCGGATCGTTGATCTCATCTTCAACGGTCACGATTAGATGGATGGTTGAGAGTGTGGGAGCCGTAGATATTAGATGGACGACTTAGATCGAATCCTGGCGTACCCCTTCGAGTCATTAAATCAGGGTCGTGAATTCTAGATCCAACGGATAGAGTTGAGCGCAGATGTGTAACTCGCCAGGATCTAATCTGGTGCGTCCGTTTTGGATCGGGCGGCCAGGGCTACCTTACCCGAAAGGGGCAAGGGCAGTAGGGGAGTGGTCAGTGTAGGGAGGTCCTTGGGTTGATTTTGCTGCGATGGCGGTCAGGCGAGGGATTCCTGCACTGGAGCTTCCTATAAACTGTAGCGGGTAGTCTGAAGCTAGTGGAACTTTGTAAAGGCCTCGTAGTGGTACCCTGCCTCGCTTCCTTGGTAGAGGTGTATGGGGTCTGATCAACTCTGTGGCAAATGGGTAACACGACTTGTGGGTAAAGATGCGCAACCTCTGCAGAGTGTAAAACTGGTATACTAGCCGTGCTCACGGTCATGAGCGGCTCGGACACTCACATGATTAATTTATGGAACTTAAACTTAATTTGTCATATCATTGCATTTGGGATTATTTTATTATTACTTTTATTTATTATTACTATGGATTGGTATTCACTTACACTTAGCAACTGCTAATAAAATTTTGACCAACTTATAAAAGCAATGCTCAGCTTCAGCCTTTATTTCATTGGTCAACCTTACACTTCATGAACTCCCACCTTTGGTGAGTTCATGCCACATTATTCCCCACGACTTGTTGAGCTATGAACGTATGTGAGCTCACTCTTGCTGTCTCACACCCCCCCTGTCGGTGTTTTGGGTCCGACCGCACACCCGGGGTTGCCCCTCAAGGTGTTTTTAGGAGTAGGACGGTGTCGACGACTGTAGCAAAATGGTTCGCGTCGATTGCACGAGGGACAGTGGACAATGTTTACAGGTTCGGGCCGCTTAGAGATGCGTAACACCCTACGTCCTGATGAGTATGCTGGGTGAACGAGGTTACAAAAGAGCTCTCTGAATTTGAGAATGCAGAGAGTTGAAGTGGGTGGCTAGGTAATGGAGTCGATCGATCTGAAGG
This sequence comes from Zea luxurians, assembly GCA_029449295.1. NCBI lineage: Eukaryota > Viridiplantae > Streptophyta > Magnoliopsida > Poales > Poaceae > Zea > Zea luxurians. Next base: position 39,001,715 of record JAOPSE010000018.1, on the reverse strand, counting down.
GGTGCCCCCTAGGCCTTATATATTCGACCGTGGGGCAATACATGTGGATATGATAACAACGTGCGCCTAAAAGATAGTGAACTGCTCGAGTCTATCTCCCTATGATTCTGCCGACCTATCCTCGCGTGGCTCCGTTGCATGAGAGCTCCAGCGCGGGAAAGTCGGATCCCTATTGCGATCACTCGCCTGACATTGTGGACCGTCCAGGTTTACACCGATCCGGCCTCGTGTCAACCTGCTCTACTGATTATTCTTCCCCAGGCCCACGAAAGAATGGCCTCACGATTTATTGGGCCCTTGGGCCTTTCGTGAGGTCTTTTACTCTTTTAGTGGACCCGGGGGATATCTGTCCCCCACAAGCCCCCGATCTTTGGGTTAATTTAGAAGTAATCAGCCCAAAGATCCCAGGTCCAGCTTGCAGGCGATTTGAAAAGAACGACTTCTTACTGTTTCCTCCTGCTTTTGATCCTTCACAAACCGAAGCTTTGTTTCGTGCCCGTGCCTTAGAGGTTGGCATTTCGCTTTGCAAGACCCTAAACTTCATTGGGTGCACTGGTTGTAGCCCCCGAGCTTCGAGTAGATTTTTAGAAAATAATCTACTCGAAGGACTTCACCAGAAATTATTCCCGTTTTTACTCCTGCGTTTTGGTTGAGCGCTAGCTTTGTCTTTAATCTTGTCCCCTGCATTAGGAGTCGGCCTTATCTTGGTTCGGAGTGATGATCCATGGAGTGCACCGAAGGTGCACCCAATGGGTGTAGCCCCTGACCTTCAAGTGGATTTTTGAGGATAATCCACTCGAAGGTCTTCCTTTTGCGTCTTTTTGCTGGAGATTATCCTTTCTGCTTGTAAAAATCGGCATGATGTCATCCGCATTATGTCATCAATATTATGCTTCAGAGATCAGCATGTATTTTGTCTTTTGCAGCCGAATTCGCAATCCATCCATATCTTGCTAGGTAGTGTAATTTATTTACTCTATGACTGATTGGACATTTGATGGACGTTCTCTGTCTAGTCTTCAAGTCGCTTCTGTCGACCCTATTTTGTACTTCACTGGCTATATTTGGCTTTCCTCTAATCCTCACTGATATCTTATTTTTGTCTTGAGGCATTCACTGCATGCCCTGCACAGATGTGACCGTTTTGAAAAATATGTTGGTAATTCCTGGGCGTCCCCCCCAATGGGTGTGGGCAAGGGACGGCTTGGTACGCTGAGTGTTTTAGCCGGCTGCTTCTGAGTAGTAATGTGATGCGACGACGAGTGTAATCATATCCTTCACGCTGTTGACTGGAGCCCCAATGGGTGTTGTGTTGCGTGAAACGGCGTCCGCCGCCTGACGTGTCTTCAGACGGGTTGGAGTGCTTATTGAATGCTTTGCGACTGTTCAGTGACCACTGTTGGAGGTGAGCGGTTGCCTTCTTTTCCTATAAATAGTGCCCTTGCCTGCCTGGTTTTTTCACATCTCTCGCTGTTCTCCACTGCCTGCTTTCTTTCTTTTATCTGCATTTCCACCATGGGCAAGAAACGCAAGCGTGAGCCAACTCCTCCATCTGAGGATTTCGGTGACTCGGAGTATTCAGAGGAGGAGTTCTCCTCTGAATCTGAGGGGTCTCCGGCTCCCATCCCCCTGTGTGAGTCGTCTGACGACTCAGACGACTCCCAGGGGCTCGCGGCGGAGGTCTGGACGTACATCCGGGCCGTCGAGCGCTCCGAGCTCGAGGGCTCGGATGAGTCGGAGTACTCCTCGGATGAGGAGGACTCGGACGGTGGCAGCGAGGACGAGGACGGCGACGACGACGACGACGACGAAGGCGATGGCGGCGGTGACGGTGACGGCAGTGGCAGGGGCGGCAGCGGCGGCAGCAAGGACGGCGACGGCGGCAGCAGCAGGGGCGGTAGCGGCGGTGGCGGTAGCTGCAGAGGCAGCACCAGGGGCGGCAGCGGCAGCAACAGGGCAAGTGGCTAGATGCCACTGGTCTTTTAGATATTAGTATAATATAGTTAGAATAATGTAGTAGTAATTACTAGTGTAGAGTTGTATAGTGTAGTGTAGTAGTAGTAGCAGTAATGTAATGTAATGTATTAGTAGTAATAGGGAAGTATCAACTCATAAAGAGTTGATTTGTAAGTATGACATCTTTCCCTTAATGAAGTAATGATGTTGGTTTCTCTGTGGTGATTATCCTGCTTATTTGTGAAGCTGATTTCCTTGGAGTTTGCACGTAAATAACTCTGGCATCGCTTCGACGCTTTTAGAGGTAGCTGCCGAGTGACTTGTAGATGATGTCGGAGTTTTAGAATCAACTGCCGAGCGACTTGAGGGCAACGTCAGTATTTTGGAGGTAATGCCGAGCGATATGACACGATGTCAGCGTTTTAGAGGTAACGCCGAGTGAGTGGAGGGCGACGTCAGCGTTTTAGAGGTAACGCCGAGCGACTTGAGGGCGAAGTCAGCATTTTAGAGGTAATGCTGAGCGACTGAACACGATGTCGGAGTTTTAGAGTTAACTGCCGAGCGACTTGAGGGCGCTGTCGGCGTTTTAGAGGTAACGCCGAGCTACTTGAAGACGATGTCAGCGTTTTAGAGGTAACGCCGAGCGACTGTAGGGCAACGTCAGCATTTAGAGGTAACGCCGAGCGACTGGAGGACGATGTCGGCGTTTTAGAGGTAGCGCCGAGTGACTGGAGGGCGACGTCAGCGTTATAGAGGTAACGCCGAGTGATAGCGGGCTGCGTCAGCGTTTTAGAGGTAACGCCGAGCGACTGGAGATCGATGTCGGCGTTTTAGAGGTAGCGCCGAGTGACTGGAGGGCGATGTCAGCGTTATAGAGGTAACGCCGAGTGATAGCGGGCTGCGTGGGCCACTTTGAGGTCAATAGCCGAGTGATGATGTGGCGCGCCGATGTTTTGGAACTAACTGCCGCATGCTGACTGGGCACTTTTTTGAAACGGTATCTGGCTCGGGAATATCCCAAAAGTGCTGCGCTTTTAGCCGTCTCTGCTTTCCGTGCCCTAGTTCTTGCCTTCTCGCTTCCGAATCCTCTCTGCATTCCGCCTCCTACTCTGCTCGCCGGTAGAATCGAGATGGCGCCCAAGAGGAAAACCTTGAGTTCGTCCGCCGTGGTGATTCCTCCAATCGATCCCAACAGCCAGTTGCCTTTCGCAGGTAACCACATGTCCGTCATCTCTGAGTCCGAACTTCTCCACCTCGTGTCCATCGGGGTTCTTCCTCCGAGGGAACTCTGCTCTTGGCGGATTTGCCATGGGGTTACTGTCCCAACTGAGGATACCCATGAGTCCGTCATTTATGCCCCTTTCCTTCTCCGCGGCCTTGGCCTTCCCATTTCTCCCTTTTTCCGCGGCCTCCTTGATTTCTACCATATTAACTTGACCCATTTGAATCCCAATTCTATCCTGCAAATCTCCATTTTCGTTCATTTATGTGAAGCCTTTCTTGGCGTGCTACCTCATTTCGGGTTGTGGAAGTATTTGTATCACTGTCGCCCCGGGATGGCCGGCGGACAACATCAATTGGTTGGGGGTGCCAGCTTGGAGATGCGCCGTGGGAGGAAGACGGAGTATCTTGAAATCCCCCTTAAAGACAGTATCAAAGGGTGGCGCTTGGAGTGGTTCATAGTTGAGAATTATGGAAACTCTCTCCCCCCGGTCGGGAAGACAGCCGGACGTTCGCACCCCCAGCTGGACCGAGTCTCCCACAGATCAGGAGGTAACTGAGGCAGATGCTTTGCTTGCTGAAGTTGGATTGCTGAAAGAAAGGGGTCTGACCGCTGAAGTCGTGGTTGCTGATTTTGTCTTCAAGAATATTCAGCCGTTAAAAGACAGGGCATACCCAGCTTATCTGTATCGAGGCCTAGCCGACTCAACTCGGGTCACTAACAGAAGAATTCCCTCTACGGACCTGGTGAGCCGACTTGAGATGATGCTTAGAGGCAAAGTGTCAAATGTTGGTGCTCCCGTGGCATTCTTAGCTTGGAACTTGCCTCCTCCCAAAGCCTTCACTCTTTTTGTGTCGAATCCTCCTGCTACTGACGGCAGTTTGGGCCTTAGAGTGCGGCCCTCTGCTGAAGAAGTTAGTGCCTTGGTTGCCACACTCGGGGGAATTCCTGATGATGAACGGCAGGTTTATTTTGAGGTGCCCCTGAACCCTAGTGATGCGGAGATAGGTGCCATGCTTGATTTTCTGGCTGAGGACTCTTCTGACGCTGCTCCTGCTGGGGCATTAGTGGTGGCGCCCCTCCCAGAGGCTGGTATGACCTTAGATACTCAGAAACCTGCTGGTACTCGCCCGAGGCGCCCTTGCCGAGCCAATCCATCCGATCCTCCTGCTGATGAACAGAAAAAGAAAAGGAGACGCCTTCGGCAGGTACCCAGTTTGGGTCGGGACGTTGGTACTTCGGTTCCTGATGCTGAAGAAGTGCCTGCGACTGAATTTACTGACGCTGATCCCAATGGGTGTCCCGAATCAGTTGCTGATCCCAATGGGGGTGCTGCCTGTGTTGCTAATGTGGATGATGAGGAGGGAGAAAATGAAGTTCCTTTGACTCGGAAAAACAGTAGGCAATTCATTGCTAGTGGTGAAAGTAGTGGAGTTCCCTCTCCTGCTTTATCTGCTCTCATTGGTCTGCAAGAACTGTCCCTGGCCAATTTTGATCAGACTCTCGAGGATATGGTTCCGGAGGATTTGTTATCGGAGCCAGCAGATGATGGTGTGATGGAGGTTTGCGCTGATGTGCTTGATGCTGGGTTGAGGTCATCCCGTGCCTCGTCGACCTTAGAGCGCGATCTTGAGGATCGGGAGACTGACTTGGGTCGTCCTGGTCTCATGGAAGTAGTTGAGGGCCCATCAGCCTTAGAGGTGGCTACCACGGAGAGCTTGGACCCCAAGGATGGTGTTGACACGTGCCCAGCCCCCGAGGGTGTTGTCGGGGATGACTTGATCCGGGTGGGAAGTGCAAGCCACTGCCCAGCCCCCGAGGGTGCTGCCGGGAGTGATCCGGCTCAAGTGGGCAGTGCAAACTATGACCCAGCCCCCGAGGATGCCCGAGCGGGGTCTTTCTCTGGTACTTCCATGGACGTTCATGCGGGGTCGTCTCCACGTTCCGGCTGTATGGTGGTAGCCCAAACCTTGGACCAGGGAGTCGCTTTAGAGGGCAGCATCCCCACTGACCAAGTGTTGGGTTCTGTTGATGGCACCAAATTGATTCCTGCTGGTTCGTTGCAAGCTGCTTCGGATGGTGGTCTTATGCCTGGTTACCAATTGATCTCTCCTGATTTGGGGATCCCTTCGTTCTTTTCCAACCTCCAGGTACTGTGATGTATTTTAGCTTGGCTTATTACATTACACGAACTGTTGTCATTACATTCATCTGCTCTCCTCATCAGGCTTTGGTGGATGGGATGGCTGGCTAGCTGAGGCTACAGGGTGCTTCTATCCCAGTAGTAGCTTCGTCACTTGCATGTTGGAATCCAGTGTCGCTTCAACATCGTGTCTCTGAATTGGAGGCAACCAACGCTGGTTAGTGCCCTTTTGCTTCTCTTTGCCTTCACTGTAGACTGCTCTACATTTTGACCATTATTTTGTTTGATCATCTCCTGCTAGGCATGACTCAGCAGATTTCCACTCTTGAAGAAAAACATTCCCGAGATCAGGCTGAATTGGCCCAGCGATGCACTGACTTTGAGGAAAAGTACTCTCAGAGTCAGATTGAGCTGGGTCAGGTCTCCGCTGCTTTAGATGACGCCAATGCACTGAGTTCTTCTCTTCAGGCTCAGCTCGACTCTGAAAAGGTGATTTATGAAACTGCGCTTTGCCTTGTTGTGCTGCCATTACTTGCTTGGTGTTTGAGGGAGTTGACTTTTGTTTGCAGGAAGAAAAACGCATCCTTGCTGCTTCTCGAGACAATCTTGAAAGGTTGTATCGTGATTCTAGCAACTCGCTGACTATCTTGGAGAGAAGTCATCGCTTCACCATGGAAGAGTTAGACCACCAACGTTGTAAGCTGCAGGAATCCATGGATGAGGTAACCCGGCTCAAGCAGTTGATATCAGCAAAGGATGCTACTATCAAAGAGCTCCGAGTTTCCAAGAAATTCATCGCCCAAGAGTTAGAAACTGCTCAGCTAGCTGCCAAGGTTGCCGAAGAAACTTCTGTTACTCTCAGAGCCCAGCGTGATAGAGCCATGGACAAGGCTATTCGGGCGGGGCGAATCTTGATGAGGAGACCCGGCGTGGTTGTTCCCGAAGACATAAGGGCTGATGTGAATGCTGCCCCTGATTCCTCGAGTCGTCCTTCCTCGTCGATTGCTCCTGAGAAAAATATTACGAAATAGAAAAACACTTTGCGTGCTTTGAGCGCGTGGTTAGCATGGTCAGACATTTGTTAGAGAACGTCATTTCAGTATTTGGACGATATTGTTATATTCATATTGTTTAAGAATTCATCAGATCATAAATTTGTAGTAGTAAAATGATGTGCGGTGGTTTGAAATTTGTTTGCGGGATATAGAAGCCGTCCTTATATGAGTAATTGTGATCTCGTCAAATCGCCTTTAAGTCACCACTGACTTAAGTCGATTGCTTCTGCTAATAGGGCGTAGTGGTCACCCTGAATTGTGTAGGTGCGAGCATGTTGCACTGGCTTAAGTTGCTGCAAACTTAAGCCGATTGCTCTTGGCAGGGTATAGTGGTCACCCCGCGCTAAGTTAGCGTGAGCCTGTTGCACCGGCTTAAGTCGCTGCCGACTTAAGCCGATTGCTCCGTTAGCAGGGCATAGTGGTCACCCCGAGTCAAGTAAGCGTGAGCATGTTGCACCGCCTTAAGTCGTTGCCGACTTAAGCCGATTGCTCCGTTAGCAGGGCATAGTGGTCACCCCGAGTCAAGTAAGCGTGAGCATGTTGCACCGCCTTAAGTTGTTGCCAACTTAAGCCGATTGCTCCGTTAGTAGGGCGTAGTGGTCACCCCGAGTCAAGTAAGTGTGAGCATGTTGCACCGCCTTAAGTCGTTGCCGACTTAAACCGATTGCTCCATTAGCAGGGCATAGTGGTCACCCCGAGTCAAGTAAGCGTGAGCATGTTGCACCGCCTTAAGTCGTTGCCGACTTAAGCCGATTGCTCCGTTAGCAGGGCATAGTGGTCACCCCGAGTCAAGTAAGCGTGAGCATGTTGCACCGCCTTAAGTCGTTGCCGACTTAAGCCGATTGCTCCGTTAGCAGGGCATAGTGGTCACCCCGAGTCAAGTAAGCGTGAGCATGTTGCACCACCTTAAGTCGTTGCCAACTTAAGCCGACTGCTCCGTTAGCAGGGCATAGTGGTCACCCCGAGTTAAGTAAGAATGCAAGTCAACCGTGAACAAACTGAGTATATTTGAAGCCTTTCTTTATTGATGACATATTTCCATTTTACAGAGTACATCGTCGTCCCGATAGCTTTTGAAATGCAGCTAGGGATAAAACTTCCTGAGGTGTTCTATGTTCCAGGAGTTCCTGACTTCTATGCCATCCATCTGAGTGAGACGATATGATCCTGGCCGAGTGACTTCTACAACCACGAAGGGTCCTTCCCATAAGGGCGACAACTTGTGCCGTACCTCCCCCGTTAGAATTCGGCGGAGGACGAGATCTCCTACTGAGAAGGATCGTTGTCGCACGGCTTTGTCGTGATAGCGTCTCAGAGTCTGCTGATACCGCGCCGATTGAATTACTGCATTCAGCCGTTCTTCCTCGAGTACATCGATGTCCTCCATCCTAGTAGCCTCAGCTTCTGCTATGCTCTCGAAGACCAACCTTGGGGCCCCGAACTTGAGATCAGCGGGTAATACTGCCTCTGACCCATAGACCATGAAGAAAGGAGTATTTCCATGTAGAGCCCGGCTTGGCTGAGTTCTTAGGCTCCAAACGACATAGGGTAATTCCCTTATCCATTTCCCTGCGAACTTTTCATTTTTTTCGAAGACCCTCTTCCTGAGTGCCTCTAGTATCATTCCGTTGGCTCGTTCAACCTGCCCGTTGGCCCTCGGGTGTGCTACCGAAGCGTACTTGATCTGAATGCCTTTTTGCTCGCAGAAATCGAAGAATTCCGAACTTGTGAAATTGGATCCCAGGTCAGTTATAATGTTGTTTGGTATTCCGAATCTGAATATTATGTCTTGTATGAATTCCACGGCCTTGGCTGAGGTTAAAGAGGCAATGGGCTTGAACTCTATCCATTTAGTGAACTTGTCGATTGCTACCAATACATGAGTGTATCCTCCTTGAGCCTTCTTGAAAGGTCCAATCATATCCAGTCCCCAGCATGCGAAAGGCCAAGTTACTGGTATGGTCTGCAGTTGCTGTGCTGGTAGATGTTGTTGCTTCGACAAGTACTGGCAAGCTTCACACCTCTGAACTAACTCGGCTGCATCACTCTTCGCTGTTGGCCAATAGAATCCTGATCTGAAGACCTTCCCGACTAGTGTTCTGGATGCTGCATGTATTCCACATTGCCCAGCATGAACCTCCTCTAGAAGTTGCTTCCCAGTGGATGAGAGAATGCACTTCATGAAGGCGCCCGATGCACCCCTTCTATGTAACGTTTCTCCGATGAGTGTGTAGTGGGCTGACTGTCTGGCGATGCTTTCGGCTGCGTTTTTGTCATCTGGCTCCTCTTCATTCTTTATATATCTGATGATCGGCCTTCTCCAGTCATCTGGGTTTGACCCGGGTTGATCCACGATATTACATTCTTCTGCTTGATCTGTTGAGATGCTTGGTCGTGGTATTTCTTGCACGAAAACCCCGGGTGGGACCTGAGTTCGGCTAGATCCTAACTTCGATAATACATCAGCTGCCGTGTTTCGATCTCTCTCCACATGATGAAATTCTAGACCTTCAAACTTATCTTCTAGTTTCCGGACGGCAGTGCAGTATTTTCCCATTGAATCCTTTGAACAGTCCCATTCCTTGTTTATCTGACTTATGACCACCAGAGAATCTTCGTATACCATTAATCTCTTGATGCCCAATGATATGGCGATGTTTAGTCCATGGATCAGAGCTTCATACTCGGCCGCATTGTTAGAGGCTGGAAACAGCAACTGGAGGGCATATTTGATGTGCTCGCCTCCAGGTGCGGTGAAGAGAATTCCTGCTCCTGCTCCCTGCAGCTTCAGCGAGCCATCAAAATACATCTTCCATACTTCTGCCGTTTCCGGGTTCTCTGGTATTTGTTGCTCAGTCCATTCTGAAACGAAGTCAACCAATGCTTGAGATTTTATGGCAGTACGAGGTCGAAATTCGATGTCATGAGACCCCAGTTCACAGACCCACTTAGCTATTAGGCCAATTGCTTCCTTGTTGTGGAGAATATCCCCTATCGGAAAGCCGGTGACTACTATGACTTTGTGGTCGTCAAAGTAGTGACGCAGCTTGCGGGCAGTCAGAAGTACTGCATATAATAGCTTCTGCACTTGAGGATATTTTTTCTTCGAGGGCCCCAGAACCTCGCTGATGAAATAAACAGGATGTTGCACGGGGTAGGCATGTCCTTCTTCTGCTCGCTCAACTACCAACGCGGTGCTTACCACGTGAGTCGTGTAAGAGATATATAGCAACAGATCTTTAGCCGGTTGGGTTGACGTGGCTCGTCGTGGTGGTTTCAGTACTGGTGGTGTTGTCAAGAATTTCTTCAGTGCATCTAGAGCTTCCTGTGCCTCTGAAGTCCACTGAAACTTATCCACCTTTTTGAGTAGCTTGTAAAACGGTAAACCTTTCTCCCCCAGCCTGGATGTAAATCTGCTCAGAGCTGCCATACATCCAGTAAGTCGCTGAACCTTCTTTTGTGATCGAGGTGCTTCCATCTTCATGATAGCTTCAATCTTATCTGGATTAGCCTCAATTCCCCGATTGCTGACAATAAACCCGAGTAACTTTCCTGCCGGTACCCCGAAAACACATTTCTCGGGATTAAGCTTCCATCTATACCGCCTCAGACTGTTGAAAACCAGTTGTAAGTCTTCGATGAAGTTTTCTGAGTTCTCTGTTTTGATGACCACATCATTGTAACGCCCCGAATTTTTTTGCAGTTGAATATTTTTTCTTTTCTTCACTCGCCAAATTCGGGCGTTACCTTTTCTTTTTCTTTTTCCCCTCGCTAGACCTTGATCTTTTCCAAAGTTAGCGGGATTCGGCTTGGAATTCCCGTGTAAAGAAAAACCCTAAATTGCTTTATGTTGTTTGATGCACCATGCCGAGCTATGCATTCTTTGACTGCTTGAAAGTGCAAGTGCATTCATCTAGGAAGATCGGATTTCGAAAATGAGAAGAAACCTTTTCTTTATTTTTTCTTTTTCTGTCTCTCTCTCCTCCCTTTTCTCTCTCCCGCGCCGTGGGCTGCTCCTGGCCGGCCCAGCCGCCCCCGCGCGCCCCCCTCTTGGGCCTAGCCGGCCCAACCGCCCCCCCCCCCCCACTCCCTTCCCCTTATCCCTCTCCCTCTCCCTCCCTTTCTCTCATTCTCTCCCACCCTAGCCGCCGCCGCCCCCTTGCCCTAGCTCGGCCGCCCCTGCCGCCGGCCCAACCGCCGCCCCTCGCCGCTCGCTCGCCCGTCCCCGTCCCCGGTGAGGCTCTCCCCTCCCCTCCCCCTCCCTCTCCCCTCTCCCCTCCTCTCCCCCCTCCCCGGCCCAGCCGCTCCTGCCGGTTCGGCCGCCGCCGCTCGGCCGCCTGCGCGCCCGGCTCGGCCGCCCTGGCTGGCCCAGCCGCCCCAGCCCAGCTCGGCCGCCCTTGGCCGGCTCGGCCGCCGCCGCCCCGCGCCCGTGCCCCGCCGGTTCGGCCGCCCCCGTGGCCGCCCAGCTCGGCCGCCCCCTGCGCGCCCCGCCAGCCCAGCCGCCCAGCTCGGCTACCCCCTGGCCGGTTCGGCCGCCCCCTGCGTGCCCAGCTCGGCCGCCCCGCGCCCGCGCCCTGCCCAGCCGCCCCTGCCCCAGGCCGGTTCAACCGCCCCCTGGCCGGTTCAACCGCCCTCCCCCCCCCCCCTTTTTTTATTTATTTATTTTATTTATTTTATTTTATTTTACTTTCTGTTATCATTGTTATTTAGGCAGGCTAATCATTGTTCATGTTATTGAAGTAGGAAACTTAATTTAGAATTCCGTTACGCTAGTTATTTCATATATAATCAATTGTTTATCCAGTTCAATGTTGATCAACTGAAAATGACTAGGTTTCCATTAGTGCATATAACTAAATTCTTTTGTTAGAACCAATTGTAACTAATCATTAGTGCATAAGCTTTAACCCCCCCCCCCCCCCGTGAGACCCTTTCCCGTTTCTTTCTAACCATAATGAATGCGATATCGAATGTCATACTTGATGCATATTTACTTTATTTGTTCCCTTGTATGATATACTGTTTGTTTCCCAATTTGAATGGATGAATGTATGTATGCTTGCAATCGCATAGAGAACGATCCGGTCGAAAAGCCCGAGGAACTCGCAGGAGAAGCCCCTGAGCAGCAGTCGGTTGGTGGAGGCAAGTGTCCTTTGACCTATCTCTGTCCTATTCATTCTTTAATTCACCTCCCGCATTACACATTTATACCTAAGGATTGACTAGCTTTTGTTATCCATGTCCTTGTTTACCTATTTGGGTCGGTTTATTATTGTTTAGCTTCATGCTATTGCTCAAACTCTAATCAATGAACATGATGAGATTATATATGATACGCTGTTTTCCCCTCTCTTATTATGATGTTATACTTGTGGTTTTCAAGGGGGCTCGAGCGGTTTCTCGAGTGCCTCTCCGTAAGGACCTATTCTATGGATGACCGCCCGGGAAAACAGTGCAACCATGAGGGTGGAATGGGACGCCCTTAGCTGAATAATTAGAGGAACCAGGGTGTAGTTCGCTTAGCCGTCGTGCCGTCAATGGGGCTCGGTGTATGCGGCTCGCTCTGCCAAGGTTGATTTGTCCCTTGGGGAGGAGTGCGGTACATTTAGGAAACCTAACGGGCGACTACAGTCATGGGGAATCTTTGTAAAGGCTACGTAGTGATGCCCTGCTGGGTCACCTTGGTAGTGATCAATGGAGAGTCATGATCTCCGGGCAGAAAGGGAATCACGGCTTGTGGGTAAAGTGCACAACCTCTGCAGAGTGTTTGAAAACTGATATATCAGCCGTGCTCGCGGTTATGAGCGGCCAAGGGAGCTCCAGTGATTAGTGGTACTTGATCAGAGACATGTTGGTTTACAGGTGGCAATGAGGATGGTTATGATCATGCTTATGGTAATGGTAAGTGGTATTCTTTCCGTTTGGAAAGGGTACTTTGGGTTAATAACTTGGGTTAATGCTAAAACTTGGCTTTCTACTAGTAAATAACAAACTGACCAACTAAAAGCAACTGCTTGACTTATCCCCACATAAAGCTAGTCCACTACAGCCAAACAGGATACTTGCTGAGTATGTTGATGTGTACTCACTCTTGCTCTACACACCAAACCCCCCCCTAGGTTGTCAGCATTGCAACCACTGCTCAAGAGAAGATGAAGCTGTGGAAGGAGACTTCCAGGAGTTCCAAGACTACGACGAGTTCTAAGTGTGGGTTAGCGGCAACCCCCAGTCGGCTGCCTGTGAAGGCCGCGGTTATCTACGTTTCTTTTCCGCACTTTGATTTATTGTAAGGACTATATGGACGTCTCAGACATATGATGTAATCGACTATTATTTCCCTTTTAATACTATTTGAGCACTGTGTGATGATGTCCATGTTATGTAACTGCTGTGTACGTGAATAACTAATCCTGGCACGTACATGGTTCGCATTCGGTTTACCTTCTAAAAACCGGGTGTGACAATCATCCACGTAGGCCTCCACACGCTTGCCCCAGTGATTGGCTAAGCATGTTTGAATGGCTCTCTGATAGGTTGCTCCAGCGTTTTTGAGGCCAAACAACATGGAGGTATAACAGAAAGCACCAAACGGAGTAATGAATGCTGTTTTTTCTTCGTCTTCCTTTGCCAAACTAATCTGGTGGTATCCGGAATAGCAATCCAGGAAAGATAGCACAGAACATCCAGCGGTGGAGTCCACCACCTGATCTATCCTCGGGAGCCCGAAGGGATCCTTCGGACAGTGTTTGTTGAGATCAGTATAATCAACACACATGCGCCAATCCACTTTATTCTTTTTGAGTACAAGAACAGGGTTGGCTAACCACTCAGGATGTAACACTTCTCTAATGAACCCAGCCGCGACCAAGCGGGCCAGCTCAGCGCGAATGGCCTCTCTCTTGTCGGGCGTGAAACGACGTAATTTCTGCCGGATCGGCCTTGCTTGTGGATAGACCTTAAGTTTGTGCTCGGCCAGCTCTCTCGGGACTCCCGGCATATCCGCAGGTTGCCATGCGAATACATCTCGGTTGTCTTGCAGAAACTGGACGAGCGCGCTTTCCTATTTATCACCTAGGCTAGAGCTGATGATAGCAGTTTTGCGTTCATCAGCAAATCCCAGATTGATCCTTTTAGTTTCTTCAGTCGGCCACATAGAGGTCGTGGCTTGAGCTTCCTTCGCCAGTGCTGTGTGGTCTTCCTCAGGCTTAGAGTTTGCCTGGGTCGAAGAAGTCGCCGACGGTTTGGCAATGAGGGCCGCCTGGATGGCCACTCGGAAACATTCTGCGGCGCCTTGGAGGTCAGCACGCACAATTATGATCCCTTGCGGTCCCGGCATCTTCAATATCATGTACGTGTAATGCGGAATGGCCATGAATTTTGCCAATCCCGGCCTCCCGATGATTGCGTTGTACCCACAGTCGAAGTTCGCCACTTCGAACCTCAGGAACTCGGTTCTGTAGTTTTCCGAAGTCCCGAAGGTGACAGGCATGTAGATGTGGCCCAACGGGTATTCTCCCTCAGTTGGCACGATGCCAAAGAAGGGAGTGTCTGACTCGTGGAGTTCTTTGAGGTGAACTCCCAAGCCTCGGAGTGTCCGGGGGAAGGTAACGTTGATGCTGCTCCCCCGTCCACTAACACTTTCTTCACCCGGCTCTCTCAGATCACCGGATCGACGATGAGCGGGTATTTGCCCGGATGGTCGAAGTTGAGCCATTGATCCGCCCGAGTGAAGGTGATCGGGTGCTCCGACCACCGGTACGGGGCGGGAGGGCCGGTGGTCGCCACCAGTATCTGGCGATCGTTGAGCTTTTGCTGTCTTTTGTTCTCCTGCGATCCGTGTCCGCCGAAGATGACGTTGACCTCCCAGTCAACGCGTGGGAAGGCTCCTCCTCCTCCCTCCTCCTGCTGCTGGGGTTGTCGTGGTTCTTCTGGTTCTCCTCGTGGCGGAGGAGGGGGCAGAGGTTGGAAGGGTCGGCCATGCCCAACGGAATGCTTGAAGTCCCGGCAGTTCCGAAGAGTGTGGCGCATGTCCTTGTGGTACGGGCACTGGGCGTCGAGGATGTCGTCCAGCGTGCGCTCACCTCCGCGAGGTCCTCCCCGGGCGCGAGAGGCAGGTGGTCCGGCGGCGTGCACCTCTTCGCGCGGTCTCTTCTCCCAGCGTTTGTCAGGTTGCTGGTTCGTGTCGCGTCGTGGAGCTGCCGGTGCGGGCTTTGTTCCTCCGATGAGGTCCTGGGCTCGCTCATCGGCGGTGATGTAGAGGTCGGCTTCCCGGAACAGCTCCTCGGAGGTAGTTGGCGCCTTCTATAGTATGGCTCGGACGAAAGCCGAGTCATTGGATCCTCTGTAGAAGTCCTCGATCACGGCCGCCTCCGTGACCTCAGGGATACGATTTCTCATGGTCTGGAACCTTTTGAGGTACGATCGGAGAGTTTCATCCCCCCGGCGCTTGATGGATTTGAGGTCCCATGGTTGCGCCGGTTTGTCGGAGAGGGACTGAAAATTGGCAGTGAAGCGCCGACTGAAGTCGCTCCAGTCGTCGATGCAGTGTCGGGGTAGATGTCGTAGCCATTGCAGCGCGTCTTGCCCAAGGACAATGGGTAAGTACGCGGTCATCACTTCTTCGGATGCTCCGGCGGCTCGAGCGGCGGTAGTGTAGACGGCCAGCCAGCCTCCTGGGTCCTGCTTAGGTTCATATTTATCGACATTGGATACCTTGAAGTTTGGGGGCCATTGAATGGCCCTAAGGCGTGGAGTGAGGGCTGACACTCCGCATGTGTCCTCCTGTTGTCGGTGATGATGTCTGTCCCGGGGAGGGGAGTAGTTGTTGTGGTTCCTCGACCGTCCCCGGGCAGTTCCACCAGTCGAGACCGTCGTTGATTCGGTTCTGGTGGCTTGACTCCGAGTGGGGATGCCATGATCCCTGTCGTATTCCTCTCGGCGACGTATCTCGTTCTCATGCCGCCGTTCGCGCGAAGCGTTGATAGAACTCCGCGCGTCCTGGCGACTGTTGATGGCGTGCCGCAAGTCGTTCGGCGGGTGAGCGAGAGGTAGAAGATGGTTGGCTGCCTGGGTGAGCAGGCGTCGATAGCCCTCGGCGTCTGGAGTCCGAGGGAGTCCGTCGGCTATCCGAGCTAGCACTCCTCCGACTTCACTCGGCGTGTTCATGGCTCGGGCGAAGTCGGGGTTCAGGTTACGGCCGAGTAGTGGATTTTCTCGGCGTTGCCTCGTGTCTTGCTCGGCTTGTTCCTGAGCTCGTCGACGATCACGTCGTCGGGAGTTCCTTCGTTCCCTGAAAACGCGTTCTTCCGGAGTTTCCCCCATCTCCGAGACCTCGTCTCGCGAAACGGGCTGCTCCGGATCCCGTTCTCCGGCTTGGTGATGTCTCCGGATGTTTCGGCGCCGATTTCTTCGTCGACGGGATTCCCGCTGAGGTGGTTCTTCCCCAGGTGCGGTCGGCTCGTCGTCAGAGACGGGAGGTGACTCCGCTCTTCCGATGAAGAGAACGTCGGGGTAGAATGACGTAGCCGTCGCGGCGATCTTCTTTCGGAAAGCCGAGGGTAATGCTTCCCTGGTATTTTCAGAGTTCGTTGGAGGAGGCTTCCTTCCCGGCGGATCTGCAACGCGGTGTAGGATTCCCTTTTCGTCGGCTATGGATGAGATCGTACCAAAGCAGAACATGCATCCAGGACGGAAGGTGATCCTGCTGTTGATGGTGACGGCCATTGAGCTAGCTTAGATCGTTGACACCCCCCCTACCTGGCGCGCCAGCTATCGGTGTTTTGGGTCCGACTGCACACCCGGGGTTGCCCCTCAAGGTGTTTTTAGGAGTAGGACGGTGTCGACGACTGTAGCAAAATGGTTCGCGCCGATTGCACGAGGGACAGTGGACAATGTTTACAGGTTCGGGCCGCTTAGAGATGCGTAACACCCTACGTCTTGATGAGTATGCTGGGTGAACGAGGTTACAAAAGAGCTCTCTGAATTGAGAATGCAGAGAGTTGAAGTGGGTGGCTAGGTAATGGAGTCGATCGATCTAAAGGGGTGCCCCCTAGGCCTTATATATTCGACCGTGGGGCAATACATGTGGATATGATAACAACGTGCGCCTAAAAGATAGTGAACTGCTCGAGTCTATCTCCCTATGATTCTGCTGACCTATCCTCGCGTGGCTCCGTTGCATGAGAGCTCTAGCGCGGGAAAGTCGGATCTCTATTGCGATCACTCGCCCGACATTGTGGACCGTCCAGGTTTACACCGATCTGGCCTCGTGTCAACCTGCTCTGCTGATTATTCTTCCCCAGGCCTACGAAAGAATGGCCTCACGATTTATTGGGCCCTTGGGCCTTTCGTGAGGTCTTTTACTCTTTTAGTGGACCCGGGGGATATCTGTCCCCCACACCCCCCCACAGGAGAAGAGCGGGTGGTTTAGGAGGAGCCACAAGGCGAGGAGTATGATCTGATCTAGGTGGCGTTTCTCAGTTGACATTGGCGCCGACGATCCTTAGTTTGTTTTATGTTTATTCTTTTATTTTGTATTAAGTCTTCCGCTATGTAATAAGTACTCTGATTTTATTGTGACATTTATCTCTATACACTCTGTTATTATATATGTTGTCTTCTTGGCGCATGTATGAGATGCACCCGGCTTTGTTCCTTAAAGCCCGGGTGTGACAGAAGTGGTATCAGAGGAAATGTTGACTGTAGGACGAAACCTAGATAGAAATGGACAAAACCCTTACCTACTTACCTCATTCTGATTCATTCTATACTTACCTTACTCTGATTCTTTCTACACTTATCTTGATCCTGTCTCACCTTCTACTGTTCTACTCTGATCATTCTTAACTTTTCTACTCTGAGACAAGATGGATTTCACACCTTGGAATCCCTACCCCCATGACATTTTTAAGAGATAGGAGGCCTAAGACCAAATCAAAACTATTTTCTATATTAAAAAATGTTGTTTGATTGTTCTGATGAAAAATGTCTGATTTGCTTCTTTGATTGATTGAAGTATTATATATGGACATCTTAGTATGTACCACTATAAGGTAATAAATTAGCCATGGTAGGTAAAACATTAAACTGCTTAGCTAATAAATCCCCCAAAGTAACATGATTCGTAATTACTGCCTTGTCTACTACTCTCTCTTACCATATGTATCTAACTCAGATGGTCAATACCAGGAGGGGTGGTGGAATTGATTTGCCTCCTAATCGACACACTCAAAGGATATATAGACAACTCAGCCACAGCCAGCAGGGATGAATCCTCCTAATCCTCCACCAGGCGGAGTTGATCCACTGATTGCAGCTCAGATGGCGGTGATGCAGCAAATGGCGGACACTATGGCTGATATGTGTGCCCAGATGCAGCAAGAACGCTAGGAGATGCGTCAGGAAAGAGAAGATATATGCCAGGAGAGAGAGGAGATACGCCAGGAGAGAAGGGCGCAACAACAGCAGCTGCAACAACAACTTCAACAACAGCAGCAACAGCAACAAGTGCCATTGCCTCCACCACCACCACCAGTTCCACCTCGTGATAAGCACCGGGAATTTATGAGTCATAAGCCACCGACCTTCGCCAGCTCGCCAGACCCACTTGATGCAGATGATTGGCTGAAAGCAATTGAGAAGATGCTCAACATTGCCTAATGCTCAAACAGAGAGAAAGTTCTTTATGCCTCAGGTTGTCTGACAGGTCCTGCTACTGACTGGTGGGATTCTTATACTGCTGCCCACAATGCTGCTGATACTATCACTTGGGCAGAGTTCAGTACACAATTCAGGAACTACCATATTCCAGCTGGTATAATAAAGATCAAGAAGAAGGAGTTTCTGTCATTGAAGCAAGGCAACATGTCGGTCAGCGAGTACAGAGACAAATTTATTCAGCTATCGAGATATGCTCCGGAGGAAGTTGCTGAGGATGAGAGGAAACAGGAGCACTTTATTGAAGGACTTAATGGACCCTTGCAGTATGCACTGGTTGCACACACCTTTCCATCATTTCAAAGGCTACTGGATAAGGCTCTTGCTATTGAACACAAGCGTGTTCAACTTGGTGATTTGAAGAGGAAGGCTATCTCACAGGGACAGGGTAGCAGCAGTGTTCGTCCCCGCTATGTTCCACCATAGGGTACACCGACTCGACCAGGAGGGCCACGCCCAGTTCAGTATGCTCCACAGGGGTCTCCACGGACACCTCCTACTCGTCAGGCTACTCCCACTGGCACCCCGACGAGGCCTACAGGACAGAAGACTGGCCCTACATGCTTCAAGTGCAGTCAGATTGGGCACTATGCTAATTCTTGTCCTATGGGGAATTCTGGTACACCAGCTAAGAACAAGCAACAGACTCCTAGCAAGGGATATTCTATAGCCAGGGTGAATCAAGTCAGCGTTGATGATACTCCTGATGGTGCTGACATCGTACTCGGTATGTTTTACATTAATGCCCTTCCTGCAACAATATTATATGATTCTGGTGCTACACATTCATTCATGTCTGCTCGATATGCCAACACTAATGAGATACCCCTGCTAAATATGAGAAAACCAATGATAGTAATCACACCTAAAGGGCCTATGGAGGCGAATCAAATGACACGTAGATTGACATTATCAATTATGGGAAGAGAATTTGGAGCTACTGCTATAATATTAGATGCCAGCAGTATAGATCTGATTCTTGGTATGTCATGGTTAAGGAAGGCAAAGGCCATTATAGCATGTGGTAGAGGTACTATAGAGCTCACTAGTCCTAAATGAGAAACATTTCAAGTTAATATTGCAGTAACCACCTCATCCATGCGTGCAATGTTCTTTATACCTGAGGAGTTTGTTGGTGACAACATCCGGGTGGTTAGAGATTTTCCGGATGTCTTTCCAGAGGAGTTACCAGGGATGCCACCAGATAGGGAAGTTGAGTTTGTGATTGATCTTTTACCTGGAACTGCCCCTATTTCTAAGCGACCATACAGGATGGTTGTAGAAGAACTGAAGGAGCTTAAGAAGCAGTTAACTGAGTTACAAGAAGCGGGGTACATTCGTCCGAGTTCCTCACCTTGGGGAGCACCAGTTCTATTTGTACAGAAGAAGGATGGATCCCAAAGGATGTGTGTGGACTATAGATCACTTAATGATGTTACTGTGAAGAACAAGTATCTGTTACCCTGTATTGAGGATTTGTTTGATCAGATGAGAGGAGCCAGGGTATTCTCGAAGATTGATCTCCGATCGGGATACCATCAGATGAAGACGGCTTTCTCGACTCGATATGGATTATACGAGTTCACTGTTATGTCATTTGGATTAACCAATGCACCAGCTTATTTCATGAATTTGATGAATAAGGTGTTTATGGAGTATTTGGACAGATTCGTCATGGTGTTCATCGATGATATTCTTATCTATTCTAGGAGTGAAAGTGATCATGAAGAACATCTGAGGTTGGTGCTACAGAAGCTAAGAGATAATCAACTCTATGCCAATTTCAGTAAGTGCGAGTTTTGGATTGATAAGGTGCCATTCCTCGGACATATTATTTCTAATGGAGGAATAGCAGTGGATCCTGCTAAGGTCAAGGAGATTATGGAGTGGAGAGTGCCCACTACAGTTACTGAGATTCGGAGTTTCTTGGGGCTTGCAGGATATTATCGGAGATTTATTGAGGGATTCTCTAAGATTGCCAAGCCTATGACATCGCTTCTGGAAAAAGGAAGAGAATTTAAGTGGGATGAGAAGTGCCAAGAAAGCTTTGATCAATTGAAGGAGAGATTGATGTCACCTCCAGTGTTGGTTATGCCAGACTTACAGAAAGGATTTGATATTTATTGTGATGCATGTGGCCAAGGATTGGGATGTGTGCTTATGCAAGGACACATGATTGCCTATGCGTCTCGTCAGTTGCGGAAGCATGAATTGAACTACCCCACTCATGATTTGGAACTGGCAGCAGTTGTGCATGCACTTAAGATTTGGAGACACTACATCATGGGAACTAAGTGCCAAGTATACACAGATCATAAGAGTTTGAAGTATATATTCACTCAAAAGGATCTCAACCTTAGGCAACGCCGTTGGTTGGAGCTCATCAAGGATTATGATTTGGAGATTCACTATCATCCAGGCAAGGCAAATTTGGTTGCAGATGCCTTGAGTCGGAAGGAGCATGTTCACTCCGCTTTTGTTGTCCAGCTACCCGATGAATTAGCAAAAGATTTTGAGAGGCTCAACCTGGGAATTGTTACACACATTGAAGGAGTTACCATCGAGTTGGAACCTACCTTGGAGCAAGAGATTCGTAAAGGTCAGGTTGGTGATGCTAAAATTCAAGAGATTAAGGATCTGGTTACGGAAGGTCGAGTTTCGGAATTCACGGAGGATGAGCAAGGTACTATATGGTTCAAAGATCGGATATGTGTTCCAGAGATTGATAGCCTCCATGAGACTATATTGAAAGAAGCCCATGATTCTGATTATTCTATCCACCCTGGTAGCACTAAGATGTATCAAGATTTGAAGCAAAAGTATTGGTGGTATGGACTGAAAAGTGATGTTGCTGCACATGTGGCTAAGCGTGATGTGTGTCAAAGAGTCAAGGCCGAACATCAAAGACCAGCTGGACTATTGCACCCATTGAAGATACCCGAGTGGAAATGGGAAGAAATTGGTATGGATTTCATTGTTGGACTACCCCGCACTCCAGCAGGATATGACTCTATTTGGGTAATTGTGGATAGATTGACAAAAGTGGCTCATTTCATACCAGTGAGGACTAATTACACGGGAGCCAAGCTAGCAGAATTGTATATGACTCGGATAGTTTGTCTACATGGAGTGCCTAAGAAGATCGTGTCTGATCGAGGATCACAGTTTACTTCTCGATTTTGGAAGAAGTTGCATGAGAGTTTGGATACAAAGTTGAATTTTAGTTCAGCCTACCATCCTCAGACTGATGGACAGACAGAGAGGACTAACCAAGTACTAGAGGATATGTTAAGAGCTTGTGCTCTTAAACATGGTAAAAGTTGGGATAAGAGCTTACCATATGCAGAGTTCTCTTATAATAATAGCTACCAGGCCAGTTTGAAGATGTCACCATTTGAGGCTCTATATGGCAGAAAGTGTAGGACTCCTCTATATTGGGATCAGACTGGAGAAAGACAGTTCTTTGGACCTGAGCTTATTCAAGAGGCAGAAGAACAAGTTCTAATGATAAGAGAAAATTTGAGAATTGCACAATCCAGGCAAAAGAGCTATGCTGATAATAGGAGAAGATTACTGGAGTTTAAGGAGGGTGATCATGTCTATTTGAAGGTGTCACCACTTCGAGGTATGAGGAGATTTAAAGTTTAAGGAAAGTTGTCCCCTCGCTTCATTGGACCTTTCTTGATCTTAAAGCGAGTGGGGGAAGTTGCATATCAACTGAAGTTACCCGATCATCTGTCAGATGTACATGATGTATTCCATGTATCTCAGCTGAAGAAATGTCTCAGGGTACCTGAGGAGCAGTTGCCAATGGAGGACCTTAGTGTTCAAGATGATCTAACTTATGCTGAGTACCCTATCAAATATTTGGACACTTTGACTCGAGTTACAAGAAATAAGGTGATAAAGATGTGCAAAGTGCAATGGAGTCACCATGGTGAAGATGAAGCTTCGCATAGACTTCCCTCATCTTTTCCCTAGATCTTCTTAAATCTCGAGGACGAGATTTCTGTTAAGGGGGGTAGGATTTGTAATATCCAAATTTGTAAATCATATGATAGGAGAATGCTTCTTTTATCTATATGGGTATATCCATTTATCATCACATGTGACCACTCATGTAAAAAAAAGAGTAAATCCTCAATAAGACACAAATAAGCTATTGCATCATACTGGATTCTTGGTTGTTTGTGCATTTAAAACAATGGTAACATGGATAAAAATATATATATATTATAATGAGTAGAAGATTTAGATTAAACTCTAGATTTGAATTTGGGATTTAAATAGAAAAGAAGAAAGAAATATTATGAAACACCAAAATAAATCCATAAATAAATAAATTGACCCCACACTAATGTATTCAAAGTGAATGATAAATTTGAACACAAATCTTGTGGAGAAATCTAAATTCAAGTTTTAGATTTGGAAATAAAAAGGGAAAACAAAAACAGAAAATAAAAAGGATAAAAGAATAGGGAATGGCGTATTGGGCCCAATCCCATGTATTCGGCCCACTAGGAGATTACCCCGCGTGGCCCAGGTTCCAACTCCCGCGCGCGTCGTCGCACTGAAAGGCGGGACCAACTACTTGGGGCGCACCGTGGGCATCTCTCTGCAAGGACGGACCCACTGACCAGCCAACCTCGCGCGCGTGCTTCTGTCCGCCAGCCGCCTGTCGTGCGGGGCCCGCGCATCAGCCACACTATCGGTTTGCCGCCATCTCGCTAACCACCTCCGCTCCACCGCCGCGTCTTCTGCCGCGAATCGGTCCGCCGCGCGGCCACCTTGGGATCGGGTTGACCTCCCAGTGGCGTATAAAGTATCTCTTAACCCTATCCCTGCCTCCAACTTCGCTGTACCCGTGGGCCTCGGCTGTGAAATCGAGAGCCGTTCGCCGTATTCGTACACCGTAGCAGAGGGGGGAGAGAGATCCGCAGCCGCGGTGTCGCGCTTGCTCCATCGGCGGGGTCTCGGTGGCGGGCCAGGGAGTTTCAACAGGTACCCAAGTTGGTATCCGTAGCCTCGCCGTGCGTGATTGGTGCGCGGGGAGTTGGAGATTGCTGATCGGAGCTTCATCGTCGCCGCGGGTCTGCTTCGGTGCGTGGGCAAGCACATCTCCGTCTCCGACGCCAGTGAGCAATTCCTCCCATACTCGTGTCTATCTCCGCGTACCCTAGTGTGTATTCGTGCTAAACGTAGGTTCCGTTGGGTCGAACGGCCGGGCACCGCCACGCGCTAATCCATGGTCGCGGTCGGTGGTGGGCAGTGCTATAATGATCGCAATCCGGGGCAAAACTTATCTCAATCAATTCGGGTGGCATCGAATTTGGGGTCTGCATAGTTATGGGCGCGAGTCATCCACTGGCGTGGCGAATTGGATAGCGTCGGTGAGCTCCGCTGGTTGGGGGTTGGCTGCGCCGCCCAGTGTGTAGCCGGGGGTTGAAGGAGGGCGGCGGATCGTTGATCTCATCTTCAACGGTCACGATTAGATGGATGGTTGAGAGTGTGGGTGCCGTAGATATTAGATGGACGACTTAGATCGAATCCTGGCGTACCCCTTCGAGTCATTAAATCAGGGTCGTGAATTCTGGATCCAACGGATAGGGTTGAGCGCAGATGTGTAACTCGCCAGGATCTAATCTGGTGCGTCCGTTTTGGATCGGGCGGCCAGGGCTTCGCGATACCTCTTCGCGACTGCAGTTTTGCATATGAACCCTCATCCTTTACTAAAATGAACCCGCAGTCCGCGTGTCAGTAGCCTGAGTCTTGCGAATTCTTGCGCTTGAGTCCCCGCACTTTCTGGAATTTGAGGCCCACTCCAGAGAATTATAAAACTAGAGAAAATAAATCAGAAATGTATTTTTAATACAAAAATAATTACTAGAACTTGTTTAATTTGTAGAAAATTCATACTTGATCCAAATTGGACCATTCCAGTTCCTATAATTTTGTAATATTATTCTCTATCAAATAGTACCACTGTTTTTACATGAAATACACATTAAAATTTATTTCTCACTTAACCCTATATTAAATGCATGAAATCTTCAGAAATTCATATCTTAAAATATATAACTCCAAAATTAATAATTCCAGTTCCTATGATCATATTTTAATGTCTAGTTTATTACTGTGTATTTTATTTATATGTTTGGTGTAATGTTAATTTTTGCTATACTATGTATGTATTGTGTTGATGCGAGTAGACGAGCAAGCTATAGAGGATCCGAGGGTTCAGTTGGTAGAGACTGCTGAGCAGGAGCTCGTTGAAGGCAAGTTGTGCCCTTGATCACTTCTTTTACCCATTCATGTTCTTATTAATCATAATGATCTGCATAGGTTAATTTTGCTGGGACCCAATAGGTTACCCTAGATTTGACTATCTTTATACCTTGTCTCACCACTGGTTTTACTACTAAAGTTTTGGGTAGTACATGCTATTGCTTTATGTGGATTTGGGTATAGAGATATTTATGACTCATGATTACACTTTTTGTTATCTGTTCATTATTTTATGTTCATGTTAAGATCATTATGTTAATGGGAACATGGAGAACCACCCGGGAAAACAGTGCTACCACAAGGGTTTAATGGGACGCCCTTGGCTGATTAACTAGGAAAGCTAGTGGAGGGCTACCTTACCCGAAAGGGGCAAGGGCAGTAGGGGAGTGGTCAGTGTAGGGAGGTCCTTGGGTTGATTTTGCTGCGATGGCGGTCAGGCGAGGGATTTCTGCACTGGAGCTTCCTATAAACTGTAGCGGGTAGTCTGAAGCTAGTGGAACTTTGTAAAGGCCTCGTAGTGGTACCCTGCCTCGCTTCCTTGGTAGAGGTGTATGGGGTCTGATCAACTCAGTGGCAAATGGGTAACACGACTTGTGGGTAAAGATGCGCAACCTCTGCAGAGTGTAAAACTGGTATACTAGTCGTGCTCACGGTCATGAGCGGTTCGGACACTCACATGATTAATTTATGGAACTTAAACTTAATTTGTCATATCATTGCATTTGGGATTATTTTATTATTACTTTTATTTATTATTACTATGGATTGGTATTCACTTATACTTAGTAACTACTAATAAAATTTTGACCAACTTATAAAAGCAATGCTCAGCTTCAGCCTTTATTTCATTGGTCAACCTTACACTTCATGAACTCCCACCTTTGGTGAGTTCATGCCACATTATTCCCCATGACTTGTTGAGCTATGAACGTATGTGAGCTCAGTCTTGCTGTCTCACACCCCCTCCCCCACAGGAGAAGAGCAGGTGGTTCAGGAGGAGCCACAAGGCGAGGAGTATGATCTGATCTAGGTGGCGTTTCTCAGTTGACATTGGCGCCGACGATCCTTAGTTCGTTTTATGTTTATTCTTTTATTTTGTATTAAGTCTTCCGCTATGTAATAAGTACTCTGATTTTATTGTGACATTTATCTCTATACACTCTGTTATTATATATGTTGTCTTCTTGGCGCATGTATGAGATGCACCCGGCTTTGTTCCTTAAAGCCCAGGTGTGACAGGCGAGTTGAAGGTGCGTCCGTTGCTTGAGGAGACCCTCGGGCGAGGCGTGAATCTGCCTTGGTCTACCGTTCCTGCCCGAGGCTGGGCTCGGGCGAGGCGAGATCGTGTCCCTTGAGTGGACGGAGCCTTGACCTGAATTGCGCCCATCAGGCCTTTGCAGCTTTGTGCTGATGGGGGTTACCAGCTGAGATTAGGAGTCTTGGGGGTACCCCTAATTACGGTCCCCGACAGTACACGCTAAAGCTACCTTCCAGAGAGCTTCGGCATAGCGACATGCTTTGATACGAAGGGTTGCACCGACTTAGAGATGAAAAGACCAATCGGCCCATGGTAATTTGTGTCATGATTGTAACTAGTTGTAGATGACTTAAATGTAATTTTAACTGGACTGCGTCCCATGCCTATAAATAGGTGAAACAGTACCCCTGTACTGTTCACGCTGACTGGTATTCGCTCGTGCGTCACACTCGTACCTTTGTCAAGCCGAAGGTACAAATGTAATCCGATATTGTTCTTATTTATTCATGATATATGATTATTTATGTTATTTCTCATTTTTCATATGCTTCTTCTTTCATCAATGTAAATTGTGATGATGAAGGTATGTCCTTCATGACCTTCGTCCGAAGATCATTATATCCTAAGTGAAATAATGCTTCGAAGGACGAAGGCCATTAAACTTTAACTTCTTTCTGTGTTGTCTTGTTCCTAATCCATAGCATTTGAGAATAAGTCCCCAACAGGGAAGGAAAAGAATATATATATATATATAATATAAATATAAAGGCATCTCTACAGACTGGAACTTTTATTGGAACATTTAATCCATATGTGGACCTCTCGAACAAATTGGAATTCAAATCCTAAATTTGAAATGATGAAAGAAATCCAAATCTGAATAAATAAATAAATAAAAAGGAAAAACTCGACCAAACTACTAGGCCAAATTCCCCTTAGGCCGGCCCAGCTTGACCTCCTGCGCGTAGCTTCCTCACTGTTGGCCGGGTGGCTCACCGACTTGTGGGGCCGACTTGTCAGAACTTCCTCCCCTAAATCGCTCGCAACAGTCACCGCGATCTCTGCGTGAATACCGCGGGCGCCTGACCATTTTGTCGCGAGATCATTGGGTTCTGCATGGAGTATAAAACCAAAACTCCACGGCCGCCTTCCCCATCCCATGGCTGGTAGCCGGGTGCCCCTTTTCCCCTCAGCACTCGACGCCCGTGTCTCCCCTGTTCCCCAGCCATGGCGGTGGGGCCCCTACAAACGGGTGGGCGATCTGCGGCCATCGGCACGACCGCGCATGGCGGGCGTCTTCATTCTAAACCACGTTCTGGGCGTAGTGGAAGCCGGTGGGCCCTGGATCCTCCGCGTGCCGCCTCTGCTGCGCGCCGACTGCGGTGGTGTGCTCGCCATGGCGCACCCGTGCCTCTGTCCCCCGCCTACTCTGAACGAATTCTCTTCCGAAGTTCCGGGTTACCCACGGCGTCGGTGTCTACGACTACGCTGCGACCGTGGTCTTCCTCCGGAAGCGGGCCTCCACGGCTAGACATCTCGGGTACTTCATCACCAGTAAGATAGCCTTCCCGTGTCCGCCTCTCCTATTTCATCGAAGTCGCGCTTAGGTTGAATGCTAGCATGCCGTGGGAGTGCGTCGGCATTGGCCTTCGAAGTGTGGTGCGCGGGCCACCATGGCCGACCGGCGAGAGGAGGAAGAAGCGTTGTGAGCCAATGATCGGGCATTGGATGACTCAGATTCAATCAGATGAGCCTGTACGCTCGTGTCCCATCGTGTGTCGTTGAAACCGTGTGGACAGCTCAGATCAAGTCAAAAGTGTACCTCTTTCACAGATTAAAACACGGCTGTAGATCGTCAATCTGAGGGCCCTTACTCGAACTGTGGTTTGGGCGATTGCGAGCCATCGATCCTTGATCCAAGGGCGGTGGGTGGATACCGTTTCATACCCTTGTTGATCTAATCAGAACCGCTCAAATCAGATCGTGTGGTCGTGGCACGAGGATACCCCTTTGGCCGGGTCTTTTTGCTAAAGAGTCCTTGGGAAATATTGAAACTAACCCGCCATCCCCAGCCTGTGCTAAATAATTTCATCTGTGCCCTGGTCATTTATGGAATAGCCCCTGTACTCTTTAGATTTAGTATCCGTAGTCCAAAGACGACCAAGAAATAGTTAATTAATACTTAAAATAATTTTTTAGTATAAAAATATATCAGAAACTAAATTTGTATACTTAATTTCTTTTGCACACCACTGCTAAATCTTTAGAAATTCGTAACTTTTTAACCATAACTCCGATTTACACCGTTCAAATTGCGTTAGCCTCACATTAATATTGTCTATGTGATAACAACAATTATGTTAGTGCTTGCATAAGTAATTGAATACATGTTTATTAAATTTACTTTTCAAAACAAGGTTAATGTGACATGATAACTCAACCTATGACTATAGTCTAACTAAAGAAATATGATTCTAACAAGTTATAACTTAGGTTAAAATTAAATTAATATTTCCTTAAGTATATATTTCTCACATGATTTATTAATCAACATAGACATAGTCCCCATAATCGATCACATAAAAACCATAACTTTTCAACCGTAAATCTGATTTTAGTTATTCTCGCGCCCACGATCTCGTTGCGACGCATAGAAAATTATTATGCAGTATGTTCTTATGTTTGGTGTGATGTTAATTTTTCCTATACCATGTTTGTTTGTATTGCTATGATTAGCAGTGAGATCACGAGGATCTAAAGAATCATCCTGGTACCTGGAATCTCAAGTCCCAGGCAAGTTGTGCCCTTGATCACTTTTATTTACCCAATAATGTTCTATATAATCATTTTATCATGCATAGGCTTAATTTTGATGGGATCCAATAGGTCACCCTAGTTTGGTTATCTTGTTACCATGTTTACCCCTGAACTATTGGATAGTTTTGCTATTGCTCTATATGGTTTTGGGATTAATATTAAATTATGTCCATGTTCTAATTATTCTATTATTTTATTTATGTTCATGTTAAGATCATTATTTTTAATTGGAACATGGAGCTTAACTTGAGAAACACGTGCCACCACAAGGGTGGAATGGGACGCTCTTTGCTGACTAATTAGGAAAGCTAGTGGAAGACTACCTTACCCGAAAGAGGCAAGCGCAGTAGGGGAGCAGGCGTGTAGGGAGGTTCTTGGGTTGATTTTGCGGCGATGGGGGTCAGACGAGGGATTCCTACATTGCTCTTCCTAGAAACTATAACAGGTTTTCGGAAGCTAGTGGAACTGTGTAAAGGCCTCGTAGTGGATCCCTAGTCATTCACCTTGGAAGTGTCTAAGGGCCTTGCAAACCCTCGCGACATGGGATACACGACTTGTGGGTACAGGGTACAACCTCTGCAGAGTGTAAAACTGGTATACTAGCCGTGCTCGCGGTCATGACCAGCTCAGGACTCTCGCATGATTAAATTATGGAACTAAATTCAATTTGTCATTTGCATCGCATGGGATTTATTATTAATTTTGTTCTATTATTATTATGGTTTGGTATTTACTTACATCTAGTAATTGCTAATAAAATTTTGACCAACTTTAAAAGCAATGCTCAGCTTTAACCATTCTCTTTGGTAAGCCTTACACTTCACATGAGCTCCCACCTTTGGCGAGTTCATGCACATTATTTCCCACAACTTGTTGAGCGATGAACATATGTGAGCTCAACCTTGCTGTCTCAGACCCACATAGGTCAAGAACAGGTACCACAGGATGAAGCGCCTGGAGGATGCTGAGATGTGTTCGTGAGAGGTCTAGGCCATCGTCTCCTAGTCAACTTTGGGTTGCTGGATCGTTGTCTCCGTACGATCTAATTAGTTATTTATTTTGTACAGAACTCCTATTATATAGTAAAGTTGTAACATTCATTTCTGTACCATGATTCATCATATGTGTGAGACTTGGTTCCAGCACACCTGGTGATTATTGTCACACCCGGTTTTAAGGAACAAAGCCAGGTGCATCTCATACATGTGCCAAAGAAGACCACATATATAATAATAGAGTGTATAGAGATAAATGTCACGATAAAATCAGAGTACTTATTACATAGCGGAAGTCTTACAAAATAAAAGATGAATATAGCAGGAACTAAAATCTATCCTTGGCACCAGAAAGCTGACTGGGAGACGCCACCTAGATCAAGTCGAAAGCCTCAGTGTTAGGCGGCTCCTTTTCGACTACCTATTCTTCTCCTGTGGGGGGTGTGAGACAGCAAGGGTGAGCTCACACATGTTCATCGCTCAACAAGTTGTGGGGAATAATGTGGCATGAACTCACTAAAGGTGGGAGTTCATGAAGTGTAAGGCTGATCAATGAAATAAAGGCTGAAGCTGAGCATTGCTTTTATAAGTTGGTCAAAATTTTATTATCAAGTACTAAGTGTAAGTAGATGCCAAACCTTAGTGTAATAAATAAAAGTAATAATAAAATAATCCCAAATGCAATGAAATGACAGATTAAGTTTAAGTTCCATAAATTAATCATGTGAGTGTCCGAGTCACTCATGACCGTGAGCATGGCTAGTATACCAGTTTTACACTCTGCAGAGGTTGCATCTTTACCCACAAGTCGTGTTACCCATTTGCCACGGAGTTGATCAGACCCCATACACCTCTACCAAGGAAGCGAGGAAGGGTACCACTATGAGGCCTTTACAAAGTTCCACTAGCTTCAGACTACCCGCTACAGTTTATAGGAACCTCTAGTGCAGGAATCCCTCGCCTGACCGCCATCGTAGCAAAATCAACCCAAGGACCTCCCTACACTGACCACTCCCCTACTGCCCTCGCCCCTTTCGGGTAAGATAGCCATCCACTAGCTTTCCTAGTTAATCAGCCAAGGGCGTCCCATTAAACCCTTGTGGTAGCACTGTTTTCCCGAGTGGTTCTCCATGTTCCCATTAACATAATGATCTTATCATGAACAGTAAAGAATAAACAGATAATAAAAAGTGTAATCATGAGTTATAAATGTCTCTATACCCAAATCCACATAAAGCAATGGCATGTACTACCCAAAAATTTAGTAGTAAAACCAGTGGTGAAACAAGGTATAAAGATAATCAAAATCTAGAGTATCCTATTGGGTCCCATCAAAATTAACCTTTGCAGATCATTATGAATAATAAGAACATGAATGGGTAAAAAAAGTGATCAAGGGCGCAACTTGCCTTCCACGAGCTCCTGCTCAGCTAATTCTATCTGCTGCTCACCAGGATCCTCAGTCACGGGCTCTTCTACTCGCCACAATACAAACAAGCACAATATATAGAGAAAATTAACATCACAACAAACATATAAGAAAAATACACAGTAATAATCTACACATTAAACTAAAATCCTAGGAACAGAAATCATAATTTTTGGAGTTATAAATTTTAAGATATGAATTTTCGAAGGTTTTATGTGCTTAGAATAGGATTATGTGAGGAATTAATTTTCTTATTGTTTTCATGCCAAAACAGAGCCGCTATGTGATAGACAATAATTTTACAAAATTTTAGAAACTGGAATGGAGTAATTTGGAGCTCATATGAATTTTATATGGGGTATACAAGTTTCTAGCAATTATTTATGCAATAAAAATCTATTTCTATTTTACTTTCTCTGATTTTCGAGTTGACTGGACTAGGCCTCAATTCCAGAGAAAACCAGGGGTCTCGGGGTAACATCTCATATGACTCAGGGCACTACAGAGGTGGACGGCGGGTTGTTTTTGTAATTCTGCGGGGGTTTTTCTGTAAAACGCGCAACCGAAGGGGTACAGTGCATTATGGGCCACTGGATCATCATCCGATGGCCCCCGATTTTAAAATGTCTCGATCTGTTCTGGTGCGCACGATCTGAAATCTGCGATCGAGGTTTAACGAAGATGTGCCCCAACCCCAGCCCTCCGATCAAATCGAACGATCCACGCTACCCTGTCTGAAACGGTGCTCTCCATCAGATCTGAGCCGCCCAACTCACATCCAACGGCGCAGGGCACGTCTTCTTCCTTGCGACCGAAGCCGATCAGAGCACCCACGCAACGACCACGGCGGAGACCCAGGCAGCGGGAACTGACCCAGCACTGGCGTCTGATATCCGATCACGCTCGGTACTACACAACGGGGGTGAATGCGAGCATAGATTGCCAGTTCGTACCAGGAATTGCGGTGCAAAGATTCCTGACTCCGGTGCGACATGGACCCACGGCGGCGCTGGTCGACGATGACAAATCCCCGGCTACGTGAACGTTGGTTCCGCCCGATGACGTTGCAAATCGCTATGGCACACACAGATGGATTACCACAGCGAACCTGACGACCGAGTGTGTACTGATTCAAGGTTTCAGGTGGTGGCGCGCCGTCAATCCCACTGGGCGATGGTTTACACCGGCGGCATATATTCTGGCAGTTTTACTAGGGCGTAGATGAGGCACTGGTGGAATGAAGGGTCTGCGAAGGGTACGGAACACCTTATACCGCGAGGAGGGCACCCGTCAGCTGAGCGAACTCCGGGGGTCAGTTGAGATCTCCGCCATCTCCATGGGGAGGGTAGTGCTGACCCCCCAGTCCCACGCGCGCGTGTCTCTGCGGAGGGAGAACCCATCTAACAGGCAGGGCCACGCGCCAGAGGCGTGCGCGCAGGCGATTCCTTCACCTGTGGTGCTGTGGTTACTGGGCTGACCTACTTAAGGGATGGGCCGTGTGATTCTCAGGTTAGATGGGTCGGCTAGTGTGGTGAGGCTGGTAGGTGGGTCCCAGTTTTCTGCGCCAGTGGCCGCGCGAAGAGAAAGCGATAGCGGGCCGAGGGGCGACATTTGGCCTAAACCGCACGTATACTCCTTTCCTTTTATATTTTTTTCTCATTTTTCCTTTTTATTTGAATCTCAAATTGGAATTTTGAATCTTGTTATGAGTTTCACCTTTGAGTCATTTATACAAATTCAAACCCTAGGGTAGGAATAATATATTTTTATTTACTTATTTTTATCCACCTAATATTTATTTTCTTTTCTAAATTATAGAATTTCTTTTAGATCTCAAATTCCACTTTGGACTTTAACATATTTTTTATGGTATTTTTATATTGTCACAAATAATGCACACACCACAAAATTCCAGCATGATGTGCAATTTAATTGAGTGTCTTTGTTACTTATTTATTTGTGTAAGTAATGTGTCCACATGAAATGATACGCATTGGTAGTACATATAGAGGTAGAGTGATACAATTTCTCTTTTAGAATTTCCTTACAAAGTGGGTATTACAATTATGTTCGTGCCCGGGTCCCTAAAACCCGGGTGTGACAGAAGTGGTATCAGAGGAATGTTGACTGCAGGACGAAACCTAGATAGAACTGGACAACCAATACCTACTTACCTTTGCTACTCTGATCCTTTCTAAACTTTTCTTAATCTTATCTCATCTATTTTTGCTTTACTCTGATTATTCTTTCCTTTTCTTTCTAAAGACAAATGTGGATTTCACACTTTGAAATCCTGTACCTAAAGTGACCTTTAGGAATAGGAGACCTACTCTTAGGGACAAAATCAAAACTATTTTTGTAAATATTTGTATGCTTGAGTGTTTGTTCTTGTGATAACTGCTTGATTCGATTCTTTGATTGAGTGTGATGAGTTGTGGAGTAATGTCCACAATTGCATCTGCATCTACATATACATACATATATATATATTGTTTATAAAATAGCTAGACCAACTAAGAATATTCTCTATTAAAAATATATCTAGCATAATAGATTCATCTTATCTTAATAGATCCATCTTATCTTAAAAGATTCGTCTTATCCTAACCACTTTACTTATCTACCCTAAAGTAACAACAGGATCTAATCCAAAATAATAAGATCTTACCTACTCTAATCTAGTCACACAAATATAACTTAGATCCGATCTAATGTGATAGATTAATCTAACCTAACGAATGCTAACCTCAAGTTGAGCCAATCTAATGCAAGTTGCTTGACAAGAAGGATAATACTAATGAAATAAATGAGACTCTACTCCTATAGAACATGTTTTAACTTAGTTCACTCTGCACTAAATTAAGAACGACAGACCAACTCGACCATATGCAACTACCTTAACCATCAGATGGTTGCATAACCCCTCTGTTTTAACCCGACAGAGATTCTGACCTACCTACACCATATAATCCATCCTATCCCAAAAGATTCTAACATATATTATTAATATATATCCGACCCTGGTAGATCTCCCTAACTTAAACTAGTCTAATCTAGTTATATCCAATCTAACCTAGACCCTACCTAATCTGATACGATCAAATCTAAAGGAAGTTACTTAAACAAGTTATTTAATACTGGTAACATAGATTAGACCATATTCCTATAAATGGGTTTTAAATATAAATTGGTGTCTTAGACCAACTCGTCCATGAAATCACGACCTAGCCTATGTTGTAGGTTGCCCAAGCCATTTATCGCAAAAGCAAAGTAAAACTCTATTTGATCTACCTACCCCATGTACCCGCAGTTGTTATCCCAACTCAAGTAATGGAATCTAACACCATGACCGATGGCCCCTAAATCAGACCCAAGAAGAAGGTTAACCTCGACAATGAAGGAGATGAGTAGAAACAGATCTTTAGATGAATCAAGATCCACCACGTGGAATAAAAGTCTCCATTACCTAACTTTCTTTTTACCCCCAAATCTTCTCTACACTCCTTTAATAGCTAAAATCTGATGTACCCTTGTTTTCTATGCCACACCTTCTAATGGCATGAAAATTTTAGATGTATAAAAATATATATTGGAAGTTCCATTGGAAAAAATATACTAGAACTTCGTAAAGATAAAGTCATCTTGATATGCTTAACTAAATGATATTCTGATGTGATCTAATCTAATGTGATCTATTTAAACGGATTAGTGATACTAGTAGAAGAGATTGGATCCTACTAGCCGGGTGTTAACTTAACTTAGCACATTAGACAAACTCAACCATGAGCATAAGAGCTAACCCAACCAATAGTGTCATGATGGATTGCATAATCTGTCTATCCCTACCTAACATCAAACAAGATTCTGACCTACGTCATGTAGTCTATCTTATCCATATCTATCTTAACCATACTTCCCCAACCCCGATGATATACACTAACTCCGAATCAGTGACACCAAGAACCGATAAAGGGAAGGTCAACCTCATCAAGGAAGGAGAAGCCCTCATCAAGGAAGGAAGGGTATAATGCTTATCGAGACGAAGGTTAAGGACCTACCTTCATCATTGAAAGGGAAATAGGGTTAACCTTTTCCTATAATTAATTTTGGTGGTTGAATGTCCAACACAAACATATGGACTAACTAGTTTGCTGTAGAACTCATGTATTACAGGTGCATAAGGTTCAACACAAACCAATAAAAGATTCAAGTTAGGGACTAAATTGAACCGGAGCAAAGAACTGAATGTGTTGTGATCTAGCACACCGGACTTTCCATGTGCCACCGGACAGTGTCCGGTGCACCAGGGTCATACCAGTTCCGACTAGTCACTCTCGGGAATTTAATGGCGCCCTCCACTATATTTCACCGGACTGTCTGGTGTGCCACCGGACTGTCCGGTGAGCCAGCGGAGTAACGGCTACCTCCGCGCAACGGTCGCCTCTGACAGCGGGAACAATGCAGCACAGTGCGCGGCAGAAGTCAGAGCAGCGAGTCAGAGGGGCACCGGACTGTCCAGTGCACCACCAGACTGTCTAGTGCCACAAGAAGCAAAGGCGCCAACGGTCAACTGCTCCAGAAGCCTAACAGTTGGGTGACGTGGCGGCGCACCAGACACTGAACAGTGAGTGTCCGGTGGCGCACCAAACTGTCCGGTGCGCCCATCGCCAGCAGCCTCCCCAACGGCTACCTTGGTGATTAGGGGCTATAAATACACCCCAACCACCACAACTTCAAGCATCCAAGATTTTTGAAGATCACATTCAATATAAGAGCTCTAGCATTCACTCCTATGTTGAGGTCTATGTTGAGCAACCTCCCGACTTTGAAGATAGTGAGTATCCTAACCATGTGTATAAACTCTCAAAGGCGCTTTATGGGCTCAAGCAAGCCCCAAGAGCATGGTATGAATGCCTGCGAGATTTTCTTATCACTAATGGCTTTAAAGTTGGAAAAGCCAATCCTACTTTCTTTACTAAAACTATTGCAAAAGACTTGTTTGTATGCCAAATTTACATAGATGATATTATATTTGGGTCTACTAACAAGTCAACTTGTGAAGAGTTTAGTAGGATCATGATACATAAATTCGAGATGTCAATGATGGGGGAGTTCAAGTATTTCCTTGGATTTCAAGTTAAGCAACTCCAAGATGGCACCTTCATCAGCCAAACAAAGTACATTCAAGACATACTTAAGAAGTTTGGGATTAAGGATGGCAAACCCATCAAGACACCCATGGGAACCAATGGGCATCTCAACCTCGACACGGGAGGTAAATCTGTAGATCAAAAGGTATATCGGTCAATGATAGGATCTTTACTCTATCTATGTGCATCTCGACCGGATATTATGCTTTCTGTATGCATGTGTGCAAGATTTCAGGCCGATCCTAAGGAAGTTCACCTTAGGGTCGTGAAGAGAATCATGAGATATTTAGTTTACACTCCTAAGTTTGGGCTTTGGTACCCCAAGGGATCCACTTTTGATTTAATAGGATATTCTGATGCCGATTGGGCAGGGTGTAAAATTGATAGGAAGAGCACATCAGGGACATGTCAGTTTTTGGGGGAGATCCCTGGTGTCATGGGCTTCAAAGAAACAAAACTCAGTAGCTCTTTCCACCGCCGAAGCCGAGTATATTGCCACAGGCCATTATTGTGCGCAATTACTTTGGATGAGGCAAACCCTTAGGGACTATGGCTACAAATTGAGCAAAGTCCCGCTCCTATGTGATAATGAGAGTGCAATCCGCATGGCGGATAATCCCGTTGAACACAGCCGCACTAAGCACATACACATTCGGTATCACTTTCTGGGAGATCACCAACAAAGGGGGATATCGAAATAGCTTATGTAAACACCAAAAATCAATTAGCCGATATCTTTGCCAAGCCATTAGATGAGAAAACATTTAGCAAACTTAGGAATGAGCTAAATATACTTGACTCTCGGAATTATGATTGAAAAATTGCACACATAGCTCATTTATATACCTTTGATCATGTCTCTTTCATTTGATACAAATGCGCATCTCTTATTCTTTTTGTGCCATGACTATGACTAATGAGTTTTCAAGTGTATTTCTATACTAAGTCATAGATTGAAAGGGAAATGGAGCCTTCGACAAAGAACAAGGCTTCCACTCAACTCTAACGGTATCCTTTGTCGTTACTCCGCAAACTCTCAATTGGTATAATTTTTCACTCTTATTCACTTGTACCAATGGGGAGAAAGTTTTAAAAGGGCTCTCAAAGTCTCCGTTTTTGGCGATTAATGCCAAAGAGGGAGAGAATATTAAGCCCAAAGCAAAAGGACCGCACCACCACCAATTTC
Source organism: Zea luxurians (assembly GCA_029449295.1). NCBI lineage: Eukaryota > Viridiplantae > Streptophyta > Magnoliopsida > Poales > Poaceae > Zea > Zea luxurians. The sequence continues at coordinate 38,964,504 of JAOPSE010000018.1, read as the reverse complement.
AAAATTTTTCGAAATGAAGTTTTAATTGATATTTGGAAAATTCTCAATTGGTATCTATGCTTCACTTGATTTGTGAAAGTTTTTGGAAAATTCTCAATTGGTATCTATGCTTCACTTGATTTGTGAAAGTAAAATTTCAATTGGTATCTAATTTACAATTAATCCTTCAATTGGTATCTTTTTTCAAATTGGTATCCATTTCAAAAACCCTCTTGAAAGCTAAGAGGAGAATTTCATTCAGGGGGAGTTTTATTTAGTCAAAGGAAAAACATTTGAAATAGGGGGAGAAATTTCAAATCTTGAAAATGCTTCTTATAATCTTATTCATATACCTTTGACTATTTGCAAAAGATTTTGAAAGATTTTCCAAAAGGATTTGCAAAAACAAAACAAGTGGTGAAAATGTGGTCCAAAATGTTACATAAAAGAAAAGCAATCCATTCATATCTAGTGAGATTATCAATTGGTTTAATTCCAAGTAACCTATGCACGTTCCATAATGCAAACTAGTTACATTTCTGCACTTATTATTTGCTTTGGTTTGTGTTGGCATCAATCACCAAAAAGGGGGAGATTGAAAGGGAAATAGGGTTAACCTTTTCCTACAATTAATTTTGGTGGTTGAATGTCCAACACAAACATATGGACTGACTAGTTTGCTCTAGAACTCATGTATTACAGGTGCATAAAGTTCAACACAAACCAATAAAAGATTCAAGTTAGGGACTAAATTGAACCGAAGCAAAGAACTGAGTATGCTGTGATCACGCACCGGACTGTCCGGTGTGCCACCGGACAGTGTCCGGTGCACCAGGGTCGTACCAGTTCCAACCAGCCACTCTCGGGAATTTAACGGCGCCCTCCGCTATAATTCACCGGACTGTCCGGTGTGCCACCGGACTGTCCGGTGAGCCAACGGAGTAACGGCTACCTCCGCGCAACGATCGACTCTCACAGCGGGAACAGTGCTGCACAGTGTGCGGCAGAAGTCAGAGCAGCGAGTCAGAGGGGCACCGGACTGTCTGGTGCACCACCAGACTGTCCGGTGTCACAAGAAGACAAAGGCACCAACGGTCAACTGCTCCAGAACCCTAACAGTTGGGTAACGTGGCGGCGCACCGGACGCTGAACAGTGAGTGTCCGGTGGCGCACCAGACTGTCCGGTGCGCCCATCACCAGCAGCCTCCCCAACGGCTACCTTGGTGGTTGGGGGCTATAAATACACTCCAACCACCACAACTTCAAGCATCCAAGATTTTTGAAGATCACATTCAATACAAGAGCTCTAACATTCACTCCTAGACACAATTCAAAAGATCAAAGCCTCTCCAAGTCCCAAATTCATCTCAAACACTTAGTGACTTGTGAGAGAGAGATTTTGTGTTCTTTTGACCTCTTGCCTCTTGGATTGCCTTTCTTCTTTTCTTTATCTTATTCTCAAATGCTTTGTAAGCAAGGCAAGAGACACCAAGTGTGTGGTGGTCCTTGCATGGTTTAGTGACCCGTGAGATTAAGGAAGAAGGCCCACTCGGTCTAAGTGACCGTTTGAGAGAGGGAAAGGGTTAAAATAGACCCGGTCTTTGTGACCTCCTCAACGGGGACTAGGTTCTTTGGAACCAAACCTCGGTAAAACAAATCACCGTGTTCACTCGCCTTATTTCTTGGTTGATTTGTTTTCCCTCTCTTTCCGACTTGAGTTTAGTTCTAACGCTAACCCCGGCTTGTAGTGTGTGTTTAAAGTTGTAAAATTTAGACTACGCTTATTCACCCCCTCTCTAGGTGACTTTCAATCATATTAATACGTAGATGAAAATGCATAACGATAGATATTATAATTTTACCATAATGATCCATTTACTCTTACATTCCATAAAACATATGCTAATATCAACAATATCAATATTACATTGATACCTTCTGCTTGCTCGAAGGCGAGGATGCAAGAGAGAGAATACAATCCAGTGTGAACAATGCGGTGCTACTATTCATCTATTTATAGGCATGGGACACAGCCCGGGTAAAAGTACATTTATGCCCTTAACATTCAACTATGATTATAATATGAATTATTAGGGATTAAGTAGTCTTTGTCCCTTCTCGTCCATCATCGTACTTGGTCTTCATCATCACTTCAAGCCGAAGCTCTTTGGCTATAGCTTTGTTGTCCATTCTCATCACCTTCAGATTGTATTTCCATCTTGTCATAAGAGAAAACCTGCATCCCAAAGCCGAAGCTCCCCTCTAAAATTACACATATCACACTAGAAACATATGGTTAGTCGTGTTTTTGAGGACCTTCGGAGGAAGAAGGCCCCCAACAGTTCCTAAGTTCAACACACATTCTAAAGGAACAATCAAGTGAAGAGTTCTCTCCCTCTCTATTCATAGCACCTTGGTTTTGACTTCACTAATATTTTATAAACCAAGTTTGTGTTGTTTAGTCTTGATTTTTATAGGATCACCTATTCACACCCCTATGTACTCTCATGAACAACATAACCTATGGAGTAATGGTTTTACATGTGTTTGTGTTTTGTAGTTCAGAGGATGCAAAGTGGATTGGACTAAGGCAATGAGGTTGCAACACCTCAAAGAAGGTCCTTAAAGACTAATAGAGGACCTTCAATTATCAAGCAAAGTCTAAGACATAAGCCAGGAGTAGTCAAGCCCAAGCAAAGAAGATTGAAGAAATCAAGGATGGGCTGAAACTGGGTTCACCGGATCGCCTGGTGGTGCACCAAACTAGTGCAGTGGACCACTTTGCCAGAGAGCCTCTTCTCGGATATCTGGCAAACTGGCGCTCCGGATCGTGTGGGTGTACACCGGACCGATTGCACAGAGGAGATATTTTTCAGACACTCAGCCTACTGGCGCACCGGACCGTGCGGGTGTGCACCAGACCAGTTTCAATAGTTGGCAATAGCTAGTTCTAATGGCTCTTTAGGCATCGGAGTGAGTCCGTGTGCACCGGACCTCTGCAACACAACAGAGAATCTGGTAGAGTTCTAATGGCTAGCTGATGTGGAGGCATTGAACCCTCGGTCTAGTGGTGCACCGGACCGATCTGGTGCGACACAGACAGAGATGCTTTCTGCAACGACTATAATTGAGGTTGGGCACTATATATTCCCCCAAGCTGGCCATTTGCCAATGTGGAGAGTTGAGAAACCATGCTATTGATGTGATACACATATCCATTGCTTCATACACCCAAGTGCTTAATAAAATCACTCGGTAATTAGCGTAGATGCTTTGCGAGTGCTTAGGTTAGTTAGACCACTATTGCACTTGTTATAGCTTAATTCCTAGTTGATTTGAGTGAGGTTAGAAAACCCCTCAAAACCCTCGGCTCTTGCACGAGTTGTTATACTATTGTACTGAATGGGGCAAGTGTCTTACGAGACCACACCAACTGCGTTTGTGGTGTGACCGACACCGTGTACCAGAGGGAATGAAGCCCGCAATGTTTTGGTCGGAAGCTCGATAGTGAAGACGGTGGGGAGCATCCAAGAGAAGGCCGGAAGTGGAGCACCACTTGTACGTGGAGAAGACCCATGACTCTCTACGGAGTTACGTGTCCGATGTACTTGGCCCTTGCGTGGGCTTCCTTTGCATAGCGGCATCGACGTGGATTAGTCAGAACCTTGCGTGATTATGGATAACTCGATAAAAATATCGGTGTGTCCACAGGAGTGTGCTTTCTCTAACTTTTTCTTTAAAAGAGTTTGCTTTCTCTACATTTTTCTTTAAACTTTCGTATTTACATTGATTACTTAAGTTGCAATATTATTAGTTTGGAATATTTAAGATTGAAACTTAGGTTGTATAACTTCTTTTTGCGATAGAGATAGTAACACTTAGACAAAACCTGGTTTATACACTACTGTTTAGTTATTTGCATAGGTTTTCCTTAGAAGAATTATTTATGGCTTAGATTAACGCGAAAAATAGAAATCGTAATTCACTCACTCTGGCGTTGGTGTTTCTTTGACAATTAATCATTTTTATTTAGCTATTATTGAATATAAACGATCACTTCAACGAATAAAATAGTTGTTTAAAAATATAAACGGACAATTAAACGAAAACCAAACCATCGTATACGCAGAGCATTAACGGTTTGTTAATGGGCTAAGCGACTGTTAAAGCGTGCATGGCCATAAGTTTGGATAAGACACCAAAATTTTGGCAACTCTCATACTTCTAATCTCATGAAACCACAAAAATCTGGGAGTATCCTCACAAATACTTGTGAGTTTTTTCTTTGCTCGTAGGAATATTCATAATGTAAAAACTCGATGAACATTCGTGTATACTGTAAGAGTAAGGTTAACAATAGAACCTTCAGTGATTGTATAAACACTTTCAGCTTTCTTATCAAACCAACTTATATAGTAGGTGGTTCACTTATAGTCCCTTCCTTTCCCTTATAAAATTTCTCGGTTCTTATGCTTTAGCTAATTGTAAACTACTCTCTCCGTTAAAATATAATTTATTTTAGACTAATCATACATTCATTAAGTAATATATGAATATAGTTTGCATGTATATCTATATTCATTATCATTTGAATGAATTTGGATGGAAAAATGGTTAGAAAGAACTATATTTTCTGATAGATGGAGTACATTTTAGTGTGTTTGGTTTGAGTAATGTGGTCGCTCATCATCTTCTCACTCCTCAATTTCTTGTTTGGTTTGTGTAATGAAATAAGTTGATTAATCACTATTCTATTTTTTATAGGCTAATAATTAGTAATAATATGAGGAATAAGTTTATTTCACCAAATTTGTTGAATGGACTCACGATTCACCATCTCGTTTTAAATGGATTGATTCTTCAAATTAAACACTCTTTATGCCACGTTTGTTTTGTTTCGTTGGAATGAATTCCATTCTAATAATCATACTTTAAACATAAACTAATTAAGTTAATATATTTGTATATGTATTATATTTGTGTATTATTCTAAATAATATGAGAGAAGCAAGTAGAAGAGTATGCTATAAGTTGTACATTAGAAAAATAGCATACAAATCTATAGAATCAATTTCCATTTCTCACCCATGAATTGAGATAGCCTTATATGTAAATTTTGGAAAGTTATGGAATGTCATGTTCTAAAGAAATAGCCTATTCTATTAGTTAGATTTTAATTCCTCAAAATAAAGAGAAACAAACGGGACCTTATTTCTTTTTCTCTAGTTTACTGATCGTCGGCTTATACAGACCCTGTAAATGGTCATGTACTCTAAATTATAGAGAAGATTCTCGTCCTCTAATCCCTCTAGCAACGTCATCTCAACGTTCCTCTAAATTTAGAGAATGTTGTTGGATTCTCTATATATTTAGAGAACATTATTGTCATCTAAACGTCTCTCTCCTCTACTATATCCATTTGAATACTTTAAACAACCGGTTTAGCAAAACTAAAATATGTACAATACATTTGAGAGTATAACAAATATGTATGTACAAAAAATAAAATTTTAAAAATATTTTTAATATAGATATTTATGTATAGAAGACGTGATTTACAGGATGTTGGTGGATAGGAAGAAGATATAGAAGATGTAACTTTTTAGAACAGATTTAGAAAATGTAATTTTTTAGAGCGGGATTGTAAATGGCAGATACACATGATACATGATAGATATAGAGAATGTTGGTGTAAAATCTCATACTCATCCATGGCCACGCAGTTCCGGTGGTCTGGTCCGAGAGACAGCTGCTACCAGTCACACTGCTACGTACGGCTGCGGTTACGTACCAGTCACACCAGTTACATGCGGGACCAGACGGCCACTAGCGCGGCCACGTGCAGGCCTGCAATGGCTCGGCCAACGCTCTTCTTTCCGTCCGTCCGTCCGTCCGTCCGTGACGTGCCTCTCCACTGGCCTGCCGTCGCCATTAGTGTGGCTGCAATCTGCATGCATGCACGCACGGACGCATCGTTTTTTTTGGCAGGCACGACATTGGCATTCTGTTTGGCTGTTTCGTGTCAGACAGATTTGACCGGTGCGTACCTAGATACTTTATAAATTGTAACATCCAAAATCCTGTTTTAGAATTTATAAAAAAGGTTCCTCAAAAAAGTTACGAATTAAAAATATTATTATTAAGAACTTTCTTCCTTAGAAGATAATGGATAAATAATAATTATAAATGGTTCAAACGTAGATTAACTTTGAAAGTAGATATTAAATTTGGGACTGAAAAAAACAACAAAGGATAAGATCTTGTATAAGTTAAGATTTAGTTTAAAGTATCTCTTAAATGAGAATATTCACCAGAGGATATTTTCTATTAAATAAACAAGTAATATTGAGATTTGAGTAAACTTTTAAAAGAGGCAAATAGTATTTTTAATGAAATAAAGTAAGTAACTATTATATATTCACCTCACCTAAATTAAATAATAGAGAGTGAATGTCAAATTTCAAATATACTTTTAAATTAGAAATACATGCACAAATAATAAAGATTCTATAATATATATTGTGTGTTTGTGCATTTCATACTTGAAAATTTTACTCTAGTAAGGGAGTAAAATAAATAATACAAATAAAATACAAATTTTCATAATGCTGGGACTTTGATTTTGCATCTAAATTTCAGTTTAAAACTAAATGCCAAATACGAAATTGAATTAAGTTTGGATAGAGTAAAATAGAAAATAGAAATATGAAGAAAAAGAAAAGAGAATGGCGCTCACTAGGCCAGATCCTGACGCTCATTGGGCCAGATCCCTGCCCTCACGAGCATCGGCTTAGGTGGCAACCCACTGTCACGCCCAGATTTAGGGCTTAAATCCGGGCGCGAATTAAATGTGTGATGGGACCAAGCCTCACACATATAATGACTTATGAGACATAAACAAATGTCACATATTTAATATATAATGGAGTTCTATACAAAAATAGTTAAATAATTGCATCATACAAAGACAACGATCCAGCAACTAAAGTTGAATGGGAGACTACGGCCTAGACCTCTCACGAACTCATAGCGACATCTTTCATGCTCCTCGTCCTACGGTACATGTTCTTGACCTGGGGGAATGTGAGTATATCAATGGTGAGCTCACATGCGTTCATCGCTCAACAAGTTGTGGGGAATAATGTGTATGGGCTCATTTACAATGGGGCTAATGTGAAGTGTAACGCTTACCAAAGGAGATGGTTAAAGTTGAGCATTGCTTTTAGAGTTGGTCAAAATTTTATTAGCAATTACTAAGTATAAGTAGATATCAACCCAAATAAATAAGAGATCACAAATAATAATAACACTCACAATGCAATGCAAATGACAGATTAAGTTTAATTTCATAATTTAATCATGCGAGAGTCCTGAGTCGCTCTTAACCATGAGCACGACCGAAATATTAGTTTTACACTCTGCAGAGGTTGCGCCCTTTACCCACAAGTCGTGTTACCCATTTGCCACGGGGTTGTACGGACCCCATACACCTCTACCGAGGAAGCGAGACAGGGTAGCACTACGAGGCCTTTACAAAGTTTCACTAGCTTTAGAAAACCCGCTACGGTTTCTGAGAAGGGCAATATAGGAATCACTCGTCCGAAAAGCCATCGTAGCATGATCGACCCGAGAACCTCCATATACTACAGCTCCTCTACCGCACTTACCCCTTTCGGGTAAGGTAGTCCTACACTAGCTTTCCTAATTAGTCAGCCAAGGGCGTCCTATTCCACCCTTGTGGTAGCACGGTTATCTCAAGTTAAGCTCCATGTTCCAATTAACACAATGATCTTTTCATGAACAATAATTAAAACAACAACATAATTGGAACATGATTATAATTCAAATGTAACATTAATCCCAAAACCTGGTAGAGCAATAGCGAGTCTACCCAATAATTCATTTGTCTGCAAGGTGTGGGGTAAACAAATCTAGGAAAATCTATTAGGTCCCATAAAATTAACCTGAGCATGTCATAATGATTAACAGAGAACATTATTAAGTACAGAAGAGTGATCAAGGGCACAACTTGCCTTAGACTTAATATTCCCAGGTACCAAGTTGGTCTTCAGATTCTCGTGACCTCACAGCTACTCGTAGCAAAACATACAAATAGTCAAAGAGCACATCAAATAACATTACACCAAACATGGGATTAAACAGTGTAAAAATATTGTATGTGCTGCTACGAGATCGCAAGTTCAAGAACCACTAAATTCGGAGTTATAATTAGAAAGTTATGATTTTCTAAAGTTTTAAGTGATTAAATAATAAAACTATGTTCTATGTTGACTATAATTCTTGTGATAAAGATATTACAAATAAATAACTTAATTTAACCTTATTCTAAGTTATAAATTAGTTAGACATCATATCTCAGTCAAATTATAGCCATATACTAGATTAAAATATTGTTTTCACTATAATTAAAGAAGTTAATCAAGTACTTCATTAATTCTGAAAACATGTTACATAATAAAATAATGTTATAAAAGCGCAGGTAATAATATTACGAAGCTAATGCAACTGGAACAGACTAAATTGAATTTAGAACGAAGGAGTTATGAATTTCTAAAGTTTTATTGAATTATCCTTATATTAAAACTCATTTTCGGATAACCAAAGCTCGGGTGCTGAATTTTATATAAGCCAAAGGGACAATTTGCAAAATCTAGATACATGATTTAAACACTTGACCATAGCACGTGGACAGCGGGTTGATTTTGTGAAATTTCAGGGACTCTTCAGAGAAAAGAGCCGGCCGAAAGGGTATGGAGCAACCAGGGCCGTTAGATTGTATTCTCACGGGTCAGATTAGAACTACCCATGAAATGAAGGGGGACGCGATATAGACCCTTGGATCCCAGATTCACGGTTCGGATGCTCCCACGCCACTGATCTAACCCGAGCCATCGGTTTCCAGATCAACGAATTGGATCTAAAGAACCAAACCGGTACGCTAGGATCTAATCGCAGTCGCTTATTGCGAGATCAACGGTCCTCGCATCATCACCTTCCTCCAGTCGCCTAGCGCGATGGCACCAGCGTCCGTGCGATGGCAAGCTCGTCGGAGCCAACCCATCCGGCGACCCGGCGCACGATTCTCCATGCAGCCTAATCCTATACAAAACAGGAGATCTACCAACTGCCTTAGGAGTAACTTACCTAGATTTAAGGCGGTGATGAAGTTCGTCCGTGTGAGTGGCGGCCCGGTGGCGGAATTAGATCTACGTCGAGCAATTTCGATGACCCGTCGCGCACACCCACACAAACAAAGCCCTACACACGCTCCGCGTAGCCAGGCGAAGCCTCTTGGCCCGACACCACAACCCCGACAGTGGCGCACGCGTGTAGCAACAACCGCGACACCCCTTCTCTCGATACGGCTATGGAGGTGACCTCAGCTTCGGCGACGATGATGGTTCGGCCTAGAGGGGATTCAAGGCTTCGCGCTTTATAGCCCTGAGACCGAATCGCATGCCCAGGCGAACGTGGTTGTAATAGCCTGGCCGGACCCGTGGCATCGGCAGCCGCTGCGCGGAAGTCGGCCTCTGTTGCGACCGAAGACGGGGAGACGGGATAGCGTCTGACGAAGGGGCTCCGACTGCCAGTGATGACTGATGAATCAACAACGCGCGCTGAGGTGAGATGCGAACGCATCATGGGAGGCTGACGAAGCGGGCCCCGCAGGACAACAGTAGCAAGTCCTGCGGTGTGTGGTTACTGGTCGGGTGGGGCCTACCCACCAGCGAGCGGACTCAGTGGGCTGGCGGTGCAGAGAGGAAGTGGGCCAAAATGTGGGATTAGGCCCAAGGCGCGGGTATGGCTTCCTTCCTTTTTGTTTTTTGTTTTATCTTTTGTTTTTCTAATTTTCAAATTCGAATTTGATTCAAGTTTAAACCTCAAATTTCGAAAATGCATCAGAACATGTTTTTGCATAAATATTTCATTTATTATTTTTTACTGTATTTATTTTTCATGAATATTTTAAACTACATAGTTAATGAAAGGAATATCCCACTTGTTTTAACACACATGAGAAATCTTCTTGTTATTACATATCTAAATCATATGTCTCATCTACTACTACATAATTTTATACTATAGGGTAGTTTTATCTCAACCTATCTAGAGAATATCTCCAATTATTTTATGCCAAAAAGGAGAGTTTAACTCCTAATTCTTCTATGTATATTCCAATTCAAATATAATTTAATTTCTAAGTATCTTTTATTTTAGTCTTTTATTTAGGAAATATATTCATTTTGGGACATTTTTACTTGTAAATTCTAAAGTAGATTTTTGGGTGTTACAAATTGTACCCCCTTAAAAATAATCTCGTCCTCAAGATTAGTAAGAAAAAGAATGCATCTCAATCTTGTCTCAAAACATATGCATAAACAAGAATCTCAGCATGATGCATAACTTGTTATTAAAATATAGGTTCAATAGACCTTATTACTATTCCTAAAATAATAAAGAACTAGCTACTAACTAAGGTATTATTTAGGTCTTACAAATACTGTCTCCTAAAAATATATACTCTAATCTTGTTGCTCATTTCCTCCTTCAATGGCTTCTTCACCTTCAATCAGCACTTCTTTCGGGTCTTCGGGTTCACCAGGTTTAGCTTCTGCTTCCACATGGTTGACCTGCCCCGATTGACGGATAAGGCCTAACTCTTACCTCTAGAGACCTAACCCTACTTCATCAGAGCTAGAGTGGTATAAGCATCCCTATTGGGACAGTAATTGGCATAATGACCAGCCTATCCATATTTGAAGCATGACCTGTTTGTGGATGCATTAGAAGCAACAGGTCCTGCTGGAGTGCTTGCTTGGGGCGGAGCAGGTTGGGTCTATTGAGTCTGCTGCCCAAAATTGTCACAAGCTGGTGTGCCTTGAGGTGCAGTATAAGAGGGACAGGTACTACTTCCAGCCTGTCCCTGGTTAGTAGCCTTTCGTTTCTCTCCTAGCTCGACTCGTTTATGCTCCAGAGCTATAGCCTTATCTAGTAGTCTCTAGAAGGATGGAATGTGTGGGACATCAGTTGGTATTGAAGTGGCCCGATCAAACCCTCCAGAAATAGTTCCTGCTTTTTCTCATCATCATCAACTTCCCCAGGAGCATATCAGGATAGCTGGATGAATCTGTCTCTGTATTCGCTTACTTACATGCCTCCCTGTTTGAGGGATAGGAACTCTTTTTTCTTGATCTTCATGAAACCAACAGGAATATGGTAATTCCTGAAGTGAGTGGAGAATTCTGCCCAGGTAATGGTGTGAGCAGCAGCATGTGTTGCGCAATATGCATCCCACAAGCAACAACATTCATCTCTTCATCAATATAACTGCTCAAAGGAAGGACTTGGCCAGTACCAGCAACAACTAGAGTCGATTGCCACAAGGCAAGACCAAACCACCTAGCTCTAGGACCTCAACTAAGAGCTACTGGAGTACTACAACCAAGTCCTCAAGACCCTAGCCAATGAGCTCCTTACCCACTTCACATGGACCCATACCTATGGTGTCAAGGTTGTCGAGAACCTAGAGACACTGTTGGAGCAAGTCAACCTCGCCTCACCCTTGGAGGATCATAACACCACCCTCCAGTGGGACATTAACTACATTATCCATCAGGTGATGGCATGACATTCAAAGATCATTATCAACTCCATGGAGAGGGTCATTGCACAAGTGGCTAGATCCATTTATGCTAGCTACACTGCACTAGGAACCATGTGTTGGGCTGACCAAGGAGATAAGTTGTTCTATACTTGGTCGATGGAGGCGATGCAGATCAAAACACCTAAAGGCATGAAGGTAGAATTTATCGTCTACTACCTTAGAGCACCACATGACATCCCCTCAGCCTATAACCAACCACCAGCATACATACCGGAGCGATTCAAGTGCAAGCTACAATACATACTGCTACACGAGGGGGAGCAACCACCACACTTGCTATTACATGCCACTCATGATAAAAATAAGGTTGACAATTTTTAGTTACTCGAGTGGCAAGCTAAGTATGATAGCAGACCAGCTCTCAAGAGTCATGCCACATTTTTGGGGGCAGAGCTTAGAAGGATCTATTTGGGATCCTCCCCAAACAAAAAGTGATCAAGTATGCAAAGTCCTTCAAGAGAAATTTGATCGGATGCTGCCCCCACTAAAGTTCAAGGTGCCTAGATTTTCCAAATTCAATAGTAGCGACAACATCATGATCGTCAAACATGTGAGTTGATACATGGATCAACTTGAATTAGTAGTGTTAGACAAACACATGAAGGTTCGACTCTTCCCTCTTGTTTTTAGGACCCAAGTTCGGATGATACACATCACTCTAGCCCGGATCCAACATGTCTTAGGGGCAAATGGAGGAGCAGTTCCATGCACCCTATATGCCTTTGTTAATACCAATAATGGAGACAATGCCTTTAGATGCACCTCTATTAATGTCATTATGGAGATAGATGCCTTAGTATGCCCACCTTCGTTAATGGTCTCTAGAAAATCCAAAAACAAAAAAATTGTGACTAGCGAATCAAACCCACGACCTAACAATTATCTCTACCACATGAAAGCCTTATGTTAGGTTTTAGTAGTTGAGATAACTAGTGAATTAACCTCTACTCTAGTGTTGTGATTGAGATAGGTTAAGTCCACACCAAGGTTGAGAAAGAGGGCACTTTTGAAGGAGATGTGGTGTGACCATAGTTTGATCAAGTGCTAAATTCTTAAAAAAGAAGAAAGTGGAAAACATAACCCTTTGGACTTAAGGCAAAAGTATAAGACCAGGTATTTGTTTTTCTGGTAACAACACAATAAAGTGTGATAGAGGGGAGCTCTTATGCTGCATGGTTATCTAGTGCCACTAACTATCATCTACATTGCATATGCATAACACTTAGTTGCATGAAGATGTGCAAGTCAAAAACTCTTTCAAAATGGGTGAAAATGCTAACTCACACATTTGAAAAGTCGACTCACTTAGAGGATTTAAGAACTTTTTAAAATGCTATGAAAAGAGGGATTGATGGGATACTTTTATAGCCATCAAACACTATGCATTGGACCTTGAACTATAAAAACTAGACTAAACACTACACATAAAATAATGTTGAACATGAGAGTTATCTGAGGGCTACATGCACTTGTGGTGGAATTTCCCCTGCTAGCAGCGGGACCACTAAGGGCCCCTAGGCTCAGTAGCATGTTTGGGACTTCAACCTTTCAAAAAGGAGGATGTCGTACCACTCGATGACTTAGGGCACAATTGCATCGATCCATGCAAGAGAAAGCCATGCCATATTTGGATGATGGTGGGATCACACCCACTCTTAGTTGCACAGCTAGTCATCAGTAGCAGCAATAGTTCATCAAAGGTTCAAGACAACCCTCGGTCTGATGTGAACCATCATAACGGTCTGGTGCTGATTTAGGCTCTATGGAACACACCAAGTCATAAATGTGAAACCTTTCTATAAAAACTGTTAATCCACACACTAGGGGTATGATTTCGACAATTGGAAACCTAACTATAGACATTAGGGAGGTCGTGGTTGGATTGCCTACACCCACTTTTAGGCCACCATGGGCGACTGAGCTGGTTGCAAGGCCTAACGACCACCTTGCTTGCCCACCTTTATAAATTCTGGGTTGGTCGGTTGTAGGAGCTCTTTTGGCCATTTGTTAAACTTCCTACATTCATTGAAAGCTGAGCAAAGAATCTCCTCACTCTCGCTCTTGTGCTCTTGAAAACACTTTGAGAGAGAGAGAGACAAAGACTGATTCATCACTAGGCATTGCATTTGTTGATTGCATCTTGGTGGTAATAGTGATTGTGAAGTCGAGAGTTCTTATTAATCTTGATCATTGCTACCACCTAGATGGTTGGATCTTTGATGCTTAGTGAGTGGAATTGGTGATTGAGAAGAGGACCTTGATCCCACATCATACTTGTTGTCTAACCACAATATGGAATTTAATAGATACAAGTTCATATCCTCTCCATTATAGATTCTTAAATCAACTGAAATGCAAGGAATACAATGACATTGAACTAAACTATTATTATGAGCCACATCCAATGAGCAACCTTCTTGTTACTTGTAACATTGCAATACTTAACAACTTGCATACCATCTTCCTTAGCAAAATAAAAAGAGTTGTAAGCCTTGGTAGCCTCTTGTTTCATCAGATATCCCTTATAAAAGCAATTGCTAAAATCAGTCACCTGATCATGACATCCCTGTCATGTTGCATACACTCCCAGCCGTCATCCACGAAACACCATGTACCAAGCCATTGTAACTAATCTTGATCAGAGCACAAGTGTTAGTAGTACAAATGTGGTTATGACAACAATAATGTGGCACACACATGATTGTAAATGAATGAAATTTGGACTCAGATTTGTGACAGTAATCATTTGACCTTCTAGTCTTGGAGCATGTACAAGTTAGGTAAAGAAGATGCAAACAATAATGTTAAAAGAAACACACAAATAACCTAAACAATGACAAGAACAACATGAAAACAAGAACAATATCATAACTTGATCATAGAATTGTATGCTAGAAAGGCTTTACATCAGATGAAGTAAAACCATCATAGTAATCAAATCATGAAACATGCCACTGCATCAAGCATCCATAAAAATTCATGCTTCACATGATGCCACCAGCCCCACACATCACAAGGTATGATCAATCCCTATATGTTATACCAAAATAGCAGTTGTGTTAGAACCACCTGAAAGTACACCATATATAGTCCAGTGTTCGCAATGTAAATACAACGATCAACGGATAGCCAGTAGCCAGTCTTTGTTCACTTTCTACTACAACCATAGGGTGAATTCCGCTCTATCTAGGGCCCGAGTGTCACTGTAGTCAGCTCACTCAACAGAAGTGTGGTGTTAGTGGGTTAACCATGCAAACTATTCAATTGTAATTGAACTCAAGTTATTTGTGGACCCCTCCCACCCTGCAAGCACATAGGTGAACCTCAAGTTGAAGTTCACGGGAGCAAGAACATTTGAGTGGTAGTGTGCTTTCTTCCCATAAAAGCAACTTGCCGTCTAGAAACTATAGCTAGAACATGTATAGGGCTAGAAACAAGTCGAGCCGAGCTCGGCTCCGCTCAGTCTAGCTTGATGGGTGACCGAGTTCGTCTTGACTTAGCTCAACTACCGCATGAGCTCAAAGATGAGGCTCGACTCGACTCGAAGTTGGCTCGGCTCGTGAGCCACACCTTGGTAAATATAATTACATTTATATTAAATTAATACTCCCTCCATCCCAAAATAGTAGTCGTTTTAGCCATTGATTTTTATGTCTATATTCAAATGTATGAAGATGAACCTAGACACATATATAAAACACATACACCAAATATTGTATGAACCTATTAATTAACTAAAACAAATTTTAATTTGGGACGAAGGGAGTAGCATTTAAATATGAAATATATAATTATTATTCGATATAATGAGCAATCTAAATTTTGAATTATCATATATCCATCATCAAAAACTAAGAAATGAATCAATGATCCATAATGATTCTACATATTGATTAATTCAACATAGTTGACGTAGCTCGTGAGCTAGAACGACTCGGCTCGCTTGACCGACGAGCTCAAAATATAGGCTCAGCTCGCCTCGCAAGCCTCGAGCTTATTTTCCAGCTCTAAACATGTGTGCCATCGATAGCTTCTACACAATCCTAAACGAAATACGCAAAAGATGATCATTATGTAATGTAGGTGTGAACTATGTTGAAGTGAATCGTTACTCCCCTAACCTTGAAATGTTGCTTCGCATTTAAGTAAATAAATCAAGTCAATATTATATGCCAGGACTACTGCATCAAGAGATGATGCAACGCATATAAAGTCATAGACAATATGCCACGTTGCATCACAATAATCTACTTCTAAACTATGCAGTACATTTGTAAAACGCTAGAGAAGGCCATGTATTAGCGATGGTCCTTACATTTCAAAGGCACATGGTGAGGGTGTACATTTGGGCCGGGCCTGATGGGCCGGCCCGAAGCACGGAAAAAAAAGCACGGCCCAGGCACGGCACGGCCCGAAATAATTTAGTGCCGGGCCGGCACGGCCCGTTATATCGGGCCGGGTTTGGGCCGAGGTCACGGCCCATGGGCGGGCACGAGCACGGCCCGTTTAAGGCAGGCACGAAAAGGCCCATATAGAGGCACGAAAAGGCCCATATATTTATTAAAACCACACTTCATTTCGCACTTTCATATACTTGATAAAGAACACAAAGCTAGAGATAATGCTAGTTAGATGTTTTTTTGTATCTTTGAATTAGATTGTGTGATGTAATTTTACTTTTGTTATGAACATTAGACAATAAACTGAACTTACGAACTTTGTATACAGCTGATTATACTCTTTTTCCTTCTAACAAAATGCAAGGTAGTCATTGCATAGCTGTGGTAACTTTAATACAAATATTAAGTTTGATTTTGTACAAATTTATTTGTCTTATCTTTTATTTGTTTTATTATTTTTTTGAATTTAGGGCTCTAATATGAATTTTGGGCCAAAAACTGAATTTCGGGCCAAAAATTGAATTTCGGGCTCTAATGTGAATTTCGGGCTTTTATAATTTCGGGCCGCCCGAAATAAGCCCGGCACGTTTAAGCAATTACGGGCCGGGCCGTGGGCCGAGGGCTAGGCCCATGGGCCGGCCCGGCACGGCCCGAAATTCAAACGGGCCGGGCCGGCCCGAAATTCAAACAATACGGGCCTTTTCGGGCTTGGGCCGGGCCGGGCCGGGCGGCCCGAATGTACACCTATATGGTGAGGTTTCAAATAGGGGCCCTCCTACTATACTACTTCTAAAATAAGTGTTATCTTAAAAGTTTCTTCTAAGGTAATGTGCCTTCGCTGCGACGCAGGCACACGCACGGTGAGACGATTAGTTTTGTCACTACTACAGCATACCTCTGCACAGGCGGTCCAGTTAGCATCTACACAGGCGGTTCCAGGAACCGCTTGTGGTGCACCGCCTGTGATGTAAAACAACATCACAGGCGGTCAATCAAAAACCGCCTGTGAAAAACATAGATTACAGGCGGTCCAGTTCAAAGGAACCGTCTGTGATAGACACACATCACAGGCGGTTTCTTATCCTAGCCGCCTGTGATAGACACACATCACAGGCGGTTTTTATATAAGTCCGACTGCATACAATATAAATCATAGACGGTTTAATTAATACAGATTCATATATACATAATTTTCAAACAGAATATACACAGATTTCATACACATATTATACACAGATTCACACAGATTGCATACACAGATTTCATACACATATTACAAGTTCCATAACAGGTATAATACACAGATTCATCCACATATCAAGTTCCATCGTCATACACAGATTTATACACATATCAAGTTCCATATACAACTAAACATCTCGAAGTTCCATAGACAACTAAACATCTAAAGTTCCTAACTAAAGACCTAAACACTGTGTGATATTGTGTACAAACTTAGTTCTGGGAATTTTTGCAAATTTCCATTTGTATTGTAGAATAGCCCTTGTTGATGAAGAACTTCACGACGCATAAAGTAAAGCAAGTCTCTTACAACCTTAGCAACGCCGACGGAAACCATATCTCTTTCTAACCATTCAGCATTGATCTTGGATTTAGGAACCTGCAATGAAAGCAAAAAGCAAGCGGTGCTAAGAGTAATGTGATGAGCAACATTAATATAATATAAAAATTGCAACATAGACAATGATAGCGAACTTACATCCTCACGATTGACCATGTAATGGAAGGTGACACGACACCATTCGCATACATAATAACCGCACAGGACAGTACCCGGTGGTTGTTTGTCACCATATGGAAATAATGATATTGAGAAATTAGGCTTGTCCTCTGGATGTTCGCCGCCAAGATCTTTCCAATAAAAACGGTATGCACTGCATATAAGAATAGCATTGTGAGATTAAGAATACATTTGTTAAGTTGTAATAAGTACAAGTGTGCAATAATAATCATACTTCTCTAAAATCTTCAAGAAGTCATTATACGTAGCCTTTTCCATTCTCAGTGAGTCGAAGACCACGACTTTACCATCCTTTGGAAAGATCATGATACAAATGTAGTGGTCACTATATAGACATAGACGAAAACACATGTTAAGATCACGATTGCCATAATTTATAGTTCAAAATTAAACCATGTCGATAACTTACTTAAAGTGGTGCAGAGCTATTATTAAGTCCTTGCCATGTTGTACATGATTATACATGGCTCGTCCAATGTATGCCGCCATTACCTTCATTTTGTTTCTCTGCTTCTGTTTGACGGCTTTCTCAAATTCAGCATCGTCCAAGTCTTTGTATTCTTCTCCATGCCTCTGAGCAACTACTTTGTAGCGAGCTTGGGATATCATCAACGGGTCAAGAAACCCTGTCTTAAGTTGTTTCTTCTTATCATCCATGTATTGCATCCTACGTGTAATAGTGTTAATCGTTAGACTCTCGTTTATGTGTGCATGTACAAAACTAACAAATATGAAAGTTTAGAGGTACTTACAAGCAAAAGAGGGTTAAGTAGTTGGTTTCCATCCTTTGTCGGTGGTACAACGACCAGAGATCGTCAAAGAATAAATGTCGCACAGGATCTATATGATCATTGCTCCAAAATGCATCTTCTGGCACAACAAATGTGAAGTCCTCGAGTTTGTATTTGTTGCTAGCCACCATGTACCACTCATGCATTCTAATCTCCGGAGTCGACAACTTAGAAAGTTGCACTGTCGTCAAGAACGGCCTCCCATTCACAAATTTTGGAGGAACATCCTCCTTCTTGTATACCGAGATATTGGTTTTAAGACGTAATGATTCTCGAGTATGAATCATTCCATCTTCTTCCCATACTTCGAAATTGTCTATTTGGGACCGTGTGCCTACTCCATGAGATGTTGATTCCGCTTTTGATTGATTTGTCATAACTCTCTGCAATTTATGCAGGTAGCGTGCCACTGATTCTGACGGTTTCTTGACATCGTCAGTGGCGATTCGCTTATGAATTTTCTTTGAAGTAGTTGGCCCTTCAACATTGGTGCCAACCTTTGGTTCCTTTTTGATGTTGATGTCGACATTCTGAGAAACAATTTTGTCTACGTCCCCCTCGTTGAGTTCCTTTGCAAGAGGCGATATGATTGTTTCAACGATTTTTTTGGAGGTCGGTGTCAGATCTTCCTGCACCATGGGGTGTGGAATGATCGAACTATCTTTTTGTTGCATTGGTGTTGAATTCGGCTCATCACCCAACTTGATGTCGTGTCGATGCCAAAGGACCAACTCGTTCATTGCCTCCTGCAAAGTTATGATCCCCTCAACTGGAAAATCTATCTCCCAATCTTCACAACCACTGTCTATGATTTCTAGAACTTGGACCACAGCATAGTGTGGCGGGACAGGATTATCCTTGTAGTTAACAAGTCCTGGTTTTACCAAACCAGTAGCAGCTTGCTTTGTTTTTGTCCCAGATCGATTGATTAGAATATGAAGAAAGCAAGGCTTGTCCTCAACAATATCGTCTACAGGGTACTTGGTCAAGTCTTGCACAGATCCTACGCTGCTAGGGACTATAGGTGGACTCATGTGGCTTGGCTTGAGTTCAAATGATATGCATTCTATTTTCTTCATTTTGTTCATCACGTCATTAATAGCCTTTTGTACCCTTTCATCAATAGTCTCTTCAAGGGTCCTTTTCGACTTCTCGTGTTTCCTATATGACGATGCATACTCTGGAAACGCCTCTCTCCAGGAAATCTTAGAAGAGATTCCCTGAGCCCGTCCAGTGTGTTCAGGATTGCCTAGTGCTGCAGTTAGTATGTCATTCTCCCTCCGAGGCTTAAATTCTCCTTTTTTCTCTTATCTGCATATTCTTGAATTTTTGTCGAAACTTCGCCTACCAATTCTGGATGCAAAAGTTTGCCGTCCTCACTCAAACCTGCCTGACCTAAGATCCAACGAATAGCTCGCTCATCGATATCTTTTAATACTGGGTCCAAAGTGCCGTTAGCTATAGCTTCCTCGATTATCCTGTTCCACTTCACAACTTTATGGTGATATCCGGTTGACCCCAGGCGATGGGGGTGTTTGTTCATCTTCGCTCTCTGAGAATTAGTTTCGCCCAGTTCTTTGGCCTTCAGTTCGGTCTTCTGACGAACAAATTCCTCCCACTGAGCTTGAGTGATTTTCCCCATTTTCTTGGGCGGAGGAACCTTATTCTTCTTAACAAATTCCCTATTCATCTCGGCCTTCCACCCACGAAACATCTTGGCCATAGTAGAGAGCATCGACTTCCTTACTGCATCCTCTGTGCCTTTTGGGAACTTGAATGACTCAGACAACTTAGCCCATAGCTTATTGCGGGTGTCTTCATCTAAATCCTTCCATTTTTGAAGTGTGATTGGCACTATATCTCTAACAGTAGACCCGCAGGAATTTCGAAACTTTGTAACCACGTCAAGTGGTTCTTCAGGAAACCCCTCTGCATTTAGTTTTGTTACGTACATAACTGCACCTTCTTTCATCTGATTCGGACCTCGTCGCCCTCGTTTCCGCTTATGTGAAACGGATGATTCAAGCATCGGAGCATCCTCTGTGTTTCGTGTAGAACATGCATCCTCTTTCTTCTCTTCATTTGAAATCTATATAGTGAAACAATTAATGGCCTTTTATATATGAACATTATTTTAGAATATAGTCGGCATATTTCTATTTACCTCTTCATCATTGGGAATATAGTCGGCATCAAGCTCATCTGATGTTTTTTTCTTCCTTGGAGGTATAGGAGTACAAGGATTGTCGTCACTAGAACTATCCTCCACGCTCCCTTCACCGGAGCTGCTCGTTGTCTGCCATTCAAGTTTGGTCGCGTCTTCATCAACTTTGTTAGACGCACCGGTGCAGACCACATCCATACTAGGCTGCTCGTTGTCTGCCATTCAAGTTGGTTCCATCGATAAAGGGATATACTGTTAGTCTGATATACTGGTTCCATCAATAAGGGAACTTGGAGAAAAGGTGATTCAAAAGAAATCGAGCCCAAACCTGCCTCCGGGGCAGGATCGGGTCGGGAAGCAAGCTCGCAGATAGAAGTGCACTTTCCAATGTAGTTAGACAGAGAAGGCATGGCTGTGATGTTATAATGCTGAAGGACCCCAAGAAGAGATTATGCCCTGTAGTCTACCACCTCCCGTTATTTGTGGGCTTCACCGAGGGCGGGAAACATTTGGTGACATCAAACGACCTTCGGGCTGGGGACGTCTGCGAGCTTGTTAAGGGGCTAGACGATGGTGAGCCGGTGTACTCTGTCCGGATGTGTGGTCACAAAATTTAAAGCCGCCCCGGCTTCATCTGTGCGCTTCTCTTCTCTTATGACGGCTACTAAGATCACTTAGCACCCCACCTAAGAGAAGAGAAGCATACACATGCAGCCGGGGCGGCTTTAAATTTTGTGACCACACATCCGAACATAGTACACCGGCTCACCATCGTCTGGCCCCTTAACAAGCTCGCAGACGTCTTCAGCCCGAAGGTCGTTTGCTATCACCAAATGTTTCCAGTCATCGGTGAAGCCCACAAATAACGGGAGGTGGTAGACTATAGGGCTTAATCTCTTCTTGGGGTCCTTCAGCATTATAACATCACAGCCATGCCTTCTCTGTCTAACTGCATTGGAAAGTGCACTTCTATCTGCGAGCTTGCTTCCCGACCCGATTCAGGCATTCCGCCGATGCCATTCTCCATATAAGTCCCAAATAGAGAATAGGGATGAGGTAGTCAAGATTGTAGGCGCTAGTGCTCAACTTCTAGCATATATAGATATGGACACAAGTCCAAATTTGGTGCTACTCGGCACCATCGATATCACTAGAAAAAAAATATATCAAAGAGATCCACTTCCCAATAGTACTCGAAGGTAGTTCATTGACTTGACACTCTCTAAGAGGTTCATACAAAATACATTATCTCTAAGAGTGAAACCTACGATACTCATATCGTGTTGTCTAGGACTAAACATCAACAACCCCTTGACTGGTCGCTATCATACTCAATTCCAAAATATTTTTCCAATATGTCGGCTTGAGTAAGGAGATCTGGGCTTGGGAGTTCCTCCAAATCATCTGCAGCTTCATCATCTTCAGCATATTGCAGGGCTTCATCTTGAATAATTTTAGCTCTCTTGGAGTCAGCATACTTTTTGATGGACAGAGCACACTTCTCAAGCATGTCGCATACATCTCCAATTTGAAACAAAGTGGTCTTAAGTGTGTACACTGATTCCGGTTCACTAGTATCCACAACCCCATCAGTCACTAGACTGCGAATGATGTCAACATGTGTCTCGATGACTCGAACTGAGCTCTCAACCATGTCAAGTGGCTCTTTTTCCATCTCTAAAACTGAAAATGGCCAAGTCTCACAATCAAAATTGAGATCGCAACAAAGGCAGGGATCAGAGGGAAAACAAGGATGTGGCTTATAGGGCAAAAAGAGGGGTCCAAATAACATTGTCATGGCTATGAACAAGTCAAAGATGGGAGATAAGAACAAGTCTTATAACATAGGGTTGGGAAGCAAAGATAGGTAGTCAAAAAACTAAGAAGGGAGATAAGAACAAGACTTATAACATAGGGAGATAATAACATTGTCATGGCTATGTACTTCCATGATGTATGTGGCCATAAGCACATTTGCCCTAATGATTATATGAAAAAACATTAATCAGAAGGGATAAAAATAGATCCCAATCGATGGAGGGACACAAAATTCTTCATTCGAAGGATACTAACACCTTAATGGTATACAAACATTTAATCAGAAGGGATAAAAGAAATAAAAAAATTGATACATGAGAAGTAATTGAACACCAAGCAATAAGCATATGATTCACGGATAGCCAAACAAGTAATTGACAACCAAGCAATAAGCAATAAGCATATTGACAACCAAACAAAATATGTAAGTGAAAACACCAACAGTAATTATTCTAAGAACTGATAATCAGGGATAACCATTGATTAACACATTAATGTGTTTGAACCATTGATTAACCTAAGCATTTGATTAACCTAAGCTATGATTCAAACACATATATATCCAGCTGTGTATTCAAACACATATATGATTCAAACACAAGTAATCTGCCATCAATTAACATATATGATTCAAACACATATATGATTCAAACACATATAGGAAATTCGAGCCATGAACTTAGAAGAAATGAACCTGAACTTTGACCTTACTATGAGAGGAAGAAGAAATAGCTTGGGGACGACGGCGCTCGGGGAAGGTGAAGGGGACGGCGGCGCTCGGGGAAGGTGAAGGGGACGACAGCGCTCGGGGAAGGTGAAGGGGACGGCGGCGCTCGGGCTCGGTGAAGGGGACACGGCGTTGCTCGGGCGCTCGGGGAAGGCGGCGCTCGGGCTCGGGGACGGGGAAGGCGGCGCTCGGGCTCGGGGACGGGGACGGCGGCGCTCGAGCTCGGGGACAGGGACGGCGGCGCTCGGGTTCGTGCTCGGGGACGGGGACACGGCGGCAGCCTGGCGGCGCTCGGGTTCGTGCTCGGGCGGGATCAGAGTTAGGGTTCCTATCGCGAGCCTTTTATATATTGTAAAGAATCCCAGGCGGATATTTAGCAAAACCGCCTGTGATAGACAACATCACAGGCGGTTGTTAATTCCGACCGCCTGTGATAAATTAACTTCACAGGCGGTCGACGTAAAAAACCGCCTGTGATGTTATCTATCACAGGCGGTTTTGCTAAATATCCGCCTGTGATGTGTGTACACTATAAAAGGACTAGCCCCCCACAGGTTCCAGAATCCTAACTCCCGGAACCTTCACAGCACTGTAGCGGCAGCGGGTTTTTTTTGAGATCTACAGGGAGAAGGTTTTGTTTTTGAGTTTATTGATTGATTTCAATAGTTTATGCATATATATGATCTCCATTTGTTTTCTTTCTCATTTTGATGTGATTTTTTGCCTCAATTTTGTAATATAGACCGGATTTGAAGAAAAGCTTTGGAATTCAAGATTTGGACTTATAATAGTTGATCTAGTTTAAAGATTCTTTAAAAACACAGTTGTCTCACCTCAAGGTACCTATTGTTGCAATGTTTGTTTCATTTTCATGCACATCAATTCGTTTCATGTTTTATGGATGAATTCAATTAATTAATGATTTTATTGATGTTAATCAATATAAGGATAGGTAATGGACCGAGGTTGGATGTACAATGTGCCAAGACCACATCCGTTGTATATTCGAAATTTGAGAAGCTTTATTGAAGCGGCCAACAAGCACGCGAATTTGCGAAAAAGCAAGGAGATATTATGTCCGTGCATTGACTGTGATAATAAGATAGCTTGGAGAGATACAGGAGTAATCCAATCACATCTGCTAAAAAGAGGGTTTAAAGACAATTACACGATATGGTCAGAACATGGTGAGTTGGATCGGTGTGAAGTGCCTGGTAATGACAAGAGAGTTGTCGGAATTTTAGATCTTAAAGTTGATGGTAAAGTGGATAATGTGGATGCTAATCAAGATTTTGAAGAATTTGATTGCGAAGAGATGTTGCGCCATATGGAACCAGAAATGTTGAGTTCTGTGGGATCGCAGAAAGGGCTATCTAAAATGGAGGGACTGGAAAGTGCTTCAAAAGAACCTTTATATGATGAATCAAAGGGTTGTGACAAAGAGTTTACTACACTGCGTACAATTCTAGAACTTCTGAAGTTGAAGGCTAGCGCCGGATGGTCTGATACTAGCTTCACAGATCCTTTGAATTTTCTGTCCCAATTACTACCAAAACCCAACAAACTACCAACAAGCACTTATAAAGCGAAGAAGCTTATATCTCCCATAGCTCTGGGTGTGCAAAAAATTCATGCATGTCCGAACCATTGTATTCTGTATCGTGGCGATTTTGAGAACGCATCAAGATGCCCAGTTTGCAATGTCAGTCGATACAAGAAGAGCTACAATCAAGACTGTGTAAAAAAATTCCCGAAGAAAAATAAAAACAAGAAATCCACTATTGGACCTGAAAGTGACGATGACACTTTGGATGACATGGATGGGAAAAAGAAGTCAAAGAACCCAGCTTTGGTGATGTGGTATCTTCCAGTAATTGATCGCTTAAAACGTTTGTTCTCAAATCCTAGGGAGGCTGAGCTTATGCGTTGGCATGCTGAAAATTGCAAGTAGAATAACAAACAGATTCGACACCCTGCTGATGCATCACAATGGAAAAATTTCGATCTTATGTATCCTGAGTTTGTCAAAGAAACCAGAAATGTAAGGTTTGCTTTGGGTACAGACGGAATGAATCCATTTGGTGAAAAAAGAAGTGTACATAGCACCTGGCCCGTGACTTTAATGATGTACAACCTTCCATCATGGCTGTGTCACAAAAGAAAGTACATTATGTTGACTATTCTTATTCAAGGTCCGAAATCAGCTGGTGTTGATATTGATGTGTTCCTAGAACCTCTCATGGAAGATATGACAAAGTTCTGGAATGAAGGAGTTAGAATATGGGATGAGTATTGCCATGAGTATTTCAACTTAAGAGCAATTATATTTGTTACCATCCATGATTCTCCCGGTGGCGCCACACTATCCGGGCAAAAGACTAAAGGAAAGAATGGTTGTGTAGTGTGCGTCGATGGAACTGCTTCCATGTACCTTAAATCATCCAAGAAGTTGGTGTTCATGGGACACAGACGGTTCTTGATGAAGCAGCATAAGTACCAAAAGATGAAAGCGGAATTTAACAATCAACTGGAAAGTGAAGGTGCACCAAAGCCTTATAGTAGGAAACTTGTTTTTGAAATTGTAAAGAACATTCATGTTGTATTCGGAAAGGGAAAAAACAAAGGAGAAAAGAGAAAGAGAACTGACCCTTCAACTTACACAACTTTCAAGAAGCAATCATTTTTTTTCAAGTACCTCCCATACTGGAAGGATATGGAAATTTGCCACAGCATTGATTTGATGCATGTAACAAAAAATGTTTTTGACAGCATCATTGGAACCTTGCTGGGCATGCCGAGTAAGACAAAAGACGGACTCAAATCACGCAATGATCTAGTAGATCTTCAAATCAGACAGGAACTTCATCCAGTGGATAGTGGCAAAGGGAAGCCTTACCTCCCCCCAGCTAGCTACAACTTGTCAGTTGAGGAGAGAACAAAGATTTGCAAATGTTTGCGTGGGGTCAAAGTACCCACAGGTTTCTCATCCAATATCAGCAGACTAGTCAGGATGAAGGACTTGTCTCTATTTGGCTACAACTCTCATGACTGCCATGTGATGATGATGGTGTTCCTCCCAATTGCGGTAAGAGCCCTCGAAACAGAGCATGTCAAAGTTGTCATCACACGCTTGTGTTACTTTTTCAATGCGGTTTCACAAAAAGTAATAGCTTTAGAAGACTTGGACTATCTAAAGGCATACATCATCGAGACTATGTGCAAGCTTGAAATGTGTTTTCCTCCATCATTTTTTGATATGCAAGTACACCTAATCATACATCTCGTGGATCAGATAAAAATATTAGGGTCACTATATTTACATCATATGTTTCAGTTGGAGCGATACCTGGGAGTATTAAAAGGTTATATGCGAAATCGCGCTCACCTAGAGGGTTCAATCATGGAGGGATACACTACAGAAGAAGTGATTGAGAGCTGTATAGATTACATCAGTGACGGAACAATGATAGGTGTGCCTGTACCTAAACATGAGGGTAAACTATGTGGGAGAGGGAGAATGGGCAAGAAAACTTTTCGCGTTGAGGATTACAAGCTAGTACATTGTGCTCATGGTAGTGTACTACAACATCTCATGATAGCCGAGCCTTACATAGAGGAACACCTGGATGAGCTTCGTAAAGAAAATCAGAACCGCACAGAGGACTGGATCATGAGGGAGCACAAACATCGTTTCAGCGAATGGTTAATGGACAAAAACATCCCATTCGGAGACTCTTTGGAAGAGAAAACAATGAAGAATTTGGCTTCTGGGCCATCGTGTTTTGTGACATCATGGCAAGCATATGACATCAATGGGTACACATTCTACACTAAATCAAAAGACATGAAAAGTGTTGCACAAAATAGCGGTGTTCGTATCGATGCTTTTGACCTACATGGACAGAAGACCACATATTTTGGATTCATAGAGGAAATATGGGAACTTGATTATGGCCCAAGCATGAAAATACCCTTATTTAAGTGCCAATGGGTACAACATCCCGTGGGGGTGATAGTGGATAACTACGGACTCACACTGGTAGACTTAAAAAAAGTAGGATATAAAGATGACCCGTGGGTTCTCGGCGAATGTGTTGCACAAGTGTTCTATGTACTCGATCCAGCAGATGAGAAGATGCATGTAGTTATTTCTGGAAAGCAAAAAATTGTTGGAGTTGAGAATGTGGGAGACCAAGATGAGGAATACAATAAGTATGAAGAGATGTTCGTCTTTAACGGTCCAGAGAGAATCAAGCGTGTGGAAAAGAAAATTGATAAGAACTTAAAGCCATACATGCGGAAAAATGGTAGTTCATGAAAAATTGTATGAATCAAATTGTACTTGTTATCATGTATGATCGACTATGAATTGTGGTTGCCAATTAATTTAAAATCTCTCTAGTTATCTATGTGTGCTATTATAATTCATTTAATTTGTATTTGCATATTTCTGTTAAAAATTAAATATTAATTATTTAAATTGTATTTGCATATTTCTGTTAAAAATTAAAATTATTTTCATATTTAAATTGTATTTTCATATTTTTACAATCACAGGCGGTTTTTTCTTAGGGTCCGTTTGTGAAAAGGATAGAGCACCACAGGCGGTCCTAAACAAAAACCGCTTGTGATACTATTACATCACAGACGTACTGAACCGTCTGGGACATCACAGACGGTTTTCTAACCGAACCGCCTGTGATGTAAAAAGCCTACCGCTTGTATAGAGCCAAATTGTACTAGTGTGTAGCAGAGATGATGCACGTTGTGATCGTGCATGTCGCCAGCAAGCTAGCCTCGAGTCTAGGTTTTTGAGTTTATATGTCATGAAGGGCATGTGGCAGCCGGCGGCATCCAGCGTGTGTGCGCGTCTGTGCCCATGCGTGCCTGAGTGTCTATTAACATGTGCGCCCATCGGCGCATGCTTGTTAATTTTCGTACATGGTAGCTATTAGACTTCCATTGCTAGCTAGGCCTAAAGCTAATTTTGACCCACGTCTTTGACTAAGAAATGTATAGTCGCATTGCCTATCTATCGAAGTATCACATATACATATACCTGGGGTGGGGCCAAGATCGGGGGCCCGACGTGACCGCCCTCTCACCCCTCTAGGACCGATACTATGTACAAGAACAAGTAATAGCTAGTGAGGCACCGAAGCAAAACAAAAAATAACTATGCAGTCACTAAACACTTGTAAAACACTAGATCCACTACCAAATTGATAGATCCACTAACACATCATGCAAATGAGAGGGAGAGGGCCGGGGAGGATGGGCAGTATCACTGCCACGACATTTGCCAGACCTGATCTAAGCTTCAGAGAGTCGACAAGGAGAGGAGGGAGGGGTGGCAGTAGAGATGGCAATGGGTACCCGCGACCCGATACCCGATGGGTATTTACTCCATTAGGGTATGTATGTGGGCTAAATATTCTACCTGTGGGTCTGTTATTGGGCAAAAATTTTCACCCAATGGGTAAACGGGTATTAGAACGTTCCACCTTCACCCATACCCGTTAACCTGTGGGTATAAAATACCCAATATAAACTTATCCAAATCATGAACTTGGACTTTAGTCATCCAACTTTTTTACTATTTAACAACAATTTAATGACCATATAATGGAATATGTAATGTGCTATGTAGTACTATCATAGTTTTACTACTTTATCCAATTATCTTTAGTGTGTTGAATGGATGGTTAAATGATGCTAGAAAATTTTGTAATGGTATTTATATGGATATACTTGACATTTGTATAGTATAATATTTTGATAGTTGTTTAATTTTTGTGGGTACGGGTGACCCGATTGGTGACCCATACCCACATGGGTATGGGTATGGGGGTAAATCTATACCCGCCAGTGTATATGGGTGACCCGATGGGGTTATTTTTGTGTCGTGGGTATGGGTATGGGGTAGTAATACCCGGTGGGTATTTACCCATTGCTATCTCTAGGTGGCAGACAATCGTCGATAACAGAAGGTGCTGATGCAGAGATGTGGGAGACGGCGGTCAGTGCGGCGAGTGGAGGGAACGGGGAGCGTGGCAACAAGAGGGTAGGGAGTGCGGTGCGAAGGGAGTGCGAGCAATAACCCTAGTGTGATGTAGGGAGCACAACCTTTTATTCAGTGGCTTGGAGGTGCCCGTGTGCTTGCGTCCGCTCGGGCAGGCCCGACAGCCAAGGTTGATCGCTGCGTATCGGCTTGACCTGTTCCGAGGGCCCTACTTCATCGACTCGTCCAGGTCCAACACCTCGTCCGGAGGGAATTCTTTATCATCGATACGGTCTCCGATAAACTCAATTTTCGTGTTTATCGGTGAGCTCCGATATTTTTTCTTTATCGACCAAAATTTTTAACTTTTTTGAATTGACACCTGCCAAATGTTCAAAGCTAAGTAGAAGTCGTTTGGTCTATAGATCTTTTCATGCTCACATCTAGGACACTTAAAACCCTAAACCCTAGTACTTGATTGGGTGATCTATATTATTTTCTTTTGTTAGATGTCCAAATGTAATCTATATGATATTTAAACGAACTAAGTCATTTTTTGAAAATATTTGTACCAAAAAAAATTGTTTAAACCTATTGGGGGCCTTCCTCTTCCAAATGTCCTCAAAAACATGGCTAACCATTTGCTTTCAGCATACTACTGAATATTACATGAGCTTCGATATAACACAAGAGGAGTGAAGCAAGCTTCGTCCAACAGGCTTCATCACGGTGAAATGGGTAGTCAACGTGGCTTCGGCATAACAACAATGAAGTACACCGAAGCACGCTTCATCAAGCAGGCTTCGTCACAGTGAAACAATGAGACGATGCAAGGAGAAGGTGTTGCTCAAGTTATTAAATACAAATGGCGATGTTACCCTTGTGACATCTTGTAAGCTCTGTATGTAATTATTGAGGGCATAAATGTAATAGCGTACGGAACCTTACGGTTGCCTATAAATAGATGAACAATATCCCCGCACTATTCACGCTGAATGGTAATTGCTCTCGCGTCATCACCTTCAAACAAACCGAAGGTATCAATGTAATATAAATTCTGATGATGTTAATAGGTTTATTAGGGAATAAATATATGAATAGATAATACATCTCGTGTGTATAAACTCTTATTTCTTATGATTCAGGGAGACGTGTTCTTCATGACCTTCGTCTGAAGATCATTATATCCGAGAGAAGATAATGCTTCAAAGAACAAAGGTCCTTAATGTTTGACAATTGTGATGCATTGTTCTTGATTCGCAGCATTTGAGAACAAGTGAACTCGAACGACCACCTTCGACGCTAGGAACTCGAACAACCACCTTCGACATGCCGTCGAAGAAGGCAATAGTGACAGGGGCTGCCCTTGCACCGCTGGACATCAACCAAGAGGGGCTCCCTCTGAGAGAGGCCCGAAACTAGAAAAGGAAGGCCATAAGCCCAACACCACAAGAAGAGAAGCTGGATCAAGAGATTAGAGATCTAGAGGCCATCCACCAACAAGTGGAGAGAACAAGGGAGAAACTGCTTCGGCTGTCTGAACTCCAGAAGAAGATTGATGAATCTGCCGAAGAGATGCGCCATATCACACAAGGCAACGAGCAAAGATGAAGGCCACATCAGAGAGAGCTTCATCAGGAAAGTCCAAGTTATGATGATGTATGGTATGATGATTTCAATCATGGTAACTTTGCTTTTGATGATGCTTCTCCCCTGGCAGCAGAATTGCAGGCTACCCTATGGCCACCTTCGTACAAAGCGCCACAACTCCCCATGTATGACAGACATTCTAACCCGAAGCAGTTCCTCATGAGTTACAAAGCAACAATATCATCATATGGTGGTAACACCGCTGTCATGGCAAAGTCCTTCATCATGGCAGTCAGAAGTGTGGCTCAAACATGGTATTCTTCTCTTCGACCGGAAACAATCACGTCGTGGCAGAAACTGAAGGATATGCTAGTCACCAGCTTCTAGGGTTTTCAAACAAAGCTAGTGACTGCTCAAGCTCTATTCCAATGCACACAGGACCATGAGGAATACTTGCAGGCGTATGTCCGGAGGTTTCTACGTCTCAGAGCTCAGGCGCCAACGATGCCAAATGACATTGTTATTGAAGCCATGATCAAGGGACTTCAACTAGGACAACATCGTAGTATTTCACTAGGAAGCCCCCATAAACTCTGGAGAATCTTCTACAGAAGATGGACGAGTATATCAGAGCCGACAATGACTTTCGACAAAGATCGAAAGAAGCCTATAGATACTCTAAGATGACCAGGGGCTTCGAAGGAAGACTCCACCCGAGGCATGTCAGGACGATCCATAATCCCAGCTCAAGTGAAGACTGGGAAAATCATACTCAAGGGCATCAGCATAGCTCCCGATCATCAGGAACACATCAAAGCTCCTTCAGGCCACCAGCCCTAAGAGGTAGAGGAGGTAGAAGCTTTGAAGGAAGATTCAGCTCGCAACCAAGCAGGTAGTTTTGCTTGTTTTGTGGATAAGATAAGGGGCATACAACTAGGACATGCCAAGTCACGATACAGAAGCAAAAGGAAATAGTTGAGGCCGAAGTACGATAGAATCAGCTAAAGCAGGTCTTGCATACTGCTTCGTGCTATTTCCCATACATTGCTGAGTATGTGGGCAATCAACAACCCACAATATCAGTAGCTTCGGCAAGCCACTCCTTAGTTGCATGGGCCCTGCCACCACCACCACCACCCATGGCTCCAACTTCGTCTCACAATCAACAGCCAGAAGGGCACCACCAAGTTCAACAGCAATGCGACGCACGCGAAGAGTCCAAAGCCCTTGGTCATCTTAGAGTAATTTTTATTGAAGCAAAGAGGGGCTCAATAAAAAACAGAGGGTCTCAATCAAAAAACTTTCATACACACGCAATGTAATTTTTATTTTCTTGGTTTTATGTCTCTACCCCAAAGACAATCTGAGAAGGTACAACCTTCGACCTGTTGTAATAAATCTGGAGTTACACCATCGAGTGTAACAGAAAAAGTGAAGAAGCTCCAAAGTCGTTCGTAAGGGGATGTAGAGCTTAACTCCAAAGTCGTTCCTATGGGGATGCAGAGCTGAAATACCACCTAAGTAAAAGGTGAAGAAGCTCCAAAGTCGTTTCGAAGGGGATGCAGAGCTTAGCTCCAAAGTCGTTCCTATGGGGATGCAGAGCTGAAATGCCACCTAAGTAAAAGGTGAAGAAGCTCCAAAGTCGTTCCTAAGGGGATGCAGAGCTTAGCTCCAAAGTCATTCCTATGGGGATGCAGAGGTAAAATACCACCTAAGTAAAAGGTGAAGAGACTCCAAAGTCGTACCTAAGGGGATGCAGAGTCTTACTTTTACGAAGCGTTTATGCATTAACATTTGTTGCATCATATCATCGCATCATGCTGCATAGCATCACATCATTCATCATCTCGCATCATCCGAAACAGTGGAAAAGGAAGGGAAATTGCTCCTTCAAACATGTTGGTTAACTCATGAGGTTAAGTCTATCTTTGATAAAGAATTATGGAAGGATGTTTCAACAATGCAAGATCCATGCCTTCGGCAACGGTATTCTTATGCGAAGATCTACGGCTTCAGTAACGGTATTTCTTATGCAAGATCTATGGCAAGACATTCGAGTCTAATAATGTCGCTTCAATCCAAAAGGGTATTTCTCTTTATGAAGTGTGAAAAGAAGGGAAGGTGTTTTTTCGCCTTTAGCTCAAAAATGGTATGTACGAAGGATTCACGCTCTATAAAGAAATATATTACATCATGAGATATATAGTTGACAATTGTTTTTTACATAAGAAAACAACACACAAAAAATTTACAAGTGTTTTAATATACAATGTCTAATCATCCTCCATCAAAATTTTATCAGCAGCTTCGATCAGGAGCCTATTCGCAGCTTCGTCAACAGCTTCATTAGCTATCCTGATCACATCAAGAGCGCCCTTCAGGGCCAGATCGGCCTCAGGGTCGTATGGCTCCGAAGGAGGAGAAAGTTCGTCTGCACCAAAGCATAAGTTTTCGTTAATTACGAAGCTAAAAGAATTTACAAAGATAAATTATGACAAACATACCGATAAGCCTTTCACGTTCTGCGGCTTCTTCAGCTTTCCTCGTTTCTTCTAAAGCAGTATGAGATTATTTCTCATTTTGTCTAATAGCCTCATCTGCTATTTCTCGGCCACCATTCAACCAAACTTCAGAATAAAATTTTCTGCTAAGGGCAATAGCTTCGGCTAAAGGATCCTTGATGTCACTCGTTGAGACTGAGAATTTTGGCTGAATTACAGCCTTTGCATGCTCGCAGCTAGCTTTTTCAAGGAGTGAGACGGCTCCTTGAGCGTCGATGCAGGCACAAAAATCTCCTCTATCGCTAAGGATTTCATCAAAAACTTCAGCTTCGCCACCGATCCATCTGATAACCCCGTCAGGACCACTACGAATAAAGTTCTGCTCAGTGGAGAATGCGCCAACTTTAGCAAAACTACTTTTTAGCTTGTTGCAACATTGCATAGCAACATTGTAGCACTCCTCCTTTGCCTGACAAAGCCCCTCAACATTCTTCTGAACTCTCAATCATTCGATATTAGATATCTCACGTTTTGCTTGTTCGATGTTGAAGTTTTCAGTGATTTCATCAAGCTTTTTCTCCAGTCCTTTTACATCAGATCTGTGCAATCCCACTTGAATAGATAGAGCATAACCTAAATCAGTAATACACTTCACATCTGCTTCTTTCTTCTTTTCAAATTTGTCCATTTTTTGTTCCACTACAGAAAGGCTAGCCAATCCAAGTTCGCTAGTCTTTAACCTCTCAACTAAAGAAAGCAGGATTTTGTCCTTCTCAAGGGTCTCACTCCGAAGCGTTATGACTTCCAAGCGTAGGTTTCCGAAGGCTATCCTAGTGCTTTCGTCTTCAGCATCTTTCTGGGCCTTCAAAGCCTTGCTAAGGATTAGACCCTGACAAACAAAAAACATATAAATAATAATAATAAGTATTACCAAAAACCGATTACCACAAACCTGCCTAACAAAAATCAATAAATACAAAAATAAAAATATGTAAACCTTCAAGCTGTTATAAGCAAGGTTGTCTGCATGTTGATCCTTCGGCATTGCAGATAAACCAAGTTCAAGCTTCGGATAACCCATTTTATCCATTATTTCCCGACAAACATCTATCTCTTTGTTATCCGGTGGGCAGTAAAGGAAATCATCTTCGTCATTTCCTCCGTATACTAAGGATCCTCGGGGATATTTCAGGTTCTTTGCATAGTATTGCACTTCGGCAATTTGCTCTTCCGATAATTGTTTCCCTAAAGCATGGCAAACATTGTATCCAAAATCGTCTTGACAAGATGCTTTGGATATATGGGATGTTAGCTTCTCCGAAAGACCTTCCTTTGCTTGCTCCATTGGCTTAGTTCCCGAAGGTCCAGCTTCAACATAGGTAGGAGAAGCACTTAAAGCAGCTACTTCTTCTAATTCTTTAATCTTCCTCGGAAGTCTTAGTAGAAGCAGGAGTTGGCACCTTCAAAGATTTCAGAACAACGTCCAGAACGCTGGCCATTCTCCTTCCTTTCCTAGAGTTACCACTGGAGCGGTTGCCGACTTTGATAACCCTGTTATTGCTGGGGACTCTGTAGCTTCGGTTGCTGCTCTGTCTTTGAACTCTTTGGTTCTGTTTCTTCTACCTGAGCGACAGTAGCTTCGACAGTCATATCAGGTCTTATCTTCGAAGCCGAGGGGGTAGCTTCAACATATTCAATAACTTCCATCTTTTCTATAGCAGGCGGGGCAGCTTCCTTTTCTAAAGAGTGCAGCTTCGGCCTACGAGTCAAAACTTTAGCTCTTTTTGGCTTCAACGCGGAGGAAGAGGTCATAGTTGCGATTTTCCTCTTCGTTCCTTGTCTCCGTGCGGGAAAGCAGTAGTCAGGGTAAATAAACCCAATCACATCAAAAACTCTGTTTAGTCTCCTTTTGCCTCAAGCACCAAAGGCAGTGTTCATGGCTTCATCTTCTGTCTTCGTATAAGTCCCCAACAGCTCATCACTGGTCGCCCAACGGCTTCAAGCCATTCGTCATTCGGCTCGCCAAACTAACTTTTGTAGCAATAGCTGTACTTCAGGTAAACCAGGACACCTTCACTGGAACCAGCAACGGTTTCCTTCAGTATCTACCAATCATTAACAAGAGGCCATACCTTAAAAGCAATGTGCTCCTGAACCAAATCTCTGGTGCCAATATAAGTGCACAATGTGTTGAAGGCCATTAAAAAGGCTTGAGCTTCGTTTCCACCTGCGATCGAAGGTCTCCTGATGCCGAAGCGTGATCGAATGGGGCGCTGGATTATACCCTTCACATCCTCCCTATCACTCAGATCATTTTCAACATAAAACCATTGCTTCACCCATGACCTGGCCATTTTTTCTAAAACGTTGGCACATGACACCTCACATCAGACCGGTACACGAAACTATAACATCCGAAGTTGTTCTGATATTGCTCTTTCCCAACCGCCTTCGTCTGGTAGGACAATTCGTGAATATTGCAGAAGGAGTTGGTGTCTGGCTCCAGCCCTTGGCTCCTCATCGCCCAAATAAAAACTCCAACTTTGATCAAAGCCTCGGGAGTAAGCTGATGAAGGTATATTTCAAATCTTTTTAGTACTTTGACTACAAGCTTATGCAAGAGAAAGCGAAGCCCAGCCTTCATAAAACTTTTGAATACCACCACTAGGGATGAAAACGGTCGGAAACAGTCGGTAAACACTAAAACCATTACCGTTTTCATATTTTTTATCGGAAACAAAATCGAAAACGGTAACTCCAGAAACGGAAACGATATCGAAATTTCGGAAACATCGGAAACGAAAGTTTGGTGCGGAAAATACACCGGTAACGGTCGAAATCTAAAATACGATCGGTAAACATATCAAACTTCATAATACAACAAAGTTGACAAAATATCACAAAGACCACAAGTTCACAATTCATGATATAACAAGTTCACAAGGATCACAAATTTATAATATAAAAAGTTTACAAAGATCTCAAGTTCACTGTATAACAAGTTCACAGTATAACAAGTTCATAAAGATCATAAGTTCACAGACTCAAAGTTCACAATTCACAATATCCACTCGATCTAACTGACATGGCATGCTTCCTTATGAAATATTTTTCCTCACATAAAGAGTTTTTCACAACCTTACAGGAAAACCCTAAAACCTAGTGTGTGGAAAAGACAGACTGTCGGCTCTCTATCATTATATATTACTAATACATAACATGTACATAGAAAAGTGTGGATTCGTTCGAGAGACCAAATCGTTAATCCCAACTGCCTTCCAACACTATCTATCCCCAAAAAATCTTAAGGCGTCCAAAAAATACAAAAATAAGTAATCCTTATCTAGAGAAGTACAGGAGATGCGAAAAATCACATGCTGGAAAATTCTGAGAAACTCCGAGACACAATTCCAAAAAATTCCGAGACACAATTCCGGAAAATTCCGAGACACAAATCCGGTAATTTTCGATAAAAAACCGATAACCGAAGGAAATGGTCGGTAAAACACCACGCCGATTCCGATACCGATTCCAATAGAAAATTCCAAAAACCGATTCCGTTTTCGAAAAATACCGTTACCGGTGAACGTGATCAAAAAATTTCAAAATCGGTTTCTGGAATACCGAAAATTTCCGAAACTGTTTTCATCCCTAACCACCACTTCGTCTGCCTCAGGAAGAGGAGCAGTATTCTCTTCTCCAGCCCTCACTACAGATATATCATGGAAATATTTGTCCTTCATCACTTCAATTTGCCCTTGCTTAACAGTGGATTTTCCAAAAACAACATGACTTGGCCTCCATGTCCGATCTTTAGCATCTTCGTTCTCCCTCTCAACATCAAAACTCTCGTTGTCGCTTGAGTCTCCAGACAGCCCAGCTAACATCTCATCAGTGATTTTCTCAACATTGGTCCTCTCCATGGCTTCATAGAAACTAGCAAGCACGGGGTCCACACTTTTCTTCTCTTCGGCCATTTTAGCGATGATTACAACAAAAAGCCGAAGCTCAAAAAACAATTGCGGTCGCAGAGGTAGAAAGCTAAAACGACAAACACATCACAAAGCTTGATAGCACGAAAAATATTTTCAACCCGAACCCTTGTATATATACGTAAAACACCACTGAGTAGTGGGGCCCGCAATGCAGAACGTTTCACTATTTTAGCGAAGGGAAGATGTTTTTTCGGACCTTCGGCTAAAGGCCTTCGTTCTTTTCGCAGTCTGAATTGGTTAAAAAAAACAAACTAATACTGCGAGGGGCTACTGTTGGAGGCCTTCCTCTTTCAAAGGTCCTCAAAAACACGGCTAACCATTTGCTTTCAGCATACTACTGAATATTACAGGAGCTTCATCACCAGAAAAGGTTCGATATAACATAAGAGGAGCGAAGCAAGCATCGTGCAACATGCTTCATTACGGTGAAATGGGTAGTCAACGTGGCTTCGGCATAACAAAAAGGAAGTACAACAAAGCACGCTTCATCAAGTAGGCTTCGTCACGACGAAAACAATGAGATGGTACAAGAAAAATGTGTTGCTCAAGTTATTAAATATAAATAACGATGTTGCCCTTGTGACATCTTGTAAACTCTGTATGTAATTATTGAGGGCATAAATGTAATAGCGTACGGACCCTTACGGTTGGTTATAAATACATGAACAATACCCTGCATTGTTCTCGCTGAATGGTAATTGTCTCGCGTCATCACCTTCAAACAAGCCGAAAGTATCAATATAATATAAATTCTGATAATGTTAATATGTTTATTATGGAATAAATATATGAATGGATAATACATCTCGTGTGTATAAAATCTTATTTCTTATGAATCACGGAGACGTGTTCTTCATAATCTTCGTCTGAATGTCATTATATTCGAGAAGAGATAATGCTTCGAAAGATTAAGGTCCTCAAAGTTTGACAATTGTGTTGTCTTATTCTTGATTCGCAGTATTTGAGAATAAGGAGACCAACAAAACCTGTATCGCTAACCTCCTTCAAGCTTCAATATATTTTCCCTATACATAAAATGAACCAGCGTCCAGTCATCCAAACATGAGGTTTCCTTGCACCGGAAGGATCTAGCCCGGCCGGATGCATGGTACCAATCACGCAGTGACACCTATACGTGGGTATAGGTATGGGGACCAAACTGAGCAGAGCAGTGCACCAACGACCACGATGATTGGTGTCGAACTACTTGAGCAGTAGCTTTTGCACTTGGCTGTATAGCAGTACTGGCCATCGGCCTATAGCTTGACCAAAGACCGAGAGTCACCAAGTACCAACGCCCGCCCGGGCCCCCAGTTCCGAAACAGCGGGGCTTCCCGGCTGGGCTATCTCGCCGGCAGTTTCTCGATCTCGCCCTTCGTCTCTATCCACACACCCACCCACCCACCCTATCACCGAACATTGCATTTGCATGTGGCCACACCGCTGTCGACGTCTGTTATTTACTGCATGTTGCTCGATCTGTGTGCTTGGAGTGGGCGCTCTCTCTGGCGGCTCGCTTTCAGCCACAGGCCGGCCACCGCTCCGCCCGGTCGTCATCCCCAGCAATTGTATGTGATTTCACGTCAACCAGGAATGCCCCGGCCAGATGGAGAGAGAGCGGGCGAGCACGCGAGAGGGGGGACCGGAACCGGATCGACGACGACGCGACGCATCAGCTGGCCGACGGGGTGACCTGTGACCAGTGCGCGCCCCCGTGCACGAGCACGGTCGAACGGACCACGGGCGACGACACTGCACGGCTGCGCATACGTGTACGACGCTGGCAGCGCGCGCTCGGGCGAGGGCCCCGGCCAGCCGCCGGTTCCGGCGCCAGACGTCGCCCGTCTGCAGCAAGCAATTAATACAGTAGAAAATATGTCAGTGAAAAAAAATAGGCGCAGACGGTGGAAACCTATTTTCACCTGTGGTCCTCTTTACATAACCATCAGTGACATTAGTACTATAAATATCCATTCTTACTCTCCGACATGAGCTGTAACTTGTAGCCAACTTATATTTAATAAGGTGATTTTAGAGGTCCAGATTTCACAAAATAGAAGGAGAAAGATTTTGATCTACATTTTTTGGAAGAAGGTTGCTAATAAAGTTTGGTTTATGTTTCTAATGTCGATTTTTGTTCACGAGCTCAATTTTAGCCATATTTTGGATCTAGGGTTTCAACATGTGAGAGAAAAGAGTATAGCTAGCTTATTTTCTCTATTTTCTCAAATAAGGTTGTTTAAGTTGGTTAGAATTTGTATATCCTCTCTTTTTGTCATGTTTAGTTCTTAAATCAGTTTATACATGAGATATTAAGTTGTTTAATGAATGGTGCATGTGTTGTATGAAGAGAGAGAAAGATAATTTTGGTAATTAAGATTGCTTTTATTAGTTGCAATGAAAGATTGATTTAGTTATGTTTCAATTACCAATTATTGTTTATTTTTGCTCAATTTTAGCTACATTCTGGAACTAGGCTTTCACCATGTGTTAGAGAGAAGAGTATAGTTAGTTTGGTTTATGTTTTCCTTGCCAATTTTTGTTCATTTTCCTCAATTTTTGCCACATGTAGGGTTCCACCTCTTCTTCCTTCCCGAAGGAACTGTAGCTTAGAGCCCAACTTTCATTGGACGACCAGATTTCACAAAATACAAGGGAGAGGTTTTAATCTTTATTTTTTGGAAGAAGGTCGCTAAAAAGGTTGGTTTATGTTTCTTTTGCTAATTTTTCTTTATCAATGATATATTTAGTTGTTAGGAAATGTTGGTTTCTGTCTCTCTTGCCAATTTGTGGTCTTGTGTGTTTATGTTACTTTTTTACAGGTGATGATGGAGAGGACATCCTAGATGTATAACTTATCAAAGCTAGATCCATCATACATATCCGAGGCCCCTAGGTTTATTGATGTCGCTATGAACCATGCTTGTAGAAAAAAGACAAAACACATATATTGTTCATGCATGGGCTACAAAAATGTTGTTGTATTTGACAAAAAAGAACAAATCATATCTCATCTAGTATGAAGAGGGTTTATAAAGGATTACATTATTTTGGACAAAGCATGAAAAGGGTAGCTCTTCGCCTTATATAATTGGAAACCTTGCGAACATCGACAACATATTTCAGTTCGTTCACGAGACACAACAACCTCTTCCACAGAGCGAACATGTAGTGCCAAATGTTACTGATCATGGTTACACCGAAGGAAATAAACGTGATAGAACTCATGTTCTGCCAATGTTATGGATGAGGAAGATGTAGAGTTGTTAGAGGCAATTGAAAGGGAAATATGCCCTTGGGAAATTTCTATAAGTATTTTGGTGATTAGATGCCCAACACATTATTTGAGTACTAATGTGTTAAATGTGTGAAAGGTGCAAATCAAAGTAAAAGGTACGTTCCTAGACTTAGTACACTATTTTTGTGATCTAACATTGTCTGTCTAAGTGCTAGAAACAGTGCCGAAAAGAGAGGAATCGAATTGCAAAACACTTGGCTGTGGGCAGCCAAACTTCAGCTCAGACTGGCACATCGGACTATCCGGTGGTGCACCGGACAGTGTCCGGTGCGTCAGGCTGTGCAACGGTGAAAAGGCCACTCTCGAGATTCGACGACGGTGTACGGCTATAATTCACCAGACTGTTCGGTGGTGCACCGGACTGTCCGGTGAGTCATCCGCGGCGAA
The DNA here is from genome assembly GCA_029449295.1 of Zea luxurians. Lineage (NCBI taxonomy): Eukaryota > Viridiplantae > Streptophyta > Magnoliopsida > Poales > Poaceae > Zea > Zea luxurians. The sequence goes on along the minus strand of JAOPSE010000018.1, from coordinate 38,923,405 downwards.
CTCGTCGCTCTCGGGAAACGAAAAAGGTGACGTGGCTATAATTCACCGGACTGTCCAGTGGTGCACCGGACTGTCCCGTGAGCCAACGGTCGCCAGCGCCAACGGTCGGCCGCGAAATCTGCGGGCGACATGTGGTAGCTCCAACGGTCAGAAGGAGGCACTAGACTGTCTGGTGCGCCAACGGGCCCAGAGCTGCAACGGTCGACTGTGCTAGATTTGGAAGGAAATCGCGCACCGGACAGGCTACAGTAGCTGTCCGGTGGCGCACCGGACTGTCCAGTGTGCCACTCGACAGAAGGCAGGAATTGCCTTCCAAGATTGTCTCCAACGGCTCCTAGCTGTTTTGGGGCTATAAAAGGGGTCCCTAGGCGCATGGAGGAGTCACCCAAGCATTCACTAAGCATCCTAAGACTCCAAGACTCCAACTCCACGCATTTGATTCTCTTTGTTAGTGATTTGTGCTTCATTTGAGTTGCAAACTCCGTGTGTTGTGTTTCGAGCTCAAGTCGTGACTTGTGTGCGTGGTTGTGCTTTGATTTTGAGTCTTGTGTGTGTTGCTCTTCCCAACCTTACTATGTGCCTCTTTGTGATCAATATTGTAAGGGCAAAAGGCTCCAACTTGTGGAGATTCCTCGCAAACGGGAAGAAAACTAAGGAAGAAAGTCGTGGTATTCAAGTTGATCATTGGATCACTTGAAAGGGGTTGAGTGCAACCCTTATCCATTGGGACGCCACAATGTGGAAGTAGGCAAGTGTTACTTGGCCGAACCACGGGATAAAAATCGCGTGTCTCTTGTGTTGCTTTCTCTGTGATTGTTTTATTTTCAAGAACTCGCTTCAAATCTACTTAGTCGCACTAACTCTTTCATAACTATGTTTTGTGGCTATTTAGTATTTGATTTTACAGGATCACCTATTCACCCCCTTCTAGGTGCTCTCAATTGGTATCAGAGCCATACTCTTCACTTAAGGGACTAACCGCCCGAAGAGATGGATCCTAAGGGTAAGGGGATGGTGATTAACGACAAGGAGGAGTCCCTCCTCAATGAGCCAAGAGACGACAAGCCTACCGACTCAGGCTCAAGTCACAAGAAGAGGGTGTAATACCCAAAAAAAAGTACAATGAGTATACAGTTAATATTCTTATTTTGTATGCCATATATTCATCATACCGAGAGCACACCTATAGTTAAGAATGATTAATCAAAACAAAAGGAATATGCATCATGCCGAGGCTTTATTTTGTGTGCATTTTGTGATGATATAAAAATAGAATAAAAATACATATATGTTAATATCCAAATTGGAATTTAATTCTAAAACAAATTCTAGGGGTCGAAATAGAGAAGGAAAGAGAAAATACTATACATTTATAAATGGATAAATTTATTCCACAATAATCTAATCAAAGAATATATGCAGAGAATTGAGTACAAATACACCACAAATTTGAAATCCAAATTGAGATTCAAAAAAAAATAAAAAAAATAAAAAAAAAGAGAAAAGAAAATGGCGCGTTGGGCCGAATTCTGTTGGCCGGCCCTGCACCTCGGCCATCCCCCCTTTGATCCTCCGCGGTCGTCTCCTGCGCACGCTCCAGAATGACAGGTGGGCCCACTATTGGGGTCCTATAGATCTTCCACTCCCCACATGCTACAACGGACTTGCGTTTTTGCCGCAGATTTCTTCTCCTCCCACCAGCAAGCTTTCAGCTACCCTCAGCCGTCCCCGCCAACACCTCTGGGGGATAAATGCTTGGTCGCCTTCCTCCCGTCCTTCCTTGACCCATTAAGCGCAGGTTAATCCTAATCCCTAGAAGCCGCCATGACCCCTGGGAGGATAGAATCCGTGCCGCCGTCTTGAGCCTGTGCATGAATCGGTGCCCTGCCCTGGTGATACGATCCAGTGAAGTTGCTACGACGCTGTTGGGGCCATGCTTCGGTGCGCCGAAGGTCTTACACGAAGAAGCAGCTTCGGCTGAAGTCGTCTCCAAGTGATGGCCGAAGGTTCCTTTTCATGGAGCTTCGGCGTTACGAACCGACATAGAGATAGAATGACCTTTTTATCCATAGAGGTCTGAGTCAATGTTGTAAACTTTTGTAAGGGGCATAATTGTAATTTGTCACAGGCTGCGACCTGTGCCTATAAATAGATGAACAGTACCTCTGTACTGTTCACGCGAACCTGTCATTTGCTTTCGCATCACACTTGTTCCTTTGCTTTCCTCAGGACCAAAGGTACATTTGTAACTTGAAGTCATTTATATTCATTCATTTACGATAATAAAGATGGAAATAATTCCATGATCATATTTAAATATTTATTTCATGTTTCATGATTTATATGATATGAATGCTTCGTTCCTTGATATTATGTTTACGAAGGTACGTCCTTCGTAACCTTCGTCCGAAATTCTTTATATCCTGAGGGGATATAATGTTTTGGAGGACGAAGGACCTTAACACCTAACATTTTCTATGTTGCCTTGTTCTTAATTCTTAGCATTTGAGAACAAGCCCCCAACATTGGCGCCCACCTCCGGTGAACTCACTTCCACTTTTCTGAGCTGATGGCTTCGTTCAACAATCAAGCTGGAGCTGCTTCGGCTTCGAAACTGGTGCTCCCGATAACAGGCGGTTCTTGCTCAGAGCCGGCTAACAAGAAGCAGAAGAAGGAGGCTGAGAGAAGAGTGCAGCATGTTGGAGTGCAGGGACCCTTCATCAAGTCAAAATGGTCCCACATCCCAATTACTTTCTCTCAGGAAGACCTTCAGCTTAAGGATTATCCTCACAATGATGCCATGGTTATTTCTTGTGTGATCAAAGGATTTCTGGTCCACAATGTCCTAGTTGATACAGGCAGTGCAGCTGACATTATATTTGCTAAAGCCTTCAGACAAATGCAAGAGCCCGAAGACAAGATTCATGATGCTACGCACCCTCTTTGTGGCTTCGGAGGGCGACAGATTGTAGCACTTGGGAAGATTACCATGCCGGTAACCTTCGGATTTGTTAACAACACAAGGACTGAGCAAATTGTGTTTGATATTGTTGACATGGAGTATCCTTACAATGCCATCATTGGCCGTGGTACTCTTAATGCCTTCGAAGCAATTCTTCACCCAGCTTATCTCTGCATGAAGATACCTTCGGACCAAGGGCCTATTGCTATTCATGGAAGCCAGGAAGCTGCTAGAAGGGCCGAAGGAAGCTGGACTGACTCCAAGGCAATCCATAACATAGATGGAGCTGAAGCTTATGAACAGTACAAATTCAGGAGGGAGAAGGCAGCTTCAGCGGATCAGCCGAAGCCCATGTTATTGTGTGAAGACATAGCAGAGCAGAAGGTGTTGTTGGGCTCGCAATTATCTGAAGACCAGGAGAAAACCTTGATAAGGTTTTTATTCAACAACAAAGATGTCTTTGCATGGTCAGCTAATGATCTCTGTGGAGTAAATCGGGATGTTATTGAACATTCGCTCAATGTTGACCCATCCTTCAGACCCCGAAAGCAGAGGCTTCGGAAAATGTCTGATGACAAGGCCGAAGGGGCTCGCAATGAAGTAAAAAGACTCCTCAGTGCAGGAGTTATCAGAGAAGTGAAGTACCCAGAGTGGCTAGCTAACACTGTTATGGTGAAGAAGGCCAATGGCAAGTGGAGAATGTGTATTGATTTCACAGATCTCAACAAGGCTTGTCCGAAGGATGAATTCCCGCTGCCAAGGATAGACTCTTTAGTTGATGCAGCAGCTTCTTCGGAGCTCATGAGTCTCCTGGACTGCTACTCAGGCTATCATCAAATCTGGATGAAGAAGGAAGATGAGCCGAAGACTAGCTTCATAACCCCAAGTGGTACATATTGCTATCTTCGGATGCCTGAGGGGCTCAAAAATGCTGGAGGAAGTTTCAGCCGAATGACTGCGAAGGTTCTCCAATCTCAGATAGGCAGAAATGTGCTGACTTATGTCGATGACATCATTGTAAAAAGCACGAAGCAAGAAAATCATATTGCTGATCTGCAGGAGACCTTCGCCAGCTTCAGACAAGCTGGTCTGAAGCTGAATCCAGAAAAATGTGTCTTCGGAGTGAAGAAGGGTAAATTTCTTGGATGCTTGGTTTCAACAAAGGGAATCGAAGCTAACCCAAATAAAATCGAAGCTATACTTCGAATGGAGCCACCAACCACAAGAAAGGGGGCCCAAAGATTGACAGGAAGGCTGGCATCTCTCAACAGATTTATATCCAGATCAGCAGAAAGAAACTTACCATTCTTCGAGGTGCTGAAGTCAGCTGAAGTCTTTCAATGGGGCCCAAGTCAACAAAAAGCCTTCGAAGAGCTGAAGCAATACTTAATAGATCTAACAACATTAACCCCACCAACGCCAGGGGCTCCCCTGTTGTTATATGTGGCAGCTTCGCACTCAGCAGTAAGTGCGGCACTTGTCCAGGAGAAGTTTGATGGACAGGTCAAGAAGCAGGTCCCAGTATATTTTGTATCTGAGGTCCTCAGTGTCTCAAAGAAAAATTATACAGAGCTGGAGAAGGTGTTGTATGCCGTTTTAATGGCATCCAGGAAGCTTCGGCATTATTTTCAGGCATACAATATTATTGTTCCTTCTTCGCAGCCGTTGAAGGATATCATGAGAAATAGAGAAGCTACTGGCCGGATTGGAAAATGGGCTGTGGAGCTCAATGAATTTTACATTGATTATGTGCATAGATCCTCAATCCAGTCTCAAGCATTGGCAGATTTCATTGCCGACTGGACGCCAGGGGCTCAGGACGAAGAAGCAAATAAAGATGCCGAAGTATGGACAGTGTTTTGTGATGGCTCTTGGGGAACCTTCAGAGCAGGTGCAGCTGCTGTGTTGGTCTCACCGTCCAAGGTTAAAACTTGCTATGCAGCAAGACTTGACTTCAGCTGCACAAATAATATAACTGAGTACGAAGCCCTGCTCCTGGGTCTTCGGAAACTAAAGGCAATGGGAATCAGAAGGGCGATTCTTAAAACTGATTCCCAGGTTGTTTCAGGTCATATTGACAAAAGTTGCAAGGCTAAAGACCCGAAGCTTGAAAAATACCTAGACACGGTCCGAAGGATCGAAGCTTCCTTCGAAGGATTTTCTGTTAAGAATATCCCTCGAGGACAAAATGAGCATGCTGATTTGCTAGCCAAGTCTGCAGCACAGGGGCTGCCGTTACCTTCGGATGTCTTCTTCGAAACAATAAAGGCCCCTTCGGTGGAGCTCCTTGAAAGAGCAGTCCTTAACATTTCTCCTGTTTATAGCGAAGATTGGAGAACTGAAATAATCTCTTACCTTCAGGGTAACTTCTTATCAGATGACGAAGCTTATAACAAAAGGATAGAGGCAAGAGCTCGTCCGTATGTCATGATAGAAGGGGAGTTATACAAGCATGGAGTTTGTGCCCCGCTGCTCAAGTGCTTGTCTAGAACCGAAGGTATAGAGTTAATGAAAGAAATACATGCAGGCCTGTGCGGATCCCACATCGGATCCAGGCCATTACTTGGAAAAGTGTTCCGCCAAGGATTTTATTGGCCGAAGGCAGCTTCGGATGCAGCGGAGTTAGTTCAAAAGTGCGAAGGTTGTCAGAAATGTGCAAGAGATCAAAAGCAACCTTCGTCTTTGACGCAGCTGATACAACCCATCTGGCCATTGCAAAGGTGGGGCCTTGACTTGTTGGGTCCATTACCACCGGCCCAAGGGAACCTAAAATATGTTATAGTAGCTGTGGAGTATTTTTCCAAGTGGATTGAGGCGAAGCCATTAGCCACAATAACTTCGGCCACTGTCCAAAAGTTTTTCTGGCAGAATATTGTCTGTCGTTTCGGGGTACCGAAGGCCATCACTGTAGATAATGGAACGCAGTTCGACTCCGAAGATTTCAGAAATTTCTGTGATCAAATTGGAACGAAGATCCATTTTGCATCAGTCAGGCATCCGGAGTCGAATGGGCTTGTTGAAAGGGCCAACGGCATCATAATGACAGGAATAATGAAGCTAATCTTTAATCAACCAAGGGGAAAGTGGCCAGATCAGTTGACCAAAGTGGTGTGGAGCCATAATACAACAACATCAAGGTCTACAGGCTTTACCCCATTTAAGTTGTTATTTGGTGACGAAGCAATAACCCCGGAAGAAGCCAAAGCTGGATCAATAAGAGTGGTAGCTTCGGCAGAATCAGGTCCCGAAGATACTTGTTTCGTGGAAAAAGATGCCTTAGAAGGGATCAGGCTTCAAGCCGTGGAGAATATCAATAAATACCAGGCTGAAACAGTCAAATGGCGAGATAGAAAGGTCCGGCTAAAAAATATTGAGCCAGGACACTTGGTGCTTCGGAGAGTGGCCAACCCAGATACAGTGGGCAAGCTACAATTGAAATGGGAGGGGCCTTTCTTAGTAGCATCCTCGTCGAGGCCTGGTTCGTACAGATTAAAGGACATGGATGGCAACGAAATTCCAAGATCTTGGAATGCAGATGAGCTTCGGAGATATTATGTATAACTTGATGTAACTTTTTATGTTTTTCTTTTTCTTTTTCATGGCACCCTTTTCCTTTCTAAAGGGGGAGAAAGGTTTTTAATGGGGCCATCATATGTAATTTCCTTTTTAGTTTTGTAAGAGCAAAATCCCCCAAAGAATGTAAATGTAAAAGCTGAGAACGCACCATCGAGTGCCGAAACTGAAAAAAAAAGAGAGAAGAAGCTCCAAAGACGTCCCTAAGGGGATGCAGAGCTCTGATTCCGCCGAAAGTAAAAGGCGAAGAAGCTCCAAAGACGTCCCTAAGGGGATGCAGAGCTTACAGCGAAAAGTCAACGCTGATACCGCCTAAGTAAAAGGCGAAGAAGCTCCAAAGACGTTCCTAAGGGAATGCAGAGCTTATACTGCCTAAGTAAAAGGCGAAGAAGCTCCAAAGACGTTCCTAAGGGAATGCAGAGCTGATGTGTGGTTGGTTCTAAAGGAATAATGGCTGAGAGTGTGGCTTCGGACATATGTTGTGGACATTCATTCGCACATTGCATTACATCATGGCATTTGCATGCATAAGCATTCATTCATAGCATTTATGTACCAAAGTGGTTGCTTCGGCAAAAAGAAGAAGAGGATTTTTATGATTCGTTATGTAAAAGAAAAGCTTCGGCAAAAAGGAGAAGTGGTTTTTTATGATTCGTTATGCTTTGTTGCGTACAAAAAAGAAAAGCTTCGGTAAAAAGAAGAAGTGGTCCCTTATGCTTTGTTGCGTACAAAAAAGAAAAGCTTCATCGCTCGGCAAAAGAAGAATTGGTCTCTTATGCTTCGTTGTGTACGAAAAGAAGGGAAGGTGTTTTTTCGCCCTTGGCTCAAAATGCTGATTTCGTCCACATCAAAGCGCCTCGGCAGAAGGGTAAGAATATATTACAAGGTATGTACAAAGTTCCTTGAGAACAGTTCAATTGTATTTACAAAAGTTGTCGCAAAAGTATCCTAAGTTTTTCCTATAGTATACTTCTACTGATTTTCATTAAGCTTCAGCTTCGGCGACAGCTTCGGCGGCATATACTTTAAGTATCACCTTCAGCTTCGTCATCCTACATAAATCAAGGTATCGTGAGTAGAAATCAAGTGCAAAGAAGAAAGTAAGTACGAAGTTTCATTTCCTACTGGTTCAAGATGACTTCGAGCTTCGTCTCCAGCCTTCTCCCGCCCGCCTTTTGTCCATATCATTTTTATAAATCTATTTGAGATGCTTCGGGCGAGGTCAGGTATATCATCCAGGATTGATGGAGACAGGGTGAAGTTGGGCCTGTTGGCAATTTTTCCATGCTCGCAGCCGGCCTTCAGGAATGCAGCAGCGGTACCCGAGAAGCTACCCAGGCACAGAAGTCGCCGTGCCCGGCTATAACTTCGTCAAGTTCTTCGATTTCAGCTTCAATATGATCGAACGCTTGTGGTAAATTTTCCGCTGAAGGGTTAAACTTCCCGCTGCTAGCTCCAACAGAGTAAAATATCTTTTTTAATCGTTCAATACAACTATTGCTAAATCTCAAGCATTTGTCTTGAAGGCTTGTCAATGATTTCTTCAAGTCTGAGTTGGCCTGGACTTCGGCTTCAAGCTTCGAATTAAGCTCTAGCTTCTCCTGTTCAAATTGTTTTGATTCACTGATAAGCTTCGAATTCAACTCTGATACTTTAGCCTCAGTCTCTGCCAGCAAGCCTTCGGTCGATTGGAGCTCGAAGTCTTTCTTTTCAATGATAGCAGATTGTTCTTTTATCTTGCTTTCTAAGTTTTCAATTATAGCTTCGTGTTTTTTGTCCTCCAAATCTTGCTGCATTTTCAGAGCTTTGCTCAGTAGCATGCTCTGCACAGAAACAACTTACGTTAGTAACATTTTCATTATTAACAGCAATAAAAACCAGAGAAAAGGTTGTTTACCTTGAAGTTGGAGTAAAATAAGCTGCCGACGATATGTTGTCGTCGGTAGCGGCTGATGTCTGTCTCTAGCTTCGGAAAACCGATACTCTTTGATAGAGTACCGATTACCTTAGCTCCAGTTTGGTCTCGAATGCAGCCTAATTTTTCATCGTCCACACCTCCAAATAGGAGAGCTCCTGGCTTGTAGCCGCAAGATTTGGCATAGTCCTTAAGTTCTTCCATTTCAGCCTTCGACAGTTTTTGCCCAATTAAATTTTGGAATGTGTAGGCTTCGTCGTCCGAAGTGTCCTCGGCTATTTCTTTCCCCTTCTCAGGCACTGTGGCCATGGTTTTTTCAGCAGCAGTGCCAGCTTCTTCTGCTGCCATGTCTTGCAAGATTTTGTCAATGTCCTCAATGGTAGTTTCTAAGTTTACATCTTCGGCTGTAGCGGCTTCGGTAGCCGCGACCTCCGAAGGTGCGACTTCGACGTTTGTGGCGCCTTCGACAGCTGGTGTTTTCTGAATTGACGCCCTAGGCGGCGTCTTGTCGATAACTTCAGTTACTGCAATAATTCTTTGCCGCTTGGGTTTGGTTATCTTCGTTTGATCCGGCTTGTCCACCTTTCGAAAAAGCTTCGTCAGTTGGAGCCCTAATGGACTTAGCTTCGTGGGCATGGGTTCAGTCATTACCTTTAAAATTTCCTCCACGTCGCTGGCAGAAGGCGGTGTGGGGGTCCCCTCTTCTTCGGATAATTTGCGCTTCGGAGTAGATATTTTTCTTTTCTTGGGAATTTTCTTCTCCTTTGCTGGTCTTTCTTCATCCCTGATCAGAGTTTCGGCCACTCTTTTTCTTTTCTGGCCCTCAGCACCCTTGCTCAACTGCTCATAGTCAGGGTACTCGAAGCCCAGGGCATCAAGCACTCGGTTCAGCCTTCGCTTCGGGCGGGTGCCGAAGGCTGCTGTCATTAGTTGATCTTCTTTTTTGGAATAATTCCCCAAAATTTCATTACACATCACCTCGACCGTGTCCAGCCACTCTTGGCAGGGTTTCTTAAAGTATTGTTTGAATTTGAAGTGATATGGAAGCCGGACAAGTTCCCCCTCCTTCTTCTCCCCCTTCAACTTTGGCATTTCCCATTCTTTCAGAGTAGGGAAGACTCTGAATGCCAAGAATTCCTGAACCAGATCCCTGGTACTGATATGTTCTGCAATAATTCCGAATTCATCCATTGCTTGTTGTGTTTGACCCTCTGGTGTCATGTTGCAGTGGGGTCGGGTTTCTCCGAAGATCAGCTCGAGTGGACTTTGCACAAGCTTCTCTTTGTCGTCTTCAACCTTGACATAGAACCATTCTGATTTCCAGCCTGCTGGCCATTTGCTTCGGTAGCTGATCACAGGAAACTTTGCGGTTTTTCGGTAGGCAAAATTGTAGCAACCGAAGTTTTCATGTAGCCCATCTTTTCTGGCCTTTGTTTGATAATGTAATTCATGAACTCGGCAGAAACTGTCGGCAAATGGCTCCACTGCTTGGCTCCGAAGGGCCCAAATATAAACGCTAAGCCTAACAATAGCGTTAGGAGTTAATTGGTGAAGGTAGATACCAAACCTCTTCAGTATCTCTGCAATAATCTCGTGAAGAGGGAATCTCAGCCCAGCCTTTAAAAAGCTCTTGAAGATGACAACCTCGTCCTTCTCTGGCTTCGGGGTGGTTTCTCCTCCCCCGAAGCGAAGTAGCTTCTTTTGATTTTCATTGAAATAACCTGCTTTCACCATCTTTGAAAGATCAGCCTTTGAAACAGTTGATTTCCCAAAATCCAGGTGACTGGGCTTGCTGGGCATGGCAATGCGGTAGTCATCTTCGGGATCAGTCCCTTCAATGTTTCCTTCTTCTCCTTTGGCAGTTGTCGGGTTTGCTTCAGCAGCAGGCATTTCTTCCGCAATCACTAGACCGGAACGCTGCATCGCTTCGGAGATGGGCACAGTGTTCGAACCTTCGGCTTCGTCTCCCTCATGTACAACTTTGGCAGTAGATCGCACTCTCGCCATTTGATTCTGAGTTTGGGAAAGTCAGATACTTTTTCTTTTTTCTTTTCTCCCGAAGCTCTTCTTCCTGACGAAGCAGATGTCGAGATGGACCTTCGCTCGATTCTGAGAGTCAAGCTTCGGCTATGGTGGAAAATTTTGGCAGCAAAACAGTGCAAATAGCAATGAATGCTGTGGTAACTTCACACCTACCCGTCTGTTTATATAGTGCTGCAGGTAAGAAGGTGAAGCGGCAGGATTTTTTACACCAAGCGGGCAGTCACTCGTACTCGCTGTGCAGTGGACCGCAAAGATCAAACAGTAACTCGGCAAGGTGGGCCTGGCACGCGCTCGGAAGCCGGATCGTTTCTCCGCAACGAGCTCAGGAAAGGTGTTTTTTGGACCTTCGGCTTCCCGAAGCTGAAGAGGCTTTTTTCACGGGTCAAGCTCGTTACGAAAAACGATCTAGCACCGCGAAAGGGGCTACTGTTGGGGCCATGCTTCGGTGCGCCGAAGGTCTTACACGAAGAAGCAGCTTCGGCTGAAGTCGTCTCCAAGTGATGGCCGAAGATTCCTTTTCATGGAGCTTCGGCGTTACGAACCGACATAGAGATAGAATGACCTTTTTATCCATAGAGGTCTGAGTCAATGTTGTAAACTTTTGTAAGGGGCATAATTGTAATTTGTCACAGGCTGCGACCTGTGCCTATAAATAGATGAACAGTACCTCTGTACTGTTCACGCGAACCTGTCATTTGCTTTCGCATCACACTTGTTCCTTTGCTTTCCTCAGGACCAAAGGTACATTTGTAACTTGAAGTCATTTATATTCATTCATTTACGATAATAAAGATGGAAATAATTCCATGATCATATTTAAATATTTATTTCATGTTTCATGATTTATATGATATGAATGCTTCGTTCCTTGATATTATGTTTACGAAGGTACGTCCTTCGTAACCTTCGTCCGAAATTCTTTATATCCTGAGGGGATATAATGTTTTGGAGGACGAAGGACCTTAACACCTAACATTTTCTATGTTGCCTTGTTCTTAATTCTTAGCATTTGAGAACAAGCCCCCAACAGACGCATTACACCTGTATGGTGCATTCGCGGGCGGGAGGCCGATAGAAGCTCAGGAATTTCCCCGTCGAAGCTATGTTCGACCGTGGGATTTCGCCCGCACATCGCTGGCTCTGCCAACACACCCGAACACTGGTATGGTTGTCCTGGCTAGTTCGCTTTCTCCTTGCATCTCTCTACAATTAGGCTTAGTCCTAGGGGAGTTTGTGGTTCACCGGTTGTCCAACTCCAGGCATGGCACCACCGTCGTAGCTGCCCGCGCCAACGGACATCTACACCATGGAGATTGGGGGTGCACTTGAGCCGTTGGATGGGAGATGGACAGCATAGATTAGATTCCGAGATAACAGTTCAGCCGGGAGAGTTACGTGCCGTCCGATATTGATCCAATGGTCGACAGGGAGCGCTCCTTTTTAAAGAACCATGATCTAATCTTGGCCTCTGGATCTGAATCCTACGGCCGAAATTGGAGAATACCCTTTCGGTTGCGATATTTGCAAAAGAAACCTCATAGATTTAGATATTAGAACCCGTCGTCCCTCTCCACTGTGCGCTGTGTCTTAGGAGTTTTACTCCGTAGCCCCTGAGTTTTCCAGGAAATGAGGCCCAATCTAGAACCCATTTAATTTGAATAAAAGAATTAGAAAATGGATTTTTAATATGAAAATAATTACTAGAACTTGTTTATTCCATAGAAAATTCATATGAACTCCAAATTAACCCATTCCAGTTCCTAAAATTTTGTAATTTTATTCTCTATCACCTAGAGCCTCTGATTTATCATGAAAACAATAAGAAATTTAATCTCTCATTTAATCCTATTTTAAGCACATAAAACCTTTGAAAATTCATAACTTAAAATCTATAACTCCAAAAATTATGATTTCTGTTCCTAGGATTTTATTTTAATATGTAGATTATTACTGTGTATTTTGTGTACATGTTTGGTGTGGTGTTAATTTTCTCTATATACTGTGCTTGTTTGTATTGTGGCGAGTAGAAGAGCCCGTGTCTGAGGATCCTGGTGAGCAGCAGATAGAAGTAGCTGAGCAGGAGCTCATTGAAGACAAGTTATGCCCTTGACCACGTTTTACCCAATAATGTTCTTTAATATCATTTATTCATGCATAGGCTAATTTTGATGGGACCCGATAGGTCACCCTAGATTGTTTATCTCATTACCTTGTTTACCCCTGAATCACTTGGGTAGTTTGCTATTGCTTTACATGGTTTTGGGATAATCATTTACTACATCTATGTTCCAATTCTTTTTGTTATTCTATTTATGTTCATGTCAAGATCATTAATGTTAATTGGAACATAGAGCTTAACTTCAGAAACACGTGCCACCACAAGGGTTTAATGGGACGCCCTTGGCTGACTAATTAGGAAAGCTAGTGGAAGACTACCTTACCCGAAAGGGGCAAGGGCAGTAGGGGAGTTGCATGCAAGGAGGTTCTCAGGTTGATTCAGCTGCGATGGCGGTCAGACGGGGGATTCTTGCAAGTGCTCTTCCCATAAACTGTAGCGGGTTTTCGGAAGCTAGTGGAACTTTGTAAAGGCCTCGTAGTGTTGCCCTGCCTCGCCTCCTAGGTAGAGGTGTATGGGAGTCACGATCCCTTAGCAGATGGGTAACATGACTTGTGGGTAAAGGGTACAACCTCTGCAGAGTGTAAAACTGGTATACTAGCCGAGCTCACGGTCATGAGCAGCTCAGGACTCTCTGATGATTAATTTATGGAACTTAAATTTAATTTTGTCATTTGCATCGCATTGGTTTATTATTAATTTTGTTCTATTACTTTATTTAAGGTTTGCTATTTACTTACACTTAGTAACTTCTAATAAAATTTTGACCAACTACTTAAAAGCAATGCTCAGCTTTAACCCCTGTCATTGATTAGCCTTACACATCACATGAACTCCCACTTTTGTGAGTTCATGTCCACTGGTTCCCCACAACTTGTTGAGCTATGATCATGTGTTAGATCACCCTTGCTGTCTCACACCCCCCACAGGAGAAGAACAGGTGGTTCAGGAGGAGCCACAAGGCGAGGAGTTTGATCTGATCTAGGTGGCGTTTCTCAGTTGACATTAGCGCCGACGATCCTTAGTTCGTTTTATATTTATTCTTTTATTTTGTAATAAGTCTTCCGTTATGTAATAAATACTCTGATGTTTTATGACATTTATCTCTATGCACTCTGTTATTATATATGTTGTCCTCTTGGCACATGTATGAGATGCACCTGACTTTGTTCCTTAAAGCCGAGTGTGACAGAAGTGGTATCAGAGGAAATGTTGACTGTAGGACGAGACCTAGATAGAAATGGATAAACCCTTTCCTACTTACCTTACTCTGATTCATTCTATACTCATCTCATCTTGATCTTGTCTCACCTTTTGCTATTCTACTCTGGTTACTCTTATCTTTTCTACTCTAAGATAAGAAGGATTTCACACCTTGGAATCCTACCACTATGATCTTTTTAAGAGATAGGGAACCTAAGACAAAATTTAAAACTATGTTCTTTATTTAAAAATGATTGGTTGATTGTGCTGATGCTAAATGCCTAATTTGCTTCTTTGATTGATTGAATTATTATAGATGGACATCTTAGCATGTACCAACATAAGGTATCGAATTAGCTTTAGTAGGTGAAATATTAATCTGCTTAGCTAATAAATCCCCCAAAGTAACCTGATTTGTAAATACCTGCCTTGTCTGCTATTCTCTTACCATATGTATCTAACTCAGATGGTCAATACCAGGCGGGGTGGTGGAATTGATTTGCCTCCTAATCGACACACTCGATGGATATATAGACAACCCCAGCCACAACCAGCAGAGATGAATCCTCCTAATCCTCCACCAGGTGGAGTTGACCCACTGATTGCAGCTCAGATGAGGATGATGCAACAAATGGCAGACACCATGGCAGATATGCGTGCTCAAATGCAACAAGAACGCCAAGATATGTGCCAAGAAAGAGAAGTGATACGCCAGGAGTTGTGTCAGGAACGAGAGGAGATACGCCAGGAAAGGAGGGCGCAACAGCAGCTACAACAGCAAATGCAACAACAACAACAACAGCAGCAGCAACAGCAACAAGTACCACTGCCTCCACCACCACCACCAGTTCCACCCCGAGATAAGCATAGGGAGTTCATGAGTCATAAGCCACCTACATTTGCAAGCTCTCCTGATCCACTAGATGCAGATGATTGGCTGAAATCTATGGAAAAGATGTTGAATATTGCATAATGCACTGACCGGGAGAAGGTTTTATATGCTTCTGGACATCTGATAGGTCCTGCTGCTGACTGGTGGGATTCATATACTGCTGCCCACGATGCTGCTGATACTATTACTTGGGCAGAGTTCAGTACACAGTTCAGCATATACCAGCTGGATTAATGAAGATTAAGAAGAAGGAATTTCTATCGCTGAAGCAAGGAAGTATGTCAGTCAGTGAGTACCGCGACAAGTTTATTCAGTTATCTAGATATGCCCCTGATGAAGTTGCTGAAGATGAGAGGAAACAGGAACATTTTATTGAAGGACTCAATGGACCTCTACAGTATGCTTTAGTGGCACATACATTTCCATCATTTCAGAGGCTGCTTGATAAGGCCCTGGCTATTGAACACAAGCGTGTTTAGCTAGGAGATTTGAAGAGGAAGGCTATATCTCAAGGACAAGGAAGCAGCAGTGTTCGTCCTCGCTACAGTTCACCCCAGGGTACACCAGTTCGCACTGGCGGAGGCCAGCGCCCAGTTCAGCAATCACCTCTGAGGACTCCACCTCCTCGACAGGCTACCCCCATTGGCACCCTGACGAAGTTCTTAGAATAGAGTCCAGGCACTACGTGTTTCAAGTGTGGGAAGACTGGACATTATGCAAATGTCTGCCCACAGAGGATTGCTACTACTCTAGTTTAGAATAGGCAGCAAACTCCAGGATCTGGCAAGGGATACTCTATTGCCAAGGTTAATCAAGTCAGCGTTGATGCTACTCCGGATGGTGCTGACATCGTACTTGGTATGTTTTATGTTAATGCAATTCCTGCAACCATCTTATTTGATTCTGGTGCTACACATTTATTTATGTCTGCTAGATATGCCAACACAAATGAAATACCACTGCTAAATATGAGAAAACCAATGATAGTAATTACACCTAAAGGGCCTGTTGAGGCGAATCAAATGACACGAAGATTGACATTAACAATTATGGGTAGAGAATTTGGAGCTACTGCTATAATATTAGAGGCAAGCAGTATAGATCTGATCCTTGGTATGTCATGGTTAAGAAAGGCAAAGGCCATTATAGCATGTGGTAGAGGTACCGTAGAACTCACTACTACTAAAGGAGAAAGATTTCAAGTTAATATTGCAGTAACCACCTAATCCAAACGTGCAATGTTCTTTATACCTGAGGAATTTGTTGGTGACAACATCTGTGTGGTTAGAGATTTTCCGGATGTCTTTCTAGACGAGTTACCAGGGATGCCACCTGATAGAGAAGTTGTGTTTGTTATTGATCTCTTACCTAGGACTGCCCCTATTTCTAAACGGCCATACAGGATGTCTATAGAAGAGCTAAAGGAACTTAAGAAGCAGTTAACGGAGCTACAAGAGGCTGGATACATTCGTCCGAGTTCCTCACCTTGGGGAGCGCCGGTTCTGTTTGTACAGAAGAAGGATGGATCACAACGGATGTGTGTGGATTATAGATCACTTAATGATGTTACGGTGAAGAACAAGTATCCGTTGCCTCATATTGAGGATTTATTTGATCAGATGAGAGGTGCAAGGGTATTCTCGAAGATTGATCTCCAATCGGGTTACCATCAGATGAGGATTAGACCATCGGATATTCCTAAGACAACATTCTCGACTCGATATGGATTATATGAGTTCACTGTTATGTCGTTTGGATTGACCAATGCCCTAGCTTATTTTATGAACTTGATGAATAAGGTGTTTATGGAGTATTTGGACAGATTCGTCGTGGTATTCATCGACGATATTCTTATTTATTCCCAGAATGATAGCGATCATGAGGAACATCTGAGGTTGGTGCTATAGAAGCTACGAGATAACCAGCTATATGCCAAGTTCAGCAAGTGCGAGTTTTGGATTGGCGAGGTGCCATTTCTTGGTCATATTATTTCTAATGGAGGAATTTCAGTGGATCCTGCTAAGGTTAAGGAGATAATGGAGTGGAGAGTACCCACTACAGTTACTGAGATTCGGAGTTTCTTGGGACTTGCTGGCTATTATCGAAGATTTATTTAAGGATTTTCTAAGATTACTAAGCCTATGACCTCGCTTCTGGAGAAGAGCAGAGAATTTAAGTGGGACGAGAAGTGCCAAGATAGTTTTGATCAATTGAAGAAGAGATTAATGTCGCCACCAGTATTGGTTATGCCAGACCTACAAAAAGGATTTGATATTTATTGTGATGCATGTGGCCAAGGCTTAGGATGTGTGCTCATGCAAGAAGGACATGTGATCGCCTATGCGTCTCGTCAGTTACGGAAACATGAATTGAACTACCCCACTCATGACTTAGAATTGGCAGCCGTTGTGCATGCGCTTAATATTTGGAGACATTATATCATGGGGACCAAGTGCCAAGTATACACGGATCACAAGAGTTTGAAGTATATATTCACTCAGAAGGATCTCAACCTTAGGCAACGCCGTTGGTTGGAGCTTATTAAGGATTATGATTTGGAGATTCACTATCACCCAGGCAAGGCAAATTTGGTTGCAGATGCCTTGAGTCGAAAGGAGCATGTTCATTCAGCTATTGTTGCCTAGCTACCCGACGAGATTATTGAGGATTTCAGGAGGCTTAACCTGGGGATAGTTGCTCACAAAGGAGTTACTATTGATGTGGAACCTACTTTGGAGCAAGAAATCCGCAAAGGTCAACTTGATGATGCTAAAATAAAAGAGATTAAGGATCTGATTACTGAAGGTCGAGGTCCGGAATTCACGGAAGATGAGCAAGGCACTGTATGGTTCAAGGACAGGATGTGTGTTCCTGATATTGAAAGCCTTCAAGAGACTATTTTAAAGGAGGCCCATGACTCGGATTATTCTATTCATACTGGTAGCATCAAGATGTATCAGGATTTGAAGCGGAAATATTGGTGGTCTGGATTAAAAAGAGATGTGGCTGCACATGTGGCTATGTGCGATGTATGTCAAAGAGTTAAAGATTAACACGAGAGGCCAGCTAGACTATTGCACCCACTGAAGATACCCGAGTGGAAGTGGGAAGAGATTGGTATGGATTTCATTACTGGATTGCCTCGCACCCAGAAAGGATATGATGCTATATGGGTGATTGTGGATAGATTGAATAAAGTAGCTCACTTCATTCCTGTAAAGACTACATATAAAGGTTCTCAGCTAGCAGGGTTATATATGGCTTGGATTGTGTGTTTACATGGAGTACCAAAGAAGATCGTGTCTGATCGAGGTTTGCAGTTTACCTCAAGATTTTGGAGAAGCTTTCATGAGAATATGAGTACGAAGTTGAATTTTAGTACAACTTATCACCCTCAAACTGATGGACAGACTGAAAGGACTAATCAAGTATTAGAAGATATGTTGAGAGCTGGTGCCCTTCCGCATGGAGGAAGTTGGGATAAAAGTCTACCTTATGATAAGTTCTCTTATAATAATAGCTATCAGGCCAGTCTGAAGATGTCACCATTTGAAGCTTTGTATGGGAGAAAGTGCAGGACTCCTCTATATTGGGATCAGACTAGAGAAAGACAGTTCTTTGGGCCTGAATTGATTCAAGAGGCAGGAGAACAAGTCCGTATAATTCAGAAGAATTTGAGGGTAGCTCAGACCAGACAAAAGAGCTATGCGGATAAGAGAAGAAGACCACTAGAATTTAAGGAAGGAGATTATGTGTATCTCAAGGTGTCACCACTTCGTGGAATGAGGAGATTCAAAGTAAAGGGCAAATTGTCACCTCGTTATATTGGACCATTCTTGATCTTTAGGATAGTTGGGGAGATGGCATACCAACTCGAGCTACCTGCTACGCTATCGGATGTGCATAATGTATTCCATGTATCTCAACTGAAGAAATGTCTCCGTGTCCCTGAGGAACAGTTACCGATGGAAGAACTCATTGTTCAGGGTGATTTGATTTATATAGAGTATCCGATCAAGATTCTTGACACATTGACTCAAGTTACAAGAAACAAGGTGACAAAGATGTGCAAAGTATAGTGGAGTCACCATGGAGAATATGAAGCAACATGGGAAAGAGAAGAAGAGCTTCGCACAGATTTTCCCCACCTTTTCCCTCATTCCTCCTAAATCTCGAGGACGAGATTCTTTTAAGGGGGGTAGGATTTGTAATACCCAAGAAAAAGTACAATGAGTATATAGTTGTTATTCTTATTTTGTATGCCATATATTCATCATACCGAGAGCACACCTATAGTTAAGAATGATTAATCAAAACAAAAGGAATATGCATCGTGCTGAGGCTTTATTTTGTGTGCATTTTGTGATGATATAAAAATAGAATAAAAATACATATATATATATATATATGTTAATATCCAAATTGGAATTTAATTCTAAAAGAAATTCTAGGGGTCGAAATAGAGAAGGAAAGAGAAAATACTATACATTTATAAATGGATAAATTTATTCCATAATAATCTAATCAAAGCATATATGCAGAGAATTGAGTACAAATACACCACAAATTTGAAATCCAAATTGAGATTCAAAAAAATAAAAAAAGAAAAAAAAGAGAAAAGGAAATGGCACGTTGTGCCGAATTCTGTTGGTCGGCCCTGCACCTCGGCCATCCCCCCTTTGATCCCGTGCGGTCGTCTCCTGCGCACACTCCAGAATGATAGGTGGGCCCGTGAAAGTCGCCTAGAGGGGGGGGTGAATAGGGCGAAACTGAAAATCTCAAAAATAATCACAACTACAAGCCGGGTTAGCGTTAGAAATATAATTGAGTCCGCGAGAGAGGGAGCAAAACAAATCGCAAGCAAATAACGAAGTGAGACACGCGGATTTGTTTTACCGAGGTTCGGTTCTTTCAAACCTACTCCCCGTTGAGGAGGCCACAAAGGCCGGGTCTCTTTCAACCCTTCCCTCTCTCAAACGGTCCCTCAGACCGAGTGAGCTTTTCTTCTTCTCAATCAAACGGGAACAAAACTTCCCCGCAAGGGCCACCACACAATTGGTGCCTCTTGCCTTGGTTACAATTGAGTTTTGATCACAAGAACAAGTGAGAAAGAAAGAAAGCGATCTAAGCGCAAGAGCTCAAAAGAACACGACAAATCTCTCTCGCTAGTCACTAAAGGCTTGAGTGGAATTGGAGAGGATTTGATCTCTTTGGTGTGTCTAGAATTGAATGCCTAGCTCTTGTAAGTGGTTGGAAGTTGGAAAACTTGGATGCAATGAATGGTGGGGTGGTTGGGGTATTTATAGCCCCAACCACCAAACTTGACCGTTGGTGGAGGTTGTCTGTCGATGGCGCACCGGACAGTCCGGTGCACACCGGACATGTCCGGTGCCCCCGCCACGTCACCAGTGCCGTTGGATTCTGACCGTTGGAGCTTCTGACTTCTGGGCCCGCCTGGATGTACGGTGCACACCGGACATCAACTGTTCATTGTCCGGTGCGCCGGTATGGTCGCGCCTGACGTCTGCGCGCGCAGAGCGTGCATTAAATGCGCTGCAGGGAGCCGTTGGCGCCGAAATAGCCGTTGCTCCGGGGTTACACCGGACAGTCCGGTGCACACCGGACATGTCCGGTGAATTATAGCGGAGCGGCTGCCGTGCGAACCCGAGGCTGGCGAGTTGAGGAGGCCGCGCGTCCTTGGAGCACCGGACACTGTCCGGTGCACACCGGACAGTCCGGAGAATTATAGCGAAGCGACCTGAGAAATTCCCGAAGGTGGCGAGTTCGAGTTGGAGTCCTCTGGGCGCACCGGACACTGTCCGGTGTACACCGGACAGTCCGGTGCCTTCAGCCAGAGGTGCCTTCGGTTGCCTCTTTGCTCCAAAACTTGATCTTTTTATTGGCTGCGGGTGAACCTTTTGCACCTGTATAGCTTATACACTAGAGCAAACTAGTTAGTCCAATATTTGTGTTGGGCAATTCAACCACCAAAATTATTTAGGAACTCGGTGTAAGCCTAATTCCCTTTCAATCTCCCCCTTTTTGGTGATTGATGCCAACACAAACCAAAGCAAATATAGAAGTGCATAGTTGAACTAGTTTGCATAATGTAAGTGCAAAGGTTGCTTGGAATTGAGCCAATATAAATGCTTACATGATGCGCATGGATAGTTTTCTTTATTTTTGACATATTGGACCACATTTGCACCAAAGGTTTTGTTTTTGCAAACTTTTTGTAAATTCTTTTCAAAGGCCTTTTGCAAGATAGTCAAAGGTAAATGAATAAGATTTTGCAAGACTTTTTCGAGTTTTGAAATTTTCTTCCTTTGTTCAAAATGCCTTCCCTTTGACTAAACAAAACTTCCCCTCAAATAAAGTCTCCTCTTAGTGTTCAAGAGGGTTTTAAGATATCAAATTTGAAAATACTACTTACTCCCCCTTTAGAACACAAAGAGATACCAATTTTGAAATTTACCAAATGAAAATCATCAATTTTAAAATTAGGGTGGTGGTGCGGTCCTTTTGCTTTGGGCTCATATTTTCTCCCCCTTTGGCATGAATCGCCAAAAACGGAAATATTAGAGCCAATAGAAGTACTTTCCCCTCCTTTGGTCATGAAATAAATGAGTGAAGATTATACCAAAAATGGAGAGTGATGCGGAGCGACGGCGAAGGATGAGTAGTAGAGTGGAGTGGAAGCCTTGTCTTCGCCGAAGACTCCAATTCCCTTTCAATATACCTATGACTTGGTTTGGAATACACTTGAAAACACATTAGTCATAGCATATATAAAAGAGATATGATCAAAGGTATACATGTGAGCTATGTGTGCAAGTTTAGCAAAAGAAATTCCTAGAATCTAGAATATTAAGCTCATGCCTAAGTCTGGTAAAAGATTGTTCATCAAGTGGCTTGGTAAAGATATCGGCTAATTGATCTTTAGAGTTAATGTATGAAATCTCGATATCCCCCTTTTGTTGGTGATCCCGAAGAAAGTGATACCGAATGGCTATGTGTTTAGTGCGGCTATGCTCAACGGGATTATCCGCCATGCGGATTGCACTCTCATTATCACATAGAAGAGGAACTTTGGTTAATTTGTAACCGTAGTCCCGCAGGGTTTGCCTCATCCAAAGCAATTGCGCGCAACAATGGCCTGCGGCAATATACTCGGCTTCGGCGGTAGAAAGAGCGACCGAATTTTGCTTCTTTGAAGCCCAAGACACCAAGGATCTTCCCAAGAACTGGCAAGTCCCCGATGTGCTCTTTCTATTAATCTTACACCCCGCCCAATCGGCATCCGAATAACCAATCAAATCAAAAGTGGATCCCCGAGGGTACCAAAGCCCAAACTTAGGAGTATAAGCCAAATATCTCAAGATTCGTTTTACGGCCGTAAGATGTGATTCCTTAGGGTCGGCTTGGAATCTTGCACACATGCATACGGAAAGCATAATGTCCGGTCGAGATGCACATAAATAAAGCAATGAACCAATCATCGACCGGTATACCTTTTGATCCACGGACTTACCTCCCGTGTCGAGGTCGAGATGCCCATTTGTTCCCATGGGAGTCTTGATGGGCTTGGCATCCTTCATTCCAAACTTGCTTAGAATGTCTTGAGTATACTTCGTTTGGCTAATGAAAGTGCCCTCTTGGAGTTGCTTGACTTGAAATCCTAAGAAATATTTCAACTCTCCCATCATAGACATCTCGAATTTCTTTGTCATGATCCTACTAAATTCTTCACATGTAGATTTGTTAGTAGACCCAAATATAATATCATCAACATAAATTTGGCATACGAACAAATCATTGTCAAGAGTTTTAGTGAATAAAGTAGGATCGGCTTTGCCGACTTTGAAGCCATTTGCAATAAGGAAATCTCTAAGGCATTCATACCATGCTCTTGGGGCTTGCTTGAACCCATAAAGCGCCTTAGAGAGCCTATAAACATGGTTAGGGTACTCACTGTCTTCAAAGCCGGGAGGTTGCTCAACATAGACCTTCTCCTTGATTGGTCCATTGAGGAAAGCACTCTTCACGTCCATTTGATAAAGCTTGAAGCCATGGTAAGTAGCATAGGCCAATAATATGCGAATTGACTCAAGCCTAGCTACGGGTGCATAGGTTTCACCAAAATCCAAACCTTTGACTTGTGAATACCCCTTGGCCACGAGTCGAGCTTTGTTCCTTGTCACCACACCATGCTCGTCTTGCTTGTTGCGGAAGACCCACTTGCTTCCTACAACATTTTGATTGGGACGTGGAACTAAATGCCATACCTCATTCCTTGTGAAATTGTTGAGCTCCTCTTGCATCGCCATCACCCAATCCGAATCTTGAAGTGCTTCCTCTACCCTGTGTGGCTCAATAGAGGAAACAAAAGAGTAATGTTCACAAAAATGTGCAACACGAGATCGAGTAGTTACCCCCTTATGAATGTCGCCGAGGATGGTGTCGACGGGGTGATCTCGTTGTATTGCTTGGTGGACTCTTGGGTGTGGCGGTCTTGGTTGATCATCCTCCTTGTCATCATCATTTGCATCTCCCCCTTGATCGTTGCCGTCATCTTGAGGGGGCTCATCTCTTTGATCTTCTCCTTCATCAACTTGAGCCTCGTCCTCATTTTGGGTTGGCGGAGATGCTTGCATGGAGGAGGATGGTTGATCTTGTGTATGTGGAGGCTCTTCGGATTCCTTAGGACACACATCCCCAATGGACATGTTCCTTAGCGCTATGCATGGAGCCTGTTCTTCACCTATCTCATCAAGATCAACTTGCTCTACATGAGAGCCGTTAGTCTCATCAAACACAACGTCACAAGAAACTTCAACAAGTCCTGAGGACTTGTTAAAAACTCTATATGCCCTTGTGTTTGAGTCATATCCTAGTAAAAAGCCTTCTACAGTTTTAGGAGCAAATTTAGATTTTCTACCTCTTTTGACAAGAATAAAACATTTGCTACCAAAAACTCTAAAATATGAAATATTGGGCTTTTTACCGGTTAGGAGTTCATAGGATGTCTTCTTGAGGATTCGGTGAAGATATAACCGGTTGATGGCGTAGCAAGCGGTGTTGACTGCTTCGGCCCAAAACCGATCCGGTGTCTTGTACTCATCAAGCATGGTTCTTGCCATGTCCAATAGAGTTCGATTCTTCCTCTCCACTACACCATTTTGTTGTGGAGTGTAGGGAGAGGAGAACTCATGCTTGATGCCCTCCTCCTCAAGGAAGCCTTCGATTTGAGAGTTCTTGAACTCCGTCCCATTGTCGCTTCTAATTTTCTTGATCCTTAAGCCGAACTCATTTTGAGCCCGTCTCAAGAATCCCTTTAAGGTCTCTTGGGTATGAGATTTGTCCTGCAAAAAGAACACCCAAGTGAAGCGAGAACAATCATCCACAATAACTAGACAGTACTTACTCCCGCCGATGCTTATGTAAGCGATCGGGCCGAATAGGTCCATGTGTAGGAGCTCCAGTGGCCTGTCACTAGTCATGATGTTCTTGTGTGGATGATGAGTGCCAACTTGCTTCCCGGCTTGGCATGCGCTACAAATCCTGTCTTTCTCAAAATGAACATTGGTTAGTCCTAAAATGTGTTCTCCCTTTAGAAGCTTGTGAAGATTCTTCATTCCAACATGGGCTAGTCGGCGGTGCCAGAGCCAACCCAAGTTAGTCTTAGCAACTAAGCAAGTGTCGAGTTTAGCTCTATCGAAATCTACCAAATATAGCTGACCCTCTAACACTCCCTTAAATGCTATTGAATCATCACTTCTTCTAAAGACAGTAACACCTGTATATAGACAGTTGTAGCCCATTTGACATAATTGGGATACGGAAAGTAAATTGTAATCTAAAGAATCTACAAGAAAAACATTGGAAATAGTATGGTCAGGTGATATAGCAATTTTACCCAATCCTTTGACCAAACCTTGATTTCCATCCCCGAATGTGATAGCTCGTTGGGGATCTTGGTTTTTCTCATATGAGGAGAACATCCTTTTCTCCCCTGTCATGTGGTTTGTGCACCCGCTGTCGAGTATCCAACTTGAGCCCCCGGATGCATAAACCTACAAAACAATTTTAGTTCTTGACTTTAGGTACCCAAACGGTTTTGGGTCCTTTGGCATTAGAAACAAGAACTTTGGGTACCCAAACACAAGTCTTGGAGCCCTTGTGTTTGCCCCCAATAATCTTGGCAACTACCTTGCCGGATTTGCTAGTAAGCACATAAGAAGCATCAAAAGTTTTAAAAGAAATAGCATGATCATTTGATGCATTAGGAATTTTCTTTCTAGGCAACTTAGCACGGATTGGTTGCCTAGAACTAGATGTCTCACCCTTATACATAAAAGCATGGTTAGGACCAGAGTGAGACTTCCTAGAATGAATTCTCCTAATTTTGCTCTCAGGATAGCCGGCAGGGTACAAAATGTAACCCTCGTTATCCTGAGGCATGGGAGCCTTGCCCTTAACAAAGTTAGACAAGTTCTTAGGAGGGGCATTAAGTTTGACATCGTCTCCCCTTTGGAAGCCAATGCCATCCTTGATGCCAGGGCGTCTCCCATTATAGAGCATACTTCTAGCAAATTTAAACTTTTCATTTTCTAAGTTATGCTCGGCAATTTTAGCGTCTAATAATGCTATATGATCATTTTGTTGTTTAATTAAAGCCATGCGATCATGAATAGCATTGACATCAACATCTCTACATCTAGTACAAATAGAAATATGCTCAACATTAGATGTAGAGGGTTTGCAAGATTTTAATTCAATAACCTTAGCATGTAATAGATCATTTTTAGTTCTAAGGTCGGAAATTGTAACATTGCAAACATCTAATTCTTTAGCCTTAGCAATTAATTTTTCATTCTCATTTCTAAGGCTAGCAATAGAAACATTCAACTCATCAATCCTAGCAAGCAAATCAACATTATCATTTCTAGGATAGGAAGTTGAATCAATACAAACATGAGAATCAACCTTAGCAATTAATTTAGCATTTTCATTTCTAAGGTTGGCAATGGTGTCATGGCAAGTACTTAGCTCACTAGATAATTTGTTACACTTTTCTACCTCTAGAGCATAAGCATTTTTAACCTTAACATGTTTCTTGTTTTCCTTGATTAGGAAGTCCTCTTGGGAGTCCAAGAGATCATCCTTTTCATGTATGGCACTAATTAGCTCATTTAATTTTTCCTTTTGTTCCATGTTAAGGTTAGCAAAAAGAATACGCAAGTTATCCTCCTCATTTTTATCATCATCCTCATCACTAGATGTTTCATATTTAGTGGAGGACCTTGATTTTACCTTCTTTTTGCCGTCCTTGGCCATGAGACACTTGTGGCCGACGTTGGGGAAGAGAAGCCCCTTGGTGACGGCGATGTTGGCGGCGTCCTCGTCGGAGGAGGACTCGGTGGAGCTCTCGTCGGAGTCCCACTCGCGGCACACGTGGGCATCGCCGCCCTTCTTCTTGTGGTACCTCTTCTTTTCTCTCCTCTTGCCCTTCTTGTCGTCGCCCCTGTCACTGTCACTAGACATAGGACATTTTGCGATAAAGTGACCGGGCTTACCACACTTGTAGCAAACCTTCTTGGAACGGGGTTTGTAGTCCTTCCCCTTCCGTTGCTTGAGGATTTGCCGAAAGCTTTTGATGATTAAGGCCATCTCCTCATTGTCGAGCTTGGAGGCGTCAATTGGTTGTCTACTTGGTGTAGACTCTTCCTTCTTCTCCTCCGTTGCCTTGAAGGCCACCGGTTGCGCCTCGGATGTGGAAGGTTCATCAAGCTCGTTGATCTTCTTTGAGCCCTTAATCATGCATTCAAAACTCACAAAATTCCCGATAACTTCCTCGGGGGTCATTAGTGGATATCTAGGATTACCACGAATTAATTGAACTTGAGTGGGGTTAAGAAAAATAAGAGCTCTTAAAATAACCTTAACCACCTCGTGGTCATCCCACTTTTTGCTCCCGAGGTTGCGCACTTGGTTCACCAAGGTCTTGAGCCGATTGTACATATCTTGTGGCTCCTCCCCTTGGCAAAGGAGCTTAGAAGGGTGATGTAGGGAAGTCGTAAGGGATGACCTTAGATGTTGTATGACGGAACGATGACTTAATGCTTCCATTTTTGCTTGAGAAATGACGTAGGTGAACTCCTTCTTTCCATTTTTGATTGAAAAAGCGTCTGGCCCAAAGAGGTCTACAGTAGTGCC
Organism: Zea luxurians; assembly: GCA_029449295.1. NCBI lineage: Eukaryota > Viridiplantae > Streptophyta > Magnoliopsida > Poales > Poaceae > Zea > Zea luxurians. The sequence goes on along the minus strand of JAOPSE010000018.1, from coordinate 38,896,485 downwards.
TTGCGAGGTCGTTTCCTTTACCGAGACTATTCCGTCTCAAAGTGAATCTGCACTACTTTTGATTTGATTTGATTTGATACAGACTGAAAGAAATGCATGCTCAAATTCAAAAACGAAGAAGCTCTGAACATGGTGTCTCATGCCATCACTCACTTTCCTTCATAATTGATTGAAGAAAACCTTCTTCGGATTTCCTTTGTTCGAAGCACCCTTAGGCCTAGCAAATCGATAATCGACTCTTTCTTTCGCGTATGAAAGCAATGGGAAATTCAGTACGAAAGAAATCAATCACTTTAGAGTGAACTTTGACTTATCGAACTTCTCGGGAATACACTTACTATTCACTCGCTTTCTGTAAAAACACTTAAGTAGTCTATAGCTCGTGTTACTCGTTCGAACATTCATATCAGCTTGATCTGGCTCTACACAAAAAGAAAGACACGCACGCGCATGCAAGAAGCGACGGGTAGCTTCACTCCTGTCCTTTATTATTGTTTTCTCCCTTCTCGTCTTTCTGGCTCTACACAAGCTTAGGCTAGGCGCTTTTCAAGACAATTAATTTGATAGGAGGGTCAAGGGTTAGGCATTGGCTCAATCTTATCGCTAGGCTACGAAGACTCTCCTTTCTATTAATCTACTCGGGAAAGAAGAAAAGGCGCGAAGCAAAATAGCGAAAGCATACAAGCCAGCTGAGCAATCGTTTGTGCATCCCGTCTTCTTTCTCTACCCCGTGCCAACTTATTGTTCACCACTGCCTGCCACTTTCCGGACACGGACTATTACACATTTCTTGCTGCTTTTCTAGTCGCATATCGGTTGTCTAACTAGAAGGGTGGAACCTTTTCTTTTTAACTAGTCTTAAAGCAGCCTTGAGTTCTTTTTATTGAATTCGCGAGATTGAAAATTAGGATTGAATGAATAACCTAGAGATATATTCCTTTTCTCAAATAGTTCTTTAAGGGGCCTCTGTTGGTGGACAAACAGGCATTGCCCTTATTGATACCGGCAGTTCAAGTACATTCATTGATTTGTCTTTCGCAGTTAAAACCACTTGCCATATCCAAAAATTCGGCTAAAATAGCTGTGGCTGGGGGAGGCCAACTTACATCTGGGGCAATCATAGCAGACACTGCATTCTCTATTCAGAAACATGCCTTCAACAACAACCTTAGAGTCCTGGACTTGAAAGAATACGATGTCATGATTGGCTCTATAAACATAGCCCATTTGCCCTCAATTTGAAGACCAGAGAATTTCTCATTCCCTCGGGATAGGTAGGCCCATCCCCCACCCCTCCTTTCCCGAGAGGCGGCCGGGCTGTGCTTCCCCAGCGGCCACCCACACCCAGTGGCGGCAGAAAACGCTCTTCATGAGTTTCGAATGAAGAGTGCCCCTCTTTTTTTCCCTAAATCTTGGATTTGGAAGTTGGTAAAGACCCACCCCTTGTTTAAGTCAGAATGAGTCCCGAGACATTGGCTTCCGCCAACAGTGAACTATTAAGGATCGCATCCCGCGCATATTCTACATTATAGCCTGCAACTGATTCAGCTTCCGCTTCTGGGAGATCAGACGGAGCTCTATTAGTTTCTGCTAGACGAGGAATAAGGAACATAACCAATACGGGGAACAAGGGAATACCGGACCATATCTGCTTTTGCGCCATGACAATCTCACTCGAATTACAGGGACCTACACATATTAGTACAGTATACCGGGGTCCCCGGCCAGAACCACACGTGCAAGTTTCCCTGCATGTGGCTCGTCCGTGCTTTTATCCGAGGCGCTGCCTGCATTGTTTTCATATTGAGGGATTAGTCTGCCATCAGTGGTAGACTGGGGAAGAAGGCCGAGTGGATGCCCTTTCAATTGAGACTATGATGTTTCCATCCTTTCCAATAAAAAGAAGCTAGTCTACCAGCTTTCCTAACAACCAACACAAGAAATGTAGACGAACACAGAAATGAGATAACTAGAACGATGAAATCCACGGAAGAAAGAAAGAAGCCTTCCCTGAAACCCGGGCTATTCAACTGTCTTTCCTCGAAACAAGAGACTAGGAAGTATTAAGATTCCAAGATTCATTTCAGCTTTTTCCAGGGAGAACTGCAGTCTTCAACTGGCATTCGCACTGGAAAGTGAGAACTCTTTCTTTCCTTTTGATTGAACTCTACAATACGATTTCGGAGATTGGTACCAGATTGGAATTCATTCTCGGAACTCTCCTCTAGAGAATGGCCTGGCTAAAGAGAAAGATCTGATCTGTATTGTATCCCGGCACCGGCACGAATCGAACAAGAGTGCAGCGCGTTGATCTTATGATATGCGCCAGGAAATAGTGCCACTGGCAGCCACTAGGTGAGATCAAATCTACTTTTGGAATTGTAAATCCATTCTCCCGAGGCAAAATCGGGCGAGAGTTAACATCTTCCTTGAGCTATGGAAACAACTGCCTAACGAAAAACCTTATTCACTGACTTTATATCTGCTAACAGCGATTACTACTACCGCTCTCGAAGCGAATACTCAACTGCCAATCTCATTTATGCCTCTTAATAAACTAGCTGGTATTCTGATAATCGACTTTCAGTCTTCCTTGCAGGCTTTGTAAAGCACTACGGATACGCCCTTATTAATACAATTGATAGGACTTATTTACTTGTTTTGTATGGTTATTTGTCCCTTCTTTCTATTGCTAAAGGTTAGTTTTGATTCCTCTCTCTATCGTACTCTTATTCCTCTAATCCACTTACAATCTGATAGTTGCTATGGAGCCTGAGCTCAGACGTAGATAGGGCATCACGGCTAGAATTCTTCTTTATGAGTCCAATTCTTACTTCTTCCTTTCGAGTCTTATATCGTACTGCAATTATGATAGCTGCTCTACTAATACGAGAGGTAGGCATTTATAATAGTATTTATACGAAAAAGAGGCTTTGCAGAAAGAACTATAACTAGAGAAGGTCAAACTGCAAACTAAAAATAAAACAGTAGAAACGAGCTGTCAAACCTTATTTGCTTACTCGTCTGCTTACTACAAGCAAACTGATTTATGAGTTGCAACCTTACTTATGACTTGTATTCTTCTTGCTGAGAAAGAGAGTTCAAAGCTGCAATTGCTCCCAGTGGTCTAATATGAATAAGAAATGGCAGCTATAACAGAGATTTTTCTCAATCGCTCAGCTTGAAGGTAGGTCCTTGTCACTAGAACGAAATGCAAGGGTTGGTGGATCGGTGATTTCTGATAATACAAGCAAGGACACACCTCTGGCTGTATCTTGTGAGCCAGCCCTTACCGAAGGCATGATGGAGTGAAAGCAAAGGACCAATTCGACTCTGAGTTGTCGTAAAGAAAATAAAATCCTTTGGCACTTTCATGCGTGATGGGTTGAAGCCACTCCATATAAAAGCGTTGTCAAGTAGGCAAGGGGTTCTCATCTAGCCAGTTCGTTATTCATTTCTATATGATCAATGGAGAAGGTCGGTATCCTTCTTCCTAGCTTGATTGGTCGCCCTGATTTTCCTATCCTTTCTTCTCTACTGGCTATCCTATCCTTGAGTTTCTTTCCGCTGCAAAAAAGAAGCTAGTCTACCAGCGCTTCGTTCTAGCTCGAAAGCAAGGTTCTATGAAGACTCACAAGCACAAGCAAAAGTAGCCCCTCCCTTAGAGCAGTCTCTTTTGAAACAAGTCAAGGAAACTCAACCTGACCCGAGATGCAATACGACTTCACAGTTGTGTTGATTGAAGGAAGTGAGCGTATGCCGGCTAGTCCGGTAAATCGTATCATGATCATAGCATCGGGTTGGTGGGACAACCCTAGTCAGAGTGAGGGTTAACAAGAGTAGCGAACGGATTCCAGTATTTCATTTTTCCTTTCACCCTCTTTTCTTATCCGACGACTGCCATGCTTCTACCTTTCTTATCTGCCTACTACTAGCCTTCCTTCTTACTTTCTGGTTGGAGTATTTCTATTGACGGATCGAGGTCCGGCCTACGCTTTGGAACCTGGAAGAAGGAGACTCATTAGCTGAAGAAGTAAGCAGACCTAGATATTCCCTTAACCTAACCAGCCGGAATCCTTATTCCAATAACCCTTAGCCCTAGCTTTCATTGAAGGAAGTGAGGGTCGACCTTATAACTCCGTATGTATCAACTAGCCATTATCAGATCCGAGGTCCAATTTACTAGATTGGCAAAAGGGGCGGCCTATGATAAATGAGAATCCGCTGTCTTGTTTGGTTGAGGATGAAGCAGATCGGAAAGGAAATAATAGTATTTCAATGGTCGTAGCATGAACTAAAGAGTACCTTCATTTTACAGCGTATAGAGGTGTACCAATCCCACCATGATCGCCAGACCAATAGTTGTAGCTCCAAGAACCGGACCACTGCTTCCAATACCAAGAATGAGAATACGCTTGACTCCTACGACCAATAGCCATCGATCGAACTATGGAAAATCTTGATTCCGGTTTCCCGATGGCACCAAGCATGGGCTTTAGCGGAGAATCAAAACTTCCATCTCACTTAGCTGCAAGCAGCAACGCTGCTCGTGATAGGCTTAGCTTAAGCCGCTAACGTTCGGTTCGGATAAGTAATAAAGTCCCTTCGGTCGGTTCGCTCAGGTGGTCTTCCCTTATTTTCCCTAACGTTCAGAGTTGTTCTGGTTTTAGAAAGGAGCACCGCCATCCCATCCCTGAGGATAGTGATTTCTGGTATAGAGTATTTATAGAAAACTCGTATAAAAAATATCATACCAAAAAGAAAGAAGAGATAAATGAGCCTTGTTTCCCGAGAGAGACCGCCATCTCTCAGGACTGCAGTCTTATAGTCGACAGCTCTATGTGGAGTTTTACAAGCCACCACTCTGGACCGGTTAAAACTCTTAGGCTTTGTGTTCATTTGAGCCTACAAAGAGACATATAAATGCTTTCTGTCTGCCGATAACCAACTGGCCGCGCGGTCAGCGAGAGTTAATTATTGGGGACAGACAGACTGGCAAAACAGCAGTAGCCACAGATACAATTCTCAATCAAAAAGGTCAAGATGTAATATGTGTTTATGTAGCTATCGGTCAAAGAGCATCCTCCGTGGCTCAAGTAGTAACTACTTTCCACGAAGAGGATAGGAATTCTATATCCTCTAGCTCTTCGTGACCTGTTGTGTCTGCCCTCGACTTAGCCTAGCCGTCTTAGAAGACGAGGATGTAGAAATCCACACACACTTGTCTTTCAGGCCCAGCCCACCAGGGATTTCCAAATCGTTAGGTTAGCGGCGGAACCTCTAGCCCGTCCTCGTCGTTTTTCCAGGGGCTTTCTCGGGAGCGAAGGGCAGGAACGAACGGAATCAATGTGTTCCAATTTATCCGGAGTAAGGACAGCAGCCGAGAAGGGGAAAAAAATAGCGTAGAAAAAAAAAGGTAGGACCAGATCATGCGAAGAGCTGCCCCTGACCGTTCTCGCGAAGTCTTTGCAACGGCTGGGAAACCTGTCTACGAAGCTAAGCATATTGCCACGCCGACCATCAAATACGAGATTGGGCCCGTGACTAACTAAAACAGCTTTCGCGCTATCAACTTCTTTGATCGAACCTGGCCATAGACGGAAGCGACCGAGCTCCCCCTCAATCGTTTCCCGCTTGGTGATCTTGGTGAGTTCATCACCCTCGTGCGCCGTCTTGAGTAGGTCCCAAATCTCTTTTGCGTTCTTCAACCCTTGCACTTTGTTGTATTCCTCCTTGCTTAGAGAGGCAAGGAGAATGGTTGCGGCTTGGGAGTTGAAGTGCTCGATTTGGGCTACTTCGTCCGTGTCATAATCCTCATCCCCTATTGATGGTACCTGTACTCCAAACTCAACAACATTCCATATACTTTTGTGGAGTGAGGTTAGATGAAATTTCATTAAATCACTCCACCTAGCATAATCTTCGCCATCAAAAGTTGGCGGTTTGCCTAATGGAACGGAAAGTAAAGGAGTATGTCTAGGTGTACGGGGATAGTGTAAGGGGATCTTACTAAACTTCTTGCGCTCTTGGCGCTTAGAAGTTACGGACGGTGCATCGGAGTCGGAGGTGGATGTTGATGAAGTGTCGGTCTCGTAGTAGACCACCTTCCTCATCTTTTTGTGCTTGTCCCCACTCCGATGCGGCTTGTGAGAAGAAGATTTTTCCTTCTTCTCCTTGTGGTGAGAAGAGGAAGATCTTTTCTCCTTCCGCTTGGAGGAGTTCTTCTTCTTCTCCCTTCTCTTGGTGCGGGACTCTTTCGATGAAGTGCTCCCTTGGCTTGTAGTGGGCTTGTCGCCGGTCTCCATCTCCCTCTTGGTGTGATCTCCCGACATCACTTCGAGCGGTTAGGCTCTAATGAAGCACCGGGCTCTGATACCAATTGAAAGTCGCCTAGAGGGGGGGGTGAATAGGGCGAAACTGAAAATCTCAAAAATAATCACAACTACAAGCCGGGTTAGCGTTAGAAATATAATTGAGTCCGCGAGAGAGGGAGCAAAACAAATCGCAAGCAAATAACGAAGTGAGACACGCGGATTTGTTTTACCGAGGTTCGGTTCTTTCAAACCTACTCCCCGTTGAGGAGGCCACAAAGTTCGGGTCTCTTTCAACCCTTCCCTCTCTCAAACGGTCCCTCAGACCGAGTGGGCTTTTCTTCTTCTCAATCAAACGGGAACAAAACTTCCCCGCAAGGGCCACCACACAATTGGTGCCTCTTGCCTTGGTTACAATTGAGTTTTGATCACAAGAACAAGTGAGAAAGAAAGAAAGCGATCTAAGCGCAAGAGCTCAAAAGAACACGGCAAATCTCTCTCGCTAGTCACTAAAGGCTTGAGTGGAATTGGAGAGGATTTGATCTCTTTGGTGTGTCAAGAATTGAATGCCTAGCTCTTGTAAGTGGTTGGAAGTTGGAAAACTTGGATGCAATGAATGGTGGGGTGGTTGGGGTATTTATAGCCCCAACCACCAAACTTGACCGTTGGTGGAGGCTGTCTGTCGATGGCGCATCGGACATGTCCGGTGCCCCCGCCACGTCACCAGTGTCGTTGGATTCTGACCGTTGGAGCTTCTGACTTCTGGGCCCGCCTGGATGTCTGGTGCACACCGGACATCAACTGTTCATTGTCCGGTGCGCCGGTATGGTCGCGCCTGACGTCTGCGCGCGCAGAGCGCGCATTAAATGCGCTGCAGGGAGCCGTTGGCGCCGAAATAGCCGTTGCTCCGGGGTTACACCGGACAGTCCGGTGCACACCGGACATGTCCGGTGAATTATAGCGGAGCGGCTGCCGTGCGAACCCGAGGCTGGCGAGTTGAGGAGGCCGCGCGTCCTTGGAGCACCGGACACTGTCCGGTGCACACCGGACAGTCCGGTGAATTATAGCGAAGCGACCTGAGAAATTCCCGAAGGTGGCGAGTTCGAGTTGGAGTCCTCTGGGTGCACCGGACACTGTCCGGTGTACACCGGACAGTCCGGTGCCTTCAGCCAGAGGTGCCTTCGGTTGCCTCTTTGCTCCAAAACTTGATCTTTTTATTGGCTGAGGGTGAACCTTTTGCACCTGTATAGCTTATACACTAGAGCAAACTAGTTAGTCCAATATTTGTGTTGGGCAATTCAACCACCAAAATTATTTAGGAACTCGATGTAAGCCTAATTCCCTTTCAGCCCGCTATCGGGGTCCTATAGATCTTCCACTCCCCGCACGCTACAACGGACTTGCGTTTTTGCTGCAGATTTCTTCTCCTCCCACCAGCGAGCTTTCAGCTACCCTCAGCCGTCCCCGCCAACACCTCTGAGGGATAAATGTTTGGTCGCCTTCCTCCCCTCCTCCCTTGACCCATTAAGCGCAGGTTAATCCTAATCCCTAGAAGCCGCCACGACCCCTGGGAGGATAGAATCCGTGCCGCCGTCTTGAGCCTGTGCGTGAATCGGTGCCCTGCCCTGGTGATACGATCCAGTGAAGTTGCTGCGACGCATTACACCTGTATGGTGCATTCACGGGCGGGAGGCCGATAGAAGCTCAGGAATTTCCCCGTCGAAGTTGTGTTGGACCGTGGGATCTCGCTCGCACATCGCCAGCTCTGCCCACACAACTGAACACTGGTATGGTTGTCCTGGCCAGTTTGCTTTCTCCTTCCATCTCTCTACAGTTAGGCTTAGTCTTAGGGGAGTTTGCGGTTCGCTGGTTGTCCAACTCCAGCCATGGCACCACCGTCGTAGTTGCCCGCGCCGGCAGACATCTACACCATGGAGATTGGGGGTGCACTTGAGCCGTTGGAAGGGAGATGGGCAGCGTAGATTAGATTCCGAGATAACGGTTCGGCTGGGAGAGTTACGTGCCGTCCGATATTGATCCAGTGGTCGACAGGGAGCGCTCCTTTTTAAAGAATCGTGATCTAATCTTGGCCTCTGGATCTGAATCCTACGGCCGAAATTGGAGAATACCCTTTCGGTTGCGATATTTGCAAAAGAAACCTCATAGATTTAGAGATTAGAACCCGCCGTCCCTCTCCACTGTGCGCTGTGTCTTAGGAGTTTTACTCCATAGCCCCTGAGTTTTCCAGGAAATGAGGCCCAGTCCAGAACCCATTTAATTTGAATAAAAGAATTAGAAAATGGATTTTTAATATGAAAATAATTACTAGAACTTGTTTATTCCATAGAAAATTCATATGAACTCCTAATTAACCCATTCCAGTTCCTAAAATTTTGTAATTTTATTCTCTATCACCTAGAGCCTCTATTTTATCATGAAAACAATAAGAAATTTAATCTCTCACTTAACCCTATTTTAAGCACATAAAACCTTTGAAAATTCATAACTTAAAATCTATAACTCCAAAAATTATGATTTCTGTTCCTAGGATTTTATTTTAATATGTAGATTATTACTATGTATTTTGTGTACATGTTTGGTGTGATGTTAATTTTCTCTATATATTGTGCTTGTTTGTATTGTGGCGAGTAGAAGAGCCCGTGTCTGAGGATCCTGGTGAGCAGCAGATAGAAGTAGCTAAGCAGGAGCTCATTGAAGGCAAGTTGTGCCCTTGACCACTTTTTACCCAAAAATGTTCTTTAATATCATTTATTCATGCATAGGCTAATTTTAATGGGACCCGATAGGTCACCCTAGATTGTTTATCTCATTACCTTGTTTACCCCTGAATCACTTGGGTAGTTTGCTAATGCTTTACATGGTTTTGGGATAATCATTTACTACATCTATGTTCCAATTCTTTTTGTTATTCTATTTATGTTCATGTCAAGATCATTAATGTTAATTGGAACATAGAGCTTAACTTGAGAAACACGTGCCACCACAAGGGTTTAATGGGACGCCCTTGACTGACTAAATATTAGGAAAGCTAGTGGAAGACTACCTTACCCGAAAGGGGCATGGGCAGTAGGGGAGTTGCATGCAAGGAGGTTCTCGGGTTGATTCAGCTGCGATGGCGGACAGATGGGGGATTCTTGCAAGTGCTCTTCCCATAAACTGTAGCGGGTTTTCGGAAGCTAGTGGAACTTTGTAAAGGCCTCATAGTGTTGCCCTGCCTCGCCTCCTAGGTAGAGGTGTATGGGAGTCACGATCCCTTGGCAGATGGGTAACATGACTTGTGGGTAAAGGGTACAACCTCTGCAGAGTGTAAAACTGGTATACTAGCCGAGCTCATGGTCATGAGCAGCTCAGGACTCTCTGATGATTAATTTATGGAACTTAAATTCAATTTTGTCATTTGCATCGCATTGGTTTATTATTAATTTTGTTCTATTACTTTATTTAAGGTTTGGTATTTACTTACACTTAGTAACTGCTAATAAAATTTTGACCAACTACTTAAAAGCAATGCTCAGCTTTAACCCCTGTCATTGATTAGCCTTACACATCACATGAACTCCCACTTTTGTGAGTTCATGTCCACTGGTTCCCCACAACTTGTTGAGCTATGATCATGTGTTAGCTCACCCTTGCTGTCTCACACCCCCCACAGGAGAAGAACAGGTGGTTCAGGAGGAGACACAAGGCGAGGAGTTTGATCTGATCTAGGTGGCGTTTCTCAGTTGACATTAGCGCCGACGATCCTTAGTTCGTTTTATATTTATTCTTTTATTTTGTAATAAGTCTTCCGTTATGTAATAAATACTCTGATGTTTTATGACATTTATCTCTATGCACTCTGTTATTATATATGTTGTCCTCTTGGCGCATGTATGAGATGCACCTGGCTTTGTTCCTTAAAGCCGGGTGTGACAGAGGGACAGGAAGAAGAAGATGCGCATCAATAAAATCATCTACTACGACACCGATGCCAATTCATCTTCACCAAGAGACAACGATGACGGCGACTCTTCATCGAAAAAGAAAACAGTTAATCAGAACTACTCTTTTGACTATTCTTGTATGCCATACAATACAAATGCGCATTTACTATCAATTCCTCTTGGAAAACCTCCTCACTTTGATGGAGAAGACTATTCATTTTGGAGTCATAAAATGCGTAGTCATCTATTTTCACTCCATCCTAGTATTTGGGAAATCGTAGAGAATGGGATGCATTTTGATAGCACTGATAACCCCGTATTCATTAATAAACAAATTCATAAAAATGCCCAAGCTACTACTGTCTTGTTAGCTTCGCTTTGCAGGGATGAATACAATAAAGTAAGTGGCTTGGACAACGCCAAGGAAATTTGGGACACCCTCAAGATCTCACATGAGGGAAACGATGCTACAATGATCACCAAAATTGTCGGCGTTTCAGACCCGGGGGGGGGGGGGGGGGGGTCCCTGGACCGACTAGTAAATTTGTCGCTGCATGTCCCTGCCCAGATGGGTTGGTGCGAGATGGAACACAAGAGGGGAATGTGCCTTGTATTATCCTGCACCAGGGTGCTCGTAGTAGGGGTTACAAGCGTTGCGAGAGAGCGAGAGCGAAAGAATGAGAGAGAGAGAGAGAGAGAGAGTCTGGCCCTGCTCGTCTTCTCCCATCCATTTTTGCCATGCCCTTCTTCCCCCTTCCCATGCCTCCTAGACATCCCCTTTTATAGACATAAGGAGATGGCCTAGCTGTACAAATGGGGTTGTAGCTATGTGCTATGTGGCCAGCAGGGAAGTGCCTGGTCACTATGTACGTGTTAACGTGTCTGTTGGAGAAGCGCATGAGCCCTGTAGAAGCACAGCTATTGGCGCTGCATGGATCCTGCTGACGTCTCTTTGCTTCCATAGGGGGCTTGAGAACCATCGACGTCATGGACGCGTGTGGGGAACCATCATTGCCTGTTACTGAGGTAAGCTAGATGGGACGCTGGTCTTGTTCCTTCGTAGCCTGAGCTAGCTAGGAGTAGGGTAATGATGTATCCCTTGTGGCATGGTCGATCTGAGCCCGAGGTCGTGCGAGGCGGCGGTTCCTCCGAGGCTGAGGCTATGGTCGAGGCCCAGGGTCGAGCGAGGATGTGATTCTTCCCGAGGCCGAGGCTGAGGCCGAGCCCTAGGGTCGGGCGAGGCGGAGATCTCCTCCCGAGGCCGAGGTCGAAGCCTGAGGTCGGGTGAGGCGGAGCTTCCTGTTGCGCCCGAGGCTAAACTTGGCTGGAGGTCACGACTTGCTGTTGTCAGCCTTTCCTTGGCAGCTGGCACAGTTGCCGGAGTGGAGTGAACGGCGCTGTTTTCCTGTCAGATCGGTAAGTGAAAGGGCAAAGTGACTGCGGTCACTTCGACCTTGCCGACTGAGGAGCGTGTGTCAAGATAAGGTGTCAGGCAATCCCAGCATTGAATGCGCATGCAATACAGTCGGCTGGTAAGGCGACTTGGCCAAGGTCGCTTGCACGACAAGGCTTGCCTTTGGCCGAGCTGAAGGTTTCCTCACTGCCTGAGGAGACCCTCGGGCGAGACGTGAATTCGTCCGGGACCACTATTCCCGCCCGAGGCCGGGCTCGGACGAGGCGAGATCGCGTCCCTTGGTAAACGAAGCTTTGACTTTGACCCAAACTATCAGTCTTTATGGTTTGCCCTGAAGGCGTTTACCAGCCGTGTTTAGGAGTGTTGGGGGTACCCCTAATTACGGTACCCGATAGTAGCCCCCGAGCCTCGAAGGGAGTGTAGGCACTCGCTTGGAGGTTCTGCCGGATTTTTGCGAGGGGACCAGCCTTTCTCGGTTATGTTTTGTTTCGGTGGGTGCACGAGAGCGCACCCGCCGGGTGTAGCCCCCGAGGCCTCGGAGGAGTGGTTTGACTCCTCTGAGGTCTTAATTCTTGATGTGATGCCTCGGTCGGCCTGGTTGTTCCCTCATGTGGCCTAGCCGCAGCCCGGGTGCATGGTCAGGCTCCAAGTTTCTGAGCTGGTTTGTTGATGCTGTCAACAGTTTTGGCCGCAGCCGGGTGCGAGGGTAGCCCCCGAGCCTCTGCACGGAGTGAGAGGACGATCAAGGACTGTCTCGACTTTTATTATATGCCCCTTCGTCACCTTTTCGCAAGGAGGAAGGGGGGGAAAGCGCCACGTTACCCTCGTAGGGCACCGATCATGGTGTTTCCAGTGAGTTGCTAACGGATGATCCGAGTGGACGCCCGTGCCCCGTTCGTTAAGGGTCGGCTAGTGGCCCAGAGGCGCCCTCCAAAAGTACATGCAGGGAATTTGCTGGACCCGGACCCATTTCAATAGGGTCCGAGGGTTCGGTGCCTCCGTCTAGTGGGATTCCATTACAAATCGTTCCCGCTGGTCTCGAAAATGTCCTAGGGTACCTCGGGAGCGTAGCCTGAGCCTCGGCCATGTAACGGACGTACCCAGGGTCATCCCTCACTCTACGTGCTCTAGGGCGGTTGTCGAACCCTTCTGAGGGGCCAGCCTGCGAACCCCTGATCAGTAATGGGCGCGGAGCCCGAGTGCTCTAGGCAGCTGTCGAACCCTTCCGAGGGGCCAGCCTTCGAACCCCTGATCAGTAGGAGGGCTCGGGGGCCCGAGTGCTCTAGGGCGGCTGCTGGACCCCGCAGGGCGCAACCTTCGAACCCCTGATCAGTAGGAGGGCTCGGGGGCCCGAGTGCTCTAGGGCGGCTACTGGACCCCGCAGGGTGCAACCTTCGAACCCCTGATCAGTAGGAGGGCTTGGGGGCCCGAGTGCTCTAGGGCGGCTGCTGGACCCCGCAGGGCGCAACCTTCGAACCCCTGATCAATAGGAGGCCTCGGGGGCCCGAGTGCTCTAGGCGGCTGCTGGACCCCACAGGGCGCAACCTTCGAACCCCTGATCAGTAGGAGGGCTCGGGGGCTCGAGTGCTCTGGCGCGGCTGCTGGACTCCACAGGGCGCAACCTTCGAACCCCCTTATTAGTAGGAGGTCGGGGGCCCGAGTGCTCTGGGGCGGCTGCTGGACCCCGCAGGGCGCAACCTTCGAACCCCTGATTAGTAGGAGGGCTCGGGGGCCTGAGTGCTCTAGGGCGGCTGCTGGACCCCACAGCAGTAGGAGGGCTTGGGGGCCTGCTTCCTTCGCGGAGAAGGATCCTTTTCGAAATATCCCCTTTCCTGGTCCCTGTGGCAAGAGAGAGAGAGAGAGAGGGGAAACGGAAAAGGATATGAATTTAAATAGCATGGCACACCTTTTTTGACGCGGTCATCATGACGGAGGTGAAACGTCGCCCGCTTCGCCTACCAAAGGTGTCGCTTGCTCTGCCAAGGAGTTAATGCGATAGGACGGGCGATTTGCGGGGCGTCTGTTGCGCGTGCGCGAGTCGTTCGAGGAACAGAAAGACCGTTTCACCTTTGGGTTTGAATTTCGCGGTAGGTTCGGGTGAAGTTTTGAATGGACCTCGCCTGGGCCTTTATATACCCGGAAGAGGGGCTGGCGGTGGTTCTTTACCCTGCCGTTTGTGCTTGCCTTCTGCTTTGGTTTCCGCAACCTAAGAGAATAGCCAGAGAAAAGAAAACCACGCACCTCGTCCCCTCCGCCGCCACCGCTTCCGTTCGGCGATGGCTGACAAGGTGACCGTTGTTCTGCTGCGCGACCCGTGGCCTTTCTCTACCGTTTCTATTGGGGACCTGGAGGCCCTTGTCACCGATGGTTTGCTGCATCCCCTCTCCGACGAGCCGCAGCCAGAGTGGATGGCCCCCGGGAGTGGGGTCGGCCCGACTCCACCGCCGGGGTACGTGGTCAGCTTTATCTCCTTCCATGAGTGGGGGTTTGGCATGCCAGCGAGCCGCTTCATGCGGGCGTTCATGCACTACTATGGGGTGGAGCTGCACAACTTCAACCCCAACTCTATTGCACAAGCGGCCATCTTCGCGGCGGTTTGCGAGGGTTTTTTGGGGATTGACCCTCACTGGGATCTGTGGCTCCATCTCTTCACCGTGGAGTTCTTTGACGTGACGACAGTGGCAAAGAAAGTCCGTATGGCGGTGCGGGCCGGCGGCTGCACCCTCCAGCTGAGGCCGGGGCGCGCGCAGCAGTACATCCCTGCCTCCCTTGCATCTTCGAACAAGGGGTGGCAGAACCGGTGGTTTTATCTCCATAACAACGACGGGAGGCTTCCGCCGTTTTCTCAACGAGTGGTGACCGCCACCAGCGTTAACTGGCGCTGGGGGGCCACGCGCGAGAAACAGGAGAAGCTCCAGCCTATTCTGTAGGCCTTGCAGAAGTTATGAGATGGGGGCCTTACCGCTGCGGGGGTCGTCGCCGCTATCCATCATCGGAGGGTGCTCCCTTTGGCAGAGCAGCCGTTGCGGCTTGCAGAGATGAAGCCGGGAGTCGATTTGGAGGGCTCGCAGATGTCCTTGGCCTCCCTCTCCGCCGACGACCTCCTCAAGCGGGTAGCAGGTACGGTAGGGAAGCAGGACGCTGGTGCCCTTACCCAGCCCGCGATGCGCCCCGACCATAGGTATGTGTCCCTACTAAGTGTCCGATCCTTCTTCTATTTTGTGCTGAGTTCTTCACGCCTTTGATCCTTACTATTGGGATTTTTGTTCGTCCCCAGGGGTTGAGGATTTATAAACCCACCCGGCCACCGATCCCGGAGGACACGGTGGGCCGAGCCACACGGAGGATCGCCGCGGAGAAGGAAAAGGAGAAGAAGGATGCGAAAAAGGCTCGAGCTCGCGAGCGGATGCGGGCCCGGGATGCCTTGGAGAAGCTTCGTCGGAGGCAGGCGAGGGACGGGCTCCCTTGGGAGCCATCGCCGGAGATGCCCGACGACGACGATGATGATGATGATGATGATGACGAGGACGATGACATGGTAGCCTAACCTGGCCTCAGCCCGGACTCGAGGCTGGGCCAGGGGTCACCGAGCCAGCCTCCTAGTGGGCTAGCACCATCAGTGCCTGGGGCCGGGATACCAAGGTCCCAGTCCGAGGAGCGGAGGCAGGCCGAGGGTGTACTTGACCCCTTGGCCGAGGTAACTGGGGCGACTCTGGGGAGTCAGGCCGATCTGCCTGTCCTCCAAGAGCAAGTGCCCATGCCGGCTGCATAGGAGGTTGGTCCCCTGGTCGTGACGACGCCTGGGCAGGCCACCCCTTCGGCGCCTCGGGTGTCCGAGGCAGAAGCGGCACCGAAGCTGGCATCAGGGCAACCCTCGGTAGCTCCTGCGGGGACTGGGGCCCGAGGGGCCTCCCCGCAGGTACGACTGGCCTTGGTCCGGAGCGGGTAAGTATCTGGGAATACCTCTGTTTTGGTTTTTTCCTTGTGTGTCTTGATCTTGCTCTCTCTCTCTCTCTTTCTTTCAGCAAGCAGAGGCAGGGCTCGGCTGGTTTGGCCCCTAGGAAGGCCCTTAAGACGGGGCTGGCCTCCGCAGCTGGTGCCGCGGCATGCCATGCCGGTTGGCTGGCCTCCTCACAAGGCGCCCTCGAGTGGGGGGCCCAGACAGCACGAGTTGCCTTGGGGCAAGCCTCCCAGGCTGACCCCTTTGTCGGGGTAGCCATCATGCCGGGGGAGGCCGCTGACTCGGCCACGGCCTCGAGCCCGACTGACTTGTTGCTGGTGCCGGCATCGACTCTTGCCGGGGCCGTTGCTGATTCATCCGTGGAGCTGTCCATCGCCGCTGATGTCGGGATGGCTGAGGCGCCGCCGCTCGTGGTCGTCCCTGGCCACCCCGTTCTCGGCCATGAGGAGGAGGTGGCTGTCGTTGCCGAGGTCGACGATCGGAGGCCTACTTCCTTAGCTGAGGAGAGGCCCAGCACGTCGATTGGGGCGGTACCCGAAGCATTGGCTGCTAGGGGACCCGATGCCTTGGTCGAGGTGCACGCAGAACTGTGGCCCGTCTTGGCGAGCAGCGGCCTTATCCCCACACGGCTCAACCTCGATGAGTGGTGTGGGTGGCCGCTCCAGTTCTGGAGCCATGCCACCTCGGACTCGGAGCCCCTCCTCTCCCTCGACGATGAGCTGGAGGAGAGGACTCGGGATAATTTCCGTGAGTATGTCGAGGTGGCGACGAGGTCGCTTCGGTCGGCCATGGAGACTGTTTCCAGGGACGTTCCTAGGGTCATCTAGGTAAGGATTTGGGCGTAAACCTTGCGTGACCAGGACACTCTTTGTAATACCCTGTTTTCCTTCCTCAGGAACTTGCGGATGTGAGCACCGCCAAGTCGCTGTTCCTCTACCGCGAGAGAGATGTCTGGGATTCGCTACGGTCCCAGAGGGCCGTGCTTGCCGAGGCCAATGAGCGCCTTGCCCAATGGAGCACCGAGGTGGCGGACCTTTGGCTGCTCTGTGATGAGCTAAAGTCGGAGGTAGCGGCGGCGCGGGCAGAGGCAGCATCGGCACGGACTGAGGCTTTGTCGGCCCGGGCGCAGGTGGCTTCCCAGGCCGAGGAGATGCAGCAGCGGCAGCTGGAGCTCGGCCAGGTCATCGGTGAGCGGGACCAATCTCGGAGCCAAGCTGCCGAGGCTGTGAGCCGGGATGAGGCCCTTAGGGGTCAGCTAGCTGAGGCTACAGGGCGGCTAGCCGAGGCATCCGCTCGGGCCGAAGGTATGTGTCGCCCACTTTGTAGCTTTGGTTTAGCTTCGTTCTTCACCTCGTGTCTGAAGAATTTTGTTCGACTGTCTGCAGGGTTTGAGATGGCCCTTAGCGAGTCCGTCAAGAATTGCAAGGCGCTTGCCCAGGCGGTTGAGCAGAAGGAGGCTGACCGCGTGGCCATGTCCGAGGCTATCTCGGCCTTTTGCCGGGCCTTTGGCCTCGGCGATGTTCCCTCGGGTAGCTCCCCCAAGAGTCACCTGCGGGCCTTGGGCGGCCATGTGCGCGGTAGACTCCGCGGGGCGCTGCACCACGGCGTTAGGCGGGCCTTCGCCGTGCTCGCTTCCCACTACGACGTGGATCTGGAGCGGGTCAGCGAGGGGTACTGCTTACTCGACGAAGATGAGGCTGCCCTAGCCGAGGTCAGAGGCTTGACGCGGCCATCGCGGGCCCAAGCGCGGCGCTAGCGTTCTCCTTCGAGGTGGAGATCCTCCCACTCGAGTCACTGTCTAAGGCTAGGCCAGACTCCACCGAGGGTGGAAACGACGCCGAGGGCGCCGCTCCTCCCCCTGCCGATGTCTGATTCTTGCAGGAACAGTTTGTCTGAAATATGCGCATGTTTTCTGTGGCCGCTGAGGCCTAAACATATTTAGCATTAGGATTATAAAGCTGCGTTTTCTTTCCTCTCATTTCGAGCATCAGGACTTGTTCGCCGGTAGCAGAATCGCTTTATCCGAGCGAGAGTTACTTTTTGCGGAAGGTGATGAGTGAGGTATCCGTATCTCGGAGGCGTAGGAGTCCCTCGGCTCGGTCGGCCTTGCCGTTTACGTGCTCTCTCACTCGTTTGTGGGATCCTGCTATCGATATAGTCGAAAGCACGAAAGTTGTTTTGGTAGAAAACTTTTCCGAAGAAAAATTTTGACGCAGAGGGGGTTCCCCCCTTCTGGCCCCCGAGGGAGGGTCGGGCTTTGCCGAGGCAAGGCTGATCCTTCCTTGATGGTTAGACTTTATTTGTGTATGTAAAGAAAACAAGGAACACAAACGACTCGAAACATTTTAAGGGTAGAAGCGACATAGCTGTTGGATGTTCCAAGCGTTGCTGTAGGCCTCGCCTTGATCGTTGGCCAGCTGGTATGTCCTGGGCTTCAAAATCTTGGCAATGATGAATGGCCCTTCCTAGGGAGGAGTAAGCTTGTGGTGTCCTCGAGCATCTTGTCGCAGCCGAAGTACCAAGTCTCCCACTTGGAAGCCTCGGGGCCGAACCCTTCGGGCGTGGTTGCGTCGCAGAGACTGCTGATACCATGCCGAGTGTAGTAAGGCCACGTCCCGAGCCTCTTCTAGCTGGTCCAAAGAATCTTCTCGGCTGGTCTGGTTGCCTCGGTCGTCGTACGCCTTTGTCCTCAGGGAACCGTATTCTAAGTCCGTGAGCAGGACGGCCTCGACCCCATAGACTAGGAAAAACGGCGATAATCCCGTGGCCCGCTCGGCGTCGTCCTCAGACTCCAGACCACCGAGGGTAGCTCTTTCATCCACCGCTTGCCAAACTTGTTGAGGTCGTTGTAGATCCTCGGTTTTAGTCCCTGCAAAATCATACCGTTGGCGTGCTCCACCTGCCCGTTTGTCATCGGGTGAGCTACGGCGGCCCAATCCACACGGATGTGGTGGTCCTCGCAGAAGTCCAGGAACTTTTTCCTGGTGAACTGCGTGCCATTGTCGGTGATGATGGAATTTGGGACTCCAAAGCGATGGATGATATTTGTGAAGAACGCCACCGCCTACTCAGACCTGATGCTGGTTAAGGGTCAGACCTCGATCCACTTGGAGAATTTGTCGATGGCGACCAGCAGGTGCTTGAAGCCCCTGGGTGCCTTCTGCAAGGGACCGACATGGTCCAGACCCCAAACGGCAAATGACCAGGTGATAGGTATTGTCTATAGGGCCTGAGCGGGCAGGTGCGTTTGTCTCGCGTAGAACTGATACCCCCGGCTGGAGCGTATGATCCTAGTGGTGTCAGCCACCGCGGTTGGCTAGTAGAAACCTTATCGGAAAGCATTTCCCACGAGGGCTCGAGGTGCTGCATGGTGGCCATAAGCCCCCGAGTGTATTTCTTGTAACAGCTCTTGTCCTTGGGCAATGGATATGTATCGTTGGAGAATGCCCGAGGGGCTGCGGTGGTACAGCTCCTTTTCATCACCCAGTAAAACGAACGACTTGGCGCGCCAAGCCAGTCGCCGAGCTTCGGCCTTGTCGAGGGGCAGCTCTCCTCGGAGGAGATATTCCAGGTACGGGGTCTGCCAGTTCGGGACCGGTGTAACCCCATTCCGCTCCTCCTCGACACGTAGGGCCTCACCTTTAGCGGTCGCGGGTACCTCGGGCTGGGCCGAGGCCTCCTCGGGCTTGGGCGCGTCGTCGATTTGGATGGATGGCTGTTGGAGAAGACGTTCGGGGGAACCGTCGTCCGCCCCGAGGCTATTTTCGCCAGCTCATCTGCGGTTTCGTTGTACCGTCGAGCAACATGGTTGAGTTCCAGCCCGTAGAACTTATCTTCCAAGCGCCGAACTTCGTCGCAGTAGGCCTCCATCTTTTGGTCGCGGCAGTGGGAGTTCTTCATGACCTGGTCAATGACGAGTTACGAGTCGCTACGAGCATCGAGGCACCGAACCCCTAGCTCGACGGCGATGAGCAGGCCATTAACCAAGGCCTCGTACTCGGCCACGTTGTTTGACGCCGGGAAATGGAGGCACAGTACGTAACGAACATGTTCTCCGAGGGGTGAGATGAAGAGCAAGCCCATGCCCGCTCCGGTTTTCATCAGCGACACGTCGAAGTACATGGTCCAAAGTTCGGGCTGTATTGGGGCCGTCGGTAACTGGGAGTCAGTCCATTCAGCCAGGAAGTCAGCCAAGACTTGGGATTTTATGGCCTTCCGAGGGGCAAATGAAAGTGTTTTGCCCATGAGTTCCACTGCCCATTTTGCTATCCTACCCGAGGCCTCTCGGGACTGGATGATCTCTCCCAGGGGGAAGGATGACACCACAGTCACTGGATGGGACTCGAAGTAGTGTCGCAACTTTCGCCGTGTCAGAATCACTGCGTAGAGCAGCTTCTGAATCTGTGGGTAGCGGACTTTGGTCTCGGATAACACTTCGCTGGTGGAGTAGACTGGCCTCTGGACAAGCAGTGCATGCCCTTCTTCTTGTCTCTCGACTACGATTGCGGTGCTGACCACCTGAGTGGTTGCGGCTACGTAGATCAAGAGGGCTTATCCCGCAGCGAGGGGCACCAAGATGGGCGCATTGGTAAAGAGTGCCTTTAAGTTTCCTAGGGCTTCCTCGGCCTCGGGGGTCCAAGTGAAGTGCTCGGCCTTCCTTAAGAGGCGGTACAGGGGCAATCCTTTTTCACCAAGGTGTGAGATGAAGCGGCTCATAGCCGCAAGGCATCCCATGACCCTTTGTACTCCTTTTAAAACCTTGATTGGTCCCATGTTGGTGATGGCCGCGATTTTCTCCGGGTTGGCCTCTATGCCCGACTCGGAGACGATGAATCCCAGGAGCATGCCTCGAGGGACTCTGAAGACACACTTCTCGGGATTGAGTCTTACACCTTTTGCTCTCAGACACTTGAATGTCGTCTCAAGGTCAAAGAGGAGGTCGGAGGCTTTCTTTGTCTTGACAACGATGTCATCGACGTAAGCCTCGACCGTTCTGCCGTTGTGCTCTCCGAACACATGGTTCATGCACCTCTGGTAGGTGGCACCTTCATTCCTCAAGCCAAATGGCATTGTAGTATAACAATACATGCCAAAAGGTGTGATAAAAGAAGTCGCGAGCTGGTCAGACTCTTTCATCTTGATTTGGTGATAACCTGAGTAGGCATTAAGGAAAGACAGGGTTTCGCACCCAGCAGTGGAGTCCACAACTTGGTCGATGCGGGGCAGAGGGTAGGGAACCTTCGGACATGCTTTGTTCAGACCAGTGTAGTCTACGCACATCCTCCACTTCCCACCCTTTTTCTTTACAAGCACAGGATTAGCTAACCATTCGGGATGGAATACCTCTTTGATGAACCCTGCAGCCAGTAGCTTGTGGACTCCTCGCCTATGGCCCTACGCTTTTCTTCATCAAAATGGCGCAGGGACTGCTTCACGGGTCGGGCTCCAGCTCTGATGTCCAGTGAGTGCTCGGCGACATCCCTTGGTATGCCTGGCATGTCTGAGGGACTCCACGCAAAAACTTCGGTGTTTGCACAGAGAAAGTCGATGAGCACTGCTTCCTATTTAGGGTCGAGCCCGGAGCCGATCCAGACTTTCTTGCTGGCGTCGTTGCTGGGGTCGAGAGGGACGGTCTTGACCGCCTCAGCTGGTTCAAAGTTGCCGGCGTGGCGCTTTGCATCGGGCGCCTCCTTGGAGAGGCGTTCCAGGTCGGCGATGAGGGCCTCGGACTTGGCGAGGGCCTCAGCGTACTCCACACATTCCACGTCGCATTCGTACGTGTGGTGGTACGTGGATCCAACGGTGATGATCCCGTTGGGGCCTGACATCTTGAGCTTGAGGAAGGTGTAGTTGGGGATGGCCATGAACTTGGCGTAGCACGGTCTTCCCAACACCGCGTGGTAGGTCCCTCGGAACCCAACTACCTCGAAGGTGAGGGTTTCCTTTCAGAAGTTGGAGGGAGTTCCAAAGCAGACGGGTAAGTCAATCTACCCGAGGGGCAGGATACGCTTCCCAGGAGCGATCCTGTGGAAGGGTGCCGCACCGGCCCGGACCTCGGACCGATCAACCCCCAAGAGTTCTAGGGTCTCTACGTAGATGATGTTGAGGCTGCTGCCTCCGTCCATGAGGACCTTGGAGAGCCTAACGTTGCCGATGATCGGATCGACGACGAGCAGGTACCTCCCTGGGCTTGGCACGAAGTCAGGGTGGTCGCCTCGGTCGAACGTGATAGGCTTGTTGGACCAGTCTAGGTATACTGGCGCTGCCACCTTCACCAAGCAGACTTCCTGGTGCTCCTACTTATGGTGCCGAGTCGAGGCGTTCGCCACCTGCCCGCCGTAGATCATGAAGCAGTTGTGGACCTCTGGGAACTCCTCTTCCTTCTCGCCCTCCTTCTTGTTGTTGCCTTGGCCCTTGCCATCTTCCGTCAGGGGCCCGGCCTTATGGAAGTAGCGCCAGAGCATGACACATTCTTCAAGGGTGTGCTTGACGGGACCCTAGTGATAGGGGTACGGCTCCTTGAGCATCTTGTCGAACATGTTGGCCCCTCTAGGAGGCTTCCGAAGGTTCCTGTGCTTGGCAGTAGCAACGAGATTCACGTCAGCGGTGTCGCGCTTTGCTTGCGCCTTCTTTCTGGTCTTCTTCTTCGCATCGAGTTGGATGGATGCCTCGGGGGCGTCTTCCTTCTGCCTTTCCTGAGGCTGCTTGTCCTTCCGGAAGATAGCCTCGACCGCCTCCTGACCAGAGGCGAACTTGGTCGCTATGTCCATCAACTCGTTCGCCTTGGTGGGAGTCTTACGCCCCAGTTTGCTCACCAGGTCTCGGCAAGTGGTGCCGGCAAGGAAAGCTCCGATGACGTCCGAGTGGGTGATGTTGGGCAGCTCGGTGCGCTGCTTTGAAAACCACCGGATGTACTCTCGGAGGGATTCTCATGGCTGCTGGCGGCAGCTTCGGAGAACCCATGAGTTTCCAGGGCGCGCGTACGTACCTTGGAAGTTTTCAGCGAAGGCTTTGACTAGGTCATCCCAGTCGGAGATCTGCGCAGGAGGCAGATGCTCTAGCCAGGCTCGGGCAGCATCGCAGAGGAAAAGGGGAAGATTGCGGATGATGAGGTTGTCGTCGTCTGCCCCTCCCAACTGGCATGCCAGCCGGTAATCCGCGAGCCACAACTCTGGCCTCGTCTCCCCCGAGTACTTGGTGATGGTAGTCGGGGCTCGGAACCGGGCGAGGAACGACGCTCGTCGTATGGCCCGGCTGAAGACTCGCGGACCTAGTGGCTCGGGCGAGGGACTCCGATCCTCCTCACTGTCGTAGCGTCCCCTGCGCCTGGGGTGGAAGCCTCGGCGCACCTTCTCCTCGAGGTGGGCTCGATGGTCGCGACGGTGTTGCTCGTCGCTGAGGCGATCCCGGGCGGCAGGTGTCTCGTCTCGCGTCTGCTCGGGATGGACCGAGGCCTCCCGCATGCGTCGGGAGGACGCCGCGTGATGCTCCAAGGGGTCAGCTCGCCTTTGGGAGGCAGAGCTCTCGGCTCGTCGAACTGCGGCACCTTCCAGGAGATCCTTGAGTTCGCCCTAGATACGCTGTCCCTCGATGGTGGATGGCTCCGGCATGGTTCGAAGTAGCATCGCCGCTGCAGCTAGGTCCTAGCCTGACCCACTGACGGCCGGGGGCAGTGCTACCCTGGCATTGTCAACAATACGGCGCTGGATTTCCTGGGCCCGACGACGGGCTCCTCCGGTGAGTGTTCGGCCTGCCCACTCCTGATCAATGTTCTGTCGGAACTGCACAAGTCGCCCTGCTTCCTCATCGACCTTGGCCTGCATCTCGTGGATTTGCTCGAGCTGTGTGTCCTGCCCCCCCGCAGGGACTGGGACCACAGCTAGCTCCCGCAAGATGTCAACGCGAGATGCGGGCCTAGGGGGATCGCCAACCTCCGGCATGCCGAGGTGGTTGCCTTCGTCGTGATCTCCCTGATCGACGTGGAAACATTCGCGACTTGGGCCATTACCCTCATCGTCAAGGCCATGGCCATCGTCAGAGCAACCGGAGAGGCAGTGGTTACATGCGGACATGAGGTCTCGCATGGCACCGGGATCACTGAGGCCAGAGAAATCCCAACCGAAGCCGGGGTCATCCTCTTCCTCGGAATTCACCAGTCCGGAGGTTGAGACGGCTGTCAGTCGGTCCCAAGTTGACCACATATGGTACCCCGGAAGGTCTGGGTACGCCCTTGCGAAAGCGCTCACCGAAGCGGGGTCGCTTGGTGGATCGAAACTGAATCTAAAGGGAACATGATGGAAAACGGACGGTACCTTTTGGTCGATGGACGGTGGTGAAGTCACGTCGGGGACAGACTGCACCGTTACCGCAGGTACGAGGCTAACGCCCAGCAGGTCCTTTGCGAGGGTGCTGGCGTCATTAGTCCGCTTGGGGCTGGCACGTTGCGGGGAAGCGACGCTTGTCGTTGTCTCAGGCGTGAGGACAACACCCGACATGTCCCCCGGGGGAGTGCCAGCATCGCCGACTCGCTCTAGTCCGACAGCCAACGAGGTGTTGCCTCCTGCATGGCCACGGTTACCTCGTCTCCACCTCCTGCGGCGAGGAAGGTGGCAGGGCAAACCCGGGTGTTCCTCTTTCGCCACGAGGGGAAGCCGTCGTCGAGTTCGCCGCTGCCGGGCGAGCCGACTGTTGTTGTTGTTGTGCTGCGAGGGGAGGAGTACCATGTCGTAGCTACCATCGATGGACATGACCTCGAGACTCCCGAAGCGGAGCACCGTCCTGGGCTGAAGAGGTTGCTGAAGTCTACCCATCTGGAACTCAACGGGAAAGTGTTCGTTAACACTCAGCATGCCCCTACCTAGCGTGCCAACTATCGGCGTTTCGGACCTGGGGGTCCCTGGATCGACTAGTAAATTTGTCGATGCGTGTCCCTGCCCAGATGGGTTGGTGCGAGATGGAACACAAGAGGGGAATGCGCCTTGTATTATCCTGCACCAGGGTGCTCGTAGTAGGGCTTACAAGCGTTGCGAGAGAGTGAGAGCGAGAGAACGAGAGAGAGAGAGAGAGAGTCAGGCCCTGCTCGTCTTCTCCCGTCCCTTTTTGTCGTGCCCCTCTTCCCCCTTCCCATGCCTCCTGGACATCCCCTTTTATAGACATAAGGAGATGGCCTAGCTATACAAATGGGGGTGTAGCTATGTGCTACGTGGCCAGCAGGGAAGTGCCTGGTCGCTATGTACGTGTTAACGTGTCTGTTGGAGAAGCACATGAGCCCTGTAGAAGCACAACTGTTGGCGCTGCATGGATCCTGCTGACGTCTCCTTGCTTCCGTAGGGGGCTTGAGAACCACCGACGTCATGGACACGCGTGGGGAACGATCATTGCCTGTTACCAGGGTAAGCTAGATGGGACGCCGATCTTGTTCCTTCGTAGCCTGAGCTAGCTTGGAGTAGGGTAATGATGTATCCCTTGTGGCGTGGTCGATCTGAGCCCGAGGTCGTGCGAGGCGATGGTTCCTCCGAGGCCGAGGCTGGGGTCGAGGCCCAGGTTCGGCGAGGACGTGATTCTTCCTGAGGCCGAGGCTGAGGCCGAGCCCTGGGGTCGGGCGAGGTGGAGATCTCATCCCGAGGCTGAGGCCAAGGCCTGAGGTTGGGCGAGGCGGAGCTTCCTGTTGCGCCCGAGGCTGAACTTGGCTGGAGGTCGCGACTTGCTATTGTCAGCCTTTCCCTGGCAGCTGGCATAGTTGCTGGAGTGGAGTGAACGACGCTGTTTTCCTGTCAGATCAGTCAGTGAAAGGGCAAAGTGACTGCGGTCACTTCGACCTTGCCGACTGAGGCGTGTGTGTCAGGATAAGGTGTTAGGCGATCCCAGCATTGAATGCGCATGCAATACGGTTAGCTGGTAAGGCGACTTGGCCAAGGTCGCTTGCACGACAAAGCTTGCCTTTGGCCGAGCCGAGGGTGTGCTCACTGCCTAAGGAGACCCTCGGGCGAGACGTGAATTCGTCCGGGACCACTGTTCCCACCCGAGGTCGGGCTCGGACGAGGCGAGATCGCATCCCTTGGTAAATGAAGCTTTGACTTTGACCCGAACTGTCAGTCTTTATGGTTTGCCCTGAAGGCGTTTACCAGCCATGTTTAGGAGTGTTGGGGGTACCCCTAATTATGGTACCCGACAAAAATGGAACTGGTGGAAGGCGAGCTAGGGAGATTCGCCATGATCAGGGGAGAAGAGCCAACTCAAACCTACAACAGACTCAAGACTCTGATCAACAAGATTAGAAGCTATGGAAGCACAAGATGGACGGACCATGATGTCGTCTAACTCATGCTCAGGTCATTTACAGTTATTGACCCCCATCTTGTGAATCTTATCCATGAAAACCCTAGGTATACAAAGATGACGCCCGAGGAGATACTCGGAAAATTTGTGAGCGGGCGCATGATGGTGAAGGAGGCTCGATACGTGGACGATGCTTTGAACGGTCCACTACCCATCTATGAGCCATAGCTCGTTGCTCTCAAAGCAACAAGCAGCAAGGAGGCGCTACCAAGCAAGGTAGCTCAAGTGGAGGCTGCCGGCCTCAACGAAGATGAGATGGCGCTTGTCATCAAACGCTTCAAGACCGCGCTTAAAGGACGCATGGAGTACCCCAACAAGAACAAAACAAGGGGAAAGCGCTCCTGTTTCAAATGTGGTAAGACTGGAAGACTGGTCATTTCATAGCTCAATGCCCTGATAACGATAATGACCAGGAACAAGAAAAGAATGGGAAGAAGGAGAAGAAGAAGAACTACAGGAAGGCTAAGGGCAAGGCGCACCTCAGAAAGGAATGGGACTCGGATTGCTCCTCTTCCGACTCTGACGACGAAGGACTTGCTGCCTCGGCCTTCAACAAGTCATCACTCTTCCCCAACGAATGCCATACTTGTCTCATGGCTAAGGAAAAGAAGGTATGTATTCGAGACACTCCCAAGTATACTTCTTCTAGTGATGAAGAGTCATCTGATGATGAAGTAGACTATACTTAATTGTTTAAAGGTCTAGATAGAAATAAAGTAGACAAAATTAATGAATTAATTGATGCCCTTAATGAGAAGGATAGATTACTAAAGAAGCAAGATGATATTTTGTATGAAGAGCATGACAAATTTATTAGTGTTCAAAAATCTCCTGCTCTAGAAGTTAAAAGAAATGAAATGCTATCCTCTGAGTTGTCTGCTTGCCATGAATCTATTTCTAGTTTAAGGAGTTTAAATGATGAATTAAATGCTAAGCTAGAGGAAGTTAATAAATCTAGTTAATGTGTAGAGCATGTTGTCATTTGTAATAGATGTAAGGATTTTGATGTTGATGCCTGTAATGAACATCTTATTGCTATTACTAAATTGGATGATGAGGTGGCGAGTCTTAATGCTCAACTTAAGACTTGCAAGGATGATTTTAATAAATTTAAATTTGCTAGAGATACCTACACTGTTGGTAGACACCCTTCAATTAAGGATGGACTTGGGTTCCGAAGGGAAACCAAGAACTTTTCAAGTCAAAATGCTCCCATTCTCAACAAGGAGAAAGGGAAGGCCCCTATGGCTAGTAGCCCTAAAAGGAACCATGCTTTTATTTATGATAGGAAAATTGGTAGTCATTCTTATTATAATAGGAGTTATAATCATGATGCTCATAATTCACATGCTATGTTTGCCTCTAGTTCTACTTTTGTTCATGATAGAAGCAGGCGAAATCATGTTGTGTCTCATGCACCTAGGAGGAATAATGTTGTGTCTCATGTGCCTAGGAAAATGTGCAATGAACCCACTACTGTTTTTCATGCGTGCAACACTTCTTTTATTCTTTCATGTAAGAATGCAAAAGTAGTGGCTAGGAAGTTGGGATCCAAATGCAAGGGAGACAAGACTTGCATATGGGTTCCAAAAACTATTTTGACTAACCTTGTAGGACCCAACAAGAGTTGGGTACCTAAAACCTAAGCTTAAATTCCTTGCAGGTTTATGCATCCGAGGGCTCTAGCTAGATAATCGACAGCGGATGCACAAACCACATGACGAGGGAGAATAAAATGTTAACCTCCTACGTCAAGAACAAGGATTCCCAGGATACAATTATTTTTGGAGATGGGAACCAAGGCAAGGTCAAAGGCTTGGGCAAGATAGCCATCACCAACGAGCACTCCATATCGAATGTATTTCTAGTAGAGTCGCTTGGTTACAACCTTATGTCTGTAAGTCAATTGTGTCACATGGGTTACAATTGTCTTTTTACAATCGTTGATGTATCTATCTTTAGAAGGAGTGATGGTTCATTAGCTTTTAAGGGTGTATTAGACGGCAACCTCTACTTAGTTGATTTTTCAAAAGAGGAGGCCGATCTAGATGCATGCTTAATAGCTAAGACTAGTATGGGCTGGCTCTGACATCACCGTCTAGCACATGTTGGGATGAAGAACCTTCATAAGCTTCTAAAGGGAGATCATGTGTTAGGACTAACCGATTGTCGGGGACCATAATTAGGGGTACCCTCAAGACGCCTAATTCTCAGTTGGTAACCCCCATCAGCATAAAGCTGCAGAGGCCTGATGGGTTTGATTAAGTCAGGGGTCAGTCCATACGAGCGACTCGATCACGCCACGCCCGAGCCTAGCCTCGGGCGAGGGCAGCCGACCCTGAGATGGTTCCGTCTCGCCCGAGGCCTCCTCTTTCATGGCAGACGCATCTCCGGCTCGCCCGAGGCCTTGCCTTCGATAAGAAGTAACCCTGACTAAATCACCGCGCTGACCGACCAAGTCACTGGGGCCTTTAACGCAAAAGGTAAGACTGGCGGGCAGCCAGGCTTGGCCAAAAGCGCCAGAGGAAGCACCGCCCGACCCAGGGCTCGGACTCGGGCTAAGGCCCCAGAAGACGGCGAACTCCGCTCCGCCCGACCCAGGGCTCGGACTCGGGCTAAGGCCCCGGAAGACGGCGAACTCCGCTCCGCCCGACCCAGGGCTCGGACTCGGGCTAAGGCCCCAGAAGACGGCGAACTCCGCTCCGCCCGACCCAGGGCTCGGACTCGGGCTAAGGCCCCGGAAGACGGCGAACTCCGCTCCGCCCGACCCAGGGCTCGGACTCGGGCTAAGGCCCCGGAAGACGGTGAACTCTGCTCCGCCCGACCCAGGGCTCGGACTCGGGCTAAGGCCCCGGAAGACGACGAACTCCGCTTCGCCCGACCCAGGGCTCGGACTCTACCCCGACCTCTGCCGAACGACCTCCGCCTCGCCCGACCCGGGAGCTCAGGTTTGGCCTCGGCCATGCAGGACAGACTCGACCTCGGCCTCGGAGGAGCCTCCACGTCGCCCGACCTAGGGCACAAGTCCGCCACGTCGACAGGAAGCGCCATCATCACCCTACCCCGAGCCGACTCGGGCCGCAGGGAACAGGACCGACGTCCCATCTGACTAGCCCCGCCAGATAGGCAATGATGGCACCCCGCTGGACCCATGACGACGGCGGCTCTCAGCTCTCTTACGAAAGCAGGGGGACGTCAGCAAGGGCCCAACCACTCCGATAGCTGTCCCTCCGCCAAGCTCCATTGCTTCTCCGACAGCCACGACGCCACACTAGCCGGGTGCCAAGATCTCTCCGGCTGCCACCTTGGCATGTACTTAGGGTACTAGCTCTCCCCCGCTAGACACGTAGCACCTTGCTACACCCCCATTTGTACACCTGGACCCTCTCCTTACGCCTATAAAAGGAAGGACCAGGGCCTTCTTAGAGAAGGTTGGCCTCGCGGGGACGAAGGGCAGGGGCAGGCGCTCTCTCGGGGCCGCTCGCTCCCCTCACCCGCGCGGATGCTTGTAACCCCCTACTGCAAGCGCACCCGACCTGGGCGCGGGACGAACACGAAGGCCGCGGGTTTCTCCGACTCCCTCACGACCCGGCTCCGGCCGCCTCGCTCTCTCCCCCCTTCGCGCTCGCCCACGCGCTCGACCCATCTGGGCTGGGGCACGTGGCACACTCACTCATCGGCTCGGGGACCCCCCGGTCTCGGAACGCCGACAGTTGGCGCGCTAAGTAGGGGCCTGCTGCGTGTTGACGAGTAGTTTCCCGTCAAGCTCCAGATGGGCAGTCTCCAACGACCTCTTAAACCCGGGACGGTGCTCCGTTTCGGGAGTCTCGAGCTCATGTCTTTCGACGGCAACTACGACATGATACTCCTTCCACCGCCGCGCGACAGCGACAATAGTGGCGGACAGCCCGCCCGCCGGCGGCGGAATCGACGACGTCTTTCCCGCGTGGGGGAAGGACAACTTTCGAGCTCACCTCATCCTCTCCCTCGCCATCGGAGGAGGAGGCGGGGCAACCAAGGCCGAGCGGGAGGCTGCGCTCAGTCGACTGTCGAGCAAATCGACATCCCCAGTGCCCCAACGGAGGACGCGTCGGGCATCACCCACGCGTTTGAGGCGAAGGCGAGCGCCGTCCCCCCGCGACACGCCGATCCCGAGCAAGTGGACGACGCCAGCGCGCTCACGGAGGGCCTGCAGGACGTCGCCCTCGCACCCAGGACGACGGCGCGATCAGCCCCCGATGTGACTTCGTCGCTCCTCGTCGACCAAAAGGTACGGGCTGATTCCCATCCTTCGTCATTTCGACTCGGCCTCAACCCGCCTGGCGACCCCGCTTTGGCGGGCGCTCACTTTGAGGCGAGTGCAACCTCTCTGGGGTTTCGTGTGCGGTCGCCTTGGGACCGATTGACGGGTGTCTCGACCTACGGACCCTCTGGGTCCGAGGAAGATGACGACCCCAGCATCTGCTGGGATTTCTCTGGATCTGGCAACCCCAGTGCCATGCGGGACTTCATGACCGCATGCGACTACTGCCTTTCCGACTGTTCCGACGGCAGCCGCAGCCTTGACGACAAGGACTGCGGCCCGAGCCGTGAATGTTTCCACGTCGAGCTAGGGGATCCCTCTGGAGGCAGCTGTCTCGGCATGCCGGAGGATGGTGATCCCCCCAGGCCAGCGCCTCGCGCCGACATCCCGCGGGAGCTAGCTGTGGTCCCCGTTCCGGCGGGGGGTCACGACCCACAGCTCGAGCAAGTCCGCGGGGCGCAGGCCGGGCTCGATGAGGGAGCAGGAGCGCTCGAGGCAATCCGCCGGAACGTCGGGCAGGTATGGGCGAGCCAGCCCCCGGCCGGAGAAATACGTCACCTGCCCCAAGGTCTCCAGCACCGCATCGCCAACGATGCCAGGGACAGACCGCCACCCGCATCCGGCGGAACCGGTCAGGACCTGGCCACCGCAGCAATGCTCCTCCGCGCGATGCCGGAGTCATCAACCACCGAGGGTCGGCGAATCCAGGGAGAGCTCAAGCATCTCCTGGAAGGCGCTGCGGCCCGGCGGGCCGAGAGCTCTGCCTCCCGAAGGTAGGGGTACCCCTCGGAACCTCGTGCCGCGACTTCCCGACTCACGCGGGAAGCCTCGGTCTACACCGGGCGCACGCGCAACACCGCGCCTGCGGCCCCGGGCCACCTCGGCGACGAGCACCCTCATCGCGACCGTCGGGCCCGCCTCGACGAAAGGGTGCGCCGAGGTTATCACCCCAGGCGTGGGGGACGCTACGACAGCGGGGAGGATCGGAGTCCCTCGCCCGAACCACCCGGTCCGCAGGTCTTCAGCCGAGCCATTCGGCGGGCGCCGTTTTCGCCCCGATTCCGGCCCCCGACTACTATCACGAAGTACTCGGGGGAAACGAGACCGGAATTATGGCTTGCGGACTACCGCCTGGCCTGTCAACTGGGTGGGACGGACGACGACAACCTCATCATCCGCAACCTCCCCCTGTTCCTCTCCGATACCGCTCGCACTTGGTTGGAGCACCTGCCTCCGGGGCAGATTTCCAACTGGGAGGATCTGGTCCAGGCTTTTGCCGGCAACTTCCAGGGCACATACGTGCGCCCCGGGAATTCCTGGGACCTCTGAAGCTGTCGGCAGCAGCCGGGAGAGTCTCTTCGGGACTACATCCGGCGATTCTCGAAGCAGCGCACCGAGCTGCCCAACATCACCGACTCCGATGTCATCGGCGCGTTCCTTGCCGGCACCACCTGCCGTGACCTGGTGAGCAAGTTGGGTCGCAAGACCCCCACCAGGGCAAGCGAGCTGATGGACATCGCCACCAAGTTCGCCTCTGGTCAGGAGGCGGTCGAGGCCATCTTCCGAAAGGACAAGCAGCCCCAGGGCCGCCCGTCGGAAGATGCCCCCGAGGCGTCTACTCCACTCGGCGCCAAGAAGAAAGGCAGGAGGAAGTCGCAAGCGAAACGCGACGCCGCCAGCACGGACCTTGTCGCCGCCGCCGAGTACAAAAACCCTCGGAAGCCCCCCGGAGGCGCCAACCTCTTCGACAAGGCACTCAAGGAGACGTGCCCCTACCATCAGGGGCCCGTCAAGCACACCCTCGAGGAGTGCGTCATGCTTCGGCGCCACTTCCACCGGGCCGGGCCGCCCGCAGAGGGCGACAGGGCCCGCGACGACGGCAAAAAGGAAGATCACCAAGCAGGGGAGTTCCCCGAGGTCCGCGACTGCTTCATGATCTACGGAGGGCATGCGGCAAATGCCTCGGCTCGGCATCGTAAGCAGGAGCGTCGGGAGGTCTGCTCGGTGAAGGTGGCGGCGCCAGTCTACCTAGACTGGTCCGACAAGCCCATCACCTTCGACCAGGATGACCACCCCGACCACGTGCCGAGCCCAGGGAAGTACCCGCTCGTCGTCGATCCCGTCATCGGCGACGTCAGGCTCACCAAGGTCCTGATGGATGGGGGCAGCTGCCTCAACATCATCTACGCTGAGACCCTCAGGCTCCTGCGCGTCGATCTGTCATCCGCCCGAGCAGGCGCTGCGCCCTTCCACGGGATCATTCCCGGGAAGCGCGTCCAGCCCCTCGGACGGCTCGACCTTCCTGTCTGCTTCGGAACACCCTCCAACTTCCGAAGGGAGACTTTGACGTTCGAGGTGGTCGGGTTCCGAGGAACCTACCACGCAGTGTTGGGAAGGCCATGCTACGCGAAGTCCATGGCCATCCCCAACTACACCTACCTGAAGCTCAAGATGCCGGGCCCCAACGGGGTCATCACCGTCGGCCCCACGTACAAACACGCATTCGAATGCGATGTGGAGTGCGTGGAGTACGCCGAGGCCCTCGCCGAGTCCGAGGCCCTCATTGCCGACCTGGAAAGCCTCTCTCGAGAGGTGCCGGACGTGAAGCGACATGCCGGCAACTTCGAGCCAGCGGAGACGGTTAAGGCCGTCCCTCTCGACCCCAGTGGCGACACCTCCAAGCAGATTCGGATCGGATCCGGGCTCGACCCCAAATAGGAAGCAGTGCTCGTCGACTTTCTCCGCGCAAACGCCGACGTCTTTGCGTGGAGTCCCTCGGACATGCCCGGCATACCGAGGGATGTCGCCGAGCACTCGCTGGATATTCGGGCCGGAGCCTGACCGGTCAGACAGCCTCTGCACCGATTCGACGAGGAAAGGCGCAGGGTGATAGGCGAGGAGATCCACAAGCTGATGGCAGCAGGGTTCATCAAAGAGGTATTCCATCCTGAATGGCTTGCCAACCCTGTACTTGTGAGGAAGAAAGGAGGGAAATGGCGGATGTGTGTAGACTACACTGGTCTCAACAAAGCCTGTCCGAAAGTCCCCTACCCTCTACCTCGCATCGATCAAATCGTGGACTCCACTGCAGGGTGCGAAACCCTGTCTTTCCTCGATGCCTACTCAGGGTATCATCAAATCAAGATGAAAGAGTCCGACCAGCTCGCGACTTCTTTCATCACGCCCTTCGGCATGTACTGCTATGTCACAATGCCTTTCGGTCTGAGGAACGCGGGTGCAACGTACCAGCGGTGCATGAACCATGTGTTCGGCGAACACATCGGTCGCACGGTCGAGGCCTACATCGATGACATCGTAGTCAAGACGAGGAAAGCCTCCGACCTTCTCTCCGACCTTGAGCTGACATTCCGGTGTCTCAAGGCGAAGGGCGTCAAGCTCAATCCCGAGAAGTGCGTCTTCGGGGTGCCCCGAGGCATGCTTTTGGGATTCATCGTCTCCGAGCGGGGCATCGAAGCCAACCCGGAGAAGATCGCAGCCATCACAAACATGGGGCCCATCAAGGACTTAAAAGGCGTACAGAGGGTCATGGGATGCCTCGCGGCCTTGAGCCGTTTCATTTCACGCCTCGGCGAAAGAGGCCTGCCCCTGTACCGTCTCTTAAGGAAGGCCGAGTGCTTCACTTGGACTCCCGAGGCCGAGGAAGCCCTCGGGAACCTGAAGGCGCTCCTCACCCAGGCGCCCGTCTTGGTACCCCCAGCTGATGGAGAAACCCTCTTGGTCTACGTCGCCGCAACCACTCAGGTGGTCAGCGCCGCGATCGTGGTCGAAAGGCAGGAAGAGGGGCATGCTTTGCCCATTCAGAGGCCAGTTTACTTCGTCAGCGAAGTGCTGTCTGAGACCAAGATCCGCTACCCACAAGTCCAGAAGCTGCTGTATGCAGTGATCCTGACGAGGCGAAAGCTGCGACATTACTTCGAGTCTCATCCGGTGACTGTGGTGTCATCCTTCCCCCTGGGGGAGATCATCCAGTGCCGGGAAGCCTCGGGACGGATCGCGAAGTGGGCGGTGGAAATCATGGGCGAGGCAATCTCGTTCGCCCCTCGGAAGGCCATCAAGTCCCAGGTACTGGCGGACTTCGTAGCCGAATGGGTCGACACCCAGTTGCCGACGGCTCCGATCCAACCGGAGCTCTGGACCATGTTTTTCGACGGGTCGCTGATGAAGACGGGAGCCGGCGCGGGCCTGCTCTTCGTCTCGCCCCTCGGGAAACACCTGCGCTACGTGCTCCACCTCCATTTCCCGGCGTCCAACAATGTGGCTGAATACGAGGCTCTGATCAACGGATTGCGAATCGCCATCGAGCTAGGGGTCCGACGCCTCGATGCGCGCGGCGACTCGCAGCTCGTCATCGACCAAGTCATGAAGAACTCCCACTGCCGCGACCCGAAGATGGAGGCCTACTGTGATGAGGTTCGACGCCTGGAAGACAAGTTCTCCGGGCTCGAGCTTAACCACATCGCCCGGCGCTACAACGAGACAGCGGACGAGCTGGCGAAGATAGCCTCGGGGCGAACGACGGTTCCCCCGGACGTCTTCTCCCGGGATCTGCACCAACCCTCCGTCAAGATAGGCGACACGCCCGAGCCCGAGGTGCCCTCGGCCCCGTCCGAGGCGACCTCGGCCCGGCCCGAGCTATCCTCGGTTCAACCCGAGGAACCCTCGGCCCCCGAGGGCGAAGCACTGCACATCGAGGAGGAGCAGAGCGGGGTCATGCCAGAGCAGGATTGGCAGACCCCGTACCTGCAATATCTCCGCCAAGGAGAGCTGCCCCTCGGCCAAGCCGAGGCTCGGCGGGTAGCGCGACGCGCCAAGTCGTTCGTCTTGCTGGGCGATGAGAAGGAGCTCTACCACCGTAGCCCCTCGGGCATCCTCCAGCGATGCATCTCCATCGCCGAGGGTCAGGGACTCCTGCAGGAAATACACTCGGGGGCTTGCGGCCATCATGCAGCACCTCGAACCCTCGTCGGGAACGCTTTCCGCCAAGGCTTCTACTGGCCGACGGCGGTGGCTGACGCCACTAGAATTGTCCGCGCCTGCGAAGGGTGCCAATTCTATGCGAAGCAGACCCACCTGCCCGCTCAGGCTCTGCAGACGATACCCATCACCTGGCCCTTCGCTGTGTGGGGTCTGTACCTCGTCGGCCCTCTGCAGAAGGCGCCCGGGGGCTACACGCACCTGCTGGTCGCCGTTGACAAATTCTCCAAGTGGATCAAGGTCCGACCCCTGAACAGCATCAGATCCGAGCAGGCGGTGGCGTTCTTCACCAACATCATCCATCGCTTCGGGGTCCCGAACTCCATCATCACCGACAACGGCACCCAGCTCACCGGCAAAAAATTCTTGGATTTTTGCGAGGATCACAACATCCGGGTAGACTGGGCCGCCGTAGCTCACCCCATGTCGAATGGGCAAGTAGAACGTGCCAATGGCATGATTCTACAAGGGCTCAAGCCTCGGATTTACAATGATCTCAACAAGTTCGGCAAGCGATGGATGAAGGAACTCCCCTCGGTGGTCTGGAGCCTGAGGACGACGCCAAGCCGAGCCACAGGTTTCACGCCGTTCTTCCTGGTCTACGGGGCCGAGGCTGTCCTGCCCACTGACCTAGAATACGGCTCCCCGAGGACGAGGGCCTACAACGAAGAAAGCAACCAAGCTAGTCGAGAAGACTCGCTGGACCAGCTGGATGAGGCTCGGGACAGGGCCTTACTACACTCGGCGCGGTATCAGCAGTCCCTGCGACGCTACCACGCCCGAGGGGTCCGACCCCGAGACCTCCAGGTGGGCGATCTGGTGCTTCGGCTGCGGCAAGACACCCGAGGGAGGCACAAGCTCACGCCCCCCTGGGAGGGGCCGTTCGTCATCGCCAAAGTTCTGAAGCCCGGAACGTACAAGCTAGCCAACAGTCAAGGCGAGGTCTACGGCAACGCTTGGAACATCCAACAGCTACGTCGCTTCTACCCTTGAGATGTTTCCAAATTGTTTATATACCTCGCACCCACGCAAAGTTTAGTCAACAAGGAAGGGTCGGCCTCGCCTCGGCAAAGCCCGACCCTCCCTCGGGGGCTAAAAGGGGGGAAACCCCCTCTGCATCAAAATTTTCCTCGAACAAAAAATCTCTTTTATCAGAATATCTTTCGTGCTTTTTGACTACTTCGAAAAGTGGGTCATGGAAACGACAGGGTACACGTAAGCAGCCAAGGCTGACCGAGCCGAGGGACTCCTACGCCTCCGGGATACGGATACCTCACTCATCACCTTCTGCGATAAGTAACTCGCGTTCGGATAAGGTGACTCCGCGGATCGAACAAGTCTCTACGCTCGGAAGCTCTTCTGTCGAAGCGATTCTTCGAGTTTTCTCGACTAAGTCAGTGATAGGGCCTCATGGACGGGTAAAAAGTGCGCGTAAGCGGCAAGGCCGACCGAGCCGAGGGATTCCCACGCCTCCGGGATACGGATACCTCACTCCTCACCTTCCGCGAGAAGCAACTTTCGCTCGCACAAATGTCCCTGTTACCGACAAAAAAGTCCAGATGCTTGGAACGAGAGGAAAAGGGACGCAGCTTTACAACACAGCAAGGGTGTGTGTTCTGGCCTCAGCGGCCGCACAAAACACACGCTACAAGACAAGCTGATCCTGCAGGCTCAGGTCTTGGCGCTGGAAGGGGGCGGCGACATCCTCGGCATCGACAGCACCTTCGGCAAGGCCCGAACTAGCCTCGGACGGCGACGCGATCCGAGGGCCTCCGCTCCAAAGGACGGCGTCATCACCACGCCCGGGCGGTCATTGTCAGGGACTTCTCCGGGAATCCGGCCCGAGCAGGCGGCTCGGCCAGCCACCTCCGGGGCCTCAGCCAACCACCTTCCGAGGGCACGAGCCCGGTCCGAAGCCTCAGCTGACCAACTCCGGTGTCGATCCTGCCAACGGACAACCCGGCTAGGCTCCGGCCAACCAGGTTTCATTTCCGAGCCAACTCTGCCTCTGCTTATGCTGATATCGCTACCCCCGGCCTCGGCTCGTCGAAGAGCGGCCGAGGGGTCTCTTTAACTAAGCTAGAGGAGCCTCGGACAACAGGGCCGACCGAGCCGAGGGACTCCTACGCCTCCGGGATACGGATACCTCACTCGTCACCTTGGCACGGGGCGACTCATGCTTAGTGAAGCGGTTCAGACAATCAGCAGGCGAGTCTTGGTGCTCGGAAACGAGGAAAAAACACGGCTCCGTGCCGTAGTTACATACATGTTCAGGCCCCAAAAGCCAAAATGAACAAAAAACCCGGCACTCGAAGTGCCATTGCAAACGGAACTCCGGTTCCGCCCCCGCGGGTACGGACAACCTCCCCGCCAGGGAAGCCCGAGGAGCGACAAGCCCTGGGCGAATCACCAGCAAACGCGGGACGCCCCTAAGCACCCCGGCAGATCCTCGCAGCCGTCCCCGCGAATGCGAGGAGGAAGACGGAATGTTGCATCCTAGCTAGGCAGCAACAGTTCTCCTTCCCCGGCATGGCTGGAGGATGTCTCCGCCGTGGGGCTAAAAGGCGATTGCCACCACCAGAAGCTGGAAAATGAGGTGGCCCGCCGACCCGCGTAGGAGGTGGGGCCCCGGCTCGCCTCGCTCCCCGCCCCGGCGAGGATGACGAACACCCTCAACACTGAGGGCGGGGCCGGGACCACAGCCCGGTTTGTCCCTCCCCATTCGGGAGCTGGAGGCCACCGTCTTGGGTGATCACCAGCGGAGGGGAGCCGCTGGGCTGTGTGATGAAAATCCTTGAAGCCGAACGATGGCCGAAAGGTACCCGCTCCCACGGAGTGGTGCCCCCCGACGATGAGGCACAGAAACGGCGGTTTCCCCCATCCGGGGGCTTGAAAGGCGGAAAGACACGATACATAAGGAAGGAAGAAGACATGGTCGCCTTACGAAAGGGGTCGCCCTCCTTTTAAAGGCAACTCTCCGTGCTTGCGCCCCCAACCGTCACGGGCTGAGTCTTCTC
Organism: Zea luxurians; assembly: GCA_029449295.1. Taxonomy (NCBI): domain Eukaryota; kingdom Viridiplantae; phylum Streptophyta; class Magnoliopsida; order Poales; family Poaceae; genus Zea; species Zea luxurians. Next base: position 38,858,202 of record JAOPSE010000018.1, on the reverse strand, counting down.
CAACACGCCTCCAAAGCCCTCCCCTGCGGCGCGGGGGCTGGGACCCACCTGCCATGCAGACCGGCTCCGAGCAGAAGAAGCCGAACCGCCGCGCGCGGCGCGCGCGCAACCACCCAGCAGTTACAAGTGACCCTCCACTTTTGCCCAGACCAACGGGCGAAGGGGGTGGGCAGCCATGCGGGCGGCATGCAACCGCGCCAAGTGGACGCGCCTCTCCGACTCCTGACAGGCCAGCGCGGAGGCTCGAGCCCACGCGTCGCGCAACCGGCGCGCCGAATGCTGCATGTAAGCCACTATGCCACTTGCGCCACCACCGCACCTCCTCGGTTGCGGAACCAATACCGCGGCCCGAGGCGGCCCAGCACGCGGCCCAGCTGCGCCAGCCTGACGCAGCGGTCAAACGCGGTCAAAAGTGGGCCGGCAGTAATGATAGTGGCAGGCGCGCAAGAGCAGCGGTCACGCCATCAGCCGAGCTCACGTCCCATCCGGAGGCAGCAAGAGAACCCCCTCTCTCACGGTGTGAAGACGACACGCCCGTGACCCGTTCCTCGAACGGCTCGCGCACGCGCAACGGCAGCCTCGCCAACTACTCACCCCGGCGCATTAACTCCGCGGCTCGACGGGCAGCGCTACTGGCGGGAGCAGCTGGCGACGTTTCGCCTTCGCCAAAACGGCCACACCAAAAAAGGTACGCCACGACGTTCAATTTCGCATCCTTTTTCCCTTTTTCCTCTTTCTCTATCTCTTGCAACAGGGACCGGGAAAGGGGATACCCCCAAAGGGATCCTTCCCCGTCAAGGAACTAGGCTCCGAGCCTCCTTACTGATCAGGGGTTCGAAGGCTGGCCCCCCGAAGGGTTCAACAGCCGCCTCAGATCGCGTGGGCCCGACACCCACTACTGGTCAGAGGTTCGAAGGTCGGCCCCCCGAAAGGTTCCACGACCGCCTCAGGCTACTCGGGCTCCGCGCCCATTACTGATCAGGGGTTCGAAGGCTGGCCCCCCGAAGGGTTCACAGTCGCCTCAGACACCGAGCGAGGGATGACCAGGGGTACGTTCGATACATAACCAAGGCTCGAGCTGCGCTCCCGAGGTACCCTAGGACATTTCCGAGACCAGCGGGAACGACTCTATAACGGAATCCCATCGGAGGGAGGCAACGAGCCCTCGGACCCCGTCGCCAGGGGACCGGGTCCGGCAGATCACCCGCAGGTACTTTTGGGCGTGCCTCCGGGCCCCTAGCCGACCCCCAACGAACGGGGCACGGACGTCCACTCGGATTACCCGATTGCAGCTCACCGGAGACACCATGTTCAGTACCCATCGAGGGTAACATGGCGCTCTCCCCCCCTCCTCCTTGCGGAAAGGCGACGTAGGGGCGTATGTAAAAAAGTCGAGTCTGTCCCTGATCGTCCTCTTGCTCTGTGCGGAGGCTCGGGGGCTGCTCTCGCAAACCTGGCTCCGGCCGAACCGTTGACAGCGTCAACATACCAGCCCGAGAACTTGGGCCCCGACAGTGCACCTGGGCTACGGCCTGTTCGCATGAGGGAACCGCCAGACCAGCCGAAGCATTACGCAAGGCATTAAGACCTCGAAGGAGTGAAACCACTCCTCCGAGGCCTCGGGGGCTACACCCGGCGGGTGCGCTCGCGCGCACCCACCGGAACAAAGTACAACCGAGAAAGGCTGGTCCCCTTGCAAAAAAGTGCGACGAAAGCCTCCAAGCGAGTGTTAACACTCCCTTCGAGGCTCGGGGGCTACTGTCGGGGACCATAATTAGGGGTACCCTCAAGACGCCTAATTCTTAGCTGGTAACCCCCATCAGCATAAAGCTGCAGAGGCCTGATGGGTTTGATTAAGTCAGGGGTCAGTCCATACGAGCGACTCGATCACGCCACGCCCGAGCCTAGCCTCGGGCGAGGGCAGCCGACCCTGAGATGGTTCCGTCTCGCCCGAGGCCTCCTCTTTCATGGCAGACGCATCTCCGGCTCGCCCGAGGCCTTGCCTTCGATAAGAAGTAACCCTGACTAAATCACCGCGCCGACCGACCAAGTCACTGGGGCCTTTAGCGCAAAAGGTAAGACTGGCGGGCAGCTAGGCTTGGCCAAAAGCGCCAGAGGAAGCACCGCCCGACCCAGGGCTCGGACTCGGGCTAAGGCCCCGGAAGACGGCGAACTCCGCTCCGCCCGACCCAGGGCTCGGACTCGGGCTAAGGCCCCGGAAGACGGCGAACTCCGCTCCGCCCGACCCAGGGCTCGGACTCGGGCTAAGGCCCCGGAAGACGGCGAACTCCGCTCCGCCCGACCCAGGGCTCGGACTCGGGCTAAGGCCCCGGAAGACGGCGAACTCCGCTCCGCCCGACCCAGGGCTCGGACTCGGGCTAAGGCCCCGGAAGACGGCGAACTCTGCTCCGCCCGACCCAGGGCTCGGACTCGGGCTAAGGCCCCGGAAGACGACGAACTCCGCTTCGCCCGACCCAGGGCTCGGACTCTACCCCCGACCTCTGCCGAACGACCTCCGCCTCGCCCGACCCGGGATCTCAGGTTCGGCCTCGGCCATGCAGGACAGACTCGACCTCGGCCTCGGAGGAGCCTCCACGTCGCCCGACTTAGGGCACAAGTCCGCCACGTCGACAGGAAGCGCCATCATCACCCTACCCCGAGCCGACTCGGGCCGCAGGGAACAGGACCGACGTCCCATCTGACTAGCCCCGCCAGATAGGCAATGATGGCACCCCGCTGGACCCATGACGACGGCGGCTCTCAGCTCTCTTACGAAAGCAGGGGGACGTCAGCAAGGGCCCAACCACTCCGACAGCTGTCCCTCCGCCAAGCTCCATTGCTTCTCCGACAGCCACGACGCCACACTAGCCGGGTGCCAAGATCTCTCCGGTTGCCACCTTGGCATGTACTTAGGGTACTAGCTCTCCCCCGCTAGACACGTAGCACCTTGCTACACCCCCATTTGTACACCTGGACCCTCTCCTTATGCCTATAAAAGGAAGGACCAGGGCCTTCTTAGAGAAGGTTGGCCTCGCGGGGACGAAGGGCAGGGGCAGGCGCTCTCTCGGGGCCGCTCGCTCCCCTCACCCGCGCGGACGCTTGTAACCCCCTACTGCAAGCGCACCCGACCTGGGCGCGGGACGAACATGAAGGCCACGGGTTTCTCCGACTCCCTCACGACCCGGCTCCGGCCGCCTCGCTCTCTCCCCCCTTCGCGCTCGCCCACGCGCTCGACCCATCTGGGCTGGGGCACGCGGCACACTCACTCGTCGGCTCGGGGACCCCCCGGTCTCGGAACGCCGACACCGATGTCTATTTTGAGAAAGACAGACCTTGTGCAGCATGTCAGGCAGGAAAATAGGTGGGAAACACTCATCACAGCAAGAATGTGATGACAACATCAAGACCACTGGAGCTTCTTCATATGGATCTTTTTGGACCCATTGCCTACCTTAGCATGGGGGGAAGTAAGTATGGTCTTGTTATTGTTGATGATTTTTCTCGCTTCACTTGGGTATTCTTTTTGCAGGACAAATCAGAAACCAAAGGGACCCTAAAGCGCTTTTTAAGGAGGGCTCAAAATGAATTTGAGCTCAAGGTGAAAAAGATAAGAAGCGACAACGGGTCCGAGTTCAAGAATCTACAAGTGGAGGAGTATCTTGAGGAGGAAGGCATCAAGCACGAGTTCTCTACTCCCTACACACCACAACAAAACGGTGTGGTAGAGAGGAAGAACAGGATGCTTATAGACATGGCAAGAACGATGCTTGTAGAGTTCAAGACGCCCGAGCGGTTTTGGTTGGAAGCTGTGAACACAGCTTGCCACGCCATAAACCGACTCTATCTGCATCGCCTTCTCAAGAAAACCTCCTATGAACTCCTTACCGGTAACAAACCCAACGTTTCTTACTTTCGAGTATTTGGGAGCAAATGCTACATTCTGGTGAAGAAAGGTAGACATTCTAAATTTGCTCCCAAGGTAGTAGAAGGGTTTCTACTAGGGTATGACTCAAATACAAAGGCGTATAGGGTCTTCAACAAATCTTCGGGATTGGTTGAAGTCTCTAGCGATGTTGTATTTGATGAGACTAATGGCTCTCCAAGAGAGCAAGTTGATCTTGATGATGTAGATGAAGAAGAAATTCTGACGACCGCAATACGCACGATGGAAATAGGTGATGTGCGACCACAAGAATTACAGGAACAAGATCAACCATCTTCCTCGATAATGGGGCAACCCCCAACTCAAGATGATGAACAGGTTCCTCAAGAAGAAGGGAATGATCATGGGGGAGCACAAGAAGATCAAGTGATGGAGGAAGAAGCACGAGTCCCTCCAACAAGTCCGAGCAACGATCCAACGACATCACCCCGTCGACCAGATTCTGGATGACATAAGCAAGGGAGTAACTACTCACTCGAGATTAGCTAATTTTTGTGAGCATTACTCGTTTGTCTCTTCTATTGAGCCTTTCAGGGTAGAAGAGGCCCTACAAGATCCGGACTAGGTGTTGGCCATGCAGGAAGAGCTCAACAACTTTAAGAGAAATGAAGTTTGGAGCCTGGTGCCACATATAAAGCAAAATGTTGTGGGAACCAAGTGGGTATTCCGCAACAAGCAAGATGAGCACGGGGTGGTGACACGAAACAAGGCTCGACTTGTGGCAAAAGGTTATGCCCAAGTCGCAGGTTTGGACTTCAAGGAGACTTTTGCTCTTGTGGCTAGGCTAGAGTCTATTCAAATATTGTTAGCCAATGCCGCTCACCACTCTTTCAGGTTGTTTCAAATGGACGTGAAGAGCGCTTTCCTCAACGGGCCAATCAAGGAGGAGGTATACGTGGAACAACCCCATGGCTTTGAGGATGACAGGTACCCCGACAATGTGTTCAAGCTCTCTAAGGCGCTCTATGGACTTAAGCAAGCCCCAAGACCATGGTATGAATGCCTTAGAGATTTCTTAATTTCTAATGCTTTCAAGGTTGGGAAAGCCGATCCCACTCTTTTTACAAAGACTTGTGATGGAGATCTTTTTGTGTGCCAAATTTATGTCGATGACATAATATTTGGTTCTACTAATCAAAAGTCTTGTGAGGAGTTTAGCAGGGTGATGACACAAAAGTTCAAGATGTCGATGATGGGCGAGTTGACCTACTTCCTTGGATTCTAAGTGAAGCAACTCAAGGACGACACCTTCATCTCCCAAACGAAGTACACACAAGATCTTCTCAAGCGATTTGGGATGAAGGACGCCAAGCCCGCGAAGACACCTATGGGAACTGACGGGCATGTTGACCTCAACAAAGGAGGTAAGTCTGTTGATCAAAAGGCATACCGGTCCATGATAGGTTCATTGCTTTATTTATGTGCTAGTAGACCGGACATTATGCTTAGTGTTTGCATGTGTGCTAGATATCAATCCGATCCCAAGGAATGTCACCTTGTGGCCGTTAAGCGAATTCTTAGATATTTAGTTTCTACGCCTTGCTTCGGGATCTGGTATCCAAAGGGGTATACCTTTGACTTGATTGGATACTCAGACTCTGATTATGCCGGGTGCAAGGTTGATAGGAAGAGCACATCGGGGACATGCCAATTTCTAGGAAGGTCCCTGGTGTCCTGGAGTTCAAAGAAACAGACATCTGTTGCCCTATCCACCGCTGAGGCCGAGTATGTTGCCGCAGGACAGTGTTGTGTGCAACTACTTTGGATGAGGCAAATCCTCCGGGACTTTGGCTACAATCTGAGCAATGTACCACTCCTATGTGACAATGAGAGTGCAATCCGCATGGCGGATAATCCTATTGAACACAACCGCACTAAGCACATAGACATCCGGCATCACTTCCTGAGAGACCACCAACAAAAGGGAGATATCGAGGTGTACCATATTAACACCGAGAACCAGCTAGCTGATATCTTCACCAAGCCTTTAGATGAGAAAAGGTTTCGCAGGTTGCGTAGTGAGCTAAATGTCTTAGATTCGCGTAACTTGGATTGATCTATAGCATACATGTATTCTATGCCTTTGATCATGTTACTTTGTGCATTTCAATCCATTCTTGTTATTTATGGTGCTCAAGTTGTACAAGTGATCCCCGGACCTCCCAAGTCCATATGCGAATGATGCACATATTAAGGGGGGAGATGTGCTACAACTTGAGCCTTTGAGACTAACCTGTTTGGTTGAGAACTCTTTATGTAGTCTCAAAGGTGCATTGAAAGGGAAAATGGACTTGGACGATGCAAAGACTTCCACTGCACTCCGGTATTGGTGTATTTAAATTCTTATGCTCTATTTGCCTTTTTGCTCTTAATTGACATTTTTGGTGAGGCAATGGGGTTCGAAGGGCCAAGAATGATCCCATTTTGGTGCTTAATGCCAAAGGGGGAGAAACTAAGGGCCAAAGCAAATGGATCAGCTACCACTTGTGAATTTCGAAAAGAATAGAGTTAGAACTTTTGATTTGTCCAAAATGCTCTTATTGCAAAATTTTTGTCTCTTGTGGGGGAGAATTTTGATTAAGGGAAAAAGGGGGAGTTTTTTGGCACGTGATTCATTTTACTCTTGGAATAACTCTCTATGTGCCAAAACAAGCGTGTTTGACTTAAAGATAGGAAAATGAATTTGATTTACAAAAACAAACCAAGTGGTGGCAAAGAATGATCCAAATATGTTAAATCTTGTGCAAAAATGATTTGGTCCTCATTTGCATTGATGTTGCACTTATTTTGGTTGCTTTTTGATGTGTTGGCATAAATCACCAAAAAGGGGGAGATTGAAAGGGAAATGTGCCCTTGGGAAATTTCTATAAGTATTTTGGTGATTAGATGCCCAACACATTATTTGAGTACTAATGTGTTAAATGTGTGAAAGGTGCAAATCAAAGTAAAAGGTATGTTCCTAGACTTAGTACACTGTTTTTGTAATCTAACATTGTCTGTCTAAGTGCTAGAAACAGTGCCAAAAAGAGAGGAATCGAATTGCAAAACACTTGGCTGTGGGCAGCCAAACTTCAGCTCAGACTGGCACACCGGACTGTCCAGTGGTGCACCGGACAGTGTCCGTTGCGCTAGGCTAGGCAACGGTGAAACGATCACTCTTGGGATTCAACGATGGCGTATGGCTATAATTCACCGGACTGTCCGATGAGTCATCCACGGCGAACTCGTCGCTCTCAGGAAACGGAAAAAGGCGACGTGGCTATAATTCACCGGACTGTCTGGTGGTGCACCGGACTGTCCGGTGAGCCAACGGTCGCCAGCGCCAATGGTTGGCCGCAAAATCTGCGGGCGACGCGTGGCAGCTCCAACGGTCGGAAGGAGGCACCGGACTATCCGGTGTGCACCAGACACTGTCCGGTGCGCCAACGGGCCCAGAGCTGCAATGGTCGACTGTGCTCAATTTGGAAGGAAATCGCGCACCGGACAGGCTATAGTAGCTGTCTGGTGGCGCACCGAACTGTCCGGTGCGCCACTCGACAGAAGGCTGGAATTGCCTTCCAAGATTGTCTCCAATGGCTCCTAGCTGCCTTGAGGCTATAAAAGGGGTCCCTAGGCGCATGGAGGAGTCACACAAGCATTCACTAAGCATCCTAAGACTCCAAGACTCCAACTCCACGCATTTGATTCTCTGTGTTAGTGATTTGAGCTCCATTTGAGTTTTGAACTCTGTGTGTTGTGTTTTGAGCTCAAGTCGTGACTTGTGTGTGTGGTTGTGTTGTGATTTTGAGTCTTGTGTGTGTTGCTCTTCCCAACCTTACTCTGTGCCTCTTTGTGATCAATATTGTAAGGGCGAGAGGCTCCAACTTGTGGAGATTCCTCGTAAACGGGAAGAAAACTAAGGAAGAAAGCCGTGGTATTCAAGTTGATCATTGGATCACTTGAAAGGGGTTGAGTGCAACCCTCGTCCATTGGGACGCCACAACGTGGAAGTAGGCAAGTGTTACTTGGCCGAACCACGGGATAAAAATCGCGTGTCTCTTGTGTTGCTTTCTCTGTGATTGTTTTATTTTCAAGAACTCGCTTCTAATCTACTTAGTCGCACTAACTCTTTCATAACTAAGTTTTGTGGCTATTTAGTATTTGATTTTACAGGATCATCTATTCACCCCCCTCTAGGTGCTCTCAGCAATATTGTGTCGTCATATAGATCTATCGATGTTCTTCATGAAAGGTATGGAGTCCCAAATGAAGGCAACAGAAGAGCCTTTGTACGATGAGTCTAAGGGTTGTACCAAAGAGTTCATGATGCTTCTAGTTTGTGATAAAGCTATTGATGTTAAAACTTGGATATGGTTTGTGTGAAGCTAGCTTCAATGTATTCTTGAGTATTATCATAGACATGCTTCCAAAGGATAACAAAGTGCATGCTAACATATACTATACAAAGAAACTAACTGGTCCACTCACTAGGGTGTGGAGAAGATCCACACGTGTAGAAATCACTATATCCTTTATCGAGGTGGTGATTATAAAGACTTGGAGAGCTATCCAAAGTGCGGTGCAAGTAGGTAGAAGACAAATAAAGATTATCGAGAGGAAGAGTTGAAAGTCGCCTAGAAGGAGGTGAATAGGCGAAACCTAAAAATTATAAACTTTGAACACGCACTTCACCCGGGGTTTGGGTTAGAAATAAATAATAGTGAATTCAGAGTGCGGAAGATAGTTCCTCTTGCTATGAGTTGCTCAATCAATGTGGATAACTTTGGGAGCAAACTGAAATCAATATGAGCAAGGGAACTTTAGAAACAGAGGAGAGGGAAGAAACAAATCGAGTGATGAATATCAACACAAATGATCATGATGATTTGTTTTCTGAGGTTCGGTTCCAATGAACCTACTCCCTGTTGAGGAGGCCACAAAAGCTAGGTCTATTTCAACCCTTTCCCTCTCTCAATCGGTCACCTAGACCGGTCAAGGGTCACTAAGACCCTGCAAGGATCACCACACAATTAGGTCTCTCTTGCTTGCTTTACAAAACACTTGGAAAGAATAGAGAGAGATGAAGAAAGCAACCAAGCAATGAGAGCAACAAAAGAAACACAAATCACTCTCACTTAAGTCACTAAACACTTTTGAACACTTGACTTGATTTTGGAACTTGGAGATGATCGAATGCTTTGAATGTGTCTTATAGTGTATTCTTTGCTCTTGTATTGAATGTTGAGAGTGAGAAGCTTGGATGGCTTGAATGGTGGTGGTTGGGGGGTATTTATAGCCCCCAATCACTATTCTAGCCATTGGCTGACTGCTCTGTCGATGGGCACAACGAACAGTCTGGTGGTACACCGGACACTCCACTATTCACTGTCCGGTGAGTGCCATGTCAGCTGACCATTGGGGTTTGGAGCTGTTGACCGTTGAAGACTTCTATCCTTTTGGTGCACCGGGTAGTCCAGTGCGATCTGACATCGCAGACTATCTTCTGACCTCTGACGGCCAGACTACTGCGCAGTCAACCGTTGGCGAAGTTGACCATTGCTCCGTGGTCTCACCAGACAATCCTGTGGTACACCGGCCGGTCCGATGATTTTTAGTGGACGAGCGCTGAGAAAACCCGAGAGTAGCCAGTTCGCGAGGTGCTCTAGCCAGGGCACCGTACACTGTCTGGTGCGCCACTAGCTGTAGCAAGTCGGTTTGCTCCAAACTTGTAGAATTGTTCCACAATCATTTTCTTTGTAAGTGTATACGAACTTTATGCACCTGAGAAAAATAGCAACTAGGCAAACTAGTTAGTCCGTAAGGGTTGTGATGGACGTCCAACACAAATCGATTATAGGAAATGTTTAGGCCATTTTCCTTTCAATCTCCCCCTTTTTGGTGATTGATACCAACACAAACCAAAGCAAATACAAATTGTACAAATGTAACTAGTCTGCATTTTGTCAGATGTGCATAAGTTACTTTGAAATGAAAGCATTTCTAAGCATACATGATTGTTTTGATATATTTAACATTTTGGACCACATTTGCACCACTTAGCTTGTTTTTGCAAATCTTTTGGAAAAGTCTTTTAAAATTCTTTTGCAATTAGTCAGTGGTATAAGAATATGGTTTCTAAAAGTATTTTCAAGTTTTTGAAAATTATCCCCCTGTTTCAAATGCTTTTCCTTTGGCTAAATAAAAGCTTCTCTTGAAGTTCTCCCCTTAGCTGTCAAGAGGGTTTTTGAAAATGCCTATTAATGTCAAGAGTAATGTTCACAAAAATGAGCAACTCGAGATCGAGTGGTTACCCCCTTTTGGATATCACCAAGAATGGAGTTGACAGGGTGATCTCTTTAAACTGCTTGGTGGACTCTTGGGTGCGGTGGTCTTTGATCCTGAATCTCTTGATCATCTTTCTTGTCTTGATCATCTTCGTCTCCCCCTTGATTAATGTCCTCTTCATGAGGTGGCTCATCGTCTTGATCTTGATCCTCTTCCTCTTGAGCCATTTCCTCATCTTGAATTGGTGAAGATGCTTGTATGGCAGATGATGGTTGATCTTGTGCTTATGAAGGCTCTTCGGATTCTTTTGGGCACACATCCCCATTGGACATGTTCCTTAGCGCGACCCATGGAGCCTCTTCATCATCTAATTCATCAAGATCAACTTGCTCCACTTGGGAGCCATTAGTATCATCAAACACAATGTCACAAGAAACTTCAATTGGTCCAGTGGACTTGTTGAAGACTCTATATGTCCTTGTATTTGAGTCATAACCAAGTAAAAAGCCTTCTACTGCTTTAGGAGTAGATTTTGAACTTCTACCTCTCTTAATAAGAATAAAGCATTTGCTCCCAAAAACTCTAAAATAAGAAACATTGGGCTTTTTACAAGTGAGGAGTTCATATGATGTTTTCTTGAGGATTCGATGAAGGTAGAGTCGGTTGATGGAGCAACAGGCAGTGTTAATCGCCTCTGCCCAAAACCGATCCGGCGTCTTGTACTCATCAAGCATGGTCCTTGCCATATCCAAGAGAGTTCTATTCTTTCTATCTACAACACCATTGTTGAGGTGTGTTGGGAGAAGAGCATTCATGCTTGATGCCCTCCTCAAGAAATCCTTCAATTTGAGAGTTCTTGAACTCCGTTCCATTGTCGCTTCTAACCTTCTTGATTCTCAATCCGAAATCATTTTGAGCCCGTCTTAAGATTCTCTTTAAGGTCTCTTGGGTTTGAGATTTGTCCTGCAAAAAGAGCACCCAAGTGAAGCGAGAATAATCATCCACAATTACAAGACAATACTTACTCCCGCCAATGCTTATGTAAGCAATCAGGCCAAATAGATCCATGTGGAGTAGCTCAAGCGGCCTCTTAGTCACCATGATGTTCTTGTGTGGATGATGAACTCCAACCTGCTTCCCTGCTTGACATGCGCTACAAATCATGTCTTTCTCAAAATGAATATTTGTTAGTCCTAAAATGTGCTCCCCTTTAGAAGCTTGTGAAGATTCTTTATCCTAACATGAGTAAGACGGCGATGCCAGAGCTAGCCCAGATTGGTCTTAGCAATTAAGCAAGTGTCTAGTTCAGCATTGTTATCATTGAAATCAACTAAATATAGCTGACCATCTAACACTCCCTTAAAAGCTATTGAATCATCACTTCTTCTAAAGACGGTGACACCAACATCAGTAAATAGACAGTTGTAGCCCATTTTACATAATTGAGAAACAGAAAGCAAGTTGTAATCTAAAGAATTTACAAGAAAACATTAGAAATGGAATGGTCTGGAGATATAGCAATTTTACCCAAACATTTGACCAAATGTTGATTTCCATCCTGAATGTGATTGCTCTTTGGGGATCATTGTTTTTCTCATATGAGGAGAACATCCTTTTCTCCTCTGTCATGTGGTTTGTGCACCCGCTGTCGATTATCCAACTTGATCCACAGGATGCATAAACCTACAACACAGATTTAGGCCTTGTTCTTAGGTACCCAAACGGTCTTGGGTCCTTTCACATTAGAAACAGGTACCTTGGGTACCCAAACACAAGTCTTTGAGCTCTTGTGTTTGCCCCCAACATATTTGACAACTACCTTGCCTGATTTGTTAGTAAGCACAAAAGATGCATCAAAAGTATTAAATGAAATGCTATGTTCATTTGATACATTAACAATCTTTTTCTTAAGCATTTTGATATGAGTTGTATGCCTAGAGCTAGAAGCCTCATTACTGTACATATAAGCATGATGAGAAACATAATGATATTTCCTAGCATGGATTCTTCTAATTTTGTGCTTAGGATAATTTTTAGGATATAAAATGTAACCTTCTCTATCCTAGACCATGAGAGCCTTGCCCTTTACAAAATTAGAATGCTTGTTTCTAGGGGCATTAAGTTTGATGTTGCTTTGGCTCCCAGATTAGATGCCAATGCCATTCTTAATGCCAGGGCGTCTCTCATTATAAAGCATATTGCGGGCAAATTTAAAATTTTTATTTTCTAGCTCATGCTCGGCAATTTTAGCATTTAATTTAGCTATGTGATCATTTTGTTCTTTGATCATAGCAATGTGATCATTCATAGCATCAACATTAACATCTCTACATCTAGTGCAAATAATGACATGCTCAACAGTAGAGGTAGAAACTTTGCAAGCATTCAATTCTTCAATCTTAGCAATTAAACTAGCATTTTCATTTCTAAGACAAGAAATTGAATCATTGCATACATCTAGCTCTTTAGTCAAGTTTTGGCATTTTTCAACTTCAAGAGAATAAGCATCTTTTAGCTTAACAATTTTTTTATTTTCCTTAACGAGCAAGTCCTCTTGGCATTCCAAGATAGCATCATTCTCGTTAATGGTTTCTATTAATTCATTATTTTTCTTCTTTTGCTCTTTGGTAAGGTTTGCAAAAAGAGAAGTCAAATCATCATCATTATCACTAGAGCTACCCTCATCGTCGGAAGTAGTGTATTTGGGGGTATCTCTAGAATGTACCTTCTTCTTTTTGTTATCCTTAGCCATGAGGTATTTGTGTACGATGTTGGGGAAGAGAAGGCCTTTGTTGATGGTGATGTTGGCGGCGTCCTCATCAGAGGAGGAGTCGATGGAGCTCTCATCGGAGTCCCATTCCCGCCCCATGTGCGCCTCGCCACCTTTCCGTACCCCTAAGCAAACCACCATATTTTGATAGTGAAGATTATTGTATGTGGAGTGATAAAATATGGCACCATCTAACCTCACTCCACGAAAATATTTGGGATATTGTTGAGTTTGGAGCGCAGGCACCACAGGTGGGCGACGAAGACTATGACTCCGATGAGGCCACCCAAATAAGGCACTTTAACTCCCAAGCCACCTCCATACTCCTCGCTTCCTTGTGTAGGGAGAAGTACAACAAGGTGCAAGGGTTGAAGAGTAACAAAGAAATTTGGGACGTCCTCAAGACGGCGCATGAAGGGGACGAGGTGACCAAAATCACCAAGCGCGAAACGATCGAGGGAGAACTCGGTCGATTCATCCTCAACAAAGGAGAGGAGCCACAAGCAATGTACAACCTGCTCAAGACGATGGTCAACCAAGTCCGCAACCTTGGGAGCACCAAGTGGGATGACCATGAAATGGTCAAGGTTATTCTAAGATCACTTATCTTTCGTAATCCCACATAAGTGCAACTAATCCATGGGGACCCTAGATATAAGCAGATGTCTCCCGAGGAGGTGATCGACAAGTTTGTGAGCTTTGAACTTATGATCAAAGACTCCATACATATTCTCAACTTGGAGAAGGCGCCACCTCCACACCCGAGGTGCAACCCGTTGCATTCAAAGCAATGGAAGAAAACAAGGAAGAGTCTACACCAACAAGTAGACTCCCAATCGATGCCTCCAAGCTCGACAATGAGGAGATGGCTCTTATCATCAAGAGCTTTTGGCAAATCCTCAAACAAAGGAAGAGGGTTTGCTACAGGTTTGGTAAGTTCGGTCACTTTATAGCTAAATGTCTATATACAAGTGACAGTGATAAGGACGACGATAATAAAGGGAAGAAGAAGATTGAGAAGAAAAGATATTACAACAAGAAGGGTGGCAAGGTGCACATGGGACGAAAATGAGACTTTAACAAGAGCTCCACCGACTCCTCCTTCGACGAGGATGCCACCAACATCACCGTCAACGAAGGCCTTCTCTTCCCCAACGTCGGCCACAAATGCCTCATGGCTAAGGATAGCAAAAAGAAGAAGGTACATTCTAGAGATACTCCCAAATACACTACTTCCCATGATGAGGGTAGCTCTAGTGATAATGATGATGATTTAACTTCAATTTTTGCAAACCTTACCAAAGATCAAAAGAAGAAAATTAATGAATTGATAGAAACCATTAACGAGAAGGATGATACCTTGGAATGCCAAGAGGACTTGCTCGTTAAGGAAATAAAATGTTTGTTAAGCTAAAAGATGCTTATGCTCTTGAAGTAGAAATATGTGAAAACTTGTCTAAAGAGCTTATTATTTTCAATGATTCAATTTCTTGTCTTAGAACTGAATGTTAGTTTAATTGCTAAGATTGAAGAATTGTAAGCTTGCAAACCCTCTACATCTACTGTTGAGCATGTCACTATTTGCACTATATGTAGAGATATTAGTATTGGTGCTATGAATGATCACCTTGCTATGATTAAAGAACAAAATGATCACATAGCTAAATTAAATGCTAAAATTATCGAGCATGAACTAGAGAATGAAAATTTTAAATTTGCTCGTAGTATGCTTTATAATAGGAGACGCCCTAGCATTAAGGATGGCATTGGCTTCCAACAAGGGAGCCAAAGCAACATCAAACTTAATGCCCCTAAGAACAGGTTTTCTAACTTTGTTAAGGGCAAGGATCCCATGGTTCAGGATAGAGAAGGTTACATTTTATACCCTAAGAACTATCTAGAGCACAAAATTAGAAGAATTTATGCTAGAAAATCTCATTCTATTTCTCATCATGCTTATATGTATAGTAATGGGGCTTCTAGCTCTAGGCATACAACTCATATCAAAATTCCTAAGAAAAAGGTTGTCAATGCATCAAATGAACATAGCATTTCATTTAATACTTTTTATGCATATTTTGTGCTCACTAACAAATCAGGCAAGGTAGTTGCCAAATATGTTGGGGGCGAACACAAGAGTCCTAAGACTTGTGTTTGGGTACCCAAGGTGTTTGTTTCTAATGTGAAAGGACCCAAGACCATTTGGGTACCTAAGACTAAGGCCTAAATTTGTTTTTTAGGTTTATGCATCCAGTGGGACAAGTTGGATAATTGACAGCGGGTGCATAAACCACATGATAGGGGAGAAAAGGATGTTCTCCTCATATGAGAAAATGATGATCCCCAAAGAGCAATCACGTTCGGGGATGGAAATCAAGGGTTGGTCAAAGGTTTGAGTAAAATTGATATGTCTCCTAACCATTCCATTTCTAATGTTTTTCTTGTAGATTCTTTAGATTACAACTTGCTTTCTGTTTCTCAATTATGTAAAATGGGCTACAACTGTCTATTTACTGATGTTGGTGTTATCGTCTTTAGAAGAAGTGATGATTCAATAGCTTTTAAGGAGTGTTAGATGGTCAGCTATATTTGGTTGATTTCAATGATAACAATGATGAACTAGACACTTGCTTAATTGCTAAGACCAATAAGGGATGCCTCTGGCATCACCGACTTGCTCATGTTGGAATGAAGAATCTTCAGAAGCTTCTAAAGGGAACACATTTTAGGACTAACAAATGTTCATTTTGAGAAAGATAGGATTTGTAGCGCATGTCAAGAAGGGAAGCAAGTTGGAGTTCATCATCCACACAAGAACATCATGATGACCGAGAGGCCGCTTGAGCTACTCCACATGGATTTATTCAACCCGATCGCTTACATAAGCATCAGCGGGCGTAAGTGTTGTCTTGTTATTGTGGATGATTATTCTCGCTTCACTTGGGTGTTCTTTTTGTAGGAAAAATAAAAACCCAAGAGACCTTGAAGAGATTATTGAGATAGGCTCAAAATGAGTTTGGATTGAGAATCAAGAAGATTAGAAGCGACAAAGGAACGGAGTTCAAGAATTCTCAAATTGAAGGATTTCTTGAGGAGGGCATCAAGCATGAGTTCTCTTCTCCCTACACACCTCAACAAAATGGTGTTGTGGAGAGAAAGAATAGAACTCTCTTGGATATGGCGAGAACCATGCTTGATGAGTACAAGACATTGGATCAGTTTTGGGCGGAGGCAATTAACACCGCCTACTACTCCATCAACCGTCTCTACCTTCACCGAATCCTCAAGAAAATATCATATGAACTCCTCACTAGTAAAAAGCCCAATGTTTCTTATTTTAGAGTTTTTGGGAGCAAATACTTTATTCTTATCAAAAGAGGTAGAAATTCTAAATTTGTTCCTAAAGCAGTAGAAGGTTTTTTACTTGGTTATGACTCAAACACTAGGGCATATAGAGTCTTCAACAAGTCCACTAGATTAGTTGAAGTTTCTTGTGACATTGTGTTTGATGAGACTAATGGCTCTCAAGTAGAGCAAGTTGATCTTGATGAATTAAATGATGAAGAGGCCCCATGCATCGCGCTAATGAACATGTCCATTGGTGACATGTGCCCAAAAGAATCCGAAGAGCCTTCACAAGCACAAGATCAACCATCATCTTCCATACAAACATCTCCACCAACTCAAGATGAGGAAATGGTTCAAGAAGAAGAGGATAAGGATCAAGACAATGAGCCACCTCAAGAGGAGGACATTGATCAAGGGAGAGATGAAGATGATCAAAACAAGGAAGATGGTCAAGAGATTTAGGATCAAAGACCACCGCACCCAAGAGTCCACCAAGCAGTTCAAAGAGATCACCCCGTCAACTCCATTCTTGGTGACATCCACAAGGGGTTAACCACTCGATCTCTTGTTGCTCATTTTTGTGAACATTACTCTTTTGTGTCTTCCATTGAGCCATACAGGATAGAGGATGCACTTAGAGATCCGAACTAGGTGGTGGCAATGCGAGAGGAGCTCAACAACTTCACGAGGAATGAGGTATGGCATTTAGTTCCACATCTTAACCAAAATGTTGTAGGTACCAAATGGGTATTCTGCAACAAATAAGATGAGCATGGTGTAGTGACTAGGAACAACGCCCTACTTGTTGCCAAGGGATATTCACAAGTCGAAGGCTTGGATTTTGATGAAACCTATGCACCCGTAGCTAGGCTTGAGTCAATTCATATATTACTTGCCTATGCTACTTACCATGGTTTTAAGTTGTATCAAATGGACGTGAAGAGTGCCTTTCTCAATGGCCCTATAAAGGAAGACGTGTATGTTGAGCAACCTCCTAGCTTTGAAAATAGTGAGTATCCTACACATGTTTATAAGCTCTCAAAGGAGCTTTATGGGCTCAAACAAGCCCCAAGAGCATGATATGAATGCCTAAGAGACTTTCTTCTCACTAATGGCTTCAAAGTTGGAAAAGCTTATCCTACTCTCTTCACTAAAACAATTTATAAAGACTTGTTTATATGCCAAATTTATGTTGATGATATTATCTTTGGGTCTACTAACAAGTCATGTTGTGAAGAGTTTAGTAGGATTATGATATAGAAATTCGTGATGTCTATGATGGGGGAGTTGAAGTATTTTTTTGGATTCCAAATCAAGCAACTCCAAGAAGGCACCTTCATCTGCCAAACTAAGTACATTTAAGATATACTTAAGAAGTTTGGAATGAAGAATGCCAAACCCATCAAGACACCCATGGGAACAAATGGGCATCTCGACCTCGACATAGGAGGTAAATCTGTAGATCAAAAGGTATACCAGTCGATGATAGGTTCTTCACTCTATTTATGTGCTTCACGATCGGATATTATGCTTTCCATAGGCATGTGTGCAAGGTTCTAGGCTAATCCTAAGGAAGTTTACCTTAGGGCCGTGAAAAGAATCGTGAGATATTTAGTTTACACTCCTATGTTTGGGCTATGGTACCCCCAAGGGATCTACCTTTAATCTAATTGGGTATTCCGATGTTGATTATGCCAGATGTAAAATTGATAGGAAGAGCACATCAGGGACTTGTTAGTTTGTGGGGAGATCCCTCGTGTCTTGGGCTTCAAAGAAAAAAACTCAGTAGCTCTATCCACCGTCCAAGCCGAGTATCACTACTAGAAATATGCTTATTTAAGACATACATCTTAAGACAAATATCAGTGCATTTTTTAGAAGCGTCTTTTATCATATGGTGATGAGTAAGGTAAGACGGTTTGTTAGAGATCCATCTTTAATGAAGAAGGTTTTTGAGACAGATATATGGTAGGAACTGTCTTATATTGATTTAATACAGATCGATTTTGAAAACCGTCTCAAATAAATATACCTTTTGAGGCATTAAGTTTACAAGAATTGTCTTATATTTTGGTTAATATATTAGACACTTCTGTATATGAAACCATCTCAAATAAATATATTATTAGAGTCATCTAGACTATACAAACTGTCTTAGATGTTTGTGAGTATACTAGAAACTTGTAAACATAAAACCATCTTTGTATGATATTTCTGATAAGACATATTGTGAAAAAACGTAGTAAATAATAAATTATGCTTAGATTGAATCAAGTATGTTCCATAGTGTTTCTAAAGCGCAAAACATGTTTGAATCATGTTAATATATCCTGTAGATGTCCCTGTAATTATTCAAATTTTTCGATTAGTTTTTTGTTTTTGAAAAGAAAAATCTAATTATGTGTTTGTAGGGATGGCCCATCGATCACTAAAAGTGTAGAAATTTAACCACTTATGATCGGTCGCTATAGAGTTAAGTGTGCGACTGATGGTGGGTCGCTATAGAGACAGGTTGGATAATAGAAACATCTCTTTATATTTAAAACCGAGAGGATTCTCGAGGTGGAGTTGTCCACGTCGCTCCAAAAATCATAGCCGTCTGTGCGACTTGATCCATCTCACGCGGCCGTCTGACCAGCTTCTTTCACTTTGGAACCCTCAAGAGGCCACCATCCTCTTCTCTCTACCTTCTTTCATCTCCTCCTCCCCATCTGGATCCTCCGCCGTCGGTTCCCCATTGCTGCCTCCATCGTCCTCGCTCCAAGGAGGGCCACGACGGCCGGATCCTGGACTAGTTGCCACGCGCTAGGGCAAAGTGAGCTCTAGTCCTTGTTCCTCGCTGGATTCTGTGCTTACTATCACGCTTCTGGTTTTGCTTCCTACTGAGTTTTCATTTTGGGGGAATTTTTTGGGGACTATTTGATAAGCTTGGAGGGTGGAGATTAGGGATTTTTTGTGCCAGGGCAAAGTGGTTGTGCGACTGAGAACGGAGCTGAGGATGGGGTTAGGGTTCAGCGGGAGGGAGAGCTAGGAATGGGTCATGAGGACTGCTGTCAATTTGACGTGCATAGTTGGTGAATTGGCGCTAATTCTGCATTGTTTCATACTTTACTTAGTATAACTGTGATGAATGCTTTTTTCTATGTTTAGCTTGGCGTGTGATTCACTTGATAGAAATGAAATCTAACTTGTGGACTTAGGGAATCATACAGTAGCTTGCCTCTGTAGTAACATGTACTTGATTCTGAATAACAAATAATTTAGTATCCATCTACTGCTTGATTAGGACATGGCTTAGAAAATGTCATCTTTCACCTAAGTAGTCAATTTGACTTACCGTCGATGACAATTTATGCAAGACTTGGTTCGCTGAGTTAAGTAACACATGGGATTGTGAAGAACATACCGAGGTTCTTCTTGGATAGGGGCCATTTTAACTATGATTTTAGCATTGTCAAACACGGTCCAGGATCCTATAGGTTTCATACCTTCTTACTAGACATAGTAGGGTCGTGCTAATTTTAAAACCTGTCCATTATCGCCTCCCTACCACCTCCGCAGGCGAGAGCAGTTGTCTCCAGTGCCCCATGCCCCCAGTGTAGTCCAGCACGGCGCCTCGACATCCCAGCGTGGCGCCTCCCTCACTAGCCACCACCAGTCACAGGTATTGTTTCGATATTTTGCTACGATTATTATCCCGTACTTCAGTTTGGTCGCGATGTTGACATCCCTACTAATTAAACAATGTGTACATTTTTTTAAATTGTTATAACTCAGTGCAATATTTTTTATCTCTGGAAGCTAGCATGAATGTAAAAGAAACGTCTCTACACTCTCTTTGTCAGTAGGAACAAATGATTTCTGAGTCCTCTTCGGATACATCTGGGTCATCAACTTCAAAAACCTCTAGGTCCACAAGTAACTCATCTTGCACTAGCTAGCATTCAGAGGGCATTGTGGAAAAAGGTTCTTATACTTCTGCCAGGCATAAAACAAAATGAGGTCACACCAAATGCAAGAAGCTAGAAAAAGGAGGTCCTCGTCGTCTTACATTTGATAAAAATGGGATTGCCCAGTCACCGGTAAAACATGTCAATGAATTCTCAAACTATTGTGGTTATATAGCACGCATGTGTGTTGATATTAGGATAAAAGATTGGCGAAAAGTGCCTAGAGTGGTAAAATCAAACCTATGGGAGGATGTGTCAAAGAAATTTGTCATGCCAAGGGATGAAACCCATACCCTCAGTGTGAAGAAGGTCGCTTTGAAATCTATGAGTAAGGATTGACTTCTCGAGATTGTTTGGTTCCTGTTTGCATCATTTTTTGGGATTTATGATTTATTTTCCTTTTATTTGTACATGCCATGCATGGAAGGATTTCAAGTGGAAACTAAATATAAATTATGTCAAGAAGGACAAAACTCCATTTGAGGACTATCCAAAACTCAAGAAAGAGTGGTGGCCAGACTTTGTGGAGTGGGTTACCTCTGATGAGTATATTGCTCTAGGAGAAAAGGGCAAGAAAAGCCAAAGCATGAACAAGTTCCGTCAAAACTAGGTCGGTGAAGCTATACTGTAGAAAAGAGAAAATGGGCAAAGGAAGATGCACAAGCATTAACTGAGGGCAAATCTATTCCATTTCAAGACATGCCAGATGGTCATCATAAGGATTGGGCAAGGGCGAGGAATCCTTCGGGCGATGTGAACATAACAGAGTCGCATCCAATCATAAAGAAAATTGTAATGTTCCTCTGCACACATAACTTGTCCATTTAATTTTCTTACCCTATTTGATTCACACATAAAACTGTTTTTCAGGTAGATCTAAATGAAAAGTCAGTAGCTGGTACCTTTACACCATTGGATAATATGGACATACTTGCAACAGCAATAGGGAGTAATCATTTAGGGAGGACAACAGGGGTGAGTGCTTATGTGGGTTTAGGGATGGGTCTTGCTCAAGGTGATGGTCCTCGTAAGAAGAAACATACAGCAACAAAAGAATATGTCAAGAGGATTGTGGATGAGTATGAGGCCAAGTTTGAGAAACTGATAGCCCTGTTTCAGAGTATGGAGCGTTGATTAAACAATTCTAAGAGTTGCTCATCATCAAAATTTGTTGATACACCAGACCATGCAACACATCATTCAGTTGACTCATTACAAGTAACTTCTTCTACTTGCAGCACATATTTGTATTATATAATGTTGTTACTCTGGTGTCTGTTATCAATTTTCCTTCAATATGTAGCATTGTTTTGCATATCATTTTCCCACTGCCATGAATCCATGATAGATATAGCAACATATGACTTATCAGATAAAAAAATCAATGTGCCAGACTACATCCAGCACTAATATTCTGCATTTTCCCTTAATTCTTCCTATGTTTAACATTTCAAGAGGTGATGAAATGCAAGTTGGTGGTGCAGATAGGTCCACAATCTATTGTGGTCGCTAGAGGGCAGGCTTACCCTCCAAAGGATGTTGTAACTGTCCATGGGATTGAGCGGCGAGATGACCACACAAAAGTGTAGGTTGATTTTGTATTTGACAACTTCTTGGAATTTCCACTCCCTATACCTATTGCTGGTGGTGATATGTTCACTCTTGGCGAAGCCAAAAATTCATTTGTGTTATGGCCTAAGTCAGGCATACAACTAGCAGAGGTACACTTTACTAACTTCAACCTGATGAACTTATTATTGTTATTCACAACTTGGTTAATGTCATGTACTTGTTTATGACTTTTACATAGGAAACACCAGTTCATGCATAGCCTCAACAAATCCCACACACATCGCCTCAGGTATTCCATCACACACCTGAAAAGGATAAAATGCCAGCACCAACAATGCATACCGAGGATTTAGATGTCACACATAGTGCCTCCAACGTTAGCAAGAAGAGGAAGCATAAGCGTAAAAAACATAACAAAAGCAAAGAGAAGAAGCAAAAAAATTTACAACAGAAAAACATAGAAGATGATGGTCTTGATCCCCTTTGGACTCCCCCTTTCATCAACGATCTCCATCACCAGTTCCAAATAATAAACAATTTGTGCTAGGGTAGCCTTTAGTATCTAGTGCATTGCTTAAGAGGATGGGTAAATAGAGCCAATGTTTCCACAAATGGTATTTTGCTATGACCACACCAATATCTCGAAGGCAAAGTGCCACAGACTTCATGGTACGATATGAAGAACATGATTTTCTTGAAAAATCTGGGGTCTATATGCAACGGAACCTCCCAAGTCATTAGGTCCACCTATAGTTGTCCTTGTCCAACAGACCTTAGACAACCCTGTAGATGCCCCTGAATCACTTGACAAGTTTGGTATCTGATTTTCTTACCTTTCCCAAGAGCGTTTCACCCGTCACGCAGACATTATAGATCATCGGAGATATGAACATGCGGAAGCGATTACATAAACTTATATTTATTTAAAAGTAAGACAAACTTATATATTACATACTAGGATATATATACTAACTGAGTGCAGAGTATTATTATTACAGAACCAAGGGAGGCAAAAACCCCTCCCGATAAGTAAAAGTTTTTATGGAGGAACCCTTCCTCCCGCCGCTCTATTCTTGGTTTTCTTCTTTTGAGACCACCTTGGAATAGAAACAACAAAAGTTTGTTGCTTCTTCACCTAAAAACAATAGGGAATAAAACCCTGAGTATGGAATTACTCAGCAAGACTTACCCGACTAAAGAAAAGACTCTCAAGGGCATGCTGGTCATCAGGGAGTCAAGGTAAGGTTTCTCAATAATCAAAGACTCTGTTTGCAGAAATGCTTACTAAAGTGGATCCTAAAAAATCCAAATTTTACTTGTCAGGTTAGGTAAGATTACCTATCTCTAGAGTTCTTTCTATCCTAGTTCAATCACTTGACTTGCACTAGCCAATTTCTTAGCACCCTTAATCTTTACTGGAGTTCTACGTGTAAGTCAGTGACCAAGTCTTCATGACCGCGAAGGTACAGCGATCCGAATCGATTATATTCAGCTAAGGATCTCCAATCACACGACATATGTAGCACTTAACCCTTGCATATGTCAACCTGCCACCGAGGTTCTTAAGACCAGATCAGGTTCACGCCAACCGAGAGCACATATACACCACCGTCCAGCCTCTTGCCACGGAGGGTACAAGCTACTCTCGCCATCTCTCCACTCCCATTGTGTGGTATCTTATTCTGGCCTTAGTCTGCCCGAGGCAAAGCTTACCCATGACGAGGCATGTGACCAGTTAAAGGGTCCTCGGTCATCAAGCCTACTTCGACACAGTCCTTAATCGACTCAGACGGAGACACTACACCGAGACTCTCTTCTCGTGCAAGTCACCCGCCCAGTCTCAGCTTAATCATTTCAACCCAAAGTTTGGTACCTGGTAGAGGTACATCTTTTCCGATGTTGAACCCATCATGGCCATGATGGATCCACCATCAAATTTTATTTTTGAAAACATCCCTCCCACTTTGCCACATCATCTTTTGTAAAAACAAAATCTTTTCTTCGCTAAAGCAAGACTAAGCATAGTAAAAACTTTTTAAAAACAGGGATTCAATTTCAAGGAAGGTAATGCAGGAATTGTTTTATCAATCAACTCCTATCACCTAATGCATCAAACAAGTGAGAAAGATTTTAAAAGAGTCAAGGAGGTGGCAAATGCAACGGGGCTTGCCTTGGTTTACAGGTGATTCAGGCTCAGTCCCACATATGTCAAAATAAAAACAGCTGTCTGCCTGAGGTTCCTGAGGCGGTGGTCAAGTCTTCTCTCCTTCTACTTCAACTTCTTCTTCGTGTTCTAGAGATAACCATACATAATAATGAATACCCATGTAATGCTCATGAGAATGCAAAGATAATAAGAGTTTATTATTTAAGGTCTTGAATACAATTTTCCTTCATTGAACTCTGAGAACTTAGGGTTTCCGGAGTCAGCAGTGAAGTTCAAAGAGAGCAGAGGGGTGGGGGTTTTGAGTTCTAATTATCAAACAAGGTCCAAATCATACCAAAATCTACCCAAGGCTTCTAAATATTATTTTGAGTTCATATCAAAAGTTTGGCATTTTTGGAATTATTATTGATTTTCTAAAAATCCAGAAGCAATACTTTAGGCTATTTTAAATGCTCCAAAATTCCCCATTTGATCTAAAAATCATAGAACTATTTTTATTAAATACTATGGAAAATTAGGAATCTAGGAAAATTGGTTTGACATTTTTAGGATTTTTCTACAATTTCCTAGAAATGTTGGAGTCCTGCTAGAAAAAAGAAAAGGGCAAAGAATGAACAGTCTTGGGCCGATTTCAGCCCAGGCGGCCCAAACCCAGGCAGAAACGCGTGCGCGTCCGCGCCTGCGACGGTGACTGCGAATAAGTCCCTGCAGTCTTGAATAACCCAAAGGAGTCCAGAATACTATTTCAAACAGTCACTGACAGTTTACAATAAACCTCCCCACGTTCTAATTCTTCAAAAGTTGAGGCCCACGACGACGACGAGCGCGACAGAGCTCCGGCAAGCTCGTAGATCGGCCGAATGGGGAAAGGACTGGCGCTAATCGCTGGTTTAACCCTAATTCTAGCCCTGAGGAGTGTTTCCCCTCATTAAATTTCACGAACTACTATCCCAATGTCTCTGGCCACGGTGAGCGCGTGGATGAACCAAAGAACCACGCGTTCCCGGCGTTTGGCGGCGGTCTAGTTCAATTGGAGGGGTCGAGGAGCTTGAGAAGGGCCTAGGGACGCTAGAACAAGCGACAGAGAGACTTGAACTGACCTCAATTGCACTGGCCACGACGAGGGTGTTCTTGCGGTGGGATGAACCGATTTGGGGAAAACTCAAAATTCGTGAGCTCTGGCAAACGATTGAGGGTGGGAGTGGGTGCTTTGGTTTCGTGATGACATAGTGTAGCTGACCCGACCATCAATTTATAGAGGGCTTACGTGGTGGTGCTCAATTTGGCCGAGCAGTGCTGGCGGCCGGAGAGAGGGGAGATTACTGGCGCAGTGGATTTGTGTCTTCCGTCGTGGCGACTTCACCGGCGACGAGTAACTATTGCAAGCCGAGCTACTGCGACGTGGTAACGTGCCTGGACACGCGGCGCAGGATCAGCAGGCAGCCATCGTCGGTGAGCTTATCCGCGCCGCCGCAAGGCAAGGGGGTACGGCGAGCTTAGCCACGGCCGGACTTAAGTTGATCCAGACGCCAGGATCTTTGCCCGCCCACTGTTATCCTCAATCCACAGCGCACGAATCCCGACGATCGACATGAATCATAGCGTGACGGTCATCGGCGGTGAGGTTCACTGAACCCGATCAGGCTACTGTACCATTGCACAGCTTCATCAGTCGGTCTAACAGAGCAGGTTTGGCATTGATTTACTCCCGATTTGGTGTATTGACCGAACTAGCTCTCTGTACCAAAGTTATAGCTTAATAAACCATCTTTAACTTTGTTACATGGTGCACCAATAAAAAGTCACAGGATCATACCCAAAATCGAACACTAAGTTCATCCAATCTTACTGTCATTGGAAAATTCATACTTAAAATGACCTGACAGCCCGACTTTAGGTCTGATTTTCTCCAATTTCTTCGTAACAACTATGCTTACACTCTTAAAAAAAGTTGTTCTCCTTTGATAGGTTTACAAATTTGATGTGGTGACCTAGGGTAAATTCTTAGTAATTTGGAAGATACAAGGGCTCAAAGTTGAATCAATCACACTGAAATTCATACTTCATCAAAAGGGTCAAGTGTGGCTCTTTTGCACATAAGTCCAAATCTCAAGTTTTGGATTGCAAATCTTCATGATTGTGAACCATATGACTTAGGGTACCTTATTGCCATGGTTTTTGCACTTTAGCCTAAAAGTGCACTAATTTTGCACTTAACCCCCTAGGGTTTAGGTTTAGGGTTTTCTAGGGTCCTTATTAGGGTTTTTGGTATTTCAAGGGTGTGAATGCCACTTAGATCCATCCTTAGTGATATTTTATGATCATTTTACTTAAGATTTAGGGTTTTCTCT
Organism: Zea luxurians; assembly: GCA_029449295.1. Lineage (NCBI taxonomy): Eukaryota > Viridiplantae > Streptophyta > Magnoliopsida > Poales > Poaceae > Zea > Zea luxurians. Next base: position 38,831,837 of record JAOPSE010000018.1, on the reverse strand, counting down.
ATTTGGGCCTTGTTTTACCCTTCAAACCCTTTTTAAGGTTAAGTACCCTAAACTAGGGTCTTATTTGCAAAATTCCATAACAATACAACTTGTTTGAAACTTTTGGCCTAGTAAATGCATTCTAAGTGTATCAAACATATGAAATGTCCATGCTTATGATGTTATGCTCAAGTTTTAGTAACAGTAACACCAGGGGTGTTACATCCTTCCCCCCATAAAAGACTCTCATCCCGAGATTAAAAGTCCTAGGGTAAGTAGTGGAAAAGGAAATGCTTCACGTTTTTATTTCCTGAGTTTTAGTACAGGGTAGAGGTGGTTTGGGGCTCACTCCTTTATTATAACAAAGTTGTACACTTTACAAATTACAAGAGGCTAAAAAGCCTGGGAAATTCTTGTCTAAGAAGTCTTGAGTTTCCCAAGTAGCCTCATCTTCAGAATGTCGGTTCCATTGTATCTTGTAAAACTTGAGAGTTTTTCTTCGGGTAACCCTATCCTTTTGATCCAAGACTCTGGCTCTAGGACAACATCTGTCACTTCAATGGTTCGATCTGAAACCCAAAGACATTTCTTCGACTGGGACACGTGGAACACATTATGTATAGCAGACAAGGTTTCGAGTAGTTGAAGTCGGTATGCCACTGGTCCACATTGCTCAAATATAGGGAATGGTCCAATGTACCGAGGTGCAAGCTTTCCTTTAACCCCGAAACGCGATACACCCTTGTTTGGTGAAACCTTCAGGTAGACATAATCTCCCACGAGAAAGTATAAGGGTTGTCGTCGCTTGTCTACATAACTCTTTTGACGAGCTTGAGTTTTCTTCAAATTATGAATTATTCTTTGAACTTTTTCTTCGGTTTCTTTCACCATATCAGGCCTGAAGAAGTACCTTTCACCAGGTTTAGACCAATTTAGAGGAGTACGACATCGTCGTCCATATAAAGCTTCAAAGGGTGCCATCTTAATGCTTTCTTGATAGCTATTATTATATGAGAACTCCGCTAATGGTAAACAATCATCCCATTTCTATGAGAAGTCCAACACACATGCCCGCAGCATATCTTCAAGTATTTGATTGACCCTCTCAGTCTGCCCACTTGTTTGAGGATGATAGGCCGAGCTGTGGAACAATTTGGTACCCAAGGATTTATGAAGTTCTTCCTAGAATTTGGATACGAATTGAGGTCCACGATCCGACACTATAGTCTTTGGAACACCATGCTAACTAAGAATGCGAGCAATGTATAATTCCGCATAGGTAAGAACTGGGTAATATGTCTTGACTGGCAGAAAGTGGGCAATTTTCGTGAGTCGATCAACAATAACCTAGATAGAATCATACCCTTTCGCGGTTCTGGGCAATCCCACAATAAAGTCCATACTAATGTCTTCCCATTTCCATGTTGGTATTGGTAGAGATTGTAATGGACCAGCAACCTTCATGTGTATGGCCTTGACACGTTTACAAGTGTCACATCTAGCCACATAACGTGCGATTTCAATCTTCATCTTCGTCCACCAATAATGCTGTTTCAAATCTTGGTACATCTTAGTGCTTCCGGGATGAATAGAATAGCGACTAAGATGTGCTTCGTCTAAGATTTGTTGGCGGACTTCTTCATCCTTTGGCACTACTATGCGGCTGTTGAACCGTATAATACCTTGGTCGTCTTCTCTAAAACAATTGGCCTTTCCAGCCCTTATCTTCTCACGTACATGTTTCATACCCTCATCATTCTTTTGTGCGTCAATTATCCTTTGTAGGATGACTGACTCCAGCTTCAAGTGATTTGAAGTCCCCTGCTAAATCATTCCCAGATTCAGGTTTTCCTCTCCTAGCACAATGTAATGTCAGAAGTCCTCATGGTTAAACAATGGCAAGAGGCCTTGCGACTGAGTGCATCTGCCACTACATTTGCTTTGCCTGGGTGATAATGGATTTCTAGTTCATAATCCTTGATTAGCTCGAGCCATCTCCTTTGTCTCATATTGAGCTTAGACTGGGTAAAGATGTATTTCAAACTTTTGTGGTCTATATAAATATGACAGACATTTCCCAGTAGATAATGACGCCAGATCTTCAGGGCATGAACCACTGCAGCTAACTCCAGATCATGAGTGGGATAATGTTCCTCATGCCGGTGCAACTGCCTTGAAGCATACGCGATTACTCGACCTTCTTGCATTAATACGCAGCTGAGACCACTGCCTGATGCGTCACAATACACATCAAAGGGCTTATTAATGTCCGGTTGAGCCAATACCGGAGCAGTGGTTAATAATGTCTTTAATTTCTCAAAAGCTTCATTACACTTTGAAGACCAATTAAATTTAGTCTCATTCTTCAATAGACTTGTGATTGGCTTCACAAGCTTAGAAAAATCTGGTATAAATCGGTGGTAATAGCCAGCTAGTCCAAGGAAACTTCGGACTTGATGTACCGTGGTTGGGGGTTTCCACTCCAAGATATCCTTGACTTTGCTGGGATCTACCGCAATCCCCCTGGCAGATAGCACATGTCCCAGAAATTGAATTTCTTCCAGCCAAAACGCGCACTTACTGAACTTAGCATATAATTGATGTTCCCTTAGGTGCGTCAATACGATCCGTAAATGTTGAGCATGCTCCTCTTCATTCTTTGAATATAACAAAATATCATCTATGAAGACCACCACAAATTTGTCCAACTCGGGCATGAATACCGAGTTCAGCGGATAAGTGAAGTGGGTAGGAGCATTCGTCAGTCCGAAAGACATTACCAAGCACTCAAATAAACCATATCGCGTGGTAAATGCGGTCTTTGGTATATCCTCGGGCCGAATATGGATCTGATGATAGCCCGACCTGAGATCAATTTGGAGAATACCCTTGCTCCAGTCAGTTGATCAAATGGAATGTCAATCCGTGGAAGAGGGTACTTGTTCTTGATAGTGACCTCATTCAGGGGTCGATAATCCACGCACATCCGTAATGTTTGATCCTTCTTCTTGACAAATATGGTTGGACAACCCCATGGTGACGAGCTTGGCCAGATGAATCCTTTCTCTAGTAGATCTTGTAATTGAATCTTCATTTCCGCCAGCTCATTTGGAGGCATCCGGTACGATCTTCTAGAAATGGGAGCCGTACCGGGCTTCAACTCAATTACAAACTCTACATCTCTTTCAGGTGGCAATCCAGGCAAATCTTCTGGAAAGACATCTGGGAACTCACATACTACCGGAATATCCTTGATCTCCGGTATAATGGCTTCATATATCTTGCCAGTAGTTTTAGCTGGAATGGGGATAGACAAAAGAATTTCTTCTTGGTTATGACTCAACCTGATGGTTCTCTGATCAGTGTTGAGGGTTGCTTTATGTTGGGCCAACCAATTCATGCCCAAAATCACATCTATGTCTTGGCCTTTCAGTACAATCATATTAGTAAGAAAGTCCCGTCCGGCCAGTGTTACGGGCACTTGGAAAGCCACTTCTTTAGTAAATATTTGTCCCCCAGGTAAATGAATTTTAAACCCTTCCCTTGATTCATGGTATGAAATACAATGTTGCTCCACAAATTTCTTGCTGATGAATGTATGCGAAGCACCAGAATCAAAGAGAACAATTGCGGGATGATTGGCCACAAGGAACGTACCCATCATTACTGGTTCACCGTCCGGTGTGGTGGCCACTTGAGTGTAATAAATTCGTACCGTCTTCTTTATGTTCTTGCCCGGATTTCCCTTAGCTTGAGAAGGATTCCTAGTACCTTGTTGATTGTTTGAACGATTCTGCTTCGGGTAGGGGCAATCCTTAATAAAGTGCCCAGATTTTCCACAATTGAAGCAGCCTGTTGACGAACTGGGAAGGGCAGGGAAACGAGTGCCAGGGGCACCCGGCTGACTTGTTGTAGTGGGGGCAGCATTGGGATGGATGAACACTGGTTGTTTGAATGGGAAGGAGGGTGGGCGTGCTAAAGAACGACCCTGATTAAAAGGCTAGAGAACTAACCGTTGCCTTTTCTCGGTGCCCTGATTAGGCCTGTTACCTCCATTCCCCCTGGACTTTCCAGAACTTGCATATTTAGATTCAACTGCCAGCGCTGTGCTGACAGCCTTCCCGTAGGTGAGGTCGATGCAGGTAGCCATTTTCCTTTGCATCCGATCATTTAAACCCCGCATGAAACAGTTCTTCTTCTTTACGTCGGTGTTGACTTAGTCAATCGCATACTGAGATAAGTGATTAAATTTATTGAGATACTGGGTGACAGTATCTCCGCCTTGCTTCAACTTCATGAATTCCTCCTGTTTCATGTGGAGTACTCCTTCAGGTATGTAATGTTCCCGGAAGGCCAGCTTGAATTCATCCCAGGTTACTTGATGACCAGCTGGTTGTACGGCAACAAAGTTCCCCCACCAGGTACTGGCAGGGCCACGCAATTGTTGAGCTACGAACAGGGGCTTCTGAGTTTCGGAACACCGAAGAAGTCCAAATTTCTGCTCAATGACGTGGATCCATTCATCTGCCTCTAAAGGGTCTTCTGCCTTGATGAACAACGGGGGGCGCGTTTCGAAGAAATCCAAATAAGAGGTTTCACGGGGGCCTTGCGGATAGCCCCGCCCGCCTTGTTGCTGGAGTTGCTGACCTGCCATCTCCCGTAGGAAACAGGTATTATCTGCTGTAGCATTTACCAAGGCGGCGATAGCCTCGACAAGTGTCGGGGGTACTGGAGGTGGGTGTGGTGTTGCCTCCCTCCCACGGGAGGTACCAGCCCCATCCTGAGCGTGAGTCCTGGAAGGCATCTGAGGCAAAGAACATTGGGAGCAATATGATATGCCATACAAACCATCCATTTCACATTACTTTAAAAGGTAATGTTACAGACTCGTACTTTACAATAGGATTACACCCCCTATTATACAATAGTACTACTTCTATCCTACACTAATCCTGCTTCCTGTCACTCTTGGTAGCCTCACTGTAGGGCGTAGGAGACCACTCATCGACCAACTTCATAGAGGGAGGGGGGCTGAAGAGGTCCAACTCACCACCAAAAGCTTCTCCCGCTACTTGAGAAGGTCCGGCTTCTGTCCCGACAGGATCCGCAGGTGCAGTGGGGTCTAGTTGTGAGTACAATACATGAACTTCTTCATGTAAAGTATTACAATAAGCCTGCAAGGTATCAATGGCTGAGCTAAGCTCTTCAACTCGGGCTCGAGCTTTTTCCTCCTTAGCCCAGGCAAGCGAACGAGAGTGAACTGCCCAGTCGAGCGCCAAATCTCGATCTACGAGCTGATCTTGCAGGCGGTGGATGTCGCTTCTCAATTCATTGATTCTGTCGCCATCTGCGACCCATATGTCAGTCCTGCGTTGGAGTTCTATTTGAAGCTAATTAACTTTTGCTTCGAGATCCCTGATCGGATCATTACTCCCACTACTGCTATCCTCGTGTCTTGGGGCAAGTTGATGACGTGGCACACCAATTGGGCCAGTATGCTTTCGCGTAGTTTTCCTTGTGCGCGACAGCATTTTTCTAAGGGGGAAAATATTATTAACATAGTTCTTAGCATGATGCATGTGTAATTATAGAACCAACCTTAGTTGATTCAACCTTCTATACATTGCACTCTTCCTAAATAGTCTTCCATATAAACTCTTCAGAAATACTTAGGTAAGAACGGAAGAGATTTTCCAGATAAGTCTCAGAAAATTCTTTTGAAGATGCCTCATAATATCTGCAGAGAAGGGCTTCGCTCCGATACCAGCTGCAACGGAACCTCCCAAGTCATTAGGTCCACCTATAGTTGTCCTTGTCCAACGAACCTTAGACAACCCTGTAGATGCCCCTGAATCACTTGACAAGTTCGGTATCTGATTTTCTTACCTTTCCCAAGAGCGTTTCACCCGTCACGCAGACATTACAGATCATCGGAGATACGAACATGCGGAAGCGATTAAATAAACTTACATTTATTTAAAAGTAAGACAAAGTTATATATTACAGACCAGGATATACTAACTGAGTGCAGAGTATTATTATTACAGAACCAAGGGAGGCAAAAACCCCTCCCGATAAGTAAAAGTTTTAATGGAGGAACCCTTCCTCCCGCCGCTCTATTCTTGGTTTTCTTCTTTTGAGACCACCTTGGAACAGAAACAACAAAAGTTTGTTGCTTCTTCACCTAAAAACAATAGGGAATAAAACGAGTATGGAATTACTCAGCAAGACTTTCCCGACTAAAGAAAAGACTCTCAAGTGCATGCTAGTCATCAGGGAGTCAAGGTAAGGTTTCTCAATAATCAAAGACTCTGTTTGCAGAAATGCTTACTAAAGTCGATCCTTAAAAATCCAAATTTTACTTGTCAGGTTAGGTAAGATTACCTATCTCTAGAGTTTTTTCTATCCTAGTTCAATCACTTGACCTGCACTAGCCAATTTCTTAGCACCCTTAATCTTTACTGGAGTTCTACGTGTAAGTCAGTGACCAAGTCTTCATGACCGCGAAGGTACAGCGATCCGAATTGATTATACTCAGCTGAGGATCTCCAATCACACGACATATGTAGCACTTAACCCTTGCATATGTCAACCCGCCACCGGGGTTCTTAAGACCAGATCAGGTTCACGCCAACCGAGAGCACAGATACACCACCGTCTAGCCTCTTGCCACGGAGGGTACACGCTACTCTCGCCATCTCTCCACTCCCATTGCGTGGTATCTTATTCTGGCCTTAGTTTGCCCGAGGCAAAGCTTACCCATGACGAGGCATGTGACCAGTTAAAGGGTCCTCGGTCATCAAGCCTACATCGACAGGGTCCTTAATCGACTCAGATGGAGACACTACACCGAGACTCTCTTCTCGTGCAAGTCACCCGCCCGGTCTTAGCTTAATCATTTCAACCCAAAGTTTGGTACCTGGCAGAGGTACATCTTTTGCGATGTTGAACCCATCATGGCCATGATGGATCCACCATCAAATTTTATTTTCGAAAACATTCCTCCCACTTTGCCACATCATCTTTTGTAAAAACAAAATCTTTTCTTCGCTAAAGCAAGACTAAGCATAGTAAAAACTTTTTAAAAAAATAGGGATTCAATTTCAAGGCAGGTAATGCAGGAATTGTTTTATCAATCAACTCCTATCACCTAATGCATCAAACAAGTGAGAAAGATTTTAAAAGAATCAAGGAGGTGGAAAATGCACCGGGGCTTGCCTTGGTTTACAGGTGTATCAGGCTCAGTCCCACAAACGTCAAAATAAAAACAGTTGTCTGCCTGAGGTTCCTGAGGCGGTGGTGAAGTCTTCTCTCCTTCTACTTCAACTTCTTCTTCGTGTTCTAGAGATAACCATACATAATAATGAATGCCCATGTAATACTCATGAGAATGCAAAGATAATAAGAGTTTATTATTTAAGGTGTTGAATACAATTTTCCTTCACGGAACTCCGAGAACTTAGGGTTTCAGGAGTCAGCAGTGAAGTTCAAAGAGCAGAGGGGTGGGGGTTTTGAGTTCTAATTATCAAACAAGGTCCAAATCATACCAAAATCTACCCAAGGCTTCTCAATATTATTTTGATTTCATATGAAAAGTTTGGGCATTTTTGGAATTATTATTGATTTTCTAAAAATCCAGAAGCAATACTTCAGGCTATTTTAAATGCTCCAAAATTCTCCATTTGATCTAAAAATCATAGAACTATTTTTATTAAATACTATGGAAAATTAGGAATCTAGGAAAATTGGTTTGACATTTTTAGGATTTTCCTAAAATTTCCTAGAAATGTTGGAGTCCTGCTAGAAAAAGAAAAGGGCAAAGAATGAACAGTCCTGGGTCGATTTCAGCCCAGGCGGCCCAAACCCAGGCAGAAACGCGCGCGCGTCCGCGCCTGCGACGGTGACTTTGCGAATAAGTCCCTACAGTCTTGAATAACCCGAAGGAGTCCAGAATACTATTTCAAACAGTCACTAACAGTTTACAATAAACCTCCCCACGTTCTAATTCTTCACATGTTGAGGCCCACGACGACGACGAGCACGACAGAGCTTTGGCAAGCTCGTAGACCGGCCAAATGGGGCAAGGACTGGCGCTAATCTTTGGTTTAACCCTAATTCTAGCCCCGAGGAGTGTTTCCCCTCATTAAATTTCACGAACGACTATCCCAATGTCTCTAGCCACGGTGAGCACGCGGATGAACCAAAGAACCACGCGTTCCCGGCGATTGGCGGCTATCTAGTTCAATTGGAGGGGTCGAGGAGCTTGAGGAGGGCCTAGGGACGCTAGAACAAGCGACGGAGAGACTTGAGCTGACCTCAATTGCACTGGCCACGACGAGGGTGTTCTTGCGGTGGGATGAACCGATTTGGGGAAAACTCGAAATTCGTGAGCTCTGGCGAACGATTGAGGGTGGGAGCGGGTGCTTTGGTTTCGTGATGACATAGTGCAGCTGACCCGACCATCAATTTATAGAGGGCTTACGCGGTGGTGCTCAATTTTATAATACCCTAAAAACCAAACCATGTTTATAATCCTAATATGGTGTGTCCTACTGATGATCGGAGACCGTAGATGCATAGATATCGTCGAGACGATTCCGATCGACTACTAGTTTGCCTTGTTTGGAGTCTGAATGAGTTTTTTCAAGTGCCGGTCGATCTGAGCCATTGGATATTAGGATTGAGGGAGTTTTCTTCTATTTATACCTCCCTAACCCTAGCAGCCACGTCCTCCCACCCTAGCAGCCATCCCCTTTTGTGCCTTGCCCAAGAGAAGAAAGGAAGAACAAGGGAGAGAAGAAAGGGAAGATTAGGGCACACAGTCGCCTGTCGTCGTCATCGTTCCTCTTCAAGAATTGGTTGGATTTCCTTTCCTCTCTCCATTGTCCCCACTTGATGGATGTTTTACCTTGTTTTGGATGAGTTTTAGGCCCTGCAATTAGCCCTTTATGTTGGATTAGATGGGAGATTAGATTTTTGATCTCGAAATTAGTCTCTGCAGAATAACATATTCGATAGTTTTGTTTCATGCCAGTTTTCCGTGGTCTTAGAGGCCTCAAAAAAATAAAAAGTATATTTATGAGTTGTAGATAATTTAGATATCTTTCCGTGGCCGCGAAGAACACCTCAATCGGACATCAGATCAGAAAGTTATTGCAGTTTTATTATAACAGTTTTTCAGTCTCATAATTCTGTGCAGAATCTGTTCTATTAAGATTTAGGCAATTTTATCAATAGAATTCAACCTTGGGTTTGTAAGAAAAGTTGTAGATAATTTCATAAGCTTTCCAGATTGTTAAAGAGTGCATTCATATGAATTATGAAACTCTAGTTATGTTTGTTTTACGGTGGCTGTTTCTGTTGGCCTGATAGAAATGAGCGGGTCTGTTCACTAGTAGGTTTCATCAAGTAAATGGCCGAATTGACTCTCCCAGCTATGGAGACTTTTGTAGAGGGATAAAAGTTCTTACTTCCAGCAGAATTTCATGATTTTTGGTTGAGTAGTTTCTGAGATATCGAATTTTGAAAGTTAACTATGCGGCTGTCTAAAACAGATTCAGTCAGTTATCTTGTAATATGTTTTAGACTTATAGATGGCAGAATTTAATTATCTATTGAATACCGAAGTTGTAGAGTATTTTGTGTAGATACTTCTAGAGTATTTGTTTGATATCATCACTGTTATAATTTTAAAGATACAAAATTAACAAACAGCGCTGCTGCTGTTTGACATGTGGTTCACGGTGGGAGTCTTTTCACCAGGTCTTGGTTTCAAGCGTAGGAACGATTTGTTGATTGTTGGCAAATGTTTATGAAATATTTGTACTAAGTTTTATGCCCCGCAACAGGTGGTTATGCTCCGGATCATGCTTAGTACATTTTCTTCTTCGATGAAGGCAAGTGAATGTAGCGGTGGTTGCTACCGTTTTGACTTGTTGTTTCATCGCCTACACTCTAATATTCAGAATCATCGAATTCTTTCGTAATTGAACTCTATGGGATGCTTTACTTGATTGTATTATATTGATGCTTAATCATATATTGATGATGATGATGATGATTCGAGTATGACCCACGAGATTAATTCACACTCCTGAAGGTGAATGAAGTATTATTTGAGGTTTGTATTGTATCTGAAGGTAAACGAAGTATTGTTTGAGGTTTGTATTGTATTTGAAGGAAGTGAAGTATATTGATAAATGCAGCATGCTATATACATTGCATGATTCACTTGCATCTGAAGTTTTTTCGTGACCTATGGTCCGACCGTACCGGTACAACTTAGCATCGTACGTTGCCCGAGGAGGGGTACGATGCGGCTTCATACCCTTAGAGGTATGAAGGCAGAGGACATATGCATTGCATTCATATGCATTCATTGAAGTGATATTTGCAGATGGTGTGGTTTTATACTCTAAGAGATATGAAGGCAGAGGACTTACACATTGCATTCCTATGCATACATTGAAGTGATACTTGCAGGTATTGTTGACGCAGGGAAGTGTTATACAACCTATTGTGGTCGTTCGAGGAAATGAGATGGCATTGGTTATTTTGGGACTATTGAGTTCTATATCTACAAGTATTTCTGATCTCAATTGTGATCCCTTTTAAAATGTTGATTAATTCAATTCTTTTGGTTTAAATATCTCGTCAAAATATTTTACTTGCTGAGATGTTTCATCTCACTCTTGCATTACTCAATGCAGGTACTTAATTCATGTTGGGAATGAGGGAAGTAGCAGCACGTCCACCTTCACTCTCATAATAACGCTGCCCAGGCACAACCATGATTTAATTAGAAACTTCTTGTCGAGGATGTTTGTTCTTAACTAGTCGTGCACACTAGTTAATTCAGTTTATGTCGTTATGGTTATCTTCCCATTGCTAGCAGATTATTAATGTCTAGTATGTTTTCTTATCATGATATCTGTTTATACTCTGTTGCTTCCACGTTTATGCAAATTTCCAAAGGAGATGCTGTCGAAATTTTATATATGAATGTTAGTTGTGTAGTTTAGTAGCATTTCAGGGTGTTTGTGGATCCTGGGGTGTTACAGTTGGTATCAAAGCATAGGCTTTAGATTCTTGGCAATTTGAAGATAAATTTGACACACTTGCACATATAGGAAGGTTGTGGGTTCAAATATCTTTGATATATGTTAATGTCTTTGAAGTGCAGATGAAATAATTTCACCCTCCCTAATCCTTTACGGTGATGTGGTAAGTTGTTTATGACTTAATGCCTGATATAATTCATTTCTAAATTTTGATATTGTTTATTAATAAGACTGATATCGCTGTTCTTTTGTGAGATTGAAGTCGTTATTATGCTTGTGATATACGTGTATGCCTATGTTGTTTTCAACATGTTTTTCATGGTTGAGTTTTATTACAATAATATTGTTATATATGTTTGATCGAGGATGTTTCCAAGAGGAGTGTGAATTGCATGTTTTGGGTTACAAGGTAACCATCGATTTGGATTTAAGTTGTTGGGCGGTTGGTGGATAGCTCCAACTATCTTTGCAAGGAATGATTGTTTATGCCGAGAAACCAGTTCTGAAAGAAATGAATATTGGTACTTTTATATGGATTTTGGGGGGAAAGTCTTTACATAGCTAGCTAGAGTGGATTACATGTCTCCCTTCTATCTTGTGTTTTAGTAGCCACAAAGCCTAGATGTGGTTCAAAGTGGTTGCATGTTAGTCATGCTAATTGTAGAATAAATCTTTTATTTTCTTGATCCATTGATTATATATTAATACGTTGAGGATCTGATGGTTATCTCCCTGATGCATGCTTGTGGAGCCATTGTTGGACCACTTATCTATTGGTTTGAATGAAGTCATTGCCTAGCCTAGAGTTGGTTGTGTGTGGTTAGTCACCTATTTCTAAATGATGTGGTTCTTACATCAGATTGAGATGTTTGTCATGTGTGTGAAGGATTACAGGGTTATTATTGACCCTGTATGTCTGGTACTTTGAGTGCATCGTATGATGGAATGAAATGTAAGTTTCTGAACTACAGTAGATGAAGACTTATATTATGAGTAGGTTAACCTTACTAGTTTGGATATTTTTTTAGTTGAGTTGTTGGATGAAGTATAGTGACATTAGTTAAGCAAAGTATTGTGTTGTTGCTATGCTGTCAGTGCTCTTTGTGGAGTTTTTGGCATTTGTTCGATGAACTGTGCCGCACAGAATGTTATTGGCTTCTTGTTGGCTTTATTGCTCCATTAGTTCTGTAGACTTTCTCCCTTTTGTGGGGTGTAAAGAACGTTAGATTACATGATTATCTTTTTCATGACGTCAAGAACAAGGTTTAGGAAGATTAGGAGTTTTGTTTCAATAGAACGACTTGTTTCGTGGTGCTTTGATGTGAGGTGTTTGATCTTCTTATACATTCATCTGGTGTGGATGTTTGACAATTGAATTAAAATGAATTGTTGAAGTTGGTAAGAGTTGTTCTTAGTGCATATTACCTCTTCATAAAAGAGTGTTGTTTAAGACATTGATCTTGATGTATAGTTGCATCCAAATTCAATGATAGCAAATCCTAGTGTTGATTGCACCTATGACAATGCCTTGGGAATTCATTTTATATTGTTTTATGATTGTGGTCAAGGTGTGTCATTTTCTTTGGTAAATTAGTCCGACTTAGAGGTTATTTCATGAAAAACTCTTTTCATGATCTCGTCAAGGCTACTAGTCTACTATATGAGTCTATTTAGGGTGTTTGGCCGAGTTTTACCGTTGGTGAATGTCTTGATTTGTAGAAGTGGCTGAATTCGAGGACGAATTCTTTTAAGGGGGGTAGAATATAATACCCTAAAAACCAAACCATGTTTATAATCCTAATATGGTGTGTCCTACTGATGATCGGAGACCGTAGATGCATAGATATCGTCGAGACGATTCCGATCGACTACTAGTTTGCCTTGTTTGGAGTCTGAATGAGTTTTTTCAAGTGCCGGTCGATCTGAGCCATTGGATATTAGGATTGAGGGAGTTTTCTTCTATTTATACCTCCCTAACCCTAGCAGCCACGTCCTCCCACCCTAGCAGCCATCCCCTTTTGTGCCTTGCCCAAGAGAAGAAAGGAAGAACAAGGGAGAGAAGAAAGGGAAGATTAGGGCACACAGTCGCCTGTCGTCGTCATCGTTCCTCTTCAAGAATTGGTTGGATTTCCTTTCCTCTCTCCATTGTCCCCACTTGATGGATGTTTTACCTTGTTTTGGATGAGTTTTAGGCCCTGCAATTAGCCCTTTATGTTGGATTAGATGGGAGATTAGATTTTTGATCTCGAAATTAGTCTCTGCAGAATAACAGATTCGATAGTTTTGTTTCATGCCAGTTTTCCGTGGTCTTAGAGGCCTCAAAAAAATAAAAAGTATATTTATGAGTTGTAGATAATTTAGATATCTTTCCGTGGCCGCGAAGAACACCTCAATCGGACATCAGATCAGAAAGTTATTGCAGTTTTATTATAACAGTTTTTCAGTCTCATAATTCTGTGCAAAATCTGTTCTATTAAGATTTAGGCAATTTTATCAATAGAATTCAACCTTGGGTTTGTAAGAAAAGTTGTAGATAATTTCATAAGCTTTCCAGATTGTTAAAGAGTGCATTCATATGAATTATGAAACTCTAGTTATGTTTGTTTTACGGTGGCTGTTTCTGTTGGCCTGATAGAAATGAGCGGGTCTGTTCACTGGTAGGTTTCATCAAGTAAATGGCCGAATTGACTCTCCCAGCTATGGAGACTTTTGTAGAGGGATAAAAGTTCTTACTTCCAGCAGAATTTCATGATTTTTGGTTGAGTAGTTTCTGAGATATCGAATTTTGAAAGTTAACTATGCGGCTGTCTAAAACAGATTCAGTCAGTTATCTTGTAATATGTTTTAGACTTATAGATGGCAGAATTTAATTATCTATTGAATACCGAAGTTGTAGAGTATTTTGTGTAGATACTTCTAGAGTATTTGTTTGATATCACCACTGTTATAATTTTAAAGATACAAAATTAACAAACAGCGCTGCTGCTGTTTGACATGTGGTTCACGGTGGGAGTCTTTTCACCAGGTCTTGGTTTCAAGCGTAGGAACGATTTGTTGATTGTTGGCAAATGTTTATGAAATATTTGTACTAAGTTTTATGCCCCGCAACAGGTGGTTATGCTCCGGATCATGCTTAGTACATTTTCTTCTTCGATGAAGGCAAGTGAATGTAGCGGTGGTTGCTACCGTTTTGACTTGTTGTTTCATCGCCTACACTCTAATATTCAGAATCATCGAATTCTTTCGTAATTGAACTCTATGGGATGCTTTACTTGATTGTATTATATTGATGCTTAATCATATATTGATGATGATGATGATGATTCGAGTATGACCCACGAGATTAATTCACACTCCTGAAGGTGAATGAAGTATTATTTGAGGTTTGTATTGTATCTGAAGGTAAACGAAGTATTGTTTGAGGTTTGTATTGTATTTGAAGGAAGTGAAGTATATTGATAAATGCAGCATGCTATATACATTGCATGATTCACTTGCATCTGAAGTTTTTTCGTGACCTATGGTCCGACCGTACCGGTACAACTTAGCATCGTACGTTGCCCGAGGAGGGGTACGATGCGGCTTCATACCCTTAGAGGTATGAAGGCAGAGGACATATGCATTGCATTCATATGCATTCATTGAAGTGATATTTGCAGATGGTGTGGTTTTATACTCTAAGAGATATGAAGGCAGAGGACTTACACATTGCATTCCTATGCATACATTGAAGTGATACTTGCAGGTATTGTTGACGCAGGGAAGTGTTATACAACCTATTGTGGTTGTTCGAGGAAATGAGATGGCATTGGTTATTTTGGGACTATTGAGTTCTATATCTACAAGTATTTCTGATCTCAATTGTGATCCCTTTTAAAATGTTGATTAATTCAATTCTTTTGGTTTAAATATCTCGTCAAAATATTTTACTTGCTGAGATGTTTCATCTCACTCTTGCATTACTCAATGCAGGTACTTAATTCATGTTGGGAATGAGGGAAGTAGCAGCACGTCCACCTTCACTCTCATAATAACGCTGCCCAGGCACAACCATGATTTAATTAGAAACTTCTTGTCGAGGATGTTTGTTCTTAACTAGTCGTGCACACTAGTTAATTCAGTTTATGTCGTTATGGTTATCTTCCCATTGCTAGCAGATTATTAATGTCTAGTATGTTTTCTTATCATGATATCTGTTTATACTCTGTTGCTTCCACGTTTATGCAAATTTCCAAAGGAGATGCTGTCGAAATTTTATATATGAATGTTAGTTGTGTAGTTTAGTAGCATTTCAGGGTGTTTGTGGATCCTGGGGTGTTACAAATTTGGCCGAGCAGTGCTGGCGGCCGGAGAGAGGGGAGATTACTAGCACAGTGGATTCGTGTCTTCTGTCGTGGCGACTTCACTGGCGACGAGTAACTATCGCAAGCCGAGCTACTATGACGTGGTAACGTGCCTGGACACGCGGCGCAGGATCAGCAGGCAGCCATCGTCGGTGAGCTTATCCGCGCTGCCGCAAGGCAAGGGGGTACGGCGAGCTTAGCCGCGGCGGGACTCAAGTTGATCCAGACACCAGGATCTTTACCCGCCCACCGTTATCCCCAATCCACAGCGCATGAATCCCGACGATCGACGTGAATCACAGCGCGACGGTCATCGGCAGTGAGGTTCACTGAACCCGATCAGGCTACTGTACCATTGCACAGCTTCATCAGTCGGTCTGACAGAGCAGGTTTGGCGTTGATTTACTCCCGATTTGGTGTAGTGACTGAACTAGCTCTCTGTCATTGGAAAATTCATAGGATCATACCCAAAATCGAACACTAAGTTCATCCAATCTCACTGTCATTGGAAAATTCAGACTTAAAATGACCTGACAGCCCGACTTTAGGTCTGATTTTCTCCAATTTCTTCATAACAACTATGCTTACACTCTTAAACAAAGTTGTTCTCCTTTGATAGGTTTACAAATTTGATGTGGTGACCTAGGGTAAATTCTTACTAATTTGGAAGATACAAGGGCTCAAAGTTGAATCAATCACAGTGAAATTCAGACTTCATCAAAAGGGTCAAGTGTGGCTCTTTTGCACAAGTCCAAATCTCAAGTTTTGGATTGCAAATCTTCATGATTGTGAACCATATGACTTGGGTACCTTATTGCCATGGTTTTTGCACTTTAGCCCAAAAGTGCACTAATTTTGCACTTAACCCCCTAGGGTTTAGGTTTAGGGTTTTCCAGGGTCCTTATTAGGGTTTTTGGTATTTCAAGGGTGTGAATGCCACTTAGATCCATCCTTAGTGATATTTTATGATCATTTTACTTAAGCTTTAGGGTTTTCTCTATTTGGGCCTTGTTTTACCCTTCAAACCCTATTTAAGGTTAAGTACCCTAAACTAGGGTCTTATTTGCAAAATGCCATAACAATACAACTTGTTTGAAACTTTTGGCCTAGTAAATGCATTCTAAGTGTATCAAACATATGAAATGTCCATGCTTATGATGTTATGCTCAAGTTTTAGTAACAGTAACACCAGGGGTGTTACACTATACAGTAGAATTCAGTGATGTATTTCACATATACAATGATCTTGCCCTTGACATATCCTTACATCGGAGTTGGATGCTGTGAGTGAGATCCACCATTTGCTATAAGTATCTACTTTTTGTTCTTTATCTAACTATTCTTTTAATAGATGCATGAGGAAGAGAGACAAATACAGAGGCATAGTTGGCTTTTTGGATCCAGAGATGATCATTTTAAAGAGATTCAATGAAGAGGCTGATGAAGTCCAAGCATACATTATGAAAGCATTGCTTGCTCAGCTGGACAAGGAGTGCATATTTGTTGTTTGCCAGGAAGGGTAAGGCCTAGCACTAATAACATTCTATAGTTTTTTAATATGTATCTTAATGTTCTATCTTCCTCATTTTAGTTACCATTGGGCCTTGTTAGTTATTTTTCCAAAATGGAATACAGTGTACAATATTGACTCCAAAGGTTACCAATCCCCTAGCTGCTATAGTATTAAGAAGTTATTCGATGAGTGGGTATTACCTTTATCATAATTCTATTTTGCTCTAAATTTCAATTGTTACTTACACTATTAGTCACCATTATTGTAGGGCTTTTGGTGCTTATGTCGACAAAAAGGTCGCCATAACAAGAATTTTGGTCGCACAGTTATATGGAAACATATTTAGGTAATCATGTCCATAACCTGAAATTATTAGCAAGACATATAATTAGACATTCCCGCTGGATATTTTTCCTTATGATTCACATGTTTTAGGCACACAAACAATCACCTGGTTGTATGCTTTGTGGACAATATGTGATGTACCACATGTTATCATTTGCAGATAATCTTAGTTTGGACCGGTTGTTTTTACAGTCTGAATTCGATTTTACTCAAACCTATGCAATATGACGTTATAAATCGTTAGATGGGTTATGTTTTTCAAGGGTCGTGCTAGTTTTGCAACCTATCCATTATTGCCTGATGAGATAGCAAATGTCCGAGAACGGCTGCTCAACTTCTTCATTAATGAGGTGATAGACATTGGTGGATCATGCAGGGTTGAAGGTGCTTCATATAACTAAATCTAGCATGGCTTCCTAGGTAAGATGTTACATTCATATAACCTTTGTCATCATATGCCACATTGTGAGGTGTTCATCTGTGTCTAACTAATAATTATTGTGTTCCCCTATATGTTCTACAAGAAAAGATGGAATGGCCGCACCAGTGTGGAGACTTGATTTCATATATATTTAGTTAGGCACAACGATGGCGCAAACAATTGATTACCAAGTTTGTCAATTAGTATTTTAGTTTGGATATAGAGTACACGTATGCATGAGCTATTTGACAATCCTTATTTATGAGATATATAATGGTAATTTAGAATGATATCATCCTACTTCCATATATTTGATGGACATCAGATATGCATCTAGTTTTTTCTCCAAGTTTCAGCATGTAGTACATAGGGCTAGGTGTCGATCCGGATTTTGGCACCCGACGAGGTGGGACATCGTTTGAGAGGGCCGATGAGGTGATCTTCGAGGAGGAGAAAGATGATGGACAGACAACGAGGACACGCCCCGAGGACCCCTCACCTATTGCTAGCAGTGTGGAGAGTGGCAGGGAATCCTCATCGTTGTACCGACGCTACGACATACAACAAGTATGTACTATCTTTGATTGGCTTTCGTTTAAAAGGTTGTTTTGTTAGTTCACATTACCCTACATCACTCTGATGCAAATTGTTCTAATTAAATTGTGTTACTCTTCATTAAGTGATGGCAATTGCTTTGCTCAAGACCATAGTCTAGAAGTACACAAACTGTGGCGGTGAGGGAGGTTTCTAGATGAGCTACGGTGGTTATGCAGTGACAGGGTGCAGCACTAATGGTGAGCCATCTCCCCACTCCCTTCCAATACCCGCCTATTGGCTCATCTGAGCTGATTAGTTTGTTAGATATTTACCATGGATTACATTGATTCAACTCTGATCTCGTGTTTGGCATTTGTTTTCCCTCTACATTAGTTTCTCATTATTATATTTGCATAGATTCATATTCTTGAGACTAACCTAATCAGCATTCTTTACATAATAATATTATAAGGAGGATTAATTTCATATACAATACTATATATAATAAGATGAATCATTTGGCCATATAATATGTGTAAGAAATAATGCTTTGACAATTATATTGACAGCCTATCAACAGTTTCATAAGTGTAGAACAATTTTTTTGACTGTTAACATAGTTTATGACATTTGATGTCGTAATTTGTTTTGGAAGAAAATTTAATCTCAACACAGAATTTTTTACCGATAGATTTATGGTCTTTTAATATCTGCAGGTTGTGGAAACTGAGATCATTGTAACTAAAATGAGAGCTTGGCACTTAGCATATAGACGCCACTAGAACCAATCTGGAATTACTGTAAGGTAATTTTATATCTTGTTCAAGTTGGAGAATTAATAGCTAGCATATGCTTCCTTAATGATGTTTTCTTTTTCCATGCATCTTCATATTACCAAACCCTTTTCTTGTAGGAGAAACAGATATAGAGTGATAAAAGGCATTAATGTAAGTACTACATAAATGTATTACTTGTATTTTTTAATAGTCAATGCTTCAAAAGTCTATATATATAGATGCTGACTGGTGTCAGGGTTTTCCATTATTATAAGTTTGTTACAAGCAAGTGTTTTCCCTCACAGTACTGCAACTTTTCTTTACATGTTTATTACTTTTGTTTGCTGGTTTTGACTTGCAGCGAAGTGTGTATGCAACTACTGTGGCATATCAGTGACCTTCTGAGAAGATATAATGGCGTTCTTGGTATTAACACTACTTGATTTCTATAGTTGGAGTCATCACACAGCTAACATTTGCACTTTAAGAGCTCATTTGTGTCTCGTGGATACTTTGGCTTATCTCAAGGTAGAATCTGTATACCCAGTGGTTTAGTCTGTGGCAGCATCGTCCTATCTGGCTCCACATGGGCTAGAAGCACCCAGCTAGGTGAGCAACTAGAATTATTTTTCACATGTGTCCAAGTAGCTAGGACGTAATTAGATGGCGAGGTTTGCCTTACCGCGCCGATGCTGTCATCATCGTCATTTAGATCTGAATATGTCAACCATTCTTGGCCCCTACTGTTTATGGCACCACTTCCTTTGATTGCGATTTTGGTTAGCTTTGTGAACTCAATGCATTAGACCAAACCAAAACTCCACACTCTTGCACTGGTTTCAGCCAAAATAGTTTTGTCTAGCTGCAAAATTTGATAATGCCATTTAATTTGGAGACTAGTATATTTATTCAACTCGTTTGTATTTAGAAGGATTTACTAGCAATGATAAGATTGCACATACCAAACACGTACAAATGGAACACATTTGCCAATGACGTCGTGTTTATGGTAGCTCTCGATGTTTCAGTTTTCCCCAGATGTTGTTCTTCTTTTGGAAGTAGTTGTTGTTGGCTTGAAATGTCTGTTACAACATTACCCTCTCTTTTTTGTAAGAACATAACATGCTTGGTCCATTTGTGATTCTACATTTATTGTTTTCTTGTAACATGCTCCTTGCTACATTAGCATTTCTTGGTGCGATATTAATCATGTTGCAGTGAATGTTTTGTAATTGTAGCATGGTGTTTCTGTATGTAGGGATAGTGTAAAAATTTTGGTACGTGATGAATCATTGAAAGTTATTGAGAATTAATTGTGAATTGTTCTGCTCTATTGAATAAACATAATTGTTGGTTAGATGCTGAAGGAGAAGTATAAAAATTATCCAGTATACTAATGCTACGCTGCAAAAGGTAAGCGCTAAATTTAAAATATATTTTCTTTTGTTCCTCCATTTTGCATAAGTAACAGGTTTCTGTTGCTAGTTGGTGGTGCTGATGTGAATCGGCAAGTTCAATGTGTTTGTTGTTTATTACAGAAGTGGATAAGGCCGTTAGATGGGCTAGAAACCACTATCTGTCATCAAAAACTCTTCCTTCTATCAAGGGAGACAAGTTAACCATTCCCCATGAGAGGTATATCTACTTCACATCATATATTTTTAGAGAAACAATTAATATTGTTTTATTTGATTTTTATTTTGGAAGTGCCTTGCTGCTAATTTTTTTTATTTATGTGTAGTCTGGATATATCAATTGAGAGGCTAAAGGAACATGGTATAACAACTAAGAAATCCTCTCAAAATCTGAAGGTATTCAATCGAATAACTACATTATACATTCTATCTTTCTTTCCTAGGAGATAGCTAGTTTGACTTCAATTGATCCAGTGTAGCAAACTAAAACATATTGATAAAATGTCCTTAATGTTAAGGAAAGTTCTAAGTTTCTTGTTTTATTCCTTGCAGAAAATTGGGGCTAGCCACATGAGCATCAGTCAAAGGTGTTTCATGTTAAGCATCTAGAAGTATTGGCTTTATTTGCTCTCCCAGCATGTGCTATCTGCTTCTTTTGTTCTGATGTTGTCCTACCCTGAATATTGTTCTAATATTGCCCAAATTTGCATATTCTAACTTTGCTCATGTATTTTGAGCACATGAACAAAAAGAGCAGAACATGCGTATTCATCCTGTTGACCCTACTGATCTTCGCAGGCTTGCCTTAAGTTAAGTTGTCATCCTACTATCTAATCTGAGCAAATTCTCAGCAGGGAGGGTAGGTTGCAGTTCGTTCCACTACTGGGTACCCAAACGACCACAGGATAAAGGAGCCCTGCCGGGCAGCACCACACAGGTGATAGACACTGCAGGTAATGCCCTGGTGTCTGACCAGGGTGCGTTGTTACCTAGCTCCCAAACGAGGCCTAACTGTTTGGTGAAATGCTTGGGACAAAGTGGCCAGCAAGAATGGAGTCATGGAACATCGGCAGGAGCGGTACGGCAGCCGCAACCAATGTATCCCTTGGATAATCTAGTTTTGACAAGATGCAAATCAATCTGTTGTACACTGTATTCCGCACTTGCATAGATTGTTTGGCTAATTACAAGATTATCTCAGTGTTTTGGTTTGGATTTAGAGTTATGTATGAAATATTGATTGGTACTCATCTATATTATATTAATTATATTATTATTAAATATATATGTGTGTGTATTTCTCTTTCAAGTTATTATAATGTGGTATCTCAAATGAATATAAATTGAAGAATATATTGGTATTTAAGTCAATTTAATTAAATCTTATTAAGACGGTTCTAAAAATGTCCAATATCGGTCTTCTAAATAAGACGATTTCCAAAACGTCCAATATCAGTCACCTAAATAAGACGGTTTTTATATTGCAAGCGTTTATTAATATAGAACATTTTAGACAGTTTACTAAATAACTTGTGACTTAAAATGTTCATATACTCGATGGTTGTTTTGAAAAAGTGTCTTAAATAAAATATAATTTAAGACAGGTTATTGGATAAAATGACTTAAACAAATACCTTTTTGGACGGTTATAAACTAACAATGTCTTATGTAATATCTTTTTAAGACGGTTTGCAACCATCTTAAATGTGGGACATCTTTTGCGACTCCATCAAATTTAGACACTTGAGAAACATCTTAATAAGTGAAAATTAACCGTCTCATATAATAGGATCTGTAGTAGTGTATATTATTGTAGGACATTGTTGTGCACAATTATTTTGGATGAGGAAAACCCTTAGGGACTATGGCTACAAGTTGAGCAAAGTCCCTCTCCTATGTGATAATGAGAGTGCAATCCGCATGGCGGATAATCCCGTTGAACACAGCCGCACTAAGCACATAGACATCCGGGATCACTTTCTGAGATATCACCAGCAAAAGGGGGATATCGAAATTGCTTATGTTAGTACCCACAACCAATTAGCCGATATCTTCACCAAGCCCCTAGATGAAAGACTTTAATATCCTAGATTCTCGGAACTTTGATTGAAAAAATCTTGCACACATTGCTCATTTTATACCTTTGATCATGTCTCTTCCATTTGGTACAAATGCATATTTCTTATTCTTCTTGCACCAAAGCAAAGACTAATGTGTTTCCAAAGAGTATTTCTATGCTGATTCTTAGATTGAAAGGGAAATGGAGTATTCGGCAAAGGCAAGGCTTCCACTACAACTCTGTCAGTATCATTTATCCTTTGCCCCACTCATGAACTTTCATTCGTATCCTTTTTCCAAAGGGGGAGAAATTTGAAGGCCTCTAGTTCTCTTCGTTTTTGGCGCTTAATGCCAAAGGGGAGAGAATAATAGGCCCAAAGCAAAAGGACCGCACCGCACCACCATCCTATTTTCTAAAAACTTTTACAAAAAGGGGGAGAGATTATTCAAAAAGGAAAAAATTAATAGGCATTTACAAAAACCCTCTTGACAGCTAAGGGGAGAACTTCTTAAGGGGGATCTTTTATTTAGCTAAAGGAAAAGCATTTGAAACAGGAGGAGAATTTTCAAAAACTTGAAAATGCTTTTAGAAATCATATTCTTATACTATTGGCTAATTGCAAAAGAATTTGAAAAGTCTTTTCCAAAAGATTTGCAAAACAACCTAAGTGGTGCAAATGTGGTCCAAAATTTTAAATATATCAAAACAACCATATATGCTTAGAAATGTTTTCATTTCACACATCTGCCAAAATGCAAACTAGTAACATTTCTACACTTTGTATTTGCTTTGGTTTGTGTTGGCATCAATCACCAAAATGGGGGAGATTGAAAGGGAAATGGCATCACCATTTCCTATAATCGATTTTGGTGTTTGACATTCATTACAAACCATATGGACTAACTAGTTTCCCTAGTGGATATTTTCTTAGATGCATAAAGTTCACATAAACATACAAAGAATATGATCGCAAAACAATTCTACAAAGTTTGGAGCAAATAGAATTGATGTAACCTGTGGCACACCGGACACTATCCGGTGTGTACCTGACAGGCTGGAGCCCTCCGTGAACTGGCCGCTCTCAGGTTTTCTCAGTGCTCGTCCACTAAAATTCATCGGACTGTCCGGTGCACCACCGGACTGTCCGGTGAGACAACGGAGCAACAGTCAACTTCGCCCAATAGTCGACTACGCTGACTGCGGCGCAGTCTGCAGCGTAGAAGTCAGAAGTCAGTCTGCAACGTCAAGATACACCGGACTGTCCGGTGCAGCAAAAGGACAGAAACCTTCAATGATCAACCACTCCAAACCCCAACGGTCGGCTGATGTGGCACACACCGGACTGTCTGGTGTGCCCAACGACAACAACGGCTGGAATAGTGGTTGGGGCTATAAATACCCCCAACCACCTCCATTCAAGCTATCCAAGCATTCCAACTTCCTCATTCAATACTAGAACAAGAGAATAGACACCAAAGACACAATCGAAACATCAAATCCTCTCCAAGCTCCAAAAACAAGTCAAGTGATAAAAAATGCTTAGTGACTTGAGAGATGGTGATTTGTGTTTCTTTTATTGCTCTTGTTGCTTGGTTGCTTTCTTCTTCTCACTCTAATCTTTCCAAGTGCTTTGTAAAGCTATCAAGAGACACCTAATTGTGTGGTGATCCTTGCGAGGGTCTTAGTGACCCATGTAATTAAGAAGAAGCACTCGACCGGTCTAGGTGACCGATTGAAAGAGGGTAAGGGTTGAAATAGACCCAGCCTTTGTGGCCTCCTCAACGGTGAGTAGGTTCATTGGAACCAAACCTCAGGAAATAAATTACCGTGTTCATTTGTGTTGACCTTCATCATTTGATTTGTTTCTTCCCTCTTCTCTCTCTCTAAAGTTCTCTTGCTCACATTGTGTTGAGTTTGCTCCCAAAGTTATCCGCATTGATTAAGCAACTCATAGCAAGAAGAACTATCTTCTGCACTCCGAATTCACTATTATTTATTGCTAACCCTAACCTTGGGTGAAGTGTGTGTTCAAAGTTTATAAATTTTAGGTTTCGTCTATTCACCCCCTTCTAGGCGACTTTAACAAACGACTCCAGCAAAAAGTCACATAAGGGTGAAGCCGAATCAGCACAAAAAGTGCACAAAGAAACCCAAGGCTGTGAAGTCTCCAATAAAACGCAATGACTCTAGCAAAAAGTCACCTAAGGGTGCAGACAAATCAGCACAAAAAGTGCGCGAAGACACCTAAGGGTGCGAAGTCGTCCAATAAGACGCAACGACTTCGGCAAAAAGTCGCCTTAGGGTGCAGTCGGTTACGCACAAAAATACATGCGAAGATAGTATTTATCCAAGCAAAAGTCGCCTAAGGGTGTAACCGAATACACAAAAAATGTGCGAAGACAATATCCATCCGAGCAAAGGTTGCCTAAGGGTGCACCCAGATACGCAAAAAAGGTGCGAAGACAGTGTCCATCCAAGCAAAAACTTGCCTAAGGGAGCAGACGAATGCACACAAAAAACACGCAAAAGACGGTCTAGCAGACGCAAACATTACAAAGCCAGGTTAACATAAAAAATGTGCGAACATATTCAGACACTAAAGAGCAGTATAGTCCTCAGGGGCAAGGGCAGTATTTCACTCTAAAATTCACTAAGCCATGACAATACATATCTTTTAAGATTACAAAAGCTCCTCCATCGGAATAAGACCGGCCTCCCAAAAATTAAACAACATAAGATCAAGCTCTTCGCCTTAAAAAAGCGCCCTAAGTTCCCGTTCCTCAAATTCCTTTTTAGGCATCTACACCAGAACAATTTGGCGAGGTCCCTCTTCCGACCGAGCCCTCTCCCTTTCATGAGGACGCGAGGGCGACATGCAAAGTGCCTCACTAAGCGAAACCCGGGAGCGAGGCCCGTCCAGTCCCATACACCGACGACTTCGACAGCACTTAGCACCACACGCAGGCGTGTCAACACTCCCTAACCTTCGCTTCAGAACACAAACTCGCTTCCTTTTTCCCTTTATCATAGGTATCGAGGTCCTAAATGAAGACCCCTCATCCACTCTAGATTCTACCGCAGACACAACATCCGACGCAACGAAAAAATCTAAATCCTCCTTAGAAGACTCCTCGTCCATCTTCATGGAGAGGCTCAGCCACCCTTCACTACCCGACGGCCGTGACCCAAACCCAGAGTCATCACCGCTACACACAATCGGACTCCAGCGGGACAATGGCGTGACGCATTCGGCAGCCCCAACGATTTCCTTCCCTATATCCAAGTAGCCAAAATTTGCCTGCGCAGGCCCAATCACCGGAACATGCACAACTATCAACTTTAGTGTCAACATATATCAAAAGTATCACCACTCTGAAAGTCTACCCCCATTTACAGCTACTAATCAGCAGCATGGCATGAAGCCCCCGCTGCGTTTGGTTCGCCAGTATCAGCCTGAACGCGCGAAGACTGCTCCTCCGTCCCTTTTTCTGGGGCATCGTCCAGAGTGGCCATCGAGCACTCTAGGCCAGCAAGGTCTTCAACCTCCTCGTTCCTCCGCGCCTGCCACAGGAAACAAATCATCAGAGTACAAACATGTAACACCCAAATTCTGAATTTGGAATTGGTAGAAGAAATCTGAACAAAGTATCATAAGGTTTTGGAAACTAGGAAATAAGAAAAAGATGAAGAAGGTATTTTTCTTTTAAAGGAAACCATTTATACATCCCATGAAATAGATAACAAGGAGAATAAAACTTAAATTAGTAATATTAAAATAATATGGTTTATATTCACCCTTGGATTTCAATTGATACATTTGAAAAATCTGAAAAAACTAAAATAGAAGTATAAATTTGAATTTGGAATAGAAAATAGAGAATAAGAGAAAGAGAAGGGATATAAAACAAAAATATAAATAATATATATATAAACAAGTATATTCGGAATTAATATCCCTAACTTCACAAAAATAAATTGAAATGATAAGCCATAGAGATTTGCATTTGAGTTTGAATTCAAATTGGATTTGAAAATGAAGAAAAGAAATAGAAAATAAAAAGGAAAAAGATAAAAACCCTAACTGGGCCAACTCTCCACAATTTGGCCCATCTGCCCTAACTCTACCGCGCAGCCCGAACTCCTCCCTGGTGCCGACATGTGGGCCCCACGGGGCAGCCCCTCATTCCCTCACGCTCGCGCCATCTCACTTCTATGCGACTGCCGGGCGGGCCCAGTTGTCAGTCTCGCCCTCCCCTCACGCGCTGGCGCTGACTCACCGACTTGTGGGACCGCGTCGCCAGTCTAATTACTCACGCGCGCCTGCTCTGTCTCACTCTCGCGTGGGCCCGCCTCGTCAGGCTTCCTTCCTCCCCGTCCGCACGCTTCAGCTCAACGGAATTCCGCCGATCGCGCGTAACAACCGGGTGTTGTTGACGGTAATCCGGGAGGGGTGAACTCCGTTCCCGTCTGACGCGCTCGGGGGTATAAGATGACTCGTCGGGGTCCCTGGAACCCAGCTCGGCGCAAAGGCCCCTTTCCATTGGTGCTCGTCCGCATCGCCGCCGCCGTGTGAGGACTTCGGTTCGCCGCGACCAAAGAACCAGCCGGTGCTCGGTGCCAGACATATTCCCGCCGAGAGAGACCGAGGCGAGAAAGATAGAGATCGGCTGGTGCGGCGGAATCTATGCTCACCCGGGGTGGTGCTCGCGGCATGGCCACCATTGCCGCCGGGCGTAGAAATTGGACCTCGCTACTTCACAATAGCCGGTAAATCCTGCACTGTCGTGTTCGCCATGTCCCTAGCATCGTATTGCATCAGTCAATTTCGTGTACCGGGCGCTGTGGCGACGAGTCGGTGAACACCGGCGGGATCGCCGCCGCGGTGGAGAAAGCTCCGTCGCGCGACCGGCTGGTTGAGAGGGGAGCGCGTCAACCGTCGGATCGGTGTTTACGGCTAGGATTAGATCTGGGGGGAGATGATGAGTTAGCCGTTGGATCTGAATCCGTAGGTTAGGAATGGTCCGAGGTTCATAAAATCCAGGGCGTTGATTGACAATCCAACGGTCCCTGTGACGTACCGGTTCACTCAAGAGATGATTTAATCTGGGCCGTGGGCTTTTAATCCAACGGCTGGTACAGATCCGTACCCCTTCGACCGATCGATTTTCTTAAAAAGCCCCTCGGGTTCCGTTGAATCAACCCGCAGTCCAGGGAATAGTTTTCTGAGTCTTAGGTGTATTTGCGCAGAGACCCCTGCACTTTTCAGTAAATGAGGCCCAGTCCACTGCTGTTTTAAAATGAGTAAATGAATTAGAAAATGTATTTTTAATACAAAAATAATTGCTAGAACTTAGATAATTCATAGAAAATTCATTTTAGCTCCAAATTGAGTCATTCCAATTTCTAAAATTTTGTAATATTATTCTCTATCATTTAGAATCACTGTTTTGACATGAACTCTGTCAGAAAATTTATTTATCATTTAATCATATTTTAATCACATTAAACCTTAGGAAATTCATAACTTGAATTCTATAACTCAAAAATTAATAATTCTTTTTCCTGTGATCTTGTTTTAATATGTAGATTATTAATATGTATTTTGCATATATGTTTGGTGTAATGTTAAATTTTGCCTACACTGTTTGTTTGTATTACTACGACTAGCAGTGAGGTCACGAGTCACCTGAGGATCATCCTGGTACCTGGAATCTCAAGGCCCAGGCAAGTTGTGCCCTTGATCACTTCTTTTTACCCAGCCATGTTCTAATTAATCATAATGATCTGCATAGGTTAATTTTGATGGGACCCAATAGGACTCCCTAGTTTGATTATCTCATTACCTTGTTTACCCCTGAATCACCTGGGTAGTTTGCTAGTGCTTTATATGGTTTTGGGGTATGAAGATTACACTATTCATGATTATACTTGTGTTATCAGTTGTTATTTATGGTTCATGTTAAGATCATTATGTTAATTGGAACATGGAGCGACCACCCGGGAAAACAGTGCTACCACAAGGGTAGTATGGGATGCCCTTGGCTGATTAATTAGGAAAGCTAGTGGAAGACTACCTTACCCGAAAGGGGCAAGGGCAGTAGGGGAGAGGTCAGTGTAGGGAGGCCCTCGGGAGGATTTTGCTGCGATGGCGGTCCTGCAAGGGATTCCTGCACTGGATCTTCCTATAAACTGTAGCGGGTTTTCGGAAGCTAGTGGAACTTTGTAAAGGCCTCGTAGTGGATCCCTAGCCATTCACCTCGGAAGTGTCTAAGGGCTTTGCAAACCCTGGCGACATGGGATACACGACTTGTGGGTAAAGATGCGCAACCTCTGCAGAGTGTAAAACTGGTATACTAGCCGTGCTCACGGTCATGAGCAGCTCGGACCCTCACATGATTAAATTATGGAACTTAAACTCAATTTGTCATATGCATTGCATCGCAGGTGAAGTGGTTACTTTTGTTCTACTACTTAATTGGGTTGGTATTTACTTACACTTAGTAATTGCTAATAAAATTTTGACCAACTTTAAAAGCAATGCTCAGCTCTAACCATCTTCTTTGGTAAGCCTTACACTTCACGTGAGCTCCCACCTTTGGCGAGTTCATGCACATTATTCCCCACAACTTGTTGAGCGATGAACGTATGTGAGCTCACTCTTGCTGTCTCACATACACCACAGGTCAAGATCAGGTACTGCAGGATGATGCTCATGGAGGATGCTGCGATGAGTTCGTGAGAGGTCTAGGTCGTCGTCTCCCAGTCAACTTTGGGTTGCTGGACCGTTGTCTCCTTATAATGTAATTATTTATTTTGTATAGAACTCCTGTTATATATAAAGATGTGACATTCGATCCTGTGCCACTATACATCATATGTTTGAGACTTGGTCCCAGCATACCTGGTGTTTATGTTAACCCCGGGTTTTGGATCCCTAAAATCCGGGTGTTACAGAAGTGGTATCAGAGCAATGTTGACTGTAGGACGAAACCTAGATAGAACTGGACAACCCTTGTCTACCTACCTCTGCTACTCTGATTCTTTTCTAAACTTGCCTTAATCTTTTCTCATCTATTTCCGCTTACTCTGATTATTCTTACCTTATCCTTCTAAAGACAAATGTGGATTTCATACTTTGAAATCCAGTGCCTAAAAGTGACTTTAGGAATAGGAGACCTAATCCTAGGAACAAAAACAAAACTATTTTTTTTTTATATAAGTGTCTATGTATTTGAATGTTTGTTCTTATGACACTGCCTGATTTGGATCTTTGATTGAGTGTGATTAGTTGTAGAGTAATGTCCACAATTACATCTGCATATACATATAGGCATAAATATAAGTAAATAAAATTCATGAGATAACTAAACAACTTAGATTATCCTCCATTAAGGTGTATCTACTTTAAATGGATCCTTCTTACCTTAAAAGATTCTTTCTTACTTTAATGGATCCCTGTTAACTTAAATGAATCTATCTTATCGGTTCATATGATTAAAAAAAAAAATCTCTTATCCTCTTAAATTGTTTATAAGATAAACTAGACCAACTAAGAATACCCCATTAGCATATAT
Source organism: Zea luxurians (assembly GCA_029449295.1). Classification (NCBI taxonomy): domain Eukaryota; kingdom Viridiplantae; phylum Streptophyta; class Magnoliopsida; order Poales; family Poaceae; genus Zea; species Zea luxurians. The sequence continues at coordinate 38,801,815 of JAOPSE010000018.1, read as the reverse complement.
CAGGCATAATGAATTCCTCTTAACTTAAAAGACTCTCTCTTATCTTAAACGATTCATCTTATCTTAAAAGATACTCTCTTACCTTAATAGACTCATCTCATCTCGAAAGGATTCTATCCTATCCTAATAGATCTAACTAATCTCAAAAGAATCTAACATATCCTAATAATATATATGCTACCCTGGTAGATCTATCTAACTTTAACTAGTCTCATCTAGCCATATCCAATCTAATCTAGATCCCATCTAATCTCATATGATCTAATCTAGTGTGGCTACTTAAACATGATAATTAATACTGGTGAAATAGATTAGACCCTCTCCACATGTTTTAACTTAGTTCACCCTACACTAAATAAAGAATGAGAAACCAACCCAATCAATAGAGTCTTAATGGAGTGCATAATCTATCAACCCCTACCTAAAATGAACTTGTAACTTACATCATGTAGTCTATCTCATCCATACCTATATTAACCATATTCCCCAGCCAATAATATACACTAACTCCTAATCAATGAGACAAGACCAAAGAATATGATCAACTTCATCAAGGAAGGATGAACACCAACCCAAGTCTTCAAGGATCAAGTAAGGTCACCAAGATGAGTCAAGATCCACAAATCTTGGATGAAGTCTTTTCTTATCCTACTCTTCCTTATCCCAAACCTATATATGCCCTAAAGACATCTTCTATCCTATAATAAAGTGGACATACATATATACACCCATGCTTTCCTAACCACCAGTTCCACCAAGAAACATAAACATATTTATATATTACTACTATTTTGTAAGATCTAAGTGTTACCTTAGCTAGTAGCTAGTATTTTACTATATTGTGAATAATAATAAAGTCTATCTGACCCCATGTGTTGCTAATAAATAATGCATCATGCTGAGATTTTGTTTGTGCATATGTTGGAGATAACATAAGTTATGCACCCTTTTCTTACAAATCTCGAGGACGAGATTATTTTTAAGGGGGGTAGGATTTGTAACACCCAAATTCTGAATTTGGAATTGGTAGAAGAAATCTGAACAAAGTATCATAAGGTTTTGGAAACTAGGAAATAAGAAAAAGATGAAGAAGGTATTTTTCTTTTAAAGGAAACCATTTATACATCCCATGAAATAGATAACAAGGAGAATAAAACTTAAATTAGTAATATTAAAATAATATGGTTTATATTCACCCTTGGATTTCAATTGATACATTTGAAAAATCTGAAAAAACTAAAATAGAAGTATAAATTTGAATTTGGAATAGAAAATAGAGAATAAGAGAAAGAGAAGGGATATAAAACAAAAATATAAATAATATATATATAAACAAGTATATTCGGAATTAATATCCCTAACTTCACAAAAATAAATTGAAATGATAAGCCATAGAGATTTGCATTTGAGTTTGAATTCAAATTGGATTTGAAAATGAAGAAAAGAAATAGAAAATAAAAAGGAAAAAGATAAAAACCCTAACTGGGCCAACTCTCCACAATTTGGCCCATCTGCCCTAACTCTACCGCGCAGCCCGAACTCCTCCCTGGTGCCGACATGTGGGCCCCACGGGGCAGCCCCTCATTCCCTCACGCTCGCGCCATCTCACTTCTATGCGACTGCCGGGCGGGCCCAGTTGTCAGTCTCGCCCTCCCCTCACGCGCTGGCGCTGACTCACCGACTTGTGGGACCGCGTCGCCAGTCTAATTACTCACGCGCGCCTGCTCTGTCTCACTCTCGCGTGGGCCCGCCTCGTCAGGCTTCCTTCCTCCCCGTCCGCACGCTTCAGCTCAACGGAATTCCGCCGATCGCGCGTAACAACCGGGTGTTGTTGACGGTAATCCGGGAGGGGTGAACTCCGTTCCCGTCTGACGCGCTCGGGGGTATAAGATGACTCGTCGGGGTCCCTGGAACCCAGCTCGGCGCAAAGGCCCCTTTCCATTGGTGCTCGTCCGCATCGCCGCCGCCGTGTGAGGACTTCGGTTCGCCGCGACCAAAGAACCAGCCGGTGCTCGGTGCCAGACATATTCCCGCCGAGAGAGACCGAGGCGAGAAAGATAGAGATCGGCTGGTGCGGCGGAATCTATGCTCACCCGGGGTGGTGCTCGCGGCATGGCCACCATTGCCGCCGGGCGTAGAAATTGGACCTCGCTACTTCACAATAGCCGGTAAATCCTGCACTGTCGTGTTCGCCATGTCCCTAGCATCGTATTGCATCAGTCAATTTCGTGTACCGGGCGCTGTGGCGACGAGTCGGTGAACACCGGCGGGATCGCCGCCGCGGTGGAGAAAGCTCCGTCGCGCGACCGGCTGGTTGAGAGGGGAGCGCGTCAACCGTCGGATCGGTGTTTACGGCTAGGATTAGATCTGGGGGGAGATGATGAGTTAGCCGTTGGATCTGAATCCGTAGGTTAGGAATGGTCCGAGGTTCATAAAATCCAGGGCGTTGATTGACAATCCAACGGTCCCTGTGACGTACCGGTTCACTCAAGAGATGATTTAATCTGGGCCGTGGGCTTTTAATCCAACGGCTGGTACAGATCCGTACCCCTTCGACCGATCGATTTTCTTAAAAAGCCCCTCGGGTTCCGTTGAATCAACCCGCAGTCCAGGGAATAGTTTTCTGAGTCTTAGGTGTATTTGCGCAGAGACCCCTGCACTTTTCAGTAAATGAGGCCCAGTCCACTGCTGTTTTAAAATGAGTAAATGAATTAGAAAATGTATTTTTAATACAAAAATAATTGCTAGAACTTAGATAATTCATAGAAAATTCATTTTAGCTCCAAATTGAGTCATTCCAATTTCTAAAATTTTGTAATATTATTCTCTATCATTTAGAATCACTGTTTTGACATGAACTCTGTCAGAAAATTTATTTATCATTTAATCATATTTTAATCACATTAAACCTTAGGAAATTCATAACTTGAATTCTATAACTCAAAAATTAATAATTCTTTTTCCTGTGATCTTGTTTTAATATGTAGATTATTAATATGTATTTTGCATATATGTTTGGTGTAATGTTAAATTTTGCCTACACTGTTTGTTTGTATTACTACGACTAGCAGTGAGGTCACGAGTCACCTGAGGATCATCCTGGTACCTGGAATCTCAAGGCCCAGGCAAGTTGTGCCCTTGATCACTTCTTTTTACCCAGCCATGTTCTAATTAATCATAATGATCTGCATAGGTTAATTTTGATGGGACCCAATAGGACTCCCTAGTTTGATTATCTCATTACCTTGTTTACCCCTGAATCACCTGGGTAGTTTGCTAGTGCTTTATATGGTTTTGGGGTATGAAGATTACACTATTCATGATTATACTTGTGTTATCAGTTGTTATTTATGGTTCATGTTAAGATCATTATGTTAATTGGAACATGGAGCGACCACCCGGGAAAACAGTGCTACCACAAGGGTAGTATGGGATGCCCTTGGCTGATTAATTAGGAAAGCTAGTGGAAGACTACCTTACCCGAAAGGGGCAAGGGCAGTAGGGGAGAGGTCAGTGTAGGGAGGCCCTCGGGAGGATTTTGCTGCGATGGCGGTCCTGCAAGGGATTCCTGCACTGGATCTTCCTATAAACTGTAGCGGGTTTTTGGAAGCTAGTGGAACTTTGTAAAGGCCTCGTAGTGGATCCCTAGCCATTCACCTCGGAAGTGTCTAAGGGCTTTGCAAACCCTGGCGACATGGGATACACGACTTGTGGGTAAAGATGCGCAACCTCTGCAGAGTGTAAAACTGGTATACTAGCCGTGCTCACGGTCATGAGCAGCTCGGACCCTCACATGATTAAATTATGGAACTTAAACTCAATTTGTCATATGCATTGCATCGCAGGTGAAGTGGTTACTTTTGTTCTACTACTTAATTGGGTTGGTATTTACTTACACTTAGTAATTGCTAATAAAATTTTGACCAACTTTAAAAGCAATGCTCAGCTCTAACCATCTTCTTTGGTAAGCCTTACACTTCACGTGAGCTCCCACCTTTGGCGAGTTCATGCACATTATTCCCCACAACTTGTTGAGCGATGAACGTATGTGAGCTCACTCTTGCTGTCTCACATACACCACAGGTCAAGATCAGGTACTGCAGGATGATGCTCATGGAGGATGCTGCGATGAGTTCGTGAGAGGTCTAGGTCGTCGTCTCCCAGTCAACTTTGGGTTGCTGGACCGTTGTCTCCTTATAATGTAATTATTTATTTTGTATAGAACTCCTGTTATATATAAAGATGTGACATTCGATCCTGTGCCACTATACATCATATGTTTGAGACTTGGTCCCAGCATACCTGGTGTTTATGTTAACCCCGGGTTTTGGATCCCTAAAATCCGGGTGTTACAAAACACAAAACCCTCCGTGCCAAAAAAATCACCTACTCCAGCGCCTGGCTAGCCCTCTCCCTAACGACAGAATGACCATGTTGCCCCACATCCAATCATACAACATGCCAGCAGACCATTTCAATAATGTGTCTTTGACTTCTAAACCCCCCTGATCAAAATCCTCGTTGCTTTGTTCAAAGGCCTCAAAGTGACGGCAGCCTTCGTGGGACAATGCGTTGGTAGCAGCCTCGTAGGTAACAAGGGAAGCATAGGACATCAACCCCGTCACAGTCGATGAGAGTCTTTAGCTCCTCATAGAGCCAGCTAAGGAAGCGAGTCCCCAGCTCCCACTTTGACTTGTCGAAGGGGGCTGCTTCAACACCCAAGTCGTGGTAAGCGTCAACAAAGAGCGTAACAAGATGCAATGTACATAGGGGACCCACCTACCTACCTGGTTACCTATAAAACCTCTGTACCGTACATGGACGAGACACGTATAACAAAATACTACATTTCCCTACCTACTGTTTTGTTGTGCACTTGAGCTCTCACCTTCCCGAGTGATTCGGCCCACACAACCACGTGTCTGTCAGTCCCCATAAAGGCGTGGAGAGCTAGATTAGGGATTAGGGTTACCGAGAGTCTGAGACGATGTGCCGCTGGCCGCTACGGTCTGCCGACTACCGATTGAGTGTGCATTTGTGCTTTAGGATTAGGGTAAGGTCTGGGCGATGGGTGAGTCTGTGAATGCCGAGTGGGCTGTGGCTTGTGGAGAGGCCACGAGGCTATGTCCCCAGGGATGCTTTTACAGGCCGACTGGAAAATTAGGCTTCAACCGGGCTTGCTCAAAAAATCCAGGTCGTGCCATACTGGCACAATGGGCTGAGTACTATGCACGGGCCTAGCACGCCTATCTGGACCGGGCTGGCACAGACCAATTAAAAGTGGGCCAGGCCGGGCCTAATGCCAGGCCGACGAAGCGGCCTTTCATTCGTGCTTTACGGGACGTGGGCCTATTGTACATCTATGCACACGGTGAGCACGGCTCCACTAGACCTGATCTTGGGCCACCCGACCCAACTAATCTGACCCGACCTATCCGAAAAAAAAACTAGTCCGACCTGACCCGACCAATGATACGGGCGGGTACATGCCATAATTTTTGACCCGTAATAATTCACGAGCTAGGTACGGGCCATGATTTTTGACCCAAAACCCGACCTAACCCGAAAAAACTCGATCCTAAAGCAAAAAAAACCCCAACCTTACTCGAAAAAACCTGACCCAACCCAACACTATGCACGGATCAGGTACAGGCCATGATAAATGGCCCATGACCCGACCTAGACTCGACCCAAGTCCGACCCGACGTTTGCATGTCTAGCCCCTCGCCCGTTCGCACTACCGGAATCCAGCTCTTTGTCGTGTGCTCGGCGCTTTGCCGAGTGCTTTTTATAGGGTACTCAGCAAAGTCCTGCTCTCAGTAATGACCGCGTTTACTAAGCGCAGGACTCTTGGCATAGAAAAACACTCGGCAAAGAAACCTTTGCTGAATGCCAAACACTAGGTGAACGGCAGCGCTCAGCAAAGGGTCGTCAGCAGCCGTCTATAGCTAACAACTATTATCTTTGTCGAGTGCCGGGCTTTGGCACTCGACAAAGAAGCCACTTTGCCGAGTGTCCCACGTCTTACACTTGGCAGAGCTTACTTTGCCGAGTGTCATTCTTGGACACTCGACAAAGTATATTCTTATTTTTTTCTTTCCCCAACCAAAATTTTTGTGGTATGTTGCTACACTATGTAGACCTACATGTACCATTTTGGCATAATTATAAAAGTGTTTTCTATAACTATTAAATTTAGTTCATTTAATTGAATTTCCTCGGATAATTCAGATTTGAATTGCAAGTCACTCAAAACATGAAAAACCGTGCATGCAAAAATGATATCAATGTTATTTAGCACAAGTTATGACCGATTTTAGGAGCAGACCAGAATCTTCGAGCACCATGATCACTAAACATGACCGTGAACTTGCCACCAAGTTGTTTAAAAATTGTATAAAACACAAACAAAGTCAGAAAATCATGAAACTTGTCCATATGTCATGATATTATATGTAGAGGCTGTGATAAAAAATTTAGAATGTTTCGAGAAAGTTGTGATGCACTATGTGTAGAAACCTAGCCGGTCTACATTGAAACTCTATGATTTCATGTGTAGGTCACTTAGGTTTCTACACATAGTGCATCACAACTTTCTCGAAACATTCTAAATTTTTTAACACAGTCTCTATATATGATATCATGACATGTGGACAAGTTTCATGATTTTCTGACTTTGTTTGTGTTTTATACAATTTTTAAACAACTTGATGGCAAGTTCACTATCATGTTTAGTGAGCATGGTTCTCGAAGTTTCCGGTCTGCTCCTGAAATCGGTCGTAACTTGTGCTAAATAACATGGATATCATTTTTGCATGCACAGTTTTCCATGTTTCGAGTGACTTGAAGTTCAAATCTGAATTATCCAAGGTAATTCAATTAAACGAACTAAATCTAATAGTTTTAGCAAACACTTTTATAATTATCCAAAAATGGTACATGTAGGTCTACATAGTGTAGGCACAAACCACAAAAAGTTTGGTTGGAAAAAGAAAAAACATAAAAATATACTTGCTGAGTGTCCAAGAATGACACTCGGCAACGTATACTGTGTCGAGTGTCGGCTCAGGTAACACTTGGTAAAGCATGTTTTGCTGAGTGTCTTACGGGGACACTCGGCAAAGTATAATTTAAAAATATAAAAAACACCTTGTTGAGTGCTTGTCAGCGGGCACTCGGCAAAAGAAGTCATGGTAGAACATATTTGGAAGAATGGATTTACGCCAGACTATACTCTGTGGATCTTCCATGGTGAAGCGCAATGTACGAGAGAGGAGGTGGTGAGACAATGCATCGAGGATTATGATGTTGATGCCAGGGTAGCGGATATGTTGAACGACTATCACGAGGCACAGTTCATCGGAGGATGTACAGAGGACGAGCCAGAGTCGACCGCAAGGGCGTTCTACGACATGTTTGACGTGGCACAGAAGCCCCTTCACGGTCAGACAAAGGTTTCTCAACTGGATGCCATTGGGCATGGAATGGCATTCAAGTCGCAGTACAACATGAGTCGAGACACATTCGATGGCTTGTTGACGGTTATTGGTAGCCTGCTTCCGGAGGATCATGTTCTGCCAAAGTGCATGTACGAGGCACAGAAACTCCTTCGTGCACTCAAGATGACGTATGAGCAGATACATGCTTGTCCGAAGGGCTGCGTGCTATTTCGGAAAGAATACATGGAGGCAAAGTACTATCCGAAGTGTAAATCGTCTAGGTTCATGGAGGTAGAATTTGGTGATGGACAGAAGAGGCATCTCGACATCCTCGTGACAATCCTAGGCCACCTTCCATTCATACCGAGGATCCAACGTCTATACATGACCGAGGAATCCAGCGAAACAGATGACATGGCACAAAAATGGAAAACGATATAATCTTGACAAGATGGTGCACGCATCCGATGGTGAAACATGGAAACACTTTGATGTCATTCACCGTGAGAAAGCCGAAGAGGCTCATAATGTACGTGTTGTGATGGCCACAGATGGGTTCAATCCCAATGGAATGAGCACTGCCCCATACACATGTTGGCCCATGTTTGTTATCCCAATCAATCTCCCCCAGTGTGTGCTTTCAAAGGCAGAACATATTCGTGTCGTTGATAATTCCTGGACACCCAGGGAATAAAATGGGCATGTACATGGAGCCTTTGATTGATGAATTGGTACGTGCTTGGGAGGAAGGGGTATGGACGTATGACCGAGCTACAAAGACAAACTTCAAAATGCATGTTTGGTACCAGTACTCCATGCATGACATACCGTCGTATGGGCTATTATGCGCCTGGTGTGTTCCCGGTAAGTTCCCATGCCTAGTTTGCAAGGAAGCTCTTAGGTTCATTTGGTTGAAAAAGGGTGGCAAATATTCGTCATTCGATAAACATCGACAATTTCTCCCTCCTGACAATCCATTCCGCCTAGACATCAAGAACTTTACAAAAGGTGTCATAGATTACATGTTCCTAATGATGAAGATTATAACTTAGACCTGGACACATATGATGGAGAGTTCTTCCAAGAAGATATGCTAGAAGGGCGATTTGAGATAGACGTAACCGAAGCTATCGGAGTGGAAGTAGATATTGAAATGGTTGTTGATGAGGAGGATGATGAGGTGCAAAATGAGAATGACTTAGTAATACTTGAAGGCAATGACATTAATGACGAACTTGCGCCTTCAGATGGTGTTGACTATGAAATGGTTGATAGTGATGATGAGAGTTATAATCCGGCTAACCCCAACACATATGAAGATTATTTTTAATTAATGTAATACTAGAGTTTTTTTATTTTGCATTTGTTTCTAAATACATCTTTTTTATATGTGCTTATTTGTTTACTCTTAATTGCAGGTTGTTGGACAAAGATGGTGGGTGGTTGGCTGAGGAGGAGGATGGGGAGGAGGAGCAAGACAGCGAAGGAGGCATAGTAGGACAACGACGTCAAGTAGCAGGCGGCGCAGCAGGAGGATGATGACGCTCAGCAGGATGCCTCAGGATCGAGGAACATCTACTTGCGAGGTCCCACGAGTCTCCCTCAGCATCCCATATTTTGAGACAGGCGGCTACTAATTCGCTCGAATGGGGAGAGGCATGTAACTTTATGTTCTCCATGCTTGTTCATATTATGTGTTCAAATTCATAATATAAACTAATACTTTTTATTTATCATTTGGATAGGTCTTGGATGGTTGTGGAGAATGCTAGGGGTCATAGTCGCAACCACAATGGCATCTCGGCCTACTGTGCAGGGAACACTCCCGTAGACTGGTTGAGTACGCCGGAGTGACGGGCCTAGCCTACACCTTCAACCACTACACCGTCGCCCCCGATGCAGTAGACCGGGACGGCAGGGAATTCAACAACAAGGTGGAGCGGGTGAAGCAAGAGCTGTGGGTAAGTCTTTTTATAATGTAAAATATGTCGCATCCATTGCACATTCTTGAAATAATGTTTGGATACATTTTCTTTGTATGCAGGATTTCTTCAGATGCGAGGCTGGATACGAGGCTAGGGCAGATGTGGTGGCCACCATGAGCTGTAAGAAGCTCGTCGTGGATATGCACTACGAGCCACAATCCTTGGGGAGAAGGTGACCAAGCAGCAAACCCGAACCATGTCGTTGACCACGGACCAGTACTTGTAGGTAAATACAACACTTTAATATCTGTGACAAAATTTTTCCTTAATTTTATCTTCTGATATGCAGCGTACATGTTTACTTTGTAGATGATTCCATATTGGTGCGCCGCACATCCTCTATGCTGGGAGTAGATGGTGGATAGGTGGTGCTCACCTAAGTGGGACGAGGCACACAATGCTAGCCGGGAACGGCGTCTGATGATGCAAGGTCCCTCGCACCACCAAGGTAGCCATAGCCTAGGCCAATATGCAGAAGCATGGGTACACCCTCTTTTTTATTTAGGTATATAACACTGGATTAGATGTTATTTCTAACTATCTCGTTGGTTTTCTTGCAGTCAGCGTCACATGGTGGCCAGCCTTGCTCCATCTTCTTGGCCTATGCTATAGCCCACAAGGGCAAGGCGATGTCCGATGTCCCCTACAACCCTGATGATGGGCCCAAGGCGTATAGCAACCCCGCCGTCTACAGCCGCCTTCATGACTACATCACCAGGGCACAGGAGGTCCATAGGCTAGAATACGATCCGAGGACCAAGCAGATCGACCCTAATGTCCTCATGAGGGTCAAAGGAGGCAAGAGACATGGGCGGTACTAGATTGCCGACAGGGCAATCGACTCGTCGTCCACTCCCACTCTGTCTCAGGTGCGAGCAAGGAGCACAAGCTCAAGCCCAACCATACGACCTCGGCAGGACAGCTCACATCATCGCATACAACAACTCGAGGTTATTGCTTCTATAACTCGTCATTCCTTAAGTTATATACCTTCTCTTTGAGTTACTATAACATTGGCTTGGAATATTACAGACCCAGCTAGAAACAGAGAGGAGGGAACATTAGGAGATGGAGGCGAGGATGGAGATGTTCTAATACATGCAGAGCCTTGATGCCACACAGGGTTTCGCTCCACCACCTCTATTGTTCCCTACAGTTGGCCCTGCTCAGTTCCATACTCGTGTGAGTATCAAAATTCTAGTTCTTCATGATATATATTCATTTGATATAACACATGCAATCTCTTCTTTTTGCAGGGACAATCTGGGGCAGCATCCAACAACCCTCATGGATCGCCTAGCCCATCGACGCACCAGTCCAGCTGCCCACCTTGATGAGATATTGTCTTTGTTAGTGTTGTTAATACTTTGTGAGATAACCCGGTCTGAACTTGTTAGATGTTGGTAATGCTTTGTGAGATACTTGAGACTTATGTTCTTGAGTGTTGGATACTTATGTTTGTGTTCGAACATGTTGGTAATGCTATGAGAACTTGTTTGATTTATGGTGTTTGTGAGATATGTGATGTATATGTGGTATATGTGATGATTATGTGATATCTGTGATGTAGATGTTGTTAGGATTTATGGGCTAGGACCAATTGAGAAATTCAATTAAATCCCAGGAAAATCTCAAAAGCCCATATTATATGTGTATGGCTAGGGAATGGTAGGAACCAATAGTGCCATATTGCCAGTCCAAGTGGAGTGAAACTAGTTTAAATATGGAGGCCACAGTCACTCACCAAGTCAAGGATGAGAGAAGAGAGTGTGGAGAGCCACACACGCGCGCTCGCTCGCTCGCTTGGCCTGGCCTGGCCGGGCTGGGCCAGGGCGAAGAGCGTGGGCGCAAGACATGCGCGTGAATGGTCCGTCGAAATTCAGTCCCTTGCCTTGTAGGGGCACGACTTCCTTTTGCTGTTCTATTTTTGGTTGTTTGGCTGTTAAGCTTAGAATCCTAACCGATCGCTATAAAAATCTAAACTGAACGCGAGATTTTCGCGGGCAGATTAGATCGTGCATAGCTATCGGTTCGCTGACTCAGTGCTATAAAAGGCGCCTGGCAGCCAGCATTCAAATCATCCCAATTTTCGCTTTTACCTCTATTCAGAACTGCGCCGCCTTCGGTTCTCTTCATCCTGACCGCCGACATGCATCTATGATCGGGAGAGCAGCTCTCCGGAACCCTTCGCCTTCGAGATCTTGCACCAGGAGAGGGCGAATAAGGTTTTTAGGAAGCGTCCTCACGTGACTGCTCGAGATCTTCTAGTCGAACCCTGCTGCATAGACGACATTGGCTCCGCTGCTTCGACGTCGTCGACCCTGCTGATTCTGCCTCACGCCATCTATCAGTATGTCTGATCAGTACACATCATCTGATTTGACTTTCTACTTCAGTTCTTCTGATTTGGTCATGATTTATACTCAGAATTTAATCTAGAAATTGTGTAATTATTCAACAATCCAAAAATCTTATTGTAGACAATTTCCTAGTTTTTCTATGGCTGCTTTTGCCGACACGCTGAAGCCAGCAAAATTCAATGGTATGCACTTTAAGAGGTGGCAAGTCAAGGCCACGCTCTGGCTTACTGCTATGAATGTGTTCCATGTTAGTAAAGGCAAACCTGAGGGCGCACTGACTCCTGAACAGGAGAAAGAGTACGACCATGCCAATACTATCATTACGGGAGCAGTTCTTAGCGCCCTTGTTGACCGTCTGGTTGATGCGAATATTCAGCACACAGACGGGAAAAAGTTGTGGGATGCACTTACTACTAAGTATGGTGCATCAGATGCTGGCAGTGACCTATATATCATGGAGAGCTTTCATGATTATAAGATGACTGATAATCGCTCTATTGTAGAGCAAGCTCATGAAATACAGAGTATAGCCAAAAAGCTCGATCACCTTAAGATTGTCCTTCCTGACCGATTTGTGGTTGGATGCATTATTGTAAAGTTGCCTTCTACATGGAGGAACTTTGCCACATCTCTAAAACATAAGAGACAGGAGATACCAGTTGAAAATCTGATAGCGTCTCTGGATGTTGAGGAGAAAGCTCGGGTTAAGGACACGGGATCTAAAGGAGGCGAGGGCCACTCCAGCGCCAACATGGTTCAGAAGAACCATAACAAGGGCAAGGGGAAGACAAAATCTAACAAGCCCAACAAAACTACCAACTTCAAGAAGAAGAAGAACAAGGCAGAACTAACATGTTTCGCATGTGGTGAGACAGGTCATTTTGCCAAGGATTGTCCTGATCGAGCGGATCACCGTGGCAAAAAGGGCAATGTAAACAGAGTGATCGCTAGCAATGAGGAAGACAAAGGGTATGGTAATTTACCTTTCATCTTTTCAGTATTTCAATCACCTAGTTGGTGGCTTGATACTGGTGCTAATGTTCATGTGTGTTTTGACATTAATTTGTTCTCTTCTTATCAGGGTGCCCGGAATTCTTCCGTCCTAATGGGGAATGGGTCAAATGCTTCTGTTCATGGCACTGGCATGGTGGATCTAAAGTTTACTTTGGGAAAGATCGTGCAGCTAAAGAACGTGCAGCATGTCCCTTCTTTACACAAGAATCTTGTTAGCAGAACCCTTCTATGTAGAGATGGGTTCAAGATAGTTTGGAGTCCAATAAATTAGCTGTGTCTAAGTTTGGACAATTTATTGGTAAAGGCTATGATTGCGGAGGCTTGTTCCGCTTTTCTCTGTTAGATTTCAATAATAAGTCTATGAACCATATTTGCACTAATGTTGATGATGTTGCGAGTATTTAGCATTCTCGTTTGTGTCATATTAATTTTGGCTCTATGTCTCGGCTTTCAACCATGAGTTTAATTCCGAATATCACCATAGTCAAAGGTTCTAAGTGCCATAGTTGTGTGCAGTCGAAGCAACCTCGAAAGCCTCACAAGGCTGCTGAGGAGAGACACCTGGCACCTCTAGAACTCATACATTCTGATCTTTGTGAGATGAATGGTGTGTTGACAAAAGGTGGCAAGAGATACTTCATGACATTGACTGATGATGCGTCTAGATTTTGCTATGTATACTTGCTAAAAACCAAAGATGAGGCTTTAGACTACTTTAAAATCTATAAGGCTGAAGTTGAAAACCAACTAGAGAGAAAGATCAAACGTCTTAGATCAGATCGTGGTGGCGAATTCTTTCCCAAAGTCTTTGATGATTTCTATGCAGAACATGGCATTATTCATGAGAGGACGCCTCCTATTCACCCGAATCAAACGGGATTGCTGAAAGGAAAAACCATATGTTGACTGACCTGGTGAATGCCATGTTAGACACTTGTGGTTTATCTAAGGCATGGTGGGGGAGGCAGTTCTGACTTCATGTCATGTTTTGAATAGAATTCCTATGGGCAAAGAAGAGAAAAGCCCTTATAAGAAGTGGGTTGGGAGAAAACCATCACTTTCATACTTGCGCACTTGGGGGTGCATGGCGAAAGCCAATGTACCAATTAATAAAAAGCGCAAGCTTGGTACAAGGACAATGGATTTTGTCTTTCTTGGATATGCTTCGTGTAGCATAGCATATAGATTTTTAGTAGTTAAATCTGAAGTTCCTGATGTGTATGTTGATACTATTATGGAATCACGTGATGCTACTTTCTTTGAACACATATTTCCAATGAAAGACATTCATAGCAATTCTAGATACTCTTCTAAGATAACTCTTGAACATAGTACACCTGTTGAGAGTTCTGAACAGCCACATGAAACTGTCATAGAGGAGGATGACAATGATGCTCCTAAAAGGAGAAAGAGACAGAGGGTTGAAAAATCCTTTGGTGATGATTTCATTGTGTACCTTGTGGACGATACTCCTACTACCATTGCAGAAGCATTTGCATCTCCAGATGCAGATGATTGGAAAGAAGCAGTTCATAATAAGATGGACTCCATTCTTTCAAATGGCACGTGGGAAGTCACTGATCGACCCTATGGATGTAAACCTGTGGGTTGTAAGTGGGTGTTTAAAAAGAAGCTCAAGCCTGATGGTATAATTGAGAAGTACAAGGCTAGGCTTGTGGCTAAAGGCTATACTCAGAAAGGAGAAGACTTCTTTGATACTTACTCACTTGTTGCTAGAATGACTACTATTCGAGTACTACTTTCCTTGGCTACCTCATATGGTCTCCTTGTCCATCAGATGGATGTAAAGACAGCTTTTCTTAATGGAGAGTTGGACAAGGAAATCTATATGGAACAGCCTGATGGATTTGTAGTAAAGGGTCAAGAAAGCAAGGTGTGCAAGTTATTGAAATCATTGTATGGTCTGAAGCAAGCACCAAAGCAGTGGCATGAGAAGTTTGACACGACTCTAACGTCTGCAGGCTTTGCCATTAATGAGTGTAGCATCCCAAAAATTTAAATCTTGAAAATTTCTCAAACTCCCTATAAATTCAAAATGAATTTCAAATTTCGTTTCAAAATGTTTGTTTGCAAGTTGATATCAACAAATAAATTATAGTGGTCTATATTCTCTCCAAAATCCTCCTCAAAATATCGAACAAATATTTCCCCAGTGATCACCCTCAAATTCTTTTCAGAAATATTGTCCAGATATTTCCCCAGTAACCCCCCTCAATTTCTTTCCAGAAATACTATCCAAATATTCCACCGATATATCTCCAAGTATTTTCCTCTTGAGAAATACCTTCAGAGTCATTTTTCAAGTCCATATAAATATTTTCTTCATAACTTTCCTCATGTTCATACGTATACGTATGCCTCCAGTGTCATACGGTGAGCTCTACAAGCTAATCTCACTTATACAAGACAAATATATGCTAATCTCCCACTAATCCTCTCATCCCTCCCCCTAATCCCCCACCATGGCTATAAATAGAGGGGCAAGGGCCTCCTCTCATCCCACCCCAAGCCATTTCATGGCAACTCTTCCCCCCCCCCCCCCCGCCCACACATGCCCACTCCACTTCCCACACAAGCACACACTAGCACAAGGATCGTTCGGTCATTCTTCGATCGTTCGTCCCCATGTTCTTAGTTTGTTCGTTCGTTCGTCCGATCGTTCGATCGTTCGTCCGATCATTCATGGTTCGTTCGTCCAATCGTTCGATCGTTCGTCTGTTCATTCGTCCAAATAATCTTTTTCCTATCGTTATGCTGCCGAAATTCCGATCGTTCATTCGTCTGATCATTCGATTGATCGCTCGTTCGTTCATAGCTCCTATTCATCGTTCATCGTTCGTTCATAGTTCCTATTCATCGTTCGTTCATGTCCCTATTCATCATTCGTCCAAATAATCTTTGTTCAGCCGTTATGCTGCCGAAATTCCGATCGTTCGTTCGTTCGATCATTCGATTGTTCATCGTTCGTTCATAGTTCCTATTCATCGTTCATCGTTCGTTCATAGTTCCTATTCATTGTTCACCGTTCGTTCATAGTCCCTATTCATCGTTCGTCCAGATAATCTGTGTCCTGCCGTTATGCTGCCGAAATTCCGATCGTTCGTTCGTTCGATAGTTCGATCGTTCGTCCGTTCGTTCATAGTTCCTATTCATCGTTCATCGTCACTATTCATCGTTCGTTGTTCGTTCATACGACTATTCACCATCACTATTCACCATTACTATTCATCGTTACTATTCACCGACACTATTCATCGATATCTATAATTACTTTTTCCGTCGTCACTATTCATCATTACTATTTATTGTTACTATTCATCGATCATCCGATCACCCCCAAATTTCAACTACTCATCCATCATGCTGTCCAGTCCACCTAAGACCATATTCCAGTCATACGAACTCCGGTGACTGTGATTTTCCTTCCAGTAGGGAACTTCCCATCTGGTCACCCATCCTAGGTTTCTCCAAGTTGAGCATGCTTAACTTTGAGATTCCTTTGAACCAGGCTTCCAAACTCATATTCCAATCATTCTTGTTCCTAAATTCTTATCAAATTATTCCCTATCCAACCATGTCATCCCTTAAGCATGGTTCATGTTCCAGAAAACTCCCAAAATACTCTTGTCCCATATTCTGCCTATAACTCTCCTGTTCATACTAAGTCAGATGATTCATTCGTCACTATTCTCACCAACAGTGAACTTCACTGTGCTACACCACATACACCTAGCTATAAATACACCCAGCTACCCTCTCCCTCTCCACACACTCAACACTCTTAGCTAAGGCAAACCCCCACCCACTCAGATACTCCGCTCCGCTGGCTACACGCATAGTGTCGCTTCGCCTCCAGTCCACCCTCCTGGTAAGCACCTCCGCTCCACGACTAGTAGTATCTCAACACCACATGACATAGATTCTACTCAAGACTCTACCCATCCATATATCGCTATTCTGACCACTATACTAAATATTTGTTGGTTTACTTGCTGGTTTGTATGTTTGCTTGTTCATGTTGCATAGTTATCGGAGCGTTCGTGTCATCTCGTGGAGGCTAGATCTGCAAGTCTACGCCAGGCGGTGGAGCCAGAAGCCAGTTCCACGATCTCTCCTTCCCCCTTCGCTGGATAAGCACGGCAAGCTCACTGGATCCCTTTGATGCATAAATTACCTATGATTTTTCAACCACAACCCTCAGCCTGTTATTTTATGCATGATATGATTTTGAGAAAAGTTATTATGGCCACCCAGCTGCTTGCCGCAATCAATCCTTGATATATTTGTTACAAATGATTTGAGAAAAGGTGTGAGTTTTCAAAAGAAAATGCTTTTCAAAATGTGTATTATGAAGGGTTTTCACCCTTATCACCTTTGAGTAGGGATGATCAGGGACTCCCTAGTTTAGGAGAGGGCCTAAGGTGATGGCTCAGCTGGTTTAGGCGTGAGCAGAAGGATTGTTCCCTCATATAAGGACCGGTTTGTCATCCTTCACTACTTGTACTCATGATAAGTACAACCACTCGAGACTGTGTGGGAAGTCACTCAATCTGAACTCGTACGGTTCAAACCCAGGGTTATGAAGGCTAGGGAGCACTGGGAGGATAAGGAGGGGGAATATTTTGTCCGGTTTGGGCATGGCGGTGGCCTAACTCCTTCCGGTATAACCATTAAGGTAGGTACATGCGAGGAAAGAAAGAGATTCAGATTCGAGTCTCACTAGCTATGAGATCGCAGAGCCGGACTAGTGGGTAAAGTGTACACCTCTGCACAGAGTTCAAACCTATTCGAATAGTCCGTGTCCACTAGTATGGACAAGTCTGGTGTGGCATGGCAATTAGTGTTTTGTTTTTAAAAAGGGGTGCTTTTGAGAAAAGTGATTTTTAAAAGGTCCGACGGTTGAGCCATGAGCTATGGTGGACGGGAAGTCCAGTAGCTGTTTTTGAAAATGAAAACCAGTGGGAAACTGCTGAGATACCTGGATGGTTTAGTCCAGGAGATTTTGTTCTAATATTGTAAAAACTTCCTGCTCCTTTGGGAGAGGATGCGCTTTGAAAAATACAAAATGTTTACAAAACAACCCTGCATAAAATATTGTTGTTTCTGCAAAATATCCTGAGCTCCACATATTCCATGCATTATATCTGATTTCCCCATTCCGCAGGTGAAGGTGGGCTGCTGAGTACGTTTGTACTCACCCTTGCTTATTTGTTGTTTTTCAGAAAAAGGAGATCGGGTAAGAGTTACGACTGTTCCCAACCTTGCATGTGGCTGTTGGACCGCTGATTTGCTTTGCTGCATATATCGGGCTGCTTCAGCCCCACTCTGATGATATGTCCCAAGTTGTGGACCAACTCTTAAAGTTGATCGCCACCTTTATAAGTTTGTCTCGTTTAAGCAGATCTAGAATCATTTGTTGTATAAATGTGTTTACTAGCCTCCTGGGACTACTAATTGTATCACATTTGAGTCCCAAAGGATTGGGGCGCTTCAATGAGGCAGACAGGTGTGTATATTATCGTTGTGGTGGGGGCGAAGGAGTTATATTGTTCCTATATGTTGATGATATATTGATATTTGGCACAAACATTGATGTGATCAATGAAGTCAAGTCTTTTCTATCAAAGAGTTTTGATATGAAAGATCTAGGAGAAGCTGGTGTGATTCTAAACATCAAGCTGATTAAGGCAGATGGTGGGTTACTCTCTCGCAATCTCACTATGTTGAAAAGGTTTTGAAGCGATTTGGCTTCTCTGATTGCAAACCTTCTCCAACACCTTATGATCCCAGTGTGACACTGCGAAAGAACAAGAGAATTGGTTTAGACCAATTGAGATTGTTGGGGCGAAGACGAAGACACTACCCTTAGCTCCAGGCCTTCGTCAACTCGCTGCACCAACAGAGGCAAGATGACCGGTGCGGCCCACCCTTCATCCTCTTCACTTCAAGACAAAGGCCTACGACGAAGTCTCTCCATCCCACGTCCTCGCCCTACCTGGAGGCCCACGTGGGATTTGGCCCATCGTAACAGGCCCCGCACGGATAGGCGTGTTACGGGCCTGATTTGTAATAGCTTTTCTGTAATGACAGTTTGTAACCCTCCCTTATGGGAATATTCTGGGGATAATCCAGGTGTCTGAGGGCATAAGCATCCTTACATCAGGACGTTGGGTGCTCGGGCACCTATAAATACCCCTGTACAGTGCCCTTGAGAGGCTGGATGAACAGAGCAATTGCCATCTCGAGTTAAACCTTACTTGCATCCTTTCCACTCCCCCGTTGGATCCACTTGCTTAGGAGAGCAAGTTCCAACATTTGGCACCCACCGTTTGTGCTACGAGCGAACCACCCGCGATGGCACCCAAAAGAGCTAGTTCGAAGGCAGCCCCATCCATCGACGAAGCGGCGAAGGCAGCACTGCTAGCTGAGAAAAAGGGCAAGGCCCTCGCAGACAACACCCACCAAGAAGTTGGCGAAGACGAAGCACTCAGTAAGAGACAGCGCAACAATCAACACGCTCCTGAAGGCACCCTTCGCACCTGCAGCTCCGGAGGGCAACCACAAGTACCACCCCCAGGCTTCGCTCCACTAGAGGGCGAGGACGCAATAGAGGACGGAGAACTCATCGGCGTCTCAGCAGAAGAACAGCTACAGCTACGAGCCCTGCACCTTAAGAACCGCAACCTCCAAAAGCAGAAAGAAATCCTCGAAGCCAAGCGCCAATGCGTCTCCACGCAAGCCAAAGTGCGTCAGATGATACAAGACAAGGAGCAGAGGGCCCGGGAACTAGAGCAAGAGATTGCGCTAATGCAGAGCGAAGGACGGCACGATCTCCAGCACGGCCCACCCCTCCAGCATCGCGCGCCAGCCGGAGATTTATTCATTCCCCAGCGTGGGCCCTTCATCCCACACACTGCAGCTTTCCAAGGCATCAACTACCTTGATGAGTGAAGCCCCCTGGCGCCACAACTCCAAGTGTCACCATGGCCCACCAACTTCAGGGCAGGGACCTACCCCAAGTACAACGGCAGCACCGACCCAGCACAATACATCATGAGCTATCAAGTCATCGTCGCATCATCCGGAGGGGACGACGCCACAATGGCCAAGTCCTTCATCATCGCCCTCGAAGGTCCGGCCTTGACATAGTACACCAGGTTGCCCCCACTGTCCATCGACTCCTGGCGAAGTCTCAGGGACAAGTTTCTGCTTAACTTTCAAGGGTACCGCCCAGACACTGATGCCTTGGCCGAGCTATCACTCTACAAACAGCAAGAGAAAGAAACCCTGTGGGAGTACTACCACAAGTTCCTGACTCTCAAGTCGCAACTGCCCTCGGTCGACGACCAAATCGCCATACACTACGCCATCAGTGGCCTTCGGGTTGGCGTCCTGTACAGTCACTGCATCAGGGACCCACCCAAAAACCTCCAGGAGCTCTATCAGTTGTTTGAAAAGTACGCTAGATCCGAAGAGCTCCATCAGCGCAAGGTCGAGTCTCAAAGAAAGCCCAAGGACCCTCCGCAGTCTAGCCGAACATGGACAAGACCTTTGCAGTCAGACTCCGGTCGGGACAACCGCAGTTAGCAGCAAGTGCATAACATTGCCAACCAGCACCCCGCCGGCGAAGCCCCTTGCCGCCAAGATTATCCCCCCAGGGCCACGGCAATGGCACACGTGGTCAGGGCTGGGGACGGGCGCAACAGCCGCGCAGATATTACTGCTTGTTTCACAGCGAAGACTGCGCGCACCCAACCAAGGATTGCCCGAAACCGAAGGCCACCAGGGACAGGATGTCTCGGGCACAACCCACCGACAACCCAAGAGTTGTCACGCACACATATCAACACCACCACCCACAACCATACAACCATGGCCCCGCCCAGCATCTACCCAACCACGCATATCAACACCACTCGGAGGTACAAGTCATACCACCCCCGCCCCCGCCTCCGCATCAACCAAACATCCACCACCAAAATCACCCCAAGCACCAAAACAGGAAGACTTCGTTGATCAGCTGTATCGCGGAGTCATTCACATGATCACCGGAGGGTCCAGTGTCGACTTCGACACGAAGCGAAAAAAAAGGAATCACTACCAAAGCATCAACCACGTCGCCATCACCAGCCCGGTCGTGCAAATGAAGTGGTCACATGTGCCGCTAACCTTCGATGCCGGAGATGTTGATCTCTGCAGCGCACCCCACATTGATGCCATGGTAATCAACTGCAGTGTGGCAGGCTGGGACCTGCACAAAGTCCTAGTTGACAATGGCAGCCAAGCGGACATCATCTTCCTCCACGCCTTCGACTGCATGGGCATCAGCCACAGCTTGCTCAAGCCTTCGGACAATCCCCTATATGGTTTCGGCAGCAAGGGCACCTTCCCTGTGGGCAAGATAGAGCTACCCCTATCCTTTGGCGTAGCACCCAATGCGCGAAGCGAACAGGTCACCTTTGACATCGTTGACATGGTCGATCCCTACAACGCCATAATGGGTCGGGGCTCTATCAACAAATTTGAAGCGGCCATCCATGGATTATACCTCTGCATGAAAATTCTAGGTCCATAAGGCATAATAACGGTGTATGGGAACCAGCAGACTGCGTGCAACATTGAGAGAGATTTCGTTCCCGGTCAACGGAACGTACACTGCCTTACGACGTAGCACGAAGTCCCCGAGGCTACCCGCCCAACCGCCAATGAAAATGAAAAGGCACAACTACAAAGTAATGACGAAACAAAGACAGTTTCCCTTGACTCGGCAACACCCAAGCAAACAGTCATCATAAGCGAAGACCTGACTTCGCAAGAGGAGGAGAAACTCAACTCCTGTCTCTCTAGAAATAAGGATGTCTTCGCCTGGTCTGCCCTTGACCTAGTCAGAGTCATTCGCATCGTCATCGAGCACAGTCTGGGCATCGACCCTTCGGTGCGCCCAAAGAAGCAGCGGTTGCACAAAATGTCCGATAAAAAAACAGAAGCCGCCAAAGCCGAAGTACACCGCCTACTGGAGGCCAATTTCATCGATCCAGTCGCCTACCCTACGTGGCTATCCAATGTAGTCATGGTGCAAAAGAAGAGCGGCAAGTGGCGGATGTGCATCGATTTCACCAGCCTCAATAAGGCCTGCCCCAAGGATAATTTCCCACTACCACGGATCGACAAGATAGTCGATAGTGCGACCGGATGCGAAGTCATGTCACTCCTCAACTGCTTCTCTGGCTACCACCAAATATATATGAAGGAGGAAGACAAGGCCAGTACCAGTTTCATCACACCCTTCGGCACATACTGCTTCATCAAGATGCCGGAGGGACTCAGGAACGCTGGGTCAACCTTCTCTCGCCTCACCAAGACAGTGCTCGAGAGCCAAGTAGGCTGGAACATTTTCACGTATGTGGACGACATCGTCGTCGCTAGCAAAAATAAGGAGGATCACCTGGTCGACCTCGCAGAGACATTCGCAAACATGAGGGACGCACGACTTTGCCTCAACCCCGAGAAGTGCATCTTTGGAGTCTGCTAGGGGAAGATACTGGGCTACCTGGTGTCGTACTGCTGGGTCGAGGCCAACCCGACCAAGATTCAGGCAATAATCGACATGACACCCCCGCAGTCAACCAGGGACGTCTAGCGTCTAACAGGCAGATTGGCCGCTCTAAACAGATTCATCTCCAAGTTCGCCGAGTGGAGTCTGCCTTTCCTCAAGACACTGCATGGTGCGAAAGACTTCGCGTGGGGACCCGAACAGGCGGCAGCCTTCGCATCACTCAAGCAGCACATGGCAGACTTGGCCACTCTCACCAGTCCAGACCCTTCGCTGCCGCTTCTGCTCTACATCGCCGCCTCGCCATATGTAGTCAGCGTAGCCCTAGTCCAAGAGCAAAACAGGGAGGGCACGACCCGGCAGTGTCTAGTCTACTACGTCTCCGAGGTCCTCACAGCCTCCAAGTGTAACATGACCGAGTTGGGAAAAATCTCCTACGCAGTCGTCATGGCATCACGCATGCTGCGCCATTACTTCGAAGCATTCAAGGTGTGGGTCACCTCGGACATGGGACTGGGAGAGCTGTTTCGCAACCCAGAGGCATCTGTCCGGATTGCTAAGTGGGCAGCCGAGCTCTCCGGCTACCATATCGTCTTTGAACCCAGGACAGTAATCAAGTCACAGGTCCTATAGACTTCATCGTTGACTGGACAGGGCCAGTAACGCAGCAGGATGAGCCTGCAGATAAAGTGTGGACCATCCACTGCGACGGCGCATGGTGCCATGCGGGGGCAGGTGCGGCTGTAATCATCACATCACCCACAGGGGTCAAACACAGATATGCAGCACGCCTCAGCTTTGCTTTGGAGTCCGATAGATGCACCAACAATGTAGCAGAATACGAAGCTATCATCCTGGGTCTTCGCAAGCTAAGAGCGCTTGGTGTCACCACCTGCATAATCAAGACAGATTCCAAAGTGGTTGCCGGTCAGGTTGAAAAAGAATATTCAGCAAAAGACCCCGCACTAATGCAGTATCTCACGGCTATTCGCAGTCTTAAGAGACAATTTAAGGGCTTTACCTTGCAGCATGTGGACCGAGCCAGGAACGAGGAGGCCGACACATTGGCCAAAGCAGCTAGCAGAGGTGAAGCCTTGCCCTCCGACGTGTTCTACCACGTCATCGGCACGCCAGCCGTCCGCAGTCTAGAGGGTCTACAAATAACCAACGACACAGAGGGCCATCGCATAGTCAACCTCATCATGACCGAAGATTGGCGGGCTCCAATAACCCTGTTCCTGCAAGGATATTATCATCTAAGCGACGTCAACGAGGTCAAGCGCCTCAAGCAGTGAAGCCAGGACTTTGCAATCATTGAGGGCCAGCTATACAAGAAGGGGGTCAGTCAACCCATGCTTAAATGCGTCACCAAAATCGAAGGCATCCAGATCCTACGTGAAGTCCATAGTAGAAGTTGTGGCTCTCACTCGGGGCCTAGGGCCCTCGCTGCCAAGGTGATCCATCAAGGGTTCTACTGGCCCGCTATAATCTGCACCGCGAATCGAGTCACGAGGTCATGCGAGGCCTGCTAGAAGTTTTCTCCCCGTTTGGGCAACCCCTCGCAATTCACAAAGCTGATTGCCCACACATGGCCACTTCAACACTGGGGGCTGGATATTGTCGGGCCACTACCCACGGCTCAAGAGAACCTCAAGTTCACCTTCGTCACCGTCGAATATTTTACCAAGTGGATCGAGGCAAGGGCAGTATCTAGAATAACATCGAAGACTACCTAGAAATTCTTTTGGCAAAACATTGTTTGCCGATTTGGAGTCTCGTCCGAGCTCACAGTCGACAATGGCAAACAGTTTGACCGCCAGGACTTCAGGGATTTCTGCTTCTCCATCGGCACCAACTTGCCTTCGCCTCAGTATATCACCCGCAATCTAACGATGTCGTCGAGCGCGCCAACGGCAAGATTTTCACTGCTATCAAGAAAAGGCTACTCGACGACAGCAAGGGTAAATGGGCCGACCATCTATCTGAAGCAGTCTGGGCGCTAAACACGACCGAATGCCAGGCGACTGGATTCACTCCTTTTCATCTACTATATGGTTCGGAGGCCATGACCCCGCAGGAAATAAAGCACGGTTCACCTCGAACAAGTGCATCAGCCGTCCCCGACGTAGATGAACCAACGTCCAAAGACCTCATCGATGGTGACCGCGTCTTCGCCCTGCAGGCCCTCAACAAATACCAAGCTCAAACGAAGGCCTGGCGCGACCACGCAGTTGTCCCAAGAGAGTTCAACGAAGGAGACCTCATACTCGTCCGAACCACCCGGACAGAGTCACGGGGCAAGCTAGAGCCAAAGTGGGAGAGTTCGTTCATCGTCAAGTCGAAGGCGTCCCCCAGCGCATACAGGCTAACAACGCCATCCGGCGAGGACCTAGACCATTCTTGGAATATTGACAATCTCCGCAAATTTTTTGTTTAAATCCTCAGGGCCTACGCGCCCTTGTAATTCACCAAACAGTACTATTCCGGCCCGCACTCTTTTCCTCTCGGGAGGTGAGGTTTTTAACGAGGCGGAGCCATGTAATATACCCACAAAAATCCCCCGCAAAAACTCAGATACAACATGTCGAAAAAGACCGCATCGACGGTCTTTGGCATTCGACCACTCCGAAGTCACCGCGAGAGGCAGCGCAGACTACCCTCGCGTGCGACACTCCGCGCAAAAGTCGCCTAAGGGTGCAGCCAGAATAGCACAATAAGTGCACAAAGTCGAAGTCTTTTCCTAAAAGACTCTCCATGCAAAAGCCGCCTAAGGGTGCAGCCGGAATAGCACAATAAGTGCGTAAAGTCGAAGTCTTTTCCTAAAAGACTCCCTGCAAAAGTCGCCTAAGGGTGCAGCCGGAATAGCACAATAAGTGCACAAAGTCGAAGTCTTTTCCTAAAAGGCTCTCCGTGCAAAAGTCGCCTAAGGGTGCAGCCGGAATAGCACAATAAGTGCGCAAAGTTGGAGTCTTTTCCTAAAAGACTCTCCGTGCAAAAGTCGCCTAAGGGTGCAGCCGGAACAGCACAATAAGTGCGCAAAAATCGAAGTCTTTTCCAAAAGACTCTCCGTGCAAAAGTCGCCTACGGGCGCAGCCGGATCAACGAAGGCGCGCAGCCTCATAGTACAAATTGCTGTTACATACACACAGCGGGGGCATCGTATATTACATTGGCTCAACCTTTGGGATGATACCCATCTCCCTGAAATTGAACAGCATTATCCTCAATTCCTCACCCTCAAAAAGATTTCGCAGCTCTCCTTCACCTATGCTCACCCCAATCGGCGAGGACAACAGTTCTCGCTTACCAGTCTGGTCCACGCGAAGACGGTCACGCTCCATCCCAATACGATGGCGCCTACCACTTCGCGACAATTCACTCACTCTCTGTTTCGCCACCACCCTTCACCGCCTATACCCAGTAGTCGCACCCGGGAGACCACCGGAACCTTCCACGCGCGGTGAATGCTCCGCTGCAGCCACATCTAACGCTGTAAAATAATCCAAGTCTTCGTCCAAAGACTCCTCTGTCCATGAAATCGAACCCCCAGAATCATCAGACTCAAAACAATCAAACACAAAGCCACACGAATCATCATCGGCAGGCACTACGGTTGAGGCCGCCACAAAAATAGTATTATCAGTAGCGGTTGCGTGCACAGGCCCAAACGTCGGAACCTGCACAGCAACCAAAGTTCAGTATCACACAGACAAAATTTACATTTAAACTCCCCAACACCTATTCAGCCACCTGCGAAGGCCCGGCCACGGCCGCGGGGTCTTCGGCAGCCGGTTCGACCACCGCCTTCAAGGCGTCCTCGCCCGTCGGCGCGGGGGCTAGCACGGGGTCTTCGCCATCTCCAGTCGGCGTGGGGGTCAAGGAGGGGCCCTTACCTGCATCAGACGACGGCGCCCGCTCCACCACCGAGGCCTCCGGCAGCGAGATGTCGGGCAGCATGCTGTCTAGATCGCCAAGGTCCTCAACCTCTTCGTCATGCACCATCTGCAACAATAGCACACGTTCAGCAAAACTACGCATACTCACACACTTAACCACGCAAATGAACCTTTACCTGATCAATTGCACGGTCGGACCTCTCCTGGACTGTCTCCCGGCCATGCGGGCCCCACATCCTGTCGAAGAGCGCCCCCGCCGACTGCTTCAGCACAGGGTCCTCGACCTGGAAGATTTCACGTTCGAAGTTTTCGTCCGATTGGTCGAAGACCTCAAAATGCCCGCACCCCTCGCGGGACAAAGCATTTATGGCCCCCTCGTAGGTGACGAGGGAGGCAAAGGACATAAGGCCCGTCACGATCATCGGGAGCACCCCCAACTCCTCCTGCAACCATTCGAGGAAGCAGAGGCCCGCCTCTTGGCCGGGCACTTCGAAGGCGGCGGTCCACGCACCCAGTTCCCGCTACGCGTCCATGAACTGCGCATGCGTCCGCTCGACCTCCGCGCGCGTCGAGGCCTCGGCTTTGTCCACGCGGTTGTGTAGGCTGTTCAACCTCGCCTCCAGCTCCTCGGCGCGTTGGCAGGCGAGACTGCCCTTTGCCCATGCAAGCTTATCGTCGGCTTGCGCAGCCTGCGCATCCGCAACAGCCTTGTTCGCCTCCCTCCTCTCCTCCACCAGCTGGCGCTGGAGATCCACCTTCTCGGCTTTCATAGCGGCCAACCTCTCTGTCAGCCTATGGTTTTTACTTTCCGCCGCCCACTTCTCCCGAACAGCATCCGCGTGCTGCGCACGGAGAAGCTCGACCTCGGCAGCAAACTCCACAGTTAGAGCACCTGACGCGACATGGTCGGCGAAGTCGACCGCCTGCCACCAAAAACCATGAGACTCGCCACCTCATAAAAACAACGAACTATCGAAGTCCAACACGACTTACATGCTTCAGCTGCTGTGAAAACTGCTGCGACGCTTGCCTCAGTTGTCAGGACACAGAGCCCGCCACGTCCTTAGTGGCGGCGGCCGACGGAATCGCGCCGCTTGCGCAGAAGGCAGACCACGGGTCCTGCGAAGCACCCTTCGCACCAACCGCCATCGTCGGCGAAGTAGCCACCACCGGAGTCAGGACAACAACCAGTTGCCCCACATCTAACCCTGCACCATGATCTTGGTTAAGACCTAGTCTAAAAAAACTTACCAACAAGATAATCCCCCACGCAGATATCTGTGTCGAAGTCGGCAACACGTGCTGCCGCCTCGTCAGTACGCGGCGGCGAGGGCAACCTTCGCCCCTTTGCCGGCTCGCCAAGGGTGGCTTGCCCACGCCAGAAGCAGTAGCCTTCGCACCTGCCGAAGACTTCCTAGGCCCAGGGGCGGCCGGCTTCGCAACTGGCGCTGGCTTGCTGCTGCTGGTGGCAATAGACTTCATGCCACCCACGCCTTCTTTGCCTCGCGGAAAGGATCCCCGATCCTAACGACCGCCCGACGCTTCTGCGCAGCGTCTTGACGATCCTTCTCCATCGCTGCCGATACAAAAGCAGCAATACTCCGCCCGTAAGGAAAAATCTTCAAGTCACGAGCCATACGAGACGTAAACATGTCTTCGCCAGCCGCGCGGGGGATCGGAACATTCTTTGGCCATCGATCCCCGGTAACCCTCAGCATTTGTGCCGAAGACTCCTGGAGCTCGGGCGAAGACATCCTTCCCCTGAGGGCCGCGCACGTCCCCATCAACTCCACAACAAAACTATCAGAGACCCCAAGTCCCCCACTGCAGTACCTATTTTCGTATTCTTAGTGCCTGGGGCAGCCTCCTGCGAAGGGCCTTCCTCAGTCACGGCCATTGGTTTCTTCCCGTGGCGGTCGGTGGCCACGGTAGCGTCGTCCCCGGGATAGCCGTCATACGGAAAACGATTCAACTCGAAGACCCTATTCAGGCGGACGTTGGATCCACGGATATCCCAACTCTGCAGAGCCTCAGTCCTCGGCACATAACGCCCCACAATCTGCACTACCCCGTCTTCCACTTCACGCACGAATGCGGCTGGATCCCAGCCACGCAGATCCAATGCGAAGGCCGGACTTCGCACTAGCTGCTCGCCCAGGGAGGGCATCTGGCGAGGGCATACTTCGCCCAATGCCCAGCCGTGCGCCAAGGGCCGCACTCCATAACCGATGAATTCCTCAACTAAATCGCGCCTGCTACTCATGCAGGCAGCACAATGAAGGGCCTCTTCGTCACTATCATCCTCCGCCACCTCAAACGGCGGGAACGCCACATAGCAGTGGGAGCACAACACGGCCGCCGGGAGTCCTGGGAGGTCTTCGACCTCGCCTACCGCCACATAAAACCAATAATCATACCAGTTGCCCCACTTGTTGTGGGCACAGGGAACTAGCTCAATAACTTCCGCCAAAGTCTTCCCAGTCCTCGGCGTAAAGGTGCATGACCCAAACTATGCAATCTTGCTTCCAATTTTTCTCTTCTGCCAGTGCAAACAATAATTCTTGGCGAATACCTCTACGGAGGGCTGACCGCCATACGAAGTCACTGCCCAGACATACTTCGCCAGGGCCACCACGGCATTAGGTGTCAATTGATGGATCTGCACGTCATACCTCCGCAACACTTCCACCACAAAACAATGCACAGGCAACCGAAGGCCGGCAGTGAAAAATGCCTCGAACACAACCATCTCACCCTCTGGCTCAGGAACCTCTTCCGCCCCTGGAACTCGGCCAACTCCGTTCCCAAAATACCCCAACTGCTGCATGTCTTGCACACGAACCGAGGAGATCCTCGAAAGACCGAAATCCACCGTGTGGCTCGGGTGTAGCTCCACTGCCGCCAAATCACTGAAGGTACCCTCGGACGACGATTCGCCCAACGGCATATTCGCAGCGGATGAAGAAGAAGACGGCATGGCTACGTACCGTCAGCGGCGGCGCACGGTCTGCTTGACGCGAGCCAGTTCTCCGATGAACAAGAGCAAGGAGGGCAGGCAAGCGGGCGACCGTTTCAAAATGCTAGGGTTTTGCAGCGCACAGAAAGGCAAGAGAGCCTAAGCCGCGCCCCCTTTTATACACAGGGTACGACACTTCGGGAAGCCCACAGTCCAATAGTACCGCGTCCATCAACGGTCACATCAAAAACCCCCGCGGAACCACTTCGAGCGAGGGCAGCGTCTCCACCATCTAGCGACGTCTTTGGCACCAGATGACTTAGTCGAACTGGTCCCTCGGAGGGCAAATATTGGGGCGAAGGCGAAGACGCTACCCTTCGCTCCAGGCCTTCGTCAACTCGCTGCACCAACAGAGGCAAGATGACCGGCGCGGCCCACCCTTCGTCCTCTTCACTGCAAGATGAAGGCCTACGACGAAGTCTCTCCATCCCACTTCCTCGCCCTACCTTGAGGCCCACGTGGGATTCGGCCCATCGTAATAGGCCCCGCATGGACAGGCGTGTTACGGGCCTGATTTGTAATAGCTTTTCTGTAATGACAGTTTGTAACCCTCCCTTATGGGAATATTCTGGGGATAATCCAGGTGTCTGAGGGCATAAGCGTCCTTACATCGGGATGTTGGGTGCTCGGGCACCTATAAATACCCCTGTACAGTGCCCTTGAGAGGCTGGATGAACAGAGCAGTTGAAATCTCGAGTTAAACCTTACTTGCATCCTTTCCACTCCCCCGTTGGATCCACTTGCTCAGGAGAGCAAGTTCCAACAGAGATATTCTCAGATCGTCGGTTCACTCATGTATCTTGCTGGTGCAACAAGGCCCTATATTTCGTTTGCTATGAGCAAATTGAGTAGGTTCATGTCAAATCCTGAGACTGATCATTGGTATGCACTTGAGCGGGTTATGCGCTACTTGCAAGGTACAATGAGCTATGGAATTCACTATTCTAGTCAGCATGTAGTACTTGAAGGATATAGTGATTCCAACTGGATATCTGATGCAGACGAGCTTTATGCCACCAGTGGTTATGTCTTTACTATTGGTGGAGGTGCGGTATCATGGAGGTCATGTAAGCAGACCATCTTGATGAGGTCAATCATGGAAGCCGAGCTAGCTGCACTTGACACAGCAACCGTTGAGGCAGAATGGTTGTGTGAACTTTTGATGGACTTGTCGGTGGTTGAGAAACCAATACCAGCTATCCTTATGAATTGTGACAATCAAACAGTGATTGCTAATGTGACGAGTTCTAAGGATAATGGGAAGTCATCAAGACATGTCAAAAGACGATTGAAGTCTATCAGAAAGTTGAGAAACTACGGAGTTATAAGTGTGACTTATATTTCAACAGATAAAAATCTAGCAAATCCCTTTACAAAGGGACTACCACGTAATGTGATAGAAATCACATCAAGAGAGATGGGTATGAGACTCGTATAAGTTGCCATGGTGGAAACCCAGACTATGTGATCGGAGATCCTGTGAATTAGGTCCTGGGAAGAACAAGCCATTGGTGAACTGAGGAGAATAACCTTTGACCCTCTCTAAGTAAAGATGCAATACTCTTAAATGCTGTAAGGCAGGTTGGTTTTGTGCCTTAATGTGTTTTGTTGGCTTGTATTAGCAAAGGTGTTGTCCTACAGAACATTCTTGAAAGAACACACCTATATGAGTTAGGCTGTCTAACGTCGCGGTCTATGAGATCTGGGTGATCTCTAGTAAACTCATGAAGAGACTTTAGAGTACGACGTATATGCTCCACCCGAGAAGGGGATTGCTGGTAGCCAAGTACTAGTCATGGCTTTAAGTGAAACCCATTCACACCAAACTTGCAATTCAAGGCATAGTCCATTGTCCAAGTTGTGGGTTGGTGTAGCTTGGAGTTCTCGGTAGAAGTTCAACTTAACAGTCTCTGCTGAAACACTATTATATTAAACAATAGTGAATAGTGGCAAAACTGTAGATGGACATTTGAGATCTGGTGGGGGGTTGTTAGGATTTATGGGCTAGGCCCAATCGAGAAATTCAATTAAATCCCACGAAAATCTCAAAAGCCCATATATGTGTATGGCAAGGGAATGGTAGGAACCAATAGTGCCATATTGCTAGTCCAAGTGGAGTGGAACTAGTTTAAATATGGAGGCTGTAGGAAACGGGTGACGCCTAAGAGGGGGGTGAATAAGGACTTCTAAAAACTTTTTCTAAACTAGTCCACAATAAAATCCCTAGAAAAAAACCTATGCAAGTAATCAAACTATATTGTGCAAACTAGGTTTTGTCTAAGTGTTGCTATCTCTACCGCAAAGGCTAAGTTTCAATCTACACTAGATAAGTATAAATACAAGATTGAAAATTAATTGCTTAATGTAAATGCGGAATCTTAAAGAGCAAAGTAGAGAAGCAAACTCTCGTGGATGACGCCGGTATTTTTACCGAGGTATCCGGAACCACGCAAGGTCCCGACTAATCCTCGTTGGTGCCCCTACGCAAAGGGAAGCCCACGCGAGGGCCAAGCACCCCGGTCGAGTAACTCCGTAGAGAGCCACGGGCCTTCTCCACGCGCAAGTGGTGCTCCGTTTCCGGCTCCTCTCGGACGCTCCCCGCCGTCTCCACTATCGAGCTTCTGGCCGAAACGCCGTGGGCCTCGTTCCCTCCGGTACACGGTGGCGGCCGTGACACAAACGCGGTTGTCACGGTCTCGCAAGACTCTCGCCCCACTCGGTACAATTACAACGACTCACACAAGAGCCGAGGGGTTGTGAGGTTTGTCTAAACTCACTCAACAATCTAGGGTTCACCTAGAGCAAGCGCTAAAGTGGTCTAACTAACCTAAGCACTTCGCAAAGCACCTACGCTAATCACCGAGTGATTCTATTAAGCACTTGGGTGTTTGAGCTCTTGGAAATGTGCACTATGTGCCTTGGTATGTTGCTTGGGCTCTCACACTTGAGAATGGCCGGTTGGGGTGGTATTTATAGCCTCCACACCCCAATCTAGCCGTTGGACAGAAAGCAGCAGCTTTCTGTCGTCGGGTGCACCGGACAGTCTGGTGCACCACCGGACACTGCATTGTAGCATGTCCGGTGCGCCTATCCGTTGTTCTGACAGAGCAGACGACCGTTGGGCGCGCAGGCTTTTCACACCGGACATGTCCGGTGTGCCACCGGACAGTCCGGTGGTCTTCTCTCCGAGTGCCACCTGGAACTAGCCGTTGAGCTACTGTTCCCTGGTGCACCGGACAGTCCGGCGTGTGGGCACCGGACAGTCCGGTGTGCCACCAGACATGTCCGGTGCGCCATCGCACAGACAGTCCGCAGCAGCACACTTGGACTTTTCCTGGATCTTCTTAATGTCTTCTTTTGAGGTGTTTCTTTCCTCAATTCCTTAGTCCAAGTAAATCTTGCATCCTGTGAACTACAATCATAAACACTAGAAAACTTATTAGTTCACGGATTATGTTGTTCATCAAACACCAAAACTCAATTAGCCAAATGGCCGGGGTCCATTTTCCTTACAATCTCCCCCTTTTTGGTGATTGATGACAACACAACCAAAGCAAGCAAATAATACAAGTATTTGAATTAAAATATGCAATCTACTTGCTAAGATGCATGATTGCCCCCACAATGTGATATTATGGACTTAAGCCTCCCCCTAACTCCATAATTCACTTACTTCCTATTTTTGGACCAAATAACCAAAACCACTTGTAGAACCATTTGAAGATATAAAATTTTGAATTTGGTGTTTGTGGTGTTTGGTGTTTGATATAGTTTTCATTGCTTTGGTTCCTAAAAACTTCTCCCCCTTTGGCATCAACCACCGAAAAAGAAGACATTAAAAGTATGTAGGAAGTAAATAAAGACTTGCCCTCATACAAGATGATACCATTTGAAGGATATTAAATTAAACCACATGAATGATACCATTTGGAAAGATTACTCCCCCTAAAAGAGTGATCTCTTTAGAAAGAAGTTTCTCCCCCTTTTTAGAGATGAAGAAATACTCCCTCTGATAGAGATCCTTTACTTAGGAAAAAGCATGTGAAGATTAGAGGTGCAAGGCATGATTTGAAAAGACTAACTTCCCTTATGCATAGGTAACAGAATATGAGTTAAGTACTTATGCATTTTTAGCAACATGGAAGCATATGATATGAAATATAGTCTAATCAAATGTTGGAGAAGACATATAAATGATATACAAAGTAGTCTCAAAAGATACCAATTGAAAGTCAATGGCGAGCTTGAGAGACATGAGAGTTCTTGGAGATTTTGCAGTGGAAGATTGTTGTCTTTCTCCGGGAACCTTATTTTCCTTACAATGAGACTATCACATGAGATAAACTTGAAAAGGTGTTAGTCTCAAAGTATTAGATTATATAGTAACCTCCCCCTAAATGTGTGCATACAAGTTTTGAATACTTGTAGGAGACATGCACTTTGATTTGATATCAAGAGGGGCAAACTATCCATAATCCAAACCTTGGCACATATAAGATAAATGATACCAAATGTAAGATATAAGCTTTTGATGCATTAGTGTCATTTACTTTGGGAACGTTAAGTAAGCTATGTGCCGTGCTTAAACATTTTAAACCATGTAGGTTTGCTTAAGTATATGAATTGAAAACGAGCAATCCTACCATATGATTTACCTAGTATGCATGATCTTAAACAAGAGTGAATAACAAATGTAATACTAGGCAAGAAAGGTAAACTCGATACAAAGTAAATAGATACGCATATCTAAAAACAAGAAATACAGTAAATCTAGTTACCTTAGTCATGGGTGGGAAATTTGGGTCCAAAATTTTCACTAACCCACTTGGCAATAAGCTTGATCCAATATGATGTATCCCATGATATACATCCCAAATTTGCCAAGTCTCCAAATTTCCCGACGACCTTCGGTCCACTCACTTCCCTTTCGGGATCCAAACCTTCTTGGTGCTTTTCATGGTTGAAATTATTTCCTTTGGCACCCAAATGCGTTTGCCCCCCTTTCCTTTGTTGGCTTGCTTGTTGGCCTTGATTGCTATCACCTTTCCATTCTTTTTCTTCTTGATCAAATATGGTGTAGCATCCTTCTTGTTCACCTTTTTGATGTAGGTGTTGGAGATTTTGCTTGTTGGCTTTTGCTTGAGCTTTTGCCTTTGTTTATCCCCGGTCATCGCCTTGCATTGGAAAGACTTGTGGCCTTCCTTGTGGCATAGCCTGCAAATCATAGTTTCTCCCTTCATAGGCTTGTTCACTCCCGCAGTGGTGTTATCCTGTGGAGGTTGGATTTGTTTGGCTTTGTCTTTCTTGTCATACAAAGCCTTGCCAAGGCAAGCCACTTCTTGCTTTAATTGTTCATTTTCCTTTGCAACCTCATCCGAACATGTTTCTACAACAATATTCTCAACACAGACTTGGTTGCAGGGGTTAGAATCATCAATTAAATCAAAGCAGGAAGTAGAAGCATCTTTCTTAATTATTTCAGGTATCTCAACTAAAGATGCTGCTGGGGTGCTACCAATGTTTTCTAGCTTAGTAGTTAGCTCATTATTATGTATGCTAAGAATTTCCATTTTCTCTAGCAAGTTTTCAATAGCTTCTTGGGAGCTAGCTAACTTAGCCTTAAGTTTTTCATTCTTTTTCATAAGGCCATCATCGGTAGCGGTGGATGGAGCACTAGATTCTAAAAGCTCAATTTTAGTTGATAGCTCACAATTTAAGTTTGCAAAGGTTTCAAATTTTTCTAGCAAACCTTTGTAATCATTTTGAGAGCTAATCAACTTATTTTTCAAAGTTTTAAGTTGAGCTTTTTGCTTAGTGCAAACATCCTGGAAAAATTCTACGGCTTCCGCAAGCTCATCTAGAGAGGCCCTTCCCTCACATTCATCATCACTACTATTTTCATCACTAGAGGATGGAATGCTTTTGTTACCTCTTGCCATAAGGCATTTGTGTGATGTCCGTGATGATCGTGATGAGGACCGGTGGCTGCGCGTCCTTGGAGGTTCATCTTCACTTGAAGAGTCATCCCAAGTTCTAACACTTGTTAGCGCCTGGCCTTTGCTCCTCTCCTTTTTGGGTTTGGCCATATTTGGACAGTTGTCCCTGAAGTGGCCCTTCTCCCCACATGCGAAGCATCCTCTCTTCCTTTGCTTTTTCCTGTCAATGTTAAAGAGAAGATCCTCGACCTGCAGGGGCACACCCATTAGATTAATCTTGCGGATCATCCTCATTACCTTTCCGACGCGTCGGATTGTTTCTTCGTCCTCGGAGGATGATGTACATGGTTGATTATCTTCATCATCATCACTTTCTTCTTCTTCCTCTTCTCCACTTGAGGAACTCGGAGTGGAAGCCTTCTTTTTGCCCTTCCTTTCTTCACATGCAAAAGCATATGGCTTTGAGGAAGTTGGCTCCTCTCCCCGACTCATCTTTCGCGACATCTCAAAAGCCGCGATTTTCCCAATCACAATGGTCGGGGTCATGTTGCTCAAGTCCTCCATATTGTGAAGGATGGTGATGATGCTCCCATATCTTTGTTGAGGTAGCAGGGAGATAATCTTCCTTACAATGTCCGCATCACCTAGCTTATTAATGCCAATAGAGTTGAGCTCATTGATAATTAGATTCAAACGTGAATACATGTCTCTAACAAGCTCATCATCTTTCATGGCAAAAGAATTATACTCATTTAAGACTAGGCAATGTTTTTGCTCACGGACATTGGATGTGCCATCATGGAGCTCATGCAATTTTAGCCAAATCTCCTTAGCAGTTCTCAAGGTAAATACTTGATTAAAAATATCCATGCTAAGAGATTCATACAAGCAATTTTTGGCTCTAGCATTTAAATGAATTTCTTTTTCCTCACTCGTGGTGGGTTTCTCGGGATTCTTGAGGGGTTTTATCCCGTCACGAGTGACTCTCCAAACACCTAGATCAACGGCCTCTAGGTAACAAGCCATTCTAGCACTATAATAGGGAAAGTTAGTGTCGTCGAAGTGTGGTGGCCTATGGGTATCCATCCCTTCCTCTAAAAAGTGTCGGCTCTTTTAGCGGTGAAGCTAAAACGTTTCAAATGAGCCAAACCGGGCTCTGATACCACTTGTAGGAAACGGGTGACGCCTAAGAGGGGGGTGAATTAGGACTTCTAAAAACTTTTTCTAAACTAGGCCACAATAAAATCCCTAGAGCAAAACCTATGCAAGTAATCAAACTATATTGTGCAAACTAGGTTTTGTCTAAGTGTTGCTATCTCTACCGCAAAGGCTAAGTTTCAATCTACACTAGATAAGTATAAATACAAGATTGAAACTTAATTGCTTCATGTAAATGCGGAATCTTAAAGAGCAAAGTAGAGAAGCAAACTCTCGTGGATGACGCCGGTATTTTTACCGAGGTATCCGGAACCACGCAAGGTCCCGAATAATCCTCGTTGGTGCCCCTACGCAAAGGGAAGCCCACGCGAGGGCCAAGCACCCCGGTCGAGTAACTCCGTAGAGAGCCACGGGCCTTCTCCACGCGCAAGTGGTGCTCCGCTTCTGGCTCCTCTCGGACGCTCCCCGCCGTCTCCACTATCGAGCTTCCAGCCGAAACACCGCGGGCCTCGTTCCCTCTGGTACACGGTGGCGGCCGTGACACAAACGCGGTTGTTATGGTCTCGCAAGACTCTCGCCCCACTCGGTACAATTACAACGACTCACACAAGAGCCGAGGGGTTGTGAGGTTTGTCTAAACTCACTCAACAATCTAGGGTTCACCTAGAGCAAGCGCTAAAGCGGTCTAACTAACCTAAGCACTTCGCAAAGCACCTACGCTAATCACCGAGTGATTCTATTAAGCACTTGG
This sequence comes from Zea luxurians, assembly GCA_029449295.1. Classification (NCBI taxonomy): domain Eukaryota; kingdom Viridiplantae; phylum Streptophyta; class Magnoliopsida; order Poales; family Poaceae; genus Zea; species Zea luxurians. The sequence goes on along the minus strand of JAOPSE010000018.1, from coordinate 38,764,686 downwards.
GTGTTTGAGCTCTTGGAAATGTGCACTATGTGCCTTGGTATGTTGCTTGGGCTCTCACACTTGAGAATGGCCGGTTGGGGTGGTATTTATAGCCTCCACACCCCAATCTAGCCGTTGGACAGAAAGCAGCAGCTTTCTGTCGTCGGGTGCACCGGACAGTCCGGTGCACCACCAGACACTGCACTGTAGCATGTCCGGTGCGCCTATCCGTTGTTCTGACAGAGCAGACGATCGTTGGGCACGCAGGCTTTTCACACCGGACATGCCCGTGTGCCACCGGACAGTCCGGTGGTCTTCTCTCCGAGTGCCACCTGGAACTAGCCGTTGAGCTACTGTTCCCTGGTGCACCGGACAGTCCGGTGTGCCACCGGACATGTCCGGTGCGCCATCGCACAGACAGTCCGCAGCAGCACACTTGGACTTTTCCTGGATCTTCTTAATGTCTTCTTTTGAGGTGTTGCTTTCCTCAATTCCTTAGTCCAAGTAAATCTTGCATCCTGTGAACTACAATCATAAACACTAGAAAACTTATTAGTTCACGAATTATGTTGTTCATCAAACACGAAAACTCAATTAGCCAAATGGCCGGGGTCCATTTTCCTTACAGAGGCCACACTCACTCACCAAATCATGGATGAGAGGAGAGTGTGGAGAGCCACACGCGTGCGCGCTCGCCTCGCCTCGCCTCGCCTCGCCTGGCCGGGCCGGGCCGGGCCGGGCCTGGGGGGTGGGGCGGGGCGAAGGACGCGGGCGCATGACATGCGTGTGAATGGTCCACCGAAATCCGGCCCCTCGCCTTGCGGGGGCGCGACTTCCTTTTGCCATTTTATTTTTTGGTTGTTTGGCTATTAAGCTTAGAATCCTAACCGATCGCTATAAAAATCTAAACTGAACGCGAGATTTTCGTGGGCAGATTGGATCATGGATAGCTATCGGTTCGCGGACTCGGCCCTATAAAAGGCATCTGGCAGCCATCATCCAAATCATCCCAGTGTTCGCTTTCACCTCTGTTCACAACTGTGTCGCCTTCAGTTCTCTTCATCCCGACCACCGATGTGCATCTGCGATCGGGAGAGAAGGTCTCTGGAACCCTTCGCCTTCGAGATCCTGCACCAGGAGAGGGCGAATAAGGTTTTTGGGAAGCTTCCTCATGCGACTGCTCGAGATCTTCTAGTCGAACCCTGCTGAGTAGATGTCATCGGCTCCGCTGCTTCGACGTTGTCAACCCTGCTGATTCCGCCCCGCGCCATCTATCAGTATATCTGATCAGTATGCATCCTCTGATTTGACTTTCTACTTCAGTTCTTCTGATTTGGTCATGATTTATATTTGGAATTTAATCTAAATTATTCAACAGATGTGATATCTTCTGTTTGTTTGGATGGAATAGCAAAAACAAATTAAAATGGTGTATACTGGTCACTTTGCCGAGTGTAACACTCGGCAAAGAGGTTCTTTGTCGAGTGTTGAATACGGGGGCACCGGTAAAGCTTCTTTGCCAAGTGCTGTGGCCTGGCACTCGACAAAGAAGTAAGCTTTATCGAGAGTCTCCTAGAGCACTCGGCAAAGAAAGTGACAAAAGGGCCCGCCGGTGGGCTCGTTGCCGAGTGCTGGGCTGGCGGACACTCGGCAAAGAGGAAAACACACTCGGCAAAGGCGCCGTCTCCGTTACCGGTCGCCGTGACGACGGCTCCGAGTACCGAGCCGAGTGGCCAATAAAAAGTACTCGGCAAAGAATCTGTTGCCGATGTACAGTTTGCTGAGCTCTATTTGCCGAGTGCTACACTCGATAAAAACTTACCGAGTGTTTTCAGACTTTACTAAATGCTTCAGACACTCAGCAAAGGCGTCGTCTCCGTTACTAGTCGCCGTGACGGCGGCTTTTTTTTGCCGAATACCGAGCCGAGTGTTCGATAAAAAGTACTCGGCAAAGAATCCGTTGTCGATGTACAGTTTACCGAGCTCTATTTACCAAGTACTATACTCGACAAAGACTTTTCAGACTTTAGCGAGTGTTTGAGACATTCGGCAAAGACTCCGATTCCGATAACTTCGCTCACGCGCACTAAGCTGGTGTAGCAGCCACTGGCCCACAGGCCACAGCCAGCCGCGCCCGGCCGGTAGGCTTGCATGCATGTGCACGCGTACGACCTGGCAGCTGGTGGCAGGTAGCGCTGTGGCTGATGATCGAGGCGGCCGTGCACGTTCCTAAGGTGCCCTACGGCCTACGCCACTGCCTGTCACTGTGTCCCTCTGTTTGCCGGTGCAGTACTGCATGCATTCAGTAGAAGATCCTGCGCCTCTCTCTCTCTCTCTCTCTCACTTTGTCACTCTCTTACTTCTGGCATATATATGCATATACGCGGACGATACGCCTGAATCCAAATAATACACGAGATTATTTGTCGCGATTACGTACACATCAAAGCCTACATTGATTCATAATTAAGTAGATGCATGTTGGCGTGGAGCTGACCAGTGCAGGGCTCACCCTCACCTCACTGCATGTACATACTCTCTTCCGATACACAACACATGGGGCTTCGATAATTATTGAGGCCGGCCCCCGGCCGGCCGCGCCGACGCCGAGACGATAAGATCGTCGGCCTAGTTTTAGACCCTCGATCGATCGGGCCGGCCGTGTACGTACATTTAGACGTATATTATTGTTGCGAGAAGAGCTCGCCAACTTGCATCGCACACGCACGCATGCATGCATGCGCGGTAGCTCCCGGCCGGGAGCACGCATCCCGAGGGGAAACAGATGGCTACGTGCGTACTGTACGTACGATGAGGCCTTCACGTGGCCCGGCCGCGCGCCTGGTTGATCTCGACCGATCCGTCTCTCTCGTCAGATCGACTCGGGAGTCGTTTTATAGAAGTGGACGCCGTCGCGGCCGTTGGCATATACACTGTACTGTATGTCCTTTTGCAGCAGTGCTATGAGGCGTAGTAATGGCAAATGGCCACTTGCTCATCTCTTCAGCTCCCATTCATATACAGTTCAACCAACCGATGCAAACACTAACAATAGAGATGGCAACCCCATCCCGGATTCCCTGCCGGGATTTCTTTTAGCGCTTGTTCGGTTATTTTCAATCCATATGGATTAAAGGAGATTAATATGAATTGAGAGAGATTTTGACTTAACAGGGATTAAAATCCCCTCAATCCATATGGATTGGGGTAGAACAGAACAAGCCTTTATTAGGGCGGGGATGGGGAAGTGTTTTACCGCGGGCATATAAACAGAAAAAAAAATCTACTCCAATGGGTAAACGAGGACAGAGATAGGGAAATATTTACTATCCCCGTTCTCCACGAGGACCCGTCAAACTTACATGTGATAATTTTTTTCATGTAATAATTATATATAAAAACAAATAATTACCTTGTCAAGAAATTTCTCATTGTACAAATATCTTTATTTTGATGTACACATAATAATTTCTTACATCTAACAATATATATAAGTAAAAATGTTTTGCATTAATAACATATGAATTATATACTAATTATAATTTAAACGGATACAATGATCCCCGACAGGGATTTATCTCTACCAGGAACAGGGATCTTTGATATGGATTTATTCTCGCACGGAACCAAAATGGGAAAGAAATGTTCTCTATAGATGTTAATGGGGATTCTAGCGAGGAAATTTTTTTTGTAGTGGGAACAGAAATGAAGAGCTAAAACCCGATAAAACAAATTCCTAGTTGCCATCCCTGTCTACCACGCTGTCACTTGCGGAGTCCCGCGTTCGTTCCAGAGCTGCCACACTTTTGCATTGTGACCTAGATTCTCCTCGGGGGACGTGACATGGAATCTGCAAAGTGACCAGAAACAGCTAACGCGGTGATACCATTTCGATCGTGCGTGAGCAGGAACATGCATGGAACCAAGCAACCAGCACCTCGTGTCGTCATATATATAGTATAGCTAATATCTAAGATATGTTTTCACTCACTCAAATAATTTAACTATGTATTGTTTTATATCAAATACTAATGTTAAAAATGTAAAAAAGTGTCAAAAACAGCGGTGGTGGTCTTGACATCTACTTACAGCTTGTTAATGGACTGAAGTAAAAAAAAAGGCCTCCATCAATTTGGGGGCACTTTGCACCATCACATCTCGCACTTGCCCATCAAGGCTCCCATCAGCCGACCATTAAGGTTTAGTGCTGTTGACCGTTGAAGCCTTCTGTCTTCTTGTGGCACCGGACAGTCCGTTACGTTCTGGTTTTGTAGACTAGCTCTAACTTCTGACAGTTAGACTGTACTGTAGTCGATCGTTGGCAAAGTTGATCGTTGATTCGTTGGCTCACCGAACAGTCTGATGAATTATAGTGGATGAGTTCTGAGAAAACCCGAGAGCGGCCAGTTTGCGAGGTGCTTCGGCCTAGGCACCGTACAATGTTTGATGCACACCGGGCAGTGTCTGGTGCGCCACAGGCTGCACCATTTTCTGTTTGTGCTCCAAACTTTGTAGAATTCCCAAATCACTTTCTTTGATTGTTTATGTGAACTTTATGCTCCTGAGATAAATAGCAACTAGGCAAACTAGTTAGTCCATATAGTTTGTGATGGACGTCAAACACCAAAATCGATTATAGGAAATGTTGAGGCCATTTCCCTTTCAATCCCCCCTTTTTGGTGATTGATGCCAACACAAACCAAAGCAAATATAAAATGTAGAAATGTAACTAGTTTGCAATTTAACAGATGTGTATAAGTTACTTTGAAATGAAACAATTGAAAGTATTTCTAAGCATACATGGTTGCTTTGATCTAGTTTAACATTTTGGACCACATTTACACCACTTAGCTTGTTTTTGCAAATCTTTTGAAAAAGTCTTTTCAAATTCTTTTGCAAATAGCCAATGGTATAAGAATATGATTTCAAGAAGCATTTTCAAGTTTTTGAAAATTCTCCCCCCTGTTTCAAATGCTTTTCTTTTGGCTAAACAAAAGCTCCCCCTAAAGAAGTTCTCTCTTAGCTGTCAAGAGGGTTTTGCAATTTTTAAATAATCTCTCCCCCTTTTTGAAAAAGTTTTTGAAAATAGGGTGGTGGTGCGGTCCTTTTGCTTTGGGCCTATTAATTTCTTCCCTTTGACATTAAGCGACAAAAACGAAGAAACCTTAGAGGCCTTTTTATAAGAAAGATAGGAATGTAAATACATGAGTAGGGTAAAGGATATATGATACCGACAGAGTCATAGTGGAAGCCTTGCCTTTGCCTTTAAACTCCATTTCCCTTTCAATCTAAGACTAAGGATAGAAATGCACTTGGAAGCACATTAGTCTTAGCCTTGGCACACGAAGAATAAGAAATATGCATTTGTACCAAATGAAGGAAGCATGATCAAAGGTATATAAATGAGCTATGTGTGCAAGATTTCAATCAAAGTTCCGAGAATCGAGAATATTGAGTTCATTCCTAAGCTTGTTAAAGGTCTTTTCATCTAGGGGTTTGGTGAAGATATCGGATAATTGGTTGTGGGTGCTAACATAAGCAATTTCGATATCCCCTTTTGTTGGTGATCTCTCAAAAAGTGATACCGGATGTCTATGTGCTTAGTGCGGCTATGTTCAACGGGATTATTTGCCATGTGGATTGCACTCTCATTATCACATAGGAGAGGGACTTTGCTCATCTTGTAGCCATAGTCTCTAAGGGTTTGCCTCATCCAGAGTAATTGTGCACAACAATGTCCTACATCAATATACTCAGCTTCGGCCGTGGATAGAGCTACTGATTTTTGTTTCTTTGAAGCCCAAGGCACTAGAGATCTTCCTATAAACTAATAAGTCCCTGATGTGCTACTCCTATCTATTTTATATCCGGCATAATCGGCATCAGAATACCCAATTAGATCAAAGGTAGATCCCTTGGGGTACCATAGCCCAAACTTAGGAGTGTAAACTAAATATCTCATGATTCTTTTCATGGCCCTAAGGTGAACTTCTTTAGGATTTGCCTGGAACTTTGCACACATGCATACTGAAAGCATAATATCCGGTCGAGAAGCACATAAATAGAGTAAAGAACCTATCATCGACCAGTATACGTTTTGATCTACGGATTTACCTCCCGTGTCGAGGTCGAGATGCCCATTTGTTCCCGGCAACGACTGCTATACAAGCAGTCCTTCTGTGCAAGCATGCAAGCAAACCATCTGATCCAACTGTAGGTCACATTTAACACTTAAACCCTTCCACCACCAGCTCAATAATCTTTATAAAAACCCCCTAACAAACCATGGTTGTATCTGTGGTTGGATCGTAATCTAGTGGATCAGATGATTTGCTTGCATGCTTGCACAGAAGGACTGCTTGCATAATAGTCGTTGCCTCTGTTCCCATGAGAGTCTTGATGGGTTTGGCATTCTTCATTCCAAACTTATTGAGTATATCTTGAATGTACTTAGTTTGGCAGATAAAGGTGCTTTCTTGGAGTTGCTTGATTTGGAATCCAAGAAAATACTTCGACTCCCCCATGATAGACATCTCGAATTTCTGTATAATAATCCTACTAAGTTCTTCACAAGATGACTTGTTGGTAGACCCAAAGATAATATCATTAACATAAATTTGGCATATAAACAAGTCTTTAGCAATTGTTTTAGTGAAGAGAGTAGGGTCAGCTTTTCCAACTTTGAAGCCATTAGTGATAAGAAAGTCTCTCAGGCATTCATACCATGCTCTTGGGGCTTGTTTGAGCCCATAAAGCGCCTTTGACAGCTTATAAACATGTGAAGGGTACTCACTATCTTCAAAGCCGGAAGGTTGCTCAACATATACCTCTTCCTTGATAGGGCCATTGAGGAAGGCACTCTTCACGTCCATGTGATACAACTTAAAGCCATGGTAAGTAGCATAGGCAAGTAATATACGAATTGACTCAAGCCTAGCTACGGGTGCATATGTTTCATCAAAATCCAAACATTCGACTTGTGAATATCCTTTGGCATCAAGTCGAGCTTTGTTCCTAGTCACCACACCATGCTCATCTTGCTTATTGCGAAATACCCACTTGGCACTTAGTACCTACAACATTCTAGTTAGGACGTGGAACTAAATGTGATACCTCATTCCTCGTGAAGTTGTTAAGCTCCTCTTGCATTGCCACCGCCCAGTCCGAATCTCTTAGTGCATCCTCTATCCTATATGGCTCAATAGAAGACACAAAAGAGTAATGTTCACAAAAATGAGCAACTCGAGATCTAGCTAGTGGTTACCCCCTTGTGAATGCCACCAAGAATTGAGTTGACGAGGTGATCTCTTTGAATTGCTTGGTGGACTCTTGGGTGCGATGGTCTTTGATCTTGAATTTCTTGCTCATCTTCCTTACCTTGATCATCTTCATCCCCCCCTTGATCAATGTCCTCCTCTTGAGGTGGCTCATCGTCTTGATCTTCATCCTCTTCTTCTTGAGCCATTTCGTCATCTTGAGTTGGTGGAGATGCTTGTATGGAAGATGATGGTTGATCTTGTGCTTGTGAAGGCTCTTCGGATTCTTTTGGACACACATCCCCAATGGACATGTTCCTTAGCGTGACGCATGGAGCCTCTTCATCATCTAATTCATCAAGATCAACTTGCTCCACTTGGGAGCCATTAGTCTCATCAAACACAATGTCACAAGAAACTTCAACTAGTCCAGTGGATTTGTTGAAGACTCTATATGCCCTTGTGTTTGAGTCATAGCCAAGTAAAAATCCTTCTACTTCTTTAGGAGCAAATTTAGAATTTTTACCTCTCTTAATAAAAATAAAAAATTTTCCCCAAAAAACTCTAAAATAAGAAACATAGGGATTTTTACTAGTGAGGAGTTCATACGATGTTTTCTTGAGGATTCGGTGAAGGTAGAGTCGGTTGATGGAGTAGCAAGCGGTGTTAATCGCCTCCACCCAAAACCAATCTGGTGTCTTGTACTCATCAAGCATGGTTCTTGCCATATCCAAAAGAGTTCTATTCTTCCTCTCCACAACACCATTTGTTGAGGTGTGTATGGAGAAGAGAACTCATGTTTGATGCCCTCCTCTTCAAGAAATCCTTCAATTTGAGAGTTCTTGAACTTCGTCCATTGTCGCTTCTAATCTTCTTGATTCTCAATCTGAACTCATTTTGAGCCCGTCTCAAGCATCTCTTTAAGGCCTCTTGGGTTTGCGATTTTTCCTGCAAAAAGAATACCCAAGTGAAGCGAGAATAATCATCCACAATAACAAGACAATACTTACTCTCGCCGATGCTTATGTAAGAAATCGCGCCGAATAGATCCATGTGGAGTAACTCAAGCGGCCTGTCGGTTGTCATGATGTTCTTGTGTGGATGATGAGCTCCAACCTGCTTTCCTGCTTGACATGCGCACCAATCTTGTCTTTCTCAAAATGAACATTTGTTAGTACTAAAATGTGCTCTCCCTTTAGAAGCTTGTGAAGATTTTTCATCCCAACATGGGCAAGTCAGCGATGCCAGAGCTAGCCCATATTTGTACACACCATGTGTGACAACTTTTACAAAATAGTGTCAAATTTTTATCATATCCTCTACATATAATATCAGATATCTAGACAAGTTTCATGATTTTCTGACTTTATTTGTGTCATATATAATTTTAAAACAACTAGATCTCAAGTTCGCGTCAAGTTACATGAACACGGTGTTCGAATTTTTTGGTCTGTTCCTGAATTAGGCTGTAACTTGTGTTCATTGACATGAATATCATTTTTACATTCATTGTTTTTCATTTTCCGAGTGACATGTAGTTCAAATTTGAATTATCCAAAGAAATTCAATTAAATGAACTAACTGTAATAGGTATAGCAAACACTTTGATAATTATGCTCGAATTGAACATGTAGGTCCAGAGACTGTAGGAACACACCACAAAAAAGTTGGGGAAAAAAGAAAAAAACAAATAAAATTTGCCGAGTGAGTGTCTGCTGACGGCACTCGACAAAGGCTGGACTTTGTGGAGTCTTCTCTATGGGCATTCCGTCAGCTATAGACGGCTGGCTGCTAACGACGCCTGAGTGCCAATGTTTGCCGAGAGTTGGACGCTCAGCAAACAGACATTTGACGAGCGTCATGGTATGCCGATTGTTTGACACTCGGTAAATAATGATGTTGTCGAGTGTTATTTTTCGCCGAGAGTAATACTCAATGAAAGTCGCCTAGAGGGGGGTGAATAGGGCGAAACTGAAATTTACAAAGTTAATCACAACTACAAGCCGGGTTAGCGTTAGAAATAATAATGAGTCCATGAGAGAGGGCGCAAAACAAATCGTAAGCGAATGAAGAGTGTGACACGCAGATTTGTTTTACCGAGGTTCGGTTCTCGCAAACCTACTCCCCGTTGAGGAGGCCACAAAGGCCAGGTCTTTTTCAACCCTTTCCCTCTCTCAAACGGTCCCTCGGACCGAGTGAGCTTCTCCTTCTCAATCACACGGGACACAAAGTCCCCACAAGGACCACCACACAATTGGTGTCTCTTGCTTCGATTACAAGTAAATGAATCTCAAGAAAGAATGAGAAAGAAAGAAGCAATCCAAGCGCAAGAGCTCAAAAGAACACAACAAATCTTTCTCACTAATCACTAAAGCCTTGTGTGGAATTGGAGAGGATTTGATCTCTTTGGTGTGTCTAGAATTGAATGCTAGAGCTCTTGTAAGTAGTTGGAAGGTGAAAACTTGGATGACTTGAATGTGGGGTGGTTGGGGTATTTATAGCCCCAACCACCGAAAGTGGCCGTTGGAAGGCTGCAGTCGCATGGCGCACCGGACAGTCCGGTGCGCCACCGGACACTGTCCGGTGCGCCAGCCACGTCAGCGAGCTGTTGGATTCTGACCGTTGGAGCTGGAGTCTTCTAGGCCACCGGACAGTCCGGTGCGCCTTCGCGCGCGTGCCTGACTTCTGCGCGCTCTGGCGCGCATTAAATGTCGTTGCAGGTGATCGTTGGTGCGGAAAGAGTCGTTGCTCCGCTGGCACACCGGACAGTCCAGTGTGCACCGGACATGTCCGATGAATTATAGTGGAGTAGCCTCCAGAATTCCCGAAGGTGAGCAGTTCGGAGTTGGAGACCCTGGTGCACCGGACACTGTCCGGTGGCACACCGGACAGTCCGGTGCGCCAAACCAGGGCACACTTCGGCTGACTTTGCTCCCTTAAATTTGAATCCTTTCTTGGTCTTTTTATTGGCTTATTGTGAACCTTTGGTACCTGTAGAACTCATAGACTTGGGCAAACTAGTTAGTCTAATTATTTGTGTTGGTCAATTCAACCACCAAAATCAATTTAGGAATATAGGTGTAAGCCTAGTTCCCTTTCAATCTCCCCCTTTTTGGTGATTGATGCCAACACAATCAAAGCAAGTATAGAAGTACATAATTGAACTAGTTTGCATAATGTAAGTGCAAAGGTTACTTAGAATTGAGCCAATACTTATAAGATGCGCATGGATTGTTTCTTTAATTTTTGACATTTTGGACCACGCTTGCACCACATGTTTTGTTTTTGCAAATTCTTTTTGTAAATCCTTTTCAAAGTCCTTTTGCAAATAGTCAAAGGTAAATGAAAAAGATTTTGAGAAGCATTTTCAAGATTTGAAATTTTCTCCCCCTATTTCAAATGTTTTTTCTTTAACTTAAACAAAAACTCCCCCTCAATAAATTCTCCTCTTAATGTTCAAGAGGGTTTTAAGATACAAATTTTGAAAGTGCTATTTTCTCCCCCTTTTGAACACAATAAGATATCAATTTGAAATTTACAAATCGAAAATCATTAGTTTTTTAAAAATAGGGTGGTGGTGCGGTCCTTTTGCTTTGGGCTAATACTTTCTCCCCCTTTGGCATGAATCGCCAAAAACGGATACTTAGAGTGAAATATAAGCCCTTTTACTAACTACTTTCTCCCCTTTGGCAAATAAAACATATGAGTGAAGATTATACCAAAGACGAAGAATTACGTGGAGCGACGGCAAAGGATGAGTTTACGAAGTAGAAGCCTTTGTCTTCGCCGAAGACTCCAATTCCCTTTTAATTACCTATGACTTGGGTTGAAATTCACTTGAAAACATATTAGTCATAGCATATGAAAGAGACATGATCAAAGGTATATTCAAGAGCTATGTGTGCAAGACATCAAAAGAAATTTCTAGAATCAAGAATATTTAGCTCATGCCTAAGTCTGGTAAATATTTGCTCATCTAGAGGCTTGGTAAAGATATCGGCTAATTGATCTTTAGTGTTAATGTATGCAATCTCGATATCCCCCTTTTGTTGGTGATCCCTAAGAAAGTGATACCGAATGGCTATGTGTTTAGTGAGGCTATGCTCAACGGGATTATCTGCCATGCGGATTGCACTCTCATTATCACATAGAAGAGGAACTTTGGTTAATTTGTAACCATAGTCCAGCAGGGTTTGCCTCATCCAAAGCAATTACGCGCAACAATGGCCTGCGGCAATGTACTCAGCTTCGGCGGTTGAAAGAGCGACCGAATTTTGCTTCTTAGAAGCCCAAGACACCAAGGATCTTCCCAAGAACTGGCAAGTCCCCGATGTGCTCTTTCTATTAATTTTACACCCTGCCTAGTCGGCATCCGAATAACCAATTAAATCAAATGTGGATCCCCGAGGGTACCAAAGCCCAAACTTAGGAGTATAAGCCAAATATCTCAAGATTCGTTTTACGGCCGTAAGTTGATATTCCTTAGGGTCGGCTTGGAATCTTGCACACATGCATACAGAAAGCATAATGTCCGGTCGAGATGCACATAAATAGAGTAGTGAACCTATCATCGACCGGTATACCTTTTGATCGACGGATTTACCTTCCGTGTCGAGGTCGAGATGCCCATTGGTTCCCATGGGAGTCTTGATGGGCTTGGCATCCTTCATTCCAAACTTGTTTAGAATGTCTTGAGTATACTTCATTTGGCAAATGAAGGTGCCCTCTTGGAGTTGCTTTACTTGAAATCCCAAGAAATACTTCAACTCCCCCATCATTGACATCTCGAATTTCTGTGTCATGATCCTACTAAATTCCTCACATGTAGATTCGTTAGTAGACCCAAATATGATATCATCAACATAAATTTGGCATACGAACAAATCATTTGCAAGAGTCTTAGTAAATAAAGTAGGATCGGCCTTGCCGACTTTGAAGCCATTAGCAATAAGGAAATCTCTAAGGCATTCATACCAAGCTCTTGGGGCTTGCTTGAGCCCATAAAGCGCCTTAGAGAGCCTATAGACATGGTTAGGGTACTCACTGTCTTCAAAGCCGGGAGGTTGCTCAACATAGACCTCTTCCTTGATTGGTCCATTGAGGAAGACACTCTTCACGTCCATTTGGTAAAGCTTGAAGCCATGGTAAGTAGCATAGGCTAATAATATACGAATTGACTCAAGCCTAGCTACGGGTGCATAGGTTTCACCGAAATCCAAACCTTCGACTTGGGAGTATCCCTTGGCCACAAGTCGAACTTTGTTCCTTGTCACCACACCATGCTCATCTTGCTTGTTGCGGAAGACCCATTTGGTTCCTACAACATTTTGATTAGGACGTGGAACTAAATGCCATACCTCATTCCTAGTGAAATTGTTGAGCTCCTCTTGCATCGCCACCACCCAATCCGAATCTTGAAGTGCTTCCTCTACCCTATGTGGCTCAATAGAGGATATAAAAGAGTAATGCTCACAAAAATGTGCAACACGAGATCTAGTGGTTACCCCCTTATGAATGTCGCCGAGGATGGTGTCGACGGGGTGATCTCGTTGGATTGCTTGGTCGACTCTTGGGTGTGGCGGTCTTAGTTGTTCATCCTCCTTGTCTTGATCATTTGCATCTCCCCCTTGATCATTGCCGTCATCTTGAGGTGGCTCATCATTTTGATTTTCTTCTTCATCAATTTGAGCCTCGTCCTCATTTTGAGTTGGTGGAGATGCTTGCGTGGAGGAGGATGGTTGATCTTGTGCATTTGGAGGTTCTTCGGATTCCTTAGGACACACATCCCCAATGGACATGTTCCTTAGCACGATGCACGGAGCCTCTTCTTCACCTATCTCATCAAGATCAACTTGCTCTACTTGAGAGCCGTTAGTTTCATCAAACACAACGTCACAAGAAACTTCAACTAGTCCCGAGGACTTGTTAAAGACTCTATATGCCCTTGTGTTTGAATCATAGCAAATTTAGATTTTCTTCCTCTTTTAACAAGAATAAAGCATTTGCTACCAAAGACTCTAAAATATGAAATGTTTGGCTTTTTACCGGTTAGGAGTTCATATGATGTCTTCTTGAGGATTCGGTGTAGATATAACCGGTTGATGGCGTAGCAAGTGGTGTTAACCACCTCGGCCCAAAACCGATCCGGTGTCTTGTACTCATCAAGCATGGTTCTTGCCATGTCCAATAGAGTTCGATTCTTCCTCTCCACTACACCATTTTGTTGTGGTGTGTAGGGAGAAGAGAACTCATACTTGATGCCCTCCTCCTCAAGGAAGCCTTCAATTTGAAAATTCTTGAACTCCGTCCCATTGTCGCTTCTAATTTTCTTGATCCTTAAGCCGAACTCATTTTGAGCTCGTCTCAAGAATCCCTTTAATGTCTCTTGGGTTTGAGATTTTTCCTGCAAAAAGAATACCCAAGTGAAGCAAGAATAATCATCCACAATAACTAGACAGTACTTACTCCCGCCGATGCTTATGTAAGCGATCTGGCCGAATAAATCCATGTGTAGGAGCTCCAGTGGCCTGTCAGTTGTCATGATATTCTTGTGCGGATGATGAACACCAACTTGCTTCCTAGCTTGGCATGCGCTACAAATCATGTCTTTCTCAAAATGAATATTTGTTAATCCTAAAATGTGCTCTCCCTTTAGAAGCTTATGAAGATTCTTCATTCCAACATGAGCTAGTCGGCGGTGCTAGAGCCAACCCATGTTAGTCTTAGCTATTAAGCAAGTGTCGAGTTCAGCTCTATCAAAATCTACCAAGTATAGCTGACCCTCTAACACTCCCTTAAATGCTATTGAATCATCACTTATTCTAAAGACAGTGACACCTACATCAGTAAACAGACAGTTGTAGCCCATTTGACATAATTGGGATATGGAAAGCAAATTGTAATCTAATGAGTCAACAAGAAAAACATTGGAAATGGAATGGTCAGGAGATATAGCTATTTTACCCAAACCTTTGACCAAACCTTGGTTTCCATCCCCGAATGTGATAGCTCGTTGGGGATCTTGGTTTTTCTCGTAGGAGGAGAACATCTTCTTCTCCCCTGTCATGTGGTTTGTGCACCCGCTATCGATGATCCAACTTGAGCCCCCGGATGCATAAACCTACAAAACAAATTTAGTTCTTGACTTTAGGTACCCAAACGGTTTTGGGTCCTTTGGCATTAGAAACAAGAACTTTGGGTACCCAAACACAAGTCTTGGAGCCCTTGTGTTTGCCCCCAACAAACTTGGCAACTACCTTGCCGGATTTGTTTGTAAGCACATATGATGCATCAAAAGTTTTGAATGAAATGCTATGGTCATTTGATGCAGTAGGAGTTTTCTTTTTAGGCAACTTAGCACGAGTTGGTTGCCTAGAGCTAGATGTCTCACCCTTATACATAAAAGCATGATTAGGGCCAGAGTGAGACTTCCTAGAATAAATTCTCCTAATTTTGGGCTCGGTATAACCGGCAGGGTACAAAATGTAACCTTCGTTATCCTGAGGCATGGGAGCCTTGCCCTTAACAAAGTTAGACAATTTTTAGGAGGGGCATTAAGTTTGACATTGTCTCCCTTTTGGAAGCCAATGCCATCCTTGATGCCAGGGCGTCTCCCATTATAGAGCATACTTCTAGCAAATTTAAACTTTTCATTTTCTAAGTTATGCTCGGCAAATTTAGCATCTAGAATTGCTATATGATCATTTTGTTGTTTAATTAAAGCCATATGATCATGAATAGTATCAATATCAACATCTCTACATCTAGTGCAAATATAAACATGCTCAACGGTAGATGTAGAGGGTTTGCAAAATTTTAATTCTACAACCTTAGCATGTAATATATCATTTTCACTTCTAAGGTTGGAAATAGTAATATTGCAAACATCAAAATCTTTAGCCTTAGCAATTAATTTTTCATTTTCATTTTTAAGGCTAGCAAGAGAATCATTCAATTCTTCAATCTTAGCAAGCAAATCAACATTATCATTTCTAAGATTGGGAATTGAAACATTACAAACATGAGAATCAACCTTAGCATTTAAACTAGCATTTTCATTTCTAAGGTTGGCAATTAAATCATGGCATGTGCTTAGCTCACTAGATAGTTTTTGACATTTTTCAACCTCTAGAGCGTAAGCATTCTTAACCTTAACATGCTTTTTGTTTTCCTTGATTAGGAAGTCCTCTTGGGAGTCCAAGAGTTCATCCTTCTCATGGATGGCACTAATTAATTCATTTAGTTTTTCTTTTTGTTGCATGTTGAGGTTGGCAAAAAGAGTACGCAAATTATCCTCCTCATCACTAGCATTATCATCACTAGAGGACTCATATTTAGTGGAGGATTTAGATTTAACCTTCTTCTTTTTGCCATCCTTGGCCATGAGGCACTTGTGGCCGACGTTGGGGAAGAGAAGTCCCTTGGTGACGGCGATGTTGGCGGCGTCCTCGTCGGAGGAGGAGTCGGTGGAGCTCTCGTCGGAGTCCCACTCCCGGCAAACATGGGCATCACCGCCCTTCTTCTTGTGATATCTCTTCTTCTCCTTTCTTCTCCCCTTCTTGTCGTTATCCCTGTCACTATCACTTGATAATGGACATTTAGCAATAAAGTGACCGGGCTTACCACACTTGTAGCAAACCTTCTTGGAGCGGGACTTGTAATCCTTTCCCCTCCTTTGCTTGAGGATTTGGCGGAAGCTCTTGATGATGAGCGCCATCTCCTCATTGTCGAGCTTAGAGGCGTCGATTGGTTGTCTACTTGATGTAGACTCCTCCTTCTCCTCCGTCGCCTTGAATCACTACAGGAATTCACTTAATTCCCGTCGGCCAGAAACCGACGGGAATAAGCATATACCGACGGGAATTCCTTAATTCCCGTCGGTTTAGGGCTTATTCCCGTCGGTTTTCAGCCGCCAGGCGTCCCTTGTCGGGGATACGTTTATCCCCGTCGGCGACCGACGGGAATTATTAATTCCTGTCGGCCATTAACTAGCCGACGGCAATTAATGCTAACTCCCGTCGGCTCACCAGGCCGACGGGAGTTATTAGTTAATTCCCGTCGGTTCACCAGGCCGACGGCAATTAATGCTAACTCCCGTCGGCTCACCGGGCCGACGGGAGTTATTAGTTAATTCCCGTCGGTTCCTTAGGCCGACGGGAATTAACTGGGCCGATGAGAGTTATTAGTTAATTCCCGTCGGTTCGACCATAGCCGACGGGAATTAACTGGGCCGACGAGAATTACCCTATACTGCTACAAAAACAGCACGAAATTAGGACACTATTTCTGCACACATAACATATATCACACATAACATAAATAACAGATAACAGCCACATTACAAACACATGCATTCATAATAAAATCACGCATTACAAACATAACATCCACCAACATTTCAAATATAAGTTCAACCACCACATCGAGTCAACGAGTACGACATAGTATTGAAATATAAGTACGACATGTTCAAGTACGACCAAGAGTCCACGAGTTAAGAAACATGTTCATGTGTTTAGAGATAACCACCACTTGGGTGGTTAGAGCTTTGACCGCTGCCGCCACCACCACCAGGAGGAGGGAACGCGAAGAGCGAGTCAACAAATCCAGTCCCTGCTGCGGGATCAGATCCACTACCACCCGCTTCGGGCGTAACCTATGCAAGTTAGCAAATATCATCACGTTAAATGCAAATATCAAAAAAGTATACAAGTATATAAATTAATGGAGAGTTATCAAACGTACCCTATCTACAGGTGCAGGTATATGTGTCGGAGGGGTGGTGAACTGTGGTGGTGGAACTGGTGTGTTTGCAAATTGGCTCCATTGTGGTGGCGGTGGAAAATTTGATGTCATGCCCTGTTGCTGCATTAACTGTTAAACATATATGTGTTACTACCGAAGATGTTGTATTGAAATATAATAATTTAGAGTTCGGATTATGTGTACTCACTTGATACATCGCTTGGTTATGTGCATTGCAAGCCTCCATAAATTCGCGTTGTTGTCTCATCTCTTCGCGCATCCTCATAATCTCCAACTCCTGCTCGTTCGGTCGACGAGAGCATGAGCTACGGGAAGATGAACCCGTCCTCTGAGATCTCACCGACGACGAGTCAATGAATCCGTCGAAGAGTGCGTTTCTATAAGTTATTCAAAAAATGTGATTATTGTATAATCAATTTAGTGTCAACCATATAATTTCATAAGTTAGAGCTTACCGTCCATGCGCTTTGCCACCACCACTTGCGTACACCACCGAGGGATCCACCGGTTCATGGCGCCAGTTGAAGTCAGGGCCATGGCGACGAACCATCTCCTCCCCATATGCCGCCTATACATCATTGACAACCTTACAAATGCAAGAATTTATATACTTTGAACGTTTGAACTTTTGAGCCAAAACTCACCAAGCGATCCGTGGCTGTCTGGCTGCAGAGCTGGTCAGGGTTGTTCGGGTCTGGTCCTTTGTGGCCCTCCTGGTAGACCTCAATGTCACTAGGCTTTTGGCCACTCGTAGCTTCCTGTATAAACAAAAAACATTCATAAGCAATCGTATTATTTGCTGATCGACATAGATAGATCAAACTTACCATTCTTTTAGCTTTTCGTATCATGTCGTCACCGCCAAACTTGTGGTTAGGATTGGTTCCTCGACATTGTCTGTGATGCGCTGACGCTTTCTGGAAGCCTTCGGAAGCCCAATATCGACACCAAGCATAGTACGCATCAGGCACGGGCGCCATCCATGGAACCATCACCTGCACACACACAATGTTACATATTATCAATCACAACAATAAATATAAAGGGTAAAACAAATTGAATACTAACCTCACGATATTGATCCTCAGTCAAATATATCTTTGACGACCCTTCCTTTTTAGTCAAGGGGCCTGCTTCTTCCGGATGCTTTTGAAAATACAGGTTTGTAGCCTGAATTCTCGCATAGTATATGGCATCCTTCACCAGCTTCTTTGCATTGTTTTGGAAGACACGTTCAGCGTGCCCCATGTAATCCTCTCCGTCAGGCAACCGATATCGAAGCTACAACATAAAGAATACAAATACAATGGTATAAGTCATAGATTTACAATATTAAGAAACATAACAAAAATAATAAAGAATTCATACCCAAAAGTCATTACGCACAAGTCCCTGTCTGTCGGTGTTGTTTCGTTCCTTTTTAAACTTGTACTCGTCCCAGGTACTGACGAGCACCTCATCCTCGGTATCACCGTTTGACACCTTCACTATACCAGGGTAGTGAAGGCGGCAAAGAGAACCCAACGTAAGGTTAACCTGAGTGTGGTGTCCCTTGCCGTCAAAGGACAGGTCCTCCCACTTCCTGCATTACACAAAAACATTAACAATACACATAATAGTTATATGAGATAAGTTAATATATTACACTCACCGATCTCCATGTGGCATGATTAAAGTCCTATCAGCCTCTCGCTCTATCGCGTGACGAGGCTTTACTGAGTGACTTTTTCTTGAGCGACGTGTGCGTGTCGCTGAAGAGCCTCCCGAGCCATCATCCATCGGGTTGTAAGCCGGTTCGCCCTGTTGGCCCCACTGGTCCCACGCCTGTTGCTGCTCTCTCTGGTGGTCCCACTGGTCCCATGGCTGGTGATGCTGTGCGGTCTGGTCCCATGTCACGTGCTCCACCTCCTCATTGTGCTCCACCTCCTCATTGTGCTGCTCAGCCTCATTGTGCTGCTCCTCCTCAATGTGCTGCTCCTCAGTGTGCTGCTCATCCTGGTACATACAACTCAAGATTTATTTGTAAATATGTAAACAAATTTATTTGTACAAGATATGTTACCTCATCTCCATGTACCGCGCTCAACAGCTCTCGACGTCTGCTGCTGCTCGAAGAACTGCCCTGAAAAAGGCCCAGGCCCTTGAACAGCCCCTTTACTGACTTCTTTGATTTTGGCGGCATCCTGCATAAAAAATAAGAAAACAACTTTACTTGTTAAATATAAGCAAATTAGGATAAAAATGACATAATACTTAAAATATAAACAAATTAAATAACAAAACAACTTTACTTGTTAAATATCATCAAAATCAGGATCTATTTGTTCTCTTCTATGCAGAGGTCGCCATGTTACTTTTCTCCTAACAGGTTGTCTTCTCCTTTTCTCGGGAAAAGTTAAGTCGTTAACGTCTGCAACTAGTGAATCTAATGCCGGTGCAGGATCAATATGAAAACTAGTTGGCAACTCTTCTTCTTGAAACACCTCATCAACCTGCTCAAGGTGACCAATTTGATATTCGTCCTCACCAGGAGTGTATAGGCGTTCGTGGGGATTTACATTGTACACAACCCTCCATTTAGACAACTTTTTGCATGGATATGTCGAGAAATAAACTTGGTCTACTTGATGGGCAAGGATATACGTGTCGTGTCCTTGAAGCAATTTTTCAGGTTGGATCTGTGTCATCCCAAATTCGGTCCTATAATACTTCGGGTCATACCATTTACACTCAAAGAAAACTAGCGCTAAAGGCTTATTTCCAGCAAATGTAATCTCGATTATATTTTTGATTTTCCCGTAATAGCAGGCTTCGTGTCCTTCCATGTCGGTTGCCCTAGTAACGACTCCACTATTTTGAGTGGCGGCCATAGGATGACTTGATTCGAAAATGCTTGAACGAAAGCGATATCCATTGATGTCGTAACGTCCATAGCTTTTGGCAGTTACGCTTCCAATAGATAACTGACGTAAGTCATCATTCAAATTCATTTCCTCCCCAAACTGTCAATTATGCCACAAAGTATTAGCAAATTCTGTAATATTAGTTAACTGAAATTAGCTGTTGGAGCCACATAATTAAGACTTACACGGTCCCGAAGCCACATAATGAAATTAGGTCGCCCATGCATACCATCGCGTCGCAATTTATCTATGTCTCTCGCTGTTGGCCTACCGAGACACCTCATGTTTTGTTCATCAAACTCGCTGTCAAATATTATTGTATGACATGAGATATTTGATAACATAAACTAATTCACATATGAACAATTTAAGAAAATAAGTCTTACACAAAGTATTTCTCCACCTCAGGCATATTCGTGAACATGTACAGTAAAGCAGACTTCCGTTCTTCCATACTGAGGTGATATGCCTTGGGTGGACCAACGGCTTTGCCGTTTGTCTGAAAAATCGAAAGATCACTACACGGAGGCATCTCTCGTTCATCATCATGGTACCTTTTCTTTCGAGCAAATACATTATGTTCTTCTGCAAAGTAACAACTTGTGAAGTGTGCTACCTCCTTTAGTTTAAATTGTTCCGCAATACATCCTTCAACTCTTGCCTTATTGCCCACCATTGCTCTAAGCTTCTTTAATGCTCTTTCTATATGAAACATCCACCTATACTGAACAGGACCACCGACCTTAGCCTCATATGGAAGATGTATAAAGAGATGCTGCATAGGATTGAAGAAACCCGGTGGAAATATTTTTTCCAATTTGCACAAAAGCACCGGTGCCTCTTTCTCCAGCTGTTCCATCACATCTCTTCTGATTTCTTTAGCACACAACTGTCTGTAGAAATAGCTAACTTCAGCTAACGTTTTCCACACAGCTTCGGAAATGTACCCACGAAACATTACAGGCATGAGCCTCTCCATAATTATGTGGAAGTCATGGCTCTTCAGTCCATTCATCTTCATTGTCTTCAAGTTCACAGATCTTCTAAAACCAGCGGCATAACCATCGGGGAATTTAATATCCTTCATCCACTTCATCACTTCTCTCCGTTGCTTAGATTTCAGACAATAGTCAGCTTTTGGTTTGCCTCCGTTTTCTCTAAGCACTTGGGTTGGACGATCACATATCACTGCTAAGTCCATGCGTGCCTTGTCATTGTCTTTCGTTTTATCAGGGAAATCCATGCATGTATTTATGAGGGCTTGGCAAAAGTTACTCTCTTGATGCATGACGTCGATGTTGTGCATCAAAATCAATGACTTAGCATAAGGAAGCTCCCACAAGCCACATATGTGAGTCCAGTTATGCTCCTCACCAAAACCTTGATACCTTTTACCACTCTCGTCTAGGACAAGTTTCATATGCTCTTCTGTAATTTCTATCCCACTACGTCGCTTGGGCGGTCCCTTCGTGACAATGGTGCCCTTCCTAAATTCCTTTCTCTGCCTTCTGAAGGGGTGATTGAAGGGTAGAAAACATCTATGGCAATCAAAGTAACATATCTTGCCACCAGCACTAAGACGAAAACAATCTGTATCTTTAGCACAATAAGGACACGTCAATCTACCATGCACGCTCCATCCAGAGAAAATACCATACGCCATAAAATCATGAACCGAGAACAGATATGCAACACGAAGATTGAATTTCTGCTTCTTGAAGCAGTCATAGGCTTCCACACCTTGCCATAGCTTCTTTAACTCTTCAATCAGTGGTTGAAGCATCCCATTGAGGCGTACGCCAGGATGCTCAGGCCCAGGTATAACAAGACATAGGAACATAAACTCATATTTCATGCAAAGAGCAGGTGGAAGGTTGTACGATATGGCAATGACAGGCCAACATGAATACGACGCAGCGGTCATATTGAACGGCGTGAAACCATCAGTTGCCAAGCCGATACGAACATTTCTTGCATCGCTGGCAAAATCTGGATCAAATTTGTCAAGAGCCTTCCATGCATCACCATCTGACGGGTGCACCATTAACCCATCTTGTCTGTCCATACAATCTTTATGCCACCTCATGTGCATAGCGGTCTTCCTCGAGAGAAACAAACGTTTCACTCTAGGAGTGAGAGGCATGTACCGAAGCTGTTTATGTGCAACCTTTGTCACCACCTTCTCCCCATCTTCATTTACAAGCTCCACGTACCTTGACTTCCCACATTTTAAGCATTTTTGTTCTCTGCCATGTTCCTTCCAAAAAAGCATACAGTTGTCTTGGCAAACATCAATCTTCTCATACTCCATACCAAGACCTTCAAGCAATTTTTTGGACTGGTACATGTCTTTGGGCATCTTGTGACCCGTAGGAAGAACCTCGCTAATCAAATCCACAAGCTCCTTGTAACAATTAATTGAAAATGCAAATTTTGACTTGATTGACATCAGTCGGGTCACGAATTCGAGGACAGTCACGTCAGTGTGCCCGTGAAGAGGCTCTTCTGACGCTTTGAGTAGGTCGAAGAACTTCTGAACCTCCGGTGTAGGTGAATCATGATGATCTGGTGCCAGTTCAGGCTGCAGATCCTCAAGCATCTGGTCCATCCTATCAACATCATCTTCACCGTCATCAACTTCTACTTCTGCTGCTCGTTCAGCATCTTCACCGTGGAGATACCAGACCTTATAGCCTGGCACGAAACCATGCGAGCACAGGTGTAGTGTGACCTGCCTCTTGGTGTGGCTCGTCATATTTCTACATTTATTGCATGGACACCTAATATTATCTATTTGTGACAAAGCAGCTACATGGTCCAGAAATATTTGCGTCTTGGCAAACCATTCACTAGTGTGACACCCACCCTTCTTGAAACCTTCATACATCCAATCACGTCTATCACCCATTATTGCGGCTGTGTACGAGTAAAGAGTGCGTGTGAGACAATCACGTTTCTACACGTCACACACATATATACATACATATATACATCTATAGGTAAGTAGTAAAACTATATATATACATAAATAATTATATATACACATAAATAACATCAAATTAATCAATATCGAAACATTCATACATCCTAATATTATAAGTTAAATCTAATCAATAAATAACATCAAATTTAACAATTCAATAGTATAAGTTAAATCTACTATAAGAATACAATAAATAATTACCTAACATGAAGCCACACATGTGATATTAAATTAACTATAATCACACTCTAATCACATGTGTTATTAAATTAATACTAATCAAATGAAAGTTAACTCCCGTCGGCCATAAAAAACCGACGAAAATAAACATGTACACACATAATTAACATTCACAATCCAATGCATTAACATGTACACACATAATTAACTCACGTGGGTGTCGTAGTCTGTTTGGAGATGCGGTCGGGGGCGTAGGCGGCGCTTGGGCGTGACGGCGGCGCTCGAGGAGGCAGCGACGACGCTCCGAGAGGCGGCGGCGGCGCTTGTGGGCGCGATGGGAGGCCTGGCGGCGATGTGGGCGGTGTGGGGCACGACGGAGACGAGCGAGGGCGGGCACGGTGGCGGCGGACGGGCGGGCGCGTGGTGGGGAGGGGCGTCCGGACGAGCGCGCGGCGGGGACGGGCGGCCGGGCGAGCGGCGACGGCGCGCGGCGGCGACTGGCGCGCGGCGCCGAGGACGGGCGGCGGCGGCGCTGCGCGTGGCGTGGACGGGCGGGCGCGGCCGGGATGGCACGCCGGCGGGGAGGGGCGGCGGCGCGGTGGCGGTGAGAGGCGGCGGCGCGGTGGCGGTGAGACAAGCGGCGGCGCGGCCAGCAGGAAGAAAGGCAGGAATGAGCCCGCGCGGGTTCGCCCGCGTGCTCATAAAAGGCTTATCCCCGTCGGCTTGCGATATGGCCGACGGGAGTTAAGTAATCCCCGTCGGCCAGAGCGTAGGCCGACGGGAGTTAACTTAACTCCCGTCGGCCTACGCTCTGGCCGACGGGAGTTACATTATCCCCGTCGGTTTTTTCCCTGGCCGACGGGAATTATTGTGGCCGACGGGAATCATTAGGATTCCTGTAGTGAATGCGACCGGTTGTGCTTCGGGCGCGGAGGGGCCATCTAGCTCGATGATCTTCTTTGAGCCTTTGATCATCAACTCAAAGCTCACAAAATTACCTATAACTTCCTCGGGGTCATTTGAGTATATCTAGGATTGCCTCGAATTAATTGAACTTGTGTAGGATTAAGAAATACGAGGGATCTTAGAATAACCTTGACCATCTCATGGTCATCCCATTTTGTGCTCACGAGGTTGCGCACTTGGTTCACCAAGGTAATCAAGCGGTTGTACATGGCTTGAGGGTCCTCGCCTTGGTTGAGTCGGAAACGACCGAGCTCCCCCTCGATCGTCTTCCGCTTGGTGATTTTGGTCACCTCGTCTCCTTCGTGCTCGGTCTTTAGCACGTCCCAAATCTCCTTTGCACTCTTTAGCCCTTGCACCTTATTATACTCCTCTCGACTTAGAGAGGCGAGGAGTATAGTGGTGGCTTGGGAGTTAAAGTGGTGGATTTGGGCCACTTCGTCCGAGTCGTAGTCTTCATCCCCCACGGATGGTACATGTACACCAAACTCAACAACATTCCATATGCTTGTGTGGAGTGAGGTTAGTTGATGCCTCATTTTGTCACTCCACATGTTATAATCTTCACCGTCAAAAACCGGTGGTTTGCCTAATGGAACGGAGAGTAAAAGAGTACGCTTTGAAATACGTGGGTAGCGTAGGGGAATCTTACTATACTTCTTGCGCTCATGGCGCTTCGAAGTAACGGACGGCGCATCGGAGCCGGAGGTCGATGGTGATGAAGAGTCAGTCTCGTAGTAGACCACTTTCCTCATCTTCTTGTGCTTGTCGCCTCTCCGATGCGACTTGTGGGAAGAGGATTTCTTCTCCTTTCCTTTCCCCTTGTTGCGGGACTCTTCCGATGAAGTCGACCCGTGGCTTGTAGTGGGCTTGTCGCCGGTCTCCATTTCCCTCTTGGCGTGATCTCCCGACATCACTTCGAGCGGTTAGGCTCTAATGAAGCACCGGGCTCTGATACCAATTGAAAGTCGCCTAGAGGGGGGTGAATAGGGCGAAACTGAAATTTACAAAGTTAATCACAACTACAAGCCGGGTTAGCGTTAGAAATAATAATGAGTCCGCGAGAGAGGGCGCAAAACAAATCGCAAGCGAATGAAGAGTGTGACAAGCGGATTTGTTTTACCGAGGTTCAGTTCTCGCAAACCTACTCCCCGTTGAGGAGGCCACAAAGGCCGGGTCTTTTCAACCCTTTCCCTCTCTCAAACGGTCCCTCGGACCGAGTGAGCTTCTCCTTCTCAATCACACGGGACACAAAGTCCCCACAAGGACCACCACACAATTGGTGTCTCTTGCTTCGATTACAAGTAAATGAATCTCAAGAAAGAATGAGAAAGAAAGAAGCAATCCAAGCGCAAGAGCTCAAAAGAACACAACAAATCTCTCTCACTAATCACTAAAGCCTTGTGTGGAATTGGAGAGGATTTGATCTCTTTGGTGTGTCTAGAATTGAATGCTAGAGCTCTTGTAAGTAGTTGGAAGGTGAAAACTTGGATGACTTGAATGTGGGGTGGTTGGGGTATTTATAGCCCCAACCACTGAAAGTGGCCGTTGGAAGGCTGCAGTCGCATGGCGCACCGGACAGTCCGGTGCGCCACCGGACACTGTCCGGTGCGCCAGCCACGTCAGCGAGCCGTTGGATTCTGACCGTTGGAGCTGGAGTCTTCTGGGCCATCGGACAGTCTGGTGGTGCACCGGACAGGTCCTGTGGACTGTCCGGTGCGCCTTCTGTGCGCTCTGGCGCGCATTAAATGTCGTTGCAGGTGACCATTGGCGCGGAAAGAGCCGTTGCTCCGCTGGCACACCGGACAGTCCGGTGTGCACCGAACATGTCCGGTGAATTATAGCGGAGTAGCCTCTAGAATTCCCGAAGGTGAGTAGTTCGGAGTTGGAGACCCTGGTGCACCGGACACTGTCCGGTGGCACACCGAACAGTCCGGTGCGCCAAACCAGGGCACACTTCGGCTGACTTTGCTCCCTTAAATTTGAATCCTTTCTTGGTCTTTTTATTGGCTTATTGTGAACCTTTGGTACCTGTAGAACTCATAGACTTTGGCAAACTAGTTAGTCCAATTATTTGTGTTGGGCAATTCAACCACCAAAATCAATTTAGGAATATAGGTGTAAGCCTAATTCCCTTTCACTCAACAAATAGTTTTTTTGTCAAGTGTCCAAGATTTCGCACTCGGCAAACTTATAAGCATTCAACAAAGGACGTTGTTAGAAGCGAAAAAAGGCCATGCGGACGGTCTGGCCCTGAGGCTGGACGGCGCGGTCCGGACTGTCCGCGGTGGTGGCGCGGACGGTCCGCGCGTGCGCAGAGTTAGATAGGGTTCCTAGTTTCTCACGGGATTTGTTACCTAAAACCATGGGATTGACTCGGAAATCAGTTCGAAGCGGATCCAGACCTCCCCCTTTATATAGATGAAGGGCTACGGCCGATTGAACCCCCAACAATCGATCAAATCAAGTCTATTACTCATTTTACATTATGCATTAGGTGTAGTTCTAGTCTAGTCCTAGTTTAGCCCTAGTTTAGTATTCCAATCCCAAATTCTTCGCTTCTCTTCGACTCTACGTCGATTAGAGGAGTCTAGGTCGGCCTGCCGAGCCTAGACAACCCCTAGGATCTCTCCTCCCCGACGGGGTCCCTCCCGGGAGTGAGATCCAGGCGCCGCCAGCGACCTTTTGCCGCCCCTGCGCACGAGCGGACCGTCCGGCCCCAGGGTGCGGACCGTCCGGCCGTTAGGCAGGGAACCCTAGCCCTGCGCCAGGTCGCGGACCATCCGGCCCCTGGCCGCGGACCGTCTGCGCCTGTGCAGAGAGCACCGCCACCGGTTCTTGTTGAGTGTTTGGCGCCCGAAAAAGGCGTCAACATACTTTTTGGCGACTCCACTGGGGATTAGGTGTCTAGACCTGCTAAAAATCGGCCCATAGATGGCCGGTTCTAAGGATCACACCAAGATCTCCACCACCAACATCATCAAGCCGGCCATGGAGGCGCTCCCGGCTAATGACCAAAGGCCCTTTGAAGACCTCATAATGTGCAATGAGAAGGAGGTGATGCGGCAATGGAACGAACAACGTGACAAGGAAGAGGCGGAACTACTGCATAAACTCTCCGAACGGCGCAACGAGGTGGCAGAAAAGTACTTGTCACACTTCACGGTGGATCGCCACCAGAAGATCATCTGTCAAGGGGAGATCGATATGGAATCTCTCCTACCTCCACTTCAGGGTCCCGCTGTAAGTACTCCAGATCTATCTCTTATGACTTTCATGGATCAACGAGGAGATCAGTTAAAGCAATATATAGATGAATCTACTAAAATACATTTACGTGCATACGAGAAATCAGCTGCTCCTAGCTTTCCATCGCGAGAGTCTAATATAGAGCCACCCGCGTCAACACACATCGGCTATAAACAGGTCACCCTTGACCCAGCCATCATATGGTATGCCGATGCACACTTTCGTGTCGCCATCACAGCCGCAACCACTAGGCACGCGGTAGGTACTGGACGCGACCGGACCGTCCGAGCATCATCTCAGACAGTCTGGTTATACCGTGAACCGTCCGGCGTATTTTGCCAGACCATCCGACCAGATGCAGGCCCGCACACAAAACACTCAGGTCGCACCATACATGGCCGGACCACTAGGGTACAACCCCAAACAATTCGGCCCCATCATGGACTGTCCGGTGCATCATGCCGGACCGTCCGGATATGTTGCGGACCATCCGCCATCTTATGTCGGACCGTCCGGATATGGCATGAACCGGCCGACATATTACACCGGACCATCCGACTCTACACGAGTCCACGCACAGACTGCCCAAGTCACGCCATATATGACCGATCCGTCCGGGTACAGCCCTGGACCATTCGGCCTGATCGTGGACCGTCCAGTTCTTTACGACAGACAGTCTAGGTATGAGACTACCCACGTAGCACCATATACGGCTGGACAATCCGGATATACCTTCGGACCATTTGGCCAGGTCGTGGACCATCCGGCCTCTTACGTCGGACCGTCCGGATATGCATACGCAGAGCCGAGAGCTGCGCAATACACACAGTTCCCACATTCATCGCAGAAACATTATGGTGCCCCACCAGCAACACATTATAATCACACCATACCACCTCATGGACATAGGGCTGAATACTATTCAGCCACAAGAGAGCCTGAGAGGTATAGGGCAGGAGCTGGTGATATTAATAGGACACCTAACACACACCTCAAACATCCCTAGGAGGAAAGCCGACAGAGTGATGTCAAACAACCTAAGATTTCCACCCACGAACTCAATGGATGGTCGCCAGACATGGCGGAGAGGGTCAGAGACGAGGTAGCCGGGATGTTCAAGGACAAACTCGATGTTAGTGTGTCAGGTATAGGGCAATCGTATCGGAAGCCTTATAGCCACCGATTCGACACCGTGCCATATCCACAGGGAACTAGAATACCAGTCTTCTCTAAGTTTTCTGGTAAAAGTGGGAAAAGCACACACGAACATATAAGCCAATTCATAGCACACTTGGGAGAATTGGCTGATGGGGAAGCCTACCGCGTTCGTTTATTCTCGTTGTCCCTTACTAATACTGCATTCGCATGGTACACAGCCTTGCCACCAAACTCTATTAACTCTTAGGAAGAATTAGAGCAGAAATTTCATGAACACTTCTTCTCAGGAGAACATGAATTAGAATTGGCTGACTTAGCCTCAGTCTGACAGGGGCCTAAAGAATCGGTTAATGACTATATCCGAAGATTCTGGGATACTAGAAATCGATGCTTTCAGATCCATGTCGCAGAAAAATAACTAACAGGGCTGGCTTTCAATGGGTTGCGACCCTACTTAAAAGAAAAATTAGATGGCACCCAATTCTTTTCGCTAGTGCACTTGCATCAACGAGCTATGACCTGTGAAAGCCGAAGTAAGGAAACATCAAAATCGGCTAGCCATAAGATGCATCTAGTGGGATACGATAATTCGGACGAAGAATCACGAATGTATACACCGCCGAACTGGTTTGGCCAGGACAGGCTAAACCTTCAGCGTGTTCTTCTTTACAGTCGATTCGAGAGAATCGACAAGAAGAAGTTAAGTTTACTTTTAATGTTGCCAAATGCGATAAAATATTTGACGAGTTACTAAAAACGGCAACATTAAATTAACTCATACTATTCCTCCTCCTGATGAATTAAAGAGGCATGCTTATTGTAAGTGGCATAATTCCTTTTCTCATACCACCAATGATTGTAATGTTTTTCGTCGACAGATAAAATAGTGTTGGGGACCATAATTAGGGGTACCCCCGAGGTTCCTAAATCTAAGCTGGTAACCCCCATCAGCATAAAGCTGCAAAGGCCTGATGGGTGCGATTAGATTAAGGATCGGTCCGTTTGAAGGACACGATCACGCCTCGCCCAAGCCTAGCCTCGGACAAGGGCAGCCGACCCCGGAGGATCTCCGTCTCGCCCGAGGCCCCCTGAGCGGCTGACGTATTCACAACTCGCCCGAGGCCCTGTCTTCGCCAAGAAGCCGCCCTGACCAAATCGCCGCACCGACCGACCAAATCGCAGGGGCATTTAATGCAAAGGTGACCTGACACCTTATCCTTGCATGCGCCCTGCGGCTGACAGGGCCGAAGTGACCGCCATCACTTCGCCGCTCCACTGACCGGCCTGACAGAAGGACAGCGCCGCCTGCGCCACACCTACTGTAGCGCCACTCGACAGAGTGAGGTTGACAGGCAGTCAGACCCGGCCGCAGACACCATAGGAAGCTCCGCCCGACCCCAGGGCTCGGACTCGGGCTAAGTCCCGGAAGACGACGAACTCCACTCCACCCGACCCCAGGGCTCGGACTCGGGCTAAGTCCTGGAAGACGACGAACTCCGCTCCGCCCGACCCCAGGGCTCGGACTCGGGCTAAGTCCCGGAAGACAACGAACTCCGCTCCGCCCGACCCCAGGGCTCGGACTCGGGCTAAGCCCCAGAAGACGACGAACTCCGCTCCGCCCGACCCCAAGGCTCGGACTCGGGCCAAGCCCCAGAAGACGACGAATTCTGCCTCGCCCGACCCCAGGGCTCGGACTCCGCTCCGACCTCAGCCAACGATCTCCGCCTCGCCCGACCCCAGGGCTCGGACTCCGCCCTGGCCACTGCCGACCGACTCCGCCTCGCCTGACCCCGGGGGCTCGGACTCGGCCTCGGCCACAGAAGACAGACTCGACTTCGGCCTCGGAGGAGCTTCCACGTCACCCGACCTAGGGCACGGACCAGCCACATCAACAGGAGGCGCCACCATCACCTTACCCCGAGCTGACTCGAGCCACGGGGAATAAGACTGGCGTCCCATCTGGCTCGCTCCACCAGATAGGCAATGATGGCGCCCCGCATACCCAGTGACGATGGCGGCTCGCAGCCCCCTTACGGAAGCAAGAGGACGTCAGTAAGGACTCAACAGCTCCGATAGCTGTCCCTCCGCCAGGCTCCAGCGCTCCTCCGACGGCCACGACATCACACCAACAGGGTGCCAAGATCTCTCCGGCTGCCACGATGGCTTGTACTTAGGGCGCTAGCTCTCCCCCGCTAGACACATAGCACTCTGCTACTCCCTCATTGTACACCTGGATCCTCTCCTTGCGCCTATAAAAGGAAGGACCAGGGCCCTCTTAGAGAGGGTCGGCCGCGCGGGGACGAGGACAAGACGAAGGCGCTCGCGTGAGGCCGCTCACTCCCTCTCCCGCGTGGACGCTTGTAACCCCCTACTGCAAGCGCACCCGACCTGGGCGCGGGACGAACACGAAGGCCGCGGGATTCCCCACGTCTCTCTCTCTCCCTCTCCGCCTCGCTCTCCCCCCTTCGCGCCCGCTCTCGCGCTCGACCCATCTGGGCTGGGGCACGCGGCGACATTCACTCGTCGGCATTAGGGACCCCCGGTCTCGAAACGCCGACAGTTGGCGCGCCAGGTAGGGGCCTGCTGCGTGTTGACGAACAGCTACCCGTCAAGCTCCAGATGGGCAGTCTCCAGCGACCTCTTCGACCCGGGACGGTGCTCCATTTCGGGAGCCTCGAGTTCATGTCTCTCGATGGCGGCTACGACATGATACTCCTTCTTCCGCCACGCGACGGCGACAATGGCGGCCAACGACCCGCATGCCGGCGGCGGAATCGACGACGTCTTCCCCACGTGGAGGAAGAGCTACCTTCGAGCTCGTCCCGTCGCCTTCCCTGCCGCCGGAGGAGACGACGTGGTCGCCAAGGCCAAGTAGGAGGCGGCACCGCGTCGGCTGTCGGGCGAGTCGACGGCACCAACGCTCCGCCAAGGGGCGCGCCGGGCATCGACCTCGTGCCTGAGACAAAGGCGAGCGCCGTTTCCCCGCGACACGCCTACTCCAAGCGGACGGACGACGCCAGCACGCTCGCGAAGGACTTGTTGGACGTCACCCTCATACCTGCGACGACGGCGCAGTCTACTCCCGACGCGACTTCATCACCGACCGTCGACCAAAAGGTACCGACCGACTCCCATCTCGTACATTTTGGATCCAGCCTCGACCCACCGAGCGGCCCCGCTTCGGTGGGAGCCCCCATAGAGGCATGTCCAAACCCTTTTGGGTTTCGCATGCGATCACCTTGGGACCGGCTGACGGACGTCTCGACCTACGGGCCCTCTGGGTCCGAGGAAGACGACGAACCCAACTTCTGTTGGGATCTCTCTGGACTTGGCAACCCCTGTGCCATGCGGGACTTCATGACCGCATGCGACTACTGCCTTTCCGACTATTCCGACGGTAGCTGTGGCTTCGGCGACGAAGACTGCGGCCCAAGTCGTGAATGTTTCCACGTCGATCTAGGGGGGCCTGCCGAAGGCAACCATCTTGGCGTGCCGGTGGACGATGATCCCCCTAGGCCCGTGCCTCGTGTTGACATCCTTCAGGAGCTAACCGTGGTCCCAGTCCCAGCGGGGGGTCAGGACACACAGCTCGAGCAAATCCGCGAGGTGTAGGCCAGGCTCGACGAGGGAGTAGGAGCACTTGAGCCGATCCGCCGGGACGTCGGGCAGGCACGGGTGGTCCAACCTCCTGCCGGAGAAATGCGTCATCTACCCCAGGGCTTCCAGCACCGTATCGCCGACGATGTCAGGCTCAGGCCGCCACCCACATCCAACAGGGTTGGCCAGAACCTGGCTGTAGCAGCAATGCTCCTCCGCGCAATGTCGGAGCCATCAACTACCGAGGGGCGACGCATCCAAGGAGAGCTCAAGAATCTCCTGGAAGGCGCCGCGGTCCGACGGGTCGAGAGCTCCGCCTCCCGAGGGCAGGGCTACCCCTCGGAACATCACGCCGCGACTTCCCGCTTCATGCGGGAGGCCTCGGTCAACACCGGGCGCACGCGCCACACAGCGCCTGCGGCCCCAGATCGCCTCGGCAACGAGCGCCCTCGCCACGACCGTCAGGCCCGCCTCGACGAGAGGGTGCGCCGAGGCTACCACCCCAGGCGTGGGGGACGCTACGACAGCGGGGAGGATCGGAGTCCTTCGCCCGAACCACCTGGCCCGCAGGCCTTCAGTAGGGCTATACGACGGGCGCCGTTCCCGACCCGGTTCCGACCCCCGGCTACTATCACGAAGTACTCGGGGGAGACGAGACCGGAACTGTGGCTCGCGGACTACCGATTGGCCTGCCAACTGGGTGGGACGGACGATGACAACCTCATCATCCGCAACCTCCCCCTGTTCCTCTCCGACACCGCTCGCGCCTGGTTGGAGCACCTGCCTCCGGGGCAGATCTCCAACTGGGACGACCTAGTCCAAGCTTTCGCCGGCAATTTCCAGGGCACGTACGTGCGCCCTAGGAACTCCTGGGACCTCCGAAGCTGCCGACAGCAGCCGGGAGAGTCTCTCCGGGACCCGTCAAGCAGCCTCTCCGCCGATTCGACGAGGAGAAGCGCAGAGCCATAGGCGAAGAGATCCACAAGCTAATGGCGGCAGGGTTCATCAAAGAGGTATTCCATCCCGAATGGCTTGCCAACCCTGTGCTTGTGAGAAAGAAAGGTGGGAAATGGCGGATGTGCGTAGACTACACGGGTCTGAACAAAGCATGTCCGAAGGTTCCCTAGCCTCTGCCTCGCATCGACCAAATTGTGGATTCCACTGCCGGGTGCGAAACCCTGTCTTTCCTCGATGCCTACTCAGGGTACCACCAAATCAGGATGAAAGAGTCCGACCAGCTCACGACTTCTTTCATCACGCCCTTCGGCATGTACTGCTATGTCACCATGCCGTTCGGCTTGAGGAATGCGGGCGCGACGTACCAGCGGTGCATGAACCATGTGTTCGGTGAACACATTGGTCACACGGTCGAGGCTTACGTCGATGACATCGTAGTCAAGACGAGGAAAGCCTCTGACCTCCTTTCCGACCTTGAGGTGACATTCCGATGCCTCAAGGCGAAGGGCGTCAAGCTCAATCCCGAAAAGTGTGTCTTCGGGGTGCCCCGAGGCATGCTCTTGGGGTTCATCGTCTCCGAGCGGGGCATCGAAGCCAACCCGGAAAAGATCGCAGCTATCACCGGCATGGGGCCCATCAAGGACTTGAAAGGCGTACAGAGGGTCATGGGATGTCTCGCGGCTCTGAGCCGCTTCATCTCACGCCTCGGCGAAAGAGGTCTGCCTCTGTACCTCCTCTTGAGGAAGGCAAAATGCTTCACATGGACCCCCGAGGCCGAGGAGGCCCTCGGGAACCTGAAGGCGCTTCTGACGAAGGCGCCTATCTTGGTGCCCCCAGCCGCTGGAGAAGCCCTCCTAGTCTACGTCGCCGCTACCACCCAGGTGGTTAGCGCCGCGATCGTGGTCGAGAGGCAAGAAGAAGGGCACGCATTGCCCGTTCAGAGGCCAGTCTACTTCGTCAGCGAGGTACTGTCCGAAACCAAGATCCGCTACCCACAAGTTCAGAAGCTGCTATATGCGGTGATTCTGACACGGCGCAAGTTGCGACACTACTTCGAGTCTCATCCAGTAACTGTGGTGTCTTCCTTCCCCCTGGGAGAGATCATCTAGTGCCGGGAGGCCTCGGGGAGGATTGCAAAGTGGGCGGTGGAAATCATGGGCGCAACAATCTCATTCGCCCCCCGGAAGGCTATCAAGTCCCAGGTCCTGGCGGACTTCGTAGCTGAATGGGTCGACACCCAGCTCCCAATGGCTCCGATCCAGCCGGAGCTATCGACCATGTTCTTCGATGGGTCGCTGATGAAGACAGGAGCAGGCGCGGGCCTGCTCTTCATCTCACCCCTCGGAAAGCACATACGCTATGTGCTCCACCTCCATTTCCCGGCGTCCAACAATGTGGCCGAATATGAGGCTCTGATCAATGGGCTGCGGATCGCCATCGAGCTGGGAGTCCGACGCCTCGATGCTCGCGGTGACTCGCAGCTTGTCATCGACCAAGTCATGAAGAACTCCCACTGCCGCGACCTGAAGATGGAAGCCTATTGCGATGAGGTTCGGCGCCTGGAAGACAAGTTCTACGGGCTCGAGCTCAACCACATCGCCCGATGCTACAACGAGACTGCGGACGAGCTGGCCAAGATAGCTTCGGGGCGGACAACAGTTCCCCCGGACATCTTCTCCCGAGACCTACATCAACCCTCGGTCAAGATTGACGACTCGCCCAAGCCCGAGAAGGCCTCGGCCCAGCCCAAGGCACCCTCGACCGAGCCCGAGGCACCCTCGGCTCTGCCTGAGGCACCCTCGGCCCTCGAGGGTGAGGCACTGCGCGTCGAGGAGGAGCGGAGCAGGGTCGAACCAAATCGAAATTGGCAGACCCCGTACCTGCAATATCTCCGCCAAGGGGAACTACCCGTCGACCAGGCTGAGGCTCGGCGATTGGCAAGGCGTGCCAAGTCGTTCGTCCTACTGAGAGACGACAAGGAGCTCTACCACCGCAGCCCTTCAGGCATCCTCCAGCGATGCATCTCCATCACCGAAGGTCAGGAACTCCTTCATGAAATACACTCGGGGGCTTGCGGCCATCACGCAGCACCTCGAGCACTTGTCGGAAATGCTTTCCGACAAGGGTTCTACTGGCCGACGGCGGTGGCCGACGCCACTAGAATTGTCTGCACCTGCGAGGGGTGTCAGTTCTACGCAAGGCAAACCCACCTGCCTGCTCAGGTTCTGCAGACGATACCTATCACCTGGCCTTTTGTTGTATGGGGTCTGGACCTTGTCGGCCCCTTGCAGAAGGCGCTCGGGGGCTACACGCACCTGTTGGTCGCCATCGACAAATTCTCCAAGTGGATCGAGGTCTGACCCCTGAACAGCCTCGGATCCCAGCAGGCGGTGGCGTTCTTCACCAATATCATCCATCGTTTCGGAGTCCCGAACTCCATCATCACCGACAACGGCACCCAGTTCACCGGCAGAAAGTTCCTGGACTTCTGCGAGGATCACCACATCCGGGTGGACTGGGCCGCCGTAGCTCATCCCATGACGAATGGGCAAGTGGAGCGTGCCAACGACATGATCCTACAAGGACTCAAGCCTCGGATCTACAACGACCTCAACAAGTTCGGCAAGCGATGGATGAAGGAACTCCCCTCGGTGGTCTGGAGCCTGAGAACAACACCGAGGTGAGCCACGGGCTTCACGCTGTTCTTTCTAGTCTATGGGGCCAAGGCCATCTTGCCCACAGACTTAGAATACGGCTCCCCGAGGACAAGGGCCTACACCGACCAAAGCAACCAAGCAAGCCGAGAAGACTCACTGGACCAGCTGGAAGAGGCTCGGGACAGGGCCTTACTACACTCGGCACGGTACCAGCAGTCCGTGCGGCGCTACCACACCCGAGGGGTCCGGCCCCGAGACCTCCAGGTGGGCGATCTGGTGCTTCGGCTACGACAAGATGCCCGAGGGCGTCACAAGCTCACGCCCCCCTGGGAGGGGCCATTCGTCATCGCCAAGGTTCTGAAGCCCGGAACGTACAAGCTGGCCAACAGTCAAGGCGAGGTCTACAGCAACGCTTGGAACATCCAACAGCTACGTCGCTTCTACCCTTAAGATGTTTTCAAGTTGTTCATATACTCGCTCCTGCACAAAGTTTAGTCATCAAGGAAGGGTCAACCTTGCCTCGGCAAAGTCCGACCCTCCCTCGGGGGATAAAAGGGGGGAACCCCCCTCTGCGTCGAATTTTTTCCTCGAAAAAAGATCCTTTCTGCCAGAATGTCTTTCGTGCTTTTTGGCTACTTCGAAAGTGGATCTTGAAAACGACGGAGTACACGTAAGCAGCCGAGGCTGACCGAGCCGAGGGACTCCTACGCCTCCGGGATACGGATACCTCACTCATCACCTTCTGCGATAAGTAACTCGCGCTCGGATAAGTGACTCCGCGGACCGAACAAGTCTTCACGCTCGAAAGCTTTTCTGCTCAGGCGATCTTTCGAGTCTTCACGACTGTGTCGGTGACAGAGCCCCATGGACGGGTAAGAGTGCGCCTAAGCAGCAAGGCCGGCCGAGCCGAGGGACTCCTACGCCTCCGGGATACGGATACCTCACTCACCACCTTCTGTGAGAAGCGACTCTCGCCCTCACAAACAATTCTGTTGCCGACGACTAAGTCCGGATACTCGAATCAGGAGGAAAAGGAACGCAGCTTTACAAACACGACGATGGAGTGTTTAGGCCTCGGCGGCCGCAGAAAACACACATACTACAAGATAGCCTGATCCTGCAGGCTCGGGCGTCGACAACCGAAGGGGGCAGCAGCACCCTCGGCATCATCTACACCTTCGGCGGGGTCTGACCTAGCCTCGGGCGGCAACGCGGCTAAGGGCCCCCATTCCGAAGGACAGCATCGGTGCTACACCTGGGCCATCGCCGCTAGGGTCTTCTTCGACGATCCGGTCCGAGCAGGCGGCTCGGCCGGCCACCCCGAGGCCTCAGCCCGCTGTCCGCCAAGGACATCAGCCGACCCGAGGCCTCGGCAGCTCAACTCCGGCGTCGGTTCCGCCAGAGGACTAACCGGCCTAGCTCTGGCCAACCACACTTCCTTTTCGGGCCAACTCTGCCTCTGTTCGCGCTGACACCGCTACCCCTGGCCTCGGCTCACCGAAGAGCGGCCGAGGGGTTCCTCTAACTAAGCAAGGGAAGCCTCGGGCAATGAGGTCGACTAAGCCGAGGGACTCCTACGCCTCTGGGATACGGATACCTCACTCGTCACCTTTACATGGGGCGACCCGCGCTTGGTGAAGCGGTCCAAGCAATCAACAGGCGAGTCTTGGCATTCGAAAATGAGGAAGAAACACGGCTCCGTGCCGAAGCTACAAACATGTTCAGGCCCCGAAAGCCACAATGAACAGATGCCGGCACACAAGGTGCCATTACAAACGGAACTCCGGTTCCGCCTCCCGCGGGTACGAACAACCCCCCACGTTGGAGGGCCCGCGGGACGACGAACTCCAAGCGGCTCACCGCCGCCTGCTCCGGCAAGCTACAGCGACGGCTTCCGGGCAAGTGCTGTGGCGGAAGAGTTCTCGCCCACCAAGGATGAGAACCAGCCATTCAGGCCAGGGGGAGACGACGCCCAACTGTCCACCAACACCACGCCAACGGACACCGGCCGCCCCGGAGCGCACCGGTAGGTCCTCGCTCCCACCCTCGCCGAGGCCGCCCCAGAACGTGAGCACCGCCCTCGAGGTGTGCAGCGTGCTAGGCGACCCTCTGGTGCAGCTGTCGGTGCAAGGAGGACCCGGATGCGGCCGGCCCGCGCGCGGTGCGACCATCGCCCGGACAGAGGGCAGAATGCTGCACCCCGGCTGGGCAGCAGCAGTTCGCCTTCCCTGGCATGGCCGAAGGGAGCTCCCGCGAGGCTGGTAAAGACCTTTATCCCCCAAACAACGGGGGAAGAAAAGGGCGCCCAACCCACGCGGAGACGACCCCCCGCTCGGTGCGCTCCTCTACCTCAGCCCGGATGACAAAAATCCTTGAAGCTGGGGGGGAGGCAGAGGCCGCAGCCTGGTTTGCTTCCCCCCACCAGACCAACCATTGGTGAGGGGATGCAGCCAGGCTGCATGATGAAAATCCTTGAAGCCGAACGATGGCTGAAAGGTACCAACTCCCACGGAGTTGCGTCCCTCCAACGACGAAACGGGAAGACTGCAAGCATCCCCCATCCGGGGGCTTGGAAGGTAGAGAGGCATGATGCATAGGGAGAGCACGAAGGCATGGTCGCTTTCGAAGGGGGTCACCCTCCTTTTAAAGGCGACTCTCCCCACTCGCGTCCTCAGCCGTCGCGCGCCAAGTCTTCTTCAACACGCTTCGAGGTCCTCCCCTACGGCGCGGGCGCTGGGGCCCACACGTCATGCAAGCTGCCCCAAGACGAAAGGAGCCAAACCGCCGCGTAAGGTGCGCGTAACTGCCCAGCGGTTACGGGCGCTCCTCCGCTCTTGCCCAGACCAGCGGGCGAAAGGGCAGACCACCATGCAGGCGGCATGTAGCCGCGCCAAGTGGGCGCACCTCTCCGACTTCCAACGCGCCTGGCACGGAGGCCTAGACCCACGCGTCGTGCAACCGGCACGTCGGTTGCCACGTGCAAGAAACTGCACCGCCGCTCACACCACTACCGCGCCTCCTCGACTGCGGAGCTAAGACCGTGACTCGAGGCGACCCAGCGGCGCCAGCTTGGCGCAACGGTCAAAAGCGGTCAAAAATGGGCCGGCAGTAATGGCGGTGGCAGGCGGGCAGGAGCAGCGGTCAAATCGTCTGCAAGCTCGCGTCTCCTCCAGGGACAGTGAGGGAACCCTCTCCCACGGCACGAAGACGACGCGCTCGTGATCCATACCTCGAACGGCTCGCGCGCGCGCAACGGCCGCCCCGAGAACTACTCGCCCCGTCGCATTAACTCCACAGCGGGACACGTGGCGCTTCGGCAGAAGAAGCGAGCGACGCTTCACCTTCGCCACGATAACCGCATCAAAAAAGGTACGCCACGTCGTCCGATTTCGTATCCTTTTCCTTTTTTTTCCTCTTTCTCTCTCTTGCAACAGGGACCGGGAAAGGGGGAAACCCTGGAAAGGATCCTTCTCTGTGAAGGAACCAGGCTCCGAGCCTCCCTACTGATCAGAGGTTCGAAGGCTGGCCCCCCGAAAGGGTTCGACAGCCGCCTCAGATCGCGTGGGCTCGACACCCACTACTGGTCAGTGGTTCGAAGGTCGGCCCCTCGAAAGGGTTCAACGACCGCCTCAGGCTACTCGGGCTCCGCGCCCACTACTGATCACGGGTTCGAAGGCTGGCCCCCGAAGGGTTCACAGTTGCCTCAGACACAAAGCGAGGGATGACCAGGGGTACGTTCGATACATAACCGAGGCTCGGGCTACGCTCCCGAGGTACCCTAGGACATTTTCGAGACCAGCGGGAGCGATCCTATAACAGAATCCCATCGGAGGGAGGCATCGAGCCCTCGGACCCCGTCGCCAGGGGACCGGGTCTGGCAGGTCACCCGCAGGTACTTTTGGGCACGCCTCCGGGCCACAGCCGACCCCTAACGAATGGGGCACGGGCGTCCACTTGGATCACCCGTTCGCAGCTCACTGGAGACACCATGTTCGTCGCCCATCGAGGGCAACATGGCGCTTTCCCCCCTCCTCCTTGCGGAAAGGCGACGCAGGGGCGTATGTAAAAAAGTCGGGTCTGTCCTTGATCGTCCTCTCGCTCTGTGCGGAGGCTCGGGGGCTGCTCTCGCAAACTCGGCTCCGGCCAAACTGTTGACAGCGTCAACATACCAGCCCGAGAACTTGGGGCTCGACGGTGCACCCGGGCTACAGCCAGCTCGCATGAGGGAACGACCAGACCAGCCGAGCCATCACTCGAGGCATTAAGACCTCGAAGGAGTCTAACCACTCCTTCGAGGCCTCGGGGGCTACACCCGGCGGGTGCGCTTGCGCGCCCCCGCCGGAACGAACAGCAACCGAGAAAGGCTGGTCCCCTTGCAAAAAAGTGCGACGAAAGCCTCCAAGAGAGTGTTTACACTCCCTCGGAGGCTCGGGGGCTACTGTCGGGGACCATAATTAGGGGTACCCCCGAGGTTCCTAAATCTCAGCTGGTAACCCCCATCAGCATAAAGCTGCAAAGGCCTGATGGGTGCGATTAGATTAAGGATCGGTCCGTTCGAAGGACACGATCACGCCTCGCCCACGCCTAGCCTCGGACAAGGGCAGTCGACCCTGGAGGATCTCCGTCTCGCCCGAGGCCCCCTTAGCGGCTGACGTATTCACAACTCGCCCGAGGCCCTGTCTTCGCCAAGAAGCCACCCTGACCAAATCGCCGCCCCGACCGACCAAATCGCAGGGGCATTTAATGCAAAGGTTACCTGACACCTTATCCTGGCACGTGCCCTGCGGCTGACAGGGCCGAAGTGACCGCCGTCACTTCGTCGCTCCACTGACCGGCCTGACAGAAGGACAGCGCCGCCTGCGCCACACCGACTGTAGCGCCACTCGACAGAGTGAGGTTGACAGGCAGTCAGACCCGTCCGCAGACACCATAGGAAGCTCCGCCCGACCCCAGGGCTCGGACTCGGGCTAAGTCCCGGAAGACGACGAACTCCGCTCCGCCCGACCCCAGGGCTCGGACTCGGGCTAAGTCCTGGAAGACGACGAACTCCGCTCCGCCCGACCCCAGGGCTTGGACTCGGGCTAAGCCCCAGAAGACGACGAACTCCGCTCCGCCCAACCCCAGGGCTCGGACTCGGGCCAAGCCCCAGAAGACGACGAATTCTGCCTCGCCCGACCCCAGGGCTTGGACTCCGCTCCGACCTCAGCCAACGATCTCCGCCTCGCCCGACCCTAGGGCTCGGACTTCGCCCTGGCCACTGCCGACCGACTCCGCCTCGCCTGACCCTGGGGGCTCGGACTCGGCCTCGGCCATAGAAGACAGACTCGACTTCGGCCTCGGAGGAGCTTCCACGTCACCCGACCTAGGGCACGGACCAGCCACATCAACAGGAGGCGCCACCATCACCTTACCTCGAGCTGACTCGAGCCATGGGGAACAAGACTGGCGTCCCATCTGGCTCGCTACACCAGATAGGCAATGATGGCGCCCCGCATACCCAGTGACGATGGCGGCTCGCAGCCCCCTTACGGAAGCAAGAGGACGTCAGCAAGGACTCAACAGCTCCGACAGCTGTCCCTCCGCCAGGCTCCAGCGCTCCTCCGACGGCCACGACATCACACCAACAGGGTGCCAAGATCTCTCCGGCTGCCACGATGGCTTGTACTTAGGGCGCTAGCTCTCCCCCACTAGACACGTAGCACTCTGCTACTCCCTCATTATACACCTGGATCCTCTCCTTGCGCCTATAAAAGGAAGGACCAGGGCCCTCTTAGAGAGGGTCGGTCGCGCGGGGACGAGGACGAGACGAAGGTGCTCACGTGAGACCGCTCGCTCCCTCTCCCGCGTGGACGCTTGTAACCCCCTACTGCAAGCGCACCCGACCTGGGCGCGGGACGAACACGAAGGCCGCGGGATTCCCCACGTCTCTCTCTCTCCCTCTCCGCCTCGCTCTCCCCCCTTCGCGCCCGCTCTCGCGCTCGACCCATCTGGGCTGGGGCACACGGCGACATTCACTCGTCGGCATTAGGGACCCCCGGTCTCGAAACGCCGACAAAAAGGCCATAAATGAGGGTCGATTGGCTTTTCAGGAGACGTAAGAAGACACACAACCTTTTCCTGTTAATACAATATAACTCACATGCAAAAAGGTCTTGGTTCGGCCCGAAATGGCCGATAAAGGCAAAGGCAAGGGAATCGTCATTGGTGATCCTCGCATGTCAGATATATCACAAAAGGAGATTGCTCGAAAGGCTTCGGACGAGAAGGCTAAAAAGTCCGAAGACGCCGGAGGGCAGGCACAGTTAATGAACCAAACACATCAGCCTAGCCCGAGCATCGTAAATGGTCCAGCACCTACGTGTGGACGATCCAGTGCTAAGACAAATGGTCCGGCTAACTCAGCCGGACAGTCCACCTATGACCAAAGGCATCAACCTCTACATGAAGCAAGGAAAAAGACGCAAGGTCAAAGCACATATAGTCGGCTGATCAAAGCCGACTCTACTTTTGATCAGTTGCTCTCCAAAAATGCTAGCAAAAAGACCGTTCCACGTGATCGGTCAACAAAGAGACCCCAGTCACCTGCTAAAAAAACGACCCAAAAGGCGACGCGACAAGCATCGTCTGTTCATCCTATGAGACCAGAGTACTTTCCACCCGTTTATTCATCGTCGGTATATTGTCCTACCCAAATGTGGAATGGCACGACGATGAATCCATGGTACATGTATAGTTCCTTTGTCTATCCAGGCTGAGGGCACCTCCATTCTATTCATTTTGATCCATTGATCAAATGGTCATGGCCGAGAAAGATACAATCCAAAATGGCCTTTATACATTGGTGCTTTATTGAATGATCTCTATTTTGGAAAAGCCGGTGACTTACATCAGATTTAGTTCATATGCTTTTGGTTCATCAACCTTCACCAAAAGGCAGGGGGGCATATGTTAGAAGCGAAAAAAGGTCGTGCGGACGATCTGGCCCTGAGGCCGGATGGTCCGCGGTCTGGACTGTCTGCGGTGGTGGCGCGGACGGTCCGCGCGTGCGCAGAGTCAGTTAGGGTTCCTAGTTTCTCGCGGGATTTGTTACCTAAAACCGTGGGATTGACTCGGAAATCAGTTCGAAGTGGATCCAGACCTCCCCCTTTATATAGATGAATGGCTACGGCCGATTGAACCCCCAACAATCGATCAAATGAAGTTTATTACTCGTTTTTACATTATGCATTAGGAGTATTTACATTATGCATTAGTAGTAGTTCTAGTCTAGTCCTAGTTTAGCCCTAGTTTAGTATTTCAATCCCAAATTCTTCGCTTCTCTTCGACTCTACGTCGATTAGAGGAGTCTAGGTCGGCCTGCCGAGCCTAGACAACCCCTAGGATCTCTCCTCCCGACGGGGTCCCTCCCGGGAGCGAGATCCAGACGTCGCCGGCGACCTTTCGTCGCCCCTGCGCACGCGCGGACCGTCCGGCCGTCAGGCAGGGAACCCTAGCACTGCGTCAGGTCGCGGACCGTTTGACCCCTGGCCGCGGACCGTCCGCGCCTGTGCGGAGAGCACCACCGCTGATTCTTGTTGAGTGTTTGACGTCCGAAAAAAGTGTCAACAGACGTGTTTCCGGTAATGATAATGACCAGTACGCTGTTGTTACGACGCTCCTTGTCACCACTCACCTGTCCTTATTTCTGCGTGCACATGATTAGCGAGAGAAGGTCTCCGCGGTGTTGTTCGTGTATTTGTATGCTCGGGTGAAGATCGATAATCAGATTTTTATGGAACATATTCAATGGGACCGCTCGTTCGTTCTTCCTCCCGACGATTTGATCTCTTATTTCAAAGGAAGAGGTGATAATCAGTGCTGCTAGTACCTTTTTGCCCGGCATCGAGTCGGATGATTATTACAACGATAAACACTGTCACCTAGCATCGTCTCTAGTACCGCTGGGTATGTTTATGTTTTTTTTCCTCAAAACGGGAACGTATATCTACTCCTAAATTCCGAATTCCTACAAGAGAGCTATAAGCGTATGCGTGATGACTTTTTGCAAACAGATTAGCTTATAAAACAATGCTGGTGCTAGACTTTCGAGCCTTCAGCAAGACGACAGTGGGACAAACTTTATGCGTCGTTTAGTGACGTGTTCGATCGCATATACGTACATCAACAGCTGAAAAGCAAATTGCCGAGACGAGGATTTCCCATGTTCAAGGCCCGTACACGGTTCGTTTCTGACTTAAACACAGGAAACGTTATTGGGCTGCCGCATTGGGCCAAAATTTTGGTCCCAGCCATTTCGCCTACTGTGGGCCCAATAAAGAAAATGATTTCTGCAGACAAATGCCCGTTCAGCTGTTCTTTGCGCCTCCGGTCCTTCCACAGCACATTGTCCCTAACCCAAATAATATTGGGCCGTCCAGCCTACATGGCCTGGT
The DNA here is from genome assembly GCA_029449295.1 of Zea luxurians. Classification (NCBI taxonomy): domain Eukaryota; kingdom Viridiplantae; phylum Streptophyta; class Magnoliopsida; order Poales; family Poaceae; genus Zea; species Zea luxurians. Next base: position 38,720,607 of record JAOPSE010000018.1, on the reverse strand, counting down.
TCGGGTCCTGTCCACGCCACACGCGCAGATCCTGTTCGGGACTCGGGAGACCTCGTCGGCATAACAACTTGGCCCGGCTCGTTCAGATAGGAGCTAAAGTTTGCCTCTCGTTTTTTTATTAATAAGTAAATTATATTTACCATACAACAACTTAGCACAGGATGCAAATTACTCCAACAATTTATAAACTACTCAAATTTGTACAATAACTTAGTAAATGAATCATATACAACACCTCAGATTTTTTTACTCATAGCCTTCAAATGCATGCACATACATGCCATCAAAGTGTGGTGGTCTACCAATATGATTTGTAGTCTTCACTACGTTGTAGGCTATTTGACCATGAAATAGATGGCGAATTGGCTCTAATACCGCTTAAAAGGACCTAGATGGATAAAGAGGGTGAATAACCAAAAAAAAACATTTTCTACAAACTTCACAAAAACAAATACAAAGAGATTAGTAAAATAAAAATCCAAATAGTCTCGTCTTGCACTAGCACTACTTTCACCTAAGGGTCTATTTGGTTGGGTTTTGGCTGTGTAAAATGTTGTTGTGAGCTGTGAGCTATACAAAAGTTGTTGTGGGCTGTGAGCTATAAAAAAGCTAAAAGTTGTTTGGTAGAAACCACTGAAAGCGACTAAGAGTTCTTTGATATATATTTTCAAAGTTCTTCCATCTGAAAGCCACTAAAAATAGGTCCAAAGGTGCTTTCAATTTTGCACTGCGTGAAAGCCAACTTTTGGGAAAAATGTTGGATGATTGGTCTATTTGGTTTTGCTTTTGACTTTGGAGGGGGGACAAAATCCATAGTCAAAAGCCAAACCAGACACACCCTAAGCCTCCTAATCAATTATATTGGCTTTGTTTTCTAATTCTAGCCACAAGCACCACACAAGAGATACTAATTACAAGAACAACTATGGCTATTAAATCTAGTAGTTACTACTACTACCACTACAAGATCTAGCTAGCTACCACTACAAGCAACTACCACATAAGTATGATATGAATTAAATAAAAATGTTGAAGTGATATACTGAACCAAGCAATATAATATACAAGATTTATCCCTAATGTTTGGTGGAAAATACCCTATGTGCCATCAAAATTTATACTCATTCCTTGTGTGCCATTGAGTGGCATATATGGAATTTTCTGTGTGTGTATGACATGTGGGGCCAGTGGCACATAAGGAATGAGTATAACTTTTTATGACACACATGTAATTTCCCCAATGATGATTTGGAGTGCTAACTTGTGTGACAAGCTACACTCACACTTGGGTGCTGCAAGAATCAATCATGTGGTGCACCCCAACTAACCATGATTCCACTAGAGTTTCTCTTTATGATCTCCCATGGGAACGAGAACAAAAGCCTCTTACAATTGCTTGATCAAGACACCAACAATCACCAATAGCTGTTCATTGATCCCCTATTAATACTATGAATACCTATTCTAAATTCGATCGTGCACTCTATTGTGTCATGATCGGCAAAATAAAATCCCTATTTATACATTTGCCTTCAATTAGCAGGTTTTTTTCTTTTTTTGAAATGTGAGCACTTGATCAACTTCTGACCACCTCTCATCACCTCTAGGAGTGCCATCCACACTTAATCTTGGTGTGTGTAAAACCTATCTCAATCATAACACTTAATGTAGAAGTTAGTCCACTAGTTTTCTCGATTACCAAAACCAAATGTAGGGATTTTTGGGTGCCTTTAGCCCAAACAAATATGGATGCTCATTTTTCTGGCCTAGGGACCAATGAGCGTGGATGTTCTTGTTGTACCTCTTGTGCTCATAGATGTGTGCTCTGGTATCATTCTTTCAAGCATCAACAGTGAGTTGAATATATCTTTTATCGCCCATGTGATCATGGATGGAGTGACATTAGGGCTCTTGAGGCTAATGTTCACCATGGCCCTTCATTAGCCGACCATGAGTGTAACACCCTGAATTTGGGGGTATAAAATTTCTTTGCTCATATTCACAAATTCAGGTGTTACTTCCCTTTTCTCATCCTTCCCCAATCTTCTCTTTCTCATTTCTATAGGAGAAAAGTGGTTATTTTATTTGTAATTATAGTCTATTAGCTCAAACTCCAAGGGAGTATGAATTGTTGCATCATGTTGAACCCTAGATTTCACTTTTGTTTGGTGCATAATTCTTAGAAAGTCTAATTTGAATTTGTGGCTTATTTGAATTTGAATCAAATAGAGAAAATAAAAAGAAAAGAGAAAACAAATACCAGAATAAAAGAAAAAGGGAAAGAAGCCCAACCCTGCCGCCCCCTCGGCCTTTCGGCCCAGCCGGCCCAACCCCGCGCGCGCGCCTCTCCCCCCCCGCTCTCTCTGCCCTGGCGGGTCCGCCCGTCAGCGCGGCCGCCGTCTCCGCGCCCGCCTCCCTCTCTCTCTGCTCGCGGGCCCGGCCTGTCAGCCCCGTCTTCCCCGCGTAACCGCCGCCCGAGCTGCGCGTTGCCGCGATCTCCGCGCCCACGTCGCGCGTGGAGCTCGCAACCGCCCCGCCCCCGGCCACTTGAGCCCAGAACCCCACTCGCCCTCTCCCCCTCCCTCATTTGCGCACCTGCAGGCCTCTCTCTCACCTCCCCCTCGCTGCGCGCACGCCAGAGCGCCGTCGCCACGAACCGCCACCGTCCCGAGCTCGTTTCCCCGTCGCCGTTGGAGCTCCGCCGTGCCCTCAGCCACAGTGAGCTCCGCCCCGACGTCCGCAACCCGGGACGCGCTCCAATTTCCCCTTCCCCTCCCTATTTCCCTCTGCCCGCGCTCACCCGCCGTCCTCCGTGCAGCCGCGGAGGTCCGCCACCGTCGACCCGGGCCGTCGTCGCGCCATTGCCGCCACCGAGGAGTCCCCGGAGTCCGTCTTGAGGTAAGGGACCTCCCCTACCCTCTCCCTTCCTCTCTATTGCTCTCTACTGCGCTTAATTGCTCGCCGGAGTCCCATAGCACCGCCGCCGAGCCGCTTCGCCGTGGACCGCCCCCCTCCGGTGCCCCTGCCCCGACCTAGCCCCCACCGGACGATTCCCCGTGCCCTCCCCAACCTTCCCGGCCGCTCAGGTCACCCCAAAGACCCGCAGAGCGCCCGCGCCCCTCGTCTCCGGCAAGTCCTCCGCCGCGGAGACGAGCGTCGCCGCCTCTGCTAGCCGTAGGAAAGGCCAAGGCCGGCCACCCGACCCCCGCCGTTCATCCCAGATCGGGCGGCCCTGATTCAATTAGCCCGGGCCCAATCCTGGCCGTCCGCGGGAGATCCAACGGCCCAGGGCCGTTTCCCTCACACCCCGCGCCCGCTCTGCCGCCTGGCCCCGCCTGTCAGCCCGCCCGTGCCCGCTCTGCCGCCCGGCCCCGCCTGTCAGCCCGCCCGCGCCCGCTCTGCCGCCTGGCCCCGCCTGTCAGCCGTCCGCCCCGCGCTGCCCGCCCGGCCCCGCCTGTCAGCCGCTCAGGCCGCCGCGCGCTCGCGCGCCCGCCCGCGGATCTAATCTCGGGCGTTGATCCGAGATCCAACGGCTATAAAAGCCCGATACCCCTTCGCCCGCGCGTTTTCTTAAAGAGACCCCCGGCTTCCTGAAAATTAACCCGCCGTCCCTGGATTCTCGCGGTTAGGTCCTCGGACCTTTTATTTAATCCAAAATAAGTATTTAGGGTATATTTTTAATCCCTAAACTTGTAAAATTCATAACTTTGTCATATGAACTCCAAATTAGGTGCTTCAAATTGCAAAATGCTCATAGTATTTTTGTCTACCTATTTAACCAATGTTTCCCTGCTGTTTTTATGTCCCAATTAATAGTTGATCATTAAGATAAGATTAAGGTTATTGGAACCCCTATTTGAGATAAATAAAAGATAGAAGACTTTAATAAAAGTGGGAGCACCTAAGTTTATGGACTTAAAACCATGTAATGATTTAACCCCACCACTGACTTAAACCTGATTAGTGGATAATGAATCATTTTGTATAGTCCTCTACCCTAGACCTAGGGAATACCAGAGTGCCTATCCCTTTTCTATTATGAACTTGTGATCTCTCTGCTGCATATGTTTGGTATATTATTTTTGTTTGTTATTTCCCAAGTGCATAGTGTGAATGCTTACTTTACGTAGACAACGAGCAGTCTGTGTTTCCCGAGGAAGTTGCAGAGGAAGTTCCTGATCAACAGTTTGGTGAAGGCAAGTGTCCTCTGACCCATTATGTCCTATTCATTTATAACTTACTACCCCGCATTACTTACTTGAAACCTAAGGATTGACTAGCTTTACACTTTACTTTATCCTTGATGACCTTATGGGCTGTTATGGTTAGCATTCTGCTATTGCCTTAACTTAATCAATGAACATGATGTAACTATTTACGATACTGTTATCCTGATGATATTGATGATCTTGTGATACTCTAGGGGGGCTCAGGCTGTTTCCTGAGTACCTCTCCGTAAGGACCTGTTCGTTGAGAGACCACCCGGGATAACAGTGCAACCATGAGGGTGAAATGGGATGCCCTTAGCTAATTAATTAGAGGAACTAGAGGTGTAGTTGCTTCGCCGTTGTGCCGTCAATGGGGTCCAGGCACAGTGCTTGCTCTGCCGAGGCTGAGTGCCGAGGTTCTTTCGTTTTGCTTTTGTTAGTCACTCTCCTGCGGGGAGGAGTACTGTGTTTATCAAACTGGAGAAACCTAACGGGCGGCTACGATCTCTAGGGAATCTTTGTAACAGCTACGTAGTGATACCCTGCCGGACCACCTAGGTAGTGGTCAATGGGGATTAGCTCTCCCCGGGCAGAAAGGGCATCATGACTCATGGGTAAAGTGTGCGACCTCTGCAGAGGGTAGTGAAACTGATATATCAGCCATGCTCACGGTTAAGAGCAGCCTTGGGATCCTCTTTGATTAGAGATACAGATGGTTCGAGATACAAGGATTGTGTTATGGTTTTGGTTCGAATATGATGATGTTGTTCCTCGATGAGGAAATGGTTCATGGGTTGGTTAATGCTAAAATCTGGCTTCTACTAATGATAAATACCTGACCAACTAAAAGCAACTGCTTGAGCCTAACCCCACATAAAGCTAGTCCACTTCAGCCAAACGGGACATTTGCTGAGTACGTTGATGTGTACTCATCCTTGCTTTACCACAAAACACCAGGTTGTCCGCATTGTAACCACTGCTCAGGAGAAGGTGAAGCCGTGGAAGGAGACTTCCAGGAGTTCCAAGACTACGACGAATTCTAGGTGTGGGTTGGCGGCAACCCCCAGTCAGCTGCCTGTGAAGGCCCTATCTTTACTGCGTTTCGCTAGCACTTTGATTTAACTGTTAAGTTGATGACTATGTGGATGTCTATGACTCTGTAATGTAATAAGTTAATACTCTTCTATGTTATTATTCGAGCGTTGTGCGATGATGTTCATTTATGTAATCGCTGTGTACGTGAGTTCTGATCCTGGCACGTACATAGTTCGCATTCGGTTTGCCTTCCAAAACCGGGTGTGACATAAGTGGTATCAAAGCCGTGCTGACTGTAGGACCGCTGACCTAGAGTAGCACTGGTCGTACTAAGGACTATTGACCTTCCCCCCTCACCTTGACCTCTGATGTTACTTCAAAAGTCGGTCACCTCGACCAACCCTATGTTTTACTACATATATATACTATATTATACCTTGTTAAAATTTTTATCTTATTCTGTCTATGGTTTATTCACTTGTCATATTAGTTCTGCTCTTACTCTTATGCTTATGGTGTCTTTTATAGATGGCTCGTCTTAGACACACTGCACGTAAGTCGGTGATTCCTTTCCTGCCGTCTCGACTTGCGGAGCGTCCTCTGCACCGCACCGTGTCCGGTCAGTCGAGTCACCTGGAGAGACTGCACCACCGCCTGCGTGAGGAGCAGGAACGCCGGCGCCAGCACAGAGAGCAACAGGGCTCTTCCTCCCCACCCCAGCAGGAGGTGGAGTCCGTGAGGCCCCGTTCCTCTGTTGCCCAGCTGGAGGCGCCCCCTGCACCACCGCGGGACACCTCGGCTGTTGGAGGAGCTACCGGAGGAAGTCCTGGAGGAGACCCCGACGACGACGACTCAGACCACAGCACGGAGTCTTCTGAGCCGCAGGAGGCGGAAGGATGGGTCGCCCGACCCATCACCCGTGACGCTGCTCGCGGTTGTCACTTCCACGACGCACTCGACACCTTGCTGCGCCAGGCTTTTGACCGGCACACCTGGTCGATCGAGTATCGTTGTGTAATCTACCAGCACAGTCGCGGGAGGTACCCGGACCGCTGGGAGGCTACCTGCCTAGTTCGCCGTCCGGAGGATAACCTCCGGGGTGCGGAGGCCATTTCGGAGCACTATTCCATCTCCGAGAGGGACAATGCAGAGGCGGCTATGCAGGATGCAGCACGACGTGCACTCTCCCAGTACTGTTCTTTGTTCGGTGGCGTGGCCGACGGTCTTAACCTTCGGTACTACCCCCGTCGCCCTACTGGCAGCACAGAGAGTGTGGTTGTCTCACCTGTTGGTGAGGCTAACCCTAGGTTGAGCAGCACAGTCAACCTAGTCGCAGTGCTTAACACTGAGCTGGATCACTCTCTGGACGAGCTGAGCAGGGCTCGAACGGAGATTGCGGAGTTGCGTGCTGAGCTGGCAGAGCGCCATCACCAGGAGGGTGGTTCTCCCGCTCTTGTTGGGACTCAGCACCCATACCGCTCGCCGCCACGTGGTCACCACACTTATGGTTCCCCTGCCTGTAAGACCAGGATAGATCTGGATCCTTAGATCGTTAGCGTCGAAGTTTGTAATAATTCTTAAGTCAGATGTCTCAGTCTTAAATAGTTAGTTTAGTTTGCTTATCAGTTGCTTCCAATTAGCTTAGTTTGCTTATCAGTTGCTTGCATGCTTGTTATGATGAACTTGTGCTGGATTTGAATCTTTGTAATGACTGTTGCCAACCTGTGGGTTTCTCCTGCAGTTTGGCCTAGCTATAATGTTAATAAAGTCAGTTATTTAGTTGGGAAGCCATTTACTTCTACTTTCCTTCTTATCTGAGAAGCTGTGTTGAATCGTAATGAGGATCAGTGAAGCTCTTTGTTCACTCAGTGTCATGAAGAATTCTGTATTCTCTTTTCTCATGCTGGAGGGTTGTAAGATCAATGCTGATGTATGAATGTCTTCCACAGATATCTGACAACAGGCGCCGATGCAACAGGCGTGCTCAGCAAGAGCAGCATGACCAGCAGGAGGAACAACAGAGGCAGCCTCCCCCGCCACCCCCGATGTCAGTGGAGCAGATGTTCTTGATGCAGACTCAGGCAGTGCAGGCCATTGGGCAGACTCTGGCAGCCATGCAGCAGGCTCAACAGCAACCCCAACCCCAATTGCAAGTGCAGATGCCCCAGATGCCACGGGATAAGCGTGGTGAGTTCATGAGAGGGCACCCTCCTACCTTCGCCCATTCTGCCGACCCCATGGATGCAGAAGACTGGCTGCGCGCAGTGGAAAGAGAACTGTGCACCGCTCAATGTAACGACAGGGAGAAGGTTCTGTATGGTCCCCGTCAGCTAAGGGGAGCAGCCCAGTCCTGGTGGGAGTCCTACCTCGCCACACATGCTGACCCCGAAGCCATCACCTGGGAAGAATTCAGCGAGAGTTTCCGCAGGTACCATGTGCCGGAGGGACTGATGATCGTGAAGAAGGAGGAGTTTTTGGCTCTGAAGCAGGGACCCCTGTCTGTTAGTGAATACAGAGACAAGTTTCTGCAGCTATCTCGGTATGCACCTGAGGATGTCAACACTGATGCTAAAAGGCAGTACAGGTTCATGAGGGGTTTGGTGGATCCCCTGCATTACCAGCTGATGAATCACACCTTCCCCACCTTCTAGCACCTGATCGATAGGGCAGTTATGACTGAGAAGAAGCGTAAGGATATGGAAGATCGGAAGCGCAAGATGAGTGGACCCCAGACCGGAGGTATCAGCCGTCCACGTTTCTCAGGCAGTTCATCTCAGCAAGGCAGGCCTGGTCACCCACAAGGATATCAGAATCAGAACCAGCGTCCGCATCAGCAGCAGTTTCAGAGGCAGTACCCACAGCAGCAGCAGCAGTATCGTCAGCACAGCCAGCAGGGAGGTAATCAGTATCAGAAGCAGAACAACCAGGCACCTCGCCTTCCTGCCCCAGCAGCAAACCAGAGCAACCAAGCAGCCCCAGCACAAGGAGGAGGCAGAGGATGTTTCCACTGTGGAGAACAAGGCCACTGGGCGATGCAGTGCCCGAAGAAGGCGGCGCAGCAGCAGACCAACCCCAATGCTCCAACAAGGCAAGGTGTACTGCAGCCGACAGCAGGCAATCGTAACCAAGCGTACAACCGTGGAAAGGTGAACCACTTGGAGGCCGAAGTGATCCAGGATGCACCAGATGTGGCAGTAGGTATGTTCTCAGTCGAATCTCATCGCACGAAAGTGCTATTTGATACTGGTGCAACTCATTCATTTGTCACTGCAACCTGGGTAGAATTGCATAACATCTCAGTAGAGGCAATGATGCCGCCCATGAGGATTAATTCAGTTGGTGGCAAGGTGCAAACAGATAAAATATGCTCAAATATAAGGGTGGAAATAAGGGGGATAGGATTCCCTAGTGACTTAATAGTAATAGACACCCCTGGGATAGATGTCATCCTAGGGATGAATTGGTTAATGAAGTATGAAGCGAATGTTAGCTGTGACAAGAGGACCGTAACATTGAAGTCCCTGTCAGGAGAAGAGGTAGTGGCCGAGCTAAGGATGCCTAAATCAGCGGAGGGTGTCTGTCACCAGATTTCAGTTGATAGCAAGGAGCCCAACCCGCTCGAGGCTATCAAGGTTGTGTCGGACTTTCCGGACGTATTTCCCGAGGAGCTAACGGGCATGCCACCCGAGAGAAAAGTCGAATTTGCCATAGAGCTTATCCCTGGTACCGCCCCCATTTCCAAAAGAGCCTACCGAGTGTCTGGACCAGAATTGGTGGAACTCAAGAAGCAGATAGATGAGATGTTAGAGAAGGGTTACATCATACCAAGTACCTCGCCTTGGGCCGCTCCGGTGTTGTTCGTAGAGAAGAAAGATGGTACCAAAAGGATGTGCATAGACTACAGAGCCTTGAATGAAGTCACTGTCAAAAACAAGTACCCCCTGCCAAGGATAGAAGATTTGTTCGACCAGCTCAGAGGTGCCAGCGTATTCTCGAAGATAGATCTGAGATCAGGTTACCATCAACTCAGAATCCGACCCTCGGACATACCGAAGACGGCATTCATCACCAAGTACGGGTTATATGAATTCACAGTTATGTCCTTTGGTTTGACAAATGCGCCAGCCTTCTTTATGTACCTGATGAACAGTGTGTTCATGGATTATCTGGACAAGTTTGTGGTAGTGTTTATCGATGATATTCTTATATACTCTCAAAGTGAGGAAGATCATGTAGAGCATTTGAAGATGGTATTACAAAGACTTCGAGAGCATCAGTTGTATGCCAAGCTGGGCAAATGCGAGTTCTGGATTCATGAAGTCCTGTTTCTGGGTCACATCATAAATCAAGATGGGTTGGCAGTGGATCCAAAGAAAGTGGCAGATATCCTGAACTGGAAAGCACCAAAGGATGTTCGTGGGATCAAGAGTTTCATTGGAATGGCTGGGTATTACAGGCGTTTCATCGAAGGCTTCTCAAAGATTGCTAGACCAATGACAGCGTTACTAGCGAAGAAAGTTGAGTTCAAGTGGACCCAAAAGTGTCAGGAAGCATTTGAAGAACTGAAAAATAGATTGACTACAGCTCCGGTGTTAGTCCTGCCTGATGTTCACAAGCCATTCTCAGTGTATTGCGATGCTTCTTACACCGGATTGGGATGTGTGCTAATGCAAGAAGGAAGAGTTGTAGCATATTCATCTCGACAGCTGAAGATCCATGAGAAAAATTATCCCACACATGACCTGGAGTTGGCAGCAGTAGTTCATGCTTTGAAGACCTGGAGACATTACCTGTATGGGCAGAAGTGCGACATTTACACAGATCATAAAAGTCTGAAGTACATATTCACCCAGTCAGAGTTAAACATGAGACAGCGAAGATGGTTGGAATTGATCAAGGACTATGAGTTGGAGATACATTACCATCCAGGCAAAGCCAATGTGGTTGCAGATGCTCTGAGCAGGAAGAGTCAAGTCAATATGATGGCCACGTACCCAATGCCATATGAGTTAGCCAAGGAGTTCGACAGACTGAGTCTCGGTTTCCTGAATAGTACGCAAGGAGTAACAGTGGAATTAGAGCCCACCCTAGAGCGGGAGATCAAAGAAGGGTAGAAGGATGATGAAAGCATCAACAAGATCCGGCAGCTAATCTTAGAAGGAAGAGGCAAAGACTTTCGAGAGGATGAAGAGGGGGTAATATGGTTCAAGGACCGATTGTGTGTCCCCGACCTCAAACCTATTCGGGAGCTGATCCTAAAGGAAGCTCATGAGACAGCCTACTCCATACACCCGGGAAGTGAAAAGATGTACCAGGATTTAAAAAGGAGGTTTTGGTGGTATGGCATGAAAAGAGAAATCGCAGAATATGTCGCCATCTGTGATAGCTGTCAAAGAACTAAAGCAGAGCATCAAAGGCCCGTCGGATTGTTGCAGCCATTGCGGATTCCTCAGTGGAAGTGGGATGAGATCGGGATGGATTTTATAGTTGGCCTACCTCGTACCCGGGCCGGCTATGATTCCATCTGGGTGGTTGTGGACCGCTTAACAAAGGTGGCCCATTTCATACCTGTGAAGACAACATACACCGGAGCAACGTTAGCTGAGTTATACATGTCACGGATAGTCTGCCTTCATGGTGTGCCGAAGAAGATAGTGTCAGATCGAGGAACGCAGTTCACCTCTCATTTTTGGCAGCAGCTACAAGAAGCTTTGGGCACCCATTTGAACTTCAGCTCGGCTTATCACCCGCAGACAGACGGTCAGACTGAAAGAACTAATCAGATCCTAGAAGATATGCTGAGAGCCTGTGCGTTGCAAGACAAGTCAGGGTGGGACAAAAGGTTACCTTATGCAGAATTCTCCTATAACAATAGTTACCAGGCCAGCTTGAAGATGTCGCCGTTTCAGGCACTCTATGGGCGGAGTTGTAGGACTCCGCTGCATTGGGACCAGCCTGGAGAGAGACAGGTGTTTGGCCCCGACATCCTGCTTGAAGCCGAAGAGAATATCAAAATGGTTCGGGAGAACCTGAAGATAGCCCAGTCAAGACAGCGAAGCTATGCGGACCGAAGGAGAAGAGAACTGAGTTTCGAAGTGGGGGATTTCGTCTATCTGAAGGTGTCACCTATCAGGGGAGTCAGAAGGTTCGGAGTTAAAGGCAAGTTAGCACCCCGGTACATTGGACCATATCAGATTCAAGCAAAGCGTGGAGAAGTGGCTTACCAACTCAACCTACCAGAAAGTTTGTCGGCAGTGCCCAATGTGTTCCACGTGTCACAATTGAAGAAGTGTCTGCGAGTACCAGAAGAACAGTTGCCAGTGGAGGGTTTGGAAGTCCAGGAGGATCTGACATACATAGAGAAGCCAACGCAGATTCTGGAGTTTGCAGACAGAGTCACCCGGAGGAATACCATCAGAATGTGCAAAGTCAGATGGGGTCACCACTCCGAGGAAGAAGCAACCTGGGAACGAGAAGATGATCTGAAGGCCAAATACCCTGAACTCTTTGCTGACCAACCCTGAATCTCGGGGCAAGATTCTTTTAAGGGGGATAGGTTTGTAACACCCTGAATTTGGGGGTATAAAATTTCTTTGCTCATATTCACAAATTCAGGTGTTACTTCCCTTTTCTCATCCTTCCCCAATCTTCTCTTTCTCATTTCTATAGGAGAAAAGTGGTTATTTTATTTGTAATTATAGTCTATTAGCTCAAACTCCAAGGGAGTATGAATTGTTGCATCATGTTGAACCCTAGATTTCACTTTTGTTTGGTGCATAATTCTTAGAAAGTCTAATTTGAATTTGTGGCTTATTTGAATTTGAATCAAATAGAGAAAATAAAAAGAAAAGAGAAAACAAATACCAGAATAAAAGAAAAAGGGAAAGAAGCCCAACCCTGCCGCCCCCTCGGCCTTTCGGCCCAGCCGGCCCAACCCCGCGCGCGCGCCTCTCCCCCCGCTCTCTCTGCCCTGGCGGGTCCGCCCGTCAGCGCGGCCGCCGTCTCCGCGCCCGCCTCCCTCTCTCTTTGCTCGCGGGCCCGGCCTGTCAGCCCCGTCTTCCCCGCGTAACCGCCGCCCGAGCTGCGCGTTGCCGCGGTCTCCGCGCCCACGTCGCGCGTGGAGCTCGCAACCGCCCCGCCCCCGGCCACTTGAGCCCAGAACCCCACTCGCCCTCTCCCCCTCCCTCATTTGCGCACCTGCAGGCCTCTCTCTCACCTCCCCCTCGCTGCGCGCACGCCAGAGCGTCGTCGCCACGAACCGCCACCGTCCCGAGCTCGTTTCCCCGTCGCCGTTGGAGCTCCGCCGTGCCCTCAGCCACGGTGAGCTCCGCCCCGACATCCGCAACCCGGGACGCGCTCCAATTTCCCCTTCCCCTCCCTATTTCCCTCTGCCCGCGCTCACCCGCCGTCCTCCGTGCAGCCGCGGAGGTCCGCCACTGCCGACCCGGGCCGTCGTCGCGCCATTGCCGCCACCGAGGAGTCCCTGGAGTCCGTCTTGAGGTAAGGGACCTCCCCTGCCCTCTCCCTTCCTCTCTATTGCTCTCTACTGCGCTTAATTGCTCGCCGGAGTCCCATAGCACCGCCGCCGAGCCGCTTCGCCGTGGACCGCCCCCCTCCGGTGCCCCTGCCCCGACCTAGCCCCCACCGGACGATTCCCCGCGCCCTCCTCAACCTTCCCGGCCGCTCAGGTCACCCCAAAGACCCGCAGAGCGCCCATGCCCCTCGTCTCCGGCAAGTCCTCCGCCGCGGAGACGAGCGCCGCCGCCTCTGCTAGCCGTAGGAAAGGCCAAGGCCGGCCACCCGACCCCCGCCGTTCATCCCAGATCGGGCGGCCCTGATTCAATTAGCCCGGGCTCAATCCTGGCTGTCCGCCGGAGATCCAACGGCCCAGGGCCGTTTCCCTCACACCTCGCGCCCGCTCTGCCGCCCGGCCCCGCCTGTCAGCCCGCCCGCGCCCGCTCTGCCGCCCGGCCCCGCCTGTCAGCCGTCCGCCCCACGCTGCCCGCCCGGCCCCGCCTGTCAGCCGCTCAGGCCGCCGCGCGCTCGCGCGCCCGCCCGTGGATCTAATCTCGGGCGTTGATCCGAGATCCAACGGCTATAAAAGCCCGATACCCCTTCGCCCGCGCGTTTTCTTAAAGAGACCCCCGGCTTCCTGAAAATTAACCCGCCGTCCCTGGATTCTCGCGGTTAGGTCCTCGGACCTTTTATTTAATCCAAAATAAGTATTTAGGGTATATTTTTAATCCCTAAACTTGTAAAATTCATAACTTTGTCATATGAACTCCAAATTAGGTGCTTCAAATTGCAAAATGCTCATAGTATTTTTGTCTACCTATTTAACCAATGTTTCCCTGCTGTTTTTATGTCCCAATTAATAGTTGATCATTAAGATAAGATTAAGGTTATTGGAACCCCTATTTGAGATAAATAAAAGATAGAAGACTTTAATAAAAGTGGGAGCACCTAAGTTTATGGACTTAAAACCATGTAATGATTTAACCCCACCACTGACTTAAACCTGATTAGTGGATAATGAATCATTTTGTATAGTCCTCTACCCTAGACCTAGGGAATACCAGAGTGCCTATCCCTTTTCTATTATGAACTTGTGATCTCTCTGCTGCATATGTTTGGTATATTATTTTTGTTTGTTATTTCCCAAGTGCATAGTGTGAATGCTTACTTTACGTAGACAACGAGCAGTCTGTGTTTCCCGAGGAAGTTGCAGAGGAAGTTCCTGATCAACAGTTTGGTGAAGGCAAGTGTCCTCTGACCCATTATGTCCTATTCATTTATAACTTACTACCCCGCATTACTTACTTGAAACCTAAGGATTGACTAGCTTTACACTTTACTTTATCCTTGATGACCTTATGGGCTGTTATGGTTAGCATTCTGCTATTGCCTTAACTTAATCAATGAACATGATGTGACTATTTACGATACTATTATCCTGATGATATTGATGATCTTGTGATACTCTAGGGGGGCTCAGGCTGTTTCCTGAGTACCTCTCCGTAAGGACCTGTTCGTTGAGAGACCACCCGGGATAACAGTGCAACCATGAGGGTGAAATGGGATGCCCTTAGCTAATTAATTAGAGGAACTAGAGGTGTAGTTGCTTCGCCGTTGTGCCGTCAATGGGGTCCAGGCACAGTGCTTGCTCTGCCGAGGCTGAGTGCCGAGGTTCTTTCGTTTTGCTTTTGTTAGTCACTCTCCTGCGGGGAGGAGTACTGTGTTTATCAAACTGGAGAAACCTAACGGGCGGCTACGATCTCTAGGGAATCTTTGTAACAGCTACGTAGTGATACCCTGCCGGACCACCTAGGTAGTGGTCAATGGGGATTAGCTCTCCCCGGGCAGAAAGGGCATCATGACTCATGGGTAAAGTGTGCGACCTCTGCAGAGGGTAGTGAAACTGATATATCAGCCGTGCTCACGGTTAAGAGCAGCCTTGGGATCCTCTTTGATTAGAGATACAGATGGTTCAAGATACAAGGATTATGTTATGGTTTTGGTTCGAATATGATGATGTTGTTCCTCGATGAGGAAATGGTTCATGGGTTGGTTAATGCTAAAATCTGGCTTCTACTAATGATAAATACCTGACCAACTAAAAGCAACTGCTTGAGCCTAACCCCACATAAAGCTAGTCCACTTCAGCCAAACGGGACATTTGCTGAGTACGTTGATGTGTACTCATCCTTGCTTTACCACAAAACACCAGGTTGTCCGCATTGTAACCACTGCTCAGGAGAAGGTGAAGCCGTGGAAGGAGACTTCCAGGAGTTCCAAGACTACGACGAATTCTAGGTGTGGGTTGGCGGCAACCCCCAGTCAGCTGCCTGTGAAGGCCCTATCTTTACTGCGTTTCGCTAGCACTTTGATTTAACTGTTAAGTTGATGACTATGTGGATGTCTATGACTCTGTAATGTAATAAGTTAATACTCTTCTATGTTATTATTCGAGCGTTGTGCGATGATGTTCATTTATGTAATCGCTGTGTACGTGAGTTATGATCCTGGCACGTACATAGTTCGCATTCGGTTTGCCTTCCAAAACCGGGTGTGATAATGAGTCCCTTAAGTGTTGTTCGCTTTGAGCTACTGACACCTCAAGTTGTTGTGGATATTGCCACAAGTATATCTTTGATCACTTGAAGCTTGTGACGTCCTTCTTCTGATGTTGGCTTTGCCATGTCTGTTACTGCCCACATGGCCTTAGCCAAGTTTTTGTTCGACCTCAGCTACGTGCAACCTTTTCATAGTTGTCATTGTGAATTTCGTGTCCTCGAACACTCATCTCATTCATGACGGTAAGTTGGTGGGGTCTGGTATACCTGTGTAAAAGACATTCGTGGAGTTACATATCAATATAACAACAACTACTTGACAATATAATGATGATGAAGTCGCATAACTTGTTCGAGTGGTGGCCAAGGAAACTGTACGAGTGGTGGCTAGTTGCTAAAAGGTGTTGAATTCATCCATGTTATTGTTTGAATCAATACATAACTTAAAGTGAAAACTATTATCATTGAAACTTACTTGAAGGAATGCTTGTTACTGTTGGAACTAAGCTACATAGTAGGCTTGTTGCTATGCAACTTGCCTCAGGTATTCCTCCTAGGCCCTTCGTTGCTCCTGCTGCTGGCTATGCTCTGCTCGTAGTCGCTCCACTTCTTCTATATCCTAGGTGGAGCGACAAGAGCTATGAACAGTAGACCTCGATGACCCTCCCATCTAAACCCTCACTTGACTCAAGTCGATCATGTTATCGAACATTGAGTATCTACAAATAAGTAACAACACGACATATTTAGAATACATATTTTCTACTTGCATCCATAAAACAAGAAAATATATATACAATCTGCACCTTTCATGAGGTTTTCCACCACAAGAATACACAACATGAGGATCAATAAGTTGGGTCCTCCAGTCATAGTATGGTACATGCTAACAAGACATTGCCTCACCATATGTAGCTTGAATACAAAAGAACCATGCAATTAGGTATACTAAGTTATATAGAAACAGAATCTACCAAGTTGTACAAAAACTCACTAGACAATTTGATGTCACCTAGCTATACAACACATCTGTGTTTGCAAGATTTAGTCCCCTATGCCTGCTGAGGTAGACTTGAACATCACTAGGCACTACATCACTACTAGCTTACTGTACATACAGTTGAGAAACATGTAACCATAAATTATAGCAAATCAATTACAAACAACGCAAAAGGAATCAATTGAACTTACCATTCGTTTTGATAAACTAAAGTGATCATCACCTCCATATTTGTGATACATCTTTGTTCCGTGATCGAAGCTTTATCGAACAACCTTAGCCTTGAACCCATCCAAACTCCAATAATGGCATAAGCCATTCCAAGCAACATCATTGGTGGTTATCTACATAATTGAATGTTGCACAAAGACAATTCATTTAGAAGTAATGCAAATTGTTCCAACACAGACACACATCATTTACCTATAGGAATTGTTCCTTGCTCATTTATAGCCCATACTACGAGGCCTCACTTTTAGTTGCTAGACGTCGCCCTCCATTACTCAACATAGCTTGATTAATCACCTTGATCCAAGCATAATATAGCATATCCACAACAACATCTGTCGTGTTGCTATGGAACACAGAGTGTGCATGCTTGGTATGAGTATCACCTTTAGGCAAGTTATGATATTTCTGAAAAAACAAACATAGTCAAGAAGCCATAATGCAAATAAATCATCAATTTAATGACATGACAAGAAGACTAATAAACATACATAGAAGTTGTTCCACACTGCATGTTCCACACTGCACCCTACGTATTTCTGTGTTGCTTGTTTACTGCAAGGACGTATTGATCCCATCTTCTGACAGGGACCTCCTAACCATCCTCAATCACCAATCTAGGCCATCTTAGATGACAGATATTGCCCAACACTGTCTTTACTTGCCTTTTATGTCCTATGCTGGTAAACATAGTATCCACCCAAACCCTAGCAGCACAACTTTCAAATTCATAAATAATCATGTGAATGCAATTTATCGTAACAACAAAGCAAAGATACTCTTAACCATCTTCAGTCGGTATTATCTCAACCTTCTCATCATGTTCTTTAGGATGGGGACCCATGAGGTCCTCCGTGGCTTCTGGACCCATGTAGACCCTCTAGCTCCCCCACATCCAAAACCTCCATCTCCAGACCCACCAGCTCTAGAACCTCCATCTCCAGACCCAATCTTCAGAACCTCCATCTCTAGACCCACTAGCTTCCCCATATCCCGACCATCCACCTACATCGACGAGCCATTCACGCCATCCATTGTGGTCATCATCCTACACTCGCCCACCTCATCGTCCGCCTGCATATCATCTCCCACCTATGTCCCCTCCTCTCTCTTTCTCTCGATCTCATCTTCAGACTCATCTAGCAGAAGAAAAGTAACACTTTAGTAATTTTATTGAAACAAAAAATACATTACATAACATATATATTAGTTACCTCATCCCTCTGTACAACGACTATCTGCCCCTACAGATCTAGAACATGTTCCAACAAAGCTCTACGCTTGTTTGAGCTTGAACTCATGCCCTAGAACACTAAATCCTCCTTTCTTACACTAAAGGAGGTTCTCTTCGTAAGACCCTTAGTGAACTGCTTGATCTTTTAGATAACATGTTTTTAAAATGAAATCAATTTAATAGAAAATCAAATATAAATAAATGAATAGAATGTAAATAAAAGTACTAAAATTAACAATGAGCGAATGAATGGAATAACAAAATAAAGCAATAAAATGCATATATAATTACTTGCCAGTCATATTCAAGATGAGGATCAAATTATTTTCTTCGACTCGAAGTTTTCTTCTTCAACTAACGTTTCCTTTTATGGGAATTATTATGTGAGAGAGATATCCCATGGGTCACTATGACGTGGATACGTTCCATGAACTATCTAACGGGCCCTTGATAAGTCGTCCAACAAGGCATACTAATGGGCCTTGTCTAGATGGAGCAGAACCAACTTAAGAAATGGCACACTGGGCGGGAAAGGATCTCGAAGAATACTGCACGAGAATGTTATCCATGCGCGTACATCGCAGAGGGATCATTGGAATTTTGAGGATGCATCCCACACGTGACCAGATGACAAGTTGCTTGGAAGATAACTTAGAGAAAAGCAATCGAACACCAGAAGAGTCAGCACGCCCATAGTGAAAGGAGATAGATTCTGATAGACTCCACAATCTGTAAAGGGATATCTCTCCAGTCGGCTATATAAGGCTGCGAAGGTTCCCCTACCAAAAGACTCTCTAGGTACCCCTCGCTCACCACTAGATTGATAAGAGATCTCATCCTCCACCCACGAACCACCTATAACTTATAAACTCAATGCAATTCAATACTCAGCACCACATAGGACATAGGGTATTATGCACTCACGCAACCTAAACCTGTATAAACTTATAGTGTTCTGAGTGCCCCTGCACATACCATCGAGATGTGATCGACATCACTGTCCTCCCAACAACATGAGATACCCCATAGTGCGCAGTCGGGACTAAACACTAACAGCTGACGCACTCGTTGGAAATAGGAAAATAAGCAGCTTTGCAAAACAATAACCTGTAAATTGTCGAGGAAACAGGGAAGAGGTAAGACCGACGAAGATGGAAGCCCCTCAGAGGCGGTAACATTTCCAGAAGCCATCAGGACAATAGGAACGAGAGCAGACGATACCAAAGTCCCCTTTGAAGCTCAACCCCCATTGGAATTCCAACATCATCAACAAGCTGAGTCGAGACGGCTATAGTTGCATCCACTTCACTGATCTCCAAAGTGACTGGGTCATCTTGCACCGGCCCAGCAGGCGGCTCAGCTAGCACCCCCATGGCATCATCATCAAGGAATAAAGGCGAGCCAACCTAACCTCCATCAAAGTAGCAGGAGAGCATGCTACCACCACACCCTCGGGGGCTAGGGATGGGTCAACGAGGCAATCAACCGTGACATTGACTTCATGGAAAATTGACAGGCTGACCTTTGGCACAGTAAACAAACCGACCGTGGGGGCCTCATCCGAACGCTTGATGCAAACATCCACAACATCAACTTTAGGTAGCTCACATAGCAAGGCCTCTGGGACAGCTTCTTCAAGGCGACATTCCACGGTCGGCATTGCTAGGGCTTGATTTTCATCATCCTCACCGGAATGACAAGGCTCGAAGCATCATTCTGAGCCTTTGAACGCCGCTCGCAATAGACTAGCGGGAGCTCCTCCTCCTCTTCTTCATCCTCCACCACCTCCTCCACAACATATCTAGCCGACTTAGCCACACTTCATCGCTAATGGTTGACTCAGCCCGAGAAGACACCAGGTGCATATCCGATGTGCACCGGAGTTTTCTACACTTCTACTTGGCCTCCAAGACATCATCTTTTGCATCCGGCTGACTGGGTTGCTTGCACCTAGGATTTGCATGGCTATCCACATTCTCATTGATGGCGCCCGATTGCTCGAGGGCTCCACTCCCTAATTCAAGCTCCATAGATTCGGAAGACTCCCTAGCCAGCATGCCAAGATCGGCTTCTCTCTTGGAGTCATTGGCCGACTATTGTATTAAGATATGGGTTTGCATATCCTCTTTAGGCAGGCACCGATGAGCAGTAATTATGGCATCAACCTCATCTGTAGATAGTCGCGATCTACTGCTAGAGCCACATCATTCTCCATGGCTAGGAGGGTTCGACACAAACTCGGAAAAAGGACTCTACAATAAGGAAGAAGCATTGTCAGTATAAACCACCTAATAAGTCGGCATCTGATGGATTAGAGCTAAAATATCAAAACTTACACTAGGAGGAAGATTCCACTTAGAATAAGATCGAGGAGCACCACCATTAACAATGACAACCTTCAGCATCAACTCAGCTCGGCTCAAGATGTTTTCCTCTATGATCCTCCTGTCTATTACCCGAGAAGGATCCCTAACCCTGGTATACAGATACGCAGGGTGTACTCTGTCTTTCAGAGGATGAATGTTTTTAACACGAAATCGATTACCACTGCTTCAGTAGTCATACCTCTATCCTTCAAATTAGCAATCTCGGTTAGAAAAATCGTCGCCTTAGAGACCTCAAAGTCAGTTGGTCCCTCTATCCAACTAGGCACTCGCACGTCCGGTTGTCTCCTAGAGCAAGGAGGAATGGAATTGTTATGGTTTTCCATGGTAAACCATTCATATCACCAACAATTGATACTATCCTTCATGAGGATGTCTAGATACTCAGCTTTCTTGCCTCGGCAAAGTTCTAAGCTAGCTCCTTGAACTACTTGATGCTGACCGCCTGCCATGCCTGACTTACAGTGATAGAGATATGTCCACAATACAAAATGTGGACCAATCCAAAAAAAGCTTCACAGAGATGGACAAAGATAGCAATTTGCAGAACGGAATTGGGGTTTAGATGGGCTAGATTGAGGGAGTAGTAATCAAGAAGACCGCAGAAGGAGGAGATGGGTAAACCTAATCCCTGAATCAAGAAAAGAACAAAAACAACAGACTCGTGGATATCCTCTATGGCGACAGACATCCCTTTCCAAACCCTCTACAGACTTCTTCAAGTGGAAGAACAACAATTGCGACAAGGCGTAGCAAATCAGACTCCGAGATGAGAGAGGCATAGTTACCATAGAATGGAAGTTGGCTGTTAGGGTCAATGGGAGGAATGATAGCTACCGGGCCCCCCTGCTTCTTCCACTTGGGAGCCATGGAACTCCTCACAAGCACGGAATCAAGCATGAAGTCACAGCGACAGGCGAATTTTAAAGAAGAGAACACAACGTGAGCAACGCTAGAGTTCCCGCCAGAAACTGTTAGTTGGGAAGGATATTTATACCAAACCTGTTATAGTGTTAGCACCAGTGAAACTGCTATTCGATCTAGAGAAGTGACGTTTAGTCGGGCAAGCTAAGTCAAATGGAGAATACACTTCACCATAAAGTCAGCCGGGAAGGATCAGTCATCGGGATTAAGCTTCAAGGACATAGGGAACTAAACCAAGTCAAGAGATCAATACCAGTGACCAAATTCCATAACACAATCATAAGCTCGATGATCAGAGGAGATGAACCAACAACTTTATTACGGAAACATGGGTATCGTTACAGGAGAAGAGTCAGTTCATTATGAACTGACCCTTGCAAAAGACCCCTACTACTACTACTACACCTACCACTACTACTACACTACATAATACTACTATCTAAGCCGGTGGCGCTTTGCCATTGGCGTTGCGGTCGTTGCCAATGCTGCCCTTGCCACCATCGCCGCCACCGCCTCCTTCGCTTCTGCCCTTGCCGCCTTCATTGTTACTGCCATCGCCGCCTTTGCCACTGCCACTATCGCCACCATTGTTGTTGTCACCCTTGCCCTTGCCCTTGCCACTGCCACTACTGCCGCTATCAACCTTATCGTCCGTGCCGCCGTCATACCCATCCTCGTCCTCCTCCTCTTCGAACTCATTCGAGTCGTCAAGACCGGCTCGCTCGATGCCCCTGAGATAGGCCCTCTTCGCCGCTGACAGTCCCATGGAATCGTCCAAGCAAATGGAAGACGGTGAGGCAGGGGACGACGAAGGGGTCCTCTTGTCCGAGAGCCCTGAATCGCCAAAGTCCTCCGACGATGGAGTTGGAGGACACTTCCTTTTGTCACCCCTACCCTTCTTCTTGTCCATGTCGTCTTTATTTCCTGCCATTGGGGTTTTTCGAAGGTGGAGAAAGGGATAGCAGGGAAGATGAAGTAAGGACGAGTGAAGAAGTTCACGGCACACGACTATCCTATTTAAAGAAGCGAAAGGGTGCCTCTTCGTATTCCATCTGGACAACAAATTGTTGGAAGCCTTCAAGAGCCATTTAAATTTCAAAAAATATCACGCTTCTGGCACCCTTTAGCATAACACGACACCAACACTCAGTAAATTAACCACTCATGTGTTTATTACGCCCCATCACCTGAAGCAATTATTCTGCGGACAAGACGGTGTACACACCATTGGGCGCACCCATTGGGTGCACAGATCGGGTTTTCTAGAAAACACAATGTGAGATATCAAGAATACAATGACGATCCTACAAGACGATAAACTCAAGTTTGTGTGAAATTGGCTGGTCAAACCTGAGCCAACTAGACCTCATTGGTTTAGTTTAGTTAGCAAATTTAGCAGACCACTGGCCAAATGTGTCCTAGCTAAAGTTTAGTTGGCCAAGCTTTAGTCGGCTAAGCTTTAGTCGGCCAAACCTCTCTCAAGTCAAAGTCAGCTGGCTAGATGCCATCGGACCAGAAGCACAGTTTACTCGTAAGCAGAGGAATAAAATAAACCTACAAAGACAAGGTCTTGGGGACCTTTGAGCTGATTGATGCTCAAATCGACTCAAAGCTCGGGGCTACACCCATTGGGTGCACCTACAGTGCACCCAATGGATCAAAGCATGTAAAAAGCTGCACTCAGAGAAGTACAATCAAAAGAGTTCATTCTTGGAGTCTCGAGCCAATTACCCTAAAAATTAGCTTGAGCCTCAGTGGTTTATGGGAGATAGATATCCCATGGGTCCCTGTGACATGGATACATTCCATGGGCTACTTGATAGGCCCTCAATAAGTCATCCACCAAGGCGTACTAATGGGCCTTGTCTGAATGGAGCAGAACCAACTGAAGAGATGACACACTAGGCGAGAAAGGATCTCAAAGGATACTGCACAAGAATGTTATCCATGTGAGTATATCGTAGAAGGAACACCAGAATTCCAAGGATGTGTCCCACACGCGACCAGATGGTGAGTTGCTCGAAAGATAACTCGGAGAAAAGCAACCGAACACCAGAAGAGACGACACACCCATAGTGAAAGGAGATAGATTCGAATAGACTCCACGATTTTAAAGGGATATGTCTCTAGTTGGCTATATAAGGCTGTGGCGGTACCCCTACCAAAAACACTATGGCTACCCCTCACCCACCCCTAGATTGATATGAGGTCTCATCTTCCACCACCGACGAACCACCTGTAACCTATAAACTCAAGGCAATTCAATACTCAGCACCACACAGGATGTACGGATTACACATTCACGTGGTCCAAACCTATATAAAATTCATGTGTTCCGACGTGCCCCTGCATGTACCATCGAGCCACGATCGACGTCGTCCTCCTCCCAAAAGCACTGCGTGGGCTACCCCATAGTGCCCAGTTGGGACTAAACACCGAGAATTACTACATCCCTATAGTATTCCACTAATTAATCTAGTAAAACCTTTGTATCTATATGAAACTTGGTCAAAAGTTCATCTTCTTGATAAATTTCTTCGACTTCTGTCTCGAACCAATCACCCTTGTTGTGTAACCGTTCACGAGGATTAACTTTGTTCTCTACCCATGTGGCTTCCAGCTTTCTATATGGATAAGGCATATAGTACACTTGGTTGACTTGGTGAGCAAGAACAAATTTGAAACCACTTTCGTCCAGTTCCTGGGATGGTTGGTTACAAAGTTTTGCTAATTCATATTTGGAATTTGTATTTTCTTTTGATTTGTCTTCGAGATTCATGCAAGTACTTATAATGTTTTCACCAATAGTATGTTCCTGATGCATGACAATGATGTTATTCATCGAAATCATTGCCTTAACATAAGGGAGTTTCCATAAACCACATTTATGGGTCCAGTTATGCCCGATTCCGAAACTTACGTACCCAACATCATTTTCATTCTATTTTAGATTATTAAGCATAGCCTCAATCTATAGTCTGCTCAAACGCTTTGGTGACCCCTTTGTGACGATAATGCCCTTCTTAAAAGTGTTTACCTCAAACCTAAATAAGTGTTTGTTTGGTAAGAAGCATCTATGGTTGTCAAAGTAACTGATCTTCCCACCAAACTCAAGGTGGAAACAATATGTATCCTTGTCATATATTGGACATGTCAGAGTTCCATGACAGCTCCATCTAGCAAATATACAGTATACCATGAAATCGTAAAAGGACAAAAAAATACACGACTCGAATTGTGAATCTCTCCTTCATGTAATAATTGTATGCTTCGACTCCTTCGCACAACTTTTTGAGATCATCGACCAAGGGTTACAACATCACAATGAGCCTTTGCTAGGATGCTTTGGACTAGGAAAAATTAGACAAAGAACATGTAATCATCTTTCATGCAAAAGTGCGGTGGAAGGTTGTATGGAATTGCAAATACAGTCCAACAATAAAATGACATTGCAGTCATATTGAAAAGTGTGAAACCATGTACCGCCACACCAAATCAAATAATTCTCGCCTCACTACCAAAATCTAGATCAAAGTCATCTAGAGCCTTCCACGCATCATTGTCGGACGGGTGCATCATCACCTAAGGGTCCTCCCATTCATGTTCCTTGTGTCATCTCAAATGCCTACTCACATTCTTTGAAAGAAATGAACGCTTCATTTGAGGCACAAGAGGCATGTAACAAAGTTGCTTCTGGGCTACCTCTGATGTCACCATTTCACCATCCTCGTTTTCAACCTCTACGTATCTCGACTTGCCACAATTTAGACACTTGTTCTCTTTATCGTGATACTTCCAAAAAAGCATACAATTATCTGGACTGTTGGGGGTCTTCTTCTCCGCTGAAGGCCCTCAAGACAAAAACACCTTCGGCAAAGTAATACCGAAGTCTCCTCTCCTTCTACCAAAGGTTCTCAAGACGAAGACCTCGCTTAGAAGCAACGGCGCCAAGTGCCGAAGCTACCACCAGCTTCGGTTGAAATCGAGCAAAGGATGAAAAGACTAGATAGACCCTAGTAATCTAAGTTATGCCAATAAACAGATGTTGAGGGTCGCGAATGTAATTTTACCCGGGTTGTGTCCCGTGCCTATAAATAGATGAACAGTAGCATCGTACTATTCACGCTGGATTGTAACTGCTCTCTCGCATCTTCACCTTCGAGCAAGCCAAAGGCATCATTGAATACGAATTCTATTGATATTCATATATGCCTTATGGAATGTAAATATCAATGAATCAATAACTTGTATTTTTTATATTGATATTTGTGTATATCAATTTATCAATAACATGATGAAGTCATGTCCTTCATGACCTTCGTCCGATGAACATTGAATCCAAGAGGAAATAATGCTTCGGAGGATGAAGGTCTTTAATCCTTAACAACTATGTTGCCTTGTTCTTGATTCACAGCATTTGAGAACAAGTGACCAACATTGGCGCCCACCTTCGGTGAACTCACTTCCACGACAGTGATAATGGCTTCACAAGAAGCTCAAGCCATGGCACCTTCGGCTACGAAGCTGGTGCCCCCAATCACGGGCGGTTCAAGTTCTGAGCCAGCTAACAAGAAGTAGAAGAAAGAGGTACAAAAAAGGGTACAACATATTGGAGTATAAGGACCCTTCATCAAGTCCAAGTGGTCACACATACCAATCACCTTCTCCCAAGAGGACCTTCAGCTTAAGGATTATCCTCATAATGATGTAATGGTCATATCTTGTATCATCAAGGGGTTTCTGGTACACAATGTCCTTGTAGACACAGGTAGTGCAGCAGATATTATCTTTGCAAAGGCATTCAGGCAGATGCAAGAGCAGAATTATAAGATACATGATGCAACACATCCCCTCTATGGCTTCGAAGGAAGGCAGATAGTGGCACTTGGAAAGATGACAAAGCCGATTACCTTCGGCTATGTCCACAATACAAGGATAGAGTAGGTTGTCTTTGACATTGTTGATATGGAATATCCTTACAATGCAATCATTGGTCGAGGAACATTAAACGCCTTCGAAGCAATACTCCATCCAGCATATCTATGCATGAAGATACCATCATACCAAGGTCCTATAGCTATGTATGGAAGTCAAGAGGCTACTAGAAGGGTTGAAGGGAACTGGACAGATTTAAAGGCTATCCATAACATAGATGAAGCCAAAGCTCATCAGTAGTATAAGCAAAAAAGAGATAAGGCTGCTTCAGCAGATCAGCCGAAGCCCATGCTTCTGTGCGAAGACATAGCTGAGCAGAAGGTGTTGCTAGGATCTCAATTGTCTGATGAACAAGAAAAAACTTTGTTGAGGTTTCTGTTCAACAACAAGGATGTCTTTGCTTGGTCAACCAATGATCTTTGCGGTGTTAATAGAGATGTTATCGAGCATTCACTTAATGTAGATCCGGGTATCAAGCCAAGAAAACAGAAGCTTCGGAAGATGTCTGATGACAAAGTCGAAGGTGCACGAAACGAAGTCAAAAGGCTTCTGAGTGCCGGAGTAATTAGAGAGGTAACATATCTAGAGTGGCTGGCCAATACTGTGATGGTGAAGAAGGCTAATGGAAAGTGTAGGATGTGCATTGATTTTACAGATCTCAATAAGGCATGTCCAAAGGATGAGTTTCCTTAGCCAAGAATAGACTCCCTTGTGGACGCCACATCCATCTCAGAGCTCATGAGTCTATTGGACTGCTATTCATGCTACCACCAAATTTGGATGAAGAAAGAAGACGAGCCTAAAACAAGCTTCATAACCCCTAGTGGGACCTACTGCTACCTTTGGATGTCTGAGGGGCTCAAGAATGCTAGAGGAAGCTTCAGCAGAATGATTGCTAAAGTTCTTTACTCGCAAATTTGCAGGAATGTTCTAACATATGTTGATGATATCATAGTCAAAAGTACTAAGCAAGAAAATCACATCGCTGATCTACAAGAAACATTTGCCAATTTTAGAAAGGCATGCCTAAAGCTCAACCCAGAAAAATGTGTTTTTGGGGTGAAGAAGGGGAAGTTTCTTGGGTGTCTCATGTCAACAAAGGGAATTGAGGCTAACCCAAACAAGATAGAAGCAATACTTCGGATGGAGCCACCGAAGTCAAGAAAAGGCGCCCAAAGGCTGATAGGAAGATTGGCTTCATTGAACAGATTCATTTCAAGATCGATAGAAAGGAACTTGCCATTCTTTGAAGTATTGAAGTCAGCCAAAGTCTTCCAGTGGGGACCAACTTAGCAAAAGGCTTTCGAAGAGCTAAAGCAATACTTGATAGAACTGACCACTTTAACCCCACCTTCGTCAGGAGCCCCGTTACTGTTGTATGTAGCTGCTTCCCATGCTGCAGTCAGTGCAGTGTTGGTGCAAGAGAAGCAAGATGGCCAAGCAAAGAGGCAAGTACCAGTGTATTTTGTCTCTGAAGTACTCAACCCGTCGAAGAAAAATTACACAGAGTTGGAGAAGGTACTATATGTTGTATTGATGGCCTCAAGGAAGCTTCAGCACTATTTCCAGTCATACCATATCATAGTACCTTCTTCTCAACCTCTTAAGGATATAATAAGGAACAAAGAAGCCACATGAAGAGTTGGGAAGTGGGCTGCAGAGCTGAATGAATTCACTAGAGATTATGTTCATAGATCTTCAATTCAATCTAAGGCATTAGCAGATTTCATCGCTGACTAGACGCCAGAGGCTCAGGACGAAGAAAGAATAAAAGATGATGAAGCTTGGACAATGTTTTGTGACGGGTCATGGGGAACCTTCGGCGCGGAGCAGCTGTCATTCTAATTTCACCATCTAAAATTAGAACCTGCTACGCAGTAAGGCTAGAATTCAACTGCACAAATAACATTGTAGAGTACGAAGCCCTTTTCTTGGGGCTTTGAAAGCTTAAGGCAATGGGAATAAGAAGGGCAATCCTCAAATCTGACTCACAAGTTATTACAGGCCATATTGACAAAAGCAGTAAAGCAAGAGATCCGAAGCTCGAGAAGTATCTGGACATAGTCCGAAGAATGGAAGCCTCTTTCGAAGGCTTCTCTGTAAAGAATATCCCAAGAGGAGAAAATGAACATGCAGACCTATTAGCCAAGTTAGCGGCACAGGGGCTCCCATTACCTTCGGAAGTATTTTTTGAAACAATAAAAGCACCTTCGGTCGAGCTCATGGAGCGAGCAGTGCTTACAATGTCACCAGTGCACAATGAAGATTGGAGGACTGGGATTGTATCTTTCCTGCAAGGCAATTGTCTTTCGGATGACGAAGCTTATATCAAAAGAATGGAAGCTAGGACAAGGCCCTATGTAATAATAGAAGGGGAATTGTATAAACAAGGAGTTTGCTCTCCATTGCTGAAATGTTTGTCTAGAACCTTTACTTGGAAACAAGGGGAATTGTATAAACAAGGGGAATTGTATACATACAGGACTGTGCGGAGCTCATATTGGGTCCAGGCCCTTACTTGGAAAAGTTTCCAGACAAGGATTTTATAGGCCGAAGGCAGCTTCGGATGTAGCAGATTTAGTTCAAAAATGTGAAAACTACCAGAAGTGTGCCAGAGACCAAAAACAACCTTCGTCTCTAACTCAGTTAATCCAGCCCACCTGGCCATTGCAAAGGTGGGGTCTAGATTTATTAGGCCTACTTCCACCAGCCTAAGGAAATTTAAAATATGTTGTGGTAGCGGTGGAGTACTTTTCAAAGTGGATTGAAGTTAAACCTCTAGCTACAATAACTTCGGCCATGGTTCAAATGTTTTTCTGGTAGAATATTGTCTGTCGCTTCGGTGTGCCAAAGGCCATTACGGTTGATATCAGAACTCAATTTGATGCTGAAACGTTCAAAGATTTTTGTGACCAAATCAGTACAAAAATACATTTCGCATCAGTGAGACATCCAAAATCAAATGGACTGGTAGAATGAGCTAATAGAATCATAATAACAGGAATAATAAAGTCAATCTTCAATCAGCCAAAAGAAAAGTGGCCAGACGAGTTAATAAATGTGGTATGGAACCATAACACTGTTGTGTCAAGGTCAACAGGATTTACCCCATTCAAGCTCTTGTTCAGCGACGAAGCAATAATACCAAAAGAAGCAAGAACGGGTTCAATAAGGACCCTAGCTTTCGGCAGAAAACGAGGAGGATTGTAAAATAACAAAAGACACCATAGAAGGGACTAGATTCCAGGCAATAGATCACATCAATAAATATCAAGCTGAAACAGTCAAATGGCGAGATCAGAAGGTAAGACTAAAAACATCAAGCTAGGACACTTGGTACTTCAGAGAGTGGACAACCTGGAGACAGTGGGAAAACTTTAGCTCAAATGGGAAGGTCCTTTCTTGGTGGTATCTTCATCAAGACCTGGATTGTACAGGTTGAAAGACATGGATGGAAACTACATTCCAAGATCGTGGAATGCAGATGAACTCCAGAGATATTATGTGTAAATCTTGTAATTTTCTTATTTTTTCCCTATGGCACCCTTTTCCTTTCAAGAGGGGAGAAAGGTTTTTAATGGGGCCATAGGCTGTAATTTTTATTTTTTGAACAACCCTATGCAATAAAAGGGCTAAATTCCCCCACTTGTAAAATGTAAGGATCTGGGATTACACCATCGAGTGTAAATAGTATTAAGAAGCTCCAAAGTCGTCCCTAAGGGGATCCAGAGCTTAAATACCACCTAAGTAAAAGATGAAAAAGCTCCAAAGTCATTCCTAAGGGGATGCAAAGCTTATATGCCACCTAAGTAAAAGGTGAAGAAGCTCCAAAGTCGTTCCTAAGGGGATGCAGAGCTTAAATGCCACCTACGTAAAAGGTGAAGAAGTTCCAAAGCCGTTCCTAAGGGGATACAGAGCTTAAATGCCACCTAAGTAAAAGGTGAAGAGACTCTAAAGTCGTTCCTAAGGGGATGCCGAGTCTGGGTGTGTACTCGTGTGAGTTTTTTACCTTCGGCATACATTTGCATACTTCATCGCATCATCTTTTGCATTCATACAAAGATGCATTAGGCATCTGTAGATTCATCATCATGACACAAAGCATAAAGCACTAATGAGAAAAGTGAGGGTTTCTGCTTTCAATAAGCAAATGCTTCGTATATACGGAGATACTTCGTTTCAAATGAACTTTCATTCTATATGTGAACCGATCTTTGATTTTGCTCAAGAGGTGCTTCGATGTGAACGAAAAAGAAGGGAAGGTGTTTTTCGCCTTCGGCTCAAAAAGCTACAAGCATTGGTTTCGTCCACAGCAAAGCAGACGTCACACGAATGAAAGGTAAAATAGCATTACAAAGCGTTTACAAATATTTACAATCTTGTTCACATTCAATTACAATCCTTCTTCAAATAATACACTTCTTGCACAAAGAATTTCCAAAAAGTGTTTCTATAGATATTAACAAGGTGAAACCTCTAAAGTCCTCTTCAAAGGTTCAGACCTAACTTCGGTTCACTAACCTTCGGCACCATCACCCTAACAAATGATGAAGGAAAGGGTAATTTGGAATCTGGTAAGGAAAAACATAAAATAAAAGAATAGAGGTAAAGAGCTATACCTTGTCGAGCAGATTTCGAGCTTCGTTTCCAGCTAACTCTTGGCCACCCTTTGCCCAAATTTGGGTGATAAACCTGTTGCCTATGCTTCGAGCTTCGGCTAGAATATCAACTAGGTCTGATGCCGAAAGGTTGAAATTTGGCCTGTTAACGGCCCTTGCGTGATTGCACCCGACTTTTATGAAAGCGGCGGTCGTACCCCGAGAAGCCACTAGCGCACAAAAGTCACCATGGCCAGTTATGACTTCGTTGAGGACGTCAACCTCTTTCTCAACACATTCGAGTGCTCCAGGGACATCTTCGGCAGAGAGGCTAGCTTCCTCGGACGCAGCTCCAACTGAATTGAATATACTCTTTAATTGAGCAGTGCTTTGGCTTGCAAAGTTAAAACATTTCTCCTTAAGAGTTCTAAGTGCTTCACTGAGCCTCACATTCTTCTCAGCCTCAACCTTAAGTGTCATGTTAAAAGCTTCGGTTTCACGGTTGAATCAGCTGGAGTTTTCTTCCAGAAGTGTCTGAGCCTCTGTCAGCTCCTTGCTCAATTTCTTATTTTGAGCTTGCACTTCAGCAAGCGATCCTTCGGCTGAATGCAACAAATCATCTTTTTCCTTTAGAGAATCTTCAAGTTTCTTGATTTTATCTTCCAAACCCTTTTCAATAACTTTATTCTTTCTGTCTTCATCATCTTGTTGCATTTTTAAAGCTTTGCTTCATAACAAACTCTGTAAAAATGAATTAAAAATTAGAATACCTAAGTCAACATGAAGATATCAGTGGTAACTTGCAAAAAGGATCTTACTTTGAAGTTCGAGTAAAATAAGCTACCTATGATGTGCTGGCGTCTGTAGCAGCTGATGTATTTTCCAAGCTTTGGGAAACCAATACTCTTGGACAGGGTGCTTATAATTTTAGCACTGGCACGGTCGCGGATGCATCCCACAACTTCTTCATCGACCCCGCCGAAGAGCATTGACCCCGGTTGGTAGCCGCAGGAGATTGCAAATTCTTATAGCTCTGGCATGTCCTCTTCGGAGAGCTGTTGGCCCCCCATGTGCCGTAGGTCGAAATTTACTCCTTCAAAAAAGGTTTCTTCAATTTTCTTCCCCTTATTAGAAACTACTGCGGCTACCTCTTTCTCCGCAACCACGTCTGATATAAGTCTGTCAATTTCGGACAGAGTGGTTGTGAGATTTTTGTCTTTGGCTGTAGTGGTAGCTTTGGCATCAGTCAATTTAGCAGCTTTTTCTGCCGAGGCTGAGGGCGAGGTCTGTTCAATGGCTTCTAGTATATTCATCATACGTCGTTTCTTCTGGCCCCCGTCTCTCCCCTTAGCAGCCGAAGAGATTTCCTTTTTCTGTAAGAGGCTAGTCAGTTCCAACCCCAGAGGACTTAGCGGTGCAAATGGGAAAGACTCAGTCATTACCTTCAATATTTCTGAGACCTCGACAGCAGAAGATGAAGAAGGGCTTGCAGTCTGCTTTGGCATATCTTGCATCTTCGTCTTCTTTGAGGATTTCTCGGCAAGCTTCCGTTTTTTGGGAGCCGATTATTTCGGCTCCGACACAATTTTTCTCTTCTCCGAAGTCTCTTGGTCTTCTTTGACGGACCGGATAGGCTGCCTACTTAGAATACTGACAATCATTTTCCTCTTGACTCCTCTAGCTCCTTCATCAAGCCATACGTAGTCAAGGTACTCAAAGTTAAGAGCATCCATTACACGGTTTAGCCTTCGCTTTGGCCGGGTGCCGAAGGCAGTAGTCATTAGCTAATCTTCTTTTATTGTATAGTTTCCAAGAATTTCGTTGCACATGATTTCTATCAGTTCTAACCATTCAGTGCATGGTTCTTTAAACCTTTTCTGAAACTTGAAGCGGTACAACAGACGGACAGGCTCATATTTCTTCCCTTCTTTCTTCTTTGGCATTTCCCAGCCGCTAAAAGTTGGGAATGTCTGGTTTGCAAGATATTCTTGTACCAAATCTCTTGTGCTGATATGCTTAGCCACGACCCTAAATTCCACTTTATCATACATACATCGATTTTCTGATAGTGTATATCCAGGTCAATGGGCAATTTCCTGCACTGATATATGTCTTTGGACATCTTTAGATTTGGCATAAGGACTTTGCTAATCAAGATCAAGAACTCGTAACAATTGTGTGTTCATGCAATGGATCTTGGACTTATTAATAGCAATAAGCCGAGTCATGAAATCGAGGATGGTAACTCTTGTGTGTTCGTGCAATGGATCTTCTACAGCCATAAGGAGGTTGAAGAAATTTTTAAGCTCTAGAGGAGGACACTCCCCAGCATTAAGTGAAAATACTAAATTAGGATACACTCTTAAATTTTCAAGCATCTCGTTCACTCTATAGTAGTCTGTGTCGTCATTCCCCTAGGCTTCCGACGCATTTTTACGGGGGAACTCCTCACCGTGGTACACCTAGATTTTATAGTTAGGCATGTAGCCATACTTGCAAAGGTGTTCTAATAGAGTTCTCGTATCTTGACATCTCTGCATCGATACCGCACATCTGTGCCGGATCTTGACAAAGCAAAAGTGTGATTGATAAAATCTCTGTCTTTCTTATCCACTATGCCGAGGGATCATTCATGTGCCAACCTTCATTCATCCTTCCATGGTCTTCACCCACCATTTTTGAGGCTAAACAAAACAATATGTGATTCATGAATTTCTCCTAGTACTAAACATATATCGATCGTGTCACTACATCAAATGGATGTCCTAAACCCACCAAAGAGTGACCAACAGAGCACGGATTTATGACGAGCCACAAGTTCGAACGAAATTTCGAGAGCTTAACCCTGTTGTTCTCCATTTGCATGCCCGAAAAAGGTGCAATGGAGAACAACAGGGTTATGCCACCAAAATCTCATTCGGACCCATCGCTCGGCATAAATCCATAGCCCTACCGGCCACTCCGAAGCCATCCAAAAAAAAGAAAATTTTTGGACCAACATGTGTCGCATATGAGTCATGACAGTCCAAAAATGGGTGACACATAATTTCCAAAACACTACAAAAATGAAGTTGAGCCTAACTTAATTAACATAAGAATCGATCAGCCACGAATCAAGGTAGTTAACCTAACTTTCGATGGTATAAAATAAGATGGACGTCAGAAGTTAACCACCTAACATAAAAAACATGCAAAATGTAAATAAGCGACAAAATTACCTGAAATGTAGCAGCTTCACTAGGGGCGGGGATGCGCTACAGCAGAGCGGGACATGGGACGTCGCGGTTGGGCTAGGATGGTGGGGGCGCGGCCAGGGCTAGGGGCATCGAAGCGAGGCTAACTGGGACTAGGATGGCATGGGGAGGTGCTGCCAAGGCCGACGCGGGGAGCTCTTGCGAGGGCCAGGGCGACAATGAGCGGTGTGGTAGAGGCCAGGGTCGAGGTGAGGCGCGCGGCCAGAGCCGGGGCGGCGCAGGCAGACACCACCGGGGTAGGGGAAGGCAATCACTAGTACATAGAACCATTATATAAGCAGATGTGAATCTATTTGCACTGACATTTTTCAAAACAATCTATTCTAGGAGCTAGTAAAAATAGTTATTTGTATAGGCGGGTAACTGAGAACCGCAAATGGAAATCGATTTTCACTGGCAATTAGGCTAAGAAAACCATCAGTGAAAATCGATTTCCACTGGCGGTTGAGGTAATAAAACTGTCAATAATAAACTTTTCTAGGAAACAAAAATGGTTTTAAAAATAGCAAAAACTATTTTAATTAGGAGAGGGCTCACCTAGGCAAGTCGCGGCATTTTTGCACAAAATTCGTGTGCTACGCGGCCGGCATGCGTAGCCCCCTCTACCACTCCTCTTATAACTTACTTCATGTATATATGAGTATAAATTGACTATTTGAGGTTGTAAACAAATTCAAATGAAAAAGTTGTCAACTACAGAGTTTCATAACTTCTGAAGTTCTATAAATTATATTTTGGTACTTTTCTCATCGAAGGTCATTTGCAAAATTTACATTTTCAATTTGACAAATTTAGATGCAACTTTTAAGAGCTGAAATGATTTGGAATAAAAAATTGTCAACTACAAAGTTTCTTAGCTTTTAAAGATCTACAACTTTTATGTTGGTGTTTTTTTATACGAGGTCATTTAGAAAACTCAAAAAATCAAGATAAAAATGATTTTTAGTGGCGGTTTCTTAAGAAAACCGCCTGTAGAAATTATGGTGATTTTCTTAAGAAAACATGCCTATAAATACCACTGGCGCCTCATAACTGAAACTGTGTGTAAAAATTAAACCCCACCACAGCCTTAGTGCTCTTTTCTACTAGTGAATGGCGCGACACGGAGCTCTAGGCTGGCATGGCCAGGCGAGTGAGGGGCACATAGGTGGTGTGAGAGGCGGGGAGAGGGGCATGGCATGGTGCTCTGGGGTTACGAGGAGCACCAAGGTGGGACAGTGGGCTCCGGGGCAGCGTGCGCGGGGGTCGAGGCGGCGACGCGACAAGACGGGTGAGCTAGGAGGAAGTTACTTTTTAGCATAGTCAGCCTCGTCATTAGTTATTGAAGTAATAGTAACTTCTGATGGCCAACAGGAACCATCTTAAGTTATTAACTTTCGACTAGGTTTCTCTATGGCCATTGGAAGTTATAGAGCCATCTGAAGTTCCCTATTTTTGGTGTAGTGGTAGAGCCAGAAACCATATGTAGTTGTCACATTCTTGAGCCTAGACGGGGAAGCCAGACGAGATGCAGCCTATGAGTAGTGTTGGATGTATGTCAGGTACCTAACATGGATTTGCTAGCAGCATGCAAATTTCATCGAGGAACTCCGAGATGAACTCAACAAAGGCCTTCGGGATATATAGGTTCATGTAGTGGGTAAGTGCGAGAGGCCTGACTTCTCTAGGGTCTTTAGCCTGACAAGGAACAAGCAGATGGAGGACGACTCCTACAGTCCTACCTCTGCTCTAAGTCCAAATCGTCGACACATACTTTCACAATTTGTCTAAAGGAGGTCGTGTTTTCCCTTTCTAACATTATTCTATCTTTTTGAGGGTCTCTTGTTTTCATTTTTAATTTGATACCATAAATTTTTTAGATATAGTACTAAATGGATTTTTTTTTACTTATGACTAGCTAGCAAATATGCCCATGCAACACACATGTATTTATGGAAGATATTTCAAACACAATGAGAGATCTGAAAAAGAATTGTTGACCTACCAATTCATTTATGTCATCAACTATTATATATTTTCACATTAGATCCTTCAATTTTTTAAGCTTACTTTGGAACTATTTCATTCTCTTGTATTTAGTTATTGCTCCATTAGTTTTAAACTGTAAGTCGTCTTGGTTTCTCTAGGTCAATAGATTCTGCTATGCATCTAGATATATACTATGTCTAGATACATAGCAAAACTTATGAATGTAAAAAAGCTAAAACAACTTACAAGGATATATGTTTTCATTAATGCTGCAACTTTGTAGGTTATAATGTTTTATTTAGCTTCTTTAGACTTGTTTCTTTGCACGTTTTTGTTGATTTGCTTATAAATGCTCATTACCATATTTCAATGGAAGAAAGCAACCACTATATTTAGGCTTCTTTTGGAATATGAAAATTTCATATGAATCGTTACAGAAGTCTGTTTAATAAAAAAAAATTACGTTCGAAGAGGCCTTCAATTTATGGCTCACTTCATTTTGTCCTAAGTTAATCTTTATAACTTCGAATAAGTTTCTAGAAAATATACTAACATGTTTGAGTCAAATAAATATAATATCAGGACATATTTCATATATGATTTAATGGAATTTGATCTTTTTTTTCTTATGAACTTGGCTGAAATTAGATAAGTTTAAATTGTGGGAAAACTAAAGTGGCTTACGGTTTAGATGGTGGACTATCAAATAGGTTTGGCCCTATTCTAAACCAGTAAAACTAATAATTAGCAACTAAAATTAATTGGGAGGTTTAGAAGAGGCCAACAAATAGACTAGCTAATTGTTATACCTTTTAAATAGTTATTAGTTGTTAGAGTAATTCCTAGAGGTTTCTATATTCTTCTTAATCTATATAAATAGATGTTTTAGTTTAAAAAAATACCCTCCAACACCTTATCTAAATGGCTATTCAAATATAGACATCTTCTATTCTGAATTTTTCGCTAGCCAAATATAGAAAACGTGAATGGCTCTCTAGAGTGCAAACAAGATACAGAATGGTTGTTGGAGGTTGAAATGATATAGAAAGTGGTTTTATGCAAATGACTCTCCAAATGATAATTTGGAGAGTGGAATTTAGAAAGACTTTTGGAGATTCTCTTAGTCAGTCCAACCCAGCTCTTATTAGCTGACTAACAATTACCTCTAAGGACTTGTTTGGGGGCAAAGGCGATAGAGGGGATTAGGGGGGTAGGGGAAGGGGGCAAAATCCCTTAGACCTAGTTTGAGTATTCTAGTATTGACCACAATCCACATGTATTGATGTGGATTTGGGTGTAACTTAAACTAATGTATAACTCAATCCACCTCAACACATGTGGATTGAGGTCAATACTAGAAGCCTTACTATTCAAAATTGAATAGCAAGAGATGTTGGCCCCCCTAAATCTCGTCCATTACTTTTAGTCACAAACAAATCCTAAGGGCTGATTTGGTGATCGGGGATTACCAGGGTATCCATGGGGAGGAATTTTCTTTCTATATAGTTTTGAATAGCAAGATGATTCCTCACCATGGATCTCTTGTCACCAAACCAGTCCTAAATGTTTGGAACATGGCCTTAGAAAAGAAAGAAAAGGCATAAACAAAAAGAAAAACAAAAGCCAATTAGTCCGCCGTCCATCCTCCCATGCATAGCGAGCTGAACTGGCGAAACAATCCGGAAAACTGAGAGAACACCGGGGACACCATTTGCTGTGTCTTGCAGGCCTGCTGGCTGTCGCCATGTCGTTGGGTTTGGTTGCGTTGTTTGTTTGTAGACATCGATGTCTTTTGCCCCCGGCCTGCCAATGTGAACGGCACCGGATGCTCCCGGCTAGGGGTGGATATCGAGCCAGCTCGGCTCGGCTCGACCGAGCTCGAGCTGGCTCGTTAAGAAAACGAGCTGGCTCGACTCGACTCGTTAAGGAACCGAGCCAGAGAACCAGCTCGGCTCGGCTCGTTTGTGAGCTCGAGCTGGCTCGTTTAGCTCGCGAGCCACAACAAAAAATAGTATACATGTATATATACAACAATATAATCAATTTCTAGTTAATTTTATACTAATTTAACACTAGAAAAGACTAACAATACTCATAATTTTATATATCACATCATTTAAACCCTAAACAAACATAGTTCGTCACTTATTAATTCATCCAATACAAGTATATGCTTTGTTTTACAGATAAATGCTAGCTCATTCGAGCTAACGAGCTGGCTCGAGCTCGTGTCGAGCTGGCTCGTTAACGAACCGAGCTGAGATGTTAGCTCAGCTCGTGATAAAATTGAAACGAGCCGAGTCAAGCCGAGCCGAGCTGACCACGAGTCAAGCGAGCTCACGAGCCACGAGTATTTTGTCCAGCCCTACTCCCGGCGACCTTTTTCCAGTCATCATCGAATCCGTTCATATCTCTCACCCCCTCAAGTCCTCAACCCAACACCAACACCAACCCCACCCCCCTCCCACCCACGCACGGGTGAATTAACAAGATATCTTTGGAATCAGCTGTCACTAATGGTCATGGGGGTCCGTCCTTGGCGGTAACGTGGAAAAACGGTAGCCAGCATCTGTTCCGTTCTACAGCATCAGCTTAGTGTGTTACACAGAGTCATCGCGGGATTAATTCCCCAGGAATATTCGTTATAAGTGTGTACGCTCAAATAAAGCTTTAGCTTCTTCTATATGTAATCTTGACATCTATCTTGTAGAGCATTCCAACTTCTGGCCTACGGGTACCAGTGTCATGCGGAGATGCTGAGAACAAACGTACAGTGAGTGAAAACACACTAGCTAGCGCGTTTTCGTGCATCGCGTAGCTGTCTTTCGTGTTCTCGACGAAACCAATACGTACGAGCGTGCTTAGAATGACGAAAAATCCAGCACTGGGATTCTCAGCAGGAAATAAATAAATAAAGTTAATTATACGCAGAGCAGTAGAGGTGCAGAGTATTGATATTTTGTCTCCTTCCTCAAGTCCACAAAGTCCCCCTGGCATTTTTATTTTAAATTTTTTTTAATTACTTCTAAAAATAACACCATAGAAAAACAATTTGTAAAAGTAATCTAGTTGACCATACACTAATTGTTCTATAATAGCCAAACAACATAGATAATGCGCCATCCCGTCTAGCGCGGCTAACCTGCATCTATACCAGGTCGACCAAAGCGTTGATCGTTGGTATGGTTCCCATTTCTTGGTTATATAGCTCTCTAGGGCTGCAACGGGGATTCACCGATCTCCTCCAACCACATCCATCTCTCGGACAAGTTAATTAGTGGTCGTCCCCTAAGCTTCGTCAGCCTCGGGCAAGGCAATGCCCCTCCGATGTTCTATTTCCATCACTAGTAGAAAAAGGTTCAAAGCCTACGGTGCGATACATTTTTACAGGCGGATTCGGTTATCAACCGTCTGTGCTATTTTTAGTGGCGGTTTCTTAAGAAAACTGTCACTAGAAATCGTATTTCTAGAGGCGGTTCCTTATGAAAACCGCCAGTAGAAATCCATAATTTCTAGTGGCGGTTTTCTTAAGGAACCGGCTGTAAAAATCGATTTCTAGTGGCGGTTTTCTTAAAGAACCGCCACTAGAAATCATTTTTATCCTTAATTTTTCGAGTTTTTCAAACGACCTCATACGATAAAACCACCAAAATAAAAGTTGTAGATCTCTAAAAGTTATAAAACTTTGTAGTTGACAACTTTTTTATTTGAAATCATTTTGGCTCTCAAAAATTGTATCTAAATTTGTCAAATTTAAAATTGAAATTTTGTAATCGACCTCAGATGAAAAAAGTGTCAAAATGAAAGTTGTAGAACTTCAAAAATTATTCAACTTTGTAGTTGACAACTTTTTTATTTGAATTCGTTTACGGTCTCAAACAAGCAATTTACACTCATTTAGTTGTAATATGTGGGCAACAAAACTACAAACTAGACACAAAGCATGTCATTGGTGGGGTGATAGAGGAGGGTATGCATGAAGGTGATGTCAGGGGTTCGATTTCTAGCAACCACGTAGTGCACGAAAAATGCCGCGACTTGCGACTTCGACGGAGACAGTCATGTAGGATGGGTGGGCCGAGGCCTCCCCTAATAAAAATAATCTTTTTGCTATTTTTAAAATCTATTTTATGTTTCCTGGAAACGATTTGCACTGGCGGTTTTATTACGTCGACCGCCAGTGAAAATCGATTTTCACTGGCGGTCCTCAGTTACCCGCCTGTAAAAATAATGATTTCTACTGGCCCATAGCACTGACGGTTACGAAAAACGCCACGTAAATAGATTTACGACCGCCACTATAGAGCTTCTCTGTACTAGTGCATGGTGGATTTAAATATCAGCATTGCTAGCTAGTTATGGGTTTCAAGAAAACATCTGTTTGGGTAGAGACGTAAAAGATTTTAGGTTGATCGAATATGTTATGAAACTTAGGTTTAGTTTTCGCACTCGAGTTTTACATCGACATGCAGTTGTATTTGCTTATGTTTAGGTTAGTTAGTTCAAAAGTTGAGTTGGGATGTTAAGGTTTAAATTAAATTTGGTCAAGTTTTAGTTTGTCATTTTTAATGTTTGGGTTTAGTTTTAGTTTAGTTTAGTTAGTTAGTTAGTTAGCATAGGTTATACGTCTACATTCATATCAAATTCTAGGTTAGTGTTTAAGGCAATGAGAATTTTTATAACCTGTGTTTTTATAGATGAGGTACATGTGGCATATATATAGAGAAGAGGGGCAAAAACAAAGTTGTCCCAAAGATTTATACTCACATGCGTCTTGCAAGGATGCACCTATCCATCCTGAGCTACCGGTGCCTAACTATGATTGTGGTAAGCCAGCCCACATGTATCAATCGAGGCATACATACATAGTTGTCCGATGCTTTTGCAAATACGACAATTATTATGTAAGCAATTGTTTGTAAATATTTTATTTCGATGTTCATTGGTATTTGTTATTAAATTACTAATAAGATTATGCAATCACCTTGTTTAGAACGAGGAGAGGTGCTACTTCTTTTAGTGGATCCATGATCCTAACAAGTATGACCCGAGATATCTTCTCTTCAACAACTAGTGGAGGCGCTGGCCCAACACTTCCAATAGTGGGTCCCACCTCCCCCAACCCTCCACCAATAATGGACAAAGAGAAGACCAAAGTTGCCAATAAAGAGACCTTCTCTAAGTGATTATGGAGATTCAAGTATCCTTGCACCAAGGGGTGTGCTTGAGTTTAATGTGGGAACAAGCATGAAGTAAGTGCATCTTTGTTTCTCTTGAACCATGTATTTACCTGCCCAAATTAATAATTTGATATCCTTTACAACAGAATATTAGAAGTGTCATTTTAGTGGGTGGATCTATGGACCTAAGGCTCATTTGCTAGAGCTAAATAAAAACGTGAAGTGGAACGAGCATAACGTAGCCCCCTTCCTCTATCGCGCAAATGTGGCATTGAATTCCACTATAGTCTAGTTTATTTGGAGCTTAGAATAGATCATTGGTGTGGCTATATGATTTATTATGATGATGCAATTATACCTTTTAAAGAAACTACATACTAAACTTGTAATATTTAATAACTAATTTTTCAATAGGGTACTAGAAAATGTAAATGGGGGTCTTTCTCATGTAGATAAGAATTCAGAGTTATAATAATGCATAAGAAAGTAATGCAACAAAAGTTAAAGTGTGGACCTCAACTTGTCTATAATTACATTAAGCTCCACAAATAGAAGGTTTGTCGTCAAGCGTTGGAAAGAGTTCTACTTCACACAAACATCTAGGTTTGTCGGTTTCTTGGTCACGACCAGCTAAAATGAAAGTTTTTTGAAGAGCGTTTCCACGTGGTAGAACCTCCTCAGGGAATATAAAATTTTCATGCGGTTGATCCTGAGCTGACATCCATGCACGAATACCCTCGTTTAAAAGAATATTTTTGGTATAGAAAGTCTTAAATTCAACATCTTCCACTACACTGATTTCCTGGGAAATGAAGTCATAGGCATGTAGGTTCCGAGCCAGACCAACTACGCTAATAGCACTCATCCATAAACCGATGACTAGTACAAATAGCATAAAGAAATGTAACCAACGTTTATTGCAAAAAGCAACACCAAAGATTTGGGGCCAAAAGTCGTTAGCAGTGGCCATTGAATAAGTTTCATTGGCTTGAGTTGGGTTAAAAGCATGGAAGATATTTGCACCATCGCCATCTTCGAATATAGTGTTTTCTACGGTAGCCCCGTGGATATCGCATAGCAGAGCTACGCCTAATACTCTAGCAACTCCCATCATATGAAATGGGTCCAACGTCCAATTATGAAATCCTTGGAAGGAAAGGATGAACTGAAATATAACTACTATGCCAAAACTTGGTGCAAAGAACCAACCAGATTGTCCTAGTAGATAAATAAGGAATAGGGAAACAAAAACAACGATTGGACCAGGAGAATGAAATTGCATTATAAGGCCACAATTGAATAGACTGAGCAAGTTCATATTGATGTAGCATGAAACCTATTAGTGCAAAAGCTCCATGGAGAGAGATAAAAGTCCAAAGACCACCTAATTGACACCAATGAGTAAAATCTCCCAATGCTTCTGGTCCCCATAGTAGCAAGAAAGAGTGTGCTAAAGTATTGGCAGGTGTGGAAATCGCCGCGGTTAAGAAATTGCAACCTTCCAAATAGGAACTAGCCAATCCATGGGTCTACCAAGAAGTTATAAAAGTAGTCCTTGTAAACCAACCCCTTAAAGAGAAATAAGCATAAGGAAAGATCAATAAACCGGACCATCCTACAAAAATGAAACGGCCCCTTTGTAAGCAGTCGTCCATAATATCAAATATATTGTTTTCTTCTTTACTAACTCTACCAACGTCTATAGTCATAGTGATCCTCCCATTCAATTACTTCAACCATTTTCGAGCACCTCGTATTACTTCCGGGGCATATGATAGTTTGATTATCTGTGGACGATTTCTTTCTCGTTCAATGCTGTAGGAAACGGGTGACGCCTAAGAGGGGGGTGAATTAGGACTTCTAAAACTTTTACTAAACTAGGCCACAATTAAA
The DNA here is from genome assembly GCA_029449295.1 of Zea luxurians. NCBI lineage: Eukaryota > Viridiplantae > Streptophyta > Magnoliopsida > Poales > Poaceae > Zea > Zea luxurians. The sequence goes on along the minus strand of JAOPSE010000018.1, from coordinate 38,677,693 downwards.
TCCCTAGAGCAAAACCTATGCAAATAATCAAACTAGAATGTGCAAAGTAGGTTTTGTCTAAGTGTTGCTATCTCTACTTGTCGGGGACCATAATTAGGGGTACCCTCAAGACTCCTAATTCTCAGCTGGTAACCCCCATCAGCATAAAGCTGCTAAGGCCTGATGGGTGCGATTAAGTCAGGGATCAGTCCATTCGAGCGACTCGATCACGCCTCGCCCAAGCCTAGCCTCGGACAAGGGCAGCCAACCCCGGAGGATTTCCGTCTCGCCCGAGGCCCCCCTCCAACGGCGGACATATTTCCGGCTCGCCCGAGGCCCTGCTTTCGCTGAGAAGCAACCCTGACTAAATCGCTGCACCAACCGACCGAGTCGCAGGAGCATTTAATGCAAAGGTGACCTGACACCTTTGTCCTGACGCGCGCCCCCCGGCAGAGCCGAAGCGACCGCCGTCACTTCACCGCTCCACTGACCGGCCTGATAGAAGGACAGCGCCGCCTGCGCCACTCCGACCGCAGTGCCACTTGACAGAGTGAGACTGACAGGCAGTCAGGCCCTGCCAAAGGCACCATAGGAAGCTCCGCTCCGCCCGACCCAGGGCTCGGACTCGGGCTAGGTCCCGGAAGACGGCGAACTCCGCTCCGCCCGACCCAGGGCTCGGACTCGGGCTAGGTCCCGGAAGACGGCGAACTCCACTCCGCCCGACCCAGGGCTCGGACTCGGGCTAGGTCCCGGAAGACGGCGAACTCCGCTCCGCCCGACCCAGGGCTCGGACTCGGGCTAGGTCCCGGAAGACGGCGAACTCCGCTCCGCCCGACCCAGGGCTCGGACTCGGGCTAGGTCCCAGAAGACGACGAACTCCGCTCCGCCCGACCCCAGGGCTCGGACTCGGGCTCAGCCCCAGAAGACGACGAACTCCGCTCCGCCCAACCCTAGGGCTCGGACTCGGGCTCAGCCCCAGAAGACAACGAACTCCGCTTCGCCCGACCCCAGGGCTCGGACTCCGCCCTGGCCTCTGCCGAATGACCTCCGCCTCGCCCGACCCAGGGGCTCGGACTCGGCCTCGGCCATGGAAGACAGACTCGACCTCGGCTTCGGAGGAGCCTCCACGTCGTCCAACCTAGGGCGCAGGCCAGCCACGTCAACAGGAAGCGCCATCATCACCCTACCCCGAGCTGACTCGGGCCGCAGAGAACAAGACCGGTGTCCCATCTGGCCAACTCCGCCAGATAGGCAATGATGGCGCCCCGCGTGCTCTGTGACGACGGCGGCTCTTAGCTCTCTTACGGAAGCAGGAGGACGTCAGCAGGGACTCAACCGCTCCGACAGCTGTCCCTCCGCCTGGCTCCATCGCTCCTCCGACGGCCACGACATCACACCAGCTGGGTGCCAAAATCTCTCCGGCTGCCACATCGGCATGTACTTAGGGCGCTAGCTCTCCCCCGCTAGACACGTAGCACTCTGCTACACCCCCATTGTACACCTGGATCCTCTCCTTACGCCTATAAAAGGAAGGACCAGGGCCCTCTTAGAGAAGGTTGGCCGCGCGGGGACAAGGACGGGACAGGCACTCTCTTGGGGCCTCTCGCTTCCCTCTCCCGCGTGGACGCTTGTAACCCCCTACTGCAAGCGCACCCGACCTGGGCGCGGGACGAACACGAAGGCCGCAGGATTTCCACCTCTCTCTCGCCCATCTCTGGCCACCTCACTTCCCCCCTTCGCGCTTGGCCTCGCGTCGACCCATCTGGGCTGGGGCACGCGGCGACATTCACTCGTCGGCTTAGGGACCCCCCGGTCTCGAAACGCCGACAGTTGGCGCGCCAGGTAGGGGCCTGCTGCGTGTTGACGAACAGCTTCCCGTCAAGTTCCAGATGGGCAGTCTCCAGCAACCTCTCCAACCCGGGACGGTGCTCCGTTTCGAGAGTCTTGAGTTCATGTCCTTCGACAGCAGCTACGACATGATACTCCTTCCACCGCCGCGCGACAACGACAATGGCGGCCGTCAGCCCGCCCGCCGGCGGCGGAATCGACGACGTCTTCCCCGCGTGGTGGAAGAACAACATTCGAGCTCGCCCCGTCCTCTCCCCCGACAACGGAGGAGGAGGCAGGGCAACCAAGGCCAAGCGGGAGGCCGCGCCTCGTCGGCTGTTGAGCGAGTCGACGTCCCCAGCGCTCCAACGGGGGGCGCGTCGGGCGTCGACCTCGCGTTTGAGACGAAGGCGAGCGCCGTCTCCCCGCGACACGCCAATCCCAAGCAAGTGGACGACGCCAGTGCGCTCGCGGAGAGCTTGCAGGACGTCGCCCTCGTACCTGAGACGACGGTGCAATCAGCCCCCGACGTGACTATGTCGCTGCTCGTCGACCGAAAGGTACCGACCGATTCCCATCCTACGTCATTTAGATTCAGCCTCAACCCGCCTAGCGACCTTGCTTTGGCGGGCACTCTCGTAGAGGCGAGTTTAAACCCTCTGGGGTTTCGCACGCGGTCGCCTTGGGACCGGCTGACGGACGTCTCGACCTACGGGCCCTCTGGGTCCGAGGAAGATGACGACCCCAACATCTGTTGGGATTTCTCTGGATTTGGCAACCCCAGTGCCATGTGGGACTTCATGACCGCATGTGACTACTGCCTCTCCGACTGTTCCGACGGTAGCCGCAGCCTCGACGACGAGGACTGCGGCCCAAGCCGCGAATGTTTCCACGTCGATCTAGGGGATCCCTCCGAAGGCAACCATCTCGGCATGCCGGAGGGCGGTGATCTCCCTAGGCCGGTGCCCCGCGCTGACATCCCGCGGGAGCTAGTTGTGGTCCCCGTTCCGGCGGGGGGTCACGACCCACAGCTCGAGCAAGTCCGCGGGGCGCAGGCCAGGCTTGACGAGGGAGCAGGAGCGCTTGAGCCGATCCGCCGGGACGTCGGGCAGGCATGGGCGGGCCAACCCCCGGCCGGAGAAATACGTCACCTGCCCTAGGGTCTCCCGCTCCGCGTCGCCAACGACATCAGGGTCAAGCCGCCACCCGCATCCAGTGGGGTCGATCAGAACCTGGCTGCAGCAGCGATGCTTCTCCGCGCGATGTCGGAGCCATCAACCACCGAGGGTCGGCGAATCCAAGGAGAGCTCAAGAATCTCCTGGAAGGCGCTGCGGTCCAACGGGCCGAGAGCTCTGCCTCCCGAAGGTAAGGATACCCCTCGGAACCTCATGCCGCGACTTCCCGATTCATGCGGGAAGCCTCGGTCTACACCGGGCGCACGCGCAACACCGCGCCTGCGGCCCCGGGCCACCTCGGCAACGAGCACCATCATCGCGACCGTCGGGCCACCCTCAACGAGAGGGTGCACCGAGGCTATCACCCCAGGCGTGGGGGACGCTACGACAGCGGGGAGGATCGGAGTCCCTCGCCCGAACCACCCGGTCCGCAGGCCTTCAGCCGGGCCATCCGGCGGGCACCGTTCCCGACCCGGTTCTGACCCCCGACTACTATCACAAAGTACTCGGGGGAAACGAGACCGGAATTGTGGCTCGCGGACTACCGCCTGGCCTGCCAGCTGGGTGGAACGGACGACGACAACCTCATCATCCGCAACCTCCCCCTGTTCCTCTCCGACACCGCTCGTGCCTGGTTGGAGCACCTGCCTCCGGGGCAGATCTCCAACTGGGATGACCTGGTCCAAGCCTTCGCCGGCAATTTCCAGGGCACGTATGTGCGCCCCGGGAATTCCTGGGACCTCCGAAGCTGCCGACAGCAGCCGGGAGAGTCTCTCCGGGACTACATCCGGCGATTCTCGAAGCAGCGCACCGAGCTGCCCAACATCACCGACTCGGATGTCATTGGCGCGTTCCTTGCCGGCACCACCTGCCACGACCTGGTGAGTAAGTTGGGTCGCAAGACCCCCACCAGGGCGAGCGAGCTGATGGACATCGCCACCAAGTTCGCCTCTGGCCAGGAGGCGGTCGAGGCTATCTTCCGAAAGGACAAGCAGCCCCAGGGCCGCCCATCGGAAGATGCTCCCGAGGCGTCTGCTCCACGCGGCGCCAAGAAGAAAGGCAAGAAGAAGTCACAAGCGAAACGCGACGCCGCCGACGCGGACCTTGTCGCCGCCGCCGAGTACAAGAACCCTCGGAAGCCCCCCGGAGGTGCTAACCTCTTCGACAAGATGCTCAAGGAGCCGTGCCCCTATCATCAGGGGCCCGTCAAGCACACCCTTGAGGAGTGCGTCATGCTTCGGCGCCACTTCCACAGGGCCGGGCCACCCGCGAAGGGTGGTAGGGCCCGTGACAACGACAAAAAGGAAGATCACCAAGCAGGAGAGTTCCCCGAGGTCCGCGACTGCTTCATGATCTACGGTGGGCATGCGGCGAATGCCTCGGCTCGGCATCGCAAGCAAGAGCGCCGGGAGGTCTGCTCGGTGAAGGTGGCGGCGCCAGTCTACCTAGACTGGTCCGACAAGCCCATCACCTTCGACCAAGCTGATCACCCCGACCACGTGCCGAGCCCGGGGAAATACCCGCTCGTCGTCGACCCCGTCATCGGCGACGTCAGGCTCACCAAGGTCCTTATGGACGGGGGCAGCAGCCTCAACATCATCTACGCCGAGACCCTTAGGCTCCTGCGCGTCGATCTGTCCTCCGTCCGAGCAGGCGCTGCGCCCTTCCACGGGATCATTCCCGGGAAGCGCGTCCAGCCCCTCGGACGACTCGACCTTCCCGTCTGCTTCGGAACGCCCTCCAACTTCCGAAGGGAGACCCTGACGTTCGAGGTGGTCGGGTTCCGAGGAACCTACCACGCGGTACTGGGGAGGCCATGCTACGCGAAGTTTATGGCCGTCCCCAACTACACCTACCTGAAGCTCAAGATGCCGGGCCCCAACGGGGTCATCACCGTCGGCCCCACGTACAAACACGCGTTCGAATGCGACGTGGAGTGCGTGGAGTACGCCGAGGCCCTCGCCGAGTCCGAGGCCCTCATCGCCGACCTGGAAAGCCTCTCCAAAGAGGTGCCAGACGTGAAGCGTCATGCCGGCAACTTCGAGCCAATGGAGACGGTTAAGGCCGTCCCCCTCGACCCTAGTGGCGACGCCTCCAAGCAGATCCGGATCGGTTCCGGGCTCGACCCCAAATAGGAAACAGTGCTCGTCGACTTTCTCCACGTGAACGCCGACGTCTTCGCGTGGAGTCCCTCGGACATGCCCGGCATACCGAGGGATGTCGCCGAGCACTCACTGGATATTCGGGCCGGAGCCCGACCCGTCAAGCAGCCTCTGCGCCGATTCGACGAGGAGAAGCGTAGAGCGATAGGCGAGGAGATCCACAAGCTAATGGCAGCCGGGTTCATCAAAGAGGTGCTCCATCCCGAATGGCTTGCCAACCCTGTGCTTGTGAGAAAGAAAGGGGGGAAATGGCGGATGTGTGTAGACTACACTGGTCTCAACAAAGCATGTCCGAAGGTTCCCTACCCTCTGCCTCGCATAGATCAAATCATGGATTCCACTGCTGGGTGCGAAGCCCTGTCTTTCCTCGACGCCTACTCAGGGTATCACCAAATCAGGATGAAAGAGTCCGACCAGCTCGCGACTTCTTTCATCACGCCCTTCGGCATGTACTGCTATGTCACCATGCCGTTCGGTTTGAGGAATGCGGGCGCGACGTACCAGCGGTGCATGAACCATGTGTTCGGCGAACACATCAGTCGAACGGTCGAGGCCTACGTCGATGACATCGTAGTCAAGACGAGGAAAGCTTCCGACCTCCTCTCCGACCTTGAAGTGACATTCCGATGTCTCAAGGCGAAAGGCGTCAAGCTCAATCCCGAGAAGTGTGTCTTCGGGGTGCCCCGGGGCATGCTCTTGGGGTTCATCGTCTCCGAGCGGGGCATCGAAGCCAACCCCGAGAAGATCGCAGCCATCACTAGCATGGGTCCCAACAAGGACTTAAAGGGCGTACAGAGGGTCATGGGATGTCTCGCGGCTCTGAGCCGCTTCATCTCACGCCTCGGCGAAAGAGGCCTGCCTCTGTACCGCCTCTTAAGGAAGGCCGAGCGCTTCACTTGGACCCCTGAGGCCGAGGAAGCTCTCAGGAACCTGAAGGCGCTCCTCACAAAGGCGCCTATCTTGGTGCCCCCAGCTGACGGAGAAGCCCTCTTGGTCTACGTCGCCGCGACCACCCAGGTGGTTAGCGCCGCGATTGTGGTCGAGAGGCAAGAAGAGGGGCATGCATTGCCCGTTCAGAGGCCAGTTTACTTCGTCAGCGAGGTACTGTCCGAAACCAAGATCCGCTACCCACAAGTTCAGAAGCTGCTGTATGCAGTGATCCTGACGCGGCGGAAGTTGCGACACTACTTCAAGTCTCATCCGGTAACTGTGGTGTCATCCTTCCCCCTGGGGGAGATCATCCAGTGCCGAGAGGCCTCGGGCAGGATTGCAAAGTGGGCAGTGGAAATCATGGGCGAGACAATCTCATTCGCCCCTCGGAAGGCCATCAAGTCCCAGGTCTTGGCGGACTTCGTAGCCGAATGGGTCGACACCCAGCTACCGACGGCTCCGATCCAACCAGAGCTCTGGACCATGTTTTTCGACGGGTCGCTGATGAAGACGGGAGCCGGTGCGGGCCTACTCTTCATCTCGCCCCTCGGGAAACACCTACGCTATGTGCTACGCCTCCACTTCCCGGCGTCCAACAATGTGGCTGAGTATGAGGCTCTGGTCAACGGGTTGCGGATCGCCATCGAGCTAGGGGTCAGACGCCTCGACGCTCGCGGTGACTCGCAGCTCATCATCGACCAAGTCATGAAGAACTCCCACTGCCGCGACCCGAAGATGGAGGCCTACTGCGATGAGGTTCGGCGCCTGGAAGACAAGTTCTACGGGCTCGAGCTTAACCACATCGCTCGGCGCTACAACGAGACTGCGGATGAGCTGGCAAAAATAGCCTCGGGGCAAACAACGGTTCCCCCGGACGTCTTCTCCCGGGATCTGCATCAACCCTTCGTCAAGATCGACGACGCGCCCGAGCCTGAGGCGCCCTCGGTCCAGCCCGAGGTGCCCTCGGCACAGCCGGAGGCACCCTCAGCTCGGCCCGAGGCGGCCTCGGTTCAACCCGAGGTACCCTCGGCCTCCGAGGGTGAGGCACTGCGCATCGAGGAGGAGAGGAGCGGGGCCACGCCTGATCGAAATTGGCAGACCCCGTACCTGCAATATCTCCGCCAAGGAGAGCTACCCCTCGACCGAGCCGAGGCCCGGCGGGTAGCGCGACGCGCCAAGTCGTTCGTCTTGCTGGGCGATGAGAAGGAGCTCTACCACCGCAGCCCCTCGGGCATCCTCCAGCGATGCATCTCCGTCGCCGAAGGTCAGGAACTCCTGCAAGAGATACACTCGGGGGCTTGCGGCCATCACGCAGCGCCTCGAGCCCTTGTCGAGAATGCTTTCCGGCAAGGCTTCTACTGGCCAACGGCGGTGGCTGACGCCACTAGAATTGTCCGCACCTGCGAAGGGTGTCAATTCTATGCGAAGCAGACCCACCTGCCCGCCCAGGCTCTGCAGACGATACCCATCACCTGGCCCTTTGCTGTGTGGGGGCTGGACCTCGTCGGCCCCTTGCAGAAGGCGCCCGGGGGCTACACGCACCTGCTGGTCGCCATCGACAAATTCTCCAAGTGGGTCGAGGTCCGACCTCTTAACTGCATCAGGTCCGAGCAGGCGGTGACGTTCTTCACCAACATCATCCATCGCTTCGGGGTCCCGAACTCCATCATCACCGACAACGGTACCCAGGTCACCGGCAGAAAATTCTTGGACTTCTGCGAGGAGCACCACATCCGGGTGGACTGGGCCGCCGTGGCTCATCCCATGTCGAATGGGCAAGTAGAGCGTGCCAACGGCATGATTCTACAAGGGCTCAAGCCTCGGATCTACAACGACCTCAACAAGTTCGGCAAGTGATGGATGAAGGAACTCCCCTCGGTGGTCTGGAGCCTGAGGACAACGCCGAGCCGGGCCACGGGTTTCACGCCGTTCTTCTTGGTCTACGGGGCCAAGGCCGTCTTGCCCACTAACCTGGAGTACGGCTCCCCGAGGACGAGGGCCTACAGCGATCAAAGCAACCAAGCTAGCCGAGAAGACTCGCTGGACCAGCTGGAAGAGGCTCGGGACAAGGCCTTGCTACACTCGGCGTGGTACCAGCAGTCCCTGCGACGCTACCACGCCCGAGGGGTCCGGCCCCGAGACCTCCAGGTGGGCGACCTGGTGCTTCGCCTGCGGCAAGACGCCCGAGGGAGGCACAAGCTCACGCCCCCCTGGGAGGGGCCATTCGTCATCGCCAAAGTTCTAAAGCCCGGAACGTACAAGCTGGCCAACAGTCAAGGCGAGGTCTACGGCAACGCTTGGAACATCCAACAGCTACGTCGCTTCTTCCCTTAAGATGTTTTCAAGTTGTCCATATACCTCGCACCCACGCAAAGTTTAGTCATCAAGGAAGGGTCGGCCTCGCCTCGGCAAAGCCCGACCCTCCCTCGAGGGCTAAAAGGGGGGGAACCCCTCTGCGTTGAAATTTTCCTCGAAAAAAGATTTCTTCTGCCAGAATATCTTTCGTGCTTTCTGACTACTTCGAAAAGTGGATCCTGAAAACGACGGAGTACACGTAAGCAGCCAAGGCTGACCGAGCCGAGGGACTCCTACGCCTCCGGGATACGGATACCTCACTCATCACCTTCTGCGATAAGTAACTCGCGTTCGGATAAAGTGATTCCGCGGACCGAACAAGTCTTCACGTTCGGAAGCTCTTCTGCCGAAGCGATCCTTCGAGCCTTCTCGACTGAGTCGGTGACAGGGCCTCATGGACGGGTGAAAGTGCGCGTAAGCGGCAAAGGCCGACCGAGCCGAGGGACTCCCACGCCCCCGGGATACGGATACGTCAGTCATCACCTTCCGCGAGAAGCAACTCTCGCTCGCACAAACATCCCTGTTACCGACAAGAAAGTCCAGATACTCGAAACAAGAGGAAAGGAGACGCAGCTTTACAACACAGCGAGGGTGTGTATTCTGGCCTCGGCGGCCGCAGAAGGCACACGCTACAAGACACTCTGATCCTGCAGGCTCGGGTCTTGACGCTGGAAGGGGGCAGTAGCACCCTCGGCATCGACGACACCTTCAGCGAGGTCCGACCTAGCCTCGGACGGCGACGCGGTCCAGGGATCCCCACTCTGGAGGACGACGTCATCGCCACGCCCGGACAATCACTGCAGGGGACTTCTCCGGGAATCCGGCCCGAGCAGGCGGCTCGGCCGGTTACCCCTGGGGCCTCGGCCAACCATCTCCCGAGGGCGCCAGCCCAACCCGAGGCCTCGGCTGATCAACTCCGGCGTCGGTCCCGCTAACGGACAACCCGACTAGGCTCCGGCCAACCAGGTTTCATTTTCGAGCCAACTCCGCCTCTGTTCATACTGATATCGCTACCCCTGGCCTCGGCTCGTCGAAGAGCGGCCAAGGGGTCCCTTTAACTGAGCTAGAGGAGCCTCAGACAACAAGGCCGACCGAGCCGAGGGACTCCTACGCCTCCGGGATACGGATACCTCACTCGTCACCTTGACACAGGGCGACTCATGCTTGGTGAAGCGGTTCAGATAATCAACAAGCGAGTCTTAATGCTCGAAAAAGAGGAAAAAACACGGCTCCGTGCCAAAATTACATACATGTTCAGGCCTCGACAGCCATAATGAACAAAAACACTGACATTCGAAGTGCCATTACAAACGGAACTCCGGTTCCCCCTCCGCAGGTACGAACAACCCCACTCCATGGGGGAGGGCCTGTGGAACAACAGAAGACTGACGAGCGGCTTGCGGCCGCCCGCTCTGACTACGACGACAACGACCCCCGCTCCGGGTGGCCGAACTGCAGCAGCGCAGGCCTCAGGGTAGGCGCTGCCGCAATCTTGCCCTCGCCCACGCCGACGCTCGAGGGGCGAGGACAAGTACAAAGAGCCGGAGGCCCGAGGCGCGGATGGTGGTGGTGATCCCGTCGGCGACGGGGACTTCTCGAACCGCCTCCGCCTCGGCACCGACGGCAGGGGCCATCAGCCCTCCGGCAGATCCCCACTCAAATACTCCCAGACGAGTGGGGCACCGGCCTCCGCGTGAAGATGCCGCGCCGATGCAAAGGCAGGACTACCCCAGAACACGAACGCCGCCCTAGCAGCGCGCGACATCTAGGGTGGCCCTCCCGTGCACACGGCGCGGCAGCCGCCCTCCGGCAGAAGGGGCCGCCGGGAGCCAAGCCGACGAACCCGACACGCTGGAGGTGACGACGCCTGCCGTCGACCATCCCCGCGTTGTCGAAGTCCGGGCCGCCCGCAGGGCCAGTGAGCGCCCTCTCCCTCGAACGCCGCGGGAGAGGGTGACCCACGAACCCGCGCGGGAGGTAGAGCGCCGGCTCAGCCCGGCCCCCACCCCAGTGAGGATGATGAACATCCTTGAGGCTGAGGGTGGGACCAAGATCGCAGCCCGGCTTGCTTCTCCCCACCCAGGAACTGGTGGTCACCGTCTTGGGTGACCACCGGCGGGGGGGTACAGCCGGGCTGGCTGACGAAAATCCTTGAAGCCAAACGATGGCTGAAAGGTACCAACTCCTACGGAGTTGCGTTCCTCCAACAATGAGGCGAAAAGACGGCGGGTGTCCCCCGTCCGGGGGCTTGGACGGTGGAAAGACGCAATGCATAAGGGAGCGAGAGGACATGGTCGCCTTCCAAAGGGGGTCACCCTCCTTTTAGAGGCAACTCTCCCTACTTGCGCCCCCAACCGTCACCGGCTGAGTCTTCTCCAACATGCTCCAGGGCCCTCCCCTGCGGCGCGGGGGCTGGGTCCCGCATGTCATGCAAGCCGGCTCACAGCAGAGGAAGCCAAACCGCCGCACGTAGCGCACACAACCGCCTCGCGGTTACAAGTGACCCTCCACTTTTGCCCAGACCAACGGGCGAAAGAGGCGGGCAGCCATGTAGGCGGCATGCAACCGCGCCAAGTGGACGCGCTTCTCCGACTCCCGACACGCCAGCGTGGAGGCCCAGGCCCACGCGTCACGCAACCGGCGCGTCGGATGCTGCATGCAAGCAACTGCACCGCCACTTGCGCCACCACCGCGCCTCCTCGATTGCGGAACCAATACCGCGACTCGAGGTGACCAGGCGCACGACCCAGCAGCGCCAGCCTGACGCGGCAGTCAATGCGGCCAAAAGTGGGCCGGCAGTAATGACGGTGGCAGGCGGGCGGGAGCAGCGGTCACGTCGTCAGCCAAGCTCACGTCCCATCCGGGGGCAGCAAGAGAACCCCCTCTCACGGCGTGAAGACAACGCGCCCGTGATCCGTCCCTCGAACGGCTCGCGCACGCGCGATGACTGCCCCGCCAACGACTCGCCCCATCGCATTAACTCCGCGGCAGGACAGGCGGCGCTCCTGGCAGGAGAGGCGGGCGACGCTTCGCCTTCGCCGTAAAAACCGCGCCAAAAAAGGTACGCCATGTCGTTCGATTTCGTATCCTTTTCCTTTTTTCCTCTTTCTCTATCTCTTGCAACAGGGACCGGGAAAGGGGGATACCCCGAAAAGGATCCTTCCCCGTGAAGGAACCAGGCTCCGAGCCTCCCTACTGATCAGAGGTTCGAAGGCTGGCCCCCCGAGGGGTTCAACAGCCGCCTCAGATCACGTGGGCCCTACACCCACTACTGGTCAGAGGTTCGAAGGCCGGCCCCCCGAAGGGTTCCACGGCCGCCTCAGGCTACTCGGGCTCCGCGCCCATTACTGATCAGGATTTCGAAGGCTGGCCCCTGAAGGGTTCACAACCGCCTCAGACGCCGAGTGAGGGATGACCAGGGGTACGTTCGATACATAACCAAGGCTCGGGCTGCGCTCCCGAGGTACCCTAGGACATTTCCGAGACCAGCGGGAGCGATCTTGTAACGGAATCCCATCAGAGGGAGGCATCGAGCCCTCGGACCCCGTCGCCAGGGGACATGGTCCGGCAGATCACCCGCAGGTACTTTTGGGCGTGCCTCTGGGCCCCTAGCCGACCCCTAACGAACGGGGCACGGACGTCCACTCGGATTACCCGCTTGCAGCTCACCGGAGACACCATGTTCGGCGCCCATCGAGGGTAACATGGCGCTTTCCCCCCCTCCTCCTTGCGGAAAGGCGACGCAGGGGCGTATGTAAAAAAGCCGAGTCTGTCCCTGATCGCCCTCTCACCCTGTGCGGAGGCTCGGGGGCTGCTCTCACAAACCCGGCTCCGGCCGAACCGTTGACAGCGTCAACATACCAACCCGAGAGCTTGGGCCCCGACCGTACACCCGGGCTACGGCCAGTTCGCATGAGGGAACAACCAGACCAGCCGAAGCATTACGCGAGGCATTAAGACCTCGAAGGAGTGAAACCACTCCTCCGAGGCCTCGGGGGCTACACCCGGCGGGTGCGCTCGCGCGCACCCACCGGAACAAAATGCAACCGAGAAAGGCTGGTCCCCTTGCAAAAAAGTGCGACGAAAGCCTCCAAGCGAGTGCTAACACTCCCTTCGAGGCTCGGGGGCTACTGTCGGGGACCATAATTAGGGGTACCCTCAAGACTCCTAATTCTCAGCTGGTAACCCCCATCAGCATAAAGCTGCTAAGGCCTGATGGGTGCGATTAAGTCAGGGATCAGTCCATTCGAGCGACTCGATCACGCCTCGCCCAAGCCTAGCCTCGGACAAGGGCAGCCAACCCCAGAGGATTTCCGTCTCGCCCGAGGCCCCCCTCCAACGGCGGACATATTTCCGGCTCGCCCGAGGTCCTGCCTTCGCTGAGAAGCAACCCTGACTAAATCGCTGCACCAACCGACCGAGTCGCAGGAGCATTTAATGCAAAGGTGACCTGACACCTTTGTCCTGACGCGCGCCCCCCGGCAGAGCCGAAGCGACCGCCGTCACTTCACCGCTCCACTGACCGGCCTGACAGAAGGACACCGCCGCCTGCGCCACTCCGACCGCAGTGCCACTTGACAGAGTGAGACTGACAGGCAGTTAGGCCCGGCCAAAGGCACCATAGGAAGCTCCGCTCCGCCCGACCCAGGGCTCGGACTCGGGCTAGGTCCCGGAAGACGGCGAACTCCGCTCCGCTCGACCTAGGGCTCGGACTCGGGCTAGGTCCCGGAAGACGGCGAACTCCGCTCCGCCCGACCTAGGGCTCAGACTCGGGCTAGGTCCCGGAAGACGGCGAACTCCGCTCCGCCCGACCCAGGGCTTGGACTCGGGCTAGGTCCCGGAAGACGGCGAACTCCGCTCCGCCCGACCCAGGGCTCGGACTCGGGCTAGGTCCCGGAAGACGGTGAACTCCACCCCACCCGACCCAGGGCTCGGACTCGGGCTAGGTCCCGGAAGACGACGAACTCCGCTCCGCCCGACCCCAGGGCTCGGACCCGGGCTCAGCCCCAGAAGACGACGAACTCCGCTTCGCCCGACCCCAGGGCTCGGACTCCGCCCTGGCCTCTGCCGAACGACCTCCGCCTCGCCCGACCCAGGGGCTCGGACTCGGCCTCGGCCATGGAAGACAGACTCGACCTCGGCTTCGGAGGAGCCTCCACGTCGCCCAACCTAGGGCACAGGCCAGCCACGTCAACAGGAAGCGCCATCATCACCCTACCCCGAGCTGACTCGGGCCGCAGAGAACAAGACCGGTGTCCCATCTGGCCAGCTCCGCCAGATAGGCAATGATGGCGCCCCGCGTGCTCTGTGACGACGGTGGCTCTCAGCTCTCTTACGGAAGCAGGAGGACGTCAGCAGGGACTCAACCGCTCCGACAGCTGTCCCCCCGCCAGGCTCCATCGCTCCTCCGACGGCCACGACATCACACCAGCTGGGTGCCAAAATCTCTCCGGCTGCCACATCGGCATGTACTTAGGGCGCTAGCTCTCCCCCGCTAGACACGTAGCACTCTGCTACACCCCCATTGTACACCTGGATCCTCTCCTTACGCCTATAAAAGGAAGGACCAGGGCCCTCTTAGAGAAGGTTGGCCGCGCGGGGACGAGGACGGGACAGGCGCTCTCTTGGGGCCGCTCGCTTCCCTCTCCCGCGTGGACGCTTGTAACCCCCTACTGCAAGCGCACCCGACCTGGGCGCGGGACGAACATGAAGGCCGCGGGATTTCCACCTCTCTCACGCCCATCTCCGGCCACCTCACTTCCCCCCTTCGCGCTCGGCCTCGCGTCGACCCATCTGGGCTGGGGCACGCGGCGACATTCACTCGTCGGCTTAGGGACCCCCCGGTCTCGAAACGCCGACACTACCGCAATGGCTAAGTTTCAATCTACACTAAATAAGTATGAATACAAGATTGAAACTTAAATGCTTAATATAAATGCGGAAACTTAAAGAGCAAAGTAGAGATGCAAACTCTCATGGACGAAGCCGGTATTTTTATCGAGGTATCCGAAACCACGCAAGATCTCGACTAATCCTCGTTGGTGCCCCTACGCAAAGGGAAGCCCATGCGAGGGCCAAGCACCACGGTCGAGTAACTCCGTAGAGAGCCGCGGGCCTTCTCCACGCGCAAGTGGTGCTCCGCTTTCGGCTCCTCTCGGACGCTCCCCGCCGTCTCCACTATCGAGCTTCCGACTGAAACGCCGCGGGCCTCGTTCCCTCCGGTACACGGTGGCGGCCGTGACACAAACGCGGTTGTCACGGTCTCGCAAGACTCTCGCCCCACTCGGTACAATTACAACGACTCACGCAAGAGCCAAGGGGTTGTGTGGTTTTACAAAACTCACTCAACTAACTAGGATTCACCTAAAGCAAGCGCTAAAGCGGTGTAACTAACCTAAGCACTTCGCAAAGCACCTATGCTAATCACCGAGTGATTCTGTTAAGCACTTGGGTGTTTGAGCTCTTGGAAATGTGCACTATATGCCTTGGTATGTTGCTTGGGCTCCCACACATTCAAATGGTCAGTTGGGTGAAGTATATATAGGCCCCAACTCAATTCTAGACGTTGGAGAAAAGCTGCAGTTCTCTGTGGCACACCGGACAGTCCGGTGGTGCACCGGACAGTGCACTGTAGCCTGTCCGGTGCGCCTAGCCGTTGCTCTGTCAGAGCAGGTGACCGTTGGCGCCGCAGGCTTTTCCACACCGGACAGTCCGGTGGTCTTCTCTCCGAGTGCCACCTGGAACTAGCCATTGGGCTAGAGTTCCCTGGTGCACCGGACAGTCCGGTGTGCCTCGCACAGACAGTCCGCAGCAGCACACTTGGACTTTTCTTGGATCTTCTTAATGTCTTCTTTTGAGGTGTTGCTTTCCTCAATTCCTTAGTCCAAGTAAATCTTGCATCCTGTGAACTACAAACACAAACACTAGAAAACTTATTAGTTCACGGATTGTGTTGTTCATCAAACACCAAAACTCAATTAGCCAAATGGCCCGGGGTCCATTTTCCTTACAATCTCCCCCTTTTTGGTGATTGATGACAACACAACCAAAGCAAGCAAATATTACAAGTATTTGAATGAAAATATGCAATCTACTTGCTAGGATGCATGTTTGTCCCCACAGTGTGATATTATGGACTTAAGCCTCTCCCTAACTCCATAATTCACTTACTTCCTATTTTAGGACCAAATAACCAAAACCACTTGAAAAACCATTTGTAGATATAAAATTTTAAATTTGTGGTGTTTGATATAGTTTTCATTGCTTTGGTCCCTAAACCTCTCCCCCTTTGGCATCAACCACCGAAAAGGAAGACATTAAAAGCATGTAGGAAGTAAATAAAAGCTTGCGCTCATTAAGAATTTTATCAGATGATACCACTTGAAGAATACTAAATTAAACCACATGAATGATATCAGTTGAAAGGATTACTCCCCTTAAACGAGTGTTCTCTTTAGAAAGAATTTTCTCCCCCTTTTTTAGAGATGAAGAAATACTCCCCCTGACAGAGATCCTCTACTTAGGAAAAAGCATGTGAAAATTAGAGGTGCAAGACATGATTTGAAAAGACTGACTTCCCTTATGCATAGGTAACAGAATATGAGTTAACTACTTATGCATTTTTAGCAACATTGAAGCATATGATATGAAATATAGTCTAATCAAATATTGGAGAAGACATGTAAGTGATACTTGATGTAGTCTCAAAAGATACCAATTGAAAGTCAATGGCGAGCTTGAGAGACATGAGAGTTCTTGGAGATTTTGCAGTGGAAGATTGTTGTCTTTCACCGGGGACACCATTTTCCTTACAATGAGACTATCACATGAAATAGACTTGAAAGGATGTTAGTCTCAAAGTATTAGATTATAGAGTAACCTCCCCCTGAAGGTGTGCATACAAGTTTTGAATACTTGTAGGAGACATGCACTTTGATTTGATATCAAGAGGGGCAAATCGTCTATAATCCGAACTTTGGCACATATAAGTTAAATGATACAACTTGTAGAATACAAAATTTTCAATTGATGCATCATTTACTATGGAGTGATATAGAAGCTATGTGCCATGCTTTTAACTAAACATTTTAAACCATGTAGGTTTGCGTAAGTATATGAATTGATAGCAAGCAATCCTACCATGTGGTTTACCTAGTATGCATGATTTTAAACAAAAGTAAATGACAAATGTAATACTAGGCAAGAAAGGTAAACTAAATACAAAGTAAATAGATACGCATGTCTAAAGACAAGAGATACAATAAATCTAGTTACCTTAGTCATGGGTGGGAAATTTGGGTCCTAAATTTTCACTAACCCACTTGGCAATAAACTTGATCCAATATGAGGTATCCCATGATATACATCCCAACTTTGCCAAGTCTCCAAATTTCCCAATGACCTTTGGTCCACTCACTTCCCTTTCAGGATCCAAACCTTCTTGGTGATTTTCATGGTTGAAATTATTTCCTTTGGCACCCAAATGCGTTTGGCCCCTTTTCCTTTGTTGGCTTGCTTGTTGGCCTTGATTGCTATCACCTTTCCATTCTTTTTTCTTCTTGATCAAATATGGTGTAGCATCCTTTTTGTTCACCTTTTTGATGTAGGTGTTGGAGATTTTGCTTGATGGCTTTTGCTTGAGCTTTTGCCTTTGTTTATCCCCGGTCATCGCCTTGCATTGGAAAGACTTGTGGCCTTCCATGTGGCATAG
Source organism: Zea luxurians (assembly GCA_029449295.1). Lineage (NCBI taxonomy): Eukaryota > Viridiplantae > Streptophyta > Magnoliopsida > Poales > Poaceae > Zea > Zea luxurians. The sequence continues at coordinate 38,660,554 of JAOPSE010000018.1, read as the reverse complement.
CCTACAAATCATAGTTTCTCCCTCTACAGGCTTGTTCACTCCCGCAGTGGTTTTATCCTGTGGAGGTCGGATTTGAATGGCTTTGCCTTTCTTGTCATACAAAGCCTTGCCAAGGCGAGCCACTTCTTGCTTTAATTGTTCATTTTCCTTTGCAACCTCATCCGAACATGTCTCTACAACAATATTCTCAACAATGACTTGGTTGCAGGGGTTAGAATCATCAATTAAATCAAAGCAGGAAGTAAAAGCATCTTTCTTAATAATTTCATGTATTTCAACTAAAGATGTTGCTGGGGTGCTACCAATGTTTTCTAGCTTAGTAGTTAGCTCATTATTGCGTATGCTAAGAATTTTCATTTTCTCTAGCAAATTTTCAATAGCTTCTTGGGAGCTAGCTAACTTAGCCTTAAGTTTTTCATTCTTTTTAATAAGGCTATCATCGGTAGCAGTGGATGGAGCACTAGATTCTAATAGCTCAATTTTAGTTGATAGCTCACTATTTAAGTTTGCAAAAGTTTCAAATTTCTCTAGCAAACCTTTGTAATCATTTTGAGAGCTAACCAACTTATTTTTCAACGTTTTAAGTTGAGCTTTTTGTTTAGTGCAAACATCCTAAAAAAATTCAACGGCTTCCGCAAGCTCATCTATGGAGGGCTTTCCCTCACCTTCATCATCACTACTGCTATCATCACTAGAGGATGGAATGCTTTTGTTACCTCTTGCCATAAGGCATTTGTGTGATGACCGTGATGAGCGTGATGAGGACTAGTGGGTGCGCGTCCTTGGAGGTTCATCTTCACTTGAAGAATCATCCCAAGTTCTAACACTTGTTAGCGCCTTGCCTTTGCTCCTCTCCTTTTTGGGTTTGGCCATATTTGGACAGTTGTCCCTGAAGTGGCCCTTCTCCCCACATGCGAAGCATCCTCTCTTCCTTTGCTTTTTCCTGTCAATGTTAAAGAGAAGATCCTCGACCTACAGGGGCACACCCATTAGATTAATCTTGCGGATCATCCTCATTACCTTTCCGACGCGTCGGATTGTTTCTTTGTCCTTGGAGGATGATGTGCATGGTTGATTATCTTCATCATCATCACTTTCTTCTTCTTCCTCTTCTTCTTCACTTGAGGAACTTGGAGTGGGAGCCTTCTTTTTGCCCTTCCTTTCATCACATGCAAAAGCATATGGTCTTGAGGAAGTTGGCTCCTCTCCCCGACACATTTTTCGCGACATCTCAAAAGCCACGATTTTCCCAATCACAATGGTCGGGGTCATGTTGCTCAAGTCCTCCATGTTGTGAAGGATGGTGATGATGCTCCCATATCTTTGTTGTGGTAGCAGGGAGATAATCTTCCTCACAATGTCTGCATCACCTAGCTTATTAATGCCAATAGAATTGAGCTCATTGATAATTAGATTCATACGAGAATACATGTCTCTAACAAGCTCATCATCTTTCATAGCAAAAGAATTATACTCATTTAAGACTAGGCAATGTTTTTGCTCACGAACATTGGATGTGCCGTCATGGAGCTCATGCAATTTTAGCCAAATCTCATTAGCAATTTTCAAGGTAAATACTTGATTAAAAATATCCATGCTAAGAGATTCATACAAGCAATTTTTGGCTCTAGCATTTAAATGAATTTCTTTTTCCTCACTCGTGGTGGGTTTCTCGGGATTCTTGAGGGGTTTTATCCCGTCATGAGTGACTCTCCAAACACCTAGATCAATGGCCTCTAGGTAACAAGCCATTCTAGCACTATAATATGGGAAGTTAGTGCGGTCGAAGTGTGGTGGCCTATGGGTATCCATCCCTTCCTCTAAAAAGTGTCGGCTCTTTTAGCGGTGAAGCTAAGGCGTTTCAAATGGGCCAAACCGGGCTCTGATACCACTTGTAGGAAACGGGTGACGCCTAAGAGGGGGGTGAATTAGGACTTCTAAAACTTTTACTAAACTAGGCCACAATTAAATCCCTAGAGCAAAACCTATGCAAATAATCAAACTAGAATGTGCAAAGTAGGTTTTGTCTAAGTGTTAATATCTCTACCGCAATGGCTAAGTTTCAATCTACACTAAATAAGTATGGATACAAGATTGAAACTTAAATGCTTAATATAAATGCGGAAACTTAAAGAGCAAAGTAGAGATGCAAACCCTCGTGGATGAAGCTGGTATTTTTACTGCGGTATCCGGAACCACGCAAGGTCCCGACTAATCCTCGTTGGTGCCCCTACGCAAAGGGAAGCCCATGCGAGGGCCAAGCACCATGGTCGAGTAACTCCGTAGAGAGCCGCAGGCCTTCTCCACGCGCAAGTGGTGCTCCGCTTCCGGCTCCTCTCGGACGCTCCCCGCTGTCTCCACTATCGAGCTTCCGGCCGAAACGCCGCGGGCCTCGTTCCCTCTGGTACACGGTGGCAGCCGTGACACAAACGCGGTTGTCACGGTCTAGCAAGACTCTCGCCCCACTCGGTACAATTACAACGACTCACGCAAGAGCCGAGGGGTTGTGTGGTTTTACAAAACTCACTCAACTAACTAGGATTCACCTAGAGCAAGCGCTAAAGCGGTCTAACTAACCTAAGCACTTCGCAAAGCACCTACGCTAATCACCGAGTGATTCTATTAAGGACTTGGGTGTTTGAGCTCTTGGAAATGTGCACTATATGCCTTGGTATGTTTCTTGGGCTCCCACACCTTCAAATGGCCGGTTGGGTGAAGTATATATAGGCCCCAACTCAATTCTAGCCATTGGAGAAAAGCTGCAGTTCTCTGCGGCACACCGGACAGTCTGGTGGTGCACCAGACAGTTCAGTGGTGCACCGGACAACGCACTGTAGCCTGTCCGATGTGCCTAGCCGTTGCTCTGTCAGAGCAGGTGACCGTTGGTGCCGCAGGCTTTTCCACACCGAACAGTCTGGTGCTCACACGGGACAGTCCGGTGGTCTTCTCTTCGAGTGCCACCTGGAACTAGCCGTTGGGCTGGAGTTCCCTGGTGCATCGGACAGTCCAGCGTGTGGGCACCGGACAGTCTGGTGTGCCACCGGACAGTCCGGTGCGCCTCGCACAGACAGTCTGCAGCAGCACACTTGGACTTTTCTTGGATCTTCTTAATGTCTTCTTTTGAGGTGTTGCTTTCCTCAATTCCTTAGTCCAAGTAAATCTTGCATCCTATGAACTACAAACACAAACACTAGAAAACTTATTAGTTCACGGATTGTGTTGTTCATCAAACACCAAAACTCAATTAGCCAAATGGCCCGGGGTCCATTTTCCTTACAAATGCCCTTTTCAGTTGTCTCGAAGATAGAAATTTCGCATTTTTATCTATGGGATCAGAACCAAGGTCGTGCTAAATCCACGAATTTCATTTAATTCATTTTTCTTATAGATAAGAAATAAAGAAATAAACATTTCAAATGAGCATTATTCCATGATTTCAATTTCAAAGTCTATTTTTAAGGGAAACCCCCTCTTTTCTCATTCACTCTCTATTGCATGGGTGGAAGAACAAAAATAGAATTCTAAAAAAAGAAAGATATTCAAACAAAAATTGACTTTTGAAACCCTTATTTATTATGTGTAACGGAAAAGAGTTTTGATTTCTTCTTATCCTATAGAACGTCTAGTAACAAGAAAGATAGTGATCTAAGTCTAAGGGAATAAAACAAAAGCGTTTATACACCATTTTCATCCACATAGAATTTATATATCAGAATAGCGAATAGAGGCATCATTCAAGTAGTTAGGTCTACTTACTTTATCTTTCTTTCTCATTTTATTGTGGGTTTTATAAGAACTTTTTTGCTTTTTGGATAAATAAAAAAGAGTTTTTTATAACCTGCCTGTTTTATTCTTACAAATTCTATATGTAACTGCCACTGAAGAGAAAAAAGATTTGATTGTCTTTCAGCCTATATCGAATTTTGGAAAGAAAAAACCAATTTTTTCTCTTTTATTAACATTAAAAAAAATAATATAATTAAAATGGAACTGGCAATAAAATTTTATGCACTTCTGAAATGAAAAAAGGAAGGATTTTTTGCAATCGTTATTTCTTGCCTCTGTCATACCCTGAAAACCTTTCGATTTGGAACGGGGAGAGATGGCTGAGTGGACTAAAACGACAGATTGCTAATCCGTTGTACATTTTTTTTGTATCGAGGTTTCGAATCCCTCTATTTCCTCCCCTTGGATCATTTGGGACTTTGAATTGTAAGGAATTCTAACTCCTATATTTTTTCATAAATAAATGTACGACATAAATCCAATTTAAATTAATAAGAAAAAAATCCAATTTTTTGGATTTTTACTCCTCACGCCCAGGATTACATCTTGGGTCATTAGATTAGGATCCAACGATAAAGAAGGAAACAAAGAATATCACTACTATATAAACAAAATGTTTGAGAGTAAGCATTACATAATCTCTAAATTTTTTTGTTAAGCATTAGATTAGCTATTTTTTCTTACCACATGGATCCACTAGGATGGGTTTTCTGTATTTCCAAACCTAAAAATGCAAAAATCAATTCTTAAAAATTTTTGCAAGAATTGCTTTATAATAAGCACTCTTATCAATATCAAAAATTAGTTTAGGTATTGTGTGGGTACCTAAAGGTACCTATTCAACGTACGCGCAAGGGGTAGAAAGTTGATCAAAATTTATTGTTGCGGCTATACATTCAATGTAGATGAATTAGAATATTAGAATCGAAGGTTCATAATATAAGACTTCTCGCCTCTTATCCATTTTTTGGAATGAATACATCATTCATTTTGGCTGACAAAATAGTAAAGATTTCATCGAAAACTTATAGCAACTTGCCAAACAAACGCTAATAGAAAAAAGAGTGTAGGTATGATGGGCATAACATCAACGATTGGGTAGAAAATAGCATAAGCTTTGAGTAATTTGGCGAAGAAAAAGCTAGTCAAACAAAGAACAGAATTAAAACAGATACAGGTTAAACTAAGTATATTAGGCATAACAAGCATTTCATTCTTATAGAGTAGATACTTGGATTTTGATTGAGTTATTTTTATAAGGGAAAAAGAAAAAGAAAAGGTAGATTCCAAATCCTTTTTCTTCGGACTTTCCCAAACACAAAATACCTCCTTATATTCGCATTCTCAAATGAGAATAGAAGAAATTCGACTTTCATATAATATATTAACAGAATTCCATGTAATGATCAATGCATTTTTTGGATTCTATATCATCTGCATGTCTAGAATCCTAGCAAGAAAATATTCCTCATTTTTTAGGTAATTGATGTGGGATTGACAAATAATATATAAAAATATTATTGTTTATTAGTGTCTCATAAAACAAAATGACATGGGGTGTGGCCAAGTGGTAAGGCAGCAAAAAAGCTAGAGGGGGTGAGGGTGACAGGATCTAAATGACTAGAGGGAGGTTAATAGCCTATAAAAATTATCCTACAAACTCACAAGTCACTAGAGCCAAGTTTGATTACACAAAAATGGTGTTACATTAACTACCTTGCACTAGCATTAATTCACCCTATGCAAGCCTCTAAATAATTCTAGTAGCTTGATCTTTAGTTTATACTGATCGATGCAAGCTACTTACTTAGCAAGAGATATTAATAAAATTCAATTATTAATATAACCTACATAGGGCTAGTTGAACAAATATCAAATAACAAGTAAATAAATGTATTTTCAAGAGTAAGTATAGTGAGAAAACATAACGGGCAAAAAAAGACACAATATATATCTAGCAACCTACGTCGTCGTTGTGACAAGTCCAAGATAGTTGATTCATGCAATAATGGCATCACATGCCAAGCCCACATTAGGGCAATGTAAGAACCATACTATAGAGGCACTCTAGCAAGCCACTATTTCACTAGGGCGTCATAAATATCACTCTAGAGAGGAACTCCAACAGACCATTTTATGAGCACTACACATTTGTATCATCCACCAAACCAACAAAAATAGAATAATCATTAATGAATGTTCATTGGGTTAGTGTGCTATGCATGAAGAACTCAACAACTTTACAAGAAATGAAGTATATATGGGAATTGGTTGAAATGCCTAAGAACTACAATATGATTGGAACAAAATGGGTCTTTAGAAACAAGCAAAATGAAGATCATATGATTATAAGAAACAAAGCAAGACTAGTTGCACAAGGATACACTCAAGTGGATGGTCTTGATTTTTTAAAGACATATGCTTTGGTTGCAAGATTGGAAGCAATAAGGATCCTATTGGCATATGCTTGGGCGTATAACATCAAGTTATATTGAATGGATGTCAATAGTTCAATTATCAATGGTTTATCAATGAGTTAGGCGTTGTTGAACAACCATTTAGTTTTGAAGATAGTAATAAACTCAACCATATGTACAATCTCAAAAAAGCATTATATAGATTAAAACAAGCACCTTGAGATTGCAAAAGTTATTTCCTACTCTATAAAGGATTCAAATTGGGAAAGGTTGATATAGCTCTCTTCATAAAGAATAATGGAAATGATTTATTTGTATACCAAATATGTGTTGATGGTATTATTTTTTGATCAACAAATCAAGAGATTTGTTAGTATTTAGAGATATGATGGCTCATGAATTTGAAATTCTAATTGTCGGGTATCCAGGAATAGGGTACCCATAACGAGGCCCATAAACCTCTTTCTAGCCCGCTCACTGACCAAGCCTGCTAGGTGGGGCGTATGACCAAGTCCCTGCCGAGCAAGAATGCGCGGCGGGGCGAACGACCAAGTCCCCGCTGAGCAAGTCTGTGAGGCGGGACGAACGACCAAGTCCCCACCAAGCGAGTATGTGAGGTGGGGCGAACGACCAAGTCCCCGCTGAGCAAGTCTGCAAGGCGGGGCGAACAACCGAGTGCCCGCCATGCAGATCCACAAGGAGGGAACACAGACCGACGTTGCCCACCCACCGCGGCCGCGACAAGACGCAACATTGCCAGGCCGTGTCTAAACCATACATACAGTACCAAAAGGTCTCTAGCAGACACGACAGAACACCCCCGCATGCGCCCACGGATATACCCTCACTGACTCGTGGATCTAGTCAACCTCAGTCATAGGGTCCTCAGCATCTGAGTCTCTACAGTGACCTGCACACCCAAAAGAAAGCAACAGGTACACCATACCGGGGTGTATGTCTACGCACGCCAAGGGGTGACATAGGCCCATGATGATAGGCAGAATCGCGCCATGCATGACCACTCCGTGGGACTGACCCAAGGGACCCCCCACGCACAACTATGGACGTGTTAGCAATGGACTAGCTACAGGGGTCGTATGAGACAAACAAGCAAGACGATACGCCATACCAAGAGTATGACTACGCATGACCCTACGGAGAAAGAACACACACGACAACTTAGAGAAGCCGATCTCACTCTCTCCCTCTCTCTCTCCCATAGAAAACAGATCTCCGCTGTAAGGTCCAACCCTTGAACTATAAAAGGGGCAGAGCCTCTTTTCTCCGAGGACACGCAAGTGCACCTATTGTAACATGTCTTAAAGCAATACTACAATCAGCACTACACTGGACTAGGGAGAAAGCCTAAACTAGTATAACCCTAATGTCTCAGTTCCTTGCTCAGATCCCCGTGATCCACTAATCAGAGTGAGTCCGCTCTTGCATCACCCACCGAGCACAAATCTATTGTCCCCCGGTTTCCGAAACCACGACACTAATGATTGGTGAACTAAGTTATTTCCTTGAACTTCAAATTAAGAAAATAAGTAGTGCATAGAAACTCTAGTGGTTCAGGAATTAATTGGTACCACATGCCAAGCCCATAATTAGGATGTCATAAGAACCACACTATAGAGAGACACTCCAACAAGATACTATTTCACTAGAGTTTCTCTTATGAATGTCCTACAGGGAATTAGCATAAGAAACCTTCACAAATGATGATAGAATCCACGAACAATCTCCGATAGCCACTCAACGACCCCACTAACTCTAGACCATCTAGGTGACGACAATCACCAAGAGTAACAATATTAGAACTAGCCCAAGTCACTCAACTACTGCTACAAGATGCAACAACTATATGTGATGCATAGGAGCTCTCTAATCTCACTTAAATGATGGTCCATAAGATGCAAGCGAGTGGAGTGTGTTTCTCTAGCATCAATAGGTGTTCACAAGTGTTTGGAGTATAAGGATGCTAACCAGGACCTGTAAATTAGTCTATTTATAGGCCCACATTGAAATCCAACCATTTTATTTGTCGGCTAAAATTAGGGGCACTAGGCATGTTTGGTTTATCGTTGTTTCCTACATCCCACATGTATGGACCCTTCCCAATAGCTATAGTTCTCAATGGCTATATAAATTAGCCATTACCCTCAATCAGGTATCATGCTTACACCAGACATAGAACTAGACATGTCTAGTGTGCATTAGATCTAAGTGCAAAGTTTAGATGCTTTCTAAGTGCCTATTTGAAAGGGAAATGTTCCATTGGGCCATTTATACCTATTTTGGTGATTAAGTGCTCAACACACCATCTTGAACTAACTATCTCCATATGAGTATGAGCAAAAGTTGACTTAAAGGCAAGTTGAAGAGACCAAGTCCAAATGAGCCAAAATGAAGGGCTAAAGAGCAACATTGGGTAAAACAATACAAACATGAGGTTTTAGTGTCTAAATAAGTTGCACATGTCCATTACTACGTTTCTTGCACCTAGGTTTGGCTACTAACTCTCGTCTACAAGAAAAGTGACTTTTGGACTTAGTTTTGAGCATATTGTAAATCCTCGTCAAACCGAGAATAAAAGGTATGTTTCCTACACTTAGTCAATTGGATTAAGTGGTAACTATGTTTGTCTATGTCATATGGAAGCTACCAAAGAAAGCCAAAAAAGTTTGGAGGTCTGGGGAGCACCGGACCGGGTTCGTGCGACCTAGCCAAACATGATGCTCACGAGATTAATGCTAGTGATTTTAGTGAGATCTGAGCGCTAGTTCTATGTTGTTTCTCTGATCTTGTGTTCTTGCACTTATTTCTTTGTGGTTCTTGTATGTGTTGCTGCATTGTGCTCTTTTGTGTGCACTCTATCTTCCTCCCTTACTTTGAATTGTGATTTTGATAATTTGTAAGTCTGTGAGAGACTCCAAGTTGTGGAGATTCCTCGCAGACGAGAATACTGATATAAGGAAGAAACTATGGCACTCAAGTTGATCTTGGTGATCACTTGAGAAAGATTGATTGCAACCCTTATCCAAAGTAGGACAACACAACATGGAAGTAGGCTTTGGCCGAACCATGAGATAAAAATCATCATATCTTTTGTATCATTTATTTTATTGCGATTTTTCTTTCTTCCTTAGTTCTATCAACTCACTTGGAATATTGCTTTAGAATCTTTCATAACATGGAAGAGTAATCAAGTGAAGAGAACTTTTCTATTGTCTTCTCCACTCTAACATGGTTTTTGTTTTCACTAACTTAATTATTAGACCAAGTTTGTGTTGTTTTTAGCTATTTTTGCAGGATCCCCCCTCTAGGTACTCTCACTATTCAGTGCTACATTGCACATGTTTGGTGAGTGTAATACCCAAAAAAATGTAAAAGAGAATATAATTGTTACATGTATATGTTTGCCTCCATTTATTATAACATGTGAACAAATCATTAATTAACTAATAACATCTAAAATAAATTGTACATCATGTTGAATCTTTACTTGATTGTGCATTTATGGATAATAAAATAAAGGTGTTAATAACAATATATTAATATATTAATGGATACATGGAATTTAAACTCTAATTTGGAAAGCAAAACTCTAAAGAAATGTGGAGGAAGGAAAAGGAGTACTAAAAATGAAATATATACAAGACAAATATTATAAATAAAAGTAAGACTATTATGTTTAAATTATACTTTCAATCTAAGGTACCAAAGGATTTAAGTGTGAAATTTGAATTCAAATGAAAAGGGAAAATATAAATCAGAAAAAGGAAAAGGAAAATAAAAAAAAAGAAAAAAATAGTGCATGGGCTGAAACCCTACAGAACCGGCCCACTATCACCTAGCCCACTCCTGCGCAGCCTGACTTTAGCGTTACGCCGACATATGGGGTCCACTGGCCAACCGCTTGCCCTCGCGCGCACGCGCATTTCCGAGTCACTGCTGGTGGGACCCTTGCGTCAGTCTACACCACTGCGTCGCGCTCCCTCTGAAGTCACTTACGGGTGGGACCCACCCGTCGGGGTTTCCCCCTTCCTCGCGTCATACGGTTGCAACCGAACCCGCGCGCAATTCGCGGCACCAGCTCCACCCACCTCGCGGACGCCCTATAACCTCGAAGCCAAACCCCCTCCGCTCCCCTCTCAACCACTAGCGACCCCGAGCCTTTCACTCGTGCTCTCTAATTTTGCCGTGCAAACTCCGATGCGGAAGGTTGAGCCACCACACACGGTGGTGTGTTTTCTTTGGCGGGGAACCCTCGGTGTCGGTCCTTGAAGCCTTGTGGGGTCACCTACAACGTGTTCGTGGTTGCGCCGGGCGGGATTTGGAAGCGGTGGCCGAGGATTTCTTATCGACGCGCATCCTTCACCTCGCGACCGCCATTACTGGTCAGGGAAGCTCCACACTGCTCAATACACGGTAATAATGCCTCTGGTGCATTCCCTGTGTCGTTAGGTTCGTGTTGGTACCTTCGGGTGCGCTTGTGGGGCATCAGACCGCCTGATCGCATGTTCGCCGGCGTTGGCCGCCGCAGGAGGTAAGCACCGCCCTGCGAAAGACCGTGGGCTGGACGACGGCACCATGACCGTTGGATCTGGCACTGACGATCGAGATTAGAGGATAGGATAACCTTCGCGCGATTAAACTGTGACCGTAGGATTCATGGCGGGCGGTTTAGATTAGAATGGAGCATGATCGTCCTTTGTCCGTTGATTTTGGATCGGACGATCGGGGCGGATTATCTATTTTATAACGCGATAATCTAATCTTGCGCGTCGATTTGTGATCGGACGGCCAGCGTCCGCCCGTACCCCTTCGGCCGGTCAATTTAGCGTTTAGGCCCCTGATGAAGTAAGCAATAAACCCGCAGTCCATCGCTACTGTGCTCTGTGCCTCGGGTTTCTTGTGCCGAGGCCCCTGTTGTCTCTAGAATTTGACGCCCAGTCCAGAGAAAAATTAAAATAGGGAAATAATATAGAAATTGGTTTTTAAAACAAAATAAATTCTAGAAACTTGGAAATTCATATTTAATTCACTTTAATTCCAAATTGATCCATTCCAATTTCAATAATTTTGTAATATTATTGTTTATCACCTAGAGTCTCTGTTTTGACATGAAAACAGTAAGAAAATTAATTTCTCACTTAATCATATATCAAACACAGTAAACCTTTGGAAATTCATAATTTAATATCCATAACTCCAAAATTTATGATTCCTGTTCCTAGGATCTTAGTTTAATGTGTAGATTATTATTGTGTATTTTATTTACATGTTTGGTGTGATGTTAATTTTTACTATACTATGTATGTATTGTGTTGATGCGAGTAGACGAGCAAGCTACTGAGGGTCCTAGTGCCCAGCAGATAGAAGTTGCTGAGCAGGAGCTCATTGAAGGCAAGTTGTGCTCTTGATCACTTATCTTTATCCAGCCATGTTCTTATTAATCATAATGATCTGCATAGGTTATTTTTGATAGGATCTAATAGGTTACCCCAATTTTGGATATCTTTATACCTTGTTTTACCACTAAATATTTTTGGGTAGTACTTGTTGCTTTATGTGGTTTTGGGTATGGAGATACACTATTCATGATTACACTTTCATTATCCGTTTATTATTACTGTTCATGTTAAGATCATTATGTTAATGGAAACATGGAGCGACCACCCGGAAAAACAGTGCTACCACAAGGGTTTAATGGGACGCCCTTGGCTGATTAATTAGGAAAGCTAGTAGATGACTACATTACCCGAAAAAGGCAAGGGCAGTACGGGAGTGGTTAGTGTAGGGAGGTCCTTGGGTTGATTTTGCTGCGATGGCGGTCAGGCGAGGGATTCCTGCACTAGAGCTTCCTATAAACTGTAGCAGGTATTCTGAAGCTAGTGGAACTTTGTAAAGGCCTCATAGTGTTACCCTGCCTCGCCTCCTCGGTAGAGGTGTATGGGATTGGTCGTCTCTTGGCAGATGGGTAACATGACTTGTGGGTAAAGATGCACAACCTCTATAGAGTGTAAAACTGGTATACTAGCCATGCTCACGGTCATGAGCAGCTCGGACCCTCACATGATTAATCTATGGAATTAAAACTCAATTTGTCATTTGCCTCGCATTGGGATTATTATATTATTACTTTCATTTATTATTACTATGGTTTGGTATTCATTTACACTTAGTAACTGCTAATAAAATTTTGACCAACTTATAAAAGCAATGCTCAGCTTCAACCTTTATTTTGGTGATGAGCCTTACACTTCACATGAACTCCCACCTTTGGTGAGTTCATGCATATTATTCCACACAACTTGTTGAGCTATAAACGTATGTGAGCTCACTCTTGCTGTCTCACACCCCCCACAGGAGAAGAACAGGTGGTCGAAGAGGAGCCGTCTAACACTGAGGCTTTCGACTTGATCTAGGTGGCGTTTCTTAGTCAACTTTGTGGTGCCAGGGAATAATAATTAGCTCGCTTTATTTTATCATTTATTTTGTAAGACTTCCGCTATGTAATAAGTACATTTATGATATTTATGACATTTATCTCTATGCACTCTGTTATTATATGTGTTGTCTTCTCTGGTGCATATATGAGATGCACCCGGCTTTATTCCTTAAAGCCCGGGTGTTACAGAAGTGGTATCAGAGGAAATGTTGACTATAGGACGAAACGTAGATAGAAATGGCAAAACCCTTACCTACTTACCTTACTCTGATTCTTTCTATACTTATCTTGATCCTATCTCACCTTCTACTGTTCTACTCTGATTATTCTTACCTTTTCTACTCTGAGACAAGATGGATTTCACACCTTTGAATCCTACCCTTATGACATTTTTAAGAGATAGGAAACCTAAGACAAAATTAAAACTATTTTCTCCATTTAAAAATGTTGGTTGATTGTTCTGATGATAAATGCCTGATTTGCTTCTTTGATTGATTGAGATATTATAAATGGACATCTTAGCATGTACCACCATAAGGTAATGAATTAGCTTTGGTAGGTAAAACATTAATCTTCTTAGCTAATAAATCCCCCAAAGTAACGTGTCTTGTAATTACCTGCCTTGGTTACAATCCTTTCTCTCTTACCATATGTTTCTAACTTAGATGGTCAATACCAGGAAGGGTGGTGGAATTGATCTACCTCCCAATCGACACACTCGGAGGATATTTAGACAACCCCAACAACAACAACAACCTGAGATGGATCCTCTACTGCCTCCTCCAGTCGGAGCTGATCCCACAGTTGCAGCTCAGATGAGGATAATGCAACAGATGGCAGACACCATGGCGGATATGCTCGCGCAGATGCAGCAGGAACGCCAGGAGATGCGCTAAGAACGAGAGCAGATATGCCAGGAGATGCACCAAGAGCAAGAGGAGATACGCCAGGAGAGAAGGGCGCAACAGCAACAACAACAGCAGCAAGCACCACTGCCTCCACCTCCACCACCAGTTCCACCCTAGGACAAGCACCGAGAGTTCATGAGCCACAAGCCGTCGACGTTTGCTAGCTCTCTTGATCCATTGGATGCTGATGATTGGCTGAAGGCCATAGAGAAGATGCTGAACATTGCCCAATGCTCTGACCGAGAGAAGGTTCTCTACGCTTCTGGTCGTCTGACTAGTCCTGCTGCTGACTGGTGGGATTATTATGTTGCTGCCCATGATGCTGCTGACACTATTACTTGGGCGGAATTCAGTACACAGTTCAGAAACTACCACATTCCTGCTGGATTGATGAAGATCAAGAAGGAGTTTCTGTCATTGAAGTAAGGCAACATGTCTGTCAGCGAGTACCGAGACAAATTCATTGAGCTGTCAAGATATGCTCCTGATGAGGTGGTTGATGATGAAAGGAAGCAAGAGCACTTCATAGAAGGACTCAATGGGCCACTACAGTACGCATTGGTTGCTCACACATTTCTATCATTCCAGAGGCTGCTAGATAAAGCTCTCGCTATTGAACACAAGCGTGTTCAACTGGGAGATCTGAAGAGGAAGATCATTGCACAGGGACAGGGTAGCAGCAGTGTCCACCCTCGCTACATTCTGCCTCAGGGTACCCCAGCTCGTATAGGAGGAGGACCACGCCCAGCTCAGTACGCTCCACAGGGGTCTCCACGGACACCTCCCACTCGTCAGGCTGCCCCCACTGGCACCCCGGCGAGGCCTACAGGACAGAAGACAGCCCCTACATGCTTCAAGTGCAATCAGGTTGGGCACTATGCTAATGCTTGTCCGGTGGGGAATTCTGGTACACCAGCTCAGAACAAGCAACAGACTCCTGGCAAGGGATACTCTATTGCTAGGGTTAATCAAGTCAGCATAGATGCTACTCCTGATGGTGCTGACATCGTACTTGGTATGTTTTATATTAATGCAATTCCTGCAACCATATTATTTGATTCTGGTGCTACACACTCATTTATGTCTGCTCGATATGCCAACACAAATGAGATACCACTGCAAAATATGAGAAAACCAATGATAGTAATTACACCTAAAGGGCCTATTGAGGCAAATCATATGACACATAAATTGACATTGACAATTATGGGAAGAGAATTCGGGGCTACCGCTATAGTATTAGAGGAAAGCAGTATAGATCTGATCCTTGGTATGTCATGGTTAAGAAAGGCAAAGGCCATGATATAATGTGGTAGGGGTACTGTAGAACTCACCAGCCCTAAAGGAGAAAGTTTCAAGTTGAAATTTGAAAGGGAAATAGGGTCAAACCTTTTCCTAAATAATTTTGGTGGTTGAATTGCCCAACACAAATAATTGGACTAACTAGTTTGCTCTAGATTATACATTCTACAGGTGCCAAAGGTTCAACACAAACCAGTAAAAAGAACAAGTTAGGCTTCAAAAGAAAGGAGCAAAAAGGAAACCAAAGTGTGCCCTGGTCTGGCGCACTGGACTGTCCAGTGTGCCACCGGACAGTGTCCGGTGCACCAGGGTGAATCAGCTCAAACTCCTCAGCTTCGGGTTTCTCAGGCGCAGCTCCGCTATAATTCACCGGACTATCCGGTGAACCACTGGACTGTCCGGTGTGCCAGCGGAGCAACGGTTATCTGCGCACAACGGTCGACTCTGACAGTGAACAGTGTAGCATAGTAAACACACGGCAGAAGTCAGAATAGATGGTCAGAGGGGCACCGGACTGTCCGGTGCGGCACCGGACTGTCCGATGCCACATGAGGACAAAGCCTCCAACGGTCGACCAGCTCCAAGCCCTAACGACAGGATGACGTGGTGGCACACCAGACACTGTCCAGTGGCGCACCAGACACTGTTCGGTGGCGCATCGGAGTGTCCAGTGCGCCCATCGCCAGCAGCCATCTCCAACGGCTACAATTTGGTTGGTGGCTATAAATACCACCCAACCGGCCACTTCAAGGTGTGGGAGCCCAAGCAACATTCCAAGTCATATAGTTGACATATCCAAGCCCTCCCAACCACCTCTATTCATTGATCCATCCTATACACAAGATTTAGACCACTACAACCAACACAAGTGCCACAAAAGAGAGATCAAGCAAAAGAGAGCTACTCATGTGAGTTTAGCACTAGTGCCTTGTGAGAATCATTGAGAGAAAGTGTGTGCTACATCTTGTGATCATTTGCGCGTGGAGTTTTGACTCCCATTGAACTTCCTCCAAAGTTTTGGAGGCTTGTAAATTCCGCACTCTTTTGAAAAACAATACTCGTTGCAAGCAAAGGACTTAGTTTTTATACTCCGATAATTGTGAATCTTGTTCTAACCACTAATCAAGGGATCTAGTTTTTGTTTAGAGTTATAATTTTCAGGTTTCGCCTATTCACCCCCCTCTAGGGCGACATTCAATTGGTATCAGAGCTAGGGACTTCATATTGAGTCTAACAACTTGAAGTGATGGCTCGAAGAAGATCCCAAAAGAACAAGAAGACAACTCCGAAGGAGGTAACTCTTGAGATATTACTTCTCGATTGTTCTAATTATGATTCATGGTCTACTAGGGTGATAAAGGCTTTTAGAACCATAGATCCACGATTAGAACAAATCTTATACAAGAGTATTATACCTCCTAGTTATGATAAGAAAAATACTTCCGTAGAAGATCAAGGATGTATACGCTTAAACTATCTAGCTTTTGACATCCTAGTTAATTCTCTTAGCAAGGAAGACTATCATGCCTTCATAATGAAATATTATGAACATATTCCTGATGCTCATGATATTTGGACTAGAATTAAAACTAAATTTGATGAGTCCAAACATGATGGTTCATTTTGTGCTTCTACTTTCTTTGGTCCTTGTGAAACTAACCCTTTGAAGGAAGAATAAGAAAATGAACGATGGAGACCAAACGATGAATCCACCTCTCCAAAAGGTGTGTCTTCCAATTTCGATTTACACATATGTTGTGTGGCTAATGAAAATGATAGCGGAAGCACAAATGAGGATGAGGAGGATGAAAGAAGCTTCATGCAACTCTACGCTCATCTAAGCCTAAAAGATAAGGCGGCCATGCTCAAACTTCTAAAAAGAGCGAGAGAGCAAAGCGAAGCTCGTCAAATGCTAGAAGATGTCCTCTCCATGAAAATGCTATGCTTTAACGAGTTGACTAAAGAACATGAGGAGCTAAAGTGCTCTCATGTTGATTTGGTCCAAAGGTATGATACTATTTTAATTGAGCAAGATAACTCTTTACATTGTATTGCTCAATTAGTAAATAGGAATGCCTTGCTTAAGGACTGAATAGAAAAGCTAAAAGTTGAAAATCTAGATTTTCAATAAAAATATGATATGCTTCTATGCTCTCATGAAAATCTTATGGATGATCATATCATATTAAATATTGCTCATGAGGTTGTGATAGAAAATTTAAAATCCCAACAACCTCACTCATGCACATGTATTCAAATTGAAACTACATTACCATGTGCTAATGCTTGTTGTCCGTCGACAAGCAAATCTTCCTTTGAGCTAGAATTTGCAGGAACAAAAGATGATACATATCAAAAGCTCAAAGAAGAAAATGAGAGGCTAAAGATGAGCTTGACACAACTAAAAAGGAAGTGCATTGCTCAACCTTTTCAAGATAACTGTGATCACATGGTGAAGAAGCTTGAGACGGGAACAACCGTGGCATGCACTAAATCCCTTGAAGAAAATGTCAAGGACTTGAGGATTGTCAAGAGGAAGGAACAAAAGAAGAAGATCAATACCTCTGCCAAAGGCCTCAACCATGCCTCCATGCAAGGTAACATCCAAGGTAATGATCAAGCCACACTTCACACTAAGAGAAGTAAGAAGTGTAGTGAATGCTTTGAAAAGGGACACTCGATTAGGTCATGTCCTTATATTAAAAATGACTTGATTATTAACAAGGATGATAAACTTTGTTTTAAATGCTCAAAGAAGGGACACTTAATTAAGTATTGTCCCAACTTGAAACAAAAACGCATAGTATTAGAAAAGAAAATATTAACTAACCATGTAGCAAGCAAGAAACAAGGAAAGAAGAAATCTTCAAGACTTGAAGATCGCCTTTGCTACATATGCCGAAAGAAGGGACATCAATGCAAGGATTGTCCCATTGGTAACTACCCCACCTCTAGCTTGTCAATTATTTCTCATGTAACTAGGCAACCCAAAATTGTAACTTGTGCTAGAAAGGAAATGAGTTTACCAAGTGCTAACACAAAGGACTTTTGGGTTCCTAGATCTTTATTGACTAACCTTGATGGACCCATCAAGCGATGGGTACCAAAATATGCTTGACAAGCTTTGCAGGAGAAGGAGATGATATGAAGCTTTAGGGTGCTTGAGAGAGTCAATTCAATTCTTTTTAACTCAAGCTATCAATCTTCAATGATCTATGTATCCAAGATTAACCCAAAGTTATTTCAAATTATCATGTCTAAAACTCATATCATCTCGGGGAAGATATTGATGTTGTAGGAAATAAAGAATTATTCTGTGCGGAAAGATCAAGGCCTACAACATGGAGGAAAGCCAAAGGATGGTAACACTTATGTTTTAAGTGCACGTATCTTAAATTACCATTTCTCATGTGTCTTGTGTAGCCACATAGAAAAGAAGCACTTCAAATGTCTTAAAATTATGTCACCATTCTTTGAAGAAATTCCTCTCATATGGTAGATTGCATATTCATCTTTTCTATTCTATGGCAATCTACATGCTTTAAATTATCGTAAGTACCTCATGGCATGTTTTACACTAATTATCTTATTATTGCCATGATTCTAGATATAGAGAGATATTCCAAATTCTTAAAAGAATAAGGTGTCATGTAAGGAATTCAAATCCTTAGGACACTTATAATGGGAATCTCCCTTTATAACTAGAATAGTGAGACTAATGTTTCCACTCAATTAATCTAAATAGTCTCACATATAGAGAATAAGTTTCTCTATGGAGATGCATAATTTAACATGAAAAGAAAAGTCAATGCAATGATTTATGTTGTTTTGCCCCTTACTTAAATTGGATATGATTCTTCTACATTTATCGCTCTCCATGTCATGAATTAGATTTATTCCCATAATCTTAAAGGATTATTTATGCCTATTTTATGAGTTAAAATTGAGCATAACATCATCTATGGGATAATCTAGCTCATGCTATGAAGTTTCCATGTTTTAGTAATCTATCTTTTCATTCCTTGTCAAAAATGAATACAAAAAGGGAAACTAGTGCTTGTGTTACTAATAACATATCTCTTGAGCTTACTTATGGAAATCTACAAGAGAGTAAGTGCATGATTAAAGCCACAAGCTATAGATGGCCAAATGGCACTAACACGGTGGGCCGGCCCGGGCACTACACTAAAAAGCACGGCCCAGGCACGGCACGGCCCATTCCTTTTAGTGCCAGTGCCGAGCACGGCCCATACACACTGCTATGCCTGGGCCACCAATTCAGCCTGTAGTGTCGGCCCAGGCACGGCACGGCTAAATGGGCCGGCACGGCGTAGGCACGGCCCAGCCGTGGAGCTGCCGCCCCCAGCCCAGCCGCGGGCGCGTGTAAACCGACTAACCCTAACCCTAACCGAGCGAGCGTGCCGCGTGCGTCAGTCAAACACTCAAACCCTAACTCGCTCACTGCCTCACTCTCTCTCTCTCAGCCGTGGGTGACTGGGCGGTGACCGGCGAACTCTCCTCTCCCTCGTTCCCTCCGCCTCCGCTCAGCGCTCGGCTCCGGTCTGTGGTCTCCATCTCCGCCTCTCCGTCTCCGGTCTCCGGCTCTCCGCCTCCACTCGGATCGATCGTCACTCGTCGGAGATCCTCTTCGGCTCCCCCCCACTCGGATCTGCACATTTGTGAACCGGGTAACTCAGATCCATAACCCTAGCTCCGTTCTCCCTCATCTGTCTCCTCTCTCCTGTCTTCTTCTCCCCCTCTGGTGTGATCTGCGGAGATCCCGGTGCTCTGGCTTATTAGGGTTTACACGCACATTGGCACTGTCTGGCACTAGCACTATCCGGTCTCCCTCTCCTCTCTCCTATCTTCTTCTCCCCTCTGGTGTGATCTACGGAGATCCCGGTGCTCCAGTCTCCCTCTCCTCTCTCCTATCTTCTTCTCCCCCTTCGGTACTGTCCGGCACTAGCACACCGCTCCGGTCTCCCTCTCCTCTCTCCTAGCTCTGGTCTCCCTCTCCTCTCTCCTATCTTCTTCTCCCCCTCCGGTACTATCCGGCACTGGCACACAACTTCAGTCTCCCTCTCCTCTCTCCTAGCTCCGGTCTCCCTCTCCTCTCTGCTATCTTCTTTGGAGATCCTGGTGCTCCGGCTTATCCGTTGAGGAACCGGGACTCCGAGGTGGGTCGATGGCCATCTCCGACGAGGAAACTATTGAGATCGACTGCAACGAGGAGCGACGGTTGTGCGGGTTGGCCGGAGATGACGATGAGGATGACCTCCGGGAGGATGCTGCAGCGCTCTTTGGCCATAGCAGTGAGCATCCCGTCCATGTCGGTGATGAACAACAAGTCAGTGGTTAGGAAGGTGAAGGGGACGAACAAAGTGCCAAGCGTTGTCATCCTTCTACTTCTGCAGTCTGGTTAGATTTTGAGAAACTTTTCAAAATCGTGAACGGTAAGAAGGTAAGGTTTGCAGCTAAGTGCATACATTGCTCTAAGCAATATTCTGCTCTCTCTAGTGGTGGCACTGGCCACCTGACCCGACATAGAGATAGATGTCCCAGGAGGCGTGAAAAAACCCGCATGTGTAACTGGGAGTACTGTCCTATGGTTGCACGTAATGAATTGGTTCGATTGCTTGCTAGGCTAGAAATTCCTATTAGTTTGGGTGAAAATGCTGCATTTGAACACTACATTAGAACTGCTCATAATCCTAAATTTGTGCCTGTCTCTAGGCAAACCACCACCAGAGACATGGTTAAATACTTCACTGACAAAAAGGCTAAGCTTGTTGAGACTCTTTCTTCTTCTGATGTTAATTGTGTGTGTTTGACCTCTGACATTTGGTCTGGTAATGCCGAAGAGGACTACCTTAGTGTTGTTGCCCATTACATAAACCCTGATTGGCAACTAGAGAAAAGGGTGCTTGCTTTAGTGCTTATTGATGGGTCACACAATGGACAAAACATTGTTGATCGTGTTGCTGGTGTGCTTGCTGATTATGGCTTGACTAATAAGGTGTTTGCTTTTACCCTAGACAATGCATCATCTAATGCTGCTGCCATGAGGTTGCTTAGACCTGTAATGTCACCATATCTTGGTATTGATAATGGGGCAGAATCTGAAATGTTCTTGCATCAGCGTTGTGCATGTCATATAATCAATTTGATAGTTAAAGAGGCCCTAGATGCTCTTAAGAACTTGATTGAAACATTTAGAATTGCAATATCTTTTTTAAACTCCTCTAATCAGAGAATTGCTGCATATAAAAGTTATTGCATTGCTACTAATATTAGGCCTAGAAAATTCCAGTTGGACATGGAGGTTAGGTGGAACTCTACATATCTGATGCTTAAGCATTTGTTTCCTCATAGGATACCTTTCACTACTTTCATTCATGCAAACTATCCTAGGGCTGAAGGTGATCAATTTATTTTAACTGATGAACATTGGGTTATTGGAGATAAAGTACTTCAATTTCTTGAGCTATTTTATGATTCTACAGTTGCATTGTCTGGTGTTTATTATCCTACATCTCCACTTATGCTTCATTTTCTTGTTAAGATTGCTATACATCTAAATAACTATGCTAATGACACTCACATCAGAGGTGTCGTTCAACCTATGATAGATAAATATAATAAATATTGGAGGAACATCCCTTTACTTTACTCTTTTGCATTCATCTTGGACCCTAGAGCTAAAATGAAAGGTTTTAGTAGAGTGCTTAGAAGATTAATGAACCTGACAAGTACAGATTATGTTGCTTATCATGTTACCACTAGAGCTAAGCTTACTGATGTTTATAATAAATATGAAGAGAAATATGGATCTGTTAGATTGAACAGGGTTGTCCCTCCTAACTTGTCTGGTAAGAAACGGTCTGCTTGGGATGAAATTTATGATGATGCTGATGATGTGGGTACTTCTGTTGGTATGCATTTTTTTGCTTCTACTCTAAACATTGCTAGAGATACCTCTGCAACTGCTCTACTGCATGTTGCAAGCTCTTCAGCTTCTACTGCTTCTGAACTCATTTCTTACTTAGATTGTGACACTGTCAACCAGTTAACTGATGATTTCAACATCTTGCACTTGTGGCATCAGCACAAACTCACTTATCCAGTACTGTCAATTATGGCTAAAGATATTTTAACTATTCCTGTGTCTACCATCTCTTCAGAATCCACTTTTAGTTTAACTGGCAGGATCATCGACGAGCGGAGGAGGAGGTTGAAGTCTGATGTGGTTGAGATGTTGACATGCATTAAAGATTGGGAGGATGCTGAAGCAAGGATGCAACACATGGTGGATGACAAAGAGCTTGAAGAAACATTTGAAAATCTCTATCTTGATTAGTCTCTTACTCTCTTTGTGACCATTTGTGTAATGGGACTGTAATATTATGCACCTGGACTTAGTTGTAAGGACAATGAACTTTTTAATGAGCTGGGTTGTACTCTTTTTTCCTGTCTAGGATTTCTCACAAGGGTGAGTTTTACCTAGACAGGTTTTTAACGAGGCAGCCATTGCACTACAGCTCATAATAAAATTGTTGTTTGATTAGTCTCTTACTCTCTTTGTGACCATTTTTATGTTGTTTGATACTAGAAAGTCATAATAAAATCATCTTATATCTGTTTGATTGCTAAAGAAGGTATTTTATGCATAGTGCCCATGCTGGCACTGGCGTGCCGCCGTGCCTGGTGGCACGACACGACACGGCTGGGCACTGATAGTGCCATGCCTGGGCCGAGGGCCCAGCACGGTGGCACTAACAGGCACGGCATGGATCTTTTACAGTGCCTAGCCATGCCGTGCCCTGTCATGTCGTGCCTGGTCGTGCTAGTGCCAGTGCCATGTCGTGCTGCCCGGTTGGCCATCTATACCACAAGCCTCAAGGGTTGCTCTTCACCCAAAGGGAGAAAGGTATAAGAAAAGGTTTGGGAACTCATCTTCTTAATCAAATATAATTCCCATCAATGATTATTTACTCTAAATTATCATATTCTACCTGTGTGAAGAATAGATTCTTTGTTAGACTTAAATCCGCTAGATGTGCTTTCAATATCGTTCTCATAAATGCACTGGTCCATTAGAATCCATTTCATGCCTTTGCTATATCTGTTCTCATATTAATATGCTTCTAAGTTATGATAATAAATTCAATATGTAGAAGTAAATTTCCCATGATTGATCAAAATGTTTAAAAGGTGCATATTCCTTTTTTCTAATGAAATGCACTAATGTTAAGGTTTTTACTTCATGTCTATGTGACTAATGGATGATAAATTGTTTATATTTCTTATATAAAAAAAATCATCCTACATAATATGCTCCCTTGTGCTATTAACATCTCTCTTGAGTATTTTCAATAAAGTTTGGAAGGAAAAAGAGACAACTACAAAGGGAGGACACTCAAATGAAAAAGGAAGACATCAAGAACAACAACACCTACTTGGACAGTAAGATCTTCAAAACAATCAATGGTGTGGTTGTGAGTATTCTAAATCCTTTTCATTTTGAGAATACCAGACATAAGTTGTTTATTGCAAATCTTATAAGCCTTGATCAAGATGTATAATGCTTCTCCCTATTCATCCCTAAAAATGAGTGCATCTATTCAATTCATTCAAATACTTGATGCATATCTTTAGGGGGATCCCATTTCTATATCTTGATTATATTGAGACTAACACTTTATCTTAGTAATCTCATATAGTCTCAAGTATGAGAATAAGTTTCTCATGAAGTATGCTACTACTTTTCAATTCTTCTTGGTAAAGTAATGTCATCTTTATCAAGGATTGTAACTTCCTTTGCTAAAGTAGCATATTTACTGGATTCTCCTATTCTAAGTTTAATTGATAATCTAATTCATATGTTGTTCTTTTGATCTCATCTATTATTTGTTTGATCATTGAATAACTTCAACTAACACTTATGTCTCTCAGTGCCTCATATACTATCAATCAATATCTCTCTTGATATGCACTAAGTTGAAAGGAGAATTCATGATACATTTATGCAATTTGTGATCCACTTGATATATGATAACCATGACTTAGAATAGGATTACTAGTTGTAGAACTCTCTCTTGTGCAAAATATTTCCATATATTGTCTTGAATATAGGTCTTAAGCAACTAAGACTAAGGACAAAGCACAGTGAAGAGAGCGTCTCTATGTGAAGGTACAAAAGGGTAAAACTACTTTCTCTCATTTACACATGTACCTAGATCTTCCTTTTTCTCTACTTTCTTTGCATATCTTGTATAAGAGGAAGAGAAAGCATGTCCATACTTTATTCCTGCTTCATACCTAGTTTAACCTCTCAAAAATTTCATTCCTGCATTAATGCATCTTTGTTTAAAACTAGGTGAAGTAATTTTATTGTCAAAGAGCTTAAAGCTTAACCTTGTAATGAGGATAAGCTACCTTTGTTCCAAAGGTGGATGGTCCTTAAGCCTCTTTGAAATCCTTAAGGGAAAATGCTTAAGATGTTTATAACATGCTTTCATAAGTGCATAAACTGTCATGAGCGTCACACTTATACTATGACACAATGCACTTCACATCCTGTATGATATAGATATGTTCTCATTAACCTAATTATGTGCAATTGGCATTTAAGGCCAAAATATGTGTTCCTCTCCATGCACATATTTAGGGGAAGCAATCTATGTTATATAGAACTATGATTATGCTTAATTGATATATCCTTTGATCATATCTCTTTATGTCTATGACTAATGTGCTTTCAAGTAATCTCTATGCTAAGTCGTAGATTGAAAAGGAAATGTAGTCTTTGGCGAAGACAAGGCTTCCACTCAACTCCATCGGTATTATCTATCCTTCGCCATCACTCCACATAGTACTCTCAATTGGTATAATCTTCACTCTTATTACTCATACCAAAGGGGAGAAAGTTAAAAGGGCTTATATTTCACTCGAAGTATCCGTTTTTGGCGATTCATGCCAAAGGGGGAGAAAGTATTAGCCCAAAGCAAAAGGACCGCACCACCACGCCAATTTCAAAAACTTTCGAAATAAGTTCAAAGTTGTAAATGTTCTTTAATTAGTATATTTGAAAATTCTATATCAATTGGTAAAACCCTCTTGAACACTAAGAGGAGAATTTCATTGAGGGGGAGTTTTATTTAGTCAAAGGAAAAGCATTTGAAACAGGGGGAGGAGATTTCAAATCTTGAAAATGCTTCTTGAAATCTTATTCATATACCTTTGACTATTTGCAAAAGGGTTTTGAAAATAATTTTCCAAAAAATTGCAAAAACAAAACTCGTGGTGCAAGAGTGGTCCAAAATTTTAAATAAGAAGAAAACAATCCATGCATATCTAGTAGAAATAATTATTGGTTTCATTCCAAGCAACCTTCGCACTTACCTTATGCAAACTAGTTCAATTCTGCACTTTTATATTTGCTTTGGTTTGTGTTGGCATCAATCACCAAAAAGGGGGAGATTGAAAGGAAAATAGGGTCAAACCTTTTCCTAAATAATTTTGGTGGTTGAATTGCCCAACACAAATAATTGGACTAACTAGTTTGCTCTATATTATACATTCTACAGGTTCCAAAGGTTCAACACAAACCTGTAAAAAGAACAAGTTAGGCTTCAAAAGAAAGGAGCAAAAAGGAAACCGAAGTGTGCCCTGGTCTGGCGCACCGGACTATCCGGTGTGCCACCGGACAGTGTCCAATGCACCAGGGTGAATCAGCTCAAACTCCTCAGCTTCGGGTTTCTCAGGTGCAGCTCCGCTATAATTCACCGGACTGTCCGGTGTGCCAGCGGAGCAACGGTTATCTCCGCACAACGGTCGACTCTGACAATGAACAGTGAAGCACAGTAAACGTGGCAGAAGTCAGAGCAGATGGTCAGAGGGGCACCGGACTGTCCGGTGCGGCACCAGACTGTCCGGTGCCACATGAGGACAAAGCCTCCAACGGTCGACCAGCTCCAAGCCCTAACGATAGGATGATGTGGCGGCGCACCGGACACTGTCCGGTGGCGCACCGGACTGCCCGGTGCACCCATCGCTAGCAGCCTTCTCCAACGGCTACAATTTAGTTGGTGGCTATAAATACCACCCCAACCGGCCACTTCAAGGTGTGGGAGCCCAAGCAAAATTCCAAGTCATATAGTTGACATATCCAAGCCCTCCCAACCACCTCTATTCATTGATCCATCCTATACACAAGATTTAGACCACTACAACCAACACAAGTGCCACAAAAGAGAGATCAAGCAAAAGAGAGCTACTCATGTGAGTTTAGCACTAGTGCCTTGTGAGAATCATTGAGAGAAAGTGTGTGCTACATCTTGTGATCATTTGCGCGTGGAGTTTTGACTCCCATTGAACTTCCTCCAAAGTTTTGGAGGCTTGTAAAGCTAGCAAGAGACACCAAAGAGTGTGGTGATCCTTGCGGGATCTTAAGTGATCCTTGAGAAGAAGAAGAGCTCGTCGGTCTTGGTGATCGGTGGAGAGAGGGAAAGGGTTGAAAGAGACCCGTCCTTAGTGGACTCCTCAATGGGGACTAGGCCTTCGAGGGCCGAAACTTAGTAAAACAAATCCCCGCGTCTCTTGTGTTCATTTCTTGTGATTTGTTTATTTTCCCTCACTCTAAGTTTTCTTGCACTATCCTTTGCTAATATTATTTGGTGTTGCTTCAAGTTAAATTCTCATTTAGAGAAGCAAATCCTTGCAAGAAAGAACTTGTGTTACTCTTCTTCTCATCTAAGCCTTCTTGCATTATTTTCCACCAACATTCCTAGTAGTATTGTTCTTCATTAAATTCCGCACTCTTTTGAAAAACAATACTCGTTGCAAGCAAAGGACTTAGTTTTTATACTCCGATAATTGTGAATCTTGTTCTAACCACTAATCAAGGGATCTAGTTTTTGTTTAGAGTTATAATTTTCAGGTTTCGCCTATTCACCCCCCTCTAGGCGACTTTCAAAATTGCAGTAACTACTTCTACCCAACGTGCGGCATTCTTTATAGCCGAGGAGTTTGTTGGAGACAACATCCATGTGGTTAGGGATTTTCTAGATGTCTTTCCAGAGGAGTTACTAGGGATGCCGCCAGATAGGGAAGTTGAGTTTGTCATTGATCTCTTACCTGGAACTGCTCCTATTTCTAAACGCCCCTACCAAATGTCCGTAGAAGAGTTACAAGAACTTAAGAAGCAGTTAATGGAGTTGCAGGAGGCAGGGTACATTTGTCTGAGTTCCTCACCATGGGGAGCACCGGTACTATTTGTACAGAAGAAGGATGGTTCGCAGCGGATGTGTGTGGACTATAGATCACTTAATAATGTCACCATCAAGAACAAGTACCCGTTACATCGTATTGATGACTTATTTGATCAGATGAGAGGTGCTAGGGTGTTCTCTAAGATTGACCTCAGGTCAGGCTACCATCAAATGAAGATTCGGCCATCTGATATTCCTAAGACGGCTTTCTCAACCCGATATGGTCTATATGAATTCACAGTCATGTCATTTGGCTTAACCAATGCACCAACTTATTTTATGAATCTGATGAATAAGGTGTTCATGGAGTATCTCGATAAATTCATCGTGGTTTTCATCGACGACATTCTTATTTATTCCAAGAATGATAGTGAGCATGAGGAGCATTTGCGAATGGTGCTACAGAAGTTATGGGATAATCCGCTTTATGCCAAATTTACCAAGTGTGAATTCTGGCTTGATGAAGTACATTTTCTTGGGCATATCATCTCCAAAGGAGGAATTGCTTTGGATCCGGCTAAAGTAACAGCAATAATGGATTGGAAGACACCAAGTATAGTTTCGGAGATCCGGAGTTTCTTGGGACTCGCAGGTTATTACCGGCGATTCATTAAAGGGTTCTCCAAGATTGCTAAGCCTATGACCTCATTGTTGGAGAAGGGCAAGGAGTTTAAGTGGACTGAGAAATGCCAAGAGTGTTTTGATCAGTTGAGATCTAAGTTGGTGGCTGCTCCAGTACTAATTATGCCAGATCTACAGAAGAATTTTGATATATATTGTGATGCAAGTCGTCAAGGCCTAGGATGTGTGCTTATGTAGGAAGGACACGTCATTGCCTACGTGTCTCGTCAGTTGCGGAAACATGTGTTGAACTACCCGACTCATGACTTAGAACTGGCAGCTGTTGTGCATGCTCTCAAGATTTGGAGACACTATATTATGGGAACCAAGTGCCGAATCTACACTGATCACAAGAGCTTAAAATACATTTTCACTCAGAAGGATCTTAACCTTAGGCAACACCGATGGTTGGAGCTCATCAAGGATTATGACCTAGAAATTCACTATCATTCGGGCAAGGCAAATCTGGTTGCGGATGCTTTGAGTCAAAAGGGGCAGGTCCATGCAGCTATTGTCACCCAGTTACCCGATGAGTTAGCAGAAGATTTTGAGAGGCTCAATCTGGGAATAGTTGCTCATACAGAAGGAATTACCGTAGAAGTGGAACCTACCTTAGAGCAAGAAATACGAAAGGATCAGATCGGTGATGCCAAAATTCAGGAGATCAAGGATATGATAACAGAGGGTAGAGGCCCAGATTTCACGGAGGATGAGCAGGGCATGATATGGTTCAAGAATCGGATTTATGTTTCGGATATTGATAGTCTTCGTGAAACCATATTGAAGGAGGCACATGACTCAGCTTATTCCATTCACCCTGGTAATACTAAGATGTACCAGGACTTGAAGCAGAAGTATTGGTGGTATGGACTAAAGAAGGATGTTTGTTGCACTATGTTATGTTTGCTAGAGGGTGAAAGCGGAACATCAAAGACCTGCTGGTTTACTGCACCCGCATAAGATACCTGAGTGGAAATGGGAAGAGATTGGCATGGACTTCATTGTGGGATTACCCCGCACATCTGCTGGGTATGACTCTATAAGGGTGATTGTGGACAGGCTAACTAAAGTAGCCCACTTTATTCCAGTGAAGACCACGTATTCAGGAGCCAAGCTAGCAGAGTTGTACATGGCACGAATTGTATGCTTACATGGGGTGCCTAAGAAGATTGTGTCAGACCGGGGATCATAGTTTACTTCTCGGTATTGGAAGAAGTTACACGAGTGCTTGGATACAAGATTGAATTTTAGTTCGGCTTACCATCCTCAAACTGATGGGCAGACCGAGAGAACCAACCAAGTACTAGAAGATATGTTAAGAGCTTGTGCTCTTAAACATGGTGGAAGTTGGGATAAGAGTTTGCCCTATGCGGAGTTCTCTTACAATAATAGCTACTAGGTCAGTTTGAATATGTCACCGTTTGAGGCTTTATATGGCAGAAAGTGTAAGACTCCACTGTATTGGGATCAAACTAGTGAAAGGCAGTTGTTTGGGCCTGAAATTATACAAGAGGCTGAAGAACAAGTCCATCAAATAAGGGAGAATTTGAGAACTACACAGTCAAGGCAGAAAAGCTATGCTGATACCCAAAGACGACTGCTAGAGTTTAAGGAGGGTGATCATGTCTATTTGAAGGTGTCACCACTCCAGGGTATGCGAAGATTCAAAGTTAAAGGGAAATTGTCCCCTCGCTTCATTGGACCCTTCTTGATCTTAAAGCGAGTGGGAGAAGTGGCATACCAACTAGAACTACCTGATCATCTTGCGGATGTACATGATGTCTTCCATGTATCTCAGCCGAAGAAGTGTCTCAGGGTACCAGAAGAGCAGCTACCACTGGAGGATCTTAATGTTCAAGATGATCTGACTTATGTAGAATATCCTATCAAGATTCTCGATACACTGACTCGAGTCACAAGGAGTAAAGTGATCAAAATGTGTAAAGTGCAATGGAGTCATCATGGGGAAGATGAAGCAACTTGGGAGAGAGAAGAACTATGCATAGATTTTCCCCATCATTTCTCTAGTCCTTCCTAAATCTCGAGGACGAGATTCTTTGTAAGGGGGTAGGATTTGTAATACCCAAAAAAATGTAAAAGAGAATATAGTTGTTACATGTATATGTTTGCCTCCATTTATTATAACATGTGAACAAATCATTAATTAACTAATAACATCTAAAATAAATTGTGCATCATGGTGAGTCTTTACTTGATTGTGCATTTATGGACAATAAAATAAAGGTGTTAATAACAATATATTAATGTATTAATGGACACATGGAATTTAAACTCTAATTTGGAAAGCAAAACTCTAAAGAAATGTGGAGGGAGGAAAAGGAGTACTAAAAATAAAATATATACAAGACAAATATTATAAATAAAAGTAAGACTATTATGTTCAAATTATACTTTCAATCTAAGGAGAATTTACCAAAGGATTTAAGTGTGAAATTTGAATTCAAATGAGAAGGGAAAATATAAATCAGAAAAAGGAAAAGGAAAATAAAAAGAAAAAAATAGCGCATGGGCTGAAACCCTACAGAACCGGCCCACTATCACCTAGCCCACTCTAGCGCAGCCCGACTTCAGCGTTGCACCGACATATGGGGCCCACTGGCCAACCGCTTGCCCTCGCGTGCACGCGCATTTCCGAGTCACTGCTGGTGGGGCCCTTGCGTCAGTCTACACCACTGCGCCGCGCTCCCTCTAAAGTCACTTACGGGTGGGACCCACCCGTCGGGGTTTCCCCCTTCCTCGTGTCGTACGGTTGCAACCGAACCCACACGCAATTCGCGGCACCAGCTCCACCCACCTCGCGGACGCCCTGTAACCTCGAAGCCAAACCCCCTCTGCTCCCCTCTCAACCACCAGCGACCTCGAGCCATTCACTCGTGCTCTCCAATTTTGTCGTGCAAACTCCGGAGCGGAAGGTTGAGCCGCCGCACACGGTGGTGCGTTTTCTTTGGAGGGGAACCCTCGGTGTCAGTACGTGAAGCCTTGTGGGGTCACCTACAACATGTCCGTGGTTGCGCCGGGCGGGATTTGCAAGTGGTGGTCGAGGATTTCTCGTCGACGCGCATCCTTCACCTCGCGGCCGCCATTACAAGTCGGGGAAGCTCCACACTGCTCAATACACGGTAATAATGCCTCTGGTGCATTCCTTGTGTCATTAGGTTTGTGTTGGTACCTTTGGGTGCGCTTGTGGGGCATCAGACCGCCTGATCGCATGTTCACCGGAGTTGGCCGCCGCGGGAGGTGCGTGCCGCCGTGCGGGAGACCGTGGGCTGGACGACAGCACCATGACCATTGGATCCGGTGCTGACGATCGAGATTAGAGGATAGGATAACCTTCGCGCGATTAAACCATGACCGTAGGATTCATGGCGGGCGGTTTAGATTTGAACGGAGCAGGATCGTCCTTTGTTCGTTGATTCCGGATCGGACGATCGGGGTGGATTATCTGTTTTATAACGCGATAATCTAATCTTGCGCGTTGGTTTGTGATTGGACGGCCAGCGTCCGCCCGTACCCCTTCGGCCGGTCAATTTAGCATTTAGGCCCTTGATGAAGTAAGCAATAAACCCGCAGTCCATCGCTACTGTGCTCTCTGTCTCGGGTTTCTTGCGCCGAGGCCCCTGTTGTCTCTGGAATTTGACGCCCAGTCCAGAGAAGAATTAAAATAGGGAAATAAATATAGAAATTAGTTTTTAATACAAAATAAATTCTAGAAACTTGGAAAATTCATATTTAATTCACTTTAATTCCAAATTGATTCATTCCAATTTCTATAATTTTATAATATTATTTTTTATCACCTAGAGTCTCTGTTTTGACATGAAAATACTAAGAAAATTAATTTCTCACTTAATCATATATCAAACACAGTAAACCTTTGGAAATTCATAATTTAATACCCAAAATTAATGATTCCTGTTCCTAGGATCTTAGTTTAATGTGTAGATTATTATTGTATATTTTATTTACATGTTTGGTGTGATGTTAATTTTTGCTATACTATGTATGTATTGTGTTGATGCGAGTAGACGAGCAAGCTACTGAGGATCCTGGAGCCCAGCAGATAGAAGTTGCTGAGCAGGAGCTCATTGAAGGCAAGTTGTGCCCTTGATCACTTATCTTTACCCAGCCATGTTCTTATTATTATTATTGTTCATGTTAAGATCATTATGTTAATGAAAACATGGAGCGACCACCCGGAAAAACAGTGCTACCACAAGGGTTTAATGGGACGCTCTTGGCTGATTAATTAGGAAAGCTAGTGGATGACTACCTTACCCGAAAGGGGCAAGGGCGGTAGGGGAGTGGTCAGTGTAGGAAGGTCCTTGGGTTGATTTTGTTGTGATGAGGTTAGGCGAGGGATTCCTGCACTAGAGCTTCCTATAAACTGTAGCGGGTATTCTGAAGCTAATGGAACTTTGTAAAGGCCTCGTAGTGTTACCCTGCCTCGCCTCCTCAGTAGAGGTGTATGGGATTGGCCGTCTCTTGGCAGATGGGTAACATGACTTGTGGGTAAAGATGCACAACCTCTGCAGAGTGTAAAACTGGTATACTAGTCGTGCTCACGGTCATGAGCAGCTCGGACCCTCACATGATTAATATATGGAATTAAAACTCAATTTGTCATTTGCATTGCATTAGGATTATTTTATTATTACTTTCATTTATTATTACTATGGTTTGGTATTCACTTACACTTAGTAACTGCTAATAAAATTTTGACCAACTTATAAAAGCAATGTTCAGCTTCAACCTTTATTTTGGTGATCAGCCTTACACTTCACATGAACTCCCACCTTTGGTGAGTTCATGCACATTATTCCACACAACTTGTTGAGCTATGAACGTATGTGAGCTCACTCTTGCTGTCTCACACCCCCACAGGAGAAGAACATGTGGTCGAAGAGGAGCCGCCTAACACTGAGGCTTTCAACTTGATCTAGGTGGCGTTTCCTAGTCAGCTTTGTGGCGCCAGAGAATAATAATTAGCTCGCTTTATTTTATCATTTATTTTGTAATACTTATGCTATGTAATAAGTACATTTATGATATTTATGATATTTGTCTCTATGCACTCTGTTATTATATGTGTTGTCTTCTCTGGCGCATATATGAGATGCACCCGGCTTTGTTCCTTAAAGCCCGGGTGTTACAGTGAGTGTTAGAGCTCATATACCGAATTTCATGATCTCTATGTTCCTTATCTAGTGTGTCATCCAGTGCTACACCAAACACATCTAGTGAGACATATGCAATGCATAATAGACTTCACTGTGCTTGGCTAAAAACTTTGTAGTGTGTGAACCTACCTCATGTCCAGTGCACACATCCGGTGCATATAGAAAAACTACATCATGTGCATTTCCTCGTCTCTTCTAATGTGTGACAACTCTCAAATATTTTGCTAAACTAGGGATAGAAGTGGGTATCCAAATTATTAGGAAAATTTAATATTTTAAATTGATATATATATATATATGAAATTTTATGTTGATCTTTTCTTATTTTATCGAGCACATTATTATAAATAGGAATAAAATTTGCATAATTTTTATGCATTATTTGCTCCCTACAGAAAGGTATATGTTAAACCCATATGAGTATGTGTATGGATAAACTGCTGGAGTTGGTCTTAGGATTAGGATGGATGCACTACGCCACACCGGCCGGAGGATTTCCCCTCCAACAACCCCCATAGTATGCTGCCCCGAACGGTAGCGTCAGAGTTTAGAGGCCGCTCGTTGTCGTTCAGCCTAAGATCCATATCGGCACGATGAGATGCTTCTTCATGCATGCTTGATCAAGAGGAAAATATTTTATGAGCCATCAAAGGGGTAATTAAGAAGCAGAATCTGTTCACGTTTGGTGTTGACTAACGGTGCGTTTGGTTGCAATGACTGGACGGGACGGGATGGGACGATCCCTCAAATAAGATTGTTTGGTTCAGGGTCAAGGTTTAGGACAAGACTATCCCAGTGATGTCCCCAGTTGTCCCTCAAAATTAGAGAGACGAGAGAGGATGCCAGGGGACTTCCCTATCCTGGCTATCCCGCAACCAAACGCATGGTATATCTCAGTATAGAAGATGGAAATAGCGATATTTTTTGTTTATAAACTCCCCTGGTGGGTGGCTAATCTCAGGAATGGCGATTTTTTATACGATGCAAACGGTGACACATGATATATATACAATATGCCTCGGAATAGCCGCGTCCATGGCCTCCTTCATTCTGCTTGGAGGAGAACCCACCAAGCGTATAGCATTCCCTCACGCTAGGATTATGCTTCACCAACCTGCTAGTGCTTATTATCGGGCAAGGACACCAGAATTTTTACTAGAAGTGGAAGAGTTACACAAAGTTCGCGAAATGATCACAAGGGTTTATGCACTAAGAACAGCAAGCCTTTTTGGGTTATATCCGAAGACATGGAAAGGGATGTTTTTATGTCAGCAGACGAAGCCAAAGCTTATGGACTTGTCGATATTGTAGGGGATGAAATGATTGACGAGCATTGCGATACTGATCCAGTGTGGTTTCCAGAAATGTTTAAGGATTAGTAGTGGGTGGATTTCTTGTAAATTTATCTCAAACCTAAATTCGGGTTTTATGCTATAGAAAATAGAAATACTTCATGATGATGAATCATCAGGTTAAGATCGATCTAAACCAATCCATTTTATATATACATACGACATGCCAACGGTTAAACAACTTATTAGAAATGCAAGACAGCCAATACGAAATGCTAGAAAATCGGTCGCGCTTAAGGGATGTCCTCAGCGTCGAGGAACATGTGCTAGGGTGTATGTGCGACTCGTTCAGATCATGAGTTCAAACAAATAATAAAATTTTTGAAGTATCCATGATTGGTACCAATGAATAGGATAGAGAAGCTCTATCCTAGATTTCTATGGTATATGGAATTTATGGTTTCCTTTGGTGCAAATCCAATCATCTAGATTGGAACAAGCAATTCCCCCATTGGTAACAAATGGTTATCTATTAAGCGGAGGAAATAGTAATAAAAAGAAAAAGGCTTATGCTCCTTTATCTTAAAAGAACGGACTAAAGGGTCAGCTACTTAGCCAACTTTCATAATTAAATATCGTCACTGTATGAATAACTCTTATTGTGAAAAGAGTTATTTACTCTATAATGGATAGGTAGAGCAAAAAATGTGAACTATACAAGTTCACAATACCTTTTGATGAAAGAAAGGGCTCCGGTGTATAGAGAGGGCCTCGCCGTTTAAAAGGGAACCATAAAAACGATGGAACCCACTGTTTTTTAGTATCGTTAGAATTTGTTATTTCTATGCGAAATAACTAAATAGAATAAAAAAATCGCGGTTGGGAAGGTTATAGTAGCAAAAGCCATTGGAATTAATATTTTATATATCGGAATAATCCGTTTAGTTATTAATGGGAAAAAGAGGGTTAAAAGAAGAGAAATCATTAGTTATTCATTAAGGTTAATTTGATTCAATGACCAGAGTTCCGCGAGGATATATAGCTCAGAGACGACGAACAAAATGAGTTCATTTGCCCCAAACTTTAGAGGGGCTCATTTAAGACTTAATCGAGTGATTACTCAACAAGTAAGAAGAGCTTTTGTTTCTTCTCATCGAGATAGATCAGGCAAAAGAGGGATTTTCGTCGTTTGTGGATCACTCGGATAAACGCAGCCACACAGGTATATAACGTATTCAATAGTTATAGTAAATTAATACACAATCTGTCCAAGAAGGAATGATTCTTAATCGTAAAATGCTTGCACAAGTAGCTGTATCAAATACAAATAATCTTTACACGATTTCCAATAAAATAAGGATCATCAATTAAAGGATAAAAAAGTAATATACAGGAATAATTAAAACCGAATTCCCGGAGAAGGAACTCCGCGAAGATACAATAAATTAAAATTAAGTGGTAGGAATCGACGAGCATGTTACAATAAATAAAAAACTATTTATTTTTTCCTATTTTTCTTTCTTATAACAAACACAAGAATCCAAATTGAATTACTTTACTTTATATATGAGTCTGAGTCTTTCGAATAAAACATCAACAATCGGAACTTAAGTTTCGATTGTGGTTTCTTAAATTCTGGTTGGAGTTTCTTAAGTTTTGATTGGAATTGAACTTTTGTGTTAATTGAGAAATATGTAAAAGATTTAGATTAGCCGGGACAGGAGGGATGGGAGACGACAGGGCAGTACTAGTAGGCATCTATATCATCAACACATAGTTCAGTTTACTATTTGATTGAAGAGCGAGCGATCCTCTTTCTCAATTGCGTGTATCCTTCATTAGAAAATCTATACTACTTATTAAGTAAGCAATAGTAGTCTGCCTCCTTGTTCTGCCTCTCTCTGGTTCTGCCGCATGTTAATCTACACCGTCTGTTCTGTTATTCACGCCGATCAGCACTCCCCCACTCAGCCACCCCGCGCGATAGCCGCGTCCCCATCCCACGTCTCTCTCCCTACCTGCCATTCTCCGCAAACGAAGCAACGACGCGGCCACCTCCCTCTCCACCACACGCGGCGACGGCACCCCTCCCTCTCACGTGTGTGGTGGTGGCGCCCCTACCTCTCCACCATGTGCAGCGGCGGCGGTGCCCCCCTCCCTCTCTAGCACGCCCGTAAACCTACCCAACCCTACCTCTCTCTGATCGCCCCTGTAAACCCTCCAAGGGGTTTAGGTTTGTCTGTGACGAGGTTTATGTGCTTCTTTTTCCTGGGCGTGCAGGTGCGGAAGCAGGACGTGGAGGCGGAGGGAAGGACGTGCTGTTCGTCGAGCTGTGGAAGACCTGCGCGGGGCCGCTGTCCTGCGTGCCGCCGCTCGGGGAGAAGGTCTACTACCTCTCGCAGGGCCACATCGAGCAGGTGAGGCACAGGGAGGGAGGGTGCCCTGGCGATGCCCGTCTCTCGTTATTGTTGTGGGTGCCACCGTTGTATCCTCGCGTTTTTCGAAGCGCTTTTGGGTTACGCGTGTGTGCATGCGTCGGAATCCTCGCCGAATTTCGCGTGATCGCAGCGGATTCCAGGGTTTGGAGGGGTTTAGGCGCGGGGTTATTTGATCTGAGCGCGACGGGGTCCCTGTGCGGTGCGTGCCCTCGATTTGGGAAATTCCGGGCTCGCGCCTGCGCCGTGGCCCCGGATTTCAAGTCCTCGTCATCCGCAACTTGGATTTGTGGTTCTGTTTCCTGTGAAGCCTGCACATGTGCATGGAATCATGGACTGTGAGGGGAATTGTCTGGCTTTTGGGGTTGATTCGCATGGCCGCTACAATCTGCGCTGGGGTTTTGCTTTTGATTTGGAGGGTTCGGCAGTTCTGATTTTGATGCGTAGGCACTTTGGTCGCTCAGACCTCAAAGTCCCATGCGTATTCTGATTTGGGGAATTTTTTTCTAGATTTGGCAGGTCCTCGGATACGTTTACTGGTCACTCCAGTGAGCTCATATGAGGGTTTTTTTCATTTCATTTCATTCTACTTAGAATAGAAGTGCTAGGTAAGAAGCCAGAAAAGAGGAGGCTCGTACATTCTTTAGCCCTTTATTATATTTGTGACATAATTACTGTAGAAGACTTGAGATTCTGTGAGTCTGGCATGACTGACAGTTGGGGCTGAAAAATGCATATTGTAAGCTGATAAGCTCACTTTAAATAATGGTCTTATTGTTCTCATTTATCTCCTAATACTATAATTAGTGAATGCGGAACATATGTCAACCATACTTCGGTTAGGTTTAGCTCAAGTTGGAAGATCAGACGACTTGAAAACATTGCTCCACAATCTTTCAGTTCTTTTCCACTCGCTAGGTAGGTCAAGGCTAAAAAACAAGCATGCCCTGAACTCATAACCATTTATCATTTTTTTTTGCAAAGCATTAGCATTTTTGGCAGGATCTGAAGTTTGTCAGTAGATGTGGTCATGATAATTTAAGTACGTGGTGGAATGGCTTTAACATAGGGAAGAGGAGCTGGCATCCAAGTGATGCCGTATTCAAGAAATTGCACATTCTTTAGCCCTTTATTATATTTGTGACATAATTACTGTAGAAGACTTGAGATTCTGTGAGTCTGGCATGACTGACAGCTAGGGCTGAAAAATGCATATTGTAAGCTGATAAGCTCACTTTAAATAGTGGTCTTATTGTTCTCGTTTATCTCCTAATACTATAATTAGTGAATGCGGAACATATGTCAACCATACTTCGGTTAGGTTTAGCTCAAGTTGGAAGTTACTTCTAGATTATAGTTAATATGATACTTAGTCAGAATATTTAGATTTCGACTAAATCTTTCTAGCTTGATATCCACCGTGGTGCAGGGAAAGATAAAGGTTGAGGAAAGTGCACCAGGAGCTACAACAGAAGTGAGTTTGTCTCTTCGTGAAAGGTACATCACATTTTATGCATGAATTTCTTATTAGCTGATAACTTCATTGGTATTGTTATAAATGGACATAGGACTAATATCCTTCTCCTGTAGTTTACAGGACTATAAACAAAGCCTTGCATCCTGCCAGGTTTCATACCATTCACCTTTTCTGATGTTCTCATTTACTAGAACATTAAAATACTGCTACGTTATCTGGTTGGATAGCATATTATTTATAATGTGTTTTAAAATGTCCCAGCTTATTTCAATGATGCTTAGTGCCAGGCTACCAATGATGCTGGTAGGATTGATGGGCTCGAGGTTATGAGGATTATCAATGAGCCCACTGCTGTGGCTTTGTCATATGGAATGAACAGCAAGGAGGGCCTTGTCGGTGAAGTGTGTCCGTGCCAAAGAGCGTGGAGTGCGAGGCCTCATGACGCGAAGCAAGTCCGATCTGCTCGTGCATGTCACCCATCGCCGGTAAGTCCTCACTGATCCTCTCCCACCAGTCCACCAGCATGCTTCTCCTACTCACTGCTCCTCCCTCGCAACCTTGCCGGCGACCCTGTTGGCGAAGTGCGCGCGTGCCCGAGAGCGAGGAGGAGTGCAAGGCCTCACGACGCGCCGCCAGGTCCGTGCTGCTCGTGCGCGTCACCCATTGCTGGTAAGTCCTCACTGCTCCTCCCTTCCCAAGTCTTTGCTGCGCGTGTGCATTAGTTGTTTTCGAGTGCATGCTCAACCGGAATGCCTCTGCTCTACTTTGGTTCAACAGTTGAAATCCATCCCACCCCAATGTTTCCAAGTAGAGTAACAGATATCCGATCTCGGAATGAGGATAGTGACTGGGCCATGGGAATTTGATCGAGAAATAAAGGGAAAGGTAGAGATAGTGGGGACAAGCGATTTAATTGGGGGTGGAAAACAGAACCTCCTCTTGAGGAGTAAAGAAGTAAAGTAAAATTATAAAGGAGACAGACCTCGCACCCCTTCAGTGAATGGGAGGTTCTTGGGCAGCTCAGACACCAGCTCGTCATCGAGCTCCCCGAAAAATGAGAATTATATATGTCAAAGAACAGAGCTTAACAAAGCAAGAACATATTAAACCAAGTAGTTATTATCTGCAGCTCCTTTAGTTTATTATGTCGCATCTTGTTTGGTCTCTGGGGCGTTTGGGAATACCAGTGCAGGTTGCAGCACGTGTGTCGTGAGACAGGTGTTTCTCAGCTAGACCAAGAGGCATCTAACCGTACTAACGAGTACACAGAGTGGGCTAATTGGCCGAGGACTGAAATGAAGTGGTTCAATTGCAGATCACTAGCGCCTGCCTATTTAGTATCATGTGACCTTCCCAAGGCCAAGCTTTCTAGGTGCAAATACCTTGCCTTTTTTGGTTTAATCTTATGTTACCGAGATTTAGTGTAGTGGTTTAAGATAAATATTTTTTCCTAAATTATTGTGGGTGCAAATATCTTACCTTTTTCAGTTTGATCTCATGTTACTAGGATTAAATGCAGTAGTTTAAGATACATAATTTTATTTCTAATTTATTGGAATGATTTTTCAGTACTATTGACTAATGAGGTGTTGTATCGTCTAGACCTCTAGAAAAGTTAAAACACCTATGTATTGTTGTTTAGGGATTGATGATAATGCATGATAAGAATAAGAACATTCTGCCAATAATAAGTAACTTCATTGTTAAAATGAAAAGCTCCACATGAATAGTGCGCAGGTGGCGGCTAGGATGCCTCTTGATTCTATCACGCTAGCCTCTTCATATATATAAACCCTTGCTAATGGCCTTTTAACCTAATTGCCCATTAGCGTTCTCATGATCATGATTGCCCCTTAAGTATATAATCAACCGTTTTGTTCTTGCCCAGCTTATTGAACTTGCTCATTATAATTACAGGATAAGCCTTTTAGCTTTTCATGAAGCATTGGCACGCAAACCATGTGATCCTTTGATAGTGGCTACTTTTGCACTAGCCTTTTACCTAGGAGGTGATATGTCTTTGGCAGTGGATATCGGAAAATCAATCAACTGACAACATGATACTGGCTTTCGAGAGCTCTTAGAACCCAAAGTCTGGACTGATAAGCATTTGGCAGGTGAAGTACAAAGCTTTGCTGCATTGATGAAGCAGGCATTAACTGAAATGACTGATGAGTATCATGTCACAAATGCTATGGCAAAAATCCATCAAGCACCTTCCTCAGATCTTGTAAGCACTACCAATTTATCTCTGCCACTTTTAGGTTATATATTTTCTCCAATGTTTATTGTGGAATCTGACCTCTATATCCTGTGAGAACGGCATCTGAAATGTTAAAATAAAGATCACTCATAAAAATCTGTTGGCTTTTATTCTGTTAGTAGTATTTTATTCAAAGGTTTGTTTGCTTGGGATAAAAGGCTTTGTTGTTGTTGTATTTTATTCTAAAGTAAATAGGTTTATGTTTTAATATTATTGGTGTTGTTAATTGTTCTGTCTGTTACTTAAGGTCATGAGAATGGGACAGATACCAAATTAGTTCACACTGTTGAAAATAACCTTGATTTTTATGATAATGCTTTAGGCTTTCACTTTATCAGTAAGGTAAGAAAATATTTAAGTGCTGTAGTGATGTATCTAACTGTCCTGACGCTGATACTTAAGCATGGGAGTGGGAGAGAGATCAATTTATTTCACATTGTTGAAAATGACAATAGCAATTAACAAACATGAGATTCTGGCGCTATTAGTGTTTCTGCAACAGGCTGGTGCTGGTTTATGCCTAATAGTTTTTGTGTTATTTTCCTGTTAAATAATCGGTTTTACCCTTTTATAGGTATTTATACCACTACAAGCCTACCTGAAGGTTCTCAAATTTATCGAGTGTGTTCAATATGGCAAAAAGGAGCGTGGCCATGAACCAAAACGCGATGGGATGATCAATTATCATAACCTGTCTAATGGTACACATGCAGAAATAAGAAACCTCTTTACACTGGTGGTTTTTGACACACTGTACCCTACAGACACGGAGGATGAAAATGACTGCAGTTCTTAGAGAGACATCATGATTGGGATGAATTCAATACTTTGCCAGACATCAATAAATACTCCATTTGTCCCAAAATATAATTCTTTCTGGTCTTTTTTCTGTCCACATTCATCCGAATGATACTGAATGTAGACATACATACAAACTATATTTATAGATTAATTAATGAATGTTTGTTTAGTTTAAAACAAATATATTTTGGGACGGAGGGAGTAATAAAGGAGGGGACAACTGGAGCTGTTGCATCAGAGTGAAGGCAAAAACATTGGACGTCATTGCTTGGTCTGATGCTGTTGGTTTGATCTCTCATGGTCGGCCTAACGCATGCTCCTCACTGCAACATGACAAGGGTTGTTGCCTTTTGGGTGGAGTTGATTGTTCGTTTTTATAAATAAGGCCCTGTTTCGTTTGAGGGACTAAAGCATTTTAGTCATGAGTTCAGGACAGGAGGACCTCTGAAGCAAAACTTGATTTCTCATGTTGGCCCTACTATGCTGGCTATAAGTTCAATCGTTATCATGTTCTGTAATGCAGAATCTGGAATCTGAACCAGCGCTCAGAGATGATTCAATGATATGACATTTATATATTCTTCTGAATGTGGCCTCTTCATATGGTTGCAGATGTTTCTTAGTGCACATTATGCAGGGGATGACCTCTCACTAAAGTTCACGAATGGAGAGTACTGGAAAAAGGTCCATGGACCGATATTCATGTATCTTAATTCCAGTTGGGATGCAAGTGACCCAACTATGCTATGGGAAGATGCAAAAGTTCAAGTGATTATATTTCTGACACGTAAGTGCTCGAGGATAGTACAACCAGAGCCAGCGAGTAACTACTGCGGTGTTGCCTATCTATATGCATGTCATGAGTAATACTGAACTATGGAAGTCACTTTGTTTTCTTTATTTATGTTTTGCCTTGTGTAATCAGATGATGATTGAGAAAGGAAACTGGTCGTACTGTTTTGCATTCTCAGAGGATTTTCAAAAGACAGAGCAAAGGGGTTGTGTCTCTGGTAGATTAATTTGTTGGTCAAACATGAATTTGGACAGTCAAAACATGCCCTGCATTTCTGGACGGAGTAAGTAAAATTTTCCATTTAATATTTTTCTAGAGTAATAGGGCATAGTCTTTGCCTTACCAAAGCAAACACCAAGTCACATTACAGTATTTGGATGTGATACAAGTGGTGTTCTAATGGCTTCCTTCCCAGTGGTTTTCTTCATATTGATTTCATCTATCTTTTTTTCCTAATACGCAGAGCCTTCGAGAGAAAGCTTTGGCATCATTTTCTGCTCTTTCAAGTTGCTTTTATTAGTCAATCACAGGGGCACCTTAATTGTTTCAGTGAATTGGTTAAAGGTAGCGATTTCAGCTTCCCTGGTCTATCCATCTGGGTTCTCGAGGACTACGACTCAGTAGAGTGGGTTCTGAAGCATAGTTTGAGCTTTTAGCAGCTGGTCGAAGAAATCGATGCTCCATTTTTTACTATAATATTGTTGGCTTTCATTCAAATTGCAATCTAATTTATTTTGTTCATTGCTCAGACTAGAAACTGAGATCATACAATATGGACAACAAGCAAGTGCAAGTTGTGTGCAGTCTAGGGCATGGTTCTAAGCACTAAAATATTTAGCATTTGGGTATTCTTAGGATGTTCATCAATAATTAGATCTCCCAACTTCTAAGCATGAAGCCACTGGCTACCTAGATAGATCTACTAGAATTGGGTCATGTTTTTGTTTCCACGGATTGGATGCCTTTGTCCTTATGGTGTCTTGCCTGTTACAATTAGCCAAATGATGCATCCATTGTAAAGTCAGCTTTATGTATGGTACTAGCTATTTTAATGAACTTAGTTTGTGCATCTCTTTATTTTTCTGTTTTTAAAGGTAATGTGTGTATCTTTAAGTGTTCTGCTTTGCAAATGTTGCCTTTCATGTTTCATAATTATATATAAATACTTCTATAGATCAGGATCTTTCATTTGTTTCATTACAACTCTAGGCGAGTGAATAACTGCTTATTTATGTGGACACTTCTCATGTGTAACAGCTATCCATAAAGTAACACATGAAAGTGCAGTCCTTATTTAAAGGGCTGAGAGCAAACATATTAAGGGGAATTATTAGTGATTCTTTGGTCTCAGTAAAAACTACTTATACGCATGTGAAACTTGGATGGAGGTAGTATTTGATTGTCTATTTGTTTGTCATTCTTTTATAGTGATGTCAAATTTAGATATATATTATAGTGATGTCTATCGTTCCATATCTATGTCTTATATTAAGTTTTACCTCCCGTGGCAACGCACGGGCACATACCTAGTCAAAGATTAATTCTCTAGTTCTCTCTCTCTGGTCACGTAGGATGATAGGTGCCATGTTAAACCTTTACCGCGTATGCTAGGTGTATCCATATCTGTATCTAAATTTGTATCCAAATATGGATTTATATAGAAGAATCTATATTCTATTTATTCGCAATCAAAGAAAAAACAAAAAAATTGATATATGAATAAGTGTCTGTTTTCATCCCTATGTCAAACATATTAGAACATAGTTAGCATTTTTCAAAGTGTTTAAAAAACATTTTTGCTTTCTCTCCAATTGTGTCGCTAGGCCTATACACAATGCGTCCAACAACTAGTGGCTTTATATGGCCAAATTTTCTAATTAATCTCCCCACATAATTGTATAGCCATATATCCTAACTTCAACTAGGCACTTTATTACATCTTGACTGGCAAAACAAAATACTCTAGATATACCTTTGCATTGAGCCCTTATATTTTTGTTTTCTCCTACCTCTTTCCATGTTGAGCATTTATTATTATTACTAGTTGAGTGCCCGTGCGTTGCAACGGAAATATACATCATGATAATAGAACCATGATGTCAATGTTATATCATGAACCACATATGATCCATGGACCAATATATAAATAGGTGTGCACACTTGGTTTATAAGCCCCTACATAGTGAAGGAAATACAAGCTTCGAAACAAATACATGTACTGATCACTTCATTCAGTTCTAAGCATAGAAGATTCTCTTGCAGGAAAGAGATAGAGGGAAGAAACCAAAAAAGGCCATTCTCTAGTGGATGTTGCTTACCAAAAGGCAAAATCATCGAAGCGGCCAGCAAACAGGGTCCAAAGTTGACTCCCACAGTTCTTAAATATAAGAAAGTGCATTTAGACACATCAAACCATCATAAGGCTCTACTGTCTCAGTTCAGGCCTAAAGCACAAGACCCTTGGTAGCCTTCGCCAGTAGGTCCGTGTATTGCTGGAATGGAGTCATGGAAAACTTGGTATGGCTCCAGAATTCAGGCGTGAGGAAGCCATAGGTCTTCATCGGGCAGTTGAAGGTTGCCTGTGCACAACCAAACCAGATGACTTATGAATGGCTATGAATAGACATCTACAAGAACGTATGAATTAAATTGCAATACAACCAAAAGGTTAATATATGCTAACAGGTCAAGTTTTAGAGTAACCACAGAATGAAATTATATACTTTAGAATTTTCAATACTACACGACTCGAAGCTAAGTATATGTAAAGAAAGAATGATGTTATATAGTAAATATTAGCACTTTAGAAATATAGTTTAGAATTTTAGATACTGCATTTACTCACAAACTAAGTTCTGACGAGGTTCCAATAAAAGCCATTAAGGATGCACAAGCTTAATCTCGTGATAGAGAAAG
Source organism: Zea luxurians (assembly GCA_029449295.1). Classification (NCBI taxonomy): domain Eukaryota; kingdom Viridiplantae; phylum Streptophyta; class Magnoliopsida; order Poales; family Poaceae; genus Zea; species Zea luxurians. The sequence goes on along the minus strand of JAOPSE010000018.1, from coordinate 38,615,622 downwards.
TAGCAGCCAATAGTAAGTGTCTAACCAATAACCCCTATAGAGTAGAACATGGTACGGTTCACATTTATCGCCTTCATCTAAAACTATAATACTAAAGCTAATTGAAGAAACAAAATGCTACTGTTAGTGAACAGACATGTTACTTCTAATAATAAGCAAGGAAAATGGATACTGTAGCGGTTGGGGGGTGGTGGTGGAAGAGGGTGGCGGCTGTGGTGCCACCATGGGGGAAGGGATGGCGGTGACCGCAGCGCGTGCGCATCTCGCGGGCGAGATTTCCGGGCGGCAGGCAGGCAGAAGGGTGGGCAGCTGGGGCTAGCGCGAGGTCCTGGCGGGGGCATGGTGTAACTGGTGGACGCCCTCCTTAGCAAGCTCATCTCGCCGTCCCCAGCAAGATCCAGGTCAAGGCTGAGCAGGTCCCCGTCCCCAGCAAGCTCATCTCGCCGGGCATGGGATCTAGCCATCGATACGGGGAGCAGTCTCAAGGTCGGACTCGCCCATAGCCATCCGCAACCCATCACTGCAACGGCCACCTTCCATCAATGGAGTGAAATAGGGCGTTGATGGCGGTGGGTCACGGAGCGAAGATTGCGCAGCGGCTAACGGGATCTGCGAGTTGCGTTGGTGGCTTTTGTGGCAGAATGGAATTCGAAGAGGGGAGATATGCAGAATGGAATTCGAATAGGCGAGACATGTCCAATCGACAGAAGAACAATACACAGAGTTATCTAACCAAAACAAACATCGCAACCACTGGTAGAAGAGCGGGTGGAGGGAACCGCTGGTAGAAGAAGAGCGGGTGAAGGGTGGTGGATGGATGTATGCGCACGCACCTGACCTGAAGCCTGGCGGGGATGAATCCGCTGTTCTCCCTCTCGGCCTTGAACGAACACGTCGGCTCGTTGCAAGACCTCCGCGTTGCGTCGCGCATCCACCATGGGGGGGCTTGAAGGCGCCATGGGCAGAGGTGAAGGCGAGCGAGTCAGGTCGGTGTCGGAGGCGAACCCGCGTGTGTCGAGGCGGGCGGAGCAAGGGATGCGGATTGGGCGACATCGACGTGCGGGTCTCGGGCGGGTGAGGGAGGAGGCGTCGATGATGTGGGCGGGATCCGGATCTAGGGCGACGACAGCTCGCCGGACGGCGTGGAGGATGACGTCAAGGCGACTGCCACGGGCCACTCCCCTCGATCTGCCTCACCTTCCATGTAGAGCGCGGATCGAGAGCCGATGTGTCGTCTCTCCTCGCCTTCCATGGATAGCGAGCCCCGGACTCGCATCTGGAGACCGCAGAGCGCGTCGGGGGGAGGGGCGCTATGGCCACGGGCATCGCAGGGACGGGGGCGAGGGCGGGGGCAGGGGCAGGCATCGACGCACGGGGTGGTTGACGGGGCGAGGGCATGATGCACAGCGAGTGGGAGCGTTCGCCGATGGAAGGGCGCGGGGGGAGGATGTCGGAGGCAGGGGCATGCGCACGGGCGCGGACCGATGATGGAGGGGCGGCGATGGATAGTGCGATGATGGTGGGGCGGCGATGGAGGGTTCCTGGGATTGCGCGACCAAGAGCGGGGCAAGGGGAGGATGTCGGAGGCAGGGGCAGGGCAGAACCGTGCGCCACGCCACTGTGGACGCCTACGGTATCTTCTTAAGAGTAGTAGAGATTTGTAGCCTTCAACATCCTTTCCATAGTTACCATGCTTTCTCCATATGGGATAAGGGAGCCAAACGCGACTTTGTATCCACCCTTTACCGCGCTAGGCAGGTTGGTGGCAGGAGCCATGCCGGTGTTGATGACACGGCAGAGCGGCCACTTTGTTTTGTCTAAGTGTTGCTATCTCTACCGTAGTTTTGGAAGCTCCCTTGCTAGGCCACATGGATTGGTGCAGCACAACCTTTTTAGGGGGTGTTTGGTTTATAGGAACTAAAATTTAGTCCCTTCACTTTATTCCATTTTAGTTCCTAAACTGTTAAATAGGGAAACTAAAATAGAGTTTTAGCTTCCGTATTTAGTAATTTAGGGCCTAAAATAGAATAAAATGGAAGGACTAAAAATTAGTCCCTAGAAACCAAACACCCCCTAGTTTAGCCACCCTAGTGAGATTGCCGCGGTAAAATAGGCTAGTTCTGATTCCTAAAAATAGTTTTTCTGCTATATAATTTTTATAAATAATTTTAAAAAAGGGTTTAAAAAAACTCTGAAGACAAGTCATTGAGGTGACTGGTGAGCAATCTAGAAGGGGATGGTGCTTGTGTAAATTTTCAACTGAATATGTATATTAAACACCTGCAAATGGCCCTGTTTCGTGGTGCTTTAGTGATTCTCAAGTTTGCACGCGCAACTGTAAAATAGTAGGATTGCAAAGGAAGAATACTGCCCCTTTTGACCAAGCATTCTTTTTTCCTCCTAACTTCAATTGTTCCTTACCTTTTCTGCATTCCAGTGTTTAAAACAAGCTATAATGTCCCTTGCACTCAGGGGCTAGGAAAATGGATACTCTCCAGAATATTTTTTTTACAAGATTGCACCAAGCCCAATACGCTAGCTTCATCTATCGTCGATTAACATGTGGTTTTGGATTATGGAACAAGGATCGTGTAGCATGCAACCAGAGCAAACTACATCTTTGAATCGAGTTACTAGATAGACCTCAATATGTACTTTTGTAAGCAGAAGGTAGCTGGGTTCAAGAAGACCTTCCATTTGTATTGAGATGGAATGCATAATAGAAGTCTCCACACAAATTCAAATTCAGTGCTACTGGAAACAGAGACAAACATTTGTAATGACTAGACAAATTCAAATTCAGTAGTAGCCAACGGTAGTTACATTACACTTACACCCTCAACTGGTCTTGCCGGGAGAGAAAAAAACAACCGGCCAAGCAACCAGGAGGCACACGACGCTAATGAATAATCTTAACAGTAATACTGCTCCATGTTGACTAGATGGAAAAGCATGAGCCTAAACCCTCCTTAATGTCCTCTACGTCCGACGAACTCCTTAAACCCTACCCGTAGTCGCTACGGCCGATGTCTAATATTCCATTGGATCCGAAGCAACTACGGTTAGTTAATTAAATCCACTGACAAAAATTACAGCTCGTGATTGAGCATTTGCTTGTTGGGTTGATCACGAGAGGATGGAGTCCCAGTCGATCTCCCAGGACGGGTACGAGTTGAGGTGCAAGGCGGCGGACTCGTCCCACGGCGCCTCCGTGAAGTCCAGGCTCGCCATCTCGGGGAGCGGCGGCGTCACCTGCTGCTGCTGCTGCTGCGGGAACGCGGGGAGGGAAGGAGGCGAGCCGGCGGAGTGTACCGACTCGTCGCCCTCAGTCGTGGTCGTGGACGCCGAGGCCTTGGGCGAGTCCGAGGGAGCGGCGGCGGCCTTGGAGGTGGGCTCGGCGGTGAGGCCCTGGCAGATGGCGGTGAGCTTGGCGTCGACGGAGGCGTCGAGCGGGCCCGCGAGGTGCGCGCCGCCCCGGCGGAGGGATGGGAAGTTGAGGCGCGCCGCGTCGCCGCGGAGGCGGAAGGCCGCCTTGTCGTAGGCGAGCGCCGCGTCCTCGGCGGAGTCGAAGGTGCCGAGCCACAGCCGCGTCCGGTTCCTGGGCAGGCGGATCTCCGCCACCCACTTGCCCCAGTGCCGCTGCCGAACGCCGCGGTACAGCTTTGCGGCCGCCAGCGGCGGCGCCCCGGCGTGCTTCATGGGCTGCGCCTGCGGGCCGAGGAACGCCGCCGCCAGCTGGTCCCTCTGCTGCTGCTGCCGCTGTGCCAAGAGCTGCGAATGGATCTGGTGAATTTGCGCCGGGCCCAGGTGGTTCAGCGCCAGCCCCGACGCGGCGTCCACCGACGCCGGAGAGGAGTACGACGACGAGGACTGGGGGAGAGGCGGGAGCTGCGAGAAGGAGGTGGCGGTGGGAGCAAGAGGTGGTGGCGGGAGCGCGGTGTAAGAGGATGTGGCGGGGAGGTAGTACGAATCTTGAGGCAGAACAGAGGAGTAGGGGTATGATGAGTACGAGAAAGGAGAGGTGGTGGAGGAGGTAGGTGAAGAAGCACTCCGGATAAAAGGTTCGAGTGCTTTCATGAGCTCCTGGTCCGAGGAGGACGACGAGGAGAAGCTCAGCTGGCCTGTGTACAAATCTGTTGTTGCCATTGGGAAAATACGAAAAGGATTTGCAAGAGTAAAAATGGGGGGAAAAGTTCGAATCTTTTTTTTGTTTGTTTGCAAAAACTGAGCTGGAGATGGAACTATCTAAAAGAAGAAATTGGAAAAATAAGGCCTGTTTCCTCAGTATAAAAGCGAAGAACAGGAGGATGGTTGGTTTGGTCAATGGTTTGGTTGGTGCAGCCTGAAAGGGGGCTTAAAAACGACCCTTTCTTGCTTGCTAAAAGGAAGAACCAAAACAAAAGAAGCTAAAAGAAACAAAAAAAATGCGTGCAAGAACAGACAGCTTAATCCAGGAGGCAAAAAAAGGTTCTCCGGATCTCTGTTCTTCCTACTTGCAAGGAAAGAGGAGGACGAACGGTTTGCAATAAAAGCTCCAGTCTTTTTTGTTCACACTTCCTCGCTCGATCAAATAGCAGCAGCAAGAAAGGCCTCCTTTTTTTTCCTAGCTTGGATTCTACGAGAAGGGTTCAGAGAACAAACCTGCTGCCACCGTGCGAGCGGTGGCTCCTAGCCGTCGTCGTCGTTGCCGTGGTGGTGGTGGTGGATCGCTCAGCCTCACCGGGGAAGTGGAGTGGGTTCTGGGTCGGGTTGCTGGAGGGGATGGCCGGAGGATGAAGAGGGGGAGGGGGTGGGAAGGCTTGTGCGTGTGGGAGTGGTGGGGGCGGATGAGTCTCTCTTGGGGATTGCTGGCCACTGGCGCTGGTGTTTATATAGCATGGGAGGTCAGTCTCCGGGGCTGCAACCTGCAAGTGGCGGGCGGACATGGTGGTGCCGTGGAATTAACTTCATGCGGTGAATAAATGCTGCTGTCCCTGGCGCGTGGCCCCGGGTGGTTCTTCTGTGCTACATGTGACAACTTCATGTGGGCACATTTTAACTGCGTGCACACGGATAAAAATTCTAAAAGATATGAGTTTAGGTGTGAGTCTATATCCATGGATACGGATTTGTATGTATGAAAATGTTATACAGGTACCCGCAAACTCGCGTACCGCCATATATATATATATATATATATATATATATATATATATATATATATATATATATATATATATATATATATATATATATACACACGGCTATATGTATACTTATATCTGTATAAATATAAGTATATATAGATGATATATATAAGTATATGTGTATAATTATATGCTCTAAGGTATATCCGCGAGTTTATGGCACCCGCGGGTCGCGGGTATGGGTAGCATAGTATACTCGTCGCGGGTAACGGGTACAGGTGTGAATTTAATATTAAATCCGCTGATGCGAGTTTCAAACCCGTTGTCATCCCTAGACGCGCCATCATCCCCGTGGCGCCACAGAATGCACCTGTCGTAGTTATGTGTGTTGCTGATGAAATATCGCTCTATTGAACTGAGCTAACATTCTAGCTCGATTCCTAGTGAGCCAGCTCAAGCTACAAGTCAAATGACTCAAACCAAGCCACAATATAAGTTCGTCTGGTCATTGGTGTCGTCTTGTCTATGGTAGCCTTGTCGTCTTAGAGTCTCGCTTAACTCCTCATCTCCTCTAGCGGTGAATCTATGGGAGATTTTCTAAAGATGTCATGGCAAGCAACTAGTAAGTGTTCAAGACTTTACTTGACAAGTAAGAGTGCTATAGATGAAACTAAAACAAACAAGTACTTATGTGATGCTTTACCTAACAGGCTCAAGAGGGTATGAGATGGAACTAGAGACTATTGGAGTAAGAAGATGTTGCCCTTTTTGCATTTCCCTATCACCTTCAAGTGTTCCTATCATTTTTGTGGCATGAGTGGGACTATGAGTGAGTTTAAGGGACTAAGACTATGATAGTGAATCTGTTATGAAATGTGATATAGACATGTGTGGATATGCCATGTGGTTAAATATTTGTAGAAGTGTATTATTGCATGGCTGCATACTTGCACTGCATATTTAATATTTAGTTATTGGTTGTGGATTTGTGGTTGTTAGCAGCATACAACATTAATATTGTGCAATGAAATGTTGCATATTTGTGCGATGGATGATGGATTGATTTACAATAGTGTTAGTTGATACTATACCTGTACATGTAGGCTGGCCTGGCCCGGCACGGCACAGGCCCACAAAGGCACGACACACAAAAGCACATATCTAATTATGAACCGTGTTGTGCCAGTACGTGTGCCCTGTCATCGGCCCACGGCATGGCCCACAATTAGTTATGTGTGCTAGGCCGGCCCAAATAGGCCAAAATACCTTAATGTGCCAGACCGGACCATATACATACAACAATAATACATAAACAAAAAGTATAGAATATATATGACTAAAATAAAACTAAGATGTTTTGTGGATGCACATTAAAAACCTTTGGTTAGAAAGAAAAAATATTACAACTAGCTTAGAAATAATATTCAGTTCTCTGTTCAGTGTTTAACTGAGTACTATACAGCCATACAGAATACATATACAATAATCATCATCAATATTTATTATCCTCATCTAGGTATTGGTTCTCGAAGGCCTATTGAAGCTCTAGATTCTCCAAATTGTGCTGGTCATGTAGGCGTTGACGGGCCTTAGTTAAATACTAAGTCTATATTTAGTGAGCATCGATGGGCCTTAGTTAAATGGGTCATGCCAGGCCGGCCTGTGGGCTTGACTTGAGGCCCAGGCACGGCCCACATATTGAGCCGTGCCGGTCGAGACCCATAATTAGATTGGGTCGTGCCAGAAATTGTGTGCTTTGGGCCGGCCTATTAGGCACAGCACAAATGTACACCTATAGTTGATACCTTGTCATATAATAAGGGTTTGTAAATCTATAACTTTAATGCATAGTTGGTTGTTCGATTTAATATTGAACCTTGGATAACAGTATGACAATAATGTTATATTGGTTTTGGATCTGTCATGTTAAACATTTAAACTATGATTGTACATGTTTTCTGTTATATATATTTGTTTGCATGAATCTTTATCTTAGTAAGTAAAGTTCATGAATCTGTCGAACTGGCTCGAGCTCTCTGATGAGTTGAGTTGAGCCAGTGTTTAACTCGGTAGTATAACGAGTCAAACCGAGCCTCAACAAATCATAACAAGTCAAGCTATATCGAGCTAAACTGGCTTAATATCCACCCCTAGTTATCACCGCCACTGCCACATCAAGCGTCCCGTGGTTGTGCCTAAAACATGAGCGGGATGGGAGAAAGAGAAATCATACGAAGAAATGAAGAATCGATGTGGAGCATGGAATAAATATGATTAGTAATTGTGCAATGAGCATTGTACAGTGCTTAGGTATTGGAATGGTTTTTCTAGCATAACAGGCAACTAGGAGACTCTAATATACAACTAAGTGTCACTAAATTATAAATGTACTAACTCTAAAAATAGATTAAGAGATGGGTATTGACAAGGTTATACACATAATAGAGTCTATTATGCTTAAAAATCATGTAAGCTATGGACTTTTTATGGAAAGATAGTCTTTTGTTTTTTTCACTTACCTCAACAGATTCTTCAATAGATTGAGTATTTAATAGCGTTGTACGTACCCTTAATAGCAATAGTGTCATTTGTACACCAATGTTAACTATTCTAAAGTGTTATTTTATTCTAATCTTCATTATAAATTATTTTATTTTTTAGAGTGAAAATATCTTTAAATTTAACGTACAATAATAATATTTGTATGGTGCAAAATAAATATTATTAGATTTTCATCAATAATATTTTATGGTATATCTATTTGATATTATAAATCTTTATATTTTTTTCTATAATCTCGATAAAACTTGAGATACTAACTTACTATAATGTAGAACGGAGTAAATACTTTAGATACTGTTTGATTTACATATTTATAACATTAACGATAATCGATCCATAATTAGATACCACACTATAAGTTGAGACCGTCCTATTCAAACTTATTACCACTGTTAATCATTATCGTTGCCCGTTACGTTATATTTCGTGAACCAAACGGCACTTTAGTTCGTTCACCCACGTTAACTGATCTGAACTGCACTTTCATTATGAATGAACGAGCGTTATATCCTGACGTGCCTGAATTAAGATCCCTCCTCAAAACAAAATGTTGGTGCAGGACACGGCCGCTGGCAAGCTCCTGTTGGCGCTGGCAAATACTCCGCCAATCTCCCCAAGGTTGGCGCGTAGACGATGTCCGTGCCGGGGCAGGCTCGCGAGAAGACCCGATATAGCAAGTATGGTGTTCGTCATATATACCATTGGTCCATAGAAATTTTCTAGTACCCCTCAGTAATTTAGCGGTCTATCAACACTACAGTAAAAGAAACAATTTCCGACGGCTAAAGTTGTCGGACGTAAGGATTGAACCGTCGGAGATAAGCTATGTCCGACGGTTTTAGGCCGTCGGATATAAGGCGTCGGAAATAGCCTTATCTCCGACGGCAGCCATCGGAAATAACCTATCTCCGACGGCCGTCTCGGCCCGTCGGAAGAAAAAAAGGTTAACCGTTTTACCGACCAGCTGTGGGTCCCACAACGTTATGTCCGACGGTCTAACGGTAGCCGTCGGACATAAGTGAGCCCTTATGTCCGACGGCTAGAGTTAGGCGGTCGGACATAATATATTTCAGAAGTTACAAAAAATTCTGTTTTTTAAAAAAACTGACATTTACAAAACAAAAACAGATTTCATGCACATATATACATTCACAATCACAAATATACACATTCACATAAGTATTCACATTCACAATCATAAATATTCTCACATAAATATTAACATTCACAAATTTAACATCAACATATAAGTCCAACAGTTGTTGCAAACTGACATTGTGTCTCATAAACAAGTGTTGTAATCACGGTTGCAAACAAGTGTTGCAAAGTGTTTCACAAATTAACATCACGACACATCAATCATATCCATCGTCTGGATGGTTCGAGTAGCCACCTCCTCCTGCTGGACTATGCGTGTTGAAAAGGTTATTCACCCACGAATGTGATGCGTCGTCTTGACCAGACCCGTCTCCTGGTGCTCCAACTGTAGCGGGGGTGTCTGAAATCCCTATAACACACGCACATGAAATTGTAACCACTCAGTTTTTCATTTAAACAAATAAGACATCTATGAACATGTCACACACGCATATGTGTACATACCGTAGGGAATTGTGACGGAGGCGGAGGTGGAGGTGGAGGCGCAAGCATTGGCATCGGAAGTGCAAAGTCCGGAGGCGGCATCCCATAGGTGGGCATCGGGACGCCCGCTTGTTGGGCTAGTTGCTACAAATTATATACAAGTCATTGTTGAGCAAATAAGATACACATCATGTGTTTTACAAAATAAGCTACAAAATGTTACTTCAGCTTACCGAGAGAAGAGCTTGATTTTGGGCCTGGAGGTTTGCATAATACTCGTCCCTCTTCTTCTGGTACTCGGCTTGTTGCCTCTGGTACTCAGATTGTTGCCTCTGGTACTCCAATTGTTCCCTCAAGACTGATTGATGGTACTCTGCCTGTTGACGCAACACTGCCATCTCTATGTCGTGGGCGGATGATCGTGAACGTGACAACTGTGAAGACGACGATGTGGACTGTCGTCCACGGCGTCTCAGCTCTCTGGAATCAATCGTAGAATCAAAAATACCCAACCTACAAGAGTGAACCATGCACTTAGTATAGTAACTCATGCCTCAGTTGAATCGCAAGCATATGATGACAATTTTGAAATCCAAATTAAATAATCTCACCGTCCGTGGGCTTGTCCTCCTCCGCTAGCATATGCTGCCTGAGGGTCGATTGGCTGGCTCCTCCAATCGTACTCCTGCCCATGGCGTTGAACCATCTCCTGCCCATACGAAGCCTGGAGGCAAACAATATCAAATATAAGTGCATAACCCCTATGCCCTTGCAAACAATATCAAACACATAATAGAGTATCAAAAACTCACTAGACGGTCGGTGGCCGTCTGAGTGCATAACACATCAGGATTCTGAGGATCAGAACCCCTATTCCCTTGCATATACACCTCCACATCCGTGGGCGTACGACCGGATTTGACTTCCTGTACATAAAAGTTACAATGACACATTTCTATGTAATTCAAAAGTTACAACAAACTGTGACTTACCATTCGCTTAGCCAAGCGCACATGACCATCACCGCCGTAGTTGTGGAACGACTCAGTCCCACGGTTTCCCCTGTTCCTTTCAGAAATGGCACGAAACTCAGGGGAAGCCCACCATCTGCACAATGCCCGATAACCCTCTGATCGGGTGGCCATCCACGGCACCGACACCTACATGAAATTTTTTAAATAAAGCAAGCAAATACATGGCTTCGTGCGATATGAGAGGCAAGAACCTGTTTACCTCTAGGTATTGCTCCTCCGTCAAGTAAATTGATGACCACTCGGCCTTGGTATTTGGCATCGGTCGATCATCAGCATTTGCTCTGTACCATGCGTTTATAGCCTGAATTCGAGCATAGTACATTGCATCTGCAACAACATCATTCGCGTTATACTCAAACACGTAACGAGCGTTCATATCATATGATCCATCGTCCGGCAACTTGTACCGTTTCTGCAAAAAAAATTAGTGTTATCATAAAAGCAAACATATATGGAATAACTAAAATAGTATAAATAATTCGTACCCAGAATGCATCCCAAACTAGTGCCTGTGTGTTGCCAAACGTTCTACAGACACCATAGCGATAATGCTCCCAAGTGGTGGCGGGGACAGACTCGCCAGTAGGCAAAGTCACAACACCAGGCCAGTGCAGACAAACAAGATTACCAAGGACCATGTTCACCTGCCTGTAGTGTCCTGTGCCTGTGAACGAGTCGTCGATCCAAGTCCTGCAAATAGTATAAACAATGTGGAAATTAAAACATAATTTTCAATAACATTTAAGCAAAGACATGTCACTCACTTTCCACTAGGCTTTATCAAAACCCGAGATTCGGGTGGAAGCTCTAGAGGTGGTCCAACAAAATGCAGCTTCCTCGTTCTCCTAACTCGAGAAGTTCCAGACCCAGCTGTGGAATCTCCACCAGCCCCAGAATCCCTAGCCCCAGAATCCCCACCAGCATCGTCTCCAGCATCATCTCCCACATTATCTCCACCATCATCTTCAACATCATCTCTTGCATGATCCTCTACCACTGGTTCCTCAATTTCAGCATCCTATGAAACAAATACCTTACATCATACAATATTAAGTAACTCAAATAATGTAATTTAACAACTAACTTACATCTTGTGGAGGCAAATGTTCTGCCAGCGCTCTCCGTCTGCTCATGGTAGAACCTGTGCCCTGAAAAACTGAATCCTCACCCCTCGAGCTGCTCCTCGAGCTACTCCTCGTCCCAAGCAAACTACGAGCAAAAGCCTTCATTTTCTTTGACATCCTATTTTAACAACAACAAGTTAGTACGTAAATCGACAATAAAATATGCAACAAAATCATAAAATATGCAATAAAATCATTAAATATGCAATAAAATCATGATCCATACTCGTCAATCGTAATCGTAATCAAAATCAGGATCTAGTTGCTTTCGTCGATTTAATGGATGCCAAGTAGCTTTCTTCTTTCTCGTCACTCGTTTTCGTTTTGGAGGAACCTCTACATCATTTTGATCACCTAATAAAGATTCTTCCAACATTTCAGTTTGTACATTAAACGTGCTTGTAAGTTCTTCGTCTTGGAAAATCTCAGCAGCCCCCCACTTCGTGCTTGATTTGACTTTCAACATAACCAGCATCACCAGGAGCATATAGTCGTTCACGAGGATTAACTTTGTACACTACCCTCCAATCAACCAAACCCTTTTTCTTAGATGGATATGTCATATAATACACCTGGTCGCATTGGTGGGCAAGGATTATAGTGTCGTAGCCTTTTAATCTATCGTTGTCTTTGACTTCCACCATGCCATATTGATTTTCTCGCGTTGAGTTTGGAGAAAACCAATCACAATCGAAGAACACCACTTTGAGTTGTTTATCTCCAAAAAAACTTGTACTCGATTATATCATTAATGACTCCATAATAATTAGTCACCTTCCCTTCATCATCGACAGCTCTAGTTACAACTCCGGAATTTGTCGTGGCTGCTAGAGGATGATCATCTTCGAACCTTGTGGAACGGAATCTAAAACCATTGACATCATACCAACCATAACGTCTGGCAGTTACTGCTCCTAGGGATAATTGTCGAAGGTCCGGGTGTATATTGTCATTTTTATCTACATAATCTCGAAACCAACACAAGAAATTAAGTCCCCCATCTTTTCCCTCTCGACGAATCTGGTCACGTTCACAGCCAGAGATGCAATTTTGAGAATCAAATTCCCTGTTAGTACAAGGAAACAAACCTTTTAGTATCACAACAAAAATTCTAGCGGCAATGACTAAAATAAAGTTTACACTTACAGGAGAAACTGACTCATCTCTTCCATGTTGTTATACATGTAGAGTAAAGCAGTCTTCCATTCGTCGTTGGTGAAACAATATGTTGTGCTGGGTCCTACAGTTTTGCCCCTCCATTGAAAAATTTCAATATCACTGATAGGGGGCTCGTCGACATGATACCGCAACGTAGGGGCATTGACATTGTGTTCCTCTGCAAAGTACAGGCCCGTGAACGATGCTATCTCTTTGTATTTGAATTCTTCAGCGATGCACCCTTCAACTCGTCTCTTATTACCAACCATTGCACGTAGCTTCTTTAGTGTCCTTTCTATGTGATACATCCATCTATATTGCACAGGACCTCCTACCTTAGCTTCGTATGGTAGGTGAACAAGTAGATGTTGCATCGGATTGAAGAAACCTGGTGGAAATATTTTTTTCAAGTCTGCATACCAAAATCGGTATTTGTTGCTCAAGCTTCTCCATCATCTCTTTCTTTATTTCTTTAGCACAAAGATGTCTATAAAAGTAGCTTAGCTCCGCTAATGCTTTCTAGACATCATTTTTTACAAAACCACGAAACATAACAGGAAGGAGTCTTTCCATTATTATGTGGTAGTCATGACTCTTCAACCCAGAAAACTTGCCCGTCTTCAAATTCACCGACCTTCTAAAACCCGCAGCATAACCATCTGGGAACTTTAAGTTTTTCAACCATTTCATCAATTGTTTCTTCCTTTTAGGTTTAATACTGAAAGGAGCACGTGGCTTCTTCTGATTCTCTCCTATCTCCATAGTTGGTCTTCTACAGATTAAGACCAAGTCTTTCCTAGCCTTAGGGTTGTCTTTTGTTTTGTCAGTGATATTCATGCAAGTGCTGATAATGCTTTCACCCATATTTCGTTCCTGGTGCATGACATCAATGTTATGCATTAGAATCAAGGCTTTCATATAAGGGAGTTCCCATAGACCACATTTGTGAGTCCAATTATGCTCGGTTCCATAACCTTCAAAACGATTTCCATGTTCGTTTAGTTTCAAATCATTAAGTCTCGCGAGAATCTCTGGACCACTTAGACGCTTGGGTGGTCCCCTTGTCACAATCGTGTCCTTTTTAAAAGCGTTCCTATCGAACCTGAACGGGTGATCCTCTGGCAAAAAACATCTATGGCAATCGAAGTAACATATCTTTCCACCAAACTTTAGTCGAAAGCATAAAGTGTCTTCAACGCATATCGGACATGTCAAAATCCCATGACAACTCCATCCAGCAAAGATACCATAAGCCATAAAATCATGAATAGACCATAAAAATGCGGCTCTCAGGTTGAACTTCTGTTTCTTGTAACAATCGTACGCCTCTACTCCTTCTCACAAAATTTTCAATTCTTCAATCAGGGGTCTCATCATCACATCGATCTTTGTTCCAGGATGATCCGGACCAGGTATTACAAGACACAAGAAAATAAATTCATATTTCATGCAAAGAGCTGGTGGAAGGTTGTATGGAACAGCAAAGACGGGCCAACATGAGTAGGACGTTGCAGTTAGATTGAATGGCGAGAAACCATATGTTGCCAAACCGAAGCGGACATTCCGCACTTCATTAGCAAAGCTGGAATCAAAAGCATCTAGTGCCTTCCATGCATCTGTATCAGCTGGGTGCACCATGACATTTGGATTCTCACGTACCCCTTCTTTGTGCCACCTCATGTGTCTGGCTGTATTCTTAGAGATGAACAAACGTTTCAACCGAGGTATAAGAGGCATGTAACGAAGCTGCTTACGTGCAATCTTCGTAGTCACAGTCAAACCATCGTCATTTTCAACCTCAACGAATCTACGCTCACCACAAACAGTACACTTCTTCTCACCCGCGGTCTCCTTCCAAAAAAGCATACAATTATTATCACAGACATCGATTTTTTCGTAGTCCATACCGAGCCCAGATAACAACTTTTTGGACTGATACATGTCCTTTGGCATCTTGTGATTCTCCGGAAGTACATCACTGATCAAGTTCAAAAGCTCCTTGTAGCAGTTGTTTGAGAATGCAAACTTAGACTTAATAGCCATAAGTCGAGTCACAAATACAAGGACGATCACTTTTGTGTGCTCATGCAACGGCTCTTCGGCAGCTTTAAGGAGCTCGAAGAACTTCTGAACCTCAGGTGTAGCTGGATCCTCATACTCGGTGGGTTGACCGGGGTTCTCAGAATCAACGGTTAGAAGCTCATGGCGTACATCGTCAAGCATCTCTTCCATCCTATCGTAGTCCTCCTCTTCATGTGACTGAACTTCTGATACAATACAAGGAGGTGGGTCCTCACCGTGGTGCACCCACACCTCATAGCCTGGCATATAACCGTTCTTGCAAAGATCTATCGACATAGTCCTCCTGTCAAGGAAATAAATGTTCCGACACTTGGTACAAGGGCACCTAACATCGGTTCCAGTCTCTGACCGAGCAAAAGCACGGTCGAGAAACGCGTCAGTCTTGGCAACCCACTCACTTGATAGAGCACCTCTTTTCTTCCAACCTTCATACATCCATCGACGATCCTCCTCCATACTAGATACGAGATGTTAACTTGATTAGTTAAGTTAATCACGCCTCTAATCTAATAAACCACACTAATACAAGGAAAATAATTTAACGGGACCCTAAATCATATAAAATAACCTTATTTCCGAGGGCATAATAATTACCCTCGGAAATTAATAATTTAAATTATATAGACACCACTACATAACATTATCACGGGTGACAAATCATATAAAATGACCTTATTTCCGAGGGCATAATAATTACCCTCGGAAATTAAAAATTAAAATTATCTAAGCACCACTAATTAAATTTAGGCCCTCGGATATAATAAGATAAACATTATTTAACATACTAACTATTAAATAACAACATTGGAAACTACAAAACAATATTAATATATACAAAATATTAATAATACATTAAATACATTAATATTAAATACCTTACACCGGCGGCCGACGGGGGGCGGGCGGGGCGGGCGTCGACGGCGGGCTGGGCGGGCGTCGACGGCGGACGGGGCGGTCGACGGCGGGCGGGTGGGGCGACGGGCATCGACGGTGGGTGGGCGTCGACGGAGGCGGCGGCGAGCGTCGACGGCGGGTTGGGCGTCGACGACGGCGGGCAGAGACAGAGAAGAGAGAAGCGAGCGCGCGTGAAAATGAACCGCGCACCGGGCCAGGACCGTGTTAAAAAACCTTATCTCCGACGGCTATTTACGAGGCCGTCGGACATAAGGTTATATCCGACGGCTACGCTGCCAGCCGTCGGATATAATCTTATGTCCGACGGCCTCGTAAATAGCCGTCGGAAATAAGTTGATATTTCCGAGAGCCCATGGTGGCCGTCGGACATAAGATTATATCCGACGGCCTCGTAGGAAGCCATTGGAGATAAAGTGACCGTCGGATATTCGTCAGTTTACTATAGTGCAAATCGAAATCGGTCTATAGTAGCGAGTCCATAACTAGATACATAGCCTACCAAGACGAGCTCTAATGGCTCATCCTTCTCCCCTATCGGCTCCAGGGTGGACGGCCGCAGAGGCTATCTCCAGTAGCGTATTCATCGCCGTGTACATATTTAAACTATATTCTACCAACAGTACAGTTTATAATGCAAAATAGTGTTTCGGATGACCATATGTGTGAACTGCTGGACACGGTCTTAGACTCCAACGTCGCCTTTTCAGGTCCCTGCATGCAAGGGGGACATACTTTTCCCTTTACTCTTTAACGGCTAAATTAACACTTTTCAAGTTTAATTACCTGATAACAATGTGTATTATAGTACTACAAATATTGTATAATTTTTTAAAACTCTAAAAACTGATGTAAAAAAGTTAAATATGTACGTTAAAGAGTAAAGGGGTGCCGAATAGAGGAATGGTAGGAGAGAAGGTGAAATAAAGAGAATAATTTTTGAAAAAGAAGACATTTAAATATGGATACAAAATACGTATAGGAGGATTTATGAGGGAACCGTTAGAGCCACTTCAATGCCCTACGCCCCTACCCTTCATTTGTCGCAACTACCCATCCCTCTCCTGCTCATGGTCACCCCACAAACGCCCGGAGGCTTTTGTCGTCCCTCCTGGCCATCCACTATCCCTCCCTTCGCGTTAGTGCCCTCTACCCTCTGCCCCTGCGGCTACACCCGACTTCTCCAACTCAACAACTTACCCAAGGCATCTAGGAGCAAACGGCCAGCAATCCAGGCCCTAAGTGTCGGCTGCGCTAGTGCGTCGACACCCTGCCAATATGGTTGGTGCCCCTAGACCCTAGCGACCAACGCGTGCCCAGCCCTAGTGCCCTAGTGTCATATAAATTTTTGGGTTTCCTTAGACGCAGCCCATGCACCACCCATGTGTGTCGATGCACACAGGACTAAGACAGCGGGTCTCTGGCACATGGAGCTTGAACTGATCTCTTTGTTAGGGTTATGTCGTTGTGGTGCTAGTTGTTAACTACATAGATCGCTAGCAGATAAGTAGAAGAAGGAAGTGGTAGAGGAAGTCGGAGAAGAAGAAGAAGGTTTACAGAACTCAGTTACGACATAACACTCACTCTCTACACGCACGCTTATATGTACCCTCTTACATGGGCCTTAATTCATCCACGCTGGCCCAATTACTTTGGAGTTGGCCTTCTTCGTGCGACTGGAACTACGCCCCGCTTCCTCTCCTGTTCTACGTCCGGCACCACACCTTTCTTCAGGTTCATGTTCTTAAGAGTCTTTAATGGCACACACATCTTCAGGTTCAGGTTCTTTAGCAGTGCCCACATTCCCCCTGCTTGAATGACTGATTGCCCCCAAGCAGCTCCATTAGGAAAATGCGACCGAAGCTCCTGTACATTCTCCCATGTTGCTAATGCCGGTGGCATGAAAGACCATTGAACCAACACTTGGGCAACTGAATTAATGCCACGGTTAACAGTCTGCCTCTACAAAATTTTCACAAGAACACTAAAATGATAATGATAATCATCAGTAGGTAATGAACGAGAAGCAACAAACCCCAAACCCACTGCACGCTTCAACTGAGATACGTGTATCACAGGGTGAATCTTGGATGTCACTGGAAGTTGTAATTTATATGCAACCGAGTCCACTTTCTGTTCAATCTAAAATGGCCCAAATAACTTGAACGCCAATTTTCGGTGAGATCTCACGGCAACGGATGATTGTACATATGGTTGGAGTTTAAGAAAAACCCAATCACCGACAGCAAAACATCGCTCTGACCGTCCTTTATCAGCTTTACGCTTCATACGGTGTTTAGCCCATTCCAGATGTTGCTTGATCAACTTAGACATCAACTGCCTCTCCTGCAACCAAGCACTAAGATCACGAGAATTGACCATAGCTTCATAGGTGATTCCAAACTGTCGAGGCTGAGAACCATAGAGGGCCTGAAACGGAGAAACATCGATGGCAGAATGGGGAGTGGATTTATACCAAAACTGTGCTACGAACAACCACTTACTCCACTAATGTGGGCACACGTGCACAAAACAACAAAGGAAAGTTTCTAGGCAAAGGTTCACACGCTCCGACTAACCGTCCGTTTGAGGATGGTACGTAGAACTCATCCGCAGTTGTACTCCGACCAACCAAAACAGTTCCTGCCATAAAGTGCTAAGAAATTCTTTTTATCCTAATCAGACACGATTGACTGAGGCAGACCATGATGCTTGTATGCTTGGTCATGAAACAGTCGGGCTACTGACAACACCGTGAACGGATGTTTGAGAGGAAGGAAGTTTGCATACTTGGTGAAGGCATCGATAACCACCAAAATACATATATACGACTGTGAAACTGGCAAGGCCTCAATGAAGTCCATAGTAATCATCTGCCACAAAGTTATTGGCCCTGGTAATGGTTTGAAAGGGAAATGTGCCCTTGGGCGATTTCTAAGTATTTTGGTGATTTAGTGTCCAACACAAGTGCCTAAGTGTAAAAAGGTGGACAAAGTACAAATCAAGGATAAAGGTATGTTTCTCAGACTTAGTACATTGTTTTAGAGACTAATGTATTGTGTCTAAGTGCTGGAAATAGGAAAAATCCAATTGCAAATGTCTTGGCTCGAGCAGCCAAGAATCTGCTCAGTCTGGGAGCACCGGACTGTCCGGTGGTGCACCGGACAGTGTCCGGTGCGCTAGGCTGGCTCGAGCGAAGTGGCTGCTCTCGGGACTTCGACGGCGGTGTACGACTATAATTCACCGGACTGTCCGGTGGTGTACCGGACTGTCCGGTGGGTCGTTCACAGGCGAACTCGTCGCTCTCGGGAATTCATCGGCGACATACGGCTATAATTCACCGGACTGTCCGGTGTACACCGGACTGTCCGGTGAGCCAACCGTCGGCAGGGCCAACGGTCGGCCGCGCGATCTGCGCGGGACACGTGGCCGAGCCAACGGCTAGAAGGAGGCACCGGTCTGTCCGGTGTACACCGGACATGTCCGGTGCACCAACGGCTCTCTGGCTGCCAACGGTCGACTGCGCCATTTATGGAAGGAAATCGGGCACCGGACAGTGTCCGGTGTGCACCGGACTGTCCGGTGCGCCAGTCGACAGAAGGCAAGATCAGCCTTCCTAGATTGCTCTCAACGGCTCCTAGCTGCCTTGGGGCTATAAAAGGGACCCCTGGGCGCATGGAGGAGCACACCAAGCATTCCTACAACATTCCTAAGCACCAAGACATCAATTCCGCGCCTTTGATTCTTTGCGATAGCAATTAGAGCTCTAGTTGAGTGGTGAACTCATTGAGTTGTGTTGTGAGCTCTCGTTGCGATTTGTGTGTGTGGTGTTGCTGTGATTTCTTGTCTTGAGTGCGTTGCTAATCCCTCCCTTGCTCTGTGCTTCTTTGTGAACTTCAATTGTAAGGGTGAGAGACTCCAAGTTGTGGAGATTCCTCGCAAACGGGATTGAGTAAAGCAAGCAAAACACCGTGGTATTCAAGTGGGTCTTTGGACCACTTGAGAGGGGTTGATTGCAACCCTCGTCCGTTGGGACGCCACAACGTGGAGTAGGCAAGCGTTGGTCTTGGCCGAACCACGGGATAACCACTGTGCCATCTCTGTGATTGATTTATTGTGGTTATTGTGTTTTGACTCCTCTCTAGTCACTTGGCATTTACTGTGCTAACACTTAACCAAGTTTGTGTGGCTTAAGTTTTCAAGTTTTACAGGATCACCTATTCACCCCCCCCTCTAGGTGCTCTCAATTGGTATCAGAGCCGTTCTCTTCACAAAGGGACTAACCGCCCGAAGAGATGGATCCTAAGGGGAAGGGTATCGTGATCAACGATAAAGAGAAGGAATCCTTCGTCAACGAGCCGAAGGACGACAAGCCTACCGACTTCGGCTCGGGCCATAGACGGAAGGAAGGGAAGAAGAAGAAGACAAGGCGCATCAAGGAGATCGTCTACTACGACGACAGCGATGAGTCTACTTCTTCCCAAAAGGACGATGACCACAATGACTACGAGAGAAGGAAACCGGTTAATTCGAACTTTTCTTTTGACTACTCTCGTATTCCTCAAAGTACAAATGCTCATTTATTATCTATTCCACTTGGCAAACCTCCTCATTTTGATGGAGAGGACTACGGATTTTGGAGCCACAAAATGCGTAGTCACTTGTTCTCTCTCCATCCTAGTATATGGGAGATTGTAGAGAGTGGAATGCACTTTGATAGTTCGGATAGTCCCATGTTCATTAATGAGCAAATTCATAAGAATGCACAAGCTACTACTGTTCTTCTATCTTCATTGTGCAGGGATGAATACCACAAAGTGAGCGGCTTGGATAACGCCAAGCAGATCTGGGACACTCTCAAGATTTCTCATGAGGGGAACGACGTCACCTTGCTCACCAAGATGGAGTTGGTGGAGGGCGAGCTTGGACGATTCGCTATGATAAGGGGCGAGGAGCCGACGCAAACATACAACCGGCTCAAGACCCTTATCAACAAAATAAAGAGCTACGGAAGCACGCGATGGACGGACCACGATGTCGTCCGACTGATGCTAAGGTCCTTTACCGTTCTTGATCCTCATTTGGTGAATAATATTCGTGAGAATCCCAGGTACACCAAAATGTCGCCCGAAGAAGTCCTTGGAAAATTCGTAAGCGGGCGAATGATGATCAAGGAGGCGAGGTATGTGGACGATGCATTGAATGGTCAAATCAACGAGCCTCAACCCCTTGCTCTCAAGGCAACAAGAAGCAAGGAGGCGCTACCTAGCAAGGTGGCACAAATTGAGGCAGCCGGACTTAATGATGAAGAGATGGCCCTCATCATCAAAAGATTCAAGACGGCGCTTAAGGGTCGCAAGGGACAGCCAAGCAAGACCAAAGCCAAGGGGAAGCGCTCATGCTTCAAATGCGGTAAGATTGGTCATTTTATTGCTAACTGTCCCGATAATGAAAGTGACCAGGAACACGGGAGCAAGAGGGAGAAGAAGAAGAACTATAAGAAGGCAAAGGGCGAGGCACATCTTGGCAAGGAGTGGGATTCGGATTGCTCCTCGTCCGACTCCGACAATGAAGGCCTCGCCGCCACCGCCTTCAACAAGTCATCCCTCTTCCCCAACGAGCGTCACACATGCCTCATGGCAAGGGAGAAGAAGGTATGTACTCGAGACTCTACTTATGCTTCTTCAAGTGAGGACGAATCTAGTGATGAGGATGAAATAGATTATTCATGTTTATTTAAAGGTCTAGATAGAACCAAGGTAGATAAAATTAATGAATTAATTGATGCCTTGAATGATAAGAATAGGCTTCTAGAAAAACAAGAAGATTTGTTGTATGAAGAACATGACAAATTTGTAGAAGCACAAAAATCTCATGCTTTAGAAGTTAAAAGAAATGAAATGCTTTCTTGTGAATTATCTTCTTGCCATGAGACAATTTCTAGCTTAAGGAGCATTAATGATGATTTGAATGCTAAGTTAGAAATAGCTAGGAAATCAACAACTTGTGTAGAAAATGTTGTTATTTGCAATAGATGTAAAGATTTTGATATTGATGCTTGTAGTGAACACATAGCTTCTATTGCAAAGTTAAATGATGAAATGGCTAGTCTTAATGCCCAACTTAAGGCTAGCAAAAGCGATTTTGATAAACTAAAATTTGCTAGGGATGCCTACACGATTGGTAGACACCCCTCAATTAAGGATGGGCTTGGCTTCAAGAGGGAAGCCAAGAACTTAACAAGCCATAAGGCTCCCATCTCCGCCAAGGAGAAAGGGAAGGCCCCTATGGCAAGTAGTACTAAAAAGAACCATGCTTTTATGTACTTTGATAGAAGACAGTCTCATAGGAGTTGTAATGCTCTTGATTCACATGCCTATGATTCTTATGCTATGTTTGCTCCCAGTTCTTCCTATATGCATGATAGAGATATGCCTAGGAAAAATATTCATCATGTGCCTAGGAAAAATATTCATCATGTTCCTAGAAAAGTTATGAATGGTCCCTCTACAATTTATCATGCTTTAAATGCTTCCTTTGCTATTTGTAGAAAGGATAGGAAGATAGTTGCTAGGAAATTAGGGGCAAAATGCAAGGGTGATAAAACTTGCATTTGGGTCCCTAAGGAAATTGTGACTAACCTTGTAGGACCCAACAAGAGTTGGGTACCTAAGACCCAAGCCTAAATTTGCCTTGCAGGTTTATGCATCCGGGGGTTCAAGCTGGATTATCGACAGCGGATGCACAAACCATATGACGGGGGAGAAGAAGATGTTCACCTCCTACGTCAAGAATAAGGATTCCCAAGATTCAATCATATTCGGTGATGGGAACCAAGGCAAGGTGAAAGGTTTAGGCAAGATTGCAATATCTAATGAGCACTCTATCTCTAATGTGTTTTTAGTTAAGTCTCTTGGTTATAATTTACTATCTGTTAGTCAATTATGTAATATGGGATATAATTGTCTATTTACAAATGTAGATGTGTCTGTCTTTAGAAGATGTGATGGTTCACTAGCTTTTAAGGGTGTACTAGACGGCAAACTTTATTTAGTTGATTTTGCAAAAGAGGAGGCCGGTCTAGATGCATGCTTAATTGCTAAGACTAGCATGGGCTGGCTGTGGCATCGCCGCTTAGCACATGTGGGGATGAAGAACCTTCACAAGCTTCTAAAGGGAGAACACGTGATAG
Source organism: Zea luxurians (assembly GCA_029449295.1). NCBI lineage: Eukaryota > Viridiplantae > Streptophyta > Magnoliopsida > Poales > Poaceae > Zea > Zea luxurians. The sequence continues at coordinate 38,592,851 of JAOPSE010000018.1, read as the reverse complement.
GTTTGACTAACGTGCAATTCGAAAAAGATAGACCTTGTGCAGCTTGTCAAGCAGGTAAACAAGTGGGAGGAGCACATCACAGCAAGAATGTGATGACCACTTCAAGACCTCTGGAGCTGCTGCATATGGACCTCTTTGGACCCGTCGCCTATCTGAGCATAGGAGGAAGTAAGTATGGTCTAGTTATTGTTGATGACTTTTCCCGCTTCACTTGGGTGTTCTTTTTGCAGGATAAGTCTGAAACCCAAGGGACCCTCAAGCGCTTCCTCAGGAGAGCTCAAAATGAGTTTGAGCTCAAGGTGAAGAAGATAAGGAGCGACAATGGGTCCGAATTCAAGAATCTTCAAGTGGAGGAGTTCCTTGAGGAGGAGGGGATCAAGCACGAGTTCTCCGCTCCCTACACACCTCAGCAAAATGGTGTGGTAGAGAGGAAGAACAGGACGCTCATAGATATGGCGAGGACTATGCTTGGAGAGTTCAAAACCCCCGAGTGTTTTTGGTCGGAAGCCGTGAACACGGCTTGCCACGCCATCAACAGGGTCTACCTTCACCGCCTTCTCAAGAAGACTTCATACGAGCTGCTGACTGGTAACAAACCCAATGTATCGTACTTTCGTGTATTTGGGAGTAAATGCTACATTCTAGTGAAGAAGGGTAGGAATTCCAAATTTGCTCCCAAAGCCGTAGAAGGGTTTTTATTAGGTTATGATTCAAATACAAAGGCGTATAGGGTCTTGAAAGGGAAATGTGCCCTTGGGCCATTTCTAAGTATTTTGGTGATTTAGTGCCCAACACAGGTGCCTAATTGTAAAATGGTGGACAAAGTACAAATCAAGGATAAAGGTATGTTTCTCAGACTTAGTACATTGTTTTATGGACTAATGTATTGTGTCTAAGTGCTGGAAACAGAAAAAATCGAGTTGGAGAAGAAATGGCTCGAGCAGCCAAAGTCTGCCCAGTCTGGGTGCACCGGACTGTCCGGTGGTGCACCGGACAGTGTCCGGTGCGCCAGGCTGGCTCGGCGTGAAGTGGCCGCTCTCGGGAATTCGCCGACAGCGTACGGCTAAAATTCACCGGACTGTCCGGTGTGCACCGGACTGTCCGGTGAGCCAACGGTCGGCCAGGCCAACGGTCGGCCGCGGAATCTGCGCGCGACACGTGGCCAGGCCAACGGTCGGAAGGGGGCACCGGACTGTCCGGTGTGCACCGGACATGTCTGGTGCGCCAACGTCTCCCAGATCTGCAACGGTCGGCAGCGCCATTTTAGGAAGGAAATCGGGCACCGGACAGTGTCCGGTGTGCACCGGACTGTCCGGTGCACCCGACGACAGAAGGCAAGATTGGCCTTCTAGATTTGCTCTCAACGGCTCCTAGCTGCCTTGGGGCTATAAAAGGGACCCCTAGGCGCATGGAGGAGAAGACCAAGCAACCTTAGAGCATTCTTGATCATCCACACTAAGTCTTGCGCATTCGTTTGTCATTCTCAGTGATTCGAGCTCCGTTCTAGTGAGAACTTTGAGATAGTCTTTTGAGCTCGATTCTTGGCCGTGTGTGTGCGCATTTTGCTGTGGATTTGTGTGTGTTGCTTTCCTCCCTTACTCCGTATTTCTTGTGAATCTCAAGTGTAAGGGCGAGAGGCTCTAAGTTGTGGAGAATCCTCGCAAATGGGATATTGAAAGGCAAAACAAAACACCGTGGTATTCAAGTTGGTCTTTGGACCGCTTGAGAGGGGTTGATTGCAACCCTCGTCCGTTGGGACGCCACAACGTGGAGTAGGCAAGCGTTGGTCTTGGCCGAACCACGGGATAAACCACTGTGTCATCTCTGTATTTGATCTCTTGTGATATTGTGTTTTGTTGAGACTCCTCTCTAGCCACTTGGCGATTATTGTGCTAACACTTAACAAGTTTTTGTGGCTATAAGTTTAAGTTTTCACAGGGTCACCTATTCACCCCCCCCTCTAGGTGCTCTCAATTGGTATCAGAGTCGTTCTCTTCACAAAGGGACTAACCGCCCGAAGAGATGGATCCTAAAGGGAAGGGAATCGTGATCAACGACAAGGAGAAGGAGTCCTTCGTCAACGAGCCAAAGGACGACAAGACTACCGACTCGGGCTCGGGGCACAAACGCAAAGAAGGGAAGAAGAAGAAGACAAGACGCATCAAGGAGATCGTCTACTACGACAGCGACGAATCTTCCTCTTCCCAAAAGGACGACGACAACAACTACAGGAAGACGGTCAATTCGAACTTTTCATTTGATTATTCTCGTATTCCACATAGTTCGAATTCGCAATTGCTTTCCATTCCTCTTGGCAAACCTCCACACTTCGATGGGGAGGACTACGGATTTTGGAGTCACAAAATGCGTAGTCACTTATTCTCTCTCCATCCAAGCATATGGGAGATTGTAGAGAATGGAATGAAATTTGATAGCTCGGATAGCCCTTTGCTTATAAATGAACAAATTCATAGAAATGCACAAGCTACTACTGTTCTCTTAGCATCTTTGTGCAGGGAAGAGTACAATAAGGTGAGCGGCTTGGACAATGCCAAGCAGATATGGGACACCCTCAAGATCTCTCACGAGGGGAACGACATCACCATGCTCACCAAGATGGAGTTGGTGGAGGGCAAGCTTGGACGATTCGCGATGATAAGGGGCGAGGAACCGACTCAAACTTACAACCGGCTCAAGACCCTTATCAACAAAATAAGGAGCTACGGAAGCATACGATGGACGGACCACGACGTCGTTCGCCTAATGCTAAGGTCTTTTACCGTTCTTGATCCTCATCTCGTAAACAATATTCGTGAGAATCCCAGGTACACGATGATGACGCCCGAGGAGGTACTCGGAAAATTCGTAAGCGGGCAGATGATGATCAAGGAGGCGAGATATGTGGACGACGCTCTAAATGGTCCAATCAATGAACCTCAACCCGTTGCTCTCAAGGCAACGAGGAGCAAGGAGGCGCTACCGAGCAAGGTGGCGCAAGTTGAGGCGGCCGGACTAAATAATGAGGAGATGGCCCTCATCATTAAGCGCTTCAAGACGGCGCTTAAGGGTCGCAAGGGACAGCCAAGCAAGACCAAGACAAAGGAGAAGCGCTCGTGCTTCAAATGTGGTAAGATTGGTCATTTCATTGCTAACTGTCCCGATAATGAAAGTGACCAGGAAAAGGGGAACAAAAGGGAGAAGAAGAAGCATTACAAGAAGGCCAAGGGCGAGGCGCATATCGGAAAGGAGTGGGATTCGGATTGCTCCTCCTCCGACTCCGACAATGAAGGACTCGCCGCCACCGCCTTCAACAAGTCATCCCTCTTCCCCAACGAGCGTCACACTTGCCTCATGGCAAGGGAGAAGAAAGTAAGCACTCATGATACTAGTACTTATGCTTCTTCAAGTGAGGATGAGTCTAGTGATGATGATGAGGTAGATTACTCATGCTTATTCAAGGGATTAGATAGATCCAAAATTGATAAGATTAATGAGTTGATTGATGCTTTAAATGACAAGAATAAATTACTAGAAAAACAAGAGGATCTTCTATATGAGGAGCATGATAAATTTGTTAGTGCACAAAAATCTCTTGCTCTTGAAATTAAAAGGAATGAAATGATCTCTAGTGAATTATCTTCTTGTCATGAAACCATTGCTACTTTAAGAAGTGTTAACAATGATTTAAATGCTAAACTAGTAGAAGCAAATAAATCCAACTCCTGTGTAGAAATTGTTGAAACTTGCAATAGGTGTAAAGATTTTGACATTGATGCTTGCAGTGAACACCAAGTTTCAATTTCCAAACTTAATGATGAATTGGCTAGTCTTAATGCTTAACTTAAGACTAGCAAGAGTAATTTTGATAAGCTAAAATTTGCAAGGGATGCCTACACCATTGGTAGACACCCCTCAATTAAGGATGGACTTGGCTACAAGAAGGAAGCCAAAAACTTGACAAGCCATAAGGCTCCCATCTCTGCCAAGGAGAAAGGGAAGGCCCCTATGACAACTAGTGCTAAAAAGAACCATGCCTTTATGTACCATGGTAGGAGACAAACTAGAAATGCTTATAGGAGCTATAATGCTTATGATGTTTTTGATTCTCATGCCATGTTTGCTTCTAGTTCTTCCTATATGCATGGTAGAGATATGTCTAGAAGAAATGCTATCCATCATGTGCCAAGAAAGAATATTATTCATGCTCCTAGGAAAGTAATGAATGAACCTTCCACAATTTATCATGCTTTAAATGCTTCCTTTGCTATTTGTAGAAAGGATAGGAAAATAGTTGCTAGGAAGTTAGGGGCAAAATACAAGGGAGACAAAACTTGCATTTGGGTCCCTAAGGATATTTGCACTAACCTTGTAGTACCCAACATGAGTTGGGTACCTAAGACCCAAGCCTAATTTTGCCTTGCAGGTTTATGCATCCGGGGGTTCAAGCTGGATCATCGACAGCGGATGCACAAACCATATGACGGGGGAGAAGAAGATGTTCACCTCCTACGTCAAAAACAAAGATTCCCAAGATTCAATAATATTCGGTGATGGGAATCAAGGCAAGGTAAAAGGGTTAGGTAAAATTGCAATCTCAAATGAGCACTCTATATCTAATGTGTTTTTAGTAGTCTCTTGGATATAATTTGCTATCTGTTAGTCAATTATGCAATATGGGATATAATTGCTTATTTACAAATGTAGATGTGTCTGTCTTTAGAAGATGTGATGGTTCACTAGCGTTTAAGGGTGTACTAGACGGCAAGCTTTACTTAGTTGATTTTGCAAAAGAAGAGGCCGGTCTAGATGCATGCTTAATGGCTAAGACTTGCATGGGCTGGCTATGGCATCGCCGCTTAGCACATGTGGGGATGAAGAACCTCCACAAGTTTCTAAAGGGAGAACACGTGATAGGTTTGACTAACGTACAATTCGAAAAAGATAGACCTTGTGCAGCTTGTCTGGCAGGTAAACAGGTGGGAGGAGCGCATCACAGCAAGAATGTGATGACCACATCAAGACCCCTGGAGCTGCTACATATGGACCTCTTCGGACCCGTCGCCTATCTAAGCATAGGAGGAAGTAAGTATGGTTTAGTTATTGTTGATGACTTTTCCCGCTTCACTTGGGTGTTCTTTTTGCAGGATAAGTCTGAAACCCAAGGGACCCTCAAGCGCTTCCTCAGGAGAGCTCAAAATGAGTTTGAGCTCAAGGTGAAGAAGATAAGGAGCGACAACGGGTCCGAATTCAGGAACCTTCAAGTGGAGGAGTTTCTTGAGGAGGAAGGGATCAAGCACGAGTTCTCCGCTCCCTACACACCTCAGCAAAATGGTGTGGTAGAGAGGAAGAACAGGACGCTCATAGATATGGCGAGGACTATGCTTGGAGAATTCAAGACCCCCGAGTGCTTTTGGTCGGAAGCCGTGAACACGGCTTGCCACGCCATCAACAGGGTCTACCTTCACCGCCTCCTCAAGAAGACGTCGTATGAGCTACTGACCGGTAACAAACCTAATGTATCGTATTTTCGTGTTTTTGGGAGTAAATGCTACATTCTAGTGAAGAAGGGTAGGAATTCCAAATTTGCTCCCAAAGCCGTAGAAGGATTTTTACTAGGTTATGATTCAAATACAAAGGCGTATAGGGTCTTCAACAAATCATCGGGTTTAGTTGAAGTCTCTAGCGACGTTGTATTTGATGAGACTAATGGCTCTCCAAGAGAGCAAGTTGTTGATTGTGATGATGTAGATGAAGAAGATGTTCCGACGGTCGCTATACGAACCATGGCGATTGGAGAAGTGCGGCCACAGGAACAAGATGAACGAGATCAACCTTCTTCCTCAACAACGGTGCATCCCCCAACCCAAGACGATGAACAGGTTCATCAAAAGGAGGCGTGTGATCAAGGGGGAGCACAAGATGATCACGTGATGGAGGAAGAAGCGCAACAGGCACCTCCAACCCAAGTTCGAGCGACAATTCAAAGGGATCATCCCGTCGACCAGATATTGGGCGATATTAGCAAGGGAGTAACTACTCGTTCAAGATTAGTTAATTTTTGTGAGCATTACTCTTTTGTCTCTTCTATTGAGCCTTTCAGGGTAGAAGAGGCCTTGCTAGATCCGGACTGGGTGTTGGCCATGCAGGAGGAACTCAACAACTTCAAGCGCAACGAAGTTTGGACACTGGTGCCTCGTCCCAAGCAAAATGTTGTGGGAACCAAGTGGGTGTTCCGCAACAAACAGGACGAGCACGGGGTGGTGACGAGGAACAAGGCTCGACTTGTGGCAAAAGGTTATGCCCAAGTCGCAGGTTTGGACTTTGAGGAGACTTTTGCTCCTGTGGCTAGGCTAGAATCAATTCGTATCTTGCTAGCATATGCCGCTCACCATTCTTTCAGGTTGTACCAAATGGATGTGAAGAGCGCTTTCCTCAACGGGCCGATCAAAGAGGAGGTGTACGTGGAGCAGCCCCCTGGCTTCGAGGATGAACGGTACCCTGACCACGTGTGTAAGCTCTCTAAGGCGCTCTATGGACTTAAGCAAGCCCCAAGAGCATGGTATGAATGCCTTAGAGACTTTTTAATTGCTAATGCTTTCAAGGTTGGGAAAGCCGATCCAACTCTTTTTACTAAGACTTGCGACGGTGATCTTTTTGTGTGCCAAATTTATGTCGATGACATAATATTTGGTTCTACTAACCAAACGTCTTGTGAAGAGTTTAGCAGGGTTATGATGCAGAAATTCGAGATGTCGATGATGGGCGAGTTAAACTACTTCCTTGGGTTTCAAGTGAAGCAACTCAAGGACGGCACTTTCATCTCCCAAACAAAGTACACGCAAGACTTGCTGAAGCGGTTTGGGATGAAGGACGCCAAGCCCGCAAAGACTCCGATGGGGACCGACGGACACACCGACCTCAACAAAGGAGGTAAGTCCGTTGATCAAAAAGCATATCGGTCAATGATAGGGTCTTTACTTTATTTATGTGCTAGTAGACCGGATATTATGCTTAGCGTATGCATGTGTGCTAGATTTCAATCCGATCCTAAGGAGTGTCACTTAGTGGCAGTGAAGCGAATTCTTAGATATTTGGTTGCTACGCCTTGCCTCGGGCTCTGGTATCCAAAGGGGTCTACCTTTGACTTGGTTGGATACTCAGATTCCGACTATGCTGGATGTAAGGTCGATAGGAAGAGTACATCAGGGACGTGCCAATTCTTAGGAAGGTCCCTGGTGTCGTGGAACTCTAAGAAACAAACCTCCGTTGCCCTCTCCACCGCTGAGGCCGAGTACGTTGCCGCAGGACAGTGTTGCGCGCAACTACTTTGGATGAGGCAAACCCTCAGGGACTTTGGCTACAATCTGAGCAAAGTCCCACTCCTATGTGACAAAGAGAGTGCTATCCGAATAGCGGAAAATCCTGTTGAGCACAGCCGCACAAAGCACATTGACATCCGGCATCACTTTTTGAGAGACCACCAGCAAAAGGGAGATATCGAAGTGTTTCATGTTAGCACCGAGCACCAGCTAGCCGATATCTTTACCAAGCCTTTAGATGAGAAGACCTTTTGCAGGCTGCGTAGTGAGCTAAATGTCTTAGATTCGCGGAACTTGGATTGAATTGTAGCATACATGTATTTATGCTTTTGATCATGTTCCTTTTTGCATTTTGTTGTTAAGTATGGTGCTCGAGTTGTACAAACACTCCCTGGACCTCACAAGTCCGTTGCAAAGTGATGCACAGTTTTAGGGGGAGATGTGTTACAACTTGACCCTTTGAAACTAACCATATGCTTGAGTTTCCTTGTTTTAGTCTCAAAGGAGAATTGAAAGGGAAAAGGTGGACTTGGACCATGAAAGACTTCCACTGCACTCCGATGAGAGGGTAACCTATTCCATGTTCATCTAATGAACTCTTATTGCCATTTGCTCTTAATTGAAGATTTTGGTGAGGCAATGGGGTTAAAGGGCCAAGATTGATGCCGTTTTGGTGCTTGATGCCAAAGGGGGAGAAAATAAAGGTCAAAGCAATAATGGATCAGCTACCACTTGAGAAGAGAAATTTTGAAAAATAGTAGATTAGAGCTTTTGGTTTGTCAAAACTCTTTTATTGTCTCTTATGTCAAAAGTTGGCCTCTTGTGGGGAGAAGTGTTGATTATGGGAAAAAGGGGGAGTTTTTGAAATCTTTGATCAAATTTCTTTGGAAAACCTCTCTTTATGTCTCTACAAGTGATTTTGACTTAGAGATAGGAATTTGAGTTTGATTTGCAAAAACAAACCAAGTGGTGGCATAGAGTGATCCATATATGTCAAAATTGAATCAAAATAATTTGAGTTCTTATTTGAAGTGTTTTTGTACTTGTTGTACTTGCCTTATGTTGTGTTGGCATAAATCACCAAAAAGGGGGAGATTGAAAGGGAAATGTGCCCTTGGGCCATTTCTAAGTATTTTGGTGATTTAGTGCCCAACACAGGTGCCTAATTGTAAAATGGTGGACAAAGTACAAATCAAGGATAAAGGTATGTTTCTCAGACTTAGTACATTGTTTTATGGACTAATGTATTGTGTCTAAGTGCTGGAAACAGAAAAAATCGAGTTGGAGAAGAAATGGCTCGAGCAGCCAAAGTCTGCCCAGTCTGGGTGCACCGGACTGTCCGGTGGTGCACCGGACAGTGTCCGGTGCGCCAGGCTGGCTCGGCGTGAAGTGGCCGCTCTCGGGAATTCGCCGACGGCGTACGGCTAAAATTCACCGGACTGTCCGGTGTGCACCGGACTGTCCGGTGAGCCAACGGTCGGCCAGGCCAACGGTCGGCCGCGGAATCTGCGCGCGACACGTGGCCAGGCCAACGGTCGGAAGGGGGCACCGGACTGTCCGATGTGCACCGGACATGTCTGGTGCGCCAACGTCTCCCAGATCTGCAACGGTCGGCAGCGCCATTTTAGGAAGGAAATCGGGCACCGGACTGTCCGGTGCACCCGACGACAGAAGGCAAGATTGGCCTTCCAGATTTGCTCTCAACGGCTCCTAGCTGCCTTGGGGCTATAAAAGGGACCCCTAGGCGCATGGAGGAGAAGACCAAGCAACCTTAGAGCATTCTTGATCATCCACACTAAGTCTTTGCGCATTCGTTTGTCATTCTCAGTGATTCGAGCTCCGTTCTAGTGAGAACTTTGAGATAGTCTTTTGAGCTCGATTCTTGGCCGTGTGTGTGCGCATTTTGCTGTGGATTTGTGTGTGTTGCTTTCCTCCCTTACTCCGTATTTCTTGTGAATCTCAAGTGTAAGGGCGAGAGGCTCCAAGTTGTGGAGAATCCTCGCAAACGGGATATTGAAAGGCAAAACAAAACACCGTGGTATTCAAGTTGGTCTTTGGACCGCTTGAGAGGGGTTGATTGCAACCCTCGTCCGTTGGGACGCCACAACGTGGAGTAGGCAAGCGTTGGTCTTGGCCGAACCACGGGATAAACCACTGTGTCATCTCTGTATTTGATCTCTTGTGGTATTGTGTTTTGTTGAGACTCCTCTCTAGCCACTTGGCGATTATTGTGCTAACACTTAACAAGTTTTTGTGGCTATAAGTTTAAGTTTTCACAGGATCACCTATTCACCCCCCTCTAGGTGCTCTCAGGTCTTCAACAAATCATCGGGTTTGGTTGAAGTCTCTAGCGATGTTGTATTTGATGAGACTAATGGCTCTCCAAGAGAGCAAGTTGTTGATCTTGATGATGTAGATGAAGAAGACGTTCCAACGGCCGCGATACGCACCATGGCGATTGGAGATGTACGGCCTCAGGAACAATTGGAGCAAGATCAACCGTCTTCCTCAACTATGGTGCATCCCTCAACTCAAGATGACGAACAGGTACCTCAAGTGGAGACGCATGATCAAGGGGGAGCACAGGATGATCAAGTTGAAGAGGAAGAAGCACCTCAGGCACCTCCAACCCAAGTTCGAGCGACGATCCAAAGGGATCATCCCGTCGACCAAATATTGGGTGATATTAGCAAGGGAGTAACTACTCGTTCAAGATTAGTTAATTTTTGTGAGCATTACTCTTTTGTCTCTTCTATTGAGCCTTTCAGGGTAGAAGAGGCCTTGCTAGATCCGGACTGGGTGTTGGCCATGCAGGAGGAACTCAACAACTTCAAGCGCAATGAAGTTTGGACGCTGGTGCCTCGTCCCAAGCAAAATGTTGTGGGAACCAAGTGGGTGTTCCGCAACAAACAAGACGAGCACGGGGTGGTGACAAGGAACAAGGCTAGACTTGTGGCAAAAGGTTATGCCCAAGTCGCAGGTTTGGACTTTGAGAAGACTTTTGCTCCTGTGGCTAGGCTAGAATCAATTCGTATCTTGCTAGCATATGCCGCTCACCATTCTTTCAGGTTATACCAAATGGATGTGAAGAGCGCTTTCCTCAACGGGCCGATCAAGGAGGAGGTGTACGTGGAGCAACCCCTGGCTTTGAGGATGAACGGTACCCCGACCACGTGTGTAAGCTCTCTAAGGCGCTATATGGACTTAAGCAAGCCCCAAGAGCATGGTATGAATGCCTTAGAGACTTTTTAATTGCTAATGCTGTCAAGGTTGGGAAAGCCGATCCAACTCTTTTTACTAAGACTTGCGATGGTGATCTTTTTGTGTGCCAAATTTATGTCGATGACATAATATTTGGTTCTACTAATCAAAAGTCTTGTGAAGAGTTTAGCAGGGTGATGACGCAGAAATTCGAGATGTCGATGATGGGCGAGTTGAACTACTTCCTTGGGTTCCAAGTGAAGCAACTCAAGGACGGCACCTTCATCTCCCAAACGAAGTACACGCAAGATTTGCTAAAGCGGTTTGGGATGAAGGACGCCAAGCCCGCAAAGACGTCGATGGGAACCGACGGACACACCGACCTCAACAAAGGTGGTAAGTCCGTTGATCAAAAGGCATACCGGTCTATGATAGGGTCTTTACTTTATTTGTGTGCTAGTAGACCAGATATTATGCTTAGCGTATGCATGTGTGCTAGATTTCAATCCGATCCTAAGGAGTGTCACTTAGTGGCTGTGAAGCGAATTCTTCGATATTTAGTCGCTACGCCTTGCTTCGGGATCTGGTATCCAAAGGGGTCTAACTTTGACTTGATTGGGTACTCAGATTCCGACTATGCTGGATGTAAGGTCGATAGGAAGAGTACATCGGGGATGTGCCAATTCTTAGGAAGGTCCCTGGTGTCATGGAATTCTAAGAAACAAACTTCCGTTGCCCTATCCACCGCTGAGGCCGAGTATGTTGCCGCAGGACAGTGTTGCGCGCAACTACTTTGGATGAGGCAAACCCTCAGGGACTTTGGCTACAATCTGAGCAAAGTCCCACTCCTATGTGATAATGAGAGTGCTATCCGAATAGCGGAAAATCCTGTTGAGCACAGCCGCACAAAGCACATTGACATCCGGCATCACTTTTTGAGAGACCACCAGCAAAAGGGAGATATCGAAGTGTTTCATGTTAGCACCGAGAACCAACTAGCCGATATCTTTACCAAGCCTCTAGATGAGAAGACCTTTTGCAGGCTGCGTAGTGAGCTAAATGTCTTAGATTCGTGGAACTTGGATTGAATTGTAGCATACATGTGTTTATGCCTTTGATCATGTTCATTCTACATTTTGTTGCTTATTATGGTGCTCAAGTTGTACAAACACTCCCTGGACCTCACAAGTCCTTTTTGCAAGTGATGCACATATTTAGGGGGAGTTGTGCTACAACTTGACCCTTTGAGACTAACCATGTACTTGAGTTTGGTTGTTTTAGTCTCAAAGGAGGATTGAAAGGGAAAAGGTGGACTTGGACCATGCAAGACTTCCACTGCACTCCGATGAAAAGAGTAACTTTTCAAGTTCATCTTTATACTCTTATTGCCTATTTGCTCTTAGTTGAAGATTTTGGTGAGGCAATGGGGTTAAAGGGCCAAGATTGATCCTGTTTTGGTGCTTGATGCCAAAGGGGGAGAAAATAAAGGCCAAAGCGATAAATGGATCAGCTACCACTTGAGAGATTTTGAAAATAGTAGAATAGAGCTTTTGGTTTGTCAAAACTCTTTTATTGTCTCTCTTGTCAAAAGATTGGCTTCTTGTGGGGAGAACTGTTGATTATGGGAAAAGGGGAGTTTTTGAAATCTTGAATCAATTTCTCTTGGACTGACTCTCTTTATGTCTTAACATGTGTGTTTGACTTAGAGATAGAAATTTGAGTTTGATTTGCAAAAACAAGTCAAGTGGTGGCAAAGGATGATCCATATATGTCAAAATTGAATCAAAACAATTTTGAGTTCTTATTTGAAGTAATTTTGTACTTGTTCTACTTGCTTTATGTTGTGTTGGCATAAATCACCAAAAAGGGGGAGATTGAAAGGGAAATGTGCCCTTGGGCCATTTCTAAGTATTTTGGTGATTTAGTGTCCAACACAAGTGCCTAAGTGTAAAAAGGTGGACAAAGTACAAATCAAGGATAAAGGTATGTTTCTCAGACTTAGTACATTGTTTTAGAGACTAATGTATTGTGTCTAAGTGCTGGAAACAGGAAAAATCCAATTGCAAATGTCTTGGCTCGAGCAGCCAAGAATCTGCTCAGTCTGGGAGCACCGGACTGTCCGGTGGTGCACCGGACAGTGTCCGGTGCGCCAGGCTGGCTCGAGCGAAGTGGCTGCTCTCGGGACTTCGACGGTGGTGTACGGCTATAATTCACCGGACTGTCCGGTGGGTCGTTCACAGGCGAACTCGTCGCTCTCGGGAATTCATCGGCGATGTACGGCTATAATTTACCGGACTGTCTGGTGTGCACCGGACTGTCCGGTGAGCCAACCGTCGGCAGGGCCAACGGTCGGCCGCGCGATCTGCGCGGGACACGTGGCCGAGCCAACGGCTAGAAGGAGGCACCGGTCTGTCCGGTGTACACCGGACATGTCCGGTGCGCCAACGGCTCTCTGGCTGCCAACGGTCGACTGCGCCATTTATGGAAGGAAATCGGGCACCGGACAGTGTCCGGTGTGCACCGGACTGTCCGGTGCGCCAGTCGACAGAAGGCAAGATCAGCCTTCCTAGATTGCTCTAAACGGCTCCTAGCTGCCTTGGGGCTATAAAAGGGACCCCTAGGCGCATGGAGGAGCACACCAAGCATTCCTACAACATTCCTAAGCACCAAGACATCAATTCTGCGCCTTTGATTCTTTGCGATAGCAATTAGAGCTCTAGTTGAGTGGTGAACTCATTGAGTTGTGTTGTGAGCTCTCGTTGCGATTTGTGTGCGTGGTGTTGCTGTGATTTCTTGTCTTGAGTGCGTTGCTAATCCCTCCCTTGCTCTGTGCTTCTTTGTGAACTTCAATTATCAGGGTGAGAGACTCCAAGTTGTGGAGATTCCTCGCAAACGGGATTGAGTAAAGCAAGCAAAACACCGTGGTATTCAAGTGGGTCTTTGGACCACTTGAGAGGGGTTGATTGCAACCCTCGTCCGTTGGGACGCCACAATGTGGAGTAGGCAAGCGTTGGTCTTGGCCGAACCACGGGATAACCACCGTGCCATCTCTGTGATTGATTTATTGTGGTTATTGTGTTTTGACTCCTCTCTAGTCACTTGGCATTTACTGTGCTAACACTTACCAAGTTTGTGTGGCTTAAGTTTTCAAGTTTTATAGGATCACTGTTGGGACTATGCTTCGTCGCGCCGAAGGTCTTGAAGGAAGAAGCAGCTTCGGCTGAAGCTGTCCGCAGAAGATGACCGAAGGTCCCTCTTCATGAAGCTTCGGTATTACAAACCGACTTAAAGATAGAATGACCTTTTAGTCCATAAAGGTCTGAGTCAATGTTGTAAACTTTTATGAGGGGCATAATTGTAATTCTTCACAGGCTGTGTCCTGTGTCTATAAATAGATGAACAGTACCCCCGTACTGTTCACGCTGACTTGTATTTGCTCGTGCGTCACGCTTGTGTTTTTGCCTTCCGTCAAATCGAAGGTACAAATGTAATTCAATTCTGTTCTTATTCTTCCATAATTATATAATGATGACACTTAATAATAGCATATGATTATTCATGTATTCTTTCATGTTCATATGCTTTTCCTTTTATCGATAGAAACTGTGATGATGAAGGTATGACCTTCATTACCTTCGTCCAAAACCGTTATATCCTAAAGGAAATAACGCTTCAGAGGACGAAGGACATTAACCACTAACTTCTTTTTATGTTGCCTTGTTCTTAATTCGAAGCATTTGAGAACAAGTCCCCAACATTGGCGCCCACCTCCGGTGAACTCACTTCCACTTTTCTGAGCTGATGGCTTCGTTCGATGATCAAGCTGGAGCTGCTTCGGTTCCGAAGCTGCTGTTCCCGATAACAGGCGGTTCATGTTCTCTGCCAGCCAACAAGAAACAGAAGAAGGAAGCACAGAGAAGGGTACAGCATGTTGGGGTGCAAGGACCCTTCATCAAGTCGAGATGGTCTCACATTCCTATTACCTTCTCTCAAGAGGACCTTCAACTCAAGGATTACCCACACAATGATGCTATGGTTATTTCTTGTGTGATCAAAGGATTTCTGGTCCACAATGTCTTAGTTGATACAGGCAGTGCAGCTGATATTATATTTGCTAAGGCCTTCAGACAAATGCAAGAGCCCGAAGACAAGATCCATGATGCTACGCACCCTCTTTGTGGCTTTGGAGGGCGGCAGATTGTAGCACTTGGGAAGATTACCATGCCAGTAACCTTCGGATTTGTTAACAACACAAGGACTGAGCAAATTGTGTTTGATATTGTTGACATGGAGTATCCTTACAATGCTATCATTGGTCGCGGTACTCTCAATGCCTTCGAAGCAATTCTTCACCCAGCTTACCTCTGCATGAAGATACCTTCGGACCAAGGGCCTATTGCTATTCATGGAAGCCAGGAAGCTGCTAGAAGGGCCGAAGGAAGCTGGACCGACTCCAAAGCAATCCATAACATAGATGGAGCTGAAGCTTGTGAACAGTACAAATTCAGAAGGGAGAAAGCAGCTTCAGCAGATCAGCCGAAGCCCATGCTCTTATGTGAGGACATAGCAGAGCAGAAGGTGCTGTTGGGTTCTCAATTATCCGAAGAGTAGGAGAAAACCTTGATAAGGTTTTTGTTCAACAACAAAGATGTTTTTGCATGGTCAGCTAATGACCTCTGCGGAGTAAATAGGGATGTTATTGAACACTCGCTCAATGTTGACCCATCCTTCAGACCCCGAAAGCAGAGGCTTCAGAAAATGTCTGATGACAAGGCCGAAGGGGCTCACAATGAAGTAAAAAGACTCCTCAGTGCAGGAGTTATCAGAGAAGTAAAGTACCCAGAATGGCTAGCTAACACTGTTATGGTAAAGAAGGCCAACGGTAAGTGGAGAATGTGTATCGATTTTACAGATCTCAACAAGGCTTGTCCGAAGGACGAATTCCCATTGCCAAGGATAGACTCTTTAGTTGATGCAGCAGCTTCTTCAGAGCTCATGAGTCTGCTAGATTGTTACTCAGGCTATCACCAAATCTGGATGAAGAAGGAAGATGAGCCGAAGACTAGCTTCATAACCCCAAGTGGCACATATTGCTATCTTCGGATGCCTGAGGGGCTCAAAAACGCTGGAGGAAGTTTCAGCAGAATGACTGCGAAGGTCCTCCAGTCTCAGATAGGCAGAAATGTGCTAACTTATGTTGATGACATCATTGTAAAAAGCACGAAGCAGGAAAATCATATTGCTGATTTGCAGGAGACCTTCGCCAGTTTCAGACAAGCTGGTTTGAAGCTGAATCCAGAAAAATGTGTCTTCGGAGTGAAGAAGGGGAAATTTCTTGGATGCTTGATTTCAACAAAGGGAATTGAAGCTAATCCAAATAAAATTGAAGCTATACTTCGAATGGAGCCACCAACTACAAGAATGGGGCCCAAAGATTGATAGGGAGGCTGGCATCTCTCAACAGATTCATATCCAGATCAGCAGAAAGAAATTTACCATTCTTCGAAGTGCTGAAATCAGTCGAAGTCTTTCAATGGGGATCAAATCAACAAAAAGCCTTTGAAGAGCTGAAGCAGTATTTGATAGATCTAACAACATTAACTCCACCAACGCCAGGGGCTCCTTGTTGTTATATGTGGCAGCTTCGCACTCAGCGGTAAGTGCAGCACTTGTCCAGGAGAAGCTTAACGGCCAAGTCAAGAAGCAGGTTCTAGTGTATTTTGTATCTGAAGTCCTTAGTGTATCAAAGAAAAACTATACAGAACTGGAGAAGGTATTATATGCCGTTTTGATGGCATCCAGGAAGCTTCGGCATTATTTTCAAGCATACAATATTGTTGTTCCTTCTTCGCAGCCGTTGAAGGATATTATGAGAAATAGAGAAGCTACTGGACGGATTGGAAAATGGGCTGCAGAGCTCAATGAATTTTGCATTGATTATGTGCATAGATCCTCGATCCAGTCTCAAGCGTTGGCAGATTTCATTGCCGATTGGACGCCAGGGGCTCAGGATGAAGAAGCAAATAAAGATGCCGAAGTGTGGACAGTGTTTTGTGATGGCTCTTGGGGAACCTTCGGAGCAGGAGCAGCCGCTGTGTTGGTCTCACCATCCAAGGTTAAAACTTGTTATGCGGCAAGACTTGATTTCAGCTGTACAAACAATATTACTGAGTACGAAGCCCTGCTCTTGGGCCTTCGGAAATTAAAGGCAATGGGAATCAGAAGGGCGATTCTTAAAACTGATTCCCAAGTTGTTTCGGGTCATATCGACAAAAGTTGCAAGGCTAAAGATCCGAAGCTTGAAAAATATCTAGACACGGTCCGAAGAATCGAAGCTTCCTTCGAAGGATTTTCTGTCAAAAATATCCCTCGAGGACAAAATGAGCATGCTGATTTGCTAGCCAAGTCAGCAGCACAGGGGCTGCCGTTACCTTCGGATGTGTTCTTCGAAACAATAAAGGCACCTTCAGTGGAGCTCCTTGAAAGAGCAGTCCTCAACATATCTCCTGTTTATAGCGAAGATTGGAGAACTGAGATCATCTCTTACCTTCAGGGCAAGTTCCTTTCAGATGACGAAGCTTATAACAGGAGAATAGAGGCAAGAGCTCGTCCATATGTCATGATAGAAGGGGAGTTGTACAAGCATGGAGTTTGTGCTCCGCTACTCAAGTGTTTATCTAGAACCGAAGGTATAGAGTTGATGAAAGAAATACATGCAGGCCTGTGTGGATCCCACATTGGATCTAGGCCGTTACTTGGAAAAGTTTTCCGTCAAGGGTTTTATTGGCCGAAGGCAGCTTCGGATGCAGCGGAGTTAGTTCAGAAGTGCGAAGGCTGTCAGAAATGTGCAAGAGATCAAAAACAGCCTTCGTCTTTAACACAGCTCATTCAACCCATCTTGCCATTGCAA
Organism: Zea luxurians; assembly: GCA_029449295.1. Classification (NCBI taxonomy): domain Eukaryota; kingdom Viridiplantae; phylum Streptophyta; class Magnoliopsida; order Poales; family Poaceae; genus Zea; species Zea luxurians. The sequence goes on along the minus strand of JAOPSE010000018.1, from coordinate 38,575,421 downwards.
AGGTGGGGCCTTGACTTATTAGGACCATTACCACCGGCACAAGGGAATTTAAGATATGTCATAGTGGCTGTGGAGTATTTTTCTAAATGGATTGAGGCAAAGCCATTAGCCACAATAACTTCGGCCACTGTCCAAAAGTTTTTCTGGCAGAATATTGTTTGTCGTTTCGGGGTACCGAAGGCCATCACTGTGGATAATGGAACACAATTCGACTCCGAAGCTTTCAGAAATTTCTGTGATCAAATTGGTACGAAGATCCATTTTGCATCAGTCAGGCATCCGGAGTCAAATGGGCTCGTTGAAAGAGCCAACGGCATTATAATGACAGGAATAATGAAGTTAATCTTCAACCAACCCAGGGGAAAGTGGCCAGATCAGTTAACCAAAGTGGTGTGGAGCCACAATACAACAACATCAAGATCTACAGGCTTTACTCCATTCAAGTTATTATTCAGTGACGAAGCAATAACTCCGGAAGAAGCTAAAGCTGGATCAATAAGAGTAGTAGCTTCGGCAGAATCAGGCCCTGAAGATGCTTGTTTTGTGGAAAAAGATGCTTTAGAAGGGATCAGGCTTCAAGCTGTGGAAAATATCAATAAATACCAGGCCGAAACAGTCAAATGGCGAGATAGAAAAGTTCGGCTAAAGAATATTGAGCCGGGACATTTGGTGCTTCGGAGAGTGGCCAACCCAGACACAGTGGGCAAGTTACAGTTGAAATGGGAGGGACCTTTCTTGGTGGTATCTTCGTCAAGACCTGGTTCATACAGATTGAAGGACATGGACGGCAACGACATTCCAAGATCTTGGAATGCGGATGAGCTTCGGCGATATTATGTGTAATATGATGTAACCTTTCTTATGTTTTTTCTTTTTCATGGCACCCTTTTCCTTTCCAAAGGGGGAGAAAGGTTTTTAATGGGGCCATCATATGTAATCTCCTTTTTAGTTTTATAAGAGCAAAATCCCCCAAGGAATGTAAATGTAAAAGCTGAGAACGCACCATCGAGTGCCGAAAGTAAAAGGCGAAGAAGCTCCAAAGTCGTTCCTAAGGGAATGCAGAGCTTACAGCGAAAAGTCAACGCTGATTCCGCCGAAAGTAAAAGGCGAAGAAGCTCCAAAGTCGTTCCTAAGGGAATGCAGAGCTTACAGCGAAAAGTCAACGCTGATTCCGCCGAAAGTAAAAGGCGAAGAAGCTCCAAAGTCGTTCCTAAGGGAATGCAGAGCTAATGTGTGATTGTTTCTAAGGAAATAATGGCTAAGGGTATGGCTTCGGATATGTGTTTGACGTTCATACGCACATCACATTACATCATAGCATTTGCATTCATAAACATTCAGGCATATATAGGATAATCATCATCATGGCATAAGTGGTTGTTTCGGTAAAAAGAAGAAGCGGTCTTTTATGCTTCGTTGTGTACAAAAAAGAAAGGTTTCGGCAAAAAGAAGAAGCGGTCTTTTATGCTTCGTTGTGTACGAAAAGAAGGGAAGGTGTTTTTTCGCCTTTGGCTCAAAATACTAATTTCGTCCACATCAAAGCGCCTCAATGTAAGGGTAAGGATATATTACAAGGTATGAACAAAGTTCATTAAGAACAGTTTAGCTGTATTTACAAAAGTTATTACAAAAGTCTCTTGAGTTTTTTCTACAGAGTACTCCTACTGATCTACACCGGGCTTCAGCTTCACCGGGCTTCAGCTTCGGCGGCATATTTTTTAGGCATCACTCTCAGCTTCGTCATCCTACATGAATCAAGGTATTGTGAGTAAAAATCAAGTATGAAGGAGAAGGTAAGCACAAGGTATGATTTCTTACTGGTTCAAGATGACTTCGAGCTTCATCTCCAGCCTTTTCTCGCCCGCCCTTTGTCCATATCATTTTTATAAATCTGTTTGAAATGCTTCGGGCGAGGTCAGGAATATCGTCTAGAATTGATGGAGACAGTGTGAAATTGGGCCTGTTGACGATTTTTCCATGATCACAGCCGGCCTTCAGAAACGCTGCAGCAGTGCCCCGAGAAGCTACCCAGGCACAGAAGTCACCGTGCCCGGCTATAACTTCGTCAAGCTCATTAATTTCAGCTTCGATATGTTCGAACGTTCTTGGCAAATTTTCAGCTGAAGGGGTGAACTTTCCACTGCTGGCTCCAACTGAATAAAAGATCTTTTTTAATTGTTGAATACAGTTGTTACTAAATTTCAAACATTTGTCTTGAAGGCTTGTCAATGATTTTTTCAAGTCTGAGTTTTCTTGGATTTCGGCCTCAAATTTTGAATTGAGCTCTTGCTTCTCTTGTTCAAATTGTTTGGATTGGCAAAGAAGCTTCGAATTCAATTCTGCTACTTTAGCTTCAGTTTCTGCCAATAAGCCTTCAGCTGTTTGGAGTTCGAAGTCCTTCTTTTCAATAATAGCTGATTGCTCTTGTATTTTGCTCTCTAAATTTTCAATTATAGCTTCGTGTTTCTTATCCTCTAGATCTTGTTGCATCTTCAAAGCTTTGCTCAGTAGCATGCTCTGCACATAAACAACCTTCGTTAGGAACATTTTCATTATTACAAACAATAAAAGTCAGAGAAAAGTTGTTTACCTTGAAGTTGAAATAAAATAAGCTACCAACGATATGTTGTCGTCGGTAGCGGCTGATATCCGTTTCCAGCTTCGGAAAACCGATACTCTTTGATAGAGTACCGATGACCTTAGCTCCAGTTTGGTCCCGGATGCAGCCTAATTTTTCATCGTCAATACCTCCGAAAAGAAGAGCTCCTGGCTTATATCCGCAAGATTTGGCATATTCTTTAAGCTCTTCTATTTCGGCCTTCGATAGTTCTTGCCCAACTAAATTTTGAAATATGAAGGCTTCGTCCTCCGAAGTATCTTCGGCTATTTCCTTTTCCTTCCCAGGCTCTGTGGCCATGGCTTCTTCGGCAGCGGTGGTGGCTTCTTCTGCGGCCATATCTAGCAGTATTTTGTCGATGTCTTCAATTGTAGTTTCCAAGTTCAAATCTTCGACCGAAGCGGCTTCGGTAGCCGCGACCTCCGAAGGTGCGATTTCGACATTTGTTGTGCCCTCAACCGCTGGCGCTTTCCGAGTTGAAGCCCTCGGTGGCGTCTTGTCAATGACTTCGGTCACTGCGATAATTCTTTGTCTTTTTGTTTTGGTTATCTTCTTCGTTTTTTCCGGCTCCTCCACCTTTCGAAAAAGCTTCGTCAGTTGAGGCCCTAATGGACTTAGCTTCGCGGGCAGGGGTTCAGTCATTACCTTTAAGATTTCCTCCACATCGGTGGTAGAGGGCGTTGCAGGAGTCCTCTCTTCATCGGATAATTTTCGTTTTGGAGATGATATTCTTCTCTTCTTTGGAATATTCTTCTTTTTTGATGGTTCTTCCTCATCTTTGTTCAAAGTTTCGGCCGCCCTTTTCCTTTTTTGGCCCTCAACACCCTTATTTAGCTGTTCATAGTCAGGGTACTCAAAGCCCAGGGCATCAAACACTCGGTTCAGCCTTCGCTTCGGACGGGTGCCGAAGGCCGCGGTCATCAATTGATCCTCTTTTTTCGAATAATTCCCAAGAATTTCATTGCACATTACTTCAACTGTGTCCAGCCACTCTTGGCAAGGTTTTTTAAAGTATTTCTTGAACTTGAAATGGTAAGGAAGCCGGACAAGTTCCCCTTCCTTCTTCTCCCCCTCTAGCTTCGGCATTTCCCATTCTTTTAAAGTAGGGAAAACCCTGAAGGCCAAGAACTCTTGAACCAGGTCCCTGGTACTGATATGCTCTGAAATAATTTTAAACTCACCCAGTGCAGCCCAGGTGGGACCTTCTAGTGTCATGTGGCATCGCGGTCTTGTTTCTCCGAAGATCAACTCAAGTGGGCTTTGTACCAACTTCTCTTTGTCTTCGTCAACTTTCACATAAAACCACTCAGACTTCCAGCCTGCCGGCCATTTGCTTCGGTAGCTAATAACAGGAAACTTTGTGGTTTTCCGATAGGCAAAATTGTAGCAACCAAAGTTATCATGTAACCCATCTTTTCTAGCCTTCGTCTGGTAATGCAGCTCATGAACTCGACAAAAGCTGTCGGCAAACGGCTCCACCGCCTGGCTTCGGAGGGCCTAGATATAAACACTAAGCCTAACGATAGCGTTAGGAGTCAACTGATGAAAGTAGATACCAAACTTCTTCAATACATCTGCAATAATCCCATGAAGGGGGAATCTCAACCCAGCCTTTAGAAAGCTCTTGAAAATGACTATCTCATCCTTCTCTGGCTTCGGGGTAGTTTCTTCTCCCCCGAAGCGAAGTAGCTTCTTCTGACTTTCACTGAAATAACCTGACTTTACCATCTTGGAGAGATCAGCCTTCGAAATGGTCGACTTCCCGAAGTCCAGGTGGCTGGGCTTACTTGGCATGGCAATGCGATAATCATCTTCGGGATCAGTTTCTTCAATGTTCTCATCTTCTGCTTCGGCGGTTGCTTGTTCTGCTTCAACAGTGGGGATTCCCTCCGAAGTTACTAGTCCGGATCGTTGCATTGCTTCGGAGATGGGAACAGTCTCCGAACCTTCAGCTTCGTCTCCTTCACGCTCAACCCTGGCAGTAGATCGCACTCTGGCCATTTAATTCTGAGTTTGTGGAAATTGAATACTTTCTTCTCCCGAAGCCTTTCTTTCTCCCGAAGCAGACTTCAAGTTGGACCTTCGTTCGATTCCGAGAGTCAAGCTTTGGCTGTGGTTAAAAATTTTGGCAGCAAAACAGTGCAGATAACAATGAATGCTGTGGTAACTTCACACCTACCCGTCTGTTTATATAGTGTTGCAGGTAAGAAGGCGAAACGCCAGGATTTTTACACCAGGCGGACAGTCACTTGCACTCGCTGCGCGGTGGACCGCAGAAACTAAACAGTAACTCTGCAAGGTGGGACTGCCACGCGCTTGGAAACTGGATCGTTTCTCGACAACGAGCTCAGGGAAGGTGTTTTTTGGACCTTCGGCTTCCCGAAGCTTGAGAGACTTTTTTCACGGATCAAGCTCGTTACGAAAAACGATCTAGCGCCGCGAAAGGGGCTACTGTTGGGACTATGCTTCGTCGCGCCGAAGGTCTTGAAGGAAGAAGCAGCTTCGGCTGAAGCTGTCCGCAGAAGATGACCGAAGGTCCCTCTTCATGAAGCTTCGGTATTACAAACCGACTTAAAGATAGAATGACCTTTTAGTCCGTAAAGGTCTGAGTCAATGTTGTAAACTTTTATGAGGGGCATAATTGTAATTCTTCACAGGCTGTGTCCTGTGTCTATAAATAGATGAACAGTACCCCCGTACTGTTCACGCTGACTTGTATTTGCTCGTGCGTCACGCTTGTGTTTTTGCCTTCCGTCAAATCGAAGGTACAAATGTAATTCAATTCTGTTCTTATTCTTCCATAATTATATAATGATGACACTTAATAATAGCATATGATTATTCATGTATTCTTTCATGTTCATATGCTTTTCCTTTTATCGATAGAAACTGTGATGATGAAGGTATGACCTTCATTACCTTCGTCCAAAACCGTTATATCCTAAAGGAAATAACGCTTCAGAGGACGAAGGACATTAACCACTAACTTCTTTTTATGTTGCCTTGTTCTTAATTCGAAGCATTTGAGAACAAGTCCCCAACAATCACCTATTCACCCCCCCCCCCTCTAGGTGCTCTCACGGTTGCAGCAGCCCAGGTAAATGGGAGTGATCAGCCTTTGCTTGTTGACATATGAGACACTGACGAACAAAAATCTCTATTGCCTTCTTCATACCATGCCAAGCGAAGAGCTGCTTCAAACTAGCATAGGTGATTGGAATTCCTAAGTGACTCCCAATAGTTGACGTGTGAAACGCCTCAATCAACCGGTGTTGTAATTCTGGCACAGGCCTGACCCATATTTTATTTTTATAGCGTAGAAGGCCATCTTTCCAAGAGTAGTTGCCCACTGCATTTTCTTCGACAACTAACTTGGTGATCATTGCTAATGCTACTGCATCTTGAGCATACAATGAAGCTACTTCAGTAATCCACAAGGGAGTTTCAGAAGACATTACCAAACATGATTCCATCACATGGTGTTGTCTGAATAAGGTGTCAGCTGTAGTATTGTCCACCCCTTTCTTATAGATAATCCGAGATTGCAGCCCTAAGAGAAGAGTGAACATCTTATTTTGCCATGAAGTATTGAGACGTTGTTCTTCCAGCTGAATCAAACTACGATGATCTGTGTGGATATGGAATTCTTTTAACTGAAGATAATGACACCAATGATCCATCGCCACGATTATGGCCAAAAACTCCTTTTCATATGTTGATAACCTTTGCACCTTGGGGCCCAATGCCTTGCTGAAATAAGTAATTGGATGACTAGCCTGTGTTAAGACAACACCAACTCCAGCATTACTAGCATCCGTTTCTATCCAAAATCGTAAGGCAAAATTGGGTAGGGCCAACACCGGAGCTATCACTAATGCATGTTTCAGTGCTTGGAATGATGATTCATGATCCGACGTCCAGACAAATAGAGCTCCTTTCTTAAGTAGTAATGTTAATGGTTTGGCAATTACCCCAAAATGCCTTACAAATCGATGATAATAGCCGACAAGCCCAAGGAAGCTGCACAACTCCTTAACATTGGATGGTGTTGACCACTGAGCCACTGCCTAAATCTTCGATGGGTCGGTCATCACTCCATTAGCTGAAATAACATGTCCAAGATAAGCAAGCTGGGACTGAGCGAAAGAGCACTTCGATAACTTGACCTACCACTTATCTCTTGCCAACAGTTCTAACACCTGATGAACATGACCTAGGTGAGCCTCCCGACTATTGTTGTACACCAAAATATCGTCGAAAAAGACCAACACACAACGGCGTAACAGAGGAGCCAATGTGATATTCATCGCATGTTAAAATGTTGTTGACGCTCCCGTCAGTCCAAAAGCCATCACCCGGAACTCATAATGGCATGAATGCATCTGAAACGTTGTTTTGTGAGTGTCCAAGGGTGCTAGGCGAATCTGATGATACCTGATAGTAAGGTCCAAGCTCGTGAACCAACAATTTTTACCCAACTCATCCAACAATTCCTCATTGATCGAAACATGGAATATCGACTTCCTTGTGATGGCATTCAAGTGGTGAAAATCCACACAAAAATGCCAGTAATTATCTTTTTTCTTCACCAACAAAACCAAAGAAGAGAATGGACTGGTACTAGGCTGAATTAGACCCGACTGGAGCATTACTGCCACTTGTCTCTTTATTTCATCCTTAATAGTTGGTGGGTAACAATAAGGCCTTACATGCACTAGTGTGGACCCCAACACGAGAGGAATTGTATGATCACAATCCCTTAATGGAGGCAGACCGACTGGAGGAACAAACACAGAGGCAAACTTAGATAGGAGGGCAACTAATGGGGATGGTAGATTCATATTCGCAAAAGTAGGCTCAGTGCCATCTGCTATTGCCACCTCCACCACAGAGCTGGGAAGCAATGATGCTTTTAACCCATGTAAGAACACTGGTGACTGTCCATAGGGAATCAACATCCATTTGTGCAACCAATGAATCTTCATAGGGATGTGTTGTGATAACCAATCCATTCCCACAATAAGCTGATATGAGGACAATGCCAAGACACGAAAATCTGACACATTCACAATCCTGAACTATTTAGGTAGCACCCAATAGATGCTGAGAACACTGCATTATACCACCATCTGCTATCTTCATGGAGACAGGACAAGCTACTACTAAAACTTGAGTTAGTTGGTGTGCCACTATGGAAGCTAGAAAGGAATGGGAACTACCCGAATCGACCAGAATGAGGATTGGAATGCCTTGAATAGAGCCTTGAAACTTCATCGCATTCGATGCCTCGACACCTTGCACATTCACTACCGAAAATGCCGAGCACTAAGCTACATCCCCAGGCAATTCAGGATTTGTTCTCGTGAGCTGTCTGTGGGCAACGGTGGTCCTTCGACCATTTTTCAGAACAACGCTGACACAACCCCCTAGTAAGGCGGTAAGCACGTAGTGCCGTCAATTTGTAATTGACACATCTAGAACACTGAAGTTCCCCTAGATGTCCATCGGCTACCGGTATACCACGTTTCTTAGCAGTGGGCGGAAGTGGTAGTAGTAGCGGTCCCTTGCTTGATGGCTTGCTAGTCCACGACCATTCAGTGTGGTGAGTATCCTTCTTCTCGGAGCCAGCCACCTCTTCCTGCAACAACGCAAGAATGCAAGCAGCATCCAAGGACGAAGGACGTTGAACAAAGACAACGGCACGAATGTCAACATGTATCATGTCTACAAATTTTTGGACAAAATACATGGGATCCACCGGACAACCATAAGCAACCAAGTTATCCACTAAAGTATTGAACTACTCCAAATATTTAGCTACTGTTGTGTTATGCATAAAATGATCAAGCAAGAGCTGACAAAACCGTGGCCATGACGATGCTGGGTACTGCTCGCCAAATGATGAAAGCCATCGAGCCACGACACCCATGAAGTGCATGGTTGCGACACGAATCCATACCGATGACTCCACTGCATACATATCAAAAATAATCTTGGCTACGTCGAATCCACAACTTGGGGTTTGTACCATCAAAGGTAGGAAAATTGAGTTTTGACAACCGACCCCGAATTGCAGCCCCAACCCATTCTCTGGATCATCCTCATAGCCTGACACTGGAATCACTGGAAGGCCCGACGATGAACTAAGAAAATTGTGCTGATGAAATGGTGGTGAGGATGTACCTTTTACCATGGGATGAAGTAGGGTCGTTACCGACCCAAACCATCCTCCTGGTTAGTCAATTCAGCCCGGTGCCTTTAGGGCGGGTTGGCTAGAAGTTCTGTAGGTGAGCGCCCGGTAGCCGCAAGAGAAGGGGAGAGGACACCCATCATGGACTGCGGTTTGTCCACCACCGCTTGTTCCAATTCTTGGAAATCTTGCCGACCTCTAAGCGCAGATCATCGACCATGCCCTCCATGGACTTGCGCCACTCGTCGAACACCCTGGAGGCACGCTCAATGGCGGTGATGCGCTGCCCCTGTTCGGTAGTGAACGTCGAGAACGTCGATTCCTAGCGCGCGTCCTGCTCGGCGAACCGTCGATCCCACTTGCCATCTTGGTTGGCGAAGCGCTTGGAGATCTCTTCCAGGATGATTTGCTTGTCCAGGTTCATGATCCCTTGTCGGCACCGCAGAAGAGTGATGTACCTCTGATCCGGTAAGAAATCCAGTGTGACGAATCTAGAAGCCAAGATCGTTGTCTCTGATTACCAATTGTTAACTACACAGGTCGCTAGCAGAGTAGTAAAAGAAGGAAGTGGTAGATGACGGCGACGCTAGCAATCTTGGAGAAGAAGAAGAAGGTTTACAGAACTCTGTTACGACATAACCCTCACTCTCCACACACACGCCTATATGTACCCTCTTACATGGGCCTTAATTCACCCACGCGGGCCCAATTACTTTGGAGTTGGCCTTCTTCGTGTGATTGGAACGGCGCCCCGCTTCCTCTCCTGTTCTGCGTCCGGTACCATGCCTATCTTTAGGTTCGGGTTCTTTAGAGTCTTCAACGGCGCCCACATCTTCAGGTTTAGGTTCTTCAGCAGGGCCCACAGTGCTCCACCACAAACTGAAAGCTCTCTTGTGAGTTTTGGTGTTTGGATGACAACTCAATTAAAGAACTAACAAGTGTACTAAGTGTTGAACAGGTGCTTAAGGTAAAGCCTACAGGGTTCAACACAAGTGAACAATTGTGATGGTCCAAGAACTGAATTATGGATACATGATGGACATCACAAGTAGGATGGACATTGCATAAAGTGAGACTCGGGTGCATAGCTAGGAGACAACTGATCAAGCCAAGGACGGAGGCAAGAAGAGCTTCGAGGTACCAAGTGCACGGGAGAAGGTCAAGGAGGCTGAGGAACCCAAAGCCAAGGGTGAAGAAGAAGGCTTGCAAAGTCAAGGGTGATCGAGTTGAGAACAGCTACGGCACATCAAGGATCACTAAATAAGAACGTGACTTACAGCCAATGAGGTAACAGCTACAGTTATGTGGTGTAAGTCATAAGGCTCAAGATCAAGCTCTAAGAAGGTGATCAAGGTCACTAGAAGGAGAACAAGTGTCAAAACCAGAACTGGAAGCAGCCCAAAAGAGCTAAGTTCACCTTAATCTTTAGTTTGGGTTGTTCCTATGTTTGGAGATGTTCTATGTGACCTTTGCAGGATGTTGGAGCTAAGAAATGTCAATCTAGATCAAGTCAAGCCGACTTGATGATTTATGAGTCCAACATCAAAGCTCAAGCATGTGAAATGCTATGGATATAATAATTAAGAGAAGGTATGTTTCTAGACTTAGTACATTAGTTTTAGTGTACTAATATACTTGTCTAAGTGTTAGAAACAGAAAGAAGAAGAAAAGAAGAGAGGTGCAAAGGGCTTGGCTATGTACAGCCAAGGCAGCTCAGTCTAGCACACCGGACTGTCCGGTGGTGCACCGGACAGTGTCCGGTGCACCAGGCTGAACTCTGCCGAACTAGCCGCTCTCGGGAATTCACCAGTGACGTACGGCTATAATTCACCGGACTGTCCGGTGTGCACCGGACTGTCCGGTGAGCCAACGGTCGGCCGGGCCAACGGTCGGCCGCGCGATCTGCGCGGGACACGTGGCGGAGCCAACGGCTAGATGGAGGCACCGGACTGTCCGGTGTGCACCGGACATGTCCGGTGTGCCAACGGCTCCAAGACTGCCAACGGTCGGCTTCGCCATAGAAGGAAAGAAATCGGGCACCGGACAATGTCCGGTGTGCACCGGACTGTCCAGTGCGCCACCCGAAAGAAAGAAAGTATTGCCTTCCAAATGGGATTCCAACGGCTCCTAGGCCCCTTGGGTCTATAAAAGGGACTCCTAGGCGCCTCCAAGTTACATACAAGCGCAGCCAACAAGTGTAGACTTCACTCGAATCAATTGTCACTCTCCCTCTTGTGTGTAACTCTATAGTTTGTGTAGAAGGCATAGCTATAAGCCTTAAGAGAGAGGAGAAGTGCTGCTTAGAGCTAGAGCAAGGTCTTGAGCGTATCGTTACTCTGCCGGGGTGCTGCCAAGAAGTTTGTAAGCAGCCGCGGTTCTGTTGTAACCCCACTCAATAGTAAAAGGCTCTATCTGTCATACTGACAGATCTGAGCAAACGGAGGAAGGAGTTGAAATAGACTCCAAGCCCAGGTGTGGCTAACTCCAACGAGGACTAGGCAAGCATTTCAGGCTTGGCCGAACCTCGGGATAAATCCTTGCGTCTGTGTGCTCTATTCTGTATTGTATCCTGACTCTCTGTTTTACTCACCTTTATATCTGCACTTCAATACTTATCTGTGGTATAAGCTTGATTTGAAGTGCAGGACATTTTTGAGACAGGATCTTCCATTCCGCTGCGACCTACTCGAAGAGTCTTCTCATTCCACTGCGTACTAAGTCTTCGAGTAGAGTAAGAATTTAAGTTTTAAAGTAATAAGTTTTATTCGCCTATTCACCCCCCCCCTCTAGGCGACATCCAGATCCTGTTCCCGGGCCAAAGGGAACTCTCAATTGGTATCGGAGCTAGGCCTCTCCAGTGTGGGCTTAGCCGTCCGGAGATAACGATGTCGTCACAAGAGGTAACTGTAGAAATTCTTTTAGGCGATGGCTCTAATTACAAATCTTGGTCTGTCTCTATTTATAATGCTTTCATGAGTGTTGATTCTGATTTGAGACAGATCTTTAGTAGAAGTATTTTTCCATCTGATATTAGTAAAAATCCCTCTAATGATGAACTAAGATGTTTATCTCTCAATCACCGTGCTTGCAACATCTTAGTTGAATCTCTTTCTAGAGGTGCTTATTTTGCCATCATGAGTAGTGATAATGATTTATTTGTTGATGCTCATGATTTATGGAATAGGATTAAAGAAAAATATTTTGTGGCCAATTGTACTACTTCTACTCCCTATGTTGCTTGTGGTACTAACCTTTCAAAGGGAGAAGAAAAACGATGGCAACCAAACGATGAATCCACCTCACCGACAGGTTTGTCTTCCACTAGTTATAAATGTCTTATTGCTAACAATGATAGTGGAGACGAAAGCGATGATGAGGAGGAATATGAGGATGATAGCGAGGATGAGTCTTCATCACCACAAGGTACATTTTCCTGTATTGCTTCCACTAATAATAATGACAGGGAAAATGAGACCGGTGATGTGGAAGAAGAGGAGATTCGCCGGTTCTACACCAATCTCAACAAAGAAGACAAAGTGCTCTTGGTTAAGTTGTTGAGTAGGAACAAGGAACAAGGCGAGACGCTTCTCAGGCTAGAGGAGACTCTCATCAAAACCAACGACAGCCTGGAGAAGATGACCAAAGAACATGAGGAGCTAAAGTGCTCTCATGATAATTTGGTCCAACGGTATGAATCTATTTTATTTGAGCAAAGAAATAATCATGATGTATTATCTAATGTTGCTCAACTTAAAACTGAGAATTCTATGCTTAAGAGTCAAGTAGAAATGATAAATTTAGAAAAACTTGCTCTAAGTGAAAAATATGATATGCTATCTTATTCTCATAATGAATTAGTCGATGACCATATCATGCTTAATGTTGCTCATGAGGTTGTAATTTCAAACTTAAATTCATGTGAACTCATTCTTGCACATGTGCACATTTAGATAATATATCACCATGTGCTAACCCCTGTTGCTCAAAAGAAAGCAAATTTTTGAATGAGCATCAAGCTGCAGGATCAAAAGAAAGGAACAAGAAAGCAAAGCAACTAAGGAGAAGACGCATTGCTCAACCTCCTCAAGATATCCACGGACGCGTGGTGAAGAAGCTTGAGACGGGAGAAACCGCAGCAAGTGTTAAACTCCATAAGAAGGATGTTCCTAAAGCAATAAATGAAGAAATCAACATGAACAAGGAAAAAGGTAAAAATTCAATTAGTCATGTTGTTTGCACTGATCATCTCTCTATGTCATCCAAGAGCAAAAAGGGAAGAGGAAAAAGGAGGTGCTTCAAGTGCAAGGAATTAGGTCACTTCATTGCGTCTTGTCCACACAAAGACAAGGATGAAGGAATGAGGAGATGCTTTGGATGCAACGATAAGGACCATATGATCACTTCATGTCCGCTCATGAAGAATCAAAGACGTGCACCCTCCAAGATGACCCTCACTAAGCAAAAAGACAAACAACAAGTGTCAAGTCAGGTTGAGCGACGCTTCTGCTACATGTGTGGTGAGCATGGTCATCTACCTAAGGTATGTAAGAAGGGTAAGGTTCCTAAACAAGTAAATTTATCTCAATCTTATTCGCTTAGGAGACCCAAATCATACACTTGTGCTAGATCAGTAATGAGATCACCTAGAACTAGCACAACTGCTATTTGGGTACCAAAGGCCCTTTTAGATGAACGTTATGGACCCATCTCGAGATGGGTACCAAACCGTGCCAACTAGACCATGCAGGTGCCTCGAGATGGACTGGAGACCCTGGGAGAGCTTAAGATGGTTAATTCAAACTCTATGCTTAAGCTATCAATTTTAATGTCTATTTGTTGACCCAAGGTTGAATTATTGTGCAATACTAATCCCATGTTCATCTCGAGTTAAATAAGTTGTAGATGTCCTTGATCATTATTGGTGAATCAAGCGAAGGACTTTGATGAGAATCTGCAACTTGCTCTCCAAAGGACGGTACCCGTGTATCTTAAGTGCATTATTTCTAATCAGCATTGCTTTTAAGTTGGATTGTCGTGCTATACCTATCCTTGGAGTAGTTATGCTTTTGAGATTGCTTGTGTTGAATATCTTTCAATTAATGATCCATGATTTTCAAGATCATAATCATGCTTGCTTAATCGTAACTGTGTGCTTTATAGGGAATATCTCTTGAATCATTCAATGGGTAGCTTTTCATTTGATATATCCACCATGATTAACTCTCTTAGTGTATGTGGATAAACATGTATCTTTTTGTAAGTCATGCTATGTGTTTTTTTAATGATTAACCTATGTGCAAGCATGATAGTTTTGTTTAGTCCATGTTCACATGATTACTTTGTCTTGGTACTCTGTGTATACCAAAACAAGAAATCCATGTTGTGTCTCTAATGCACCCTCTCGAGCTATGAGGTGCATGAGCAAAAGGAGCCCTGAATTGGTGATAACTAGTGCTCTCATAAAGGCAAAGGTATGGAAAATGGAACTGTGCAATTTTAATGATTGTCTTGAAATTCCATTGATAGTGATCATAGCTATGTTCTTGCATTTCATTGGTAATATCGTGGCTTATGCATTAGAATGTTGTTTCTTTTGGTGTACCTAAAGAACCTTCTTAACTATGATGTGCTTTAGGCATGATCGTGTTGTCTTTCGATTGGTATATGTGCTCCAATGATAGTTAAGCATGTCTAAGTTGCGTGTAAATGTTAGACTTCCTGTGAGTATCCAATTGGCTTATGTGCCACTGAGGCATGCATTGTTGTATTTAGTCAACCTTTCATTTAGCCTTCAATTGATGTTAAGTGGCTTTTCATTCGATATTCAAATTGGCATCTTTGTGTGATGAAAGTGATAGAGTATGCTTTGACCAAGGTATGTTGTGATTCCCTCTAGTTCTAAGGAAGCTAGAATGTGCAAAGTGCAAGTCATTCAAATACTTGATGCACAACTTGAGAGGGAGCACACATAACTTGTGAGACTAACTGTTTCTTGAGCAATCTTGTGTAGTCTCTAGGTGGAAAAGAGAAGATGTGCAAGAAATGGAGCAATCAGGACTTGGGTACCTCTGTAAGTCAAGAAATTGGTATCTCAAGTCATGAGTAAGTACATGTTTTTAGATTGCTCATGCTCTATAATATCTGGTGATAATAGATGCTTATTCTTAAATATCATAGAGCTATGACAATAAATGAACTTTGCAATTGGTATCTTTCAATTGGTAGTCGTGATAGTCTGCTTCAATTGACATCTTTTAATAATCATTAGAATAGAAGTTTCTTCTTGTGCCCAATACTATAACTTGTTTTAAGTTTGGTGTCTTAGCAACAAGAAAAAGTTAGGAGAATGAATCAGGCACAAGTGTGGAGAAGCTCTCGAGAGATTAAATACTTTCAAGATGGGAAGTACACTACAACATGGTAAAGGTACAAAAGGAAGTATTAATCTTTTTGCATATATGTTATTCACCTAAATGTTGATAGTGCATATGCTCAATAAGTAAGGGGGAGTTTTGATAGTCGTTATTCCTCCTTGACACCCTGTTGTCCCTTGACATCATCCTATGTTCTTGCTTGAGTAAGGTTTTTGGTGTTTGATGTCAAAGGGGGAGAATTTGTGTATTAAAGCTTATCTCAACCTGAGAGGAAAGCTTATCCTAAAGGGGTGATGTGTTAGTGATGTGTTAGTTTAAGCTTTGCTAGTGTGTTATTCATATGCTTCCTGCAGTATTATATGTGTTGCATCATATGGACTAGTGTTTCTGCTGCAATGAATTAACTGGTTTCTAGAGTGTAATAGATAGCCATGTGGTTAATGGTGCTTTAAGACTAAAGGTGCTTTAAGATTGCTTTAAATTGGTATCTTAGTTTAAATTGGTATCTTAATGGTGAATAGTGGTAGGTTGATATTCCTGTGATATATCCACTAATTTGAATGGTGCTTAACTCTGATTATGTGCATTTGTGTGTTATAACATCATGGTTTGATTCTTGACACAATGCATCCTAAAAAGTGCTAAGGTGTAGAAATGCTTCGAATTGCCTAAGTATGTGCAAATTGGCGTCTGAGGTCAAGATTATGTTTTTGAAGTAAGCACATATTTAGGGGGAGCATTCTATAAACTTAGAATTCAAAATTTGTGCTTCAAGTCTTATTCTTATGTAAGCTTTAATTGTGTTGCCATCAATCACCAAAAAGGGGGAGATTGAAAGCTCTCTTGTGAGTTTTGGTGTTTGGATGACAACTCAATTAAAGAACTAACAAGTGTACTAAGTGTTGAACAGGTGCTTAAGGTAAAGCCTACAGGGTTCAACACAAGTGAACAATTGTGATGGTCCAAGAACTGAATTATGGATACATGATGGACATCACAAGTAGGATGGACATTGCATAAAGTGAGACTCGGGTGCGTAGCTAGGAGACAACTGATCAAGCCAAGGACGGAGGCAAGAAGAGCTTCGAGGTACCAAGTGCACGGGAGAAGGTCAAGGAGGCTGAGGAACCCAAAGCCAAGGGTGAAGAAGAAGGCTTGCAAAGTCAAGGGTGATCGAGTTGAGAACAGCTACGGCACATCAAGGATCACTAAATAAGAACGTGACTTACAGCCAATGAGGTAACAGCTACAGTTATGTGGTGTAAGTCATAAGGCTCAAGATCAAGCTCTAAGAAGGTGATCAAGGTCACTAGAAGGAGAACAAGTGTCAAAACCAGAACTGGAAGCAGCCCAAAAGAGCTAAGTTCACCTTAATCTTTAGTTTGGGTTGTTCCTATGTTTGGAGATGTTCTATGTGACCTTTGCAGGATGTTGGAGCTAAGAAATGTCAATCTAGATCAAGTCAAGCCGACTTGATGATTTATGAGTCCAACATCAAAGCTCAAGCATGTGAAATGCTATGGATATAATAATTAAGAGAAGGTATGTTTCTAGACTTAGTACATTAGTTTTAGTGTACTAATATACTTGTCTAAGTGTTAGAAACAGAAAGAAGAAGAAAAGAAGAGAGGTGCAAAGGGCTTGGCTATGTACAGCCAAGGCAGCTCAGTCTAGCACACCGGACTGTCCGGTGGTGCACCGGACAGTGTCCGGTGCGCCAGGCTGAACTCTGGCGAACTAGCCGCTCTCGGGAATTCACCAGTGACGTACGGCTATAATTCACCGGACTGTCCGGTGTGCACCGGACTGTCCGGTGAGCCAACGGTCGGCCGGGCCAACGGTCGGCCGCGCGATCTGCGCGGGACACGTGGCGGAGCCAACGGCTAGATGGAGGCACCGGACTGTCCGGTGTGCACCGGACATGTCCGGTGTGCCAACGGCTCCAAGACTGCCAACGGTCGGCTTCGCCATAGAAGGAAAGAAATCGGGCACCGGACAATGTCCGGTGTGCACCGGACTGTCCAGTGCGCCACCCGAAAGAAAGAAAGTATTGCCTTCCAAATGGGATTCCAACGGCTCCTAGGCCCCTTGGGTCTATAAAAGGGACTCCTAGGCGCCTCCAAGTTACATACAAGCGCAGCCAACAAGTGTAGACTTCACTCGAATCAATTGTCACTCTCCCTCTTGTGTGTAACTCTATAGTTTGTGTAGAAGGCATAGCTATAAGCCTTAAGAGAGAGGAGAAGTGCTGCTTAGAGCTAGAGCAAGGTCTTGAGCGTATCGTTACTCTGCCGGGGTGCTGCCAAGAAGTTTGTAAGCAGTCGCGGTTCTGTTGTAACCCCACTCAATAGTAAAAGGCTCTATCTGTCATACTGACAGATCTGAGCAAACGGAGGAAGGAGTTGAAATAGACTCCAAGCCCAGGTGTGGCTAACTCCAACGAGGACTAGGCAAGCATTTCAGGCTTGGCCGAACCTCGGGATAAATCCTTGCGTCTGTGTGCTCTATTCTGTATTGTATCCTGACTCTCTGTTTTACTCACCTTTATATCTGCACTTCAATACTTATCTGTGGTATAAGCTTGATTTGAAGTGCAGGACATTTTTGAGACAGGATCTTCCATTCCGCTGCGACCTACTCGAAGAGTCTTCTCATTCCACTGCGTACTAAGTCTTCGAGTAGAGTAAGAATTTAAGTTTTAAAGTAATAAGTTTTATTCGCCTATTCACCCCCCCCTCTAGGCGACATCCAGATCCTGTTCCCGGGCCAAAGGGAACTCTCACAAACCCCGTTGCGGTGTCAGCTAGCACAAGAAGGGTGTGTTTGAGAGCAGGGGATTGAGGGTGCAAAAATCATATTTCTCTTCAAAGTTGAATAGAAGGAAGACTTTATCCCCCTCCAATTCCCTTTTATCTTAAACAACCCCGAAAGAATACTAGGGGAGGGGAGGGTCGGTTCTTCCGATCCAAAAACAAACACTAGCATGATCCTACTAATGGGCCAAGGACAAACACAATGGTTCATTTTTAGGGCTTGTTTGGTTGCGTCTGGATCGAAGAGGATTGAACAAGGCTTGAGAGCAACTTCAATAGGCTACTAAAAAATATTCCTCAAAACTTGTTATTGGTGATTGTTGTAAAAAATTTCCTAAAAAAATCTAAACTCACAGCAGATTGCTAATAATTAATCTGTGAAATTTTTGAAACAATCATGTGGGTCGCGGCATGCATCGAACAACGAGCCAAACAGCAGTGGTGTGTGTCTATCCGTTGAACGTTCATGCAGCGAACAACAAGCTGTGGCCAATCTGTGAACAGAAAAAATACACGTGAACAGCGAACATCAAAATCATACGCGGGATGCGCGCGCTGGGGTGATCGGAGAACAGTGTGTCACGCGAAAATTTAAGGGAGAAAAGGCAGTGGACTTGGGATGCGAATGATACTGTGTTAGAGAACAGCGCGCGAACATCAAAATCATATGTGGGATTTGTTTAAGGGTTTTCTTGGAGAGGTTTTATGGTTTTTTGGGATTTCTTCCGAATCATTTTGTGCGGGCCTTTTGGCACTGCTACTACTGCTTTTGATTGGATTTGTGTTGTTGATCAGTTATAAGCCCATGGTTTTCGTTCGTTCTCTCTGCTTCTTCGTCAAAAAGTTGAAACGGCTACACTGGTGTAGTTCGTACTCCTACTTGCAGATGTAGTACGTAGCTTTATATATTCACCCCCAAAGGTGTTGGTGATGTGCGGTTCCAACCATAGTTAGGTTGCTTGTTTCAACTCCTACATTGCTGGCTGTTAGGCTGCTCGTGATAGGCCTGATGATCATATGAAGACCTACGCCTTGCAGCAGATCGTGCATATATGGTGGTAGAAAATATTATTTTGTACTATTTCATACTGTAGATTGTAATGTTTACGGAGTGGGGTTTGAAACAGGAGATAGAGATGAGTAAGCTATTAAAGATTTAGGTCTTGTTTAGAATCATCCAGTTTTTTTTTGTCTATAGAAATTTATGTGGTTCCAAACATACAAGTTTATGACTTAGGACATGTTTGTTTCAGATTATAATCTCTCCTGATTATATAATCCAGCGTAAATAATCCAGTAAGTAAACAAACAACTAGATTATGAGTTTAGATTATATAATCTAAAGCCCAGATTATGATAATCTCATAATCACCTCAAGAGTAGCTTATTTGAGATTATTTTGGCAAAAGACCCACTACCCATGGTTATGTAAATAGAAATTACACTATATGCCATCTTTCTTTTCTCATCTCAAATAAACAAACAAGGATATTGTTGTCTTTATAAAAAATCTACATTATTTGTATAATCTAAACTACCAAACAGCTACATATAGATTGTAATATATTTAGATTATAATCTAGATTATATAATTTAGATTATAATTCAGATTATATAATCTATAAGCTGAAACAAACACACCCTTAGTTTATAGAAATTAGATTCTTATTTTTTTTAACTAAAAGATAAAAACTAGTTTCTTAAAAACTTCTCCACGTTTACGTGTGGCAAGACACAAACGGTGGCCTACCGTTGCCTTTCTGTGGGGCAAGCTGCTAATCCAAAGCCGTTAATCAATGCATACAACGCCACGCAAATCAATCAAGTCGTACCTAAGTTGGATGACCTCGTTCACCAACGCCCTCCACTCAAATGGGCTATAGCTAGCTTGTATGCTGGTGTAAATTGGTTTATATATGATATCTGTGTATATATTAGCGAGCAAGAGGTTTGTTAATTGAGGAGGATAGGAATGGAGCAGATCATCAGGATGGAGACATGTCATGCTCTCTCATCCAGAAGACCCCGATAATAAAACCAGGGAGCAGGTGTCGTCTGCAGCTCTACTGCACGCACGTTCCTTTTCTCTTTGTTTCTCTCCTCTCTACTAATTTCTCGCCCCTTTCTCCTTCTTAATTACCTTTTCGGGCTGATGAGGTAAATCAAGAGCCTGCGTTGCCATGGAAGGATCAAATGGATGGCCTGAAATTGTTTGGGGGCATCACATCATGGTTTGCATGATAGGTTGAGATAGACGACCATCTATCTCTCGTGTATAATTTCTCTAGAATAAATTATCTGTACGTAAGTCAGCTGTTTCCGACGGAAAAAAATAATAATACAATGAATTGGCTTGGTTGTTTCTTTCTTTCTTTCTGGATCAAGATGCTAGCTAACGTCATGAGTGATACTCCCTGGATTCTTTTTTTATTTGTTGTGGTTTAGTTCAAAAATAAACGAGAGAACGCAGAGCGGACAAAAACAAATTCTACTGCAATAGAAACAAAATTGAACGTAAAAAGGACATGTACTTGCTACCCATGGTCTGTATAAATATTATTCACTTATTGAAGTATACTTGCAGAACCACGGACTTAATTGTAAAAGTAGCAAAATTAGTCTCTATGATAATGTTTTTTGGTGTTCTCTTTTGCGATAAAAGAGAATTTTGTTGGAGAGGAACCGAATTATAATCCTGAGCTACAAGATGCTCAAAATGTTAAGCCTCCTGCACAACCGGAATTAAGCTCTTTGCCGAGCGCCCGACGCTTTGCCGAGGGTAATTTATCGAGCACTCGGCAAAACAAGCTTTGCTGAGTACCACTCTTGGCGAATAATGACGCTTGGCACAGACCTCCTTTGTCGAGCACAAAACACTCGACACACACTGACGCTCGGCAAAGAGTCTTTGCCGGGTGTCAAGGTCTCGACGAAACGAGACACACGACAAAGGGCCGTCAACAGCCATCTATAGTCGACGGCCGTAACCTATGTCGAGTGTCGGGAATTGACACTCGATAAACTAACCTCTTTGCCAAGTGTTCCCTGGTGGGCACTCCGCAAGAGAGTCTCTTGCCAAGTGACTTTCCTTAACACTCGGCAAAGTATATTTTTATTTATTTTATTTTTTTACCAAATTTTTTATGGTGTGTTCCTACATTATATAGAAATACATGTTCAGTTTTGGCACAATTATTAAAGTGTTAGCTATAACTATTAGATTTAGTTCGTTTAATTGAATTTCTTCAGATAATTCAGATTTGAACTGCAAGTCAATAAAAAATACAAAACAGTGAATGAAAAAATGATATTCATATTATTTAGCACAAGTTATGACCTATTTCAGAAATAGAATGGAACTTTCGAACACCATGTTCATGAAACATGACCGCAAACTTGCGATACATTTGTTTTAAAATTGTATAAAACACAAAACCAGAAAATGAAACCTGTCAACATGTAGAGACTCTCACTACCGGAATCCGAGGCTTTGCCGAGTGTTGGCTTCTTTGCCGAGTTCCTTTTGTCGGGCACTCGGCAAAGAAAGCTTTGCCGAGTGCCGCACTCGGTAAAGTTAGGCACTCGGTAAACCGTGTTTTGCCGAGAGCTGAACACTCGGCACAGAACGGCACTCGGCAAAGACAACGTTGCCGAGTGTCAAACACTCGGCACAGGGGGCTCTCGGCAAACGGCCGTCAGCGGCCGTCCCAAAGCTGACGGCCGTTAGTCTTTGCCGAGTGTCATCCGTTGGCTCTCGGCAAAGAGGTTCTGTGCCGAGTGCCACATAGTAGGCACTCGGCAAAGCATACTTTGCCGAGTGTCATCTCTGGGCACTCGGCAAAGTATATTTTTATTTTTTTATTTTGTCTCTCGAAATTTTTGTGGTATGTTCCTACACTATGTAGACCTACATGTATCATTTGTGGACAATTTTAACAGAGTTTTCAATCGTTAGTAGATTTAGTTCGTTTATTTGAATTTTTTTGGAAAATTTAAATTTGAACTGTAGGTCACTCGAAACTTGGAAAACCGTGCATGCAAAAATGATATTCATGTTACTTAGCATTAGTTACGACCGATTCCAGGAGCGGACCGGAAACTTCGAGCAACATGCTCACTAAACATGGCCGTGAACTTGCCATACACATGTTTAAAAATTGTATAAAACACAAACAAAGTCAAAAAATCCTGAAACTTGTCCACGTGTCATGATATCATATGTACAGGCTGCGATAAAAATTTTAGAATGTTTGGAGAAAGTTGTGGGACACTATGTGTAGAAACCTAGGAGAACTACACATGAAATCATAGAGTTTCAATGTAGTTCTCCTAGGTTTCTACACATAGTGTCCCACAACTTTCTCCAAACATTCTAAAATTTTTATCGCAGCCTGTACATATGATATCATGACACGTGGACAAGTTTTAGGATTTTCTGACTTTGTTTGTGTTTTATACAATTTTTAAACATGTGTATGGCAAGTTCACGGCCATGTTTAGTGAGCATGTTGCTCGAAGTTTCCGGTACGCTCCTAGAATCGGTCGTAACTTATGGTAAGTAACATGAATATCATTTTTGCATGCACGGTTTTCCAAGTTTCGAGTGACCTACAGTTCAAATCTGAATTTTGCGAAGAAATTCAAATAAACGAACTAAATCTACTAGATATTGCAAACACAGTTATAATTGTCCCCAAATGGTAAATGTAGGTCTACATAGTGTAGGAACAAACCATAAAAAGTTTGGTGGCCAAAACCAAAAAAAATACAAATGTACTTTGCCGAGTGTCAGATGGTGACACTCGGCAAAATATGCTTTGCCGAGTGCCTCCCAGGTAGGCACTCGGCAAAGAAGTGTGAAGTAATATTTGCCGAGTGTCCCCTGGCCGACACTCGGCAAAGGATCCTTTGCCGAGTGTCGCCGATCTGGCACTCGGCAAAGCTTATTTTAAAAATAAAAAAAAAATCTTTGCCGAGTGCCAGATCGCGGGCACTCGGCAAAGAAGGAAAAATATATTTCCGCCCGGCTCCTTTCTTCTTCTTTCTCTCCTCACTCTCTCTGTTTCTGAGCGCTCGCCGCCACGCTAAACCGCCGCCATGCCGCGTCGCCTCACCGCCGCCTCACCGCCGCCCGCCCACGCGCCGCCGCACCGCCTCACCGCCGCCGTGCCCACTCGCCGTGCCCACGCGCCGCCTCACCGCCGCGCCGCCTCACCGCCGCCGTGCCCACTCGCCGTGCCCACGCGCCGCCTCACCGCCGCGCCGCCTCACCGCCGCCCGCCCACGCGCCGTCGTCCGCCCGCTCGCCACCGTCCGCCAGCCGTCCGCCCGCTCGCCGCCGTCCGCGCCTCCGGTACGTAATTGAAGAATGGATTAATTGTGTATATGGATATGGATATGGTTCTTCTAGTTTCCACTACAAATAAACAGTAAACATAAATGTGTGCATATGGATACGGATATGGTTGTTCTGTTAATTAGTTGTAGAAATTAATATTAGTTGGTGATTGTGGATATGAATGTCGATTAAATGTGATTGTCGGCCATCGTGTCGTTGATATATGTGTGAATGTCAGCCATCGTGCTGTTAATTTTATTTGCAGGTTTTGGAAACCTCCCCGTGCAGGGGAGGTGCTGCCGAATTTTTTTGTTGACATACTTGTTTATTTTTTTGCAGAGGTCTTCCTAGCCGCTGCGGGTCTGCCTCGCGTCGCCACTGCACCGACCCGCCACTGCCCCACTAGCCTGACTCCACCGCCACCCTAGGTATAACCTCTATTTCCGCATCATGGTCGTAGATCACGTAACCCAGTTAGGCGTCTCCCGTTCGAAAGTGATACGGTGTAGATATGCAGATCTTTGCATATCTACAAATGTATCAGTTTCGAATTGTCCACGTTTTTTGGACAGCCCGCGGTTGCGTAGATGGTGTTAGTTTCCATGCTCTACTCCGGTCCGAGAAAGAGTTTCGGCGTCACCTCCCTGTTGTTCTCCGGACAGTACACTCTCCCTGCCAGGACGTGTATCCGGAGAACAGCGGGGAGGTGCTACCGAAATTCTATCTCGGATCGGAGTAGAGCATGGAAACTAACTCCATCTACGCAACCGCGGGTGGGATTAGGACCTATCCTCACCTATTAGAAGGTAGGAACGTAGTGTACATGCATTACATGTCTATATTAAACTATACTCGGTTATATATGTTAGAGGATGGAGGACCGTGAGTGGATGTACACGGGCCGCGTTCGACGTAATGATGTCACCCCAGAATGGATTAGGAAGACAGATGCTTTCGTGGAACGGGCATATGGCGAAGCTGCTAAAGGAGCTAGCCTAGTCCCTTGTCCGTGCAGCAAATGTGACAACCGGAAAAGAAAACCAAAGAAGGTCATGGTAGAACATATTTGGAAGAATGGATTTACGCCGGACTATACTCGGTGGATCTTCCATGGTGAAGCACATCGCACGAGAGAGGAGGTGGTGAGACAACGCGTCGAGGATTACGATGCTGATGCCGGGGTAGCAGACATGTTGAACGACTATCACGAGGCACAGTTCGCCGAAGGACGTACGGAGGACGAGCCAGAGGCGACCGCAAAGGCATTCTACGACATGTTTGACGCGGCACAGAAACCCCTTCACGGCAAGACAAAGGTTTCTCAACTGGATGCCATTGGGCGTATAATGGCGTTGAAGTCGCAGTATAGCATGAGTCGAGACGCCTTCGATGGTTTGTTGACATTTATTGGCAGCCTGGGCAAATACGCGGAAGCATGGGTACGCGCTCTTTTTTATTTAGGTATATAACTTTCGATTAGACATGATTTCTAACCATATCGTTGGTTTTCTCGCAGTCGGCGGCACATGGTGGCGCGCCTTGCTCCACGTTCTCGGCATATGCCATGGCCCACAAGGGGAAGGCGACGTCCGACGTCACCTACAACCCGGATGACGGGCCCGAGGCGTACACCAACCCCGCCATCCACAGCCGACTCAGTGAGTACACCGCAATGGCCAAGGAGGTCCATGGGCCAGATTACGATCCGAGGACCGAGGACATCGACGGAGATGTCCTCATGAGGGTCGGAGGAGGCAAGAGGCATGGGCGGTACTGGATTGCCGACGGGGCAATCGACTCGTCCTCCACTCCCACTCTCTCTCAGGTGCGAGCAAGGAGCACGAGCGCGAGCCCAACCATACGACCTCGGCAGGACACCTCACAGCATCGTATCCAGCAACTCCAGGTTATTCCTTATCTAT
Source organism: Zea luxurians (assembly GCA_029449295.1). Classification (NCBI taxonomy): domain Eukaryota; kingdom Viridiplantae; phylum Streptophyta; class Magnoliopsida; order Poales; family Poaceae; genus Zea; species Zea luxurians. Next base: position 38,550,167 of record JAOPSE010000018.1, on the reverse strand, counting down.
TCATCGTTCATTAATTTTTATATATCTTCTCTTTGCATTATCGTAACATTAGGGCGAAATATTACAGACTCAGCTAGATGATGAGAGGAGGCAACGTGAGGAGCTGGAGAAGAGGATGGCGGAGATGTTCGCGTACATGCAGAGCCTTGGCGCCGCACAGGGTCATGCTCCACCACCTCCGTTGTTCCCTGCAACTGACCCTGCTGAGTTCACTACTCCTGTGAGTATCAAAATTTTAGTACTGCATGATATATATTCATATGTTCTCACACATACAGTCTATTCTCTATGCAGGGTCAATCGGCGGCGTCGAACAACCCTCATCTTCGTCCAGCCCTTCGCCGAACCAGTCCAGATGCCCACCTCGTTGATGATCCAGACTTGGTCTTGTGAGTGTTGGTGATGTTTGGCTAGACTTGGTCTTGTGAGATACTTGGTGATGTTAGTGATGATCCAGACTTATATCTGTTTTGTGATGAACCTAACTTATATTTGTGAGACTTATATTAGTGACACTTTGTGATATATATGGTGTTGATGATAAATGTGTTCATTCTGTGATGCGATTGATATATAATGTGATGTGAATGATATATATCTTTTGTTTGTTTGGATGGAACAGCAAAAACAAATAAAAAAGGGACATCCTGGTCACTTTGCCGAGTGTAACACTCGGCAAAGGTCGCTTTGCCGAGTGCTATGACCATGGCACTCGGCAAAGAAGGCAACCTGGGAACCGGTAAAGCCATCTTTGCCGAGTGCTGACCATGGCACTCGGCAAAGAAGGCAACCTGGGAACCGGTAAAGCCATCTTTGCCGAGTGCTGAAAATGGCACTCGGCAAAGAAGGCAACCTGGGAACCGGCAAAGACATCGTTGCCGAGTGCTGAAAATGGCACTCGGCAAAGAAGGAAACCTGGGAACCGGCAAAGACATATTTGCCGAGTGCCATTGCCAAGGCACTCGGCAAAGGGACTGGCAAAGGGGCCCACTGGAGGGTTCTTTGCCGAGTGCCAGTCCACCAGACACTCGGCAAATAAACCTCCTTTGCCGAGTGTCGCCGTAGGCACTCGGCGAAGGATCCGTCACCGTCACTTGGCGCCGTGACGGTGACTTTTCTTTGTCGAGTGCCAAATGGCACTCGGCAAAGTCTTTGCCGAGTGCCCGACAAAAAGTACTCGGCAAAGATGCTGTTGCCGATGTACAGTTCGTCGAGCGTTCTTTGCCGAGTGTTACACTCGGCAAAGCATTTGCCGAGTGTAAAATAGCCTTTGCCGTGTGTCTCAGACACACGGCAAAGAAGCTGATTCCGGTAGTGTCTGATAAAAATTTGACACTGTGTCATGAAAGTTGTCATGCACTATATGTAGAAACTTAGCCGACCTTCACATGAAATCGTAAAACTTCTATGGAGGTCGGCTAGGTTTCTACACATAGTGTGTGACAACTTTCACGAAACAGTGTTCCGTTCGAAAGAGATATGGTGTAGATATACAGATCTTTGCATATCTACAAATGTATCTGTTTGGAATGGTCCACGTTTTTTGGACAGCTTGTTGTTGCAAAGATAGGGTTAGTTTCCATGTTCTACTCTGGTCTGAGACAAGTTTCGACGTCACCTCCCTATTATTCTTCAGATAAACACTCTCCCTGCAAGGACTTGTATCTGAAGAACAGCGGGGAGGTGCTGCCGAAATTCTGTCTCGGATTGTATTAGAGCATGGAAACTAACCCCATCTACGCAACCACGGGTGGGATTAGGACATATCCTCACCTATTAGAAGGTAGGAACATAGTGTATATGCATTACATGTTTATATTACACTATACTCGGTTATATATGTTAGACGATGGAGGACCATGAGTGGATGTACATGGGCCAAGTAACAAGGAATGATGTCACCCCTAAATGGATTACAAAGATCGATGCTTTCTTGGAATGGGCATTTGGCGAAGCTGTTAAAGGAGCGAGTCTAGTCCCATGCTCGTGCAGTAAATCTACCAATAGGAAAAGAAAAACAAAGAAGGCCATGTGAGAACATATTTGTAAGAATGGATTTGCTCCATACTATACTTGGTGGATCTTCTATGGTGAAGCGTATCGTATGAGAGAGGAGGCGGTGAGACAACGTGTCGGGGATTATGATGCTGATGTCGAGGTAGCAGACATGTTGAACGACTAACACGAGGCACAGTTCGCTAAAGGACGCACGAAGGACAAGCCAGAGGCGACCGCGAAGGCATTCTACGACATGTTTGACGCGGCATAGAAACCCCTTCATGGCAAGACAAAGATTTCTTAACTAGATGCCATTTGACGTATAATGACGTTCAAGTCGTAGTACAACATGAGCTAAGAAGCCTTCGATGGTTTGTTGATAGTTATTGGTAGCCTGCTTCTGAAGGATCACGTTCTGTCAAATTGCATGTACGAGACACAAAAACTTCTTCGTGCACTCAAGATAATGTATGAGCATACATACAGGTCTAAAGGGTTGCACCCTATTTAGAAAAGAATATGTGAAGGCAAAGTATTGTCCGAAGTGTAAATTGTCTAGGTTCATGGAGGTAGACTATGGTGATGGACAGAAGAGGTAGCTCGACATCCCCGTGACAATCCAACACCACCTTTCGTTCATACCGAGGATCCAGCGTCTATACATGACTAAGGAATCCGTGAAACAGATGACATGGTACAGAAAAGGCAAAGGATACAATCCTGACAAGATGGTACATACGTCTGAAGGTAAAGTATGGACCAACTTTGATACCATTCACCATGAGAAAGCCAAAGAGGCTCATAATGTACGTGTTGCGTTGGCCACAAATGGGTTCAATCCCTATGGACTGATGGCTGTCCCATACACATGTTTGCTCTGCCCATCGCCGAACCAGTCCAACTGCCCACCTCGCTGATTATCTCTTTGTTGGCGTTTCGGACACGGGGGACCCTCAACCAGACCGACTAGTGAATTTGTTGCTGCGTGTCCCTGCCCAGATGGGTTGATGCAAGATGAAACACAAGAGGGAAAATGGGGTTTATGTTATCTTGCACCGGGGCACTCGTAGTAGGGGTTACAAGCGTTGCGAGAGAGCGAGTACGCGAGAGAGAGAGAGAGAGGAGGAGAGGGTATGGCCTCGAGGTGAGCCGTCTGGGGCTGCCTCTACCGCGTCTCTCCTACTCTGCCTGCCTCCGCTCGTCGATGTCGTGCGTCCGTGTGTTCGTACGTCGCTCCTCCCGTTTTTCCCCCCATGGGGCCCTGGACATCCCCTTTTATAGATACAAGGAGATGCTCAGCTGTACAATGGGGGTGTAGCTATGTGCTAACGTGGCTGGCAGGGAAGTCCTTGAGCCCTGTAGAGGTAATAACGTGGCCGTCGGAGAAGTGCCCTGAGCCCTGTAGAAGCATAGCTGATGATGCGGCATGGATCCTGCTAACGTTTCCTTGCTTCTGTAGGGGGTTGAGAGCAATTCGACGTCATGGGCGCACGTGGGGAACCATCATTACCTGTTACCAGAGTAACCTAGATGGGACACCGGTCTTGTTCCTCCGTAGCCTGAGGCGGCTAGCTAGGGGTAGGGTAATGATGGGTCCCCAGTAGCGTAGTTGATAAGGGGCCGAGGTCGGGCGAGGCGGCGACTCCTCTGAGGCCGAGGCTGAGGCCCAGGGTCGAGCGAGGCGGAGACCTTCTCCCGAGGCCAAGGTCGAGGCTGAGGCCCAGGGTCGGGCGAGGCGGAGACCTTCTCTCGAGGCCGAGGTGGAGGCCGAGGCCCAGGGTCGGGCGAGGCGTAGTCCTTCTCCCGAGGCCGAGGCTAAGGCCGAGGCCTGGAGTCGGGCGAGGCGGAGCTCCCTGTTGCGCCCGAGGCCGGACACAGGGGAGGTCATGACTTGTTGTTGTCAGCTTTTCCCTGGTGGCTCGCACAGTTGCCGGAGCGGAGTGAACAGCGCTGTTTTCCTGTCAGAACGGTCAGTAAGGGGGCGAAGTGACTGCGGTCACTTCGACCTTATCGACTGAGGCACGCATGTCAGGATAAGGTGTCAGGCGATCCCCGCATTAAATGCTCTTGCGATACGGTCAGTTGGTAAGGCGATTTGGGCGAGGTCGCTGCACGACAAAGTCTGCCCGCGCTGGGCTTTAGGCGAGCCGAGGGTGCGTCTGCTGACTGAGGGGACCCTCGGTCGAGGCGTGAATCCGTCCGGGACTTTCGTCCTTGCCCGAGGCTGGGCTCGGATGAGGTCGCGTCCCTCGGTAGACGAAGCCTGCGCTTTATCGGTCATATGGTCTGTTCTGGAAACGTTTTCCAGTTGGATTAAGGAGCGTTGGGGGTACCCCTAATTACGGTCCCCGACAGTAGCCCTCGAGCCTCGAAGGGAGTGTAAGTACTCGCTTGGAGGTTTTGCCGGATTTTTTTGCAAGGGGACCGGCCCTTCTCGGTTGTGCTTTGTTCCGGTGGGTGCGCGCGAGCGCACCCGCCGGGTGTAGCCCCCGAGGCCTCGGAGGAGTGGTTTGACTCCTCTGAGGTCTTAATCCTTTTTGTGATGCCTCGGTCAGCCTTGTTGTTCCCTCGTGCGGCCTGGCCTCAACCCAGGTGCACGGTCAGGCTCCGAGTTTTCAAGCTGGCTTGTTGACGTGGTCAACGATTTGGTCGTAGCCTGGTGCGAGAGCAGCCCCCGAGCCTCTGCTCGGAGCGAGAAGACGATCAAGGACCGTCTCGACTTTTATTGTACGCCCCTTCGTCGCCTTTCCGCAAGGAGGAAGGGGGGAAAGCGCCGTGTTATCCCCTGGGGGCACCGAATACGGTGTTTCCGGTGAGCTGCTAACGGGTGATCCGAGTGGACACCCGAGCCCCGTTCGATAAGGGTCGGCTAGTGGCCTAGAGGCGCGCTCCAAAAGTACCTGCAGGGGATTTGTTGGACCCGGACCCATTCGATAGGGTCCGAGGGCTCGGTGCCTCCCTCCGGTGGGATTCCATTACAAATCGTTCCCGCTGGTCTCGGAAATGTCCTAAGGTACCTCGGGAGTGTAGCCCGAGCCTCGGCCATGTAATGGACGTACCCAGGGTCATTCCTGACTCTGCGTGCTCTGGGGCGGCTGTCGAACCCTTTCGAGGGGCCAGCCTTCGAACCCCTGATCACTAAAGGGCTCGGAGCCCGAGTGCTCTGGGGCGGTTGCCGAACCCCGGAGGGCGCAATCTTCGAACCCCTGATCAATAGGAGGGCTCGGGGCCCGTTTCCTTCGCCGAGAAGGATCCTTTTCGCAATATCCTCTTTCCGGTCCCTGTAGCAAGAGAGAGAGAGAGAGAGGAAAAGAAAAAGGATATGAATTTAAATAATGTGGCACACCTTTTTTGACGCGGTCATCATGACGGATGCGAAATGGTGCCCGCTTCTCCTGCCGGAGGTGTCGCTTGTCCTGTCAAGGAGTTAATGCGATGGGACGGGCGATTCACGGGGCGTCTGTTGCGCGTGCGCGAGCCGTTCAAGGAACAGAAACACGGGTGCGTCGTCTTTTATGCTGTGGGAGAGGTATCCCCTGTCGTTTCGGGAGAGGATGCGAACCTGAAGGTGATTGGATTGCTGCTTCCGTACGCCTGTCGCTGCAATTACTGCCAGCCCGCCTCTGATCATCTCGACCGTCGTGCCTATCTCCGCGGCTGAGTGACCCGTGATCGCCGCACTTAATGGGCACTGTTGGGTCACGCGCAGGGAAGCCTTGAGTCGCTGCGCTGGTACCACAGTCGAGAAGACGCAGCATTGACGCAGGTGGTGCTGCGATTTCCTTGCATGCGGTGACCGGCGCGCCGGTTATATGACATGTGGGACCGGGCCTTTGCGCTGGACCACCGGATGCGACGAAGCTGAAAGGGTGCACAACCGTGGTGCGGTTGCATGCAACCTGCGTGGCGGCTCGCCCCTTCGACCGCTGGTTTCGGCGAGGATGAGGGAACGCTTATAACCGCAGGGCGGTTACATGCTTCGCGTGCGGCGGTTTGCCTCCTTCATGTTTCGGGTCAGCTCGCACGACATGTGGGACCCAGCCCCCGTGTCGTAGGGTGGGAACCCTGGAGCACGTCGGTGGAGACTTTGCCCGTGACGCTTGGGGGTGCGAGTGAGGAGATCTGCCTTTAAAAAGGGACTGACCCCCCGGGGGGTAGCCATGCCTTCACACTCCTCGCATTCACCGCGCCTTTCCGCCTTCCGAGCCCCCAGATGGGGCGTGCCTGTGTTGCCTTCTTCTTGCTCTGTTGGAGGAACGTGACCCCTTAGGGGTTGGCGCTCTCCGGTCGTCGCTCGGCTTCAAGGATTTTCATCATGCAGCCCGACTGCAGTCCCTCACCAATGGTCATCCGTAGGGATGATCACCAGCCTCGTGGTGGGGAGAAGCAAGCCGGGCTGCGGCCCCTGCCCCGCCCTCAGCTTCTAGGATGTTCATCATCCTGGCTAAGGAGGAGGGCGCACCGGGTTGGGTCCTGCCTCCCGCGTGGGCCGGTGACCCACTTCTTCCTCCAGCATCCGGGGGAGAAGGGCATCCTCCAGCCCTGTGGAGGTGACGTCCTCCAGCCATGTGGGGGAAGGCGAACTGCTGCTGCCTGGTCAGGGTGTATCTGTCCGTCCTCCACCCAGGCGACGGTCGTGCCGTGCGTAGGTCGGCTACGTCCAGGTCCTCCTTGCGCCGTCGGCTGCACCGGGGGGTCACAAAACACGTCGTACGCCGCGAGGGCGGTACTCGTGTTCTAGGACGGCCTCGGCGAGGACGGGAGTGAGGACCTACTGGTGCGCTTTGGGGCGGCCGCCGTTCGCCGACGCGGTGTTGGTGGGCAGGTGGCCGCTGTCGTCGGTGCTGAGGTGGTGGTCGCCGCTGGTGGGGCTTCCTCTGCCGAAGAGGTTGTCTCTGCCGACGAGACCGTCGGTGCCACCTGCGCTCCGACCTCCGGCTTTTTAGCTTTAATGGCTTGTTCTCGTCCCCCGTGAGGGGACGTGAACGAGGGCCTTTCAGCAGTAGCGTTTTCCCTGAGGCCATCGCTGCTGCTGTCTAGCCACCCGAGGCGGAGGTCGTTGTCGCTGCTGGTGCAGTGGTTGCCGGCGAGCTGCTCGGAGCTCGTTATCCCACAGGCCTTCTGGCGTGGAGGTCGTTCATTCCTGTGGGAATGGACCTAGAGTCCCGTTTGTAAGGGAATGTAAGAGCAAAATGTAATTGCTCCAAGTATAGAGATATCTGTTGTAGGTCGGGAAAGCCACCGAGGGTGCTGCTGACATCTACGTAGCATAGTTATCCCAAGTACATGTGTTTGTTCTTTGTGGCTGCTGAGGCCTGAACATTTGGGTATAAAGCCGTGTTTCTTTCCTCTTGTTTCGAGCATTAAGACCTGTTCGTCGATAGCAGAGTCACTTATCCGAGCGTGAGTTACCTTTCGTGGAAGGTGACGAGTAAGGTATCCATATCCCGGAGGCATAGGAGTCCCTCGGCTCGGTCGGCCTTGCCGCTTAAGGTCACTCTTGCTCGTCTTTAGGACTCCGCCATCGATATAGTCGAAAGGCACGAAAGTCGTTTTGGCGGAAAACTTTTCCGAGGAAAGATTTGGTGCAGAGGGGGCTTCTCCCTTCTAGACTCCGAGGCGACTGCCCGGGCCGGGACCCTTGCGGGGAGTCTGGCCGTGGCTGTCGGGTCTGCTTGGTCCGCCCAAGCTAAGGCCTTGCAGCAGCGTGTCCAGGCCGAAGGTACGTTTTGCCCGCTTTGTGACTTTGTCTTTGTCTCCATTCTTCTCCTTGCGTCTGAAGAATGTTGTCCTACCGTCTGCAGGGTTCAAGACGGCTCTTGACGAGTCCGTCAAGAACTGCAAGGCGCTTGCCGAGGCGGCTAAGCAGAAGGAGGCCGACCGCGTGGCCATGTCCGAGGCTATCTCGGCCTTTTGCCGGGCCTTCGGCCTCGACGACGTCCCCTCGGGTAGCTCCCCCTAGAGTCATCTGCGGGCCTTGGGCGGCCATGTGCACAACAGACTCCGCGGGGCGCTGCACCATGGCGTTAGGCGGGCCTTCGCCGTGCTCGCTTCCCACTACGATGTGGATTTGGAGCAGGTCAGCGAGGGGTATTGCTTACCCGACGAGGATGAGGCTACCTTAGCCGAGGTCCAGAGGCTTGACGTGGCTGTCGAGGGTCCAAGCGCGACGCTGGCGTCCTCCTTCGAGGTGGAGATCCTTCCGCCCGTGTCGCCGTCTGAGGCCGGGCCAGATTCTGCCGAGGGTGGAAATGACACCGAGCGTGTTGCTCCTCCCCCTGTCGATGTCTGATTCCTGCAGGAACAATTTGTTTGAAGTATGCGTATGTCTTTTGCGGCCGCTGAGGCCTAAACATTATTGTCGGATTATAAAGCTGCGTTTTCTTTCCTCTTGTTTCGTGCGTTAGGACTTGTTCGGTAGCGGAATAGCTAATCCGAGCGTGAGTTACTTTTCGCGGAAGGTGATGAGTGAGGTATCCGTATCCCGAAGGTGTAGGAGTCCCTCGGCTCGGTCGGCCTTGCCGCTTACGTGTTCTCTCGTCGTTTTTAGGATTCCGTTATCGATATAGTCAAAAAGCACGAAAAGTCATTTTGGTAGAGAAGTTTTTGAGCGTTAGGACTTGTCTGGTAGCAGAATCACTTATCTGAGCGTGAGCCGCCTTTCCAGGAAGGTGACGAGTGAGGTATCTGTATCCCGGAGGCGTAGGAGTCCCTCGGCTCGGTCGACCTTGCCGTTCAAGGTCTCTCTCGCTCGTCATTAGGATTTCGTTATCGACGCAGTCGAAAAGCGCGAAAGACGTTCTGGTAAAAGACCTTTCTGAGGAAAATTTTGATGCAGAGGGGGTTCCCCCCTTCTAGCCCCCGAGGGAGGGTCGGGCTTTGCTGAGGCAAGGCTGATCCTTCCTTGACGGTTAGACTTTATTTATGCGCGTAAAGAAAGCGAGTTATACGAACGACTTGAAACATTTTAAGGGTAAAAGCGACGTAGCTGTTCGATGTTCCAAGCGTTGCTGTAGACCTGGCCTTGATCGTTGGCCAGCTTGTATGTCCCAGGCTTCAAAATTTTGGCGATGATGAACGGCCCCTCCCAGAGAGGAGTAAGCTTGTGGTGCCCTCGGGTGTCTTGTCGCAGCCAAAGTACCAAGTCCCCCACTTGGAAGTCTCGGGGCCGAACCCTTCGAGCGTGGTAGCGTCGCAGAGACTGCTGATATCGCGCCGAGTGTAGTAAGGCCGCGTCCCGAGCCTCTTCCAACTGGTCCAAAGAATCCTCTCGGCTGGTCTGGTTGCTTTGGTCTTCGTAAGCCTTTGTCCTCGGGGAACCGTATTCCAAGTCCGTGGGTAAGATAGCCTCGGCCCCATAGACTAGGAAAAACGGCGTGAAGCCCGTGGCCCGGCTTGGCGTCGTCCTCAGACTCCAAACCACCGAGGGTAGTTCTTTTATCTATCGCTTGCCAAACTTATTGAGGTCGTTGTAGATCCTCGGCTTTAGTCCCTGCAAAATTATACTGTTGGCGCGTTCCACCTACCCATTTGTCATTGGGTGCGCTACGACGGCCCAGTCCACACGGATGTGGTGGTCTTCGCAGAAGTCCAGGAACATTTTCCCAGTGAATTGCGTGCCATTGTCAGTGATGATTGAGTTTGGGACCCCAAAGCGATGGATGATATTTGTGAAGAACGCCACCGCCTGCTCGGACCTGATGCTGGTTAAGGGTCAGACTTCGATCCACTCGAAGAATTTGTCGATGGCGACCAGCAGGTGCGTGAAGCCCCCGGGTGCCTTCTGCAAGGGGCGGACGAGGTCCAGACCCCACACAGCGAAAGGCCAAGTGATAGGTATTGTCTGCAAGGCCTGAGCGGGCAGGTGCGTCTGTCTCGCGTAGAATTGACACCCTCGGCAGGAGCGTACAATCCTAGTGGCGTCGTCCACTACGGTTGGCCAGTAGAAACCTTGTCGGAAAGCGTTTCCCAAGAGGGCTCGAGGTGCTGCATGGTGACCGCAAGCCCCCGAGTGTATTTCTTGTAACAGCTCTTGTCCTAGGGTAATGGATATGCATCGTTGGAGAATGCCTGAGGGGCTGCGGTGGTACAGCTCCTTGTCATCACCCAATAAAATGAACGACTTGGCGCGTCGAGCCAGTCGCCGAGCTTCGGCCTTGTCGAGGGGCAGCTCTCCTTGGAGGAGATATTTCAGGTACGGGGTCTGCCAATTCAGGACCGGTATGACCCTATTCCGCTCCTCCTCGACACGCAGGGCCTCACCCTCGGCGGCCGAGGGTACCTCGGGCTAGGCCGAGGCCTCCACGGGCTCGGGCACGTCGTCCATTTTGATGGATGGTTGATATATATATCCTTGGAGAAGACGTCCGGGGGAACCATCGTTTGCCCCAAGGCTATTTTCGCCAGCTCATCCGCGGTCTCGTTGTACCGTCGAGCAACATGGTTGAGTTCCAGCCCATAGAACCTATCTTCCAAGCGCCGAACTTCGTCGCAGTAGGCCTCCATTTTTTGGTCGCGGCAGTGGGAGTTCTTCATGACCTGGTCAATGACAAGCTGCGAGTCGCCACGAGCGTCGAGGCGCCGAACCCCTAGCTCGATGGCGATGCGTAGGCCATTAACCAAGGCCTCATACTCTGCCACGTTGTTTGACGCCAGAAAATGGAGGCGCAGTATGTAGCGCACATGTTTCCCGAGGGGTGAAACGAAGAGCAAGCCAGCACCTGCTCCTGTTTTCATCAGCGACCCGTCGAAGTACATGACCTAAAGTTCGGGCTGTATTGGGGCCATCGGCAACTGAGTGTCAGTCCATTCAGCCAGGAAGTCGGCCAAGACTTGGGATTTCATGGCCTTCCAAGGGGAAAATGAAAGTGTTTCGCCCATGAGTTCCACTGCCCATTTCGCTATACTATCCGAGGCCTCTCGGCTCTGGATGATTTCCCCTAGGGGGAAAGGTGACACCATAGTAACCGGATGAGACTCGAAGTAGTGTCGCATCTTCCGCCGTGTCAGAATCACTACGTAGAGCAGCTTCTGGATTTGCGGGTAGCGGACTTTGGTCTTGGATAGCACTTCGCTGATGAAGTAGACTGGCCTCTGGACAAGTAGTGCGTGCCCTTCTTCTCGTCTCTCGACTATGACCGCAACGCTGACCACCTGAGTGGTTGCGGCTACGTAGATCAAGAGGGCTTCTTCCGCAGCGGGGGGCACCAAGATGGGCGCATTTGTAAGGAGCGCCTTTAAGTTTCTGAGGGCTTCCTCGGCCTCGGGGGTCCAATTGAAGCGCTCGACCTTCCTTAAGAGGCGGTACAAGGGCAACCCTTTCTCGCCGAGGCGCCAGATGAAGCGGCTCAGAGCCGCAAGGCATCCCATGACCCTTTGTACTCCTTTCAAAACTTTGATGGGCCCCATGTTGGTGATGGCCACGATTTTCTTCGGGTTGGCTTCGATGCCTCGTTCAGAGACGACGAACCCTAAGAGCATGCCTCGGGGGACTCCAAAGACACACTTCTCAGGATTGAGTTTTACGCTCTTCGCTTTCAGGCAGCTAAATGTTACCTCAAGGTCAGAGAGGAGGTCAGAGGCTTTCCTTGTTTTGACGACGATGTCATCAACGTAAGCTTCGACTGTCCTGCCGATGTGTTCTCCGAACACATGGTTCATGCACCTCTGGTAGGTGGCACCTGCATTCCTCAAGCCAAATGGCATCATAGTATAATAATACATGCCAAAAGGTGTGATAAAAGAAGTCACGAGCTGGTCGGACTCTTTCATCTTAATTTGGTGGTAGCCTGAGTAGGCATCGAGGAAAGACAGGGTTTCGCACCCAGCAGTGGAGTCCACAATCTTAAAGATGCGGGGCAGAGGGTAGGGAACCTTCGGACATGCTTTGTTTAGACTAGTGTAGTCTACGCACATCCTCCATTTCCCACCCTTTTTCTTCACAAGCACATGGTTAGCTATCCATTCGGGATGGAATACCTCTTTGATGAACCCTACAGCCAGTAGCTTGTGGATCTCCTCGCCTATGGCCCTGCGCTTTTCTTCATCAAAGAGGCGCAGGGACTACTTCACGGGTCGGGCTCCAGCTCGGATGTCCAGTGAGTGCTCGGCGACATCCCTCGGTATGCTCGGCATGTCCGAGGGACTCCACGCAAAAACTTTGGCGTTTGCACGGAGAAAGTCGATGAGCATTGCTTCTTATTTAGGGTCGAGCTCGGAGCCAATTTTGACTTTCTTATCGACATCATTGCTGGGGTTGAGAGAGACAGACTTAACTGCCTCGGCTGGCTCGAAGTTGCCGGCGTGCCGCTTCACGTCGGGAGCCTCTTTGGAGAGGCAATCCAGGTCGGTGATGAGGGCTTCGGACTCGGCGAGGGCCTCGGCGTACTCCACGCATTCCACGTCGCACTCGTAAGCGTGGTGGTACGTGGGTCCGACGGTGATGACTCCCTTGGGGCCAGGCATCTTGAGCTTGAGGTAAGTGTAGTTGGGGATGGCCATGAACTTGGCGTAGCATGGTCTTCCCAGCACCGCGTGATAGGTCCCTCAAAACCCAACTACCTCGAAGGTGAGTGTTTCCTTTCGGGAAGTTGGAGGGGGTTCCAAAGCAGACGGGTAAGTCAATCTGCCCGAGGGGCAGGATACGCCTTCCGGGTGCGATCCCGTGGAAGGGTGCCGCACCAGCCCGGATCTCGGACCGATCAACCCCCAAGAGCTCCAGGGTCTCGGCGTAGATGATGTTGAGGCTACTGCCTCCGTCCATGAGAACCTTGGAGAGCCTAACGTTGCCGATGATCGGATCGACGACGAGCGGGTACTTCCCTGGGCTTGGCACGAAGTCGGAGTGGTCGCCTTGGTCGAAGGTGATAGGCTTGTCGGACCAGTCTAGGTAGACTGGCGCTGCCACCTTTACCGAGCAGACCTCCCGGCGCTCCTGCTTGCGGTGCCGAGCCGAGGCGTTTGCCACCTGCCCGCCGTAGATCATGAAGCAGTTGTGGACCTCCGGGAACTCCTCTTCCTTGTCGCCCCCCTTCTTATCGTTGCCTCGGTCCTTGCCACCTTCTACCGAGGGTCTAGCCTTGTTGAAGTAGCGCCGGAGCATGTCGCACTCCTCAAGGGTGTGCTTGACGGGACCCCGGTGATAGGGGCACGACTCCTTGAGCATCTTGTCAAATGCGTTGGCTCCTCCGGGAGGCTTCCGAGGGTTCCTGTGCTCGGCAGCAGCGACGAGATCCGTGTCGACGGCGTTGCGCTTCGCTTGCGCCTTCCTCTTGGCCTTCTTCTTCGCGCCACGCTGGGCGGACGCCTCGAGGGCGTCTTCCTTCTGCCCTCCCTGAGGCTGCTTGTCTTTTCGGAAGATGGCATCGACCGCCACCTGACCATAGGCAAACTTGGTGGCGATGTCCATCAATTCACTCGCCTTGGTGGGAGTCTTGTGTCCCAGTTTGCTCACCAGGTCTCGGCAAGTGGTGCTGGCGAGGAAAGCCCCGATGACATCCGAGTTGGTGATGTTGGGCAGCTCGGTGCGCTACTTTGAAAACCGTCGGATGTACTCTCGCAGGGATTCCCCGGGCTGCTGGCGGCAACTTCGGAGATCCCACGAGTTCCCAGGGCGCACGTACGTACCTTGAAAATTTCCCGCGAAAGCCTTGACCAGGTCATCCCAGTCAGAGATCTGCGCAGGAGGCAGATGCTCCAGCCAGGCCCGGGCAGCGTCGGAGAGGAAAAGGGGGAGGTTGTGGATGATGAGGTTGTCATCGTCCGCCCCTCCCAACTGGCATGCCAGCCGGTAGTCCGCTAGCCACAACTCTAGCCTTGTATCCCCCGAGTACTTGGTGATGGTAGTCGGGGCCCGGAACCGGGCCGGGAACGGCGCTCGTTGTATGGCCCGGCTGAAGACTCGTGGACCTGGTGGCTCGGGTGAGGGACTTCGATCCTCCTCACTGTCGTAGCGTCCCCCGCGCCTAGGATGGTAGCCTCGACGCATCCTTTCCTCGAGGCGGGCTCGACGGTCGCGGTGGCGCTGATTGTCACCGAGGCGATCCAGGGCTGCAGGCGTCCCGTCCCGTGTGCGCTCGGTGTGGACCGAGGCCTCCCGCATGCGTCAGGAGGGCGCTGCGCGATGCTCCGAGGGGTCTTCTCGCCTCTGGGAGGCAGAGCTCTCGGCTTGTCGGACAGCGGCGTCTTCCAGGAGGCCCTTGAGCCCACCCTGGATACGTCGCCCTTCGGTGGTGGATGGCTCTAGCATCGCCCGAAGCAACATTGTTGCTGCGGCTAGGCTCTAGCCGGCCCCGTTGAAGGCCGAGGGCGACATCGCCCTGGCATCATTAACAAGGCGGCGCTGGACGTCCTGGGCCCAATGATGCGCTCCTCTAGCGAGTGCCTGGCCTGCCCACTCCTGCTCAATGTTTTGCCGGAGCTGCACAAGTCGCCCCGCTTCTTCGCCGAGGTTGGCCTGCATCTCACGGAGTTGCTCAAGCTGTGTGTCCTGACCCCCCGCAGGACTTGGACCACGGCTAGCTCCCGCGGGATCTCAACGCGAAACGCAGGTGCAAGGGTGCCGTCACTTCCTGGCATACCAAGGTGGTTTTCCCCACCGTGATCCTCCTGGTCGATATGGTAGCACTCACGAGTTGGGTCGCAACCCTCGTCGTCAAGGCTATGACCATCATCAGAGCAGCCGGAGAGGCAGTGGTCGCATACGGACATGAAGTCACGCATGGCACCAGGATCACGGAGTCCGGAGAAATCCCAACTGACGTCGGGGTCGTCCTCTTCCTCGGAACCCACGGGTCCGGAGGTTGAGACGGCCGTCAGTCGGTCCCAAGTTGACCACATATGGTACCCCGGAAGGTCAGGATATGCCCTAGCGAAAGCGCTCACCGAAGCGGGGTCGCTTGGTGGATTGAAACTGAATCTAAAAGGGACAGGGTGGAAAACGGATGGTACCTTTTGGTCGATGGACGGTGGCGAAGTCGCACCGGGGACGAACTGCACCGTCATCTCAGGTACGAGGCTAACGCCCAGCAAGTCCTTCGCGAGGGTGCTGGCGTCATCAGTCCGCTTTGGGCTGGCACACAGCGGGGAAGCGACGCTCGTCGTTGTCTCAGGTGCGAGGACAACACCTGACATGTCCCCCGCAGGGGTGCCGGCGTCGTCGACTCGCTCTAGTTCGATAGCCGATAAGGTGCGGCCTCCTGCGTGGCCATGGTTGCCCCGTCTCCGCCTCCTCTGGCGAGGAGGATGGCGGGGTTGACCCAGGTGTTCCTCTTCCGCCGCGGGGAGATGCCGTCGTCGAGTTCGCCTCCGCCGGGCGAGCCGTCAACCGTCGTTGTTGTCGTGTCGCGGAGGGAACAGTACCATGTCGTAGCTGCCGTCGAGGGACATGAACTCGAGACTTCCGATGTGGAGCACCGTCCCGGGCTGGAGAGGCCGCTGAAAGCTACCCATCTAGAACTCAACGGGAAAGTATTCGTTAACACGCAGTGTGCCCGTACCTGGCGCGCCAACTGTCGGTGTTTCAGACCCGGGGGACCCTCAACCGGACCAACTAGTGAATTTGTTGCTGCGTGTCCCTGCCCAGATGGGTTGATGCAAGATGGAACACAAGAGGGAAAATGGGGTTTATGTTATCTTGCACCGAGGCGCTCGTAGTAGGGGTTACAAGCGTTGCGGGAGAGCGAGTATGAGAGAGAGAGAGAGGAGGAGAGGGTACGGCCTCGAGGTGAGCCGTCTGGGGGCTGCCTCTACCGCATCTCTCCTACTCTGCCTGCCTCCGCTCGTCGACGCCGTGCGTCCGCGTGTTCATACGTCGCTCCTCCCGTTTTTCCCCCGTGGGGCCCTAGACATCCCCTTTTATAGATACAAGGAGATGCCCAGCTGTATAATGGGGGTGTAGCTATGTGCTAACGTGGCTGGTAGGGAAGTGCCTTGAGCCCTGTAGAGGTAATAACATGGCCGTTGGAGAAGTGCCCTGAGCCTTGTAGAAGCATAGCTGATGATGCGACATGGATCCTGCTGACGTTTCCTTGCTTCTGTAGGGGGTTGAGAGCAATTCGACGTCATGGGCGCATGCGGGGAACCATCATTACCTGTTACTGGAGTAACCTAGATGGGACATTGGTCTTGTTCCTCCATAGCCTGAGGCGGCTAGCTAGGGGTAGGGTAATGATGGGTCCCCGGTAGCGTAGTTGATACGGGGCCGAGGTCGGGCTAGGCGGTGACTCCTCCGAGGCCGAGGCTGAGGCCTAGGGTCGGGCGAGGCGGAGACTTTCTCCCGAGGCCGAGGCCTAGGGTCGGGCGAGGCGGAGACCTTCTCCCGAGGCCGAGGTTGAGGCCGAGGCCCAGGGTCGGGTGAGGCGGAGTCCTTCTCCCGAGGCCGAGGCTGAGGCCGAGGCCTGGGGTCGGGCGAGGCGGAGCTCCCTGTTGCGCCCGAGGCCGGACTCAGGGGAGGTCATGACTTGTTGTTGTTAGCTTTTCCCTGGTGGCTGGCACAGTTGCCGGAGCGGAGTGAACAGCGTTGTTTTCCTGTCAGAACGGTCAGTAAGGGGGCGAAGTGATTGCGGTCACTTTGACCTTGTCGACTGAGGCACGCGTGTCAGGATAAGGTGTCAGACGATCCCCGCATTAAATGCGCATGCGATACGGTCGGTTGGTAAGGCGATTTGGGCTAGGTCGCTGCACGACAAAGTCTGCCCGCGCTGGGCTTTGGGCGAGCCGAGGGTGCGTCTGCTGACTGAGGGGACCCTCGGTCTAGGCGTGAATCCGTCTGGGACTACCGTCCTTGCCCGAGGCTAGGCTCGGATGAGGTTGCGTCCCTCGGTAGACGAAGCTTGCGCTTTATCAGTCGTATGGTCTGTTCTGGAAACGTTTTCCAGCCGGATTAAGGAGCGTTGGGGGTACCCCTAATTACGGTCCCCGACACTCTTAGTTGTGCTTGTGAGACTTATGCAGTTTCAAAATTGAGATACTTATGTTTGTGTGGGGCCGTAAAAACTTATGTTTGTGAAACTTTGTCTGAACTTGTGAGATTTGTGGTCTCTGTGATATTTATGTTTGTAATAGTACTTATGTTTGTGAAAAACTCGTGATATTTGTGGTTTTCCAGAATATGTGGTCTCTATTATATATGTGATAATTTTGTGAACTTTGTGATGTATATGTGATGATTATGTGATATATATTTTGTTCGGTTGGAATAATAAAAACAAATAAAAAATAGGGTTTCTGGTCACTCTGCCGCATGTTACACTCGGTAAAGAGTTCCTTTGTCGAGTGCAGTGGCCAAAGCACTCAACAAAAAAGGCACATCTGAGAACCGATAAAGCTTCTTTGCGAGTTATGTGGTTCCGGCACTCGGCAAAGAAGCTCTCTTTGCTGAGTGTCGATCGGCACACTCGACACAGATACTGGCAAATGGGTCCAGTGGTGCTCGCTTTGCCAAGTGCCAGACAGGCAGGCTCTCGTCATAGAGGTTGTCGTGGAGGCCTACTAAATCTTTATTTGTTAAGTGTTTTTGTAGGCTTTACCGAATGCTTACGACACTCATAGATTGGTCTGGTAGTGCTGTGGCGAGCGGACGCTACATCGATCGGGTGGTCAGTCTAGTTCGAACCAGGGCCGACCCTGAGGGGGTGCGGTGGGTGCGGCCGCACGGGGCCCCCAAAAACAGAGGGCCCCTAGCCACTGAACGCTAGCATTTTTTTGTTAAACCTATATATTCTAGACACAAATACGCAAAAAACGATGCACTATCAAGTTATTGACTAGTCTCGTTTATATTATTAAACTATTGTCTCAATTACTTATCGAATACTCTATCCATTTCAAAATAGTATTTGGTTTATCTCTTAATTTTTATGTTTATATTGATGATGATAAATCCACTAAAGAAGCAAAACAAATTTTATTTTGATATAGAGAGAGTAATATAAACTATACATATGATGGTTGCTTCGGTAGAGAGAAGCTTTTTAAAATTAAATTTTTTTATGAACTATTTATGGTCAACAATAACTCAAGATAGGTTAAATGGCTTGACGATTCTATATATCGAAAAAAAGTTGTTGGATGAGATTGATCTCGATGATATAAGCGATGTCTTTGTATCACAAAATGTTAAAAGATATTTTGAATAATATCATATAACAAGTAAGTGTTTTTTTGCTATATTTTATATCTGTTATCTTATAAACTTTAAAACAATGCATTTATAAACAACGCATAATAATTTTTATACGTCAAATATTCGGTGATATATGTATAATTATATATATTTGTGTGTGGATGAGATCTCTATATCGAATTTCGCACTGGGACCCTAAAAAGTCAGGAACGGGCCTGGTTCGAACTTCCGTGGTCAGTCTAGTTCCACATGAGCGGTACCGTCACAATACCTAGGAGCTGTCACACACAGATGGATCGAGTTTGCTTTTAAGCCTTCCTACCAAGCTGCTCGTCCATTTCGTTGCATTGCATCCTTGTGTTGGTCAAAGTCAAACCGTGCCGCAGTCAGACTCAAAGACAACCACCGGGCCTCGAATCCACTCAGCAAATATAGGTACAGCTCCCCTCCTTGCATGCTATTGTCTCACTAATCCACCTCCAAGCTGACAGGATGTATGATCTCTGATGATAACACCATCCAGATTAACGACGTTGGACCAGCCGAGCCACTGCCGGCCTCGCTTCAGGGAATTTTGTGGTGTTTGTTGATATACAGTTCATTTTTTTAAGAAAAAAAATGATGCTCCCACCGACTAGCAAGAAGAGCAGTATACTCCTTTTACAAGCACAAGCATTCTTTCTCCTAGGACCTACTATATAATATCATTGCTATATAATGGTGGTCACATCCTACGTCAAATATATCTATCTTTTCCTAAACTGTCCTATATATAGCAAAGCCACGACTTAACAATTCTATAACATACATTGCAAATAGCTGATACCTACTATCATGTTTTTTTCTAAAAGAACCATTTCACTACACAAATAAACCCTCCCGTCCACACTATTTTTTGGATAAATTACGCCATCAACCTCATAATCGACGGGGCATCGATTCAAAATTATTCTTTAAGATAAAAGAAAAGCTACCACAACTTGCACTGTATGATAGATGTCAAATGTACCATGAAAAGGAATTCGAAATTATTGGCCAGTTCAGAAAAAAAAGGCCATCCCGTGTTGCGTTGCTATATCAACTCCGATCCAAATTTTGACGTGCCGGAATCAGAGAAAGATATAATTTGTGAACTCGAGAAATTTGTTATTTTGCCACTCTCAGGTTTGGTTCTCTGTTATTATGTCATTCCGTGTGGTGAACCATCTGTTCTATAATTTGTGAGCCCATCGAAACCCACAAATATGATAATGGCAAAATTGTCAATGACTCGTCGATCCTCAAGGTGCTACAAATCACAAATGGTGCCCTCAAAAACTCTCTCATGCATGTCTCTCTTCTTTAAACTGCATGCTATGTCAACATATTTGTTTAGATGGCATGTCATTTAATAAGAATAAAACTCTCATAAAGCTCTCACCGGGAACGGCCTAACGAAAGACACGAAATTAGTTTTGTTTCAATGCAGTGAATAAGGACGCTAAAAAAACGTAGCATAGATAGATGTTGAATAGTTTTTTTCAAATCCTTAAGAAAAAATATATATATATATCCAGGAAAAGTCTAAATAACATAAAATTTAGAACAAAATAAGTACTTATCAATCACACCCTTAGTGGGGACCATAATATATATACATTTTTGAACTTTGAAGCACCAGATTTCTATGTTAATTAGCCAGTATTGTTGTTGACAAGAAAATTTATATACTTTAGTTTGTTTACTTAACTGGAACTGTATGCTACAAAAAAAGATGATTTACGTGCTGTTGCGGTTGAGCCCACACTGGAGTTTGCACCGTGGCGGTGGCGACTTGTAGCTAGTAGCTAGCTCATATCTACGGACAATATATCAAAAAAAACGGTGGGTGGTCGCTGACTCTCACTAATAACAAGCCTTGTTCCAACGAACGTATGGTCACAGGTCAATTGAGCCGAGCTCGCCAACGGCAGGCAGCAGGCAAGCATCACAAGAAAAGGACGGTAGCTGGACACCAGCTCGATCGGGAACCGCTTCGCGGGCGAGCGCTCGAGGAAGACGAAGAAGATGAGGGCGCCCACGTGAATACGGATACGATGAAGCAATAGGATGGATACGGATCGGGGAGCAGCAGCGGGAACAGCGCATGCCAGCCAGAAGGACTCCCATTGTCTATTATTCCTTCCCCCGACCCCGGCCCGAGCTCGTCGCCGCGTACATAATGGCGATGCACGATTCCATCTCGCCACTCACACGTCAGCTGCTGTTGTTCCTCCGATTCGGATCGAGCTCGCGCGCGCCGCGACAGCGCCTGACATGATCCCACAGAATGCGTAGCGGCAGAGCAAATGGCTCCTTTATTTACTGCACAAGAAGTAAGCGCCGTGGCGGCGATCGACATGGGACGCGCAATGCAAGTTGGAGTATATAAGCTTGATTACAATCGATGTGATCCAATTGCTCGCGAGATAAGCATATATATGCATGCTTGCTTCCTTGTTGCTGAAGCGCGCGGTTCATCAGAGCTCGGGGTTTTAAACTAGCTTTTGTCCTCAAGACCTCAAGATCAACAGATCATGAGCTTATACTCGGTGGTTTTAATCGTGAAGATAGCAAGTAGTAAGTAACCACGAAGGTGGTTTGGACTCGAACGCACAGGCAAAGCTACAGCTCAAACAGTTTGCACTGACATTCACTAGTAGAAAAAAAAAAGTCTAAGACTGCGGTGATGCATATTTAATTTTTACAGACGGGTTCGTTTATCTAACGTAAGTGCTATTTATACATGTGGTTCTTTAAGAAAAATCACCAGTAGAAATTATATTTCTTCAAACGGTTCCTTAAAAAACCGTAATTATTACAAATAATTTTTATCCTTAATTTTTTGAGTTTTTCAAATGACCTCGTATGAAAAAAACCACCAAAACAAAAGTTGTAGATCTCTAAAAGTTATAAAAATTTTGTAGTTGACAACATTTTTATTTGAAATCATTTGGCTCTCAAAAATTGCATCCGGATTTGTCGAATTTAAATTTTAAATTTTGCAAACGACCTCGGATGAAAAAGCATCAAAACAAAACTTGTAGAACTTCAAAAGTTATTCAACTTTATTGATGACAACATTTTTATTTGAATTCGTTTAAGGCCTCAAATAATCAATTTACACATAATTGGTTATAATATGTGGGCAACAAAACTATAATTTAGACACAAGGCATGTCATAGGTGGAGTGGTAGAGGAGGCTTCACTAACTTGTGACTTCGACGTTGGGTGAGCGAGGCCTTCCTAATTAAGATAAACTTTTTTGCTATTTTAAAATCAAATTTATGTTTCCTGGAAATGATTATCACTAGCGGTTTTTGACCTCAACCGCCAGTGGAAATCAAATTCTACTGGCGGTTGTCCTCAATTACCTGTCTATATAAATGATTATTTCTACTAGCCTCTAGCACTAGCTGTTCTGAAAAACGTCAGTGTAAATATATTCAGATCTGCCACTATAAATCAAGGTTTAAAATAGCGGGCTACGGCTGCAAACGAGTCGTGCCGAGTCGAGCTCGGCTCGATCGAGAGCCTTAAGAGTAGACTTGACTAGGCTCGCTGTTGGCTTGTGAGCCGACTCGCCGAGCCTAGCCATAAATGTGAACTCACCCTCTAAATTATAATATAAAATCTTAAAAATAATTTAAATAACATATTTTAATTAAGTAAAGTAAATATATTACTAATATCATGTAGAAAATAGATTGATTTGCTCAAATAACATAATCTAATTGTCTATTTGGTACTAGCTTTATATGCTAATTGAGATATTTTGTAACAAATTTTTGTTAGGTTGAGCAATGCGCTAGCTCGTGAGTCGAACCGAGCCGACTCACTCTTTTCTCGAGCCACCAAACCAGGCTCGGCTCGGGCTAGTTCTAAGCACCAAGGTGCTTTGAGCCGAGCCGAGCCGCTGTGAGCCTGAGCCTGCTCGTCGAGCTCGAGTTTTTTCTAGACCTGTAGCGGGCTATAGCTATAGACTTTTGGAGGACCTAAAAGCTACAATATTTTACTTTTAGTCGCTATTTCAGCTACAACCGCTGTAGCCCCATTTAGCTCTGTTAAATGTCGCAGCTTTAGCGCTAAATAACCACGCTATTTCTATTTTTCATGGCAGGCCAAAAAATTAATAAATCTATGAATAAGGATAAGGAAGCTCAATAATATTAATGAATGTAATGAAGATGAGCATAAACTTGCTTCTTACATAACAACCTGAACTTGCTTTATACATAATAAGATGATGCACATGCTATTGACATAGATCAATAGTCGTCAAGTGTTCATTGTTCTTATTCCAACGACTCTAATCTTGATCAATAGATTGCACTACTAGTCACTAGCACTAATAAGTTTTTTTTGCTATGTACTACATCACGGTATTGTGTTGCTATCATGTTAATGAGCTAGTAAATTCTTTATACTCTAGTATTTTAGAACTAAATAAACCTATTAATTTATCATGTTGTGCAGCTACCTAGCTAGTGGCTAATTATGTTATTGAAGTGCTAAACATTTGAATTCCATGAAACATGTATTAGTGTGTAATGTCACTAGTCTCCTGGAGCCTTGGAAACAATGTCGCTATTTTGTATAGCCCGCTACTGGGGGCTGGCTCTCCCACAGAAGAAGCCAGCAATGGAAGTCGCGCGCGTCGTCTTGCTTGCAAACTGGTTCGCTGCGTTCCTCATCCAATGATCCAAAGACCATAAACAAGCTGCAGCAACGTGCCAGTTGTGCATTGACTTTGCTGCAGTGCAAAGTCAGCGTGTCGCGGCTAATCCCCACGCACGTGCAAGGATCTTCTTGTCTGCTGGCGACTAGGCAGCGCCGTAATCCCCACGCACCGCTGGACGGAGCGCAGGAATTCTGTCACTCTCTGACGAGCAAAGAGCCTCAAAACTAATCAAACAAATACAGTTCTAGCTGTGCAAGGTCAGAACTTGCGATCCCATCAGCAAAAAGAAAAGAAAAAAAAAGAAAAGAAAAGCATCGTCGATCGTGCAGACCGCAAATAAACCTCCATGCATGGCTTTTTGTAGCCGCTGCGCGTCTGCATTTTATGTGCGCGCATTGTTCATGTGGCGGGCGAGCTATTTTACTCGCCGGATGCAGTGGTACCCCGGTGGTTGCGAGCTCTGAAAACCGCAGAGTCATCAGATCGACTGATCGAGGCTCTCTGAAATCGCGCGCGATGGTATTTTAGGGCGCTAGTGGAATGCGTGCACACGGATCGACGCTCCCGTTGCTTGCATCTTGCATGGATGCATGGGGAGGGGGGTATGCATATGCAGCAGTAGTTGGATCGTCACAGCGTTTACCACGCACAGATTCGTCCTCCGGTGCCGTCGGTTAGGGGCAATGGCAATGCATGCATCGAGATGGCATGGAATATGCACACGCATGATGATGCCAGCTACGATGGGCATCGGATCAGGATCGGAGTGGTTACCGGAGAGTGTGTGCAGGTTCAGTGTTTCTTTGCCTTCTCTTGAAGTTTGGAACAGCAGCTTTCAAAAAAAAAAGAAAGAAAGAAGTTGAGAACGACCCTATGCATGTGTCTTGGACTTCTAGACTGCGGAGCAATGGCATGTGTAGCGGGTGTTTCAGTGTTTGGGAGTGAAGTTTCTTTTCTTCACAGTTTTGGAAAAATAATGTAGTGTTTGACAAGCTAACTAAAATCTTTGTTTTCATAACTAAAGTATTGTAAATACTGTAGTTGTTTTTGTCACAACCAAATTTAAGAGCAAATCCAGATGCATATTATATGCACTACCGGAATCCGGATCTTTGCCGAGTGCTCGGCGCTTTGCCGAGTGCTTTTTGTCGGGCACTCGGCAAATAAGCATTTGCATTTGCCGAGTGCCGCACTCGGTAAAGTCCTGCTCTCGGTAACGACGGCGTTTGTCGAGAGCAGGATTCTTGGCATAGGAACACACTCGGCGAAGGCGGCTCTAGACAAAGGGTTGTCAGCCGCCATCTAAAGCTGACGGCCATTACCTTTTCCGAGAGCCGAGTTTTGGCACTCGGCGAAAGAATATTCTTTGCCGAGTGCCCCCCGTTTGACACTCGGCAGAGCAAGCTGTGCCGAGTACCGTAGTTGGGCACTCGGCAAAGTATATTTTTATTTTTTTTATTTTACCAACCAAACTTTTTGTGATATGTTCCTACACTATGTAGACCTACATGTACCATTTTAGGACAATTATAATAGTGTTTTCTATAACTATTAGATTTAGTTCGTTTATTTGAATTTCTTCAGAAAATTCACATTTGAACTGCAAGTCGCTCGAAACATGGAAAACCGTGCATACAAAAATGATATTCATACTATTTAGCACAAGTTACGACCGATTTCAGGAGCATGAATATCGGTCGTAACTTGTGCTAAATAGCATGAATATCATTTTTGCATGCACGGTTTTCCAAGTTTCGAGTGACTTGCAGTTCAAATGTGAATTTTCCAAAGAAATTCAAATAAACGAACTAAATCTAATAGTTATAGAAAACACTATTATAATTGTCCCAACATGGTACATGTAGGTCTACATAGTGTAGGAACATACCACAAAAAGTTTAGTTGGAAAAATAAAAAAATAAAAAATGTAATTTGCCGAGTGTCCAGGAATGGCACTCGGCATAGAATATTTTTTGCCGAGTGTCAGACGTGGAGCACTCGGCAAATATTTGTTTAAAACCCTAATTCCATTCTTTGTCGAGTGCATGTCAGTGGGCACTCAACAAAGACTTCTTTGCTGAGTGCCTAGGATCCAGCACTCGGCAAAGAAGTCTTTGCCGAGTGCCCACTGACAGGCACTCGCCAAAGTATATTTTAAAATTTTAAAAAAATCTTTGCCGAGTGCCAGATCACGGGCACTCGGCAAAGTCTGCGTACATAGACAGAAACTGGCTTCTTCTTCACTTCACTTCATTCTACGCCGCCGCCGCTCGCCCGCCCATTGCCGCCGCTGCATCCCCCGCCGCCGCCGGAGCACCGGCGCCCGCCCTCCTGGCCAACCCTGCCGCCCGACCCCGCCCAGCCATCCCGTCAATGTTCCGCCGTCGCCGTGGGAGCCCCGCCGCCCGACCGACCCTGCCACCGGCTCCGGCCTCCTCTCGTCCCCGGCTCTGGCCCCGGCCATCCCTCACATCCCCGGCTCCCGGTCATCCCTCTCGTCCCCGGCTCCGGCCATCCCTCTCGTTGGAGCTACGCTAAGGTATAAATTGTGTTGTGCTAATAATTAGTTGGATCATATGGTTCTGCTAGTTTATGTGGTTTTACGAGTGTAGCACTAGTAGAAAAGAGCTCAAAGCCTGCGGCACCAATAAATTATCACTGGCGGTTTCAGTTACCACGCGCCAGTAAAAAAAAACCAGGTGGACATGCGCCTTGATCATATAGGTTTGTCAACAAAATAGCAATCCATATTTTTTTAGTCATGGCATTGGCCCCTACTATGAACATGCGCCTTGATCATATTGTCTTTTATAGTACATAGACTGAAGTATATGTGATTTTTCGCCATCATACCGTTGATATGTGTGTGAATATCAGCCATCATGCTGTTAGTTTTATTTGTAGGTTTTGGAAACCTTCCGGTGCAGGGGAGGTGCTGCTGAATTTTTCTCAGTTATATATGTTAGAGGATGGAGGACCGTGAGTGGAAGTACACAGGCCATGTGCAACGGGCATATGGCGAAGCTGCTAAAGGAGCAAGTCTAGTCCTATGCCCGTGTAGCAAATGTGCCGACCGGAAAAGAAAATCAAAGAAGTCCATGGTAGAACATATTTGGAAGAATGGATTTACACCGAGCTATACTCGGTGGATCTTCCATGGTGAAGCGCATCATATGAGATAGGAGGTGCTGAGAAACGCGTCGAGGATTATGATGCTGATGCAGGGGTAGTGGATATGTTGAACGACTATCACGAGGCATAGTACGTCGGAGGATGTACGGATGACGAGCCAGAGCCGACTGCAAAGGCGTTCTACGACATGTTTGACGCAGCACAGAAGCCCCTTCATGGCCAGACTAAGGTTTTTCAACTAGATGCAATTGGGCGTGTAATGGAGTTCAAGTCGCAGTACAACATGAGTCGAGACTAGAGATGGCAATGGGTAAATACTCACCGGGTATTACTACCTCATACCCATACCCACGACAAAAAAATAACCCCATTGGGTCACCCATATACACTGGTGGGTATGGATTTACCCCCATACCCATACCCATGTGGGTATGGGTCACCTATCGGGTCACCCGTACCCACAAAAATTAAACATCTATCAAAATATTATATTATACAAATGTTAAGTATATCCATCTAAATACCATCACAAAATTTATAGCATCATTTAACCATCCATTCAACACACCAAAGATAATTGGATAAAGTAGTAACACTAGGACAGTACTACATAGCACATTACATATTCCATTACATGGTCATTAAATTGTCGTTTAGCCTTCTATGACAATATGGCCTAAAAGGTCGTTAAATAGTAAAAAAGATGGATGACTAAAGTCCAAGTTCATGCTTGGGTTAAGTTTATATTGGGTATTTTATACCCACGGGTTAATGGGTATGGGTGAAGGTGGAATGTTCTAATACCCGTTTACCCATTGGGTGAAGATTTTTGCCCAATAATAGACCCACGGGTAGAATATTTAGCCCACATACATACCCTAATAGAGTAAATACCCATCGGGTATCGGGTTGCGGGTACCCATTGCCATCTCTAGTCGAGACGCATTCGATGGCTTGTTGACAGTTATTGGCAACCTACTTTCGGAGGATCACGTTCTGCCAAAGAGCATGTACGAGGCACAGAAACTCCTTCGTGCACTTAAGATGACATATGAGCAGATACATTCTTGTCTGAAGGCCTGCGTGCTATTTAGGAAAGAATACGCAGAGGCAAAGTATTGTCAGAAGTGTAAATCGTCTAGGTTCATGGAGGTAGACTCTGGTGATGGACAGAAGAGGCAGCTCAACATCCCCTTTACAATCCTACGGCACCTTCCGTTCATACCGAGGATCCAGCGTCTATACATGACCGAGGAATCCGCGAAACAGATGACATGGCACAAAAATGGAAAATGATACAATCCTGACAAGATGGTGCACGCATTCGATGGTGAAGCATGGAAACACTTTGATGTCATTCACCATGAGAAAGCCAAAGAGGCTCGTAATGTACATGTTGCGCTGGCCACAGATGGGTTCAATCCCTATGGAATGAGCGCTGCCCCGTATACATGTTGGCCTGTGTTTGTTATCTCAATCAATCTCCCCCGGGTGTGTGCTTTCAAAGGCAGAATATATTTGTGTCGTTGATAATTCCCGGACACCCTGGGAATAAAATGGGCGTGTACATGGAGCCTTTGATCGATGAATTGGTACGTGCTTGGGAGGAAGGGGTATGGACATATGACCGAGCTACAAAAACAAATTTCAAAATGCATGTTTGGTCCCAGTACTCCATGCAAGACTTACCAGCGTATGGGCTATTCTGCGCCTGATGTGTTCACGGTAAGTTCCCATGCCTAGTTTGCAAGGAAGCTCTTAGGTTCCTTTGGTTGAAAAATGGTGGCAAATATTCGTCTTTCGATAAACATCGACAATTTCTCCCTCCTGACCATCCATTCCACCTAGACATCATGAACTTTACGAAAGGTGTCGTAGTGACAGACCACCCACCTGCAACGATGACTGGTGCCAAAATTTGTCAACAGATAGATGGGCTCGTGGCCAATACAGAAGGTGGTTTTGTGGGATATGGTGAGCAGCATATGTGGACACATAAGTCGGGCTTGACTCGGCTCCCCTATTATGATGACCTACTCCTTCCACACAACATTGACGTGATGCATACTGAAAAGAATGTTGCCGAGGCACTTTGGGCAACAATTATGGACATTCCTGATAAGTCAAAGGATAACGTAAAGGCAAGAGTGGATCTGGCAGCGTTATGTGATAGACCAAACTAAGAGATGAAGCCGCCAAGTGGTGGAAAGACATGGAGAAGGCCTAAGGCCGATTTCGTCCTAAGCAGGGCCCAGAGGAAGGAAGTACTTCAGTGGATCAAGATGTTGATGTTGCCTGATGGGTATGCAGCTAACCTGAGTAGGGGGTGAACTTATCTACTCTATGATTCTTAGGGATGAAGAGTCACGACTTCCACATATGGATTGAACGAATTCTTCCTGCGATGGTTCGAGGCTATGTCCCTGAGCATGTCTGGCTAGCGCTTTCAGAGTTGAGCTATTTCTTTCATTGGCTTTATGCAAAAGAGTTATCTCAGACCGTGGTTGCAGACTTGGAAAGATTGACACCCGTGTTACTATGTAAGCTTGAGAAGATATTTCCACCTGGCTTCTTCAATCCAATGCAGCATTTGATTCTTCATCTCCCCTATGAGGCACGAATGGGGGGGGTGCCTGTGCAGGGACGTTGGTGCTATCCAATCGAGAGATGTCTAAAGACTATTCGAAAGAAATGTAGAAATAAATGCAAAATCGAGGCTTCCATTGCAGAGGCATACATTCTAGAGGAGGTGTCAAACTTCACAACAACTTACTATGGTAACAAACTGCCAAGCGTGCATAATCCACCCCCTCATTACATTGATGGCGGCAATGAATCGAACCTCAGCATATTTCGAGGCTAACTCGGAAGCGCAAGTGGCTCGATCACCAAGACCCTGACACATGAAGAGTGGTGGCATATCATGCTATATGTATTGACCAACCTTGAAGAGGTGACGCCATACATGGAACAATTTCTTCATGAATTATGGCATCGATCAAGGGACCCAACTCCACAAGAATATGATACTCTTCTTAGAAAGGGTGCGAGAAATGGATTGCCCGATTTCATTTCTAGGTTCAAACGTAAGGTACGTGCTTAGTTTGTCAAAGAGATCCATCTATGAACTCAATTTAGCGTCTTTTAACTTGCGAATACTTGCAGGGCCAAAGAGATCCGTCTATGAGTGCCGAGTTGAGACAAGTATCCAACAACTTTGCTTATAGGGTCAAGAAATATTCTGGGTATGACGTCAATGGATATCATTTTCGCACAACAAACTACGACCAAAGTCAGCCCAATCGGAAAACAATGTGTTCTGGAGTCTTTACGCCCGGCATTGACGATGTCGATTATTTTTGACGAATTGAAGAAATATATGAACTCAATTTTTATGGTTCCAAACCTCTTACTCCAGTGATATTCAAATGTCATTGATTTGACCGTCAAGTGACGAGACGGACCCATTCTAATCTTGGGATAGTTGAAATTCGACAAGATTCCACCTTACCAGGAGACAATGTCTATATCATGGCCCAACAGGCCACACAAGTGTATTATCTCCCATATGTGTGCCAAACGAAAGAACATCTTAAGGTTGGGATGTTGTGTATAAGGTATCGCCGCACGGGAGATTACCTGTTCCTAACGATGAAGATTATAACTTAGACCCGGACACATATGATGGAGAGTTCTTCCAAGAAGATGGGCTAGAAGGGCAATTTGAGATATACTTAACCGAAGCTATCTGAATGGATGTAGATATTGAAATGGTTGTTGATGAGGAGAATGATGAGGTGCAAAATGAGAATGACTTAGTAATCCTTGAAGGCAATGACATTAATGACGAACTTGCGCCTTCAGATGGTGTTGACTATGAAATGGTTGATAGTGATGATGAGAGTTATGATCCGGCTAACCCCGACACATATGAAGATTATTTTTAATCGATGTAATGCTATAGGTTTTTTATTTCACAGCTATTTTTAAATACACCTTTTTATATGTGCTTATTTATTTACTCTTAATTGTAGGTTGTTGGACAAAGATGGTGGGCGGTTGGCTGAGGAGAAGGAGGAGGGGGAGAAGGAGCAGGACGGTGGACGATGCATAGCAGGACGGTGGACGATGTATAGTAGGACGAGGCACAGCAAGCGACACAGCAAGATGACCTTGTCCAGCAGTGGACGGCACAGCAGGACGACGACGACCAGTAGCAGGATGACAACGATGCTCAGCAGGATGCCTCAGGTTCGAGGAGCGTCTACCTGCGAGGTCTCGCGAGTCTCCTTCAGCGTCCCATACTTTGGGACAGGCGACCGCTGATTCGGCCGGATGGGGAGAGGCATGTAACTTTATGTTCTTCATTCTTGTCCATATTATGTGTTCAAAATCATAATATAAACTAATACTTTTTATTTATCACTTGGATAGGTCTTGGACGGTTGTGGAGAATGATGGGAGTCATCGTCGCAACCCAATGGCATCCTCGGCCTGCTGTGCAGGGAACACTTCCCTAGACTGGTTGAGTACGCCGGAGTGACGGGCCCAGCCTACGCCTTCGACCACTACGCCATCGCCCCCGATGCAGTAGACCGGGACAGTCGGGAATTCAATAACAAGACGGAGCGGGTGAAGCAAGAGTTGTGGGTAAGTCTTACTATAATGTAAAATATGTCGCATTCGTTGCACATTCTTGAAATAATGTATGGATACATCGTTTTTGTATGCAAGATTTCTTCATATGCGAGGCTGGATACGAGGCTAGGGTGGATGTGGTGGCCACCACGAGCTGTTAGAAGCTCGTCGTGGACACGCACTATGAGGCACGAATCCAGGTCATCGTCAGCTACCACGGCTCCGTCCTTGGGGAGAAGGTGACCAAGCAACAAGCCTGAACCATGTCGTTGACCAGGGACCAGTACCTGTAGGTAAATTCATGCATGTTTGGTACCAGTACTCCATGCATGAATTTAATTTTATCTTCTGATATGCAGTGTACGTGTTTACTTTGTAGATGATTCCGGAAGCGGATCTACGGTGTGGGCAATGTGGGCCATGGCCCCACATCAAATTTTATAATATTCATAATACCATTTCGTCGTCCAGCGTCCATCCGGCCACGGCCCATGCCCCATTGGCCCATTTGTTGTTCACCCAGGAGGCCAGAATCTCAGCTCTCAGGTCACATCTTCTATCGGCCGCCTGCCGCCACCGGTCGCCTACATCCCACCGCGACCGCGGCATCGCCGATCGCAACACCGCCCCACACCATAGGACACAGGTAAACCCCTCCCCTGCCCCTTCTTCTTTCTCCCGCGTCCATTCTTTCTCGGTTTCTCCCGCTCTCCCACTCGGCCACTCCGCCAAAGTAGCTGCACCGCTGCGCGCTGCAGGCTGCTACTACTACTACTCTGCGGTCTCTGCTCTGCTACTAGTGCTAGTAAATATTGTTTCTATAGAATTTTAGGGTTAACAACTGGTGCACGCAAGATGTTCGACGAAATGCACTAGCGCATAGAATTTTAGTTAACAACTGGTCAATTGTTGTGTGTTATCAAATATTGTTTCTATAATTTTCAGAGCAAATGAGAAGGTTTTTCCAGCCACTTTCAAGAGGCTCTAACTGGTGCTAATAATAATGTGAATAACACACCAACTGTTGGAGGGACGTTCAATCCGGATGACATAGTTGCAGATCTCGCTTTAAGGAGGCAAATTTATGAATATGATAAAGATGTCCAAGACCAAGTGAGAAGGGCATATGTTCTGAATGGTCCATGCCAACCAAAGGGTTTAGATTTCCCTCGTAGACAGTATGGACAAAGCTCAAGGCCTTTTAAAGAGGAATGGTATGACAAGTATGATTGGTTGGAGTATAGTGAATCAAAAGATGCAGTGTATTGCTTTTATTGCTTTCTTTTTAAGCAAGAAGTGAAGGGTGATAAATATGAAGCTTTCACTAAAGTTGGGTATAATAATTGGAAAGATGTAGTTGAAAGGTTGAAATCACATGTTGGTGGTGTTAACAGTATCCACAACAATGCTAGGTAACATTTTGATGATTTTAACAACCAAAGACAAAGCATATCTACTATCATGTCTAGTGCTAGTCGTGAGGCTGAAGACCTTTATAAAATTCGTTTGACTTCTTCATTGGCTTGTTCAAGATTTCTTTTGATGCAAGGTTTGGCTTTTCGTGGTCATGATGAATCATCTAGTTCGTTAAATAAGGGAAATTTTCTAGAATTGATTTATTGGATGAAAGATAAAATTAAAGAAGTAGTGAGAGATGCTTTTGAGCATGCTCCAAGAAATTGCATTATGATATCACCACATATTCAAAAAGATCTTGCGAAGTGTTGTGCTCAACAGATCACAGAGAACATCCTAGGAGAAATAGGAGATAGAAACTTCTCTATTCTTATTGATGAATCACATGATGTTTCTATTAAAGAACAAATGGCGGTGATATTGAGGTAATAGTACTTTCATATTTTATTTGCATATTGTAGTTTCATATTTTATTTTCATGTTGTGTTGCCTAGCTAACTAATTTTTTTGTAAGATAGATATGTGAATAATCAAGGCCATGTGATGGAACGGTTTCTTGCCCTCAAGCATGTCAAGGATACTACATCAGATGCCTTGAAGGAAGCCATTTTTGGCCTTCTTGATCACCATGGATTATCTATATCCAAGATAAGGGGGCAAGGATATGATGGAGCATCGAATATGCGAGGTGAATTTAATGGCTTACAAAGAAAGATACTTGATATTAATCCACATGCCTATTATGTTCATTGTTTTGCACATCGACTCCAACTTGTGGTGGTTTCTATTGCTAGTAGTGCATGTTGCCAATCGGTTCATGACTTCTTTGAGTACATTCACTTAATTGTCACTGCCACAAGCTCATCTTGCAAGAGAAGGGATGCTCTAAAAGAAAAACACCACCAGAATATTTTAGAAAAACTAGAAAGGGGTGAAATTTTATCTGGTAGAGGTGTGAATCAAGAAAGTAACCTTGCTAGACCTGGTGACACAAGATGGGGTTCACATTATTTAACATTGCTTCAATTAGAGACAATGTGGGACTCAGTATTGCATGTTCTTACCATTGTGCATGAAGATGGTCGTGTACCAACATAGGCAGCGGGGTTGATTGAAAAAATGGAGAGCTTCAAATTTGTTTTCATTTTAAAATTGATGTTGAAAATGCTTGCAATCACAAATGAGCTCTCTCAAACCTTGCAAAGGAAGAATGCCAACATTGTTCATGCTATGGAGTTGCTTGATGTTGTGAAAATCCGAATGGCTACAATGAGGACAGATAGTGGTTGGGAGTCATTCTTTCAAAGCGTGAAAGAATTATGTGCTCAAAAGGGTATTCCTGTGGTAGATATGGATGAAGAAGTGCCTATTAGAGGTCGTTCAAGGCGAGATGGCTTCACAATCACAAACCTTCACTACTACCGCACCGAGCTATTCTTTGTTGTTCTTGATAAAATCAACACTGAGTTATGCCATCGCTTTAATGAAGTTTCTAGCGAGTTGCTTGTTTGCTTTTCTTGCCTTGATCCAAAGAACTTATTTTGCAGTTTTGATATAGAGAAACTTGTTTGACTTGGTACTCTATATGATAAGGATTTTTCAGTTATTGAATGTGCAATGTTAAGAGAGCAACTTGAGACATACATTGTCCACGTGCGAAGGCATGCCGGTTTTGGTACTTGTGAAGATATTGCATCTCTATCTATGAAGATGGTTGAAACTAAAAAGCATCTTGTGTTCCCTTTGGTTTTCAAGCTAATTGAGTTGGCCTTGTTATTACCCGTCTCAACAGTAAGTGTTGAGATAATATTTTCGACAATGAACATCATTAAGAGAGAATTGCGTAACAAAATTGAAGATGATTGGATGAATGATTTGATGGTTTGCTATACGTAGAAAGAGATATTCAAATCCCTTGATGATGAGACTATTACTAGAAGATTCCAGCGTCTTAAAACTAGAAGAATGCAATTGCCTCGAGTCACAACTACAAGATTGACAACTTAGTGGTATATTCACTGCACTGTTTTCATCAATGTACTTTTCTTGTATTGATGTTCATCTAATATACATCTTTTCTGACTGTAGATTGGATTTTTGTTGGTGATTTTGGTGCCGCACTGCAGATTAAGAGAGAAATTTTGGTATGCATGTTATTATGAAACATTTCTAATATTATTACTTAGCCTCCATATTGTTATCATAAAACTAGTTTTGTCTTGTGAGTTGTGATCTAGTCTAGTGATTTAGCTTTTATAATGTCGCCCCACCTATTATTTTATCCTGCATCCGCCACTGGATGATTCCATATTGGTGCGCCGCACATCCTCTGTGCTGGGAGCAGATGGTGGATAGGTGGTGCTCGCCTGAGTGGGACGAGGCGCACAACGCTAGCCGGGAACAGCGTCTGATGATGTAAGGTCCCTCCCACCACCAAGGCAGCCGCAACCGAGGCCAATATGCAGAAGCATGGGTACGCCCTCTTTTTTATTTAGGTATATAGCACTGGATTAGATATTATTTCTAACTATCTCGTTGGTTTTCTTGAAGTCGGCGTCACATGGTGGCCAACCTTGCTCCATCTTCTCGGCCTATGCTATGGCCCGTAAGGGCAAGGCGACGTCTGACGTCACCTACAACCCGGATGATGGGCCCGAGGCGTATAGCAACCCCATCGTCTACAGCCGCCTTTATGACTACACCGCCATGGCGTAGGAGGTCCATGGCCCAAAATACGATCCGAGGACCGAGCAGATCGACCCCGATGTCCTCATGAGGGTCGGAGGAGGCAAGAGACATGGGTGATACTAGATTGCCGACGGAGCAATCGACGCGTCGTCCACTCCCACTCTGTCTCAGGTGCGAGCAAGGAGCACGGGCTCGAGTCCAGCCATACGACCTCGACACAACAGCTCACAGCATCGCATACAACAACTCGAGGTTAGTGCTTCTATAACTCGTCATTTCTTGAGTTATATACCTTCTCTTTGAGTTACTATAACTTTGGCTTGGAATATTACAGACCCAGCTAGAAGAAGAGAGGAGGGAACATCAAGAGATGGAGGCGAAGATGATGGCAGAGCAGGAGGCGGAGCAGGAGGCCCGCCTGGTAGATCAGCAAAGGATGGCGGAGATGTTCCAATACATGCAGAGCCTTGGCGCCGCACAGGGTTTTGCTCCGCCACCTTCATTGTTCCCTATAGTTGACCCTGCTTTCTTCCATACTCCTGTGAGTATCAAAATTGTAGTTATATGTTGGTAATGCATCTGGTATAACAAATGCAATCTCTTCTCTATGCAGGGCCAATCTGAGGCGGCATCCAACAACCCTCATGGATTGCCCGGCCCATCGCCGCACCAGTCCAACCGCCCACCTCGATGAGAGTTATGTTCTTAGTGTTGAGACTTCAGAACTTGTGTTGAATACTTATGTTTGTGTTGGATACTTATGTCAGACCTTGAGACTTATGAGACTTATGTTCTTGATACTTATGTTTGTGTTGAGAACTTGGATATTTATGTTTGTGTTGGATATTTATGTCAGTGATGATATATGTGATGTATATATGTGATGTATATGTGGTATTTTTTGTTTGTTTGAATGGAATAGAAAAAACAAATAAAAAGGTGTATACTGGTCACTTTGCCGAGTTTCACACTCGGCAAAGAGGTGCTTTATCAAGTGTCAGGGCCATAGCACTCGGCAGAGAAGCAATACCTAGGCACCGATATAGCTTCTTTACCGAGTGCTGTGGCCCTGGCACTCGGCAAAGAGGCACGCTTTGCCAAGTGCCACCCAGAGCACTCGGCAAAGAACCTGACAAAGGGACCCACTGGTGGATCCTTTGCCGAGTGCAGGTACGTAACACACTCGGCAAAGGTAACTTCTTTGCCGAGTGTCACCTAGAACACTCAGAAAAGTCGCCGTCTCTGTTACCCAGCGCCGTGACGGCCGCTTTTCTTTGCCGAGTACCGACTGGCACTCGGCAAAGTCTTTGCCGAGTGCCCGATAAAAAGTACTCGGCAAAGAAGCCTTTGCCGATGTACTGTTCGCTGAGCCCTCTTTGCCGAGTGCCACACTCGACAAATACTTTGCCGAGTGTTTTTCAGGGTTTGTCGAGTGCTTCAGACACTCGGCAAAGCTAAGAGCACCTAGAGGGGGGGGGTGAATAGGTGATCCTGTGAAACTTGAAAACTTAATGCCACAAAACTTAATTAGGAGTTAGCACAATAATGCCAAGTGGCTAGAGAGGAGTCTTAGCAAAACACAATAACCACAAAGAGATCAATACAAAGATGGCACAGTGGTTTATCCCGTGGTTCGGCCAAGTCCAACGCTTGCCTACTCCACGTTGTGGCGTCCCAACGGACGAGGGTTGCAATCAACCCCTCTCAAGCGGTCCAAAGACCAACTTGAATACCACGGTGTTTTGCTTGCTTTAATATATCCCGCTTGCGAGGAATCTCCACAACTTGGAGTCTCTCGCCCTTACAAAGATGTTCACAAAGAAGCACGGAGCAATCAAGGGATGAGCAACTCACACAAGACACAAAGATTATAGCAAATACGCACACACAGGACCCAGACTTGAGCTCAAAAGACTATCACGAGGTTCTCACTAGAACGGAGCTCAAATCACTAAGAATGTCGAACAAGTGCGCAAGAATGAAGTGTGAGTGATCAATAATGCTCTAAGGATGCTTGGTATTCTCCTCCATGCGCCTAGGGGTCCCTTTTATAGCCCCAAGACAGCTAGGAGCCGTTGAGAGCATTCCAGGAAGGCAAATCTTGCCTTCTGTCGCCTGGCGCACCGGACAGTCCGGTGCACCACCGGACACTGTCTGGTGCGGATCTCTTTCCTTATTTGGCGAAGCCGACCGTTGCAGATTCAGAGCCGTTGGCGCACCGGACAGTCCGGTGCCCCTTCTAGCCGTTGGCTCGGCCACGTGTCCTGCGCGGATCGCGCGGCCGACCGTTGGCCCGGCCGACCGTTGGCTCACCGGACAGTCCGGTGCACCACCGGACAGTCCAGTGAATTATAGCCGTACGCCGTTAATTACTTCCCGAGAGTGACGACTTCGCCTGTGAACCGCTCACCGGACAGTCCGGTGATTTATAGCCGTACACCGCCGTCGAAGTCCCAAGAACAGCAAGTTCGCTAGAGCCAGACTGGCGCACCGGACACTGTCCGGTGCACCACCGGACAGTCCGGTGCACCCAGACTGAGCAGACTTTGGCTGAACAAAGTCATCTCTTTTCCAAATTGGTTTCTCCCGTTTCCAGCACTAGACACAATACATTAGTTCTTAAAACAATGTACTAAGTCTAGAAACATACCTTTAGACTTGATTTGCATTTGTCCATCACTTTGCACAGATTAACTCTTAAGTACTTGTGTTGGCACTCAATCACCAAAATATTTAGAAATGGCCCAAGGGCACATTTCCCTTTCAATCTCCCCCTTTTTGGTGATTTATGCCAACACAACAAAAAACAACTAGAACAAGTGCAATATCAATGCAAATAAGAACACAAATTGTTTTAATTCAACTTTGGCATATATTGTAATACCCACTTTGTAAGAAAAGTCTAAAAAGAGAAATTTTATTCCTTTATATATGGTTGTTATCTATATTTGTTATTTCATGTGAACACCACATATAACAAATAAATAAATGACAAAAGAACACCCAAATAAATCATGCATCATGCCGGGATTTTCTTTTGTGTGCATATTGTGGCAAAATAAAATACTAATGTGACA
The DNA here is from genome assembly GCA_029449295.1 of Zea luxurians. Taxonomy (NCBI): domain Eukaryota; kingdom Viridiplantae; phylum Streptophyta; class Magnoliopsida; order Poales; family Poaceae; genus Zea; species Zea luxurians. Next base: position 38,512,395 of record JAOPSE010000018.1, on the reverse strand, counting down.
AGAAATATATTAAAACCCAAAGTGGAATTTTAAATTCTAAAAGAAAAATCCCAGAATTTAGGAAAGAAATGAAAACAAATATGATGTGGATATAAAAATAAGTAAAAATAAAGATAAATTATTTCTACACAAGGGTTGAATTTGCAGGATTGACACAAAGGAAACTCATAACAGGATTCAAATTCAAATTTGAAGGGAAAAAGGGAATTAAAGGAAAAATAAAAGGGAAATAGGAAGACAGCATTTGGGCCCAAAGTTTTACTCGACCCACAAACCTTCCACTACCGCGCGCGGCCCAACTTTGTTTTTTTTCCCACAGCGCGCACCCGGCCAACTGCCATGTGGGGCCCAGACTGAAGACCATCGTCTTCAACAGCCTGGGCGGACTTAGCGCGTCACTCCCGGGAGGTTGTCGCATGGCCGTTGTGAAATCTTCGCCGCCGGACCAGGACTTCTCGGCTAAACTCCGGGGTACAAGTAACAGACCATTTCCTATCCGCCATCTCGATCTCGCCCTTTTTCCCTCTTTGCCCAACCCATTAATCGCCGCCATGGAGCTCGCCGTCAACCTTCGCTGGCAACACTGCGCAACCATCGATTTGGTCTCGGCGTGCTTTCCGGCTGGGTCCTACGCTACTTCTCTCCCTTGCCCTCCTCGCCTTCGCCTGGACGTCATCGCCGTCGTTGTCGTCGGATTCGGTGGCAAGCTCCCGGTTCCAGGAATCTCTTCGCATCGAGATGGCGTAGTCTGCGCCTAACCATGCCACGGCCGTGGCCTTCCCATGGAAGCAGGTCTCCGCGGCCAGCTAGACTCGAGGCGCTACTCTTGGACGGGTCTGGAGCGCTCGGGTCACGACGGCCGCCTGAGCAATTAGGATTTATCTTCTTCCCTCCCTGCGTCGCGTGAGAGCATGTGGTCGGCGGTCGCAGCTGGGAAGCTCGAGTTACGCCGCTGCGACGGCACCACGTCTGTTGTCGTCTTCACTGGATCCCTCCACCGCCTCGTGACGCGCGCTGTTGAGATCCTCCACGGCTGGGCTATCCCCTTTTGGCGATCTGACCGGGAATTTCTGGTGAAATCCGCGTCCACTGCTCTCAACTCTATGGTCGTCTCCCAGTACTCCGCTCCATTACCGCCCCGTGCCGTGGACCGGTTCGGTCGTCACCTCCACCACCGGTAAGATCGGGTCCCTGCTACTCGCCTCCCTCCCCACTTCGTATTGGGTCTATCCAAGGTAGGAACCGTGCCCCCAAGTACTTGGTTGTTTGGCCGGGCACCAGCGACGCTCTGCCACTGGGTGTTCGCGCCACCATGGTTGGGGGCGAGTTGGGGAGAAGATGGGTTTTTGGCCGTTAGATCCTTAGTGTGCGGCCAGGATTAGAGTGAGCCTATCCCTTTTTAGTTGTTGGAGATCTCAGCCGTTCATCTAAAAACCATGGGCTCCCGACGGGTCTAGGTATGGGAGAGTTTGAACCGTTGATCTATGATCAGATGGGTCGGATTGAGTCATCGCGTTTATGTGCTTGGATTGAGTGTGGACTGTCGGATCTGGATCCAAGGTTCCGCATAGCATACCGGTTCGGGCATGGACGAATCTATCCTGCACCGTCGATCTCGCGTCCAACGATGCAGATCAACCGATACCCCCTTCGTTGGCTTATTTGCTTAAGAGCCCCTGAGGTTTTAGAATAACAACCCGCCGTCCATTACAGCTATACACTGTGTCTTGAGATTCTTACCCCGCAGCCCCTGTATTTTACAGAATTTGATGCCCAGTCCAGAGATTTATAAAATTCAAAAAGGGGATTAGAAAATGATTTTAATGTGAAAATAAATGATAGAATTTGTTTAATTCGTATAAAATTCATATGAAGTCCAATTTAATCCATTCTAGTTTCTATAATTTTGTAATATTACTGTTTATCACATAGTGCCTCTGTTTTGATATGAAAACAATAATAAAATTAATTTCCTAATTAATCTTATATCAAAATACATAAAACCCTAGGAAATTCATAACTCCTCCGTTTTAACTCCGATTTAATCCGTTCAAGTTGCGTTAGTCTCGTAGCGACGCGTAGATCATTATTATGCAGTATATTCTTATGTTTGGTGTGATGTTAATTTATCTATATCATGTTTGTTTGTATTGCCACGACTAGCGCGAGGACACGTGTCATCTAAAAAGCAAGTTGGTTCCTGGAATCTCAAGTGCCAGGCAAGTTGTGCCCTTGATTCACTTTTGTTACCCAATAATGTTCTTTATAATCATTTACCATGCATAGGTTTAACTTTGATGGGACCCGATAGGTCACCCTAGATTGTTTATCTCATTACCTTGTTTACCCCTGAATCACTTGGGTAGTTTATGCTATTGCTTTACGTGGTTTTTGGGTTAATATTTCATTATATCCATGTTCCAGTTATTTTGTTATTCTATTTATGTTCATGTCAAGATCATTATGTTATTGTTAATTGGAACATGGAGCTTAACTTGAGAACCACGTGCCACCACAAGGGAGGAATGGGACCCCTTGGCTGACTAATTAGGAAAGCTAGTGGAAGACTACCTTACCCGAAAGGGGCAAGGGCAGTAGGGGAGTGGTCAGTGTAGGGAGGTCCCTGGTTGATTTTGCTGCGATGGCGGTCAGCCAGGAACCCTGCATTGGAATTTCCTATAAACTGTAGCGGGTTTTCGGAAGCTAGTAGAACTTTGTAAAGGCCTCGTAGTGGATCCCTAGCCATTCACCTTGGTAGTGTCTAAGGGCCTAGCTAACCCTGGCGACATGGGAAACACGACTTGTGGGTAAAGGGTACAACCTCTGCAGAGTGTAAAACTGGTATACTAGCCGAGCTCACGGTCATGAGCGGCTCAGGACTCTCCGATGATTAAATTATGGAACCTAAACTCAATTTGTCATTTGCATTCGCATGGGATTTGTTATTAATTTTGTTATATTATTTTATTATGGTTTGGTATTCACTTACACTTAGTAACCGCTAATAAAAGTTTGACCAACTACTTAAAAGCAATGCTCAGCTTTAACCCCTATTGTTGATCAGCCTTACACTTCATGAACTCCCACCTTTGGTGAGTTCATGTCACATTATTCCCCACAACTTGTTGAGCGATGAACATGTGTGAGCTCACCCTTGCTGTCTCACACCCCCCCCCACAGGAGAAGAACAGGTGGTTCAAGTGGAGCCAAGTATCGAGGAGTTCGATCTATTCTAGGTGGCGTCTCCCAGTTGACTTTCTGGCGCCAAAGATGTATTTTTAGATCCTGTTATATTTATATTTTATTTTGTAAGTCTTCCGCTATGTAATAATACTCTGATGTTATTGTGACATTTATCTCTATACACTCTGTTATTATATATGTTGTCTTCTTGGCGCATGTATGAGATGCACCTGGCTTTGTCCCTTAAAGCCGGGTGTTACAGAAGTGGTATCAGAGGAAATGTTGACTGTAGGACGAAACTTAGATAGAAATGGACAAAACCCTTCACTACTTACCTTACTCTGATTCATTATATACTTATCTCATCTTGATCCTGTCTCACCTTTTGCTACTCTACTCTGATTACTCTTATCCTTTCTACTCTAAGACAAGATGGATTTCACACCTTGGAATCCTTACCCCTATAACATTTTTTAAGAGATAGGAGGCCTAAGACCAAACCAAAACTATTTTCTCTATTAAAAAAATGTTGGTTGATTGTTCTGATGATAAATGCTTGATTTGCTTCTTTGATTGATTGCAACATTATAGTTGGGCATCTTAGCATGTACCATCATAAGGTATTAGCTTTAGTGGATAACACACTAATCTACTTAGCTAATAAATCCCCTGCAGTAACATTTCTCGTGATGACTCGCCTTGTCTACAATTCTTCCTTTCTACCCTATATTCCTAACCCAGATGTGCTACCCCTATACTGTTAGAAGAGAGCAGTATAGATTTGACCCTTGGTATGTCATGGTTAAGAAAGGCAAAGGCAGTGTATATACTGTGCTAAGGGAACCGTAGAACTCACCAGTTCCAAAGGACAAAGATTTGAAGTTGAAGTTGCAGTAACTACCACCATCAGATTAGTGGCATTCTTAGTAGATAAGAAGTTTGTGGGTGGCAACATCCGTGTAGTTAGGGATTTTGCGGATGTCTTTCCAAAGGAGTTATTAGGGATGCCACCAGATATGGAAGTAGAGTTTGTCATTGATCTCTTACCTGGAACCGCCCCTATTTCTAAATGGCCATATAGGATGTCCGTAGAGGAGTTGAAGGAACTTAAGAAGTAGTTAGCTGAGTTACAAGAGGCTGGTTACATTCGTCCGAGTTCCTCACCATGGGGAGCGCCGGTTTTGTTTGTACAGAAGAAATATGGATTGCAAGAGATGTGTGTGGATTAAAGGTCCCTTAATGGTGTCACTATGAAGAACAAGTATCCATTACCCCGCGTTGAGGATTTATTTAATCGGATGAGAGGTGTAAAGGTATTCTCGAAGATTGATCTCCGATCGGGTTATCATCAAATGAAGATTAGGCCATCGGATATTCCCAAGATGGATTTATCGACTCGATATGGATTATATGAGTTCATCGTTATGTCATTTGGACTAACTAATGCACCAACCTATTTTATGGATCTGAAGAATAAGGTGTGCATGATTTGGACAGATTCGTCGTGGTTTTCATCGACGATATTTTTATTATTTCCAAGAGTGATAATGATCATGAGGAACATCCGAGATTGGTGCTACAGAAGCTGCGAGATAATCAACTCTACGCCAAGTACAGTAAATGCGAGTTTTGGATTGACGAGGTGCCCTTTTCCTTGGACATATCATCTCTAACGGAGGAATTTTAGTGGATCCTGCTAAAGTCAAGGAGATAGTGGTGTGGAGCATACCCACTATAGTTACTGAGGTCCGGAGTTTCTTGGGACTTGCAGGATACTATCGGAGATTTATTGAAGGATTTTCTAAGATTGCTAAGCCCATGACTTCGCTTCTGGAGAAGGAAAGAGAATTTAAGTGGGACGAGAAGTGTTAAGATAGCTTTGATCAATTTAAGAAGAGGTTGATGTCGCCACCAGTGTGGGTTATGCCGGATCTATAGAAGGGATTTGACGTTTATTGTGATGCATGTGGCCAAGGCTTGGGATGTGTGCTCATGCAAGAAGGACATGTGATCGCCTACGCATCTCGTCAGCTACGGAAACATGGATTGAACTACCCCACTCATGATTTAGAATTAGCAACGGTTGTGCACGCACTTAAGATATGGATACATTATATCATGGGAACCAAGTGTCAAGTATACACGAATCATGAGAGTTTGAAGTATATATTCACTCAGAAGGATCTCAACCTTAGGCAACGCCGTTGGTTGGAGATTATTAAGGATTATGATTTGGAAATTCACTATCACCCGGGCAAGGCAAATTTGGTTACAGATGCCTTGAGTCGAAAGGAGCATGTTCATTCAGCTGTTGATGCCCAGCTACCCGATGAGATTGTTGAGGATTTCAGGAGACTTAACCTGGGGATAGTTGCTCACACTAAAGGAGTTACTATTGATGTGGAATCTACTTTGGAACAAGAAATCCACAAAGGACAAATTGGTGATGCTAAAATGCAAGAGATTAAGGATCTGATTACTAAAGGTCAAGGTCCGGAATTCACGGAAGATGAGCAAGGCACCTTGTGGTTCAAGGACAGGATATGTGTACCTAATATTGAATGCCTTCGTGAGACTATTTTAAAGGAGGCCCATGACTAAGATGTATCAGGATTTGAAGCAAAAATATTGGTGGTATGGATTGATGAGAGATGTGGCTGCACATTTGGTTATGTGCGATGTGTGTCAAAGAGTGAAGGCTGAACACCAGAGGCTAGCTGGACTACTGCACCCATTAAATATACCCGAATGGAAGTGGGAAGAGATTGATACGGATTTCATTACTGGATTGCCTCGCATCTCGAAAGGATATGATTATATGGGTTATTGTGGATAGACTGACCAAAGTGGCTCATTTTATTTCGGTCAAGACTACTTATAAAGGTTCTCAATTGGTAGAGTATATATGGCTCGGATTGTGTCTCTACATGGTATACCGAAGTGGATCATTTTGGATAAAGGATCACAGTTTACCCCCAGATTTTGGATAAGTTTTCATGAGAATATGGATGCGAAGTTGAATTTTGGTTGGGCCTACCATCCTCAGACTGATGGATAGACTAAAAGGACTAACCAAGTATTGGAAGAGATGTTGAGAGCTTGAACCCTTCAGCATGGTAGTAGTTGGGATAAGAGTCTACCTTATGCTGTGTTCTCATAATAGTTACCAGGCCAGTCTAAAGATGCCACCGTTCAAGACTCTATATAGCAGGAAATGCAGGATTCCTCTATATTGGATCAGACTAGGGGAAGACAATTCTTTGGACCTGAACTTATTCAAGAGGCAGAAGAACAAGTCCGTATAATTTTGGAGAACTTGAGGATAGCTCAGACCAGGCACAAGAGCTACACTGATAATAGAAGAAGACCACTGGAATTTGAGGAAAGAAATCATGTGTACCTCATGGTGTCACCACTTCGTGGGATGAGGAGATTCAAAGTCAAGGGCGAATTGTCCCCTCGCTATATTGGACCATTCTGAGTTTTTAGGCAAGTTGGAGAGATGGCCTATCAACTCGAGCTACCTCATACTCTATCTGGTGAGCATAATGTTTTCCATATGTCTTAACTTAAGAAGTGCCTCCGTGTCCCTGAGGAACAGTTACTAATGGAAGAGCTCAGTGTTCAGGGTGATTTGACTTACACGGAGTATCCGATCAAGATTCTTGATACATTGACTCGAGTTACAAGAAATAAGGTTATAAAGATGTGCAAAGTACAATGGAGTCATCACGGAGAAGATGAAGCTACTTGGGAGAGAGAAGAAGAGCTTCGAATAGACTTTCCCCATCTTTCCCATAGATCTTTCCAAATCTCGAGGACGAGATTCTTTTTAAGGGGGGTAGGATTTGTAATACCCACTTTGTAAGAAAAGTCTAAAAAGAGAAATTTTATTCCTTTATATATGGTTGTTATCTATATTTGTTATTTCATGTGAACACCACATATAACAAATAAATAAATGACAAAAGAACACCCAAATAAATCATGCATCATGCCGGGATTTTCTTTTGTGTGCATATTGTGGCAAAATAAAATACTAATGTGACAAGAAATATATTAAAACCCAAAGTGGAATTTTAAATTCTAAAAGAAAAATCCCAGAATTTAGGAAAGAAATGAAAACAAATATGATGTGGATATAAAAATAAGTAAAAATAAAGATAAATTATTTCTACACAAGGGTTGAATTTGCAGGATTCACACAAAGGAAACTCATAACAGGATTCAAACTCAAATTTGAAGGGAAAAAGGGAATTAAAGGAAAAATAAAAGGGAAATAGGAAGACAGCGTTTGGGCCCAAAGTTTTACTCGGCCCACAAACCTTCCACTACCGCGCGGCCCAACTTTGTTTTTTTTCCCACAGCGCGCACCCGGCCAACTGCCATGTGGGGCCCAGACTGAAGACCATCGTCTTCAATAGCCTGGGCGGACTTAGCGCGTCGCTCCCGGGAGGTTCTCGCATGGCCGTTGTGAAATCTTCGCCGCCGGACCAGGACTTCTCGGCTAAACTCCGGGGTACAAGTAACAGACCATTTCCTATCCGCCATCTCGATCTCGCCCTTTTTCCCTCTTCGCCCAACCCATTAATCGCCGCCATGGAGCTCGCCGTCAACCTTCGCTGGCAACACTGCGCAACCATCGATTTGGTCTCGGCGTGCTTTCCGGCCGGGTCCTACGCTACTTCTCTCCCTTGCCCTCCTCGCCTTCGCCTGGACGTCATCGCCGTCGTTGTCGTCGGATTCGGTGGCAAGCTCCCGGTTCCAGGAATCTCTTCGCATCGAGATGGCGTAGTCAGCGCCTAACCATGCCGCGGCCGTGGCCTTCCCATGGAAGCAGGTCTCCGCGGCCAGCTAGACTCGAGGCGCTACTCTTGGACGGGTCTGGAGCGCTCGGGTCACGACGGCCGCCTGAGCAATTAGGATTTATCTTCTTCCCTCCCTGCGTCGCGTGAGAGCATGTGGTCGGCGGTCGCAGCTGGGAAGCTCGAGTTACGCCGCTGCGACGGCACCACGTCTGTTGTCGTCTTCACTGGATCCCTCCACCGCCTCGTGACGCACGCTGTTGAGATCCTCCACGGCTGGGCTATCCCCTTTTGGCAATCTGACCGGGAATTTCTGGTGAAATCCGCGTCCACTGCTCTCAACTCTATGGTCGTCTCCCAGTACTCCGCTCCATTACCGCCCCGTGCCGTGGACCGGTTCGGTCGTCACCTCCACCACCGGTAAGATCGGGTCCCTGCTACTCGCCTCCCTCCCCACTTCGTATTGGGTCTATCCAAGGTAGGAACCGTGCCCCCAAGTACTTGGTTGTTTGGCCGGGCACCGGCGACGCTCTGCCACTGGGTGTTCGCGCCGCCATGGTTGGGGGCGAGTTGGGGAGAAGATGGGTTTTTGGCCGTTAGATCCTTAGTGTGCGGCCAGGATTAGAGTGAGCCTATCCCTTTTTTAGTTGTTGGAGATCTCAGCCGTTCATCTAAAAACCATGGGCTCCCGACGGGTCTAGGTATGGGAGAGTTTGAACCGTTGATCTATGATCAGACGGGTCAGATTGAGTCATCGCGTTTATGTGCTTGGATTGAGTGTGGACCGTCGGATCTGGATCCAAGGTTCCGCATAGCATACCGGTTCGGGCATGGACGAATCTATCCTGCACCGTCGATCTCGCGTCCAACGATGCAGATCAACCGATACCCCCTTCGTTGGCTTATTTGCTTAAGAGCCCCTGAGGTTTTAGAATAACAACCCGCCGTCCATTACAGCTATACACTGTGTCTTGAGATTCTTACCCCGCAGCCCCTGTATTTTACAGAATTTGATGCCCAGTCCAGAGATTTATAAAATTCAAAAAGGGGATTAGAAAATGATTTTAATGTGAAAATAAATGATAGAATTTGTTTAATTCGTATAAAATTCATATGAAGTCCAATTTAATCCATTCTAGTTTCTATAATTTTGTAATATTACTGTTTATCACATAGTGCCTCTGTTTTGATATGAAAACAATAATAAAATTAATTTCCTAATTAATCTTATATCAAAATACATAAAACCCTAGGAAATTCATAACTCCTCCGTTTTAACTCCGATTTAATCCGTTCAAGTTGCGTTAGTCTCGTAGCGACGCGTAGATCATTATTATGCAGTATATTCTTATGTTTGGTGTGATGTTAATTTATCTATATCATGTTTGTTTGTATTGCCACGACTAGCGCGAGGACACGTGTCATCTAAAAAGCAAGTTGGTTCCTGGAATCTCAAGTGCCAGGCAAGTTGTGCCCTTGATTCACTTTTGTTACCCAATAATGTTCTTTATAATCATTTACCATGCATAGGTTTAACTTTGATGGGACCCGATAGGTCACCCTAGATTGTTTATCTCATTACCTTGTTTACCCCTGAATCACTTGGGTAGTTTATGCTATTGCTTTACGTGGTTTTTGGGTTAATATTTCATTATATCCATGTTCCAGTTATTTTGTTATTCTATTTATGTTCATGTCAAGATCATTATGTTATTGTTAATTGGAACATGGAGCTTAACTTGAGAACCACGTGCCACCACAAGGGAGGAATGGGACCCCTTGGCTGACTAATTAGGAAAGCTAGTGGAAGACTACCTTACCCGAAAGGGGCAAGGGCAGTAGGGGAGTGGTCAGTGTAGGGAGGTCCCTGGTTGATTTTGTTGCGATGGCGGTCAGCCAGGAACCCTGCATTGGAATTTCCTATAAACTGTAGCGGGTTTTCGGAAGCTAGTGGAACTTTGTAAAGGCCTCGTAGTGGATCCCTAGCCATTCACCTTGGTAGTGTCTAAGGGCCTAGCTAACCCTGGCGACATGGGAAACACGACTTGTGGGTAAAGGGTACAACCTCTGCAGAGTGTAAAACTGGTATACTAGCCGAGCTCACGGTCATGAGCGGCTCAGGACTCTCCGATGATTAAATTATGGAACCTAAACTCAATTTGTCATTTGCATTCGCATGGGATTTGTTATTAATTTTGTTCTATTATTTTATTATGGTTTGGTATTCACTTACACTTAGTAACCGCTAATAAAAGTTTGACCAACTACTTAAAAGCAATGCTCAGCTTTAACCCCTATTGTTGATCAGCCTTACACTTCATGAACTCCCACCTTTGGTGAGTTCATGTCACATTATTCCCCACAACTTGTTGAGCGATGAACATGTGTGAGCTCACCCTTGCTGTCTCACACCCCCCCACAGGAGAAGAACAGGTGGTTCAAGTGGAGCCAAGTATCGAGGAGTTCGATCTATTCTAGGTGGCGTCTCCCAGTTGACTTTCTGGCGCCAAAGATGTATTTTTAGATCCTGTTATATTTATATTTTATTTTGTAAGTCTTCCGCTATGTAATAATACTCTGATGTTATTGTGACATTTATCTCTATACACTCTGTTATTATATATGTTGTCTTCTTGGCGCATGTATGAGATGCACCTGGCTTTGTCCCTTAAAGCCGGGTGTTACATATATGGATCATACTTTGCCACCACTTGGTTTTGTTTTTGCAAATTAACCTCAATTTCCTATCTCTAAGTCAAACACACTTGTTGAGACATAAAGAGAGGTGTTCCAAGAGAAATTGATCAAGGATTTCAAAAACTCCCCCTATTTCCCATAATCAACCATTCTCCCCACAAGAGGCCAACTTTTGACAAAAGAGACAACAAGAGAGTTTTGACAAACCAAAAGCTCTATTCTACTATTTTCAAAATTTCTCAAGTGGTAGCTGATCCATTTATTGCTTTGACCTTATTTTCTCCCCCTTTGGCATCAAGCACCAAAATGGGATCAATCTTGGCCCTTGAACCCCATTGCCTCACCAAAATCTTCAAATAAGAATACAAAGGCAATAAGAGTACATGAGATGAACTTGGAATAAGTTACCCTCTCATCGGAGTGCAGTGGAAGTCTTTCATGGTCCAAGTCCACTTTTTCCTTTCAATCCACCTTTGAGACTAAATCAAGCAAACTCAAGCACACGGTTAGTCTCAAAGGGTCAAGTTGTAGCACATCTCCCCCTAAATATGTGCATCACTCACACATGGACTTTTGAGGTCCGGGGAGTGGTTGTACAACTTGAGCACCATAAGTAAACAACAAAATGCATAATGGAACATGATCAAAGGCATAAACACATGTATGCTATAAATCAATCCAAGTTCCGCGAATCTAAGACATTTAGCTCACTACGCAGCCTGCAAAAGGTCTTCTCATCTAGAGGCTTGGTAAAGATATCGGCTAGCTGGTTCTCGGTGCTAACATAAAACACTTCGATATCTCCCTTTTGCTGGTGGTCTCTCAAAAAGTGATGCCGGATGTCAATGTGCTTTGTGCGGCTGTGCTCAACAGGATTTTCAGCTATTCGGATAGCACTCTCATTGTCACATAGGAGTGGGACTTTGCTCAGATTGTAGCCAAAGTCCCGGAGGGTTTGCCTCATCCAGAGTAGTTGCGCGCAACATTGTCCTGCGGCAACATACTCGGCCTCAGCGGTGGATAGGGCAACAGAAGTTTGTTTCTTAGAATTCCATGATACCAGGGACCTTCCTAAGAATTGGCACGTCCCCGATGTACTCTTCCTATCGACCTTACATCCAGCATAGTCGGAGTCTGAATATCCAATCAAGTCAAAGTTAGACCCCTTTGGATACCAGATCCCGAAGCAAGGCGGTATGCCTTTTGATCAACGGACTTACCTCCTTTGTTGAGGTCGGTGTGTCCGTCGGTTCCCATCGGAGTCTTTGCGGGCTTGGCGTCCTTCATCCCAAACCGCTTTAGCAAGTCTTGCGTGTACTTCGTTTGGGAGATGAAAGTGCCGTCCTTGAGTTGCTTCACTTGGAACCCAAGGAAGTAGTTCAACTCGCCCATCATCGACATCTGAAACTTTTGAGTCATCACCCGGCTAAACTCTTCACAAGACTTTTGATTAGTAGAACCAAATATTATGTCATCGACATAAATTTGGCACACAAAAAGATCACCATCGCAAGTCTTAGTAAAAAGAGTTGGATCGGCTTTCCCAACCTTGAAATCATTAGCAATTAAAAAGTCTCTAAGGCATTCATACCATGCTCTTGGGGCATGCTTAAGTCCATAGAGCGCCTTAGAGAGCTTACACACGTGGTCGGGGTACCGTTCATCCTCGAAGCCAGGGGGTTGCTCCACGTACACCTCCTCCTTGATTGGCCCGTTGAGGAAAGCGCTCTTCACATCCATTTGGAACAACCTGAAAGAATGGTGAGCGGCATATGCTAGCAAGATACGAATGGACTCTAGCCTAGCCACAGGAGCAAAAGTCTCCTCAAAGTCCAAACCTGCGACTTGGGCATAACCTTTTGCCACAAGTCTAGCCTTGTTCCTTGTCACCACTCCGTGCTCATCTTGTTTGTTGCGGAACACCCACTTGGTTCCCACAACATTTTGCTTGGGACGAGGCACTAGTGTCCAAACTTCATTTCTCTTGAAATTATTGAGCTCCTCCTGCATGGCCAACACCCAGTCCGGATCTAGCAAGGCCTCTTCTACCCTGAAAGGCTCAATAGAAGAGACAAAGGAGTAATGCTCACAAAAATTAACTAATCTAGAACGAGTAGTTACTCCCTTGCTAATGTCACCCAATATTTGGTCGACGGGATGATTCCTTTGAATCGTCGCTTGAACTTGGGTTGGAGGTGCCGGTTGTGCTTCTTCCTCCGTCACATGATCATCTTGTGCTCCCCCTTGATCACACGCCTCCTTTTGATGAACCTGTTCATCGTCTTGAGTTGGGGGATGCACCATTGTTGAGGAAGAAGGTTGATCTTGCTCCAATTGTTCCTGTGGTCGCACATCGCCAATCGCCATGGTGCGTATTGCGACCGTTGGAACGTCTTCTTCACCTACATCATCAAGATCAACAACTTGCTCTCTTGGAGAGCCATTAGTCTCATCAAATACAACGTCGCTAGAGACTTCAACCAAACCCGATGATTTGTTGAAGACCCTATACACCTTTGTATTTGAGTCAAAATCTAATAAAAACCCTTCTACAGCTTTGGGGGCAAATTTAGAAGTTCTACCTTTCTTCACAAGAATATAACACTTGCTCCCAAATACACGAAAGTAAGACACATTGGGTTTGTTACCGGTTAGAAGCTCATACGAAGTCTTCTTGAGGAGGCGGTGAAGGTAGACCTGGTTGATGGCGTGGCAAGCCGTATTCACGGCTTCCGACCAAAAGCGCTCGGGGGTCTTGAACTCTCCAAGCATCGTTCTCGCCATATCGATGAGCGTCCTGTTCTTCCTCTCTACCACACCATTTTGTTGTGGTGTGTAGGGAGCGGAGAACTCGTGCTTGATCCCTTCCTCCTCAAGGTACTCCTCCACTTGAAGGTTCTTGAACTCGGACCCATTGTTGCTCCTTATCTTCTTCACCTTGAGCTCAAACTCATTTTGAGCTCTCCTTAGGAAGCGCTTGAGGGTCCCTTGGGTTTCAGTTTTATGCTGCAAAAAGAATACCCAAGTGAAGCGGGAAAAATCATCAACTATAACAAGACCATACTTACTTCCTCCTATGCTTAGATAGGCGACGGGTCCGAAGAGGTCCATATGAAGTAACTCTAGGGGTCTTGATGTTGTCATCACATTTTTGGCATGATGAGAGCTTCCCACCTGTTTACCTGCTTGACAAGCTGCACAAGGTCTATCTTTTTCGAAATGCACATTAGTTAGACCTATCATGTGTTCTCCCTTTAGAAGCTTGTGAAGGTTCTTCATCCCCACATGTGCTAAGCGGCGATGCCACAGCCAGCCCATGCTAGTCTTAGCAATTAAGCATGCATCTAGACTGGCCTCCTCTTTTGCAAAATCAACTAAATAAAGTTTGCCGTCTAGTACACCCTTAAAGGATAGTGAACCATCACACCTTCTAAAGACAGACACATCTACATTTGTGAATAAACAATTATATCCCATATTGCATAATTGACTAACGGATAACAAATTATATCCAAGTGACTCAACTAAAAACACATTAGAAATAGAGTGCTCGAATGAAATAGCAATTTTCCCTAACCCTTTCACCTTGTCTTGGTTCCCATCACTGAATACGATTGAATCTTGGGAATCCTTGTTCTTGACGTAGGAGGTGAACATCTTCTTCTCCCTCGTCATGTGGTTTTGGGTACCCAACTCTTGTTGGGTCCTATAAGGTTAGTCACAATGGTCTTAGGGACCCAAATGCAAGTTTTATCTCCCTTGCATCTTGCCCCTAACTTCCTAGCAATTACCTTCTTATCCTTTCTACAAATAGCAAAGGAAGCATTGCAAGTATGAAAAATTGTAGAAGGTTCATTACTTACTTTCCTAGGAACATGAACAATATTCTTTCTAGGCACATGATGAATATTTTTCCTAGGCATATCTCTACCATGCACACCATGGGAACTAGAAGCAGTCATAGCATATGAATCATAAGCATAGGTCCTATACTCATTTCTATCATGATGAACATTCCTAGAATATTTCCTATCATGGTATAAGAAAGCATGGTTCTTTTGAATACTATTTGCCATAGGGGCCTTCCCTTTCTCCTTGATGGAGATGGGAGCCTTATGACATGTCAAGTTCTTGGCTTCCCTCTTGAAGCCAAGTCCATCCTTAATTGAGGGGTGTCTACCAATCGTGTAGGCATCCCTTGCAAATTTTAGCTTATCGAATTCACTTTTGCTAGTGTTAAGTTGGGCATTAAGACTAGCCACTTCATCATTCAATTTAGAAATAGACACTAGGTGTTCACTACAAGCATCAACATTAAAATCTTTACACCTAGTGCAAATCACAACATGTTCTCCACAAGAGTTAGATCTATTTGCTACTTCTAGTTTAGCATTTAAATCATTGTTAACATCTTTTAAACTAGAAATTGTCTCATTGCAAGTAGATAGTTCACAAGAAAGCATTTCATTTCTTTTAACTTCTAAAGCATGAGATTTTTGTGCCTCTACAAATTTGTCATGTTCTTCATACAAAAGATCCTCTTGTTTTTCTAAAAGTCTATCCTTTTCATTCAAGGCATCAATCAATTCATTAATCTTATCTATTTTAGTTCTATCCAATCCCTTGAACAAACTAGAGTAATCTATTTCATCATCATCACTAGACTCATTATCACTTGAAGAAGCATAAGTGGTATTGTTTCGAGTACATACCTTCTTCTCCTTCGCCATGAGGCATGTGTGACGCTCGTTGGGGAAGAGGGCCGATTTGTTGAAGGCGGTGGCGAGAGTCCTTCATTGTCGGAGTCGGAAGAGGAGCAATCCGAGTCCCACTCCTTTCCAAGATGTGCCTCGCCCTTGGCCTTCTTGTAATTCTTCTTCTCTTCCCTCTTGTTCCCTTGTTCCTGGTCACTATCATTATCAGGACAATTAGCGATAAAATGACCAATCTTACCGCACTTGAAGCAGGAGAGCTTTCCCTTCGTCTTATTCTTCTTGGGATGCTCCTTGCGGCCCTTTAGCGCCGTCTTGAAGCGCTTGATGATGAGGGCCATTTCTTCCTCATTTAGTCCCGCCGCCTCAACTTGCGCCACCTTGTTAGGTAGCGTCTCCTTGCTTCTCGTTGCTTTGAGGGCAACAGGTTGAGGCTCATGGATTGGACCATTCAACGCGTCATCCACGTATCTCGCCTCCTTGATCATCATTCTCCCGCTTACAAACTTCCCAAGTACTTCTTCGGGTGACATCTTGATGTACCTAGGATTTTCACGAATATTGTTCACAAGATGTGGATCAAGGACAGTAAAAGACCTTAGCATTAGGCGAACGACGTCGTGGTCCGTCCATCGCGTGCTTCCGTAGCTCCTTATTTTGTTGATGAGGGTCTTGAGCCGGTTGTATGTTTGGGTTGGCTCCTCTCCCCTTATCATTGCAAATCTCCCAAGCTCGCCCTCCACCAACTCCATCTTGGTGAGCATGGTGACGTCGTTCCCCTCATGTGAGGTCCTGAGGGTGTCCCAGATCTGCTTGGCATTGTCCAAGCCGCTCACCTTATTGTACTCTTCCCTGCACAAAGATGCTAAAAGGACAGTAGTAGCTTGTGCATTTTTATGGATTTGTTCATTTATCAACATGGGACTATCCAAGCTATCAAATTTCATTTCACTCTCTACAATCTCCCATATGCTTGGATGGAGAGAGAACAAGTGACTACGCATTTTGTGACTTCAAAATCCATAGTCCTCCCCATCAAAGTGTGGAGGTTTGCCAAGAGGAATGGAAAGCAAATGTGTATTTGAACTATGCGGAATACGAGAGTAATCGAAAGAAAAGTTCGAATTGACCGTTTTCCTTTTCTCGTAGTCGTAGTCGTCCTTTTGGGAAGAAGAGGACTCGTCGCTGTCGTCGTAGTAGATGATCTCCTTGATGCGCCTTGTCTTCTTCTTCTTCCCATCTTTTCGTTTGTGGCCCGAGCCCGAGTCGGTAGGCTTGTCATCCTTCGGCTCATTGACGGAAGGCTCCTTCTCCTTATCATTGATCACCATCCCCTTGCTCTTAGGATCCATCTCTTCGGGCGATTAGTCCCTTCGTGAAGAGAATGGCTCTGATACCAATTGAGAGCACCTAGAGGGGGGGGGGTGAATAGGTGATCCTGTGAAACTTGAAAACTTAATGCCACAAAACTTGATTAGGAGTTAGCACAATAATGCCAAGTGGCTAGAGAGGAATCTTAGCAAAACACAATAACCATAAAGAGATCAATACAGAGATGGCACAATGGTTTATCCCGTGGTTCGGCCAAGTCCAACGCTTGCCTACTCCATGTTGTGGCGTCCCAACAGAACGAGGGTTGCAATCAACCCCTCTCAAGCGGTCCAAAGACCAACTTGAATACCACGGTGTTTTTGCTTGCTTTAATATATCCCACTTGCGAGGAATCTCCACAACTTGGAGTCTCTCGCCCTTACAAAGATGTTCACAAAGAAGCACGGAGCAATCGAGGGATGAGCAACTCACACAAGACACAAAGATCACAGCAAATACGCACACACAAGACCCAGACTTGAGCTCAAAAGACTATCACGAGGTTCTCACTAGAACGGAGCTCAAATCACTAAGAATGTTGAACAAGTGCGCAAGAATGAAGTGTGAGTGATCAATAATGCTCTAAGGATGCTTGGTATTCTCCTCCATGCGCCTAGGGGTCCCTTTTATAGCCTCAAGGCAGCTAGGAGCCGTTGAGAGCATTCCAGGAAGGCAAATCTTGCCTTCTGTCGCCTGGCGCACCAGATAGTCCGGTGCACCACCGGACACTGTCCGGTGCGGATCTCTTTCCTTATTTGGCGAAGCCGACCGTTGCAGATTCAGAGCCGTTGGCGCACCGGACACTGTCCGGTGCACACCGGACAGTCCGGTGCACACCGGACAGTCCAGTGCCCCCTTCTAGCCGTTGGCTCGGCCACGTGTCCTGCGCGGATCGCGCGGCCGACCGTTGGCCCGGCCGACCGTTGGCTCACCGGACAGTCTGGTGCACCACCGGACAGTCCGGTGAATTATAGCCGCACGCCGTTAATTACTTCCCGAGAGTGACGACTTCGCCTGTGAACGGCTCACCGGACAGTCCGGTGCACCACCGGACAGTCTGGTGATTTATAGCCGTACACCGCTGTCGAAGTCCCGAGAACAGCAAGTTCTCCAGAGCCAGCCTGGCGCACCGGACACTGTTCGGTGCACCACCGGACAGTCCGGTGCATCCAAATTGAGCAGACTTTGGCTGCACAAAGTCATCTCTTTTCCAATTTGGTTTCTCTTGTTTCCAGCACTTAGACACAATACATTAGTTCTTAAAACAATGTACTAAGTCTAGAAACATACCTTTAGACTTGATTTGCATTTGTCCATCACTTTGCACAGATTAACTCTTAAGTACTTGTGTTGGCACTCAATCACCAAAATACTTAGAAATGGCTCAAGGGCACATTTCCCTTTCAAAAGCGCCCGATTCTGATAGTGATGTGCGCCACATAAAGATTCACACATACAATGACTCATGTATAGATACGAATGTCATAAATTTTATTATATAACGAGAATGTCTTACAAAATAACTGATAGTAAAATATCTCGAACTAAGATAACTATCTCCATGGTGCCATAGTTGACTCGAAGACGACATCTAGACCTTGTCTAACTCATCATAGTAATCCTTCTCTGGTGGTACCTGCTCTTCACCTGGTGTGATTATAGAAAGGGTGAGCTCCCATACGTGTGGGGAATAATGTGCATGAGCTCACTTACACTGGGGGCTCATGTGTAGTGTAAAGCTTACCAAGGAAAGTCATTTAGGATGAGCATTGCTTTTAAATATGTCATTCAAAATTTTATTAGCAATTACTAAATATAAGTAGATACAAACCTAATTAAATAATATATCATAGATGAATAATAGAATCCCCAATGCAATACATGACATGTTAAGTTTTTAATTCCATCATTTGATGATGCGAGAGTCCTTAGCCGCTCATGACCGTGAGCACGACTGATATACCAGTTTTACACTCTATAGAGGTTGCACATGTTTACCCACAAGACGTGTTTCCCTTTTAGACTGGGTTAGCTAGACCCTTAGACACTACCAAGGTGAATGGCTTGGGATCCACTGCGAGGCCTTTACAAATTCCACTAGTTCGAGAAAGCTCACTACGGTGTCAGGACGAAGGAAGCATAGGCCTTTCTCCACGGTCTGTAACCCCATCACAGTAATTACAGCCAACCCTTATATTCTATAGCATGGCTCCTCGGTTGCCCATTTCGGGTAAGGTAATCCCTCATTAGTTTTCCTAACTAATTTGCTAAGGACGTCTCATTCCACCCTTGTGGTAGTACTGTTTTCCAGATTAAGCTTCAGGTTCCAATTAACAAAGTGATCTTATCGTATATAACATTAAATCCAACAATAGTAATAAGGCATGGTCATGATTCAGATATAATATAACACCCAAAATCAGGTAGAGCAGAGCAAGACTTCCTAATAATTAATTATATGCAAAGTGCAGGGTAAACAAAACTAGGTAACCTATTAGGTCCCATCAATTTAACCTGACCATACCACGGTGATTATCATTAACATTATTAGGTCAAAGAAAGTGATTAAGGATATGTACAACTTGCCTTCTGCGAGCTCCTGCTCAGAATCTTCAACTTGCGGTGCTTCGGATTCCTAGGTCACCTGCTCGTCTACTCGCATCTGTACAAACAAATAATATAGGAGCAAAATTAACATCACACCAAACATTAGAACCAATTTCATAATATTATTTTATGTGTCGCTACGCGTTCGTAGGATCGAGAACCACTAAAATTGGAGCGAAATCGAGGGAGATATGAATTTTCTATGTTATTGAATTGATTTTTATGCTAAAAACCATTTTCTCTTCTTATTTAACATTTATTTACTAGTATTTCCCGGACTACGATTTAATAATTTTAAAACTCCAGGGCCGGGGTGCAAATTTTCCCTTCTCTTTTCTTTTTCTCTTTTTTTGTATTTTTTGATTTTCTTTCCTAATTTCAAATTTTAATATCCAATTTTGAATTTGTTTGTGAGTTTTATACATAGATTAAGTGCACAAATAAAAATACCAGCATGCTGATGCAATAACTTTTTAAATTATTAATGTATTTAACCACTTAGACAAGTTAACTCATATACATATATATGCTGAATAGGAAAAACCACATAAGGTATCACCAAAAACTCACTTTTATTTACTATAATCTGGGTATTACAGTTTTAAAGTATTCAAAACTTAGATCTAGACTTTAGTTTTTAAAACTATAGTAATTTAAAATGTGGTATTGTCATGACTAAAGCATACTATAGTATTTTAAAAAATATGATTTTTAAAAACTTTGTTTCTAAAGAGGGCCTTACTTGCTAGTTTGCTCCGTAGTCCCACCAGTTACATGTAAAAAATGTAGATCAACAATCATGTGTACGGTAAAGCAGCCGGTTCCTTTCTTCTTCTTTTTTTTTTGGTCATTGCGGTGCATGACCTTTCATTAGAATTTCATTTATTGGACACAGTAATTCGTTTAATGCCTTCGGAGAGCCATGATAAAATCAAGCCACTGAAATAAATAGTGTCGTCACCTTTTCAATAAAGATTGGAAAGGAAAGAAAACAATTTCATCACAAATAGTTTTCCATAATTTGCATACTCTATCTACCACTACCAGTATTCTCGAATCTGAAATTAGTGGCCGCAATCCAATTTCAGCGAACCTCCAAGCGGCGGCCTTGCATCCATAGCCAGTCGTTGCTCAGGGGCAGAACCACCATTACGACGAGGTATGGAGGCCGCCAGACCTCCCCACCGGCGAACGCCCCCTCCTCTACGCGGCCTTTAGCTATCCCTTGTGCGCGCGGTAGGCGGGCGGGCGGGCGGGCGGCGGCCATATTCTTCTGTTCCTGTTTTTCGACCGAGGCACACGAAGACTCGACGAGAACGAAGACGAACCGTTTTTTAATCTTTGAGCCGAGTCTTGGGCCTTATAAGGGGTCTGGGCCTTTGGCCTTGTAGGGAAGATGAGTGATGTTGCAGGCTTGCAGGCATTGCTGCACCTACTACACAAAGATGATATTGCACAGGGCGGAAAATAGATTTGTCTCGCCATCCATCAACCATCGCTGTTAAGAAATTGCACAAGAACGATGTTGTACAAGAGTTCGTGCTTCCATTAGTTGTTCATTCCCCATCATTAGAGTCGTGCATGTTTGATTTCATCTTTAAGTGATATTTATTATCTATTATTCGTGAATCTCTAGTATATGCAGCACTTCATTTATGAGATTGTGACATAGTTATGGATAAATATAATTTAAAAATATTGCTAATTTTTTTATATGATTCGCATAGACTAGTAACACAAAGTTCGTCCTGGGTGAATTTTTATTCTAGATATGTCATTATCGTTGCCGTCTATCTTGTTATCCTGACTCGGCTAAAACCTATAAAATAAAATATCCGTTAGTAGCTCTGAATCCTAATATTATTAAATCTAAAAATGATGGCAGGAGAACCTTCAGGCCATGACGGCGATTGGGTCATCACAAAATGTCTTGGGCCATGTTCTAAATCTATGGAGCTAATTGTTAATCGGCTAATAGTATCATTTAGATGAGTTAGAGCAGCTAACAACTAATAACGTATATTTGAGAGGTATAACTAATAAGTAATGGGTTTATTAGCTAATCCCTTCTAAATCTCTCAGATAATTTTAATCGTTAAGTACTAGTTTTAGAGGTTTGGAACAAGCTTTACGTAAAAGTTTACTTTTTTATTTGGCTATATGCCTCCTGGTAGCCAAATACCTTTTAGATGCAATTTTAGAGCCAAAGGTGCATTGACCCTGTCTGGGAGAACTCAGCTTCACCAACTTTAATATATCTCGTTTGCACGCCGAACATGTACAACTTCAGCAAATCATACTTTGCATAAAATCTTGAATTTGGAGGTGACTTCCGTTCTTTAGATCAAAACTGAAGCTTCACAAACCTGGATTTGGAACTCCTCGTGAGGTTGAGTGAAAATTACTTACCTTTGCCGTTGTTTACACATCCTTTTTCTCTTTTTGATTCCCCACTAAACCGATTTGCCTGGCTCCTCACTCTCCCGCTCTACTTCCTCTTAGTACAAAGCCAAAACATAGTCGCCGCTAGCCATGGATGACCTTTCGGGGAGCATCGACGTAAAATCCAACGTCCTAGCTTCCAGATCGACCAATTTTGTAACGTTTCTTCCATCTGGGCAGTCTCATGACACCGGTGGCCATGGCCCACCCTCCCACCAGCGCAAGGGTAGGCTGACAAGGGAGGAGGCTCTCGCTCTATGCGCGGTAGCATCGGCCACACCTAGGGCGGCACGGCGGGAGGAAAACCTTCGTCACTAGTTTGGGAGCTAAAAAATCGGAAGGGAAGGGATAGAATCTCCTTTTTATTCAAATTAGTGTCTCATCATCGAGAGCCTGACACTACGAGTTGGAACATATTTTTTGTTTATTTCTCACACAACACACAATGACATACCCATCTAAAGATTGAGGTTACATATTTATAGCATAAGGGACTGTCGAGCATAGGCTAAGATGCTCCTAGAGATGTTGTCCTACATATGCAAATATGTTGTTCTATAAAGACCACAAAGATGTTGTCCTACAAAGACAAAACTGAGATGTCCTCTCAAGAGATGTTGTTCTCTATTGCAGTCAACACAGATACTGCAGCAAGGACTGGACTGAGATGCTTTCATCTAAAGTGATGTTGTCTTCTACTGCAATCAAGACAAAGACTATAGCAATGGCTGAGATATTGTCCTCTACTGTCCATCACAAAGACTGCAGTCCTCCACAAGAGGTCACAAGTCTTATTCCATCATTCCCACTCTAAGTATTGTGTGTTGTCTCGTGGGGAAGTTAGGCCATCGCGAACTTAGAGCAAAGCTCAAGGAACTTGATCCTTCAAAGGGGCTTGAGTAGGTCCGCAAGATGGTTCTTAGTGCTGATGTAGCATGCCTTAATTTTTCCTTCTATCAAGCAGTCTCGAATGAAGTATTCCCTCACTCAGATGTGCTTGCTTCGTTCATGGAACACAAGATTCTTTACCAATGCTACAGCGGACTGGCTACCCACACTGAGTTCCACCGCTCCAGTGTCTACCAAGGAGATCATCGAGTAGTCGAGCAAGCTAGAGTGCCTGAGTTGAAATAGTGGAGGCTGCTATATACTCGGCCTCGCAGATGGACATGGCCGCTACCTGCTGCTTGATCGACTGCCAGCTAATGAGGCACTTGTTGAGAAAGAGGATCTCACTCGTTGTAACACCCTGGTTTTAGGGATCTAGGCGTGAACGCAATCACCAGGTGTGCTGGGACCAAGTCTCACACGTATGATGAATCATGGTACAGAAACGAATGTCACAACTTTACTATATAAAAGGAGTTCTGTACAAAATAAACAAATAATTACATCGTAAGGAGACAACGATCCAGCAACTCAAAGTTGACTGGGAGACGACGGTCTAGACCTCTCATGAACACATCGCAGCATCCTCCATGCACCTCATTCTGTGGTACCTGTTCTTGACCTGTGGGGGTGTGAGACAGCAAGGGTGAACTCACATATGTTCATCGCTCAACAAGTTGTGGGGAATAATGTGCATGAACTCACCAAAGGTGGGAGTTCACGTGAAGTGTAAGGCTGATCAATAATAGGGGTTAAGGCTGAGCATTGCTTTTAATAAGTTGGTCAAATTTTGTTAGCAGTTACTAAATGTAAGTAAATACCAAACCATAATAATAATAGAACAAAATTAATAATAAATCTCATGCAATGCAAATGACAAATTGAATTTAGTTCCATAATTTAATCATACGAGAGTCCTGAGCTGCTCATGACCGCGAGCACGACTAGTATACCAGTTTTACACTCTGCAGAGGTTGTACCCTGTACCCACAAGTCGTGTATCCCATGTCGCTAGAGTTAGCTAGACCCTTAGACACTTCTGAGGTGAATGACTAGGGATCCACTACGAGGCCTTTACAAAGTTCCACTAGCTTCCGAAAACCCGCTACAGTTTCTAGGAAGAGCAATATAGGAATCCATCGTCTGACCGCCATCGCAGCAAAATCAACCTGAGAAACTCCCTACATGCCTACTCCCCTACTGCCCTTGCCCCTTTCGGGTAAGGTAGTCTTCCACTAGCTTTTCTAATTAGTCAGCCAAGAGCGTCCCATTCCACCCTTGTGGTGGCACGTGTTTCTCAAGTTAACCTCCATGTTCTAATTAAAAATAATGATCTTGACATGAACATAAATAAAATAACAGTATATTTGGAACATGAAGATAATTTAATACTAACCCGAAACCATATAAAGCATTAACAAAAACTACCCAAATAGTTCAGGGGTAAACAAGGTAAAAGATAATCAGTCTAGGGTGACCTATTGGGTCCCATCAAAATTAAGCCTATGCATGAATAAGTGATAATAAAGAACATTATTGGGTAAATGAAAGTGATCAAGGGCACAACTTGCCTGGGACTTGAGATTCCAGGTACCAGGATGATCTTCAGATGACTCGTAACCTCACGCTAGTCGTAGCCATACAAACAAACATGGTATAGACAAAATTAACATCACACCAAACATAAGAACGAACTGCATAATAATAATTTAAGCGCTGCTATGAGATCGTGGGATTGAGAACCACTAAAATCGGGGTTACAGTTACGGAGCTATGATTTATGGAAGATCTACGTGATTTAAATATTAAACTCTATTATGAATTGATTAGTATACATCATATGAGAGAATATTCTATAGGTAATGAACTCAACTTTAGTTTTAATTATCTTGACTAGAGATCATCTTTTAATCAAATTATAATTATGGACTGGTTAGATTTGATTTAGAAGAACTAATTTAGTAGTCATAGGATAAATAAATAATAAAATATGTGACATGGTATAATCAATATTTTTACTGCGTAGTAAATATTTATACAAAGCTTACACAACTGGAACGGGTCAAATCGGAATTAAAGCGCATAAGTTATAAATTTCCGAAGTTCGTATGTGCGTGCTACAAAATTAATTGAGTAATCAATTCTAGTATGGGTTTCATGCTAAAACAGTGTTACCAAATAGACAATATTAATACAAAATTATAGGAACTGGAATGGACTAAAAAAGATTTAATATCAATTTTCTATGAATTTATGAGTTTCTGGGTTTATTTATGTACAAAAAAGTATTTCCTATATTGTTTTTATTATTTGCTTGGTTCACTGGACTGGGCGCACAAATCTAGAGAATTCGGGGGCTAGCTTAGAAAATTTACATAGACTCAGAAAAACCAAAATTGGACGGCGGGTTGATTTATTAGAACGCGAGGGGCTCATATGCTAAAACGCCTGGATGAAGGGGTACAGGAGGACATCAGCCGTCCGATCACACCGAACGCGCCAGATCAGATCTTGATCGACCACCGAGTGAAATCGTTGGATTCCGATCCAACGGTCCACACTCTTATTAACTCAGATCTGGTCTACACCGTTGGCTTGCCGATCAACGGCCTAGATCCCAACTCTGCGGAAGGGGTACACAACTCTCAATCACCACCGCAGGCGACTGATCCAATGGCCAAGCACCATCGTCCTCCCCTGGTCATCCTAGTCACGGCGGCGGTCAAGGAATTGCGGCGGCGCCATTGCTAGCCGACGCCCACACTGCTCGGCTACACGGCTAGCGCCCTAGATGCTAACTAAACAATGAGGAGAACACAGAGAGTAGACCCAGATTACCTTCTTCGAAGATTGTGGCAAGGATGCAGTTGTCCACGGTGAGCTGAGACCCGACGCCATTTTTTCCTCTCCGGAGACAGTCTACGGTCGCATTCACCCGCCACAGCACCCGCCGAGGTTATGCACGCTGATGGTGCACTTCCAGAGACCTCCCCGGACACCACGTGAGCCGACTATGCCCACCTGAACCCAACGACGTTGTTACGACAGTCGTGGCTCACCTTCTCTCTCTACTCGGTTCACATAGTCTGCTCGACGGCGCAGCGATGCACAGGCCCCAGTGGCGTAGGTATGGGATGGTTGAGGGGCGATGCGATTGGTGTAACACCCCTTGTGTTACTGCCACTAAAACTTGAGCATGACATCATAAGCATTGGCATATCATGTGTTTGTCGCACCTAGAGTGCATTCACTAGGCAAAAATTTCAAACAAGTTGTGTGAATATGACTGGTTGTGGGTAAAACCCTAGAATAGGGTACTAAACCCTAAACTGGACTCAGAAGGGTAAACAAAGCCTAATAAGAGAAAACTTTAAAACTCATTAGAAATAGTGATAAAATGTCACCATGAAAAGACTTAAGTGGCATCCAAACCCTAGAAGTACCAGAAACCCTAAATAGACCCCTGGAAAACCCTAGATTGAAACCCTAAGGGGTTATATGCAAAATGTACACATTTTTGGACCTAAGTGCAAAAACTATGA